>JAVSCE010010805.1:0-1293115 GCA_032199065.1 Smutsia gigantea
GGGAAAATCCTGGAGTAAAGTGTCTTTGAAACTGAAATCAGTCAAAGGCAGAAATGAAGTGGGAGAAACATGTTTATTTCTTACAAGCAGTCATCCCACATCTCTTGTGGTGTGTATACAGAAGAAGAGGTCCCACCCAACCTCTCTGGTCCAAATAAGGCCTCGTTCACCCTTGCAACTACCTATTGATTGGAGATGAACGAAGGCTGGGTGAGAGATTCTGGAAATATTGTGATTTAACATACAGCCAATCCCTCCAGAAACCTCACCTTACATCTACTCATTCACCATCTTCCACAATGGCCCCTCTGTGAAAAAACTGGAGCATTGTAACCAGACTAATAACATACAATCCAGGGGGCACATCAAGTCCACAGGAACTGTAGAAGAAAATAACCTTAAGGGCAATAACATACATGTTTTAATGACTCCAGCATAGGCAAATATTCCCCATCAGGTAGGATGCACTCAAGAGAGTGGTCCTGTAAAAGGACAGTGGCAGCAATGGGATCTCCTCCTGGTCCAGTATACCAGGCTTTTGCCCCACTCCCTGTGGGAGTTACAGATGGGTCAGTACATAGGGCTATGGGAGGTAAATACACTAGCCATAAAGGTAAAACAAAACTTCCCTGCAAGATGCTCTTACCTCCCAGATGTTTTGGGTACACTACCGTGATCTTTGGGGGCCACTCTGCTGTTGCTTCAGGAATACACACAAGGCCAGCTTCCAGGCCTTTTCTCCAAGGTACCAAAAGAGCCAGCCATCGCTGGTCTATGTGTCAAAATGTCCAGGGCCACGTCCACTCAACAGTGTCTCCAGAGTTTAATGCTGTTGGGGCTGACAGCAGGATGTTGCTTTGCTGGCCATATCCTGGCTTTAATAAGTCCTCTTCGGTTTGCACATACAGTTGTATAGGAGAGACAGTAATGTGTGTTAGCATATCCACAGGGCTCAAGGCCCCTTTTCAGGGCTACTCATTCAAACACCATAGCACTGTCCATAAATGAACTGACCAACCCCATAGACTATTGATGTCTGACTTCAGGCCAGATTTCAACAAACCACTGTGCCTCGGTATCATGCCTGCCCTGGTAGGATTATATGGTACATGAAACTACTACTTTATTCCTAACTGTTGCACCCATTCTTGTAACCCAGCTCCAGTAACTGGGTGACTTGATCCCTCTCTATCACCTGCTGCCAGCCATAGACTGCAAAGAGATGCTCTAACCCATTTTGGTGGTTTGATGATGTGCATGACGTATAGGAAAAGCAGCCCACAGGCCAGTAGCTGTGTCCACACAAATCATGGCACACAGATACCCTTGTGATATGGGAAGAGGCCCAGTACAGTCTATCTGTCACCTGACAAGGGGTATCAGCCCCTTTACTACTGTCCTGTGTTGCTGCAGGACTCAGTGTTAAGTCCCTCTTAGAGCACACAAATCACTCCCTCCAGGCTCTGCTGACTTCTTCAAAGGTCAACAGCAAGCCCCACTGATGGGCTACAGCCGACATTGTCTTTTACCTCACATGCAACAAATGCTGATATAGCCATTGGATACATCAGACACAGGCTTTCCTTCTAGCCAGCACACCTGGGTCAATATGTCTGCTTCATCGTTCCCTGGGGATGACAAAGGCAAATGGCCAGTCACATGATATACAGTAACAGTCTAGGTCTGACCAGAGGCCCATAGGTCTTGCCACAACTCTTTCCCCCACAGGGGCTGGTGACCAACCATCCAGTTGGCATGGTACCATGTCAGTAGCCACAGGGTCAAGTCCCAATAGATGGCCCAACTGTCAGTGCAGACAACTATAAGGGAGGGCTCCTGGGTGATCACGAGCCATACTGCCTGCAACTCAGCCCATTGACTGCTCTTCGCCTCTCTATCCTCCTTCCATATTGTCTCAGTCTTAGGATGGAAAGCCACAGCCCTCCACTTCTGGGGCTGCCCACAATTGGAGCAATCTGTGTACCAAGCATCTTCAGGTATAGAGGCTTTTCCCTCCTGATAAAGACTCTCAGCTACCAATGGCTCAAAAGCAAGTTCTTCCTGCTTTCCACTGGTATAGGTCATAGGCCCCAATAAGTGTTGGAGTTCTCCACTTAAAGGGCTAGTAGACAGGGTGCTACACTTCTGTAAATATGCACCCCATTTGGCCAGTGTAGATGATGGTGCTGTGCTATTTCATGGCCTTTGGGTCCAGTCTCGCACCCACCCCATGATGGGATAGGTGGTTATTATCTTGGTCAGAGCTGTTCCAGTGATGAGCTCCATAGCCAGCAAGGCATGGTACACAGCAGCCAGTTGCTTCTCTATCAAGGTGTACTGGACCTCTGTTCTTTTCCAAACTTGTTACCAGAATCCAATAGGTTGGCATCCATTCAAGCTGCTGCCAAAGGCCCTTTCCATAACCATCTTCGGTTGCATGAACATCTAGCTCACAGGGCCTTGACAAGTCCATTACACTTAAGGAATATACAGTCTTGAGTGATTGCTTAGCAGCAGTAAAAGAAGCTGCACAAGCTTCATCCCAGTCCCTCCTAATGCCCTTTTGATGGTATAAGGGCTTCAGAATTTGTGCCAAGTGAGGGATAAACACTCTCTAGTAGCCCAAAAGACGCCAGAACTCTTGTAATACTGCCACAGGACAACCCCCAAGAATTTTACAGACAAACCTGGTCCCTGAACCTTGATGTTGTTCACAGCCCATCCTTTCTCCTGTAGATTTTGCAGGAGTTAGGAACTGCCCCTTCTAAGTCTGCAAGAGAATCAGATGTGAGCATGATATAATCAATGTGGTGACACAGCTGCACCATTTGCAGTTTTTTCTATGTGACCAAGTCCTGGGCTGCAAGTCCATGACAAATGGTGGTTCTGTGGAGGTATCCCTGTGGAAGGACAGTGAATGTCTATTGCCAGCCTTCCCATGTAAGGTAAAATTGTTCCTGACTTTCCTGTGCTATGTTAATAGAGAAGAAAGTATTAGCAAGGTCCGCAACATAATGGTAAGGCCCTAGTTCATACTGAGTGTGTCCATAATGGCTGCTACAGAGGGTCAGCAGCATGCAAAGGGGGTGTGACTTTATTCAATCTCCTGTAGTCTACTGTCATACACCAGGAGCTGTCTGGCTTTTTCACTGGCCACACTGGAGATTTAAAAGGACTATGAGTGGACTTTATGATGTCCACCTTCTCCAACTCCTGTAGAGTTTCTCCAATTTCCTTGTGTGCTACAGGAAATTTATACTGCATAGTATTTGTTATTTGCCAAGGTACAGGCTGAGCTACAGTTTGTGCTTAGCATGTCCCCTCAGAATTGCCTTTACCACACATACTCTCAGTCTGAACTCACCTGCAGTGGTCTGTAACCACAGGCCCTGCAGGATATCTACTCCCAAAATATATTCAGGGGTGGGAGAAATATATACAGTATACTGCTTTGGGGGTAAACGCCCTATCCCCAATGGGATTTGGGCTTTCTTCACTCTAATTGCCTTACTCCGATAGCCATCTATCACAGCAGGGTTCCTAGGAAAATGCTCAGGGTTGTCATAAATCAGAGAACATTCAGCTCCTGTGTCCTCCAGCACCAGGACATGTTGTACACTCACAGGGGACCAATGAATTGCTAATTCTTCATATGGCCTCCAGTCCCCACCATATTCCCCAAGGTGGGGACCTTGACCGCCCCTCAGGCAAACCACAATGCCCAATCATCAATCTGTGTGGCTGAGGGCCCAGGTGGAGCCTGAGTACTGTCTTCCAGGAAGTCTTGCAGGGACCAGGCCAGACTTGGGGCTTTGATTCTGGCTTTCATGTCATGAGCCTTAGTAGCTGGAACTGCTGCTCTGGCTTCATTTGGTACCACAGTTCTAACAGGATCCTACTGGGCTTCCCATTTAGTTTTTCTTTCACTACTCCAGCCTTTATCAAATCGACCCACATCTGGGTCCCTGAGACCTTCACAGGGCCTTTTGCACCTCTCCTTTTAGTCCTAGCCTGAACTTCCTCCATGCTCTTATAGTTTCAACCTTCCCCAGATCTTCTAAATTATGAGTAGCCTAACTTATGGGTTGCCCTATGTAGGGGGCAAGAATAATCACTAGGGACTCGAAGAGAGATAGGGGAGCTATATGGAGCACCAGATTTCTCATTCCTACGGTAAACAGCTCCTCACTGGGACCCTGGGGTTCCATATTATAGATGATATTTTCCATGCCCAGCTCCCATAATGCCTGCTATAACTCTGCATCCCTTTTCCAGCTAGTGGGTATGTATGGTAAATCACCCCGCCATGCATGCCCTGATGGCTGCTGTCAGCCAATCCAGGAGCACCGTATTCCCTGAGGTGTGACAGGTACTTTGCAACTGCTGCCAGAGGGATGGGTGAGTTGTCAGAAAAACCAGTCTACCCATTTCAGAACCTGACATAAAATTTTTTCCACCCCCATATCCTAGAGGTTCCAATGGCTTCTGCTGATACTGGATGCTCATGTCTATTAGCTCATCCTGATAGGCTATAGGGGCAGAGCATGGACTGCTCCATAACCTGGGGATGGGGCAGCTCCTCCCCATGAGGAGCCCATGGTTGTTGTGTTTTTATTTTCTTAATCACAACTGGGCAGGCCTTTAACACGGGAAAGGCTGGTGCTGTGGGTGGTGGCAGGCGGAGGTAGGTGGTGGCCTCGGCAACAGATCAGCCCTTGGCCCCACCCCACACCCTCTCCCCACATCTCCTCTATCATCTCCTGGGCTGAAGGCTCTGCTCTTTCCTCCCCTTCCCCTTCGGCCTCCTACAATGCGGATTCTCCTGATGTCTCCTCTCTTGCTGCTAATGTATCTTCCAGGAGCTCAACCTGTCTTCTCAATAACTGTCTCTCTTTCTTAAGGGCATCCCATAGGTCATCCCCCAGCTCGTCCAAGCGATGCTGAAGTGTGTTTCTTTCCTGCCAAACCTCTCTCAATAACCTTCTCTCTCTCCTTGATAACACTTTCCACTATCTTGAGGAAAGGAGATCCTACAATCCCAGCTGCTACATGGCCATTCAGGGCTCCTAAGCAGTCTTCTATCTCATGGAGGGCTAATTTCACAGCTTCTGATGTTTCTGCTCTTCTTCAATTCTCAGGAAAGCCCACTCCTCTAGGAGGTGCTTTACCCTAGATCAATTACCCAGTAGGGCTCCTCAATTGGAAGCCCCACAGATAGGGGGCTCCTGGGTGAAGCTGCACCCTCTACCACTGCAGCCACTGGGGCCTCCCCACCATCCACAGTGGGGGTTCCGGGTATCTCTCCACTATCTCTAGGGGCATCCCGCCCAAGGGTCACACTCATATAGACAGATTTCAGGTTCAGAGTTCTTGCCGACTACTGACACATGTAACTCCAGGGGGAAAATCCCAGAGTAAAGTGTTTTTGAAACCGAAATCAGTTCAAGGGAGAAATAAAGGGGGAGAAACAAGTTTATTTCTTACAAGGAGTCGTCCTGCATCCTGGCTACAGAAGAAGAGGTCCCACCCAACCTCTCTGGTCCAGATAAGTCCTTGCTCACTCTTGCAATTACCTATTGATACGGAGATGGACTACTTCTCTCCACCTCTTGAAAACACCTATTGATATGAAGATTCACAAAGTCCAGGTGAGAGATTTTGGAAATATTGTAGTTTTACCCTCAATGTCTATTGCCATTAATCTAGACTAAGTGCTTCTGATACTTTAATGTGTTTGTAAATCACCCAGGAATTTTGGTAAAAGGCACATTCACAAGCTCCCAACTAAACTTCTGCTGCTGGTGTTTGAACTGCACATTGAATATCAGTATGATGATTCACAACCTTCCCTGTAATACAGAATCATTTGGAAACTTTTAAAAATCATGTCGTGAATGAGATTTCTTCACCAAATCAATTAAATAAGAATCTCTGAAGCTGTGACCTGAGTATATGTATTTGTTATAGCTCTCTAGGTGATTTAAAAATATTGCAAATTTAGGAACCACTGCTTTTGAAGCTCTTGAATAGAGGTAAACTAATATAAAGTTTATTTTATAGAAAATGAGAAGTTTATATATCAGGTGCAACTAACTTGCCATTAGTGAGTATTAATTTACTCATTAAGTTTTTACTGTACATAAGTCATAGTGACTTATATCTTGTCTTCTAGAAGCTTAGGAACTAGTTATAGAAATAAGATACCTACTTAAATAACAGCAAAGCAACATAGGATAGGTTCAGTATGACTGGTATAGATGCTAAGGGTTGTACTATTCCATAAAAGGGAGAGTTAATCTTGGATGGGATAATAATTAAATATTCCTGGAAAAGCTGTTGTATAAAAAAACCTGATGCAGTGGTGTCCAAATTTAGGGGTATCAGTGTCACCTGGGGTGACCAGGCCAGGGCCATGTTGTTATGGAACACTGCTAATAGCACCTGTCTTGCCAGTGAGTTTTAGCCCCCCGGCAAGTTCACTATGGATTCAACGTGACCAAAGAAAATGACAGTAAAACATTTCTTTGGGGTGAGAGGGTTTTACCCAACTTTGTTTCCATGGTGGCAGGTCAATCAATAAAAAACCATTCACTCAGAGCAAGTCTGCATGCAGCAAGCCGGTCTCTGCTTCTGGGCCTCTCTGCCCGCACAGCCGTCCTCTGGGCCTCTCTGCCTGCACAGCTGTCTTCTGGGCTTCTGTCCTCAGTGCTGCCACCACTCCAGCCTCTGCTCTCCTGCAGCCTTGTAGCTGTGCCACCATTTCGTACGCTCACCACTGGGCGGACCTCTTTATATAAAGTCAATAGCAATGTATTGCCCACATGTGTGTAGTGAGCTAGTTAACCAGGGCCAGGTGAGAATCCTGGCCATGGGACCTTTCATTTTATCCACAGCACCCTTGCCACACCATGAGTGAATTGTAACCATTCTTATTTCTCTATTTTGTCAACTCAAGATTCAAAGTCTCCAGTGGGAGGTTGACTGGCTGAACCCAAGGATGAAGGGTTGAGCCCAGACCACATGTTCAAGCCTCAGCTGCCAGGAGCCATTGGCAATGCACAAGTCTCACCAGCACTGCACACAAAGGACATTTTTTCCAAAAGTAGAAATGAAGTTACAAAGTTGTTTGGCCTACCCCCAAACTCTTCCCCCAACACTCACCAGAACCAAACCCCTCACTGCAAAAAACAAGCAAAAAATCTCCCAAAACAATCAACCAAAGAAACAAAATGTCTAGCACACATTGTATTACTTCAATATTTGACAAGCATGAAGGGACACTTGATTTTGGTCAAAAAGGCAGATTCATTTTAGATAATTAAGTTAGAGATTACGCTGTTGTAGGAAAAATGAAAGTTCCTTTGGTCAGGATTCTCACCTGCCCCTAATCTACTTGATGATGTAATTAGCCTATGCATAGGCTAATTCTTCCACACCCATTGGCAATGAGGCATTATTGTCCATGTTACTATATAAAGAGCCCCACCCAGCGCTCTGCCCGGAGGGAAGGAGGGACGAAGGAGAAGGACTTGCTGCCTGCAGACTGCCCCAGAGGCAGACGTGATTCAGCTCTCAACCTGCCACGTGAGAATAAAGCTTGGTATAAACACTTTTACCCATACCTTTCCATTGTTGTTATTGGGTCTCACTGAATACAGAGAGAACTTGCCCAGGGGCAGTCCTCCTCAGGCTAGACAGATGTGTAACTCAAGTAGAGATGCCCATTTAGTTTAGAGAATATAAAGACTAGAGAAGGTTTCTTAGGTGTCATAATTTTAGAGGTAAATAGAAAACAAATGTGAGCATCAGTAGGCTCAGTGTAAGAGGAACTATGGACAAGAATCTTAAAATATCCTCATATTTCTGGGACAAAGCAGTGCAAAAGAGGTATTACATTAAATATTAACAAGCACTAACCCCAAAATCAGTTCATATTAGGAGAGTTAAATAGGAATTTCTATTGTAGTGCTTCTCATAGCTTATAATATACTAATTAGCATTATGCAGCTCTAATCACACTGCATGTCTTGCCAATGGGTTTCAGCCCCGGGCAAGTTTGCTACGGATTCAATGTGACCAAAGAAATTGACCACAAAACGTTCTTTGGGGTGAAAGGGTTATACCCAACTTTATTTCCAGGTGGCAGGTCAATCACTAAAATCCCATTCACTCAGAGCGAGTCTGCATGCAGCAAGCAGGTCTCTGCCTCTGGGCCCCTCTGTCTGCACAGCCATCCTCTGGGCCTCATTGCACAGTCATCCTGCACAGCTGTCCTCTGGGTCTCTGTCCTTAGCGCTGCCACCACTCTAGCCTCTGCTCTGCTCTCCTGCAGCCTTGCAGCCATGCTACTGTGTTGCACCCAGAACACTGGGCGGAGCTCTTTATATAGAGTCAACAGCTATGTATTGCCCACAGGTGTTCAGTAAGCTAGTCAACCAGGGCCAGGGAGAATTCTGACCACAGGAACTCTCATTTTATCCACACTGCACTTCCAAATATTATTGGACTATGGAATTTTCTTGAAGAACTAATGATATATTGAAGACATTTTGGGAAACAATGGGCTAGAATTTTCTGGAATCAGAAAAAGACAGAAAGAGACTTAGAGAAATGTCTGGAGGGGTGGGGAGGGGGAAACAATGGTCTCAGAATCCAGACAGCTGAGAAAATTCAGATTTGATTACTCAGTATAATAGAAGATGGATTTAATAGTATGGGGATTAATAGTATTGAATTTTGTTTTACCCCCATGTCTCCCAAATGCACAGTGCTCGGTACATAGATTCACAACATAAATATTTGTTAAGTGAATAAACAATAGTGAAAAAAACTCCTTTGACTTGTCCATATGTGAAGGTCACATGTAACATCCAAAGGCATAACTTCAGAAAAATAAGGTGGGTTGGAGGAAATACCCACTTGCCAAGGACTTTGCAAGTGATTCCTCAGGGACCTCTGACAGATACTGAATTGTCTTACCCCATCATCTGTTTCACTTTTTTCTTGGTAATATAACCAGGATGACCATATAATTTATCATCCAAACTAGGACTCTTGAGAGAGAGCAAGGAGGAGCTATTAATAATTATGCCAGGGCAACACACACAAAATAGACTTTCTGGCAAACTGGGACACATGGTTATCCTAAAAATAACTCCTGCTTTTTAGTAATACACTTGACTTTATTGACTGTTAGCAATAAAGACTGCATTGTCTAGCCTGTCTTGTGTTTATGGGTGACCATGCGTCTAAAATTGTACCAGTGGTTAATTTCCTCCCAATTTAGAAGACTGTATCTTTAACGGGTTTCTTTCTTCTCACTGCTCACTGGAATGTGGTTATATAGGTTAAGCTTTAGCAGCCTTCTTGAACCATGTGGCAGCATGCTTAGCATGCTTGAACATACAGGTAAAAGGAGCCTGAGTCTCTGATGAAATTGGCCAGCCCTGTTTCTTGGTCCATTGTGTGAGAAATCAGTACCAATTTATCTTTAATAATCCTGTGTTATTTTGGAGTTTTCTGTTACTTGAGGTTGAACCTAACTACAGTAACTAAGACCTGATACTAACACTGACTAAAAACAATATAAGGTGAGCCACGAATATGAGCCGTATATGTAATTTATGTAATTAAATTTCTAGTAGCCATTTTAAAGAAAAAAGGAAGAGGTGGTTAGTTTTAATAATATGTTTTATTTAAATCAATGCATTCAAAATAGTATTTCAATATGTAATGAATATGGAAAAATATTAACGTGATAATTTACACTTTGTTTCATGACAAGCTTCAAAATCCCATGTGCATTTTGCACTTAAATTTTAATTTAGATCAACCACATTTCAGTGCTTAATGCCACGTGTGGCTAGTGGCTACTATATTGGACAAAACAATTTTATACAATGCATAACTTCTTACCCATGTATTTTCTCTCTCTCTTTCTCCTCTTGCTTCTCTTTAGTAGGTGAACATAGATATATAAGACTGGATCTTACACAACAACAAAAAAATGATAACAATAAAACCCTGTCTCTATTTCTCTATTGTTTTTCTTTCCTTTACAACTCTAATTGAATTTGCAATATCAGGTAACTTTGGTTTTGAAATAATGACAGGATGATGCCCTTCAGCATACCACATGTAAACTGGATATCTGGGTAATGACAAACCAAGAGCAATCATATTTTTAGGATGATCCTCTAATAGCTACAAGGGTTAATATCAAGACCAAAATCCACTATGTTTTGACATCAGCTACCACAAGGAATTGAGTAATTTTTTACTTTATTTAATTTTATTTTGCAGATAATTTAATAAAATTGCTTGTAGTAGAATCAGGGCTACCCCGCTAACAATCTCCCTCTCAGTGTTGAAGAGTGAGAGAGAGAAGAGATCTATCAGAGGTGGCCAATTAGGAGTGGGCCTAACTGGATACCCCCTGGGAGGGATTATGAATGCATACATTGACTATCATGTGCTGGACAATGGAAAATTGACTTACAGCAGGTAGACTATATATGTACAGCATAACCTCAATTATCCAGAGTTAGCACCAGGAATGATGTCAGATACAAACATCAAAAAGTGTGCCTCGTACAGAAGAAATAAACTGTGAGCTTTGAACATTTGAACATAGTTAAGAAGAGCCAAAGACATGAAGTTTACAGTAGATGAACAGTGATCGATTAATTCTCTAACAGGAGGGGAGAAATCTTCTAGCTCGATAGTGATGTATATAAAAGGTCAGTTTTTCATGTAGAAGCCAAGAAACTCAGATGACGTGACAGGGGTCCAACAAGAAAAGGAATAAGGTGAGAGAAGGGGAAAGCATGAAAAGGAGATTGTAAGATGGAGGTGATGGTAACAAAGGTAAGAGAAGTGGCAAAGGAGACTGAGGGGTGTCATCAGCTCTGTGGGCAGCGGGGACAGTGATATGGGCGGAGTGCAGAGGTAAGGTCAGTAGTCCAGTGGGTATCACGGTGCCCTGTGCACTAATCAGTTGGGGCTGGGGCTGGCACTCCTTTGGTCTTGTGTGCACGTGGTGACAGAAAAGCTTGGGGGCTCTGGGGGCAATGCTGCCAGACTTAAGGCTGAAGCCACAGAGCATGGACCAAGGAAGACCCAGTAAAGGCAGGAGAGAGGGACAGACTGTTACCGACATTGCCGTTGTCCAGAGTCAGTCATCTAGCCTCCTTAAGTATACATGCTGTAGCTAAGAACCAAGGAGTGGACAAAAACACATCTGTAAAACTAGATAGACGATACCAAGACCACATAGTAACTTCCATGCCATTCACTCATTGAAAACTCACGGGACCCCAGAAGTGTGGCACCACTTTTCCTTCTCACTCTGCTAGATATCTCTGCTCCTTGTGGGCCCTTGTTTCCGCGGGGCCTCATATGGCCTCAGCCGGCTCTCCTGGCAGCTGCTACTGTTCAGCCAGGGTTAAGCATGACGACTGAATACGACTGCTCATCTTTTCCTTACATTGTGATTGAGAATGTTTTATTCTTATTTTCCATCGACTGTAAAAAGCATGATTAGTATTTTCTAAGCTGACTGCAGACAGAACAGCAAAGTACCAGGCGGGAGAGGGCATGTGATAAATGATAGCCAAAGAGGTGAGAGGTGACTTTGAGGGAGGGGCAGAAAAGCTGTTAAAGCCTATGAACATCATTTCAAACCAAACAGTAGGCAGCCCATTCGATGTGAGAGTGAGCATTCAAGTTACAGGTCTTCTGCTGGTAGCTGTGGGATCTTGAGCTAGTGTTTGAGTTATGTGAGCCTCGATTTTCTCATTTCTAAAATGGAGATACTAATAGTACCTTCCTTATCCAATTGTTGTGAGGATTATATAAATATGAAACTTCAGGTTTGTGGGAAATACCCTTTTTTCTTCCTCCCCCCCAAGAAATGAATAGGTTCTAGGATATCACCAAATTTTATAACTTCACGTAGTACTTATTAAACTCACACTACATTATGGATTGCATAATCCGTAATGCTAGGCACTGGGTCATAGAATTACATGAACAACAGTCCATGCCATCAAGGAACTGAGAGTTATTTGGGAAGAAAGACTGTAAAACATAAGTTAGATGGTGGGTAAAAATGCACCAATAGAAATGGACACAAGTAACTGAGGCAGTACTAAGGGCAGCATGGGGTGGGTGACAACAGTTTACTGGGGAGACATCACATATTTATAGTAATAATAGTCCTGAATCATCAAGGAAATATAAACTGTGTTTAATAAACTATGTTTATAAAGACTTAGAGTATGAGCGATTGTTTTGAAAATGTTCCATTTAAAATGATTAAGTCTAAAAAATGAATTTCCATGGTTCAGTTTGGTGGAAAACTCATTAATTTCTTATGGAACACCTTATTTACTGGTTTGCAAATAAATTAGGCATTGCTGAAACGTCAGATGAGAAAGGCAAAAAAAAGGGAGAAAGAAATGGAGACAAGACTGAGAAAGGACCAGGAAATTTTGCTGCTAAAACTACTTCATAAGTATCAGTCTTTTATTAATGTTCCCTTCTTGCTACCTAATCTCCACAGACACCCTATCCAGTTGGCAAAACAGGTATTGTTCTCTATCTGACAGAATACCAAGTTGAAAATGTAAGAAGCTATTCCTTTCTCAAAGCCACACATCTGGAATGGAACCCCATGTTCTCTGCTCAAGGCACAAAAAATGTAAAGAAAAGAAAGTTACCCACATGAATAAGCACAGTTAAAAGAATTTCATTTAAAGACATAAACTTTTAAAAGCTGGAAGCAAATATCCAGGAGGTGATATGCACACAAAAATATTCTACATATAAAACAAATGCTGAGCATGATCGCTTCACCATGACTTCGTCTCTTTCTCTCTTCTTTCCCTTCTCCCCACTTTCCTCCTCCAAATGAACAAGGGCACATGTCAGAAACACAAGCAAAGAAAGGAACAGAGGACAGAAAAAGAAAAAGGGAGTAGAAAATGCTAAGAGAACGCATAAGAGAACAAGAGATAAATGTGAGGGAAATCTTAATCATGAACATATAATATGCCTCTGGTACATTTAAACTTTTGAACATAGAAAAAGAACATATGACAGATTTTGTTTTAAAATTTCTCCTGAAAAAATTGAGGGCAGGGAAGGGGCAAATGCACGAAGGAGTTTAGATGATGTCTTTGATAGGGTGTTCGGACAGAACCGAAGTTTTCCCTGTGGTTCCCCAAGCTGGTATCACTGGCTTCAGGAACTTGGTATGCCACTCCCCATTACTCAAGGGCACCGCCTGACCGAGCACTCCGCCTCCCCGCCAAGTCACTATAAATACTACCCAGGTCTGCTGCTGTAGGGCTGTGGAAAAGATCAAATGCTGCTCATGTTCCCTTGGCACCTGTCAGGCAACAGCTCATTTGCAGAGCACAGTGATCAGAGGGTGGGCGAGGTTCCTGCAGCATTGTCATCCCTTGCTCTGTGACCCCTTGGAGGGCGAGTTTCTACTCTGCTGGGACATAATCATAGGGCACATCTCACAGGTTACTCTGAATGTTAGTGGTACAGGCAATAACTCATATAAAGTACTTAATAGAGGGATTGCTCATAGTGGGTTCTCAATAAATGTTAGCTTTTACAATAAACTGACTTTCTTCCTCTCAGAAACTAATACTGTTTGTCCTGTGGCATTTTAGTGAATTCTCTGACCTATAATTATCAATTTAAAAAAAATGCAAAATAGACCTCAATCAAAACAAGCTATGCATCATTTCTTATTGTTCAACAGAAATTTCCCTTCTGAAAATAAGCGACAAAATCTGATGGTGTTTCAAATGCCTGTATTAAAAGTCTTATGTGGCTATAGGGGTTTGCTGGCTCCTTCTGTCAACTTGGGAAGGATTGCTGTCAAGGACGGTATCAAGGACTGTAAATTTGTATCATTTATGTTTTTATTTCTTCAAATAGTCTCCACAAAATCAAAAGAACATAATTTTGAAAGTTGTTCATTATTATTTTTCTATGTAATCACATAATTAAATATGAACACTTTAAAACCTCATTCACTGGGAATAATGGAGGAAAAACAGTGAGAAATCTGCCACAGAAAATATATGAGAAGTGGACTTCTAGTAGCCTCAAGAAAAGTTAATATTTTAAGCTAAGATATATATGGATATTAACAATTAATAAAGCTAAGTTCATAACAACTATCCTTTTCAAAAGACCCTGATTGTTTTATACTGCATAGTAGGTATAAGATACTTTGGTAACATGATAAATTTAATTACTTGAGCCAGAAATAAATGATTTTTTAAAAAAATGGTAGATTTTCAAGTAAGACTTTAAAGTATTCTTTGAAGAAAAAGTAATTATTTCTTAACATTAATTATATATTGTTTAGTTGGCTAACCATACAATCATCATGTTTTATAGCTTTCAAACACCTAGGGCTTTGGTCTCATTTATCTTTAGCTGTATATGGACAGAATTCTCTCAAGGGAATACCAGCAGTGTGAAGGTGTTAACTCTTTCCACTGAACCTGGAGGTCACAGAAATGTGCTGCAAGGAGGTCCTGGCTTCCTAGTGTGAATTAGGAGCCTGGCCTCCCCAGTTCAAACTGTGCCTCCCCCTTGCAGGCTCTGTGACAGCAAGGAAGTTACTTCAGGGCCATCCTTTCTGAAATGAAGATGATTACAGAATTTGTCTTACAGGGTTACTAAAAGATTAACAACTAAAAAGTGCCTGGTAAACAGTGAGCTCTCAATACATTCCGCTATCACTAAGCTGACCTGGTATTAAAGAAGTTTACCCAACTTTAACCTCATGGCAACAAGTTAATCAAGTCCTAAACCTGGATTATTGATTCAATTGTACTTACACTTTGCCATATCATTTAGTGGTTTTATGGGCATTTCTCACCCACAAGGTGATTTTCAAAAAGTTGTACTTCGTATAAATGCATTATAAATGGTTTTCAAAAGATCCTTAAGAATAGAATCTCTACTAAAGTTCAGTTACTGTGTTATTAGTATTTTAATTCAGAGGTGGCTTTTCTGGTAATAGAATAAGCATTGGATGACTGTCACGGACTTATTTAGAATGCCATCTTCTGTTTTTGTTGTTTTAGTCTATGGCAGCTGAAATATCGCCAGGGGAGCCCCTGGATTCCCTCTGCGCTTTGCCAGCCACCACCCACTTGTTTACGCCCTGAAGTCTTGGTTTCTCCTTGGTCCTTCATTGTGGCCTCATCACCCTTACCTACCATATCACAAGAACTGTACACACTGTTTCTAAAACATTAATTGACTCCCTCTGTTTCTCTCTCCTTCCACCGTGATCACTGTCTCCCAAACTATCTCCACTCTCTTGCCTAAACTCCTATACTAGCTTCCGAAGCGGTGTGCTTACTTTCACTCCTTTCCTCATAAAATTCATTCTCCATTGAGAGTGCAGGCTGATCCTTGGGAAATATATGAACATCTAACCATGATATTTTTTTATTTAAAACCCACTCTCCATTGATAGCCCAGATGGAACCTGGAGAAACATGCATCTTACAATGATACTACTCTTATTTAAAACATTCCCGTGGCATCTTGTCCCTCTCCTATCAGTATGCCTCAGCCACACTGGCCTTTTCCATTTCTCCAACATGCCAAGTTTGTCATCTTAGGATATTTATACTAGTTGTGACCTTTGCTAGGAATATGCTTACCACCAAAATTTTCATGGCTGGCTGATTCTTGCCCTTTGATTTCAGTCTAAGCACCACTTTCTTGGAGATGTCCTCTCCTATCCCATCAAAATCATCTGTCCAGTCACTCTCTATCACTTTGCCTTTTTAATGTCTTTCATGGTACTTAACACAATCTGATTTTTTCTTTTTCATTCATTTACTTCTCATCTGTCTATTTGTATGTTATCAGCCTTGCTCCCACTAGCACATGAATTATAACAGAGCAGGACAATGTTTTTCTGTCTCTCTGACATCTCCATGTGGTATCCTTTGTGTTTGGCAGAACGTAACACTCAAGAAATACATATTGAATGAATATATAGAAGAATTCTTGGGCTTCCCAAGTGAATAAGCGCCCTGTGCCCTCACCAGGACCACCTCTAAATCATTTCAATTCTTAATTTCCACCCAGGATAATTCCATGCCACAGCCCAGAAAAATGTAATAACTTGACTTCCTCAGCAGGAAAGCAATATAATTGACTTTCTTCCAGGACTGCATTACATAACCATTGTTTCTATACTATGCATTTTATTTCCCTTCTCTCAATTTTCTTTTTCTTGTCTCATATTAACAACATCAACAAAATTGTCCCACTCATTCACCTAACAACATGGACAAGTATCATGACCTCCTTGTTTCCTAAGGTAGAAAGGTGAGCCTCAAAGTGCCTCATAAGCGATAGACTAGAAATATAAGCCTAGGTCTGTGTAATACTCAACACCATGGATTTTTCCTTGTCTGGAGAGTGTCTCTCATTAACTATTGTTGTCTCAAATTGTCCACAGTAGCCATTAGTGAGTTGGCCAAATGGTTCTTAAACTTGACTGCTCTATATAATCATTTAGGGAATCCTGAGTTCCCATAGACTCGCAGAATAAAAATCTGAATTAAGTAAGGCTCAAGAATCTGCTTCATAAAGGTGTTTTCCAGATTTAGGTACCACTGAGTTAAATAAGAAAAATCAGGTTAGAGAGTGTTAAATATATGTTCTTTCTAAGAAGGGCTGTGAAATAGATATGTTTATCTGCAGAGTTTAGTGGCCCAGTGAGCTTCAGGGACAAAGACATGGAAGAATGGACCTTCAAGCCTTTTGTTGGGGAAAAAGGACAGCATGTGCTATCTATTAGGAAAAGAGCCACAGAACATGATATTAAAGCCTGAGCTTGGGTGTGGACGGAAACCTAAGGGAAGTACCGAGAGTGAAAGCATTCATTCAATAGTCTGAGGTCCTCTAGTAAAACCCAACCAGATATTTGAACTTTCTCAATTGTCTCTTCAAGTTTCTTGAAGTCTTTGCATGCCATTAATGTGTTTTTGAACTATCAAAAAATCTGCCAAGTGAAGCGGGTGAAAGGGGCATCTTACAGTAATGTGAGATAGTTACGGCCATCCAAAGTGGCTTTAAAAGCATCTCCACACCATTCCTCAAAGACTGAGAAGTCTGTTTTATGATATAATCACAATACAGTGAAAAGACAACATAATGGAAACTATATATTTAGAGTGCTTTTTCTAATGGAAAACATACAATTTTACCTTAATAAACGGACATACTTAAATAAAATGCTGCTCCACCACGTTTCTTGTTAGCAGTGAGTCCTATCTAATAGAAGAGATGAATGGCCTTCTGAGGCTGAGAAACCATGGGAAGTCACATTTGGTAGCTTTCACCTGGCTGACCTATTCATAGAAAAGGTCAATTTAGTGCAAAAGGGCGTTTTAAAAATCAGCTCTGCTGGAGGAAATTGAGCAGCTGTCAGGGGAGAAGGGTTTCATCCTTTCATAGCATTCCACTCCCCAAGCCCATTACTTTAACCATAGCTGGGAGGGACAGGAGTCGGCATTTTATAATGTTATTGCAGGCTGCTCTTATCTCCTTTTGTTACTACTGCAAAATTAGAAATTTAGGTATTCCTCTATTTCCTATACTGATGCATTACCCAAATGAAGATTCACCACATGTTGTTTTATTACAACTTGAAGTAGTGTTTTAGGATTGGGTTCTGTTGTCTTTACAAATATTCTGATATTGTCTTTTATACTCTTTTGATTGGTAAGTGAGCTTTTTTCAACATTTGGTCATACTTTGTCATGAAAAAATACCATTTTACTGTTCCCAGATTTGAGTCAAGAGAGTTCCAGGAGACCTCTTTGAAGGAGAGGCAAGTTGGGGTCAAGTTATAAGGAATAATGTTTTGATCTCAGTACTGTAGGCTTCTACAGTATCCATAAATAGCCTTCCTAAAATGAAGGAAGTAAGGCATGATCGTTTGTAATAGCTGAAAGTTTCAAAATGTCTGTTCTGGGTAAAGGACTTGGTTTTTAACCTCTACTATCCAGTGGACAGCTATATACACTGAATCTAGGGTTTAATATTACAACTATTCTCTTTAGGTCACAATTCCAGATGTTAATAACATTTGAAAAACTATGTTTAACTATTTTTTTTAAAAAACCTTTTTTTAAAAAATCACTACTTTATCTTTTAACTTTTCCATTTCTCTACCTAATTTTAAATGGCCTAAAAATAAAGGAAGTATCTACCCAGATAATTCAGAGATTTGCTCTCTGGTGTGTATGGATCCCAAATCCTCTGTCACTGATGAGCAGAAATTCTAGTTTACTTGATAAATGCTATGCTTTCACATCACCTCATCCTGATGAGACAATTGAAGGCAAAATGGCAACATCCTCAGGGTAGTCCAACCCTTCCAAAGAGAAAAGTTAGGAATCTTTGAGACTATTACATATAATTATTTCATGTTTGGTAAGGTGCTTTTAAAAATACTTCAAATATATAACTTAGATTTTCAATAAAGGTTTTATGTACAATTTAAACATTTAGTTTAACATACTTAAGTTCAATGGTTCATGTCAAAACAAAATTACACATTAGGGAAATGCCAAACAAGTTCAACATAGAGATGAATCTGACCAGGCCACTCAGGCTCCAGACTGCAAGGTGTGGCTACAGATTTCCATATTATGCATGCTGGTTCCTTCTGGAGCACCCTCTCTCAGCATTCAGACCATGAGGCTTAAATGGAGTCACACTAGATAAATGGAGACTGCTCCATTTCTATTAATTTATTATGGCTGAATTGGCATAATGAATGGTGACAAATAGGCCTTTGTCATCTACACAATAGTTACCTTACATTTTCAGTGGTTTCTGCTGGAGTGTCAAGAATAGCAAGTTTAATTACACAAAAGCTAGTGGAGGCATGTGCTGTGCATTTAATGCAAGAACAGGAGAGAGGCTGCTGGATGTAGACTCTGACCCTGTTTAGGAAGATAGAACCTACAAAAACATACACACAGAAGTGATATTAGAGATTACAGAAGTCATTGGGAAATTTACTTCTTCAGGTCAGTGTTATATTTATCTAGAAAACTTGGTGGCTTGAATGCAAAAACAGCTACTAAATACTATTATTCTTTGATTTCCTTCTGTCTCAAGAGTTAACTACATTACTGAAATTCTAACTTCATGTGAAATGTGACTTTTGCAAGATGTCTTTAACCTAATATCAAGAAGTGCTTAGGCTTGATCATGGTATTTAATAGGCTATCATTAGTTAAAAGAGAAGAGGCCATTATAGCATTGTCAGTAGAGTAGTAAAATTCTTATGTATAGAATCAACTTTATAAAGTGTGGCCCCAAAATGAAATTATTATCACTAGACAACCATTTAGAGTTACTTGATATCTATTATATATCAATAAATCTAAATGGAGGTGGATCACAAGCACATAAAAGATTTTTCTTCACAGCCCACACTTAAAAGTTTTCCTTATCTTACTTGATTGATTATGACATAAATCTCTGTATAGTTTCACCTCTAGAAAATAAAAAAAATTAATATTGATAATATAAAATGAGCCTTCTTGAGAAGTGTTTTGATAGTGAGAAAATATGATTTGTTGTGTCAAAATATTAATGGCATGCCTTATTTTAACTGTATATTTTTTTCTTATACACGAAGTTTTTTACAAGAGTAACTATAATAACATTTAGAAATATGTTCACTGATGTTTTATCTCCATATTTTTAAGGATACAAGAATTTAATGACTATATGCCACAGGCAACTCAGGTCTACATAATGATAAAAACAATTAGATATCACAAAAATCACCTTAACAATCAACAGGATGAATGTGTAAAACTGCACACTAGATAATCATGCCAAGAAATCACAAATCCTGATATTCGGATGTCCATTTGTGCTCACAGTGGATAAGTTGTGTTTTTGAAACTGGAGCAGGAGGGGAGCCATGCAAACTAGCTCTCATCCAAAGGTTTAGACGGTCGTTATGACTGGGTTTTTTTGGTGTAAAACTGCAAGGAATAGATTACTTCCTCTTCTATAGCTCTATTAATAACATTAAATATCAAGAGCAAAATTGTATTCTTACTATCTGCTTTTTAAAACGCAAATTTCATCTTTAGTTTCTAGATAAATAATATAAATCATTGTTGAAGTGTATCTTGGATGAACTTTTTATAGTTAATATTGTATTAACTATATAAGATATAATTAAATATAAATATAAATTTATCTAATACCTGCTGTGTACCAGGCACTGTGAATATATAAGAAAGCATAGTGCTGGATTTTTTGGTGCATGGAAAAGACACTGTGTCCTCATGGAGTTTACAGCATATTACTGGGAGACAAGGAAACAACTGGAAACATTGTCATGTGCAGCTTGAAACATTGTTTTGACAGACTATAAAGATAGGTGAACATAGAAACCAGAAGTCAGTGAATGCTGCAATATTAAGGGAAACAGTGGTGAGGGTAATTAATGATGAGTCCCAAAGGGGAGACTGGAATCCATACATATTTGAATTCTCTGAATGCTACAACTTTGAATATGCTGTGGTTTGTGTCATCATAATATGAACAAAGAGTCAAAGAAATGCCGAGAATTTGGACTCTACTGCACATCAACCCAGTAATACACCTCTCTTTAACTTTCACTTCACAGAGATCCTAGGAGAGACAACTCTCCCTTCACTACATCCTTCTTCCCCTTTTTCTCAATGGCACATCCATACTTTTTTTCCACATCTAGCTTAAACATTTTAGGGAGGATCAATTTCAAAAAAAATTTGATTTTGGGAGGAAATCAAAATATATAGTCATATATGTAGTCATATATAAAGTCTTAAAGGATAATTATATAATGAACTTGGAGCAAAATTAGTTTTAAGAAATTCTGATTATATCGTAGTATCTATTATTTTGTGTGTGTGTGTGTGAAGAGCTGTTCCAAGGTCATGATCTCACATACCTCAGAAGAATGGTCAGCAAAGGAAAAATCAATATTCTAGAAAAAGAAGGTAATATTAGGGATCACTAAAGAAGTAACTCACTTCCTAAGGAAAATGTACTTTTTTAATTAGAATGGAATGACAGCAACTATGAATATATTTTCTTCTGTAGCATTACAATTATGGCAATAACATCTAGATCTTTTTAATATTAATCTCTTATATTCCTCTTGAAATTTTTCTCAACTTCTACATGACCCAATTAATTTTTTTAACTTAAAATCAAATGGCCTCATTCTTTTTTCCATGGAACTATTCACTCTTGGCCTCAAGATGGAAAGTTATTTGCTTTAGTATTCATGATTCAGCAGGATATTTTATGGCTAGCAAGAGTTGCAGCCTAAGTGCATATCTTCTGTACATACAGAGGTCAGAAATAATTTGCTTCATGATATAGGATATAGAAATCAATACTCTTACTTCCTTAAGAAAACAAAAACAAACATAACATAATGTAAATGAGAAATGAGTAAATTATTAATAGATGGGCTTATCTAAAATATAATACAAGCTAAGCAAGGTCAACCAGAACATTGAGTTTTCAGAAGCACTGCAAGTTACAGGAAGCATGAGGAAGTTAGATAGATCACCACAGCTTTGTTTTACAAAGTTGCTTTCCTCTGAGGGTTTCTAAGCCACATCAAAAACACCCTGTTAACTGTCCCTGTGAATAAGTGCAGGTATGATGATATTCACCTTAAAGAGCAGAGAAATCTGTATCAACCGAGAATTCTTGCACAGATTACCTGGGGGGACTCCAAGATCTCGTTAACACTTAACTAGCAATCAGGCTAGAGGCAGTCCCATTGGATGCTGTCATCAGAGTTGCTCAGGCTTCTTGATTTCACTTCCAAAGCCTTTGTATTTGCTCTCTGCTCAGGATGTAAGCAATTCCTAAACTCTAGAATGAACTTTATTGAAAATGTGGTGAAGCAAAGCTGAGTAGGTGAGTTGGAGGTGCATTTTCTCCTTTGTTAGAGAACAGAGTTTATGTCAGCTACCATTTTTCTGGGTCCTGCTCTGGTTTATGATTTTTACATAGGGTTTGGTTTTTACTTCTTATTTCCCTAGTCAAGAATGGTTATTTCCATTTATCTAGAAAAAAAGTATTTCTTGTAGAAGGAGGAAGGATGCTTGAGAGCCTGACTCCCTTGAAAGATGGACAGATAGAAAACTTACAATCAGCAGAGTCAGAATCAACTGATTCTGGCTTTCTCATCTACTATGCAAGTAATTCATTTACTTCTGTAGGATTTTTTCCCTACTGTCAAATCGCTGATGACCTAACAGCTCATTCATTATTCATTTACTGAAATAAACAAAATTTGAACCTTAGTATATACACATAGCAATCCCTTACGTAAAAGCGCTTATAGCTTAATAGGAGGGACTTACACAAATGAGTCCTAATAAATCAAAATGAAAGTGTATAATGAACATCTGTCCAAAGTACTGTGGAAACATAGAGGAGGATTGATTCTTGATACCTGGTGGGAACAATGCTACATGCATAATTTTGTCACTGGAGGGATAACTAGTGTTACCTCCTTTTCAGCCTTTGTGATACTTTAAAGCCGAAATGATTTTTTTAGTAGGCAAATAGGCAATTCTTAAGCTGGAAATAAATAGATACTGTCTGAGTAATGATGGTGTCTGAGATTCCCATTTGCTTTCAGCTGGGAATAACACTTTTTTCAATACCTCTACTGGTTCACTAGTGAAGATAAGGTTAAGGCTAATTAACAGAGAGAAACTGGGGGCTCTGTGGGTTGGGTCACTGAGGGTGGACATCGTCTGTGCTCAGTGCCTACCATGGAAGATGGTTGTTGACTTTATACATATGTACACATATATATTTACTTTTATAATGAATAATATTTCATAAACATGAGGTCATTTTCAAAAGTACCTTTGAAGCAGACCTCTGAGAAGAAATTTCATTGCTCTTTGAACATTACAAATCAAATAGATCTCTAGCAGAGACCTCAGAGCCTCCCTTGTAGACTAGAGTCAAAGTTCAGAACAGAGGGTCATTGAATCTAGGGCATTAAGGAAAGAGATTAAAAGACCACAGAAAGGAAAGCCTTGTTCAGAAACATCATGTGGGCACAAAAGGTGTGAGATTATTTGTTATAATGACTTATTTAACCACAAGGGAAAACATTAGTTAGCATGACACTATTTCCATCACACCTTTCCCCTGACTGCCCCAGTCTCATGGAAGAGACAGCAATTCTCTTCACACTATTCTGCTGCATCTAACCCCTAGCAGATCTAGTAATAAAGAATTCCTAAAGATGACCAACTTATTCTCTTCTAAAAAATTACCCTCCCACGGATCAGATGACCTGATGAATCTTTAAGGACCAGCTTATTTAATTTATTCTTAACCATCTCACTTCTCATCAGGCTGATCTCCTTATTTCACCTCCGAATGTTCGATCTGTTCAATTCTGAACACTTTCCTTGTCCTCTCACTTCTGTGGAAGAAACTGTTCTTTCCTTCCTCATATTAACCACAGCATTTCAACTTTCAGTTACTTCCTCAACTTGAGAAGCTAGGTGAAAGACTTCAACACAGCACAAAGCATCTGGTGAGATGGGAAGGGGTGAGATTCTTGCTCTGCTTCTGTCCCAACTGATAACATGAACTGGGAATATCATTTTAGTTCCTGTGCTTCGATTTCCCCATTTACCAATAACAAGGGAAAAGTTAAATAATATATAATATTTAAGACATACTCTGGTTAAAACAACAATGTGATCCCACAAGTCTTTATCAGGATGAGTGGTACCAAGTTCGAAGGCATCATCTAAAAGACACTACAAAGTCATGAAGGAGCTAGCGTTCTCATTCTGTGCTAATCACTTACATACATCTGCATTTATGCACACATATATTTAATAATACATATTTATTGTGCAAATGTATATAAAAGTGCCACCAAATTTTCTAAAATATCGATGAAAGCATGCTCTCAATGTATTTGTTACTGTTTTAGCATCTTAGATCATACTCTGGTATAAACAAGAGCACAGTGGTTCAAATGTCAGGAGGCTTGCATCCTAGGCTCCTCTGTACCATTTGGATTTGGGATTTGAGACATGTCACACAGATTTACTAGTCCTCAATTTCATCTGCAAAAAGAAAAAATTAGGGAAAATAATCCCACTTAGGTCTGTGTTTGTATGATGCTTGTAATAACAAAGATAGGAAAGGTGTTGCTGTGGGGTAACAAATTAAACCCCAAATCTTACAGCTTAAAACAACAAAAGTGTGTCACACATGAAAGACCTGATTGCAAGTCAGGTGACGCTCAGTGATGACTGTCCTCCATGCAATGTCTCGGTGAGCCAAGCTGCTTGAATCTTGTGTATCTACTATCTTTACACAAGGATGGCAGGGGGGCCCATCTCAGCCACATTGCTTCTGCCTCTCACATTTCACCAGCCAGGACAAGAATCATGGCCTTACCTAACTGCAAGATAGCTAGCTGGATACGGAGTCATTACTACATCCTTGAAAGACAACTATAAAATGGAATTTGTCTCTGCCACAGCGCTGAATCACAGAGTAGGGGGTGCATTCGGTGGAATAATTTCTCCTGTCCAATTTTAACATCATGGCATTTAGAACTCAGCATGTTTTGAGAGAGCAGATTTTTCCTCTTCATTAAATGACACTGGACAATTCAGGGTGGTACTTAGACTTCTCTTGGGCTTATCATACCAGGAAATTCCAAATTCCCAAACTCATAACCCTCAGGTTTAACAGTGAGAAATTTGAGCTCCCTCCATTGAGTGCTTTGCTAGTCCAAAGAACTGACTAGGACTTAAATGATACATGTGCTGAAATATGGGGTGCTCTTGGGATACCCCAAGAGAGAAAGAGGAATTTAAATGGAAAAGAGAGGAAGAACTAGAGATTAGTCTTTTTTAACAATAACTTTCATGTTAATTTAGGGTTTGGGTGTCCTGTGCCACTTTTTTTTTAAGGGAAAAGAGTTAGTTTTGAGGAATAGGGAGAGAAGAAAATCATTATGAAAAATGAGATCTGAAAGCAGGGAAGCCAGTCCAGATGGAGCGCAGCAGTGGTGCTGAATAGGAGACACCAACCTTTCACTTGCTCTTTCTCTTTATCAAAGTAAGAGAAGTCTAATCGTGACTGAATGCCTTCCACAGAGGAGCCTGGGTGGCTTGTGCAGAGTGGATGATGACAGATAACTCTGTTAGGCCAAGGCCTTGGGGATGGCAGTGTGCAAAGAAGGATTTTTCTAGGGAGATTTACTTCTGCCCACTAATTGTGGTCATATATTTTATGGCTTTGGGAATCCATGGCCACTGGTATGAGTCCCAGTGCTGCAGGAAACAGTGTTTGTGTCTGATTCAGCGAAAGCTGTAGCTGTATGGACTTCCCAGGGTGCTTCTGGAACGACTTTTGAGAAATCTCGCCTGACATTAATATTCACATCTAGACATGTATTTTCTTGTCTCATCCTGCAAAATGTGTTTATTTTATTGATGATATCTACCTTTTAAGAGCTAATTGTTAGGCCATAAATTTTTATGTTTATTCTTTTATCTGGCCATTGCTTTTCCTCAGCATCATCAGTGAACATCTTCTCTGCCAACTCTTTAATTATTAACATCATCTGGAATTTTATGCTTGGTCTTTCTTGCTTCTCCTGCTTTCCTTAGGAGATCTAATCTATTACAGTTGGTTTTCAGCCACCACCACAAACCTTTAAAATGACAAACTCTGGATCAATTCAACTACCTACTTTCTCTGCATTCATTGGAGAACATAAGAGAAAGAAGAAGTTGTTGCTACTCCACACGCATGGCCTCAGGCTGACCCAGACCCTCAGTGCTGCCTAGCTGTCCTGTTTTCTATGGGCACTGTCCTCTCTTACTCTCTGTATGAGCAATCTTAGACCTTCTATACTTATTGACAGATGACCTCACATCTTACTGCACAGACGTAAAATAGAAATGATTGGCCAGACTCAGTATCCAGGCTGGTGTTAAATGTTGCACAGAGGTTAAGGAAGATAAGATCTCCAATGTGGATTTAGAAATAAGGCTTTAGACTTTCAGCAGAGGAGTTGGGGAAAATCATACTGCAGTGGGTTAACAAAACCAGTGGGATCATGATATTCCCAAAACCTTTTTAACAAGGGGAGGGAAAAGATAAGGCAATAGTTGGAAGGTCAGTTGGGATCAAGAGAGGATATTTAGGAGATTAGAGGAAATTAGCCTGTTTTAATCATAATGGGAAAGGGGTCAGTAAAGACAAGAGTGTGAAAACAATTCTTTTGCTCTAGAAACATTCTCCTGATTTTCCTCCTGCTTGTCTGTTTATGTGCTCTTGGTCAGGGAGATATGAAGGGTGATGCCAACATTTCTGGCTTAAGTGACTATTAAGTCAGTTTCTCAGACTATCTGTGGCAAAGGATCAGTTTTTTGAAATTTTTCTCATTCATTGTATACTTTTGTAAAATATGATAAAAATGAATTACTAGAAGGATGCTCATGCAGTTAGATATTGCAGCATTGTCAAAGTACTATGAATATTTTCAAATACTTAATCTCTGATTCTGTACCTCATGAACCAGTTCAAATAATCCCCAGACTATCATGGTCCATAGCTCATGCTTTTAGGAGCACTGATCTAATGAACATATATCTCTATAGGGACTGGCAATGTGGAGGATGGTAATAGATTTCATTTTGGACATGGTATTTGGGTAGAGCACAAGATAGAGAGGATTTAGACAGAAGTTAAAGAACCCATAAAATAACATGATGTCCGTCAATTATGGAATGGAAAACTAAAACTGTATCATGGTAAACTCTTCAGGAGTAAAGAATGAGCATTAAAGCTTAGTGTCCCAATATTAAAAAAGCTCCAAGACACCTTATTAAGTCAAGAAAGAACAGGGCATAATATGCCTTAAAATTGTGTTTATATAATACACATACTTATATACTACATAAAAGATACATTGAAAAACTCTAGAAGGATAGACATCTACTAACAGTAGTTACTTATAGGGAGGAAAGTAGGCTTAAGAGGGGGAAAATGTTGCTTTTTAAAGTTCACTTCTGTATTGTTTTTTTACAGATTTTTGTAGTATTTATGTATTATTTAGGTAATTAAAAATGAGACAAAAGTTTTTGTATGTACAATATAGTCTTAAAAATACATAGAGATATAAAATTAATCAGTAGTTCACTGAAGTTTAGTTTTGTGGTAATTATGTAATTAAGGGAGGTAATTTAACATAGTGGGTAGGAACTCTTTAGTACCATATAATCTCAGGTTCAAGTGCAGCTTTGTCACTTACAAGTTATGTGATCCTGGATAAGCATTTTAGCTGTTCACCCTCAGTTTCCTCATCATTAAAATGGAGATAGTGATGGTATCTGCCTCATGTAATTATTGTGAGGATTTCTTTTAACTATTTATTATTTTAATTATTTATTGAGCTATTTTGTTATGTGATATAATGCAGGTAATATGCTTGACTCAAAGCTTGGTAAATGTCTAAACTTACGTAATGTCCCACAGTAATTTTATTGCTAGACTCTTCAAATATGTGATATTATGTAATACAGGAAATGAGAAAGCACTCATCTCTTTTATTACCCCTATTATGCATTTAGATTATAATAGCAAAGCAAGAGGACTAGTAGAATATTTTTATTTTCATTTTGTTTGTTTATTTGTGTTTGTAGGTGATGGATTTGAAGAGTAGATGATAGTTGGGTCTTTAGAAAGAACATGGAATTGGAAGCCAGATATGGCTTCAAACTGTGTGTCTGTTAGTATTATCTGTGTGGTCTTGGGCACATAACTTGTCTGAAACTAGTGTGCTCTATGTAAAATGGGATTGATATCCCTTCTCTTCTTGGGCTGTTATAAAGATTAACAGAGATAATATATGGAAAGGTCCTTGCAGAATAGATGTTCCATGAATATTAGTTCTTTTTCCCTTCTCTGAAAAAACATGGGCATTTAAAAAATTCAGTGTTTCAAAAATTTTATATTATATAAATCCTCATGATTAAATGAAATAGACATCCCAAATACATTTGTACATCTTTTTTTCAAAATCCTGGAAAGTCCTTCCAAACTACTCATACCATGTAATTATTAGGCAAATACTTTTATCTCATACCCTGAAGTTGTTCAGACTACATTGAAATATTTTCTTCTCAACCTCTTATATTAAGAAAAGAAAGAACTTGACAGAAAGAAGGAGTTTTAAAAGTTCTTTTTGAATGAGAATGGGAGAAATATATGGTGTGTGGAGAGGTGGGGAGCATCCCACATAATGAATCATATGCAGAATGTACAACAGAGAATTCAATACTGTGCTTCTAAAACCTCAATAGTGCTTACTGTAAGTGAGATTTTTGTGGCCTTTTCTTTGCCCAGATATTTGTCATTCTGTAGTTGATTTAGAAAGAGATTCATGGAAAGTCATAATTATTTAAAGAAGGGAGTAGACAAAGTGTTCGTTTGCCATGTCTATAAATCTTTCCTTATGCTCTGCTGAGAACTCTGCTCTGGCTGCCTGGTTTAACCATGTAACGGGAGTATATCATCATGTCAGGAGTTGTCAGACCCTCAGAACTCTCCATAATGTGAGATCACAAGCAGAGACAATTTCATTGTAACATTTCTGACTACAAAGTGTAAATTCCATTCAGTTGGCACATTGACACTACATCAGAGATTGTTTTTTTTTCCCATCCTTATACTTCAAGTTTGTTGAGGTATTTAAATCTGTAAAGTTAGATAAAACTAGAATAAGAAAATTAAAATTCATAATAGAATAACAGTGTCAGAAGAAAAACATATTTTTGAAAGGGAATGTTAAAAGAGAATTTAAAATAAAGATGACAAAGATATTGAAAAAGGTGGTACTTGTACTGTCAGTTGTGTTTTCATTAGTTTTTCCAGAGTATGAGAACAATCCTCAGGACAATTTAAAATAGTAAATATAAAAAAAAATCACTCAGACACAAGGTTTAAAAATCTTATTGAGGCATTGAGGGAATGTCTCTTTCCCATGATGATGTTAACAACTGAGAGCATTTCACTAATTCTTCAGTGTATTCATCTGCTTCAGTGTACCACTATAGCTCCCTTAACAGCTAGTCGTTTTAAAATAGAAAAAGAGACTTAGTGCTTGCATAAACTCAGATGTGAAAAAATAAGTTTACAGATATTTTATTTCTTAGTGTGACTATGCACTTCTAGTAAATGTATACCTTTATTTTTGCTATGTAAAAAATATGGAATCAATCTTTAAAAATGAAATGTAGAAAAGGAAGATAGAGATGCATTTTTTTTCTTCCTAGAAATACTTTATGAAATTCACCTTTGTACTTCCAGGTCAACCTTAACATCTTGGTTAGTAATTCACAAACAACATCCTGATTTTTCACTCAAAATCAATATTTATGAGGAAGGAGCTTGTTAGGAGATATGTACATGAATATATATTTTGTGTTCAGAGAGGAGCTACTATTCTCTTGTTCTGTGTTACTGAAAACTCTGTACTCTTTGGAAACCAAATGTGCTAAAGTCTGGAGCTGAGTATCTCCAAGGGTGTGTTGGAAGTCTGAACTTCATGTCTGAGCAATTCATTTTGTCCCCCAAATGCCAAGCAATCTCATTTTAAATGCTTAGAGAGAAATAAGTTTTCAATAGATGTGGACAAATTACTTTAGTTGGTAAATGAAAACATCTTTAGAGAATGTCAGAATCAGACCTTAATATGTATTTTCAATTATTTGAACTTTTTACATAGTTTACTTAAATCAGAGAGGGCTATCCTTCTTGCTCTTGATATTTTTCCCTGACTGAGACATTATGATTGCGGATCCAGGAGGAAGGGGTTTCCCTGCTAGGGACAAGTTCCATGTGAATACACTGAGACCGTAGGAAGAAAAGGGAAATGGTAGGTTGAGAATTAAAGGTTTATTTCTCATGCTCAGTCTCTCTAACCTGCATCATTTGGCTTTGAACCATGGCTTCTCCACTCTCTCTCCCAGAGAGCTCTGCCTGCTCCCTCAGCTCCACTCCCTAGCCTTGCTCTCTGGTCTTGCATGTGCTCTGCCTCCCCCACCCCTTCCTCCAGAAGGTACTCTGTTGAGGGGTCTTTGGTGGTGGGTGGGTGCCTGACCAATTATGTACCAGAAACATAGGGGAGGAGAGAATGGGTGCTTCCTCCAACCAGCAATCCCCCATGACTGACCAGCAGCAGCTGCCAGTAAACATCCCCTTGATGTGCAAACAGGGTCTTATATGCATACATAATGGGCACTATCAGGGCCAGGTGGGAATTCGGGTTAGAAAGTTCCATTTACTCCACAATGATATTAGTGCATTCTGCTCTATTTGTTGTTTTCTGTTTTGCTGATAACATCTTTTTAGTTGAGGGTAGAGTCTGGTTAGATCATGGAAGACATGGCATATTTATCCCTCCATTACAGTTAATTCATATCTCATCCTAAAATCTCCTATTTTTCTCACTTTGTTCACTGTTCCAGCTAAATTACCAGCCCATGGCTTTGGATACCATCTCTCTGCCTTACCTGTCTTGCCTATTTTTTATCTTAAGTCCACAGCTCTCCTTTAAGCTCCAGACTGTTATGTTCAGTTGCCTATTTGGGATGTCCATCTTAGTCATTTTAAATTCTATCCATCTCAAATTGAACTTTTTATCATTAACTTCCCACCACAAAGGAAAAAAAAATTATATTTCCTAGCATCTCTGTTTCAAAGGTAAACTTGCCAGAAACCTGAGTCATCCTCAAAGACTTGCTGTCTTCATATGCCATGTCCAATTAATCCATCACCAGGTCCTGCTGAGTTCACTTTTTAATATCTCTCAAACCAACAACTTCTGTTTTCATTGCCACCACCCTAGTTCAAGCTGCCATCATTTTACTTGAGGACCGTAAATGCCTCCTAAAATCATTCACTCTATTACTAAAATCTGGGCTGCATATTGTACACTATGCCACTGCTGGAATGATTTTTTATGAAATGTACCTTCCCATGTCAGTCCTTTGTTTAAACAAATAAATGGTTTCTGATTCATTTTGGAGTAAAAGCTAGAGTATTTAATACAGCTTTTCACCCTGCCTGGTCTTCCCCCTACCTTCCTTTCCAGTGTCCTCTCCCTACACATCCCTCCTTGGAGCTTTTCATTCTCATCCCTCCTTCTTCAGCATCCTCCTCCCCACTCCCACACCAACACACACACATCATCCTATTAACTCTACTATTTGTTCAGACCTCAACAAGCTCATTATGTCCTCAGGGATGTCATCTTGTACCATTCTTTTTAGGTCAAATCCCCCTCTTACAAACTCTCAGAGCACCATTGCACTTCCCTTTCCTAGGAAAGGTTTACATTTACATTTGCTTGAGTATTTTATAGACATCTTTCATACTGGGTAATAAGCCCCATATGAGCAGGCGCTGTGTCTGTTTTTACTAAATATTATATCCCCAACCCTCACCACAGTGTGACACTAATGCTGGCTTCAGGGGTGACACAGAGTTCTGCTGAGTAGGCTAACATCCAGTGTTGTATGCCTTAAGTGGCAATGCTGGTTTTCTGCTCTGTGACTTGGGCACACTTCATCCCATTTTGCCTATTTTGCATTTTTGTACATCCATGGATTGTCCTGCTGAATAAAGATGCCTTGTTTATATGGATAGGAAATTTATTATTTTTTTTTATTATTTGGATTTTGCTTTTTGTACCCTGAACTTTTCAGAGCAACACTAATGAGTAGGTTACAGTGGTCTTTGCTGACTTCATGTGTTCATTTTGCATCTGGTTCTCAAGGCTGTGCTTTATTATTAGTTACCTCCTTCTGAAAACAGACCTCCATGCTCTCTGAGGATCTCAGCTCCATCTGTTAGAGCTTCCTGAGTGTTTTGTTCATTGTCGACCCAACGAACTTAGTCTCACTTTCTTCCCTGGCTTAATTCTGATAACTATATTTTCCTGATAAACTTTGACTCTCAGATTTCACTATTTCCCCAAATCTGCTGACCTCTCTCCAGGCCTCAAAGATACCCTTTGTCTTTGGTTTCCAGCCCATAAGAAAGGCATTTATCTTGCCTCAACAGTTTTAGGAATAAAGTTGAGAGTTTGCAGCAAGTGTCACTAAAATACTGAACTCCATAAAATAATACATTTCATTTTCTATAGTCATTTGCTGTTGCCCTTTCAAAAATTTTGACTACTTTGTTTTCAACCACAACAGGAAAGGAACAAAATGGAAATCTTTAATATTTGCAAATTGCAAATTAAAATAAAAATGCTGTTATTCTAGGAGAAAATTATTTTTTAGCACTTTTAAGTCCTTTGGCATTTGTATCCACTGTGTGTGGACTGCATAAGCACAAAGTGGTTGCTCTATTAGTGATTGAATACATTAAATGCCTTTTCTGGTGGTAACTTAAAATGAGATTTTCAAGTGGATGTATCTTTCTCATTAGTGCAAAGAAATACCTCTACAAAGGAAAACATGAAAATATAGCAGCTATCATTTTACAAATGAAAAGTCTTCTGAGAAAATAGTCTATCATTTGCTCCTAATGCTTTCATCAGCAAGTTGGAAGAATCTACTATGTGCTAAGCACCATCCCAATGCTTTCAGAGGCTTAAAATTTTACAAGTCACAGTCCTTGCACCCAACAGCATGTTCCAAGCAATGAAAATATGGTGAATGGTCAGTAGAGTGATCAAAGCTAATTACATATGCAAAGAATTTTGAACTCAAAATAACCTATTCTAAATTCTTCATTTTTAAAAAGGAAGAAAAGTAGACACAAAGAAGTTGTGGGACTTGTGTAAGGTTCTCTAGAACTCAATTTGGAACCCTCTCATTTGTTGCTCTTTCATCTGCTGCATTTTATATGCTACAGTAGAAAGTCTGTGTTCTCTTATCTATTCTCCTGGAGAGATCTTTCTAACAGTCCTCTTTTTAACTCCAGAATATTTTCTTGAACGGAAAACTGTCATTGGTGATGCAAATTCAAAAAATACACTGGAGATTGGCTCTACTCAAAGTGTCCTCAGCAGACAGCAATGGCATCACCTGGAGAAGCTTGTTAGAAATGCAAAATCTCTGGCTCCATCCAAACATTTTGAATTACAATCTGCATTTTAGCATTTATGCATGTTAAAGTTTGAAAGCCACATCTTTAGAATCTTTGTGCTTGAGCAGTGACATTCAGTATTTAATGTGTTTCAGATTCACCTTGGAAAACTTGTAAAGCTCAAATTGTTGGGCCTCAGCCTGAGAGTTTTCCTTCAGCAGGTCTGAGGTGAGGCCAGAGAATTTATAAGAAACCAGGTGCTGCTGTGGCTGCTGATGTGGGGGTTATATTTTGAGAACCACTGGTCAAAACAGTGACGCTCAACCCTGGTCATGCATCAAAATCTCCTGGGTAGTTTTTAAAAAAGACAAAGGCCTAGGCCCTGTCTTCTGATAAGTGGTTTTGCATGAGGCCCAGTAATTTTCCTTAAAACTTCTGCGTGAATCTAATATGCAATTGGGATTAGAAACTGCTCTCTAGAAGATGAGAATAGTCTCCGAATTTTCTATGATTAGCCTAGGATCCCAGGAACTGGTCACCTTCCTAGAAACTCTAGGAAAATATCTGATCACACAGACACTGCATGCATCCAGGCCAGAGTTGTGCAGTGATCAAGAGTCATTCAAAGTTGTGTTTCAAGCTCAGATCTGGCCTTGGGCAAATAACCTTACCTCTGAGCATTAGCACTGTATTTGCTAGATGAAAATAATAATTTTAACCACTGTGGCCTGTCATTGGGAATATTCAGTTAAATGAAGTATCAAATCTCCTGATCATATTAGGAACAACATAGCTGATAGCTCACACTAAGTGTGTGCAGTTTACTGCTCTTTTCTACCTGAGTGATAAGATGACCATACAATGTCATTTAATTCACACCATTAATTTTACCAAATCTGAAAGATTTTGAAAGAGTTCTAATATTAAAGCTATGTTGAATGAGTGGAATCTAGTAGCAGGTATAACTCCTTGTCTTGCCAATGGGTTTCAGCCCCGGGCAAGTTCGCTATGGATTCAATGTGACCAAAGAAATTGATAGCAGAATGTTCTTTGGGGTGAAAGGGTTTATTACCCGGCTTGTTCTCCGGGTGGTAGGTCGAGCACTAGCGTCTCTGCCTCTGCCCAGAGCACTGGGCCGAGCTCTCTATATAGCACAGTAATAGCTTATTGCCTAAAGGTGTGGAAGTGGTAGCCTAGCAACAGGCCAGTTACATCATCAGGTTGTTTAAGTTCAGTGAGGATCCTGGCCATAGGAACCCCAACTTCCCCACACTCCTAAAGAGGCTCAGATAAGGAAGTTTTGTTTTTAATATACAGTTTATTGCCTTCACTATCATTACTGGAAGTCTCCTTACCATGCACAAGGTCTATTCAGCACCCAAGGTAGTCATGCCTTTAGGAAATAATTTATTTTATGGTGATATAGATGGTTTACTATTGATAACTCTTAAAGATTATAAGTCACTCAACACTCATGTTGTCAAGGTCAGTGGTAGATATGTCAACCAACAAACCATTTCCCTGCTGAGTTTAAGCACAAATTAAGCAAATTTTGTATGTAAAACTCTGTAATTTCTCTAGTGCTGAATATTCAAGTGGCAGTAAATGTGTTAATCAAATGCCTTGGCAGCTCATTTGGGGTTAGGAAATAGGAGTTCATCACTCGTGTCCATATTCAAATTTAAGTACATGTCCTAGAATATGAGAGCTTGGGGACAGCAGTCCAGCTTGAATATTTCACAAATGAGGAACAAGGGTGAGCTACCAGAGGTGAGTCACTTAGCTTTTCCCAGAAACAGAGTGGGAGCCATGATCTCCTAGATATATAATTTTATTTATTTATTTTATTATAATGTTGACACATTCTTGAGTTGAGTTTCTGTCATATTTTGTATAATGCTAGTTTTCAATAAGGTAACAAGACTTTTTGTAATAAAGAGGAAATTTCATTAAGTTAAAGACCACCAGTAATGAATACAAGGAACATATTACAGATTTCAGTTCTCATTTTTACAGTTATCTTTGGGTATCTAAAAATTCTTGTGTGAGTGTGTGTGCATCCATGTGACTGGGTGTGTGTGGCTCTGAGTCTGTTTATATATGTATCTGCGTATATGGAATGTTTTGGTTTGGGTGGGGTGTCTGAGTGGGTGACTTGCTCTGTGTATGTCTTGCCAGTGGTTTTCAGCCCCCTGCAAGTTCACTGTGGATTCAGTAAGACTGAGAAATGACAATGGAACATTTTTGGGGTAAAAGTGTTTATACCCAGCTTTATTCTCCCAGCAGTAGGTCAGGCACTAAAATTAGATCTGCATCCAACAGTCTGTGTATCTGTAATCCCCCTTTGTCTCTGCCTTCGCCCAGAACACTGGGCAGAGCTCTTTATATAGTGACTCAGTCACTATATAAATGCATAGTTTATTGCCTATGGGTGTGGAAGCATAAGTCTAGCAGCAGGCCAGTTGCATCATCAAGTAGTTTAGGGGTCAGATGAAGATCCTGGCCATATGAACTGCCATTTCCCCATAGAGTATTTCTGAGTATGTGTATATATGTGACATTTATGCATGTGAGAATGTCTGAGCATGTGTATGTGTGTACAAAGGGAGAAGGAAAGGTTCTTACTCCGTATTCTCCATTATAATTATTGTGCTCCTCAGCGAAAAGCTGTAGCCTCACCAAGTGTCTCAGTGTCTGGACTAATATAGTCTGTCACATTTATGACTGCATACTGTTCAAACTGAAACGTTTCCCCCTTTATGTAGGGTATTTTTGGTATCAAAGGCTCTTTAGTCACTGGTAGACTTAACACTTTTTAAAAATAAAACCTTTATATATTTTCTGCAATGTAGTCTCTTTTGGTGTTAAATGAAAAATTCAATTTAGAAGAAAGATGTATCAAAAAAAGAAGTGTTATGATACTAGCAGGATGATTTACAAATGTTATTTTGAATTGCATTAGATACTATTTTATTCTGCTCCAAGTGTGAAAAATATTTAGAAGCTCATGTTTACTGTGGAGAAAGTGAAAGTTCCCATGACCAGGAGTCTCACCTGGCCCTGATCAGCTTGCTCACCACACACATGTGGGCAATATTTTGTTATTGACTCTATATAAAGAGCTCTGCCCAGTGCTCTGGGCTGCTGCACAGCTGCAGGAATGCACAGCTGCAGGAGAGCAGAGATGAGACTGGAGTGGTGACAGCACTGAGGACAGAGACTAAGACGGCTGCAGGGGCAGAGAGGCCCAGAGGCAGAGGCTTGCTGCATGCAGACTCACTCTGAGTGGACGGGATTCTAGTGATTGACCTGCCACCATGGGAATAAATTTGGGTATGAAATCTTTCACCCCAGAAATGTTCCACTGACATTTTTCATTCTCAATCCATAGTGAACTTGTCCAGGGCTGAAACCCATTGTCAAGAGACCAAATTATTGATATTACCAAGTAGAATATTCATGTCAAAATATTCCAAAAAATAGGTAAAGTGTAAAATCTTCAACAAAACTGAAATTTTATTAAATGAACACATTGTCTAAGTTGATAATTCATCAGTTATTGGCATGTTTTCAGTTTATACCTATGTTTAACTGAAATTAAAATTTTATACTTATATTCTTATCCAAGGCTTAGGCAGGGAAAAATTCCACCATCTTTCTTTTCATTAAAACTTATTTTATATTTATTATTGATTTATTTTAAATTTAGTTTATGTGTATTCATATTCAATTATTTCAACAGCATGAGTTTATGAGGTAGACAGATAGTAACATCACAGTCCCCCTTTTCCACAAATAGGTGAAATTTATGTTGTATATATTCTATAAGAAATACAATATTTATTATAGAAATATTTCTGTCTGGAAGAAAAGCATATTGAAGATAGAGGGCAAAACAACACTGGATCAACAACTAAATGATAATAAAATAAATAAAAATAGAAAACAGGTGGGAAAATAAATCTAAGTATTTCCCCAAAACTCCCTCCCTGTGCCCATCCACACTGCTTGCATTATCTGGGGGCAGTGGTTTCTGACCCCAGTGACCACAGTAGAAAATGACAGGCTAGTAATGAAGACACGTGATCCTTTCTTCCAGATTAGAGAACAGCAGGAATTTTCTTAAAGGGACACATAGTAGATATTCTAGGCTTTCCAGGTCAAGAGGCAAAATCAAGGATATTATTTTAATGTAGTTAGGAATTACTAAGTTATTTTATAATTATGTTATAATTATAGTAACAATAAGTTGTTGTTTTAATGTAGCCACTAAAAATATAGAAAGCATTTTTTAGCCTGTAGGCCATATGAAAACAGGTTATAAGCTAGATTAATAATTTTTTAAGGAATTAGAATTTCAAAATACTATTCTATATCAGTTATACGACTGATATTTTATACATAGATTAAGACAGACTTCTTAAAAATTTAAATTTCATTCCATCCCTCAACACCATTGCTAATTTCCATTAAAGGTACTATCTTTAAGTAAGAAAAGGACACTCAGATTTAAACGTCAAGAAATTTTTCCCATAGGAAACTTCCAGTGTTTTAACTCAGAGTCAATGAGGTATGAATAAAAAAATGAACACAGAGTCAAAAATAGCGACAATATGAACAGTGCTACTAAGGATGGTAGAAGATGGCCAAAGAACTGGATTCAATGTCAATACTTTAAAATTTGATCATCTGATACGAGAGTTCTTTAATGTTGTATTAAAAGTTGATGTAGTTTAAAAAGTTTCAGAAGACATGAATTTTAACTCTCAATGTAAAAATGCAAGACCACTTTATCGAAAGATTGAGATATGTGTTAATGGAGGAAGAATGATGTATTAGCACCCAGAAATGTGTGCACCACCATCAACCGGGGCAAAGAAGCACATTCTCTTTGAGATTGGAACATATGGGAAGCAAAGACAGTCTTGGCCCATCTTTTCTATGCTTTTATCTTAGAAGGAACAGAACTTAACAATATTTTTCTCCATTGGCATTTGTGGAATTATGTTGTTTGTCTTAATTAAGGAAATGAAAAGGAACTCAATATTTTTGTGTGAATCCACGTAGGTGGTAAAATATATAAATAAGACGAGAAAAGATGATACACAAGAAAAACAGTCTTTTCAAGCAAATTGGAAGTAATAAAACATCAGATGTCCTAATTCTTTGGTGGAATATGAAGTACCAGTTACTCAGATTTTTTAAAAGTCAGCCATCAACTCGTTAACCAATGTTTGCAAGCAGATGTTAGCTTAAGCTCTGGTGCTATGTGGTGTGTTCAGGGAGGTGGAGATAGATATCAGCTTTTCAAATAGAAAGTAGCTATCCAATATAAAAAATGATTTCTTTCCTCAAATCTTACTCATCACATTATGTTACATTAGATGATGAAACAGAATGTTAACTGTGTAATGAGACAGGGATACTAAGATGTAAGGGAGAATGCCCTTTTCAATCTAGACACATGCCATCATTTCAGACACGGGTGGCCATTCTGAAATGATGGCAGGATTTTTTGATGCAAACCAGCTGCTTGTGAACTAGAAAAATGTGAACATTAAACATGTTTGAAAACTTAAAAAAAAAACCCAAAGGCTTCTGAGTGATACACTGCTACTTTAAACAGAGATAAGATACTGTTGGTAATGCAGAACACCTCAATACTTGATGCTTTTTGCCAACTATAATACCCAAGACCCCTTGTTGGTGTGAGCACCCACATTTTTGGGTTGCTGATGCTTCTGAATACTGTATATTCTTTTGACATTGGTGCACATAGATGAGTTTCTAGACCTTCAATAAAATCATTGAACTTTATTTCTCAAGAGGGAATAGAATACAGATATTTTCAAAGCAGATAGATTGCATATTTGATTTATTTTGGTGAGAATGAATGTACATATCATTTCAAGGTGAGAAAAATTAACAAGAAAAATAACTATTAATGGAAAAATAAAAGAATGTTGGAGATACATAGAGATGGGTCACTGGTGAAATCACTTTTTGTTTTAGTTTCTATTTACTCCCTGCTATTGAATTATTGTTATACGTATACTAATTGATTTTTTAAAAGCTATTCCCACATAACCCACAATTAAATCATCATCATTCTATCTAAAAAATTCTAGGTTGCTTCACACCTACATGATTCCAGAAGAATAATATCTTATTTTATTCTTTTAATAGGAATCTCACAACCTTGTGTGTGTTAAATTCTCATCTTTCTTAAACATTGGCTGCAGTTGTGTTTCTTTGGAAGCTGTCTCTGAGACTGGGTTGACATACGGGACTTCATTAGGGATTATTCTCTGGATCAACAACCACAGAATAGAAGAGAAAGGAAGTGAAAAAAGAGAAAGGGAGAGGGAGAAGGGGGAAGAGAGGAAAGAGAAAATGGGTGGGGAGAGAGAGTGAAGGAAGGGGAAGGAAGGACAGGAGCTGGGGTGGTAGCACGACTGGGCAGAGAGATGTTGGAGCTGTGATACTCTCTCCATAACAGTCACCCATACTTCAGTGAGGGTGCTAGATTTTTACCCTATTCTGTATACTAGATATGATACTAATAGCTCTACTGTCAACTATACATTACACTACACTATTTTTATTCTATTTACTATACTAATTATATATGCTGTATACTAAGTTTTATTTTATACATTATTATATATTATGTAGACTTTAACATATATTAGTATAGTATATACATCATATATAAATATAGTATAAATGTATTACATATAGTATATACATCATATTCTATACTAATTGTTTATATTTTGTAGTTATAGATATATAGTTTCTGCTATAAATCATATTTCATACTTTACACCAGTCATTGGATACTGCTCTCCCAGGACGAAGGCTTGCAGCTGGGCAAGAAAACTCTCTTTATTCTGGAGTATTTTCAAAAGGCAGTTCAGGAGGAAACTGGTAGCTAAGGACAGCTCTTCTGGCACCTAGGGCAATAGGTCCTGAAATCTTGAAGGGGAATATGGCTGCTCATCACAGCATCCACTATAGCTTTAAAATGAGGAAGATTATTTCAAGTTCTAATCTAAATTATTCCTATTAAAAGAGTATATATATTTAAATATGGGCATACTGAGAAGCTGTTTTTCATTGTACCGACTACATCCTTCAATCATGATGCAGAAGCAGTTTATTAATTTATCTGAAAGCCAGATGAATAATCCTAGTCCACTCTTTTCTAACCTTTGAAAGTATTTCTCTTTTGTTTCCTTGAATACGTTGGCTAAACCTAGAACAAAATTTATTGATTTCATAGAACCTTGTTGCAGAGATTATACCAAAAGGACATACTACATAACAATTCTTGGAAGATGCTGTTATAGTTTTTACTACCTGGAGGAGTCCAGCTATTCAGTAGTACAATATTTTTTCATTTCATAGTGGACTATGGGCAAAAAATATGTGTAAGCACATTTTGGGAACATGAAGTAGGATCCTGGATATACATTTAATATGAAGAGACAGGCACCAGGCATTTAGGAAAGAATAGAATAATTCATTTATTTTACTTGAATGAAGAAAATCACTTGGCAATATAAGAAGCAATGAGATGTGCGGGTACATCAGCTCTCTGTGGGACTATGCAGCTCAGTGACCTCTAAGTGGCCACAGGATAGGCCTGAGCAAGGGTATTTTGTTGACACCTCCATTCATGAGACTGAAGAGAAATCACTGCTTCAACCCCAGAATGTTTCCTTGAAGCACAGTGGAAATTACATAACAAGGATTTCTACTCATTTCTGTTATGGAGACATAGATTTCATTTTTTGTGACTAATTTGATAGGCCCATTTGGATATATAAGAATTTGAGCTAAATCAGCAGAAAATGAGTCTTGGGGAAATTTTTGATAAATTTTAATAAACTGGGAAAACATATTTCAGATTTCAGGACACCTAGATACACTGGATACATATGAGCTTCAAACTCTATCCACATAAGAAATATTCAAACTTTCACATTTGAGGGGACCCCAGGAAGTTTTTCCTAATTCATATTTTCAATTACTGTATAAAGTACTTCCCTGTGTGTTGCAAGTTGATGACACCAACCATTCCTTAGAAAGGCAAGTGTGTTAGGGGACCTTCCAGTAGCAGGGGTGGGTAAACCAGAATTATAAAAGATGATTCATCAAGTTATGGGAATTTTATTGCAAAGAAATAAAAGGGCCTCTAAATCTCATTAGGTGAATAAATTCTCTTTAAAAATGATAACTTCAAAAAAACTAGACAGCAAGTAATAGCTTAGAGGTACAGCAAGTAATAGCTTAGAGGTACAGCAAGTAATAGCTTGGAGGTACAACAGTAACCTAGTTTGCTCCTCACTGACCTTGCTCTGTGATGTATTCATTTTTTCCAGTGTGATATAGGAAAATGAGGCTTTTGTAAGGACTTGTAGAGGTTATGCTTTCCACTTCTCTGCCTCTAGAACAGTCTGATGGTGTTCAAGTAAGACTTTTTCTCATTCTCTAGGCAGAAATAAAATTGCTAAACTTTTATAGAAAGGTTGCCCTCTAAATAATACTTTCAGCCGAGATTCCAAGTTCCATAAATCTTGTGTAAAACTGTGAACTGCTCCTTTACCAGCTGCTGGAATTACCTATAACCTGTGGTGGCAAGCATTTTTAATCCAACATTTTCTCCATCTTTGTCTTTTGTTATTTTATTTACTTTAAATAGATACACAGATGTCCATGTTTAAGAGACACAATTACTCTTTAAAACTATTTTGTGCCAAAATCATATTGCTTATGATATCTATAGTTATAAACAAATACTAAAACTATAAAAGCGTCCTGCTTCTGGGCCTCTATGACTACAGAACATACAGGATCTCCCTTTCTACTTATTTACATGTCAATACACAGCATTCTGAAAAATTCTGGGATGAGGAGTTGAAATTTCTTTCTCCTTTATTGTTTAGTCTTTGACTAGTCTCAGGCTCAGAATATGAGAAGCTGAAATGAATCATTAGGTTTTCAGTTGACTTGGATGGAAGAAAGAACCTAATTGTACCCTTTTTACAAGATTTTTAAATAAATAACATCTGCTGTCTTAGCCATAGATGATTTAATTTTTAACATGTGCTTCCAACCTTTAATTTTTCTGCAAAGCAGCCACATCAATTATTAATTCATCTATATTTCCTCAAAGCAAGTTAGATTTAAGATTCTTCATAAATATTTAAGAATACTGCTGCAAAATAAACAAAAACTTTTACTTAACTTTTAATTGCAAGTTTGAGAACCAATGATTGCAAAAGCAACAAAAAAAAACAAGACAAACATGATAAAGAATCTAGAGAAGTAAAAAAAGCAGATGCTAAAAGAATTGGGAGGCCAGACTTCTACCACAATCCTCATCATCTCAGTTTTACAATGTGAATCTCATTTACTGCACATTTAACTAATGGGATAAATGGATGTGACCAAATTTAACTCAGGCCTGACTTATGATATCTCTTAATTTCTGATAGCCTACTTTTTCTATCTCTTTCTCTCTCACATATATTGTCATGCTCTATAATGGTAACATTAATATTGACCAAATTGCTGAAAGAATAAATACATGAACTTATAAAAATAGACTGTATGTAACTAAAATAATAGTTCTAACATTTATTTCTTATTATTTAACTTTCCTTTCTTATTATCATTAGCTAGACTTTTGAGATAGATGATGTTGTAAATTGAATTGTGTTCTCACCATAATATACATTGAAATTCTAGCCCCTGGAGGTACCTGTGAATGTGACCTTATTTGGAAATATAGTCTTTGCAGATGTCATCAAATTAAGATGAGGTCATATTAATTAGGTTGGGCTCTAGTTCAGTGTGACTGGTGTCCTTATAAGAAGAGGAGAGAACCACACAAAGAGACACACAGGGATGATGCCATGTGACAACAGAGACAGAGACTGCAGTGATGCCTCTGCGAGTGAAGGAATGCTGTGCATCGTGGACAACAGAAGCTAAGGAATGACACACGACAGATTCTTCCTAAGACCTTCAGGGAGAAGTTTGACCCCACTGACAGCTTGATTTTAGACCTCCACCTCCAGAACTGTGAGGGAATGAATTTCTATGGGCTTAAGTTACCAGTTTGCAGCACTCTGTTACAGAAGCCCTGGGGAACTATACTTGTACTGTAGGCATATTTATTTTTTCCTTTTTTAAAAAAGATTATGACATAAGACATACACACATGCATAGAATATATATAGAGTTTAAGAAATAATTATAAAGCAAACATCCATCTAACTACCGTCTAGGTCAGTAAATAGGATATTGATGTGTTCCTAAAAAAAAGGCTTTATATACCCCTTCCTTACGGTAGCCTCCTCCCTTTCCCCAGGGATAACTACTGCCTGCTAATAATTTGTTAGCTTTTGTTTACACTTACATCTCTTATGTAATTATAGTCTAAGCAATATGGTTTAATTTTTATACTGATAAATCTTTACATGAAGATACAGTCAGATGAAACCACCTGCTGAAAGTGCATATTAGAGCTGTGTCTAGGAAAATCCACTAGTCACTGATAAATATAAACTGAAACCAATATTCTATAAAATAATTTTAAATAGGCATATTCATTCAGCCAATTAACTTCTTGAACATTTATTACTGGGGACATATTGAGTGAACTTTATTTTTCAGGCATTTTCTAGAATAGAGATTAAAAATAATGTCAATATTTCCACTTTAACAAAATGTATGAAGTAAAATTAAATTCTTTTATAGTCATCCTTGTTACACACATACACATACACACATTGAGACTTTGTGACATTTAGTAATATTCTTTGTGCAAAAGGACGTTTGACCAATACAATGGGTTTTACCAATTTATAGATTAACTTGGTTGATTCATATAAACATGACTGCATAGTGTTACTCTTTTAACAGTTTACACATTTTATGCCACACATTTTAATTTGCATTAAATCACTATGTTTGTCAAGATGTGTCTAGTTACTGAACTTGCCCAGTCTGTACATATGCACTCCTTTTAGCATTTGCCTGTATTTTTCTTGATAATAGAAGGTAAACAAATCTTTGTTTTGGTTTTGTCAACTGCTTACTGTACTATGTATTTAAGCATTACAATGTACTGTATATGAAGAGGAAAAGGGATTCAAAGTAGTTTACTTTGTTTAGCACTAAAATGTTTGCCAGTAGAATCTGTCAGATGTTTTGGAAGTACTGGAGCACAAGTATTCTCTGATCTTTGAGATGCTCATGGTTTCCAGGAGAAGAGAATGAGTTGGTGGATGATTATAATGTAATGATGCATTCTGTAGTTGTAACTCTTGGAGGAAAATATGTTCCCAGCCTGGGGCAAATAACCTTTGAAGCCAAAATCAGTCAAAGGGAGAAATAAAAGGTTTATTGCTTACAAGCAGTCATCTACTTCTGCTTGCCATGTCTCTTGCCAGGTGGCGGCAGAAAGGACCCCATCCAACCTTTCCAGTCCATATAAGCCCTTGCTCCCCCTTGTCATTACCTAGTGATATGGAGATGGACTACTTCTTTCCACCCCTTGGAAACACCTATTGATATGGAGGTGCACTAAGGCCAGGTAAGAGATTCTGGAAATATTGCAATTTTACCCACAGTAGTCCAGGAAAATTTAAGGTGCATTTTGCAGTCCATATAAGAAAGTGATGAACTCTACCTAGAGATAAAGATGTTGGTTCACATATGGAATGGTATATGGAAAGCTATTCTTGTGTCTTGAAGAACAGATGTTTGTAGATAGGAAATATCAAAGTCAAAAAAGAGCAAAAGCATAAGGCTTGTACTGGCTTTTTTAACACCAGGAAATACACCAAAGATAATATTTATCTCTAAATGTAAATTAGCATTGTTATTACCTTTGTGCCAACATTTAATTGTTCTTAGAAAGTTACTGGAAAGCTAGCAACTTCAACAGTTATCATTTAGTTAACAGAAAATGTAACTACTGTGATTTAGTTGACTTGTGCACCATCATATGTATTACAATGACTTTCCCCCTTCATTCATAGAGACTTCTGTTATGTATTTCAAGCATGATAATATTTTGAATGTTTTGGTCTGCTTTATAATTTCTACATTTTTGTTGTCAAAGCCTGAGAAAGTGGGGAAAGAGAGGGTGTATTTGTTTAAGTTGCTAAATTGCTAGAACTAGAATTAGATATTTTGGGTAGGAGTGTGAACAATTTGAGGATGACCTTGTTAGAGAAGGCTTTATAGAGTAAACAACTGAGATAAATATCAAGGATGATACTGGAAGGACTGAGGCGGTTGTGATTTTCTTGGAAAGAGTGGAGATTTAGGAAACAAAGCAGAATAAAGAGCTTAGTAGGTACATGGACATGTAAGAGCCAGTAGAGGAAGAGGCATAGGTGAGTGAGACAGATGGCACAGCTAGAGAGAGAAGCAAGAGGCCCAAGAAACTGCTGCCAGCAAAACTGTAGGAGGAGGAGATTTCAGGAAAAACTGGGGTCCTTAGCAGTGTTAAGGACCACAACTGGGAAAAGCTCTTTGGATTTGCTGCCTACATAGTATATCTATCTTCCTCATCTCACTTGACAACAACCCTATCCTGTCAGTTGCTCAGCCAGAAGCCTTGGAGCCTTCTTTGACTTAGGGCTCTCTCTCCCATTAGATAGATAACCATCTCATCAGGAAATCCTGTTTGCTTGTCCTTCAAAATATATTCATATTTGGCTATTTCTTACCATTACTCTATTTAAAATACAAACTAAATCTCTTTCCCCATTATAGGTTACTCCACTCTATCATTCTTCTATAGTACTTACCTGCAACATGCTAGATAGTTTTCTCACTTATTCAATGATTGCTTATTGTCTGAAACTACATATAAGTTCCATATAGGAAGGGATTCTTTGCTGTGTTCCAAGGGCTTAGAGTATTAGCACCTGGCACATAATCACTTAATAAATTAATAAATTTGTAGTTTTTTTGTGTATTTAACTAAAATTTGATTTGAGTTTATAGTTGGAACTATATGCTTTAGGCATATAAACCAGTTTCAATTCTAGTAGGAGTTCAAGTAATATTTTAGTAAAAAATAATTCCTATTCTGTCATAATATAACAATTCTGTGCTCAAGAATTGTTGCATCCAACATATCCCAGAAATTAGAGTCCATACGCTGCTACTAGAGCAGTGTTCTTCTTGTACTCTAATTAAAGACTCTAGCCAAACTTTTTAATACGAGATTTAAAATATTCACTGAAATTAATACTTTATTAAGCACTGCTTCTGCAGAAAGTGCTTACTAAATAAACAAAGAATTTTCAATTCACAAAAAAAGGGTGTATATATTCAAGGATTTGCAGTGTGTTTTTTGGGCAAGCTCATTCAACCTACATGTTTTTAAGTATGTAGATATTTAAATAATAAAGTGACATGAATACACAAGTCTTCACTGATACAAAAATACAAATATATTCTATGATATCAGTAATTCATATTATCTGTCACCAGATGTTTAAAATATTACTTTTTGCCTGACAGATCCTAATAAGAATTTTTCATTTCCCTTTACCCATGAATTAAGAAAACTGTGAGTTTCTTCAGTTTCTTCCTTTCTTCTCTTCTTCCCTCCCTCCCTACATCACTTCCTTTCTCTATATTTTTTATTTTACTCTTCCTGCCATCTTCATTCCACTGAATAGTCAATGCCTACCCTAGAAATGAGCAAATAAAATGCCAATGAACTGATGGGTTTAACCTGTCCTGCAGAGTTCACTGTAAATTTTGGTTCATCATTATTTTCTTTCTATATGGATTGTGTTTCTTCATTAAATATAATTGCTCTGACCTCCTACTGTGTAGTATAATTCTCAGCTCTCTCACACCTCTCTTTCTAACACATCTGGAAATTTTTCCCACATCCATTCTCTAATCATCAGATCTGTCACCCATTTGTGTTGCTTCATCATTCAAATCATTCGTCTGTTGGGCTCTTGGATCCCTTTCGTTTGTATTGCTTGCCTGCTTGAACTCTCAGTAACAGACTTCAGAAGGCTGTGGGCTGTGTCTCTTACGGTTTGCACGTTGTAAGTTTACTGGGTGTATTAACATCATACCCGGGAAGCACAAATCAGTGGAAACAAATATGGAACTATCTCAGGACATTCCTGTTGATGCAGGTTAATACTGTGGAAAATCAACCTGTCTGAGCAGTACTTAGTCTTTACTTCTAATGTATTGAATCGAGAAAACATTGGAGCTTAATTTTCTCTTGTCTTTACAAGTTTTACCATCTTTTAAAAGTTCTACAACCCAGTCTTGATAAATACTGGATATTAAAATAGATTTTCAAGTTTTTAAAGAAAAATACAGAATGTTTTTCTGGCTAGAAGCAAACAACTGACTGGCTTTGGGAATGGTGTGGAAAAGTGTAATGTCTTTTTTTTTCCTCCTCATTTTATTCTAGTTTTGCCCTCTTCTCACTCCCTTTTACATTTTTCCATTCCCTTTTCCTTGTCTTCCTCTTCTTTGATTTTTTTCCCTCAAAAGAAAATATTCGTGTGAATAAAGCAAATTAGATTCCAATTTGGTAATTTGGCAATTTGTGTTTTTAATTTCATCTTTTCTCTATGAAAACTTCAGAATGAATTTAGTTTGCAAGTAAAGATGAGTTATCTCACTTTCTTGAAATATAGTAAAGGTCAAAAAAATAAGCATATCCATGAAATTTTCAGCTGCTTTCAATATAATTTGGTTACAGTGACAAAGATGCTAAGAGCTATAATTAATATAGTAGCTTATACAATTCAAAGCAAATAGGATAGCAGATCTTATATGCACATAGTAGAGTAGACCATATTTTAAGCAATATCTTCAAAGTATAAACTCAGAAAAAGGTTGTACAATTTAATACAATTTCATGATAGTTTCTATTTTGCTATTCCTCCAGGTATAGTGATTATGTTGTGGGAAATGGATAAATCCATTGATGATTGCTAAATTCTCTTATTTAGTAAAGCCAGAATAACAAGAATTGTTTCTTTTCATTGTATAATTTTTTCATAATTTAAAATAGTGATTTCCCTGTCAAACAATAACTAAAAAACCTGGTCTAAGACTATATTTTATGAGAACAAAAAGATCAACCTTGTTATTATCTTTACCCTTTCTTCATTTCTTGTTTGACAATAGTGAAATAGAAGTGGGTGGCGAAGCTGAAGTCGAAAAAGACAAATTTTTGTAAATCCATATCATTCTGAAAATCAAATTAATGAACATAAGTGATCTCAGTTCATACCAGAATTTCAATAGCTCCTCAATAAGTTATTTCTTAACTAGAAAAGGTCCTTTGTATGAGATAATAGTCGTAAACCTACATGCCCTAGAATAGCTGCTTGAATTTGCTCTCCCCTTTGTTATATGAGAATTGTGCATAATAGAGAAAAAAAGGAACACGATAAGGTTGCTGGTCCTATAATTTGCCCATGTGCAAATATTTGCTGAAGAATTCAAGAACGAGGTGTACTTGACCTTTAACATGAAACTCTGATTGAAACCAACTCAGAAACAAAAACCAGGTTGTACCGTCTGTATTATTTTACTCATCTGTAGCTATGTAAATCTATGAAATACAATGCTTTAGTCCTTAAGCAGTTTATTATTTAGTCTTCTGTATTATTTATCCCTACTTTGTTATTATAATATCTGTATTTCTTTTAGTATTTAGTTATTGAAAATAAATCTTAAGTGATGCTTTTAAGCTATATGTGACTGAAATTAAGTCATGAATATCAGAAACAGAAAATATCTCTCCAGAAGAATATGAGATAAAAATGTGCACAAAATATTATGTTTGTTAAATTTGCTTTTATCTTATTACTTTAATGTAGTTCTATGTTAATATTTCTTGTGAGTTTATAAAAAAATAAACAGCTAGTGTTTTCTTTTTTCCTGTTTAATTGCCCCTATAGGCTTTGCTACAAAAAATAATCTTAGAAAAGCAAAACTTCAGGCTTATTCTAATTTCTTTTTATTCTCCCTCTGTGTAAATCCAAGTCACAACCCAGCTAATAGTACAAAATGATTTTTTCTCCTGAATTTCATTATGGTACATTCACTGAATGGTATATTTAATGTCCCATTGTTATTTGCACAGTATATTTTGTTAATCAAAGATTTTCTGGTAATGTTTCCCATTTGAAAGTTTAATTGTCTTGCTTGCAAAACATTAATCCAGATTTTCCATTTGAAAATGACAATCATGACTAGGAATACAGTGCTTGGGTTAGGCTGCTAGCAGGGAGAGGTAAGCAGCAGCTTTGACTGCCTGTATATCTCAGTTATTGAAACTTTCCACACTTTCAAATCAACTCTCTTTTTGAATAAGGAAGAAATGTGAGAAAACTAACCTGCTGTTGAGACTCTGCTCATTAATCAATAGCAACAATCAGATAAAACATTTTTTATAAGTTTATGTACATATAATAATACTTTGGCATTGTAAGCATGGGCAATTTGTGTAACAAAAAGCCTAATTTATCCAATCATGCAATTAATCTTTTACTGAGAGCCCTGTAATGTGGACATGAAGCCTAATAAGACACAGGCTCTGCCCTCCAGGAGCTCATGGTCTATCAGAGGTCTTGAAGATACACATGAACTATTACAGAACAGCTAAATACTATCAATGCAGAAAATGCACCAGCTCTGGAGCAACTGTGCTGCCTGTTTGGGTGTCAGGTGCCAAAGAAAATTGCATAAGATTGTAACATTTCAGTATCCACATGAAGACAGGGAAGGAGGGGCAAAGAGAGGCATCTAATCACAAAAGCAGAATGCATCCTGGGGGTTACCGCAAAGCGACTCTCTCCTCAGCCTGCCTGGCTTGGTCACTGGCTTGGCTCCTTCCAAGGTTTTGTAGCGAAGGCCGTTCTTGGTATCTTTGTATTTGTTAAACCTACACCCTTCCAAATTGTCTAAGGATCATTTTTTACAAAACTTGGATCCACCCCAGACAGTATGGGTGGGGTGGCAGCAAGAAAGAGCATGACACAGAACCAATCGCCTCTTCCGCCTCCTCCTTGGGACATCTAGGGGAGAAGAGGCTAGTAGCTGACATCCCTAATCGATTAAGAAATATACAAAGCAGACTCTTTGTTGTCCCAAAGAAAATTCTGGGATTGCTTTTTTCAATTCTTATTATATACTGTGGCCTGCTGAGGTAGCAGGAGGGCAGGGCTCTGTAAGCTCAAGTAAGAGGAAGGAGCAAGTTCAGGCCATTTCCAACCTCTTTTTTTTGGTAAGAGAGCAGTTGAATACTTAGCTTTAGATAAAATTTATCTATTAATATTATTAGTTAGATATTCTTTCCATTTTCACCTTTCATAAACACATTTTATTCATTCATCCATCCATCCATGCATCCATCCATTCATTCTTCTAATGCTTATTGAATGCTTATTAAATTCACTCTCCTTATTCTCCTATGGTACATACAGTATTTCAATCTTCTTTATTTTATTGATGTTTATGAGCATTTGCAGAGGGTGTAGTTTGGGGTAAAAGTGCTGTATTTCATTCTTGGGAGAACACATGCCCTGCTTGACTTTGGCTCTGTTTTTTGGATGACGATATTCCTTTTCCCCACACAGTACCTTATCAATCATTTCAGACACTTGTCTCTCTCTCTTGAGATAATTGTTCAGCTATTTCTTGTTTGCATATTATGTCTTTCTTCCTCCCTTTAGAGAGTGGCACTACAAACTCTGCTTTCTTCTGTCTTGTCTAGCACAATGCTGAACTCCTTTTACGTAATAATTAAAGGGTGGGAAAGTTTACCTCTTAAATGCTGAATAATACCTAGGAGTAAAAGAGGGTTGAGGTTATCTAAGTGTGAAATCTTCAGATAACATTTCATTTTTTTCTGAAACAAGAACATCAGAGTAGGTGGCACAGGGGAACAAATGGACCAGTTAAATGATGTGAAAGAGTTGTGGGAATCTGAGATCTTATATAAATCAATCTTTCTGTGCCTTGATTTCATTATCTTTATCATGGTCGCCATCACAGGGACATTGAACTTTAAGAATCCAGCTGGAAAATTCCAGGAGTATTCAGGTACTCAGCTGGATTCTTAGGGCTGCCTGACCACTGTGACTCTTTAAACCCTCTTGTCCCCCTCCTTCACCCTACCCTTCATCGCAAACAGCCATGTGACTTACCCACACTGCACTGACCCATTTGTCCTCTAAGAGAATAAAACCATTTATGATTCTAGTAACTTTATCCCTGAGTTTTTTATAGAACAGTTTCATCTTAACCACTATGGACAAGATGCTTAAATATTGACATATATATATATATATATATATATATATGTATACATACATAATTAATTTTATTATATATTTGTATATTTTATCATATATAACAAAATATATAATTTAATTATGTATATACACACATGTTATTTATTTTGAATTGCAGAAGCATTGTTAAGAGCCTTGCCCTTCAGTCTTTATACTCACAACAATTCTGGAGCTTTCCAGTCCTCTGTTTCCTCTTGAAAAAAGCTGTTTTTTTTTCCATGCAGAAAGAACAGAACAATTGTTCTTAAATGATTCAGAGGAAATAAATTTAAAAAGTTGTCTTTTTAAAGGAAATTGGAAGAAATAATTTTGTCAAATCACAATTCATGCATGAACTATTTTAAAAATAAATTTTGTTTTATAATAAAAGCCAAATTTCACTGAAAATTCCTTTAGTTCTTACTTTTCCCCTATTAAAGGTGCCCTTTCTCATCTTCTAATGTACTATTTATTGAGAGTCAGCTCACAGAAAACAGGTGGGGGAGATTTTAAAAGATGAATACTTACAAGGTAGTTTGGTTGTGGGAAGGTAGGGTATTTATGAGGGCAAAATCGATAATCTGATAATCTGTTAATGTACTGCTTTGATACAACTTGCAATCCTATTATATTCTACCATATGTGAATCCATCACAGCCTTACCCCAGTCTCAAGGTTGGCTGTAGGACACATGCTTTGAGCTAATGTCACACAGGAGATCAGCTATTTCTCACTGTGGCTCCCCTGCTGGCACCTTGCGGGGAGCTTGTCTACTACTCCGCAGTGGTGGTGGATTGGCTTATCATTAAAAAATTGGCCTCAAACAGTGACCATATTCTACTTTATGTCATCAAATACTAGAAAAATCCCACACTTAGAGGTGGGAGAGCTGATGAAGGGAATCAATAGCTAGATACAGGAATAGAAATTAAAATGGATTCCAGCTTAGATCACAACATAACAAGATTACCTTCTTTCCAAGGTTTTGCAATTGAATGCAGTTATTATTAAGTATGCTGAAAAAGGAAAAAAATGTATCTGGGCTTTTATGATATTTTTTCTGAAAAAAAATTGCAAATAGCTGATTTACCATTTTCCTTTTTTTTTGGAAAAGAAAGAAGGCCTTCATGGCTGAAATGCTGGTGACCTTTCAAAGGAATCATGCCAGCAGCCGAGGAGGGCCGCTCTAATGGCGACAGGGTGGAGCAGTCAGTTTCACTTACAGAAGAGCCCTCTGGGCTGCGGGGTGACTGGCTTAATGGCTTTTCAAGAGGAAATACCGGATACAAGACCTTAGAAAGCACTTTAGGTATTTAAGTATTAAATGCACAGGTCGGGGGAACTCCTATGGCTCCACTGAGGTGGATGAAGACACACTGTGAATCCAGGAGACTACCACTGGCTGCACTCTCACCTACACAGAGGATGTCCTGCTTGATGGCTAGTTTGGGTTTGTGACAACTGGGAAATTTTTTCTCAGTACTTCCATGTCCCAGGTACTCTGCATGAAACTAGTTGCCTTAGAAATACATCTGCTTTTTCTTCATTTCACGGTCTCATTTTTCTCATCTTTTGCCCACTTCATTCGGTTAAAATATCCTTAAACATCACCCCTAGAATGTTGAGGGCTAACTACACCTGCCTGGAGCCTGGGGAGTTTGTTCCTCTCAGCTGTTACCTCAGTCGGTAGGAGCCAGGGGGAAATTGTCTGGATGGAGCACATGGAAATGTAACTGTGGCTGTGGCTCTAGTTTAAAGGTATCCCCAGTCTTGGTGTAAAATGGTGATTTGTGTACGTAAATTCGAGGCGATATTATAGCATCATGTTTAAGGCCTCTGTTTCTTGAGTCAAAATTACCCCGGTTATGATGCCAGCTCTACATTTTGAGGATCCATTTAACTTCTTCAAGCTTCAGTGTCCTCGTCTGGAACTTAGGAATCAAAATGATATCTACCTCATGGTGGTGTGACAAGTAAATTAAATAACCTAAGTAATGGGGTTAGCCCATGGTAGGGTCTGACCATAGCAAGTTCTCAATAAAGGATGGCTATTTTTTAGTGAATAACCCAAATATGTTTTCTATCTATTAATTACTTTTTTGGGCAATTGTTATCTTTGAGTCGACTTAATTTTATTTCTTTTTTAAAATTTATTTTAAGAGAAGCATTCCTTCCATTAGTTGGTATGGACTTAGATTTATTAAAAAAAAAAATGTTTGACTGATTTCTGGGGTGGTAGAGGTGGAGAAGGTGAAGTTGCATGAAACAGTAAATGGTTCTGGAATTGTTAGAATGGGTAGTTAGTTAAACATAAGCAGGAGAAAGTCCCATCACCAAGGCAGACTCCTCTGTGGCTGACTCCTAAGCCCTCCTTGGTTCCCAGGTCTGTAGTCAAGGATGCCTAGCTTATCAGGAGGCCCAGCAGGTTAAAGACACCTAGATTGTCAAGAGGCCCAGGACCACAGGGGCTTCCCTAATTACAGGGCTTCTACAAGGTCCAAAGACTTGTCCACAAGTAACTGCAACCCACTAAAAAAAATAATATCTAAATCGAATTAGCATTGTGGTTTTGGCCCCTCTGTGGGTTTCACTTAGATACTTATGGGCCTACACGCTGAGAGAAAGGTTATATAACATATAGCTGTCAATCAACTTGTCAATCAAAGGATGTACAATGCAGGGCCAGACTTCCCGCCATCTTAAGAAAAAATAAAAGCCAATCTAATCCTAATAGCAATGCTGCTTCTGGTTTCCAGACAGCCTGCTCTCCTGTCTTGAGAGTGTACTTTTCACATTAACCAATAAATTCCTCACTGCTTTTTCTTGCTATCTGTTCTCTCTCAATTGAATTCTTTCCTTCCAGAAGACAAGAACTGGGGAAACACAATGAATTCCACCGATAATGGGACTAGCTCAGCAGTCACCTGCTCTTGGGCTGAGATACTAGAGGAATGAGACTAGATCAAGAGCCACAAACAGAGCTCAGCATTGGAGGAAAGTTTTTGGTAAGATATGACAGGTAGGAGAATAAGAGAAAATTTCCAAACCCAAAGACAGATGGCACACACTACCATGAGATTTATCAGAAGTACTACCTTTTTTTTCCTCCTGAACATAGCAAATTCTACTGTCGACTCTGTTTCTAGCTTTGTGCTAAGTGTAAGAGATAGAAAGGCAAGTTATGATTCTTGTCCATAAGAAGGCAGATGGTGTCACTTTATTAATTAAAGATTAATACTTGTGGGGAAGTTGGGGTTCCTATGGCCAGGATCCTCACTGAACTTAAACAACCTGATGATGTAACTGGCCTGTTGCTAGGCTACTGCTTCCACACCTTTAGGCAATAAGCTATTATTGTGCTATATAGAGAGCTCAGCCCAGTGCTCTGGGTGGAGGCAGGGATGCTAGTGCTCGACCTACCTCCAGGAGAACAAGCTGGGTAATAAACCCTTTCACCCCAAAGAACATTCTGCTGTCAATTTCTTTGGTCACATTGAATCCATAGTGAACTTGCCGGGGCTAAAACCCATTGGCAAGACAATACTCTTCTAAGTAAATTGATGATTTTGTTGGCAAGAAAGGAGGTATTGAGATGAGGATTCTATACCAGTAACAATAACCAGTGAGAATTGGTCAAACATTTTAAAAGTGTAAATTAGGGATTTTCCATTATTAGTTATCAAGGCTAATTATGGAATTACAATAATTCAAAAATTTGGTAGGGTTGTGAAAACAAATATCAATATAACAGATGAGATAGCAGACGGTGTCAGAAAGGCATGGCTTTGATGTCTGAAGAGGCCAGTATTGTGATACTGTGTCTGAGCAACGGGCTCAAAATCAACTACCTGGATGTATTTTTTTTAATAGGCCTAGTTCTCTTCATTTTAAAACAGGGACATATGAAAAAGGTACTGTGTATTAGGAAATCTCACTTACTCTGATGTCAGTCAGTGAATATTTCCAAGAAGAATTTCAGAGAAACCTTTTGAGAATGTAGAGGTGGCTGCTCTTTTTCTTAAATGTGCTTTTTATCACAGCAAAATGACCCATGGGACACTACTTCAACCGTCACTCACCAGCTTAAACAAGTTCCCTGTAATTTAGTCAGGAAATTGGTTTTGCTTTAGAAAGGAGGCACTATTATGTTCATTTAAAATTAAGTATCATCGTAATAGGTTATTTTACGGCAGAAACTATGGGCACTGGCACATTATAAAATATACAGTATATAAAGGACAAGCTTATGGATGACCTAGAGAAGATCATGTTATGATATATGCCCCTGTGACAGCACTTTGAGGACCAGAGTCAAAGAAAGACACTAAATTAAGAGGCTTAGCATACAGGTGTACCTGCTTCTTTAATCCAGGCAGCATCGCCACTCAGAGAAGCACAGTCATTAACTTAATATTCCACCTGGGTCTCTGGATAGCTTTGGTTAAAACTGCTCAACTGTTCCTTTCTTGTTTGACCTCATAACACCTTTTTCAGAAATCATTATGAGTAACTTGAGGTGGTGCGTCCACTGGCCAATATCTCACCTTTCCTCTTAAGAGTGTTAAAAAACTCCTTTAAATCTTTTCAACTCCTTAAAGCTAGACATGTTGAAATATAAAAGGTGAAAAATATTAAGAGTTCATTATGCAGTGAGCACCAGTTCTCCTGGGAAAATCAGTCCAGAATACCTCTGCTCTTCACCTCTTCTCTCATTAGTAGTAAAATCTAAAGACAGCTGCTCGGAACTAACAAGGTAAGTCTCCCCTCCAAGTTTTGTGCTGGTCTCCATGGAGTAAGCTGTGGCCATTTGTTTTGCTTAATCATGCCTTTCTACCCTGACTCCACATCTGAGATCCAAGCGAGGGGAACTAGAGTTCTATAAATGGATTCCTGGTCTACTCTGATGGTTGGTTTTCAATACAAGACTGTCCATTTTGAAAGCCATCAGGTGGAACTTTAAATTGAGAAGAAAGGGGAGATAACGTGAATGGCATAGAGGTACACAGTTTATGCAATGTAGCTTTGGACATATATAGAAAAACAAGGCAAAAGACACCTGAACCTTCACTTCTATGTGAATGTGGGAGAGAAGCTGACTTTTGAAGGAGAGGATGGACTTAGCTTATTGATAATATTGTGGTCACCACAGAGGTAGTATGAGCTTCATAGCATGATTGAGATTACCATTCTGTACCTTTTGGTGACAGGAGGCCCTGATTTGCAAGGCCATTTCTAATGTCTTTTACACTGGAGTTATCTTAGAACAACTTAGGAAGCAAAAGCCCCACATTTTCAAATGTCACCTATTAACTCTAGCATGGTGGACCCCAGGATTTCCATCCAGTTGCATTTCCAAGAACTGGCAATCTCTCAGAATCTGCCTTCTGATTTTCTTCAGATGAGGTTTGTCAGCGTTTTTAGCCTTCCCCGAGCCCCCTCCGAACCTGCGGAGAGAAGGGGAAGGGGGAGACACGCCCCAGCAAGGCAGGACTGGGAAGGGTGAGTGCTGACTGCCCGCCTGATCACCAGCCTCCGGCCCCTAGGCCTGACCCGGAGACAAACAGACGCGACAGGGAGCTCAGTCAAAGCAGGAACTGGTTTATTGCGGAAACAGTAGAGTATATATAACATTCATGGGCCAATCAGCATAAAGGTCAAGCAATCATAAGCTCTTCACGCAGGAAGGTACATAATGCAAGCAAACGGTGTCCACGAGCTGATCACGTTCGCAGAAGACTCACGCCACCAACAGGGAGATACCCGGAACACAGGTAGACTAAGGTCATAGCCCGCCAAAATGCCTGGGCACCACCCCATGCTCATCCAGCGAGCGCCATCTTGGCAATGCATTTAAAGGCTACTTCTTAGATTAGAAGGCCCTACAGAGGTTCTGACAGTATCCTCAAGTCAGACTGTAATACAAAAGGTACATTATATCGAATGCTTATGTTTAAAGAACAAGGACCTTTTATTAATTATGAGAAACTTATCAATATGCCCTCCTCCCCATCAAGCTCTCCATAGAATGAGCAGTTGTTACTAATTTGAAAATGTCATGACTCATTTGTAGCAAAAAAGGAAAAGAGGTAAAACTTGAAAAAGATAGATTATTACATCACTATTTGAGTATTTTTCCAAACCAATATTTAAATTTTTATTTTAACATGCTTAAAATGAATGTTTTTGGTGTATAACTATTTATTTTAACATATAGACTCATATAGGCACCACTGCAGTCAGGATACAGAGCCATCAAACCTTCTCCCAACTCCCTGCCCTGGTAACCACTGATCTGTTCCCATTTCTATGATTTTTCCTTTCTCTAGAATGTCATGAATGAATTCATTCAGTATGTTACTTTTGGAAACTGTCTTTTTACACTCAGCATAAAAGTTTTGAGATTCATCCATGTTGTATTGATCAGTTCCCTATTCCTTTATATTGCTGAGTAGTATTTCATTATGTGAATGAACTACAAATGTTTATCCACTCACGATCTACTGAAAGACATATGGTCTTTTATATTTTAGGTGATTATGAACAGAACTGCTATAAAAACATTCATGTATAAGCTTTGCACAAACAAGTTTTAATTTGTCTAGGTAAATATCTAGGAGTGGGAATGCTGAGTCATATGGATAAGGGTACACTTAAATATAAAATACTGCCTGTTTCCCAGAGTACCTTCTTGCATACTCACTAGCAGTGTTTGAGGTGCACAATGGCTTTACATTTTTGTCTGTACTTGGCATTGCAAGGTATTTTTAAATTCAGCCATTCTCAAAGTACATAGTGGTATCTTACTGTTTTTAATTTGCATTTCTGTAATTATAAGGCTGTTGAGCATCTTTTTATATTCTTATTTGCCACTCACGAATCTGTTCAAATGAACCCCATTTTTCAATTGGGTTATTTCCTATTTTGTTTAATTTTGAGGGTTCTTTATATTCTGGATACAACTTCGTTGGCAGACAGGTGATTTGCAAATATTCTCCCAGTCTGTAGCTTGCCTTCTCATCTCTTAACAGTGCTTTTCACAGAGCAAAAGTTTGTAGCAGAAGTTTGTGAGTGTTTTAAATTCCCCATCTTGATTGTCTTTATCCTCTACCCAGTACCTGAATATAAATCTTAAAGAGGCACTCTAGAGACTCCGTGTTAAGTGACTAGAAGAGTGAAGCACATGATATAAACTATACCTCTAGGAATAGACCCTCTTTATTCCTAATTGCAAGAGGAAATAATTGGCGGCTGGAAGGGCAGTGTCTTCAGCAGTCTCTTTGATTGGAAAATACTATTGCAAAGCAGTGTTCACTGTTAGAGTAGTTAAAGAAAAAGTTTTAAGACTCCTTTTTTCTTTCCTGAAATCTGTCCTCAGCAGGCCAATACATTGATCTTAAAATTGCTGTCACTTACTGAGACTATTTTATGATGCAAAATTAATGTTTGTCAGCATTTTTTAGGCTCCTCTGGAGGCTACGTGTAGGAGAAAAGGGCATTTTGTCAGGTCTTCAGATGTAAGGCTAAGTGAGAAAATTTGAAGCAATTATCTGAATAATTCAATAAAACTCCTTTCATTTAATTATTCAGCTAAATCCTTATTTTTCTTTCTTTGCTTTAGCCACAGAGACTTTTTTGTCATCTAAGTTCTTATAAAAGGTGACATGCTTTTTCATAACTAATAGAGGCTTAAAGCTTATTAATGTTTAAAACGATCAGACCTTTGCAATAATTAGTAGAGACTCCCAAACTATGCTCTTTATAGCACTTTTGAAGATGACTGAAAAAGCATGACATAATCTCATGTTTTCACACATTTAATTCTATCCCCTAAAGAAAATACCACTTGCTCCTAATTTCCGGCTGCCAACATCTGCAATTAGAAACAGGCAAAACAATCACCCTAACAGCTGCTGGAAACATACAGTTTACAAGAAAATGTCAAATGTGTTTTTGAATGTTGAATTAGAAAACCTCATTTTCATTTCAGTTATCATTTAAACTTTCTCTCAATTAATTAATCATTGTGTTGAAGTGTTTTCCAAAGAGATCGCATTTTATTACATTCACCACGTTTATTTTTAGTGATGAGATAATGGGAATACAAGGACATTCAACTGTAAACACAAGATTGAATTACAAAACCAGGTATCTAGATGACCTCTGTGCTCCTCTTTACCTCTCAGGCCCTGGGACAAAAATCAGAAGGAACGTTTTATCAGGTCTATACCAAAAAATTATCCTCTCCCCTTGTGGCCTTTGAGTCTATTTCACAACATCACAATTGCTTCTGTAGTCTCTCTTACTTCAGGAATTGTTCAAAATGCATTATATACATTCAGCTGAGAAACATATTTTGTCAAGGAAGCAGTCTTTCCTAAAATATTTCTGAAGGCAGCATCATCTGATCATACAGAATAAAGCGGGGTTATCATTTTTCCCACAAAATTGTAGATGAGACAAAATTGCAATATTTTTCTCTTGGTTGATTTGAGGAATGCAAATTAATGAAAAGGTCTCCGAGGTTCTTATAATCGGTGATTTGTTATTTCAGGAATTCTGTTTTTAAAAATGATATAGTAAAATGGGACTATAAATTTTACTTCTTAATTCATTAGTGTTCCAACTTTATGCAACCGTCATTTTCCACAACAGAAAACTGTTTCAATGGAAATAATCTAATTTTGTTTGTCTCTTTTAAAGATAACTGTATTTAAGAACTCTGAATACATTTTCTCCAATACTATTTGAGATTTTAACAGACTTATATATGGAGTCAAAGAGCAAAGACAGCAGGGAATAAAAGATTATAAATTGTTCAAAGATGAATCTCAACCCTCTCCCCAAAAAACACACATTATACTTGGCCTGAGATATCAGTTTGTCAGAGAGTAAATTGTTCTCTGAACTTCCTTACATGAGAAATAAAACTTAACCAGCAAGGTCTATTGATTTGATGTTTGTAAATTGTAAAATAAATATGACAATGAAATATATGCATTCTTTGTAAAGAAATACATAGCCTGTATAAATTCTATATTTTATATACATAAATATACAAATTATATAAACATGTATATTATATATAAATAAGTGTATATATATTCTAACATTTTATGGTTGATCCATTTAAAATTGCTGTACTTAGCACACAATTGTTTTAAGACTTTGAAGTAAATATACCGTTACCATTACTAAAAGCAAGTGTAGTTCAAAAAGCCCAATTTATTTTCCTCCATAATATATCTTCACTGGTATGACAATAAACATTTTTCATGGTTTTCATTGGTTATTTTAAATAAAGCTTCTGCTAGTTTTCCAACTAAATTTTAAAGTGTGAATTAGAAAGTAATAAAATAATTGAAAGTTTGAATACACTATCTGAAATAAGCATAACCTTTAATAAGGAAGTATTCTTCTATAAATACACCCATTAAAATGTATGGTAATATGAAAATCCCATAAATACTTGTTTCAAATAGAATAAAAGGAAATATGCCATATGGTTAGCATACCTGAGTTAAACTTCCCCTGTAATTACTCAATAAAATAACCATAAACATAAAGAAAAAGACTAAAAAGTAAAAAAAAGTATTTAAAACTTAGGCATATTATAGTCATGGGAGTGGTTGACTACAAAGAGGACACAGTGGGTAAATTTTAGGGCAAAGGAAGTGGTCTGTAAAGTCTTGGGATGATGACTACATAACTTGATTTGTCAGCATCCATAGGGCTATGCATAACAAAAAGTGAAGTTAAATGTGTAAAATTTTTTTTAAGAACTAAAAAAGTTTATAAACTAAAAAAAAGCTATTCATAAATACTGCATAAACAGAAGTATGGATTAATAATTCTGAAACTCTTTTACATGTATACTGAGGCTGAACAAATAAGTAAGTGGATGTTGGATGGTAGGAGCCAAGTTTCTCACCGTTAGAGAGAAGCTACAGATAAACAAGAAAGGAAGTCTAGAATGAACCCTGTACTGCTTGATTAGACTTAGAGACATAGGTATGAACTCATGTTTAGTTTAATATAGGTATAGGATAAATACAGAAACAATTAAAGATGTACAGAACAGTATAAGTACATATATTACCTAGCACTGTCCTTTCAGAGGACCTAGAAATAATGACACCCCAGTAGTAATGGGCACACCTCACACCTAGATTTTAGTTTTTTAATATTGTTCTCCAACAAAAGCAACAGGGCTCCTTGGAGAAATGACTGATTCTACGACAGGGAATTGCAAGATGAGCCTCCATTTTAAAATAATGCAGAAAGTAAGGAAGTGCTCAAAAAGCAGAAGGATGGGGGGCATGTCAAGAGAATCAGGAACCAACCTGAAAGAACTTCCAATGGCTAGAGCTGGAACAATTTGAGAAACAAAGAAATGTAACATTAGATTGTAATCTAAAAAATATGCATGAATCCACACTGAAAAAAATAAATGATTGAATAAAGAAATAAATCAGGGAAAAGAAACAAATATTTCCTACAGAATAACTCCAAATAATATATAAAGATAATCCCCACTACAGGAGCTGCAAATTAATTCCATCTACTCCCCAGAATTCTCTAGATTTTGCAACACATTTCCAAAGAATAGAGTAGGAAATAGGACAATTGATAGTTTTACTATGGAGAATCTTGGCAAATGCCACCTTTAACCCAATGAGAAGCCAATATCAACAGTGACGTCATATGGATATGTTGTACCCCCTGATAAGATGTGATGCACCTCTGTGACATTCTTTCAAAAAATCAACAACTCTAATATGATGGTGAGTTTTATGTGTCAACTTGACTATGCTATAGTAAGGAGTTATTCAATCAACACTAATCTAGGTATTGCTATGAAGACATTTTGTAGATATGATTAACCTCTAATATCAGCTCGGGATGACATAAATACCTCATTCTCCCTGTCTTTGGAATTCATGTTTATGGCTTCCCCATAGGTATATAGTTAAACTGTATTTTTTTTTCTCCTGCTAATCTGTCTCATGTCGATTTGATTCTTAGACCAACTAGAAGGACCTAAAGGGGCAAAGGAAATTTATTTCTTCCCAACAAAGCAAAAAAGATGGGCCTGATCTGATTTAGTCAGATGAAAGGCTTTAAGAGAAGAAAGGAGGTTTCCCTGAGGAAGAAGATTTCTGGAATGGAGTTTCAGTTGCTGCCTGAGAATTTCCAGTCTACTTTTCCTGAGGTTTTATACAACAGATTTTGTACTTGTCCAGCCAGGCTCCACAATAATTAAGCCAATTCTTTAATTCTTTACATCTTTATCTATCTATCTATCAATCTATCATCTATCTATCTATCTATCTATATCTATCTATCTATCATCTATCATCTATCTATCTAACTATGCATCCATTATAGCTCTCTTTCTCTGGTAGATACAAACACAGATTGTGGGAAATTCTACAGGATACCTGACCAGTCCTAAAAAATTCCAAAGACATAAAAAGCAAAGGAAGACAAAGGAGACTAAGGAAACATGACTTCCAATTACAAAGTGGTATTCTACACTGGGTACTGGAACAGAAAGAGGACATTATTGGAACACTAGTAAAATCCAAATAAAGTTTGCACAGTTTAGTAATGTATCAATGTATATTTCATGTTCTATGATAATGTATTATGACAACAAAATGGAAGAAACAGGGCAAGGGATCAATGGTAACCTTTGTACTATTTTTCAAACTTGTTTTGCAAATTTAAGATGATTCCAAAAAAAGTGTTTTTCTTTTATATAAAGAAAACCAGGGAGATTAGATTAAAGATGGCGGCATGAGAGGTGAGACAGAGGCTTCCTCCTAAAACTGCATATAATATGAAAATATAACTAATACAACTACTCTTGAAAGAGCAACAGGAAAGAGGACTGCAACAAACTGCATACACCTAGAGACAAGAGCAGCCCTCATGGAAAAGGGTAATGTACTAAAGCTGTGGTCCTGTGGGATCCAAGCCCTTCCCCCACTCCAGCTCAACACGGCAGGAAGAGCAATGGAGCAAGGAGGGAGTGGATATCTGGGAATGCTGAATACGTAACTCTGGAGATCTGCTCTGGGAGCACAAAATACATTTCATGTTGCTTGCATGATACTCTCATAATTAGGGGGTTGGAAAGCTAAGACAGGCAGAATTCCTGGAGAGACTAAGATTCCAGCTGCTTGTGGAAAGCAGGGATCCATATCCAGCTGCCCTGGGACAAAAGAAAGGTGGGCAGTCTGAGAGACTTCCTAACAAAGGAGCCCTTAGGAAGAGGGCTGCCAAAGGGGCAAGGATTGCACAGAGCTTACTGCTCAGGAGAAAGGACACGTAGACAAAATTGTCCGGGTGCACTCTGCCCAGCAGGTTGGGAGCGTTCACGATCTTCAGGTGCTCCAGCTCCCTGGCTGCCTACACAGCTCCAAGAACCCCTTCTGTGACAGGCAGACTACTGCACCTTTCTTCTGGCCAGCCCCACCGGGCTTGCAAACCAGCAAACCCTACCCTGGCATTAGGCCAGCCAGAGGGAAGATCTGTCTACAGCAACTAAAAACGCAAAGCAGAGAGGCTTATACTTGTGTGCTCAGCCCACTGGTTCAGGCAGTGAAGACAGGCATAGCAGCCAGGAACCAGGAAACAGCTCTTTCCTCCCCCAAGGCACTTAATACCACTCCCCTGCAATCCCCAACATTGCTTCAGGGGCTGAGCAGCTCCAGAGAGTAGAGCTCCTGGGCACGAGAGGGCGCCGTACACAAATATGAAATGCCAAAGGAACCTGGTCAGAGTAAAATTATGAATACAACTCCTGAGGAAGATTTAAATGATATGGGCCTGATGACTCTCCCTGAAAAGGAGTTCAAAATAAAAATCATTAACATGCTCATGGAGGTACGGAAAGATATTCAAGAACTCAGGAATGAATTATGGTTTGAGATCCAATCATTGAAGAGCACAGTGGATGGTATTAAAAGCAGATTGGATATGGTGGAGGAGATGATAAATGAAACAGAAACTAGAGAAGAGGAATACAAAGAAGCTGAGGCACAAAGAGAAAAAAGGATCTCTAAGAATGAAAGAATATTGACAGAACTGTGTGACCAATCCAAACAGAACAATATTCGCATTATAGGGGTACCAAAAGAAGAAGAGAGAAAAAAAGGGATAGAAAGTGTCTTTGAGGAGGTGACTGCTGAAAACTTTCCCAATTTGGGGAAGGATATAGTCTCTCAGGCCATGGAGGTGCGCAGATCTCCCAACACAAGGGACCCAAGGAAGACAACATCAAGACATATAGTAAATAAAATGGCTAAGATCAAGGATAAGGACAAACTATTAAAAGCAGCCAGGGAGAGAAATAAGATCACATACAAAGGAAAACCCATCAGGCTATCATCAGACTTCTCGGCAGAAACCTTACAGGCCAGAAGGGAGTGGCATAATGTATTTAATGCAATGAAGCAGAAGGGCCTTGAACCAAGATTACTTTATCTGGCAAGATTATCATTTAAATTTGAAGGAGGGATTAAACAATTCCCAGATAAGCAAAAGCTGAGGGAATTTGCTTCCCACAAACCATCTCTACAGTGTATTTTGGAGGGACTGCTATAGATGGAAGTGTTCCTACAGTTTAATAGCTGTCACCAGAGGAAATAAAACCACAGTAAAGATAATAGAACATATAATTACTAAGAAAATGCAAAATTAAATTAACTATCCCCAAAGGCAATCAAGGAATAGACAAACAGTACAGAATATGATACCTAATATATAAAGAATGGAGGAGGAAGAAAAAGGAGGAGGGAAAAAACAAATAAACAAAAAAACCTTTAGATTGTGTTTATAATAGCATATTAAGTGAGTTGTTAGACTCTTGGATAGTAGGGAAGTTATCCTTGAACCTTTGGTAACCACGAATCTGAAGACTGAATGGCAATAAGTACATACCTACCTATAATCACCTTAAATGTAAATGGACTGAATGCACCAGTCAAAAGACATAGAGTCACTGAATGGTTAAAAAAACTAGACCCATCTATATGCTGCCTTCAAGAGACTCACCTTAAACCCTAAGACATACACAGACTAAAAGTGAGGGACAGAGAAAGACATTTCATGCAACTCATAGGGAGAAAAAAGCAGGAGTTGCAGTACTTATAACAGAAAAATAGACTTGAAAACAAAGAAAGTCACAAGAGACAAAGAAGGACATTACATAATGATAAAAGGGTCAGTCCAATAAGAAGATATAGCCATTATAAATATCTATGCACCCAACACAGGAGCTCCTACATATGTGAAACAAATACTAACAGAATTAAAGGGGGAAATAGAATGCAATGCATTCATTCTAGGAGACTTCAACACACCACTCACTCTGAAGGACAGATTAACCAGACAGAAAATAAGTAAGGAGACAGAGGCACTGAACAACACATTAGAGCAGATGGACCTAACAGACATCTACAGAACTCTACACCCAAAAGCAGGAGAATGCACATTCTCAAGTGCACATGGAACATTTTCAAGAATAGATCATATCCTAGGCCACAAAAAGAGCCTTGGTAAATTCAAAAAGATTGAAATTGTACCAACCAGCTTCAAAGAACACAAAGGAATGAAACTAGAAATGAATTACGCAAAGAAAACGAAAAATCTCACAAACGCATGGAGGCTTAATAACATGCTCCTAAATAATCAATGGATCAATGACCAAAGAAAAACAGAGATCAAACAATATATAGAGACAAATGACAATAATAATTCAACACCACAAAATCTGTGGGACACAGCGAAGCCGTGCTAAGTGGAAAGTATATTGCAATACAGGCCTACCTCAGGAAAGAAGAACAGTCCCATATGAGCAGTCTAAACTAACAATTAACGAAACTAGAAAAAGAAGAACAAATGAGACCAAAAGTCAATAGAAGGAGGGACATAATAAAGATTAGAGCATAAATAAATAAAATTGAGAAGAATAAAACAATAGAAAGGATCAATGAAAGCAAGAGCTGGTTCTTTGAGAAAATAAACAAACAGATAAATCCCTAGCCAGACTTATCAAGAAAAAAAGAGAGTCTACTCATATAAACAGAATCAGAAATGAGAAAGGAAAAATCACTATGGGCAGCACAGAAATACAAAGAACTATTAGAGAATACTATGAAAAATTACATGCTAAGAAGCTGGATAACCTAGAAGAAATGGACAACTTTCTAGAAAAATACAACCTTCCAAGGCTGACCCAGAAAGAAACAGGAAAGCTCAAAAGACCAATTACCAGCAATGAAATTGAACTGGTAATCAAAAACCTACCTAAGAACAAAACGCCTGGATCAGATGGCTTCACCGTGGAATTTTATCAAACATTTAGTGAAGACCTAATACCCATCCTCCTTAAAGTTTTCCAAGGAGTGGAAGAAGAGGGAATACTTCCAAACTCATTCTATGAGGCCAGCATCACTCAGATACCAAAACCGGGCAAACACACCACAAAAAAAGAAAACTACAGACCAATATCCCTGATGAACATAGATGCAAAAATACTCAACAAAATATTAGCAAACCAAATTCAAAAATACATAAAAAAAAATCATCCATCCTGATCAAGTAGGATTTATTCCACGGATGGAAGGATGGTACAACATTCGAAAATCCATCAACATTATCCACCACATTAACAAAAAGGACAAAAACCACATGATCATCTCCATAGATGCTAAAAAACATTTGACACAATTCAATATCCATTCATGAACAAAACTCTTAACAAAATGGGTATAGAGGGCAAGTACCTCAACATAATAAAGGCCATATATAACAAACCGACAGCCAACATTATACTTAACAGTAAGAAGGTGAAAGCTTTTCCTTTAAGATTGGGAACAAGACAAGGATGCCCACTATCCCCACTGTTATTCAACATAGTACTGGAGGTCCTAGCCACGGCAATCAGACAACACAAAGAAATAAAAGGCATCCAGATTGGCAGGGAAGAAGTTAACTGTCCCTGTTTGCAGATGACATGATATTGTACATAAAGAACCCCAAAGAATCTACTCCAAAACTACTAGACCTAATATCTGAATTCAGCAAAGTTGCAGGATACAAAATTAATGTGCAGAAATCTATGGCATTCCTGTACACTAACAATGAACTAGCAGAGAGAGAAATCAGGAAAACAATTCCATTCAAAGTTGCATCAAAAAGAATAAAATACCTAGGAGTAAACCTAACCAAGGAAGTGAAAGACCTATACTCTGAAAACTACAAGACACTCATGAGAGAAATTAAAGAAGATACCAATAAATGGAAACATGTCCCATGCTCATGGATAGAAAGAATTAATACTGTCAAAATGGCCATCCAGTCTAAAGCAATATACAAATTCAATGCAATTCCTATCAAAATACTAACAGCATGTTTCATTGAACTAGAGCAAATACTTCTAAAATTCATATGGAACCACAAAAGACCCCAAATAGCCAAAGCAGTCCTGAGAAGGAGGAATAAAACGGGGAATTACACTCCCTGACTCAAGCTCTACTACAAAGCCACAGTAATCAAGACAATTTGGTATTTGCACAAAAACAGACCCACAGACCAGTGGAACAGAATAGAAAATCCAAACGTTAACCCAAACATATATAGTAAATTAATAAATGATAAAGTAGCCTTGGATATACAATGGGGAAATGACAGCCTCTTCAGCAGCTGATGTTGGCAAAACTGGACAGCTACATGTAAGAGAATGAAACTGGATTGCTGTCTAACCCCATACAAAAAGTAAACTGAAAATGGATCAAGGACCTGAATGTAAGTCATGAAACCATAAAATTCTTAGAAAAAAAATAGGCAAAAATCTCTTGGATATAAACATGAGCAAATTCTTCACGAACATATCTCCCCGGGCAAGGGAAACAAAAGCAAAGATGAACAAGTGGGACTATATCAAACTAAAAAGCTTCTGTACAGAAAAGAACAATATAGAACAAAAGACATCTTACATTATGGGATAATATATTCATAAATGACATATCCGATAAAGGATTGACATCCAAATTATATAAAGGGCTCACACACCTCAACAAACAAAAAGCAAATAAGCCTATTAAAAAATGGGCCGAGGAGCTGAACAGACACTTCTCCAAAGAAGAAATTCAGATGGCCAACAGGCACATGAAAAGATGCTCCACATCCCTAATCATCAGAGAAATGCAAATTAAAACCACAATGAGATATCACGTCACACCAGTAAGGATGGCCACCATCTAAAACACAAACAACAACAAGTATTGGCGAGGATTTGAAGAAGGGGAACCCTCCTACACTGGTGGTGGGAATGTAAAATAGTTCAACCACTGTGGAGAGCAGTGTGGAGGTTCCTCAAAAAACTCAAAATAGAAATTCCATTTGACCCAGGAGTTCCACTCCTAGGAATTTACCATACGAATGGAGTAGTGCAGTTTGAAAAAGACATATGCACCTCTGTGTTTATCACTGCACTATTTCCAATAGCCAAGAAATGGAAACAAACTAAGTGTCCATCAGTAGATGAATGGATAAAGAAGATGTGGTAGATAAACACAATGGAATACTATTCAGCCATATGAAGAAAACAAATCCTACCATTTGTAACAACATGGATGTAACTAGAGGGTATTATGCTCAGTGAAATAAGCCAGGAGGAGAAAGACAAGTATCAAATAATTTCACTCATTTGTGGAGTATAAGAAGAAAGGAAAAACTGAAGGAACAAAACAGCAGCCAACTTACAGAACCCTAGAATGGACCAGCAGTTATCAAAGGGAAAGGAATTGGGGAGGATGGGTGGGAAGGGAGGGATAAGTGGACAAAAAGGGGCAGCACAGTTAGCATGTATAATGTAGGGGAGGGGCACGGGGTAGACAGTATAACAGAGAGGACAAGTAGTGATCCTAAAGCATCTTACTATGCTGATGGACAATGACTCTTATCGGGTGTGTGGTGGCGACTTGATAATAGGGGGAGTCTAGTAGGCATAATGTTCTTCATGTAATTGTACATTAATGATAGCAAAATAAAAAAAAGTAGTAAAACCAACTTTACACAATATTAGTAAGGGGATACAGAAAAAATGAAAATTATGCAATCTAATACATGAAGTATCGAAGAGGAAGAAGAATAAAAGAAAAGTACTTATAGATTGTGTTTGAAATACAGCAATGATCAACTTTATAATATAGACCATTATGTAGTTAGGAAGATATCCTTGAAACTTATGATAACCACAAACTTAAAGCCTATAACAGATATACAAAAATTAAAAAAAAAGAAAGAGAGAGAGAGAAATATATTTGCAACACTAAAGGAAACCATCAAATAGCAAGAGAGAAAGAAGTATCAGAGAGGAATAAAGGAACAGAGAGAAACTATAAAAACAACCAGTAAACAATAAGTAAAATGGCAATACATACATTACTATCAATAAATACCTTAAGTATAGGTGAACTGAATCAACATATGAAGACTAAACAACATGCTTCTAAATAATCAATGGATCAATGAACAAATCAAAACAGAAATAAAGCAATATATGGAGACTAATGAAAACAAAAATACAACAGTCCAAAATTTGTAGGATGCCACAGAAAAAAGGTCCTAAGAGGGAAGTGCTTAGCAATACAGGCCAACCTCCAGAAACAAGAACAATCCCAATTGAACAGTCTTAACTCACAGTTAAAGAAACTACAAAAAGAAGAACAAATGAAATCCAATATTAGTACAAGGAGGGATGTAAAGAAAGATCACAGCAGAAATAAATAAAATAGAGAAAAATAAAACAGAAAAAATAAATGAAAAAAAAACAGCTAGTTCTTTTATAAAATAAACAAAATAGACAACGTCCTTGCCAGACTTATCAAAAAAATAAGAGTGAGTACACAAATAAAATCAGATATGAAAAAGGAATAGTCATAATGGATACCAAAGAAAAATAAAGAATGATTAAAGAATTCTATTAAAAATTATATGCCAAATAGTGAATCTGTGGCATTTTACTACACTGATGGACAGTGACTGCATTGGGGTATGGGTGAGGACTTGATAATATGGGTAAATGTAGTAACCACATTGTTTTTTCATGTGTAACCTTCATAAGAGTGTATATCAATAATATCTTAATAAAAAAATTATATGCCAATAAATTGGACAGCCAATAACAAATGGACAAATTCCTGGAAAAATACAACCTCCTAAGACTGTTCCAGGAAGAAATAGAAAATCTGAACAGAGCAATGACCAGCAACAAAATTGAATTGGCAATCAAAAAACTCTCAAGAAACTATAAATATCAGGATCAGGTAGCTTCACAGCTGTATTCCACCAAACATTTAAAGAAGAAATAGTGCCCATTCTTTTTAAAGTATTTGAAAAAGTAGAAGAGTAGGTAATACTTTAAACTCATTCTGTGAGGCCAGCATCATTCTAATGCCAAAACCAGACAAAACAGTATAAAAAAAAATTTTAGACCAATATCCATGATGAACATAAATGCAAAAATCCACAACAAATATTAGCAAAATGAATTAAAAAATACATCAAAAGGATCATCCATCATGATCAAGTGGGATTTATTCCAGAGAAGATGCACGGATGTTAACAATATTTGTAAGTCAATCGATGTGATAAACCACATTAACAAAAAGAAGGAAAAAACACCACATCATCATCTCAATAGATGCTGAAAAAGCATTTGAAAAAATTCAACGTCCATTCATGATAAAAACTCTCAACAAAATGAGAATAGAGGGTATGCACCTCAACATTACAAAGGCCATATACAACAAATCCATAGCGAACATCATGCTTAATAGCGAAAACTTAACGCTTTTCCTCTACGATCAGGAACAGAGAAGGATATACACTCTCACTGCTTTTATTCAATGTAGTGCTGGAGGTCCTAGACATGGCAATCAGACAAGATGAAGAGGTAAAAGACATCCAAATCAGTAAGGAAAAAGTTAAGCTCTATTTGCAGATGACATGATATTATGTATAAAAACCCTAAAGAGTCCACCAAAAAGTATTAGAACTAATAATGGGATTCAGCAAAGTTGCAGGATACAATATTAACAAACATAAATCTGTTGCATTCCTATATACTAACAGTGAACTAGCAGAAAGAGAAATCAGGAAAACAACACCATTCACAATGGCACCAAAAAGAATAACATACCTAGGAATTAACCTAACCAAGGAGGTCAAAGACCTGTGCTCTGAAAGCTACAAGACCCTCATGAGAGAAATTAAATAAGACACCAATAATGGAAAGCTATCCCATGCTCATGGATAGGAAGAATTAATATTGTCAAATTGGCCATCCTGCCTAAAGCAATCTGCAGATTCAATGCAATCCCTATCAAAGTACCAACAGCATTCTTCAATGAACTAGAACAAATAATTCTAAAATAATATGTAACCACAAAAGACCCCAAATAGCCAAAGCAATCCTGAGAAGGAAGAACAAAGCTGGGGGAATTATGCTCCCTGACTTTAAGCTCTATTACAAAGCTACAGTAATCAAAGCAATTTGGTACTGGCACAAGAACAGACCCACAGAAAAATGGAACAGAATAGACGGCCCAGATGTAAACCCACACATCTATGTTCAACTGATATAAAGTAGCCATGAATATATAATGGGGAAAAGACAGCCTCTTCAACAGCTGGTACTGGGAAAACTGAACAGCTGCATGTAAGAAAATGAAACTGAGTTATTTCCTAACTCCATACACAAATGTAAACTTGAAATGGATCAAAGACCTGAATATAAGTCATGAAACCTAAAAACTCTTAAAGAAAACAGAGACAAAAATCTCTTGAATATAAGCATGAGCAATTTTTTCCTGGACACAGCTCCTTGGGCAAGGGAAAGAAAAAAAATGAACAAGTGAGATTACATCAAACTAAAAATCTTCTGTACAACAAAGGACACCATCAGCAGAAAAAAGTCAACCTACAGTATGGGAGAATATACTCATGAATAATTTATCCAATAAGAAGTTAATATTCTAAATATATAGAGAACTCATATGCCTCAGCACCAAAAAAACCCCAAATAAGCTGATTAAAAAATAGGCAGAGGACCTGAACAGGTTATTTTCCAAAGAAGAAAAACAAATGGCCAACAGGCACATGAAAAGATGCTCCACATCACTAATCCTAAGGGGAGTGCAAATCAAAACCACTATATCACCTCACACCAGTAGAATGGTCATTATGCAAATGACAAGAAATAACAAGTGTTAGCAAGGATGTGGAGAAAAGGGAATCCTCCTACAGTGTTGGTGGAAAGGTAAATTGGGGCAGCCATTGTGGAAAGAAGTATTGATGTTCCTCAAAAAACTAAAAATAGAAATACCAAATGACCCAGTAATTCTACCTGTAGGAATTTACCCTAAGAAAACAAAATCCCTGATTCAGAAATATATATGCATCCCTATGTTTATCATTACATTTTTTACAATAGCCAAGCTATAAAAGCAACCAAAGTGTCCATCAATAGATGAATGGATAAAAACAAAGTGATATATATACACCATGGAATATTATTCAGCCATAAAAAAGAATTCCTGCTGTTTGTGACAACATGGATGGACTTAATGGTTATACCAAGAAAAATAGACCAGGAAGAAAAAGACAAATACCATATGATTTCACTTACTTGTAGACTCTAAAAACAATACAACAAATGAACAAAATAGCAGTAGATTCATAGCAATAGGTAACTTGGTGGTTACCATGGGGGAGGGATGAGGGTGGTTCCATGGGGAGGTTGAGGGAGATAAAGGGGAATGAAAATCTCAATGATAATCTGAGCTGGTCACAGGGATGGTAGTACTGCATGGAGAATATAGCCAATGATTCTGTAACATCTTTGTCTGTTGACAGATAGTAACCACACTAGTGGGGGTGAGGATTTAACAATATGAGTAACTTTTGAACCATTGTGTTGTATACTTGTAAACAAATATAAGATTGTATGTCGATATTTCAATTAAAAAGATGACCTAATTCTTTTAATTTTAATTTTAAAATCAATGTTTGACATCTTCAAAAGCCAAAATATTGCACAAACTAAAGAAGCCCATTGTTCTGAGTAATAAAACTGCCAGAGAAGGTAAATAGTGCATCAGCCCATGAATTTATTTAAAGATAAAAGACTGTTTCCTCAAAGTCTCTGATAGAGACACTAAAGCAAACCCCAAATCTGAAGTAGCAGATATTAGATGTCAGATGCATAGGTCACTCATTCATCTCCCCCTTTCCTTGATGTAACTGGCTCAGAACAAGGGACAGAGTCAGCTGTAATTAAGATGCAAAGGCTAAGTCTTGATCCTCAGAGGCTGCTAGGAGAGCCTGCGATAGGAGTTTCTGTGATTTCCTGTATGGCTGAAGAAACTTGATGACGGGCACAGAATTTAAAGGGGAGGGGACAGAGGATAATGTAAAATGTAATATGATTTTCTTCTAATTAATTTCTTGTTTTTGCCTCCAGATGCAGACCCAAAACCTTTAGGAGAATATCTTGAAAGCATCATGAGAAATGACTATGTCTCTTTAACTTTGCTATTTTTGAAATTATCTCCATAAAGATTAAACAAATATTGTGATGAACCTTTTAGTTCCAATGTTTTAATTGACTCTAGTGAAACCTTAGGCTTCTTTTGGGTTGTCCTAAAATCCAAATATTTATAATTCCCAAACTGCATGAATCTCATGCTTACATTGTTGCCCCGTGTTGTGGGGAAAAACAATTTCGGCCAAAAAAGCAGGCATTCTTCCTGCAGTTTGTAATACCAATTCAATTTCAACCATCTGAAAAATTACTCAGTTAAAGTCTATTTTCCTAATGCGAGTGATTGCCCATCTGTGGAGAAAGTGAAGGTTTGTATGGCCAGGATTCTCTGACCCTGGTCTACTTGCCCCCTGCACACATGTGGATAATGCATCATTATTGACTCTGTATAAAGAGCTCCGCCCAGTGCTCTGGGCTGCATGGCTTCAGGAGAGCAAAGGCTGGAGTGGTGGCAACACCAAGGACAGAGATGGAGACGGCTGCAGGGCAGAGGGGTCCAGAGGCATAGACCGGCTTGCTGCATGCAGACTCACTCTGAGTGGACAGGATTCTAGTGATTGACCTGCCACCAAGGGAATAAAGTTGGGTACAAATCCTTTCACCCCAAGAATGTTCCTCTGTCATGTTTTCAGTCTCACTGAATCCACAGTGAACCTGTCCAGGGCTGAAACCCATTGCAAGACACCATCCTGGAGCAGCTCTCCTCTGTGGCTTGCTCTGCAGTGGAGTTGATAAGGAGCTGGCTGCAGGCCACATAGGCAGGCAAAAACACATGCACTAAAGCAGCTCCTAGTGTGTACTCACGCACTCTGTGCTGATGTTGGATGATCCTCGGGTATTTGTTGTGCTTGTTTTTATTATAATATTCATTCATTATATATTTGTTTAAGTCACACACTGAATTTCAGTCCAATTACAAAATGCATTGTTAAAGTCAAAATTGAGAGAGGAGTTAGAGGAATTCGATTTTTAATAAAAATTTAATGAAGATCTACTGGGTTAAGCAGGGGTCCTAGAATAAGTCAGACATAGTCTTGGTCTCATGGAACTTACAATTTCATTGGAAGACTGAAAAAAGAGTGCAAATAATTATAATATAAAGCAGGCAAGATGAATCATTCAAGAATACAAAGTGGAATGAGTTCAAAGGAGAGAGGGCATACATCTTTTTGGAACTACAAAAAATTTCTCTGAAATTTCAAAATTTAAGATTAGCTTGAAAGATGAGTAAGATTCTGACAAGCAAAAATATTCCACATGTAATGAATAACATAAAGACAGAGAGAGGAAAGGACTGCATAGGCAGTGGCTTAATTTGGCTGGAGAATGGGGCACACATACAAACACATCAGAAATGAGGATCAGAATGCCCTTGGACCTGGGAGCAGTGTAGACTAAGTTAGAGTGAAGAAAGAAAGGAATGAGAGGTGACGGGAGAGTGCAGCTGGTTTATTGGGGACATTGGACCAGCAATCCAAGAGAGAGGTAAAAAGGAACTCTGTAACGGTGATAAAAGGAGGAAAAGCAAAGAAAAGACAAATGTGAAGAACTTGCTAAAAGAATTGCTTCCTAAAAACTGATAGTACATTGGATGTGGTGGAAAACACCAATGATGACTGAGACTGAACCTGGGTGCCAAGGGGTGTCGCCAAACAACAGAGTCAAGAGGAGGAGGGATTGGCTATGGAGGAGAAACCTTTTTGTTTGCGATTTTCTTCACTTGAACGCTTGGCGGGATGGCAGCAAACGGCTCTTCCTGTCAGTACATCCTTAGGTCAAGCCGTCACATTGCACCTGTGGACGTTATTTTCATGTCAGTGTTTAATGAGGGAAGTTTAGTTGGGAAAATGTAGGGTATTAATGAAAGAGAAAGACAAGGAAAAAATTAAATCAAAGGGATTATCAGATAGTTGAAAAATTAAATCCCTAAGAAATTAAATAGAGAAGTTGGGAGCAGGGGCAATTTTTGGTACTGTGGGGATCACTAAAGAGAACTTTCAGTATAAAGCCGGAGGGGGGGGTCTAGAAGGAAAAGCCCTGAGAGAGGAAAGGGTACTGAAGGGCAGAGACAGAGATCTCCATCTGGCATGCAGCTTCTTCTGCGGCCTGAACCATGATGTGTTAGAAAATGATCACAATTGTGCCAGGGTGACCAAGCATCCCAGTTTGCCCAGGACTGTCCCATGTTAGCACTAAAAGTCTGCATCCCAGGAATCTCCTCAGTTCTGAATGGCTGGTCACCTTATAACTCTTACTGTGACATCTGGGACTTAGTAGATTTTCAGTATTTCATTCAGTTGAATGAATGAAAAAAATGTTTATGTCAGCATAACCGCCCTGAGGCTTGGTTCTTTAATTTTGTAAAATGAGGTTAGTAATATCCCTAGTAGCCAGAACAGGAGGTTGTTTTGATAATGAAATGAAATAATGTAAAAGAAAACATTTGAAAAAAACCATAAAACTATAATTGCATACAAATGTGGGATAATCTGTATTAATTTTTGTATCTCCCTGATTTATGCAGTAAAGCATATTATTATTTATTGAAATTTTCACTGCCATCTTTTTTTTTTTTGTCAACTAACTTTCATTGCCAGTGATCTGATATTGGCACTGGAATTAGTAAGTAATTGTGTTTATATGGCACCCAACACCCAAGAGCCTCTAGGCACCTGGCCAAATCCTTTTTTAAACATAGTCATTAAATGGAGGAGAAGAGCCAAGGAAATTCCTAAACCGGCAACTGAAAAAAAGAGCAACTGGAAAATGGAAAAAAAAAAAGCAAAATTAAAAGAAGTTATCAACTGAGATAATTTCATCCACTATCCAGGGATAAAAATTTCACACCAATCTAACAGAAAACTGTTGTATGAAGTTAGCCACTCATTCTCCTGACCTCTAGAAAAGAGTCTCTGAACCTTGGATTTTTAAGAAAAATTTCTAACTTGTTAATTATTAAAAATAAAGTAGGTTTTTTTCACTTATCATCAAATTCTCATTACAGCTGGAGGAGGCCTTTGAGATCAGCTCATCCCACCTTCTTATCTGATATGTGCTTTTTGGGGGAAGAACTCTGGAAAATGTTTTATTAACATACAGGAAACACCAAGTTTTATGAACAAAGCTTGACTGAGTGAAGGGAACAACCCGCCCACCTCACCATCAATGAGGAAGTCTTTGCAATTGTCTATCAGGGCTTACTTCACAGTGTGGACAAGGGATGGATCAGGGTCTTCGGCCTAATTCTATCAATCCCTGCATCCACATCTCCATTTTTTCCTCCTTACTAGACAGAACTACAATCTCATGGCCCCGTGTTTTGGCTCTGTTTTACCCACAAGGGCTGAACTGCAAAGACTTGTATCACCTGTTTTACTTTCCTTGCCTTTTCTCAGCTCTCATTGCTTCTTTTCCTTTTTCTATTAATAGCTTTATGTACTTCTAGAAATGGTAGCTGTGATATGACTTAGAGGAATATTATTCAGCACATTTTAAACTTCTCTTGTGTTATTCCACTCATATTTGCCTTTGAAGTTTTCCCTGGGAGACACCCTATTTTGAAGTGTCCTCTACAGCTCAAGTTCCATTTCCACAGTAACAAAAGAATTTCTGAAATTAGACCTTTTCTACAAATAAGTTATTGGAGAATTTTCAAAATGATGATTCATTTTAAAATTCAAAATTCTCTAGCATCAGTATGCCATACTAACAGGTTTTAGTAAGTTATATGAACAAATTTCACCTGGAAAAGCATATTGTGTTTAGTCCATGTGAACCGAGTTACATAATATCTGATTTCTTTAATTGTACTGACCAAATTATCACTCTAATGTATCAATATATCATACTATTAGCAAGGACATCTTGTTTACTACAGTATTTATCTCATGTGTATATATAACTTGTCATACTACTAGCTTGTGTCAAATTGTGACATAAAGGCACCTCTCCTTGCTTTCCCTAGTAAATTCTTAAATCCTTAATTTATAGAGATGTCTGTTGCTGAGAACAGCGTTAAATTCTACGCTTCCAAAGAACTTCCACTCAAAAAAGATCGAAACATAACATAACTATATGGGATTGTACACCAAACTCTGAAAGTTGAAGCACCAGTGTCTTTGGCTGAGAGGGAAGATACCAGAGTATAAGGAGCTCGGACATGGCGCCCTAAGACCTATATTCATTTCTGACTCTAACTCTTATTAGAGTTTTGACTTTAAGCTGGTGACTAACCTGCCAAGCCTGAGCTTTCATATCTGTAAAACAGGAAAAATGCTTTACAAATAAAGCAAGTAATAACACATTGTAAACATATTATAAAGCAGTATACAAATGGTAAATGTCTTTCTAGGTGCCCATTAAATACTTTTCAATAAATGGTAACATGAAATTTCTCCATCAGCCAAATATAATTATTTCTTATAGTTAGTCACTTGGGGACCTCCATATATTTTCATCAGATTTTATTTCTTAGAAGAGTACTGGAAATTCAGTTACTTGCAAAGCATTTTTTCCCTTGGATTTCTGAGATAAAACATTCCAAATAAATCTTACAAGCTATGTACTTGACTACCTTGTAATATTGGCTATAAATTTCTGAAATGGAATTGCATTTCATTCTCAAAACTGGTTTTACAGTTTAGTAACATTTTCTTTTTAACCTTTTACAATGAAAAAAATTGGTCAAAATCCAGCTACATCATTCTTATGGCATTCTCTCTGCCAAAATTTGGTCCATAGAGTTTGAATACTTTTCTGTTTTAAGTAAATAAAACCAAATAAATACATAGTTGTTTGTAAAATTTTTCCTGTAAAACTTACAATTTATTCTGCTCTTTTTTATTTCTTTGGCAAAATATTGATTGTGAGGGTATGGTCTGAACGCATTTGAGAGAGATTTCTATTTTCAAGCTTCTTAGAAAATTACTTCTCTGGGAATCATCTTAAGGGAATTATCACAGCAATTTTATTATGCAGAGTTAAAATATACACTGGGATGATTCCACACTTGATAAGACACAGTACCAAAGTAGATTTAGATATTTCTCTCAATATAAATACAATTCCCCCAAATGTCTCTGATTTCTTGCCATTTTTTCTTTCTCCACAATTCTCATAGAAGTATTAATTTTTTACAAATAAATTGACTGTATATAAGCAATTCTCCCTGTTTTAATCCCAGTTCCCTGAGCCCAAACTCCTTTAATATATAAATTGCCTTAGGATTTTTGGCTTTTCATTTCATATCAAAGGCTTCTTTCTAAACCTGTATCAATAATCATACTGCATGAACTGCCTTGTACTCAGTTCATTGCCTAGAGAAAAAGGAAGGATTTAGTTGACATGGTCTGGCTTTGACATCATGACCACAGGTAATGTGAATTAGAACCAGGCCAGATTGTACATGATGGAGAACCTTCTTGAATTTGTGTATAATCTTCTGCCATTCTCCTCATCCTCTTCTTTCTTCTCTTTCCACATTTTTAAAAATCATTTTTGAATGTGGTGGCAGATGGCATGTCTCTCAGTGAAATCAAAGGCATATGGAAAACTGTTTACAATAATTCCATGCCACCAAAGTTGCAGTATTTATGTTAAAAGAAAAAATAATTTAGCCTGTTATATTAAGCTTTGAATGTAGTCACAATGAGTATCTAATTCCCTATTACTATGCATTTTGAAGTTTCTAAAAGATTGTTCAGAAATCCTCTCTTAAGGGTAGTGAGCAGTCAAGTTTAGAAATGTAAAAACCAGTTCTTAGATGGGTCAGATAATTCTGGGACTAAAAAGGGACTTTTAAAAAATGAGTCATCTTAATAGGTTCAGTAGCTTGAGAGATAATATGAAATTTTCAAAACACTGTTATCTATGTATGTTAAGAAAACAATGCATTCATTTTAAATGTAAGGTCTTTTGCCACTTTGTTTATTAAATATATACAGGGATTGGAAACTAGGGATTAAAAATTCCTCCAGTTATTGTATGTACACTTCATTTATTCTATATAAAAATTTCATTTCAGAGTATTAGTAGTAAAGGAAACTAGAACAACAACAATCAAAAATCTAAGAACAGAATTTCTACTCATTTTTTTTTTCTTTCTTGTAACACAATAAACCCATGTCTTCCCAGAAGAGTAGAATCAGACTTAAATGTCAACTTACACCATTATGTCTCTCTGGAGTCCACATTTTTGCATGCAGAAAATCAGCACCATGCAACAGGGACAGCTGCTGTGATAGCAACCCTGTAATTGTCCTGGGCTGAACTACCAGGGGAGTAGAAGAGGTGGGGGAGAGAGAGGAAACAACACTCAGCTCACAGAGACTCTTTTGTATGATTATCTAAATACTTAAAATCTGGACAGTACATATGTCTGAATTCAATGTTGATATTTACTATCTTATTAAGTAAAAATGTTAGTTTTCTTTCCTTTGCAGATACATATTTTTTCTTTCTTTTAATGACAAATCTTACTGGTTTTGTAGAACAAATCTCTGAACTCAAGCTGTTACATCATGACAATTTCTCAAAAGACAGATAGATAATAATCTCTTTTCTTCTACTTCCCTTTTGATGAGTCCACCAGAAATGATTAGATATTATAAAAATTGTCTGTTTTTTCCCTCTTAGATCTCACCTTTTATAAAGTATTATGCATTCATTTCTTATAAGACTCATTATGCTTATCTTTATGCATTACAACTTTGATGTTAAAACTCAGAAAAGGCAACTTGATGGAAATCATATGTAAAATGTTACCTCACCCATACTGCAGTGTTGTAATCAACACCTCCTCCCATTTGCTGTTTGTTGTACCACTGAGATCCACTAAGGGGTTTAACATGTTTATTTAGAATGAAATGCTTGTTACACTGAAGTTTCTTGACTGCTGGAAAAACCCAGGCTTATACAGCAAAATGTCTTTGATGTCTGATTGGTCTCCCTGCCCATCTTTTGGCAGGTAGAGTACTAGTCTTTCTTTTTATCAACTAGAATTACTCATGCTGACATTCTGTCTTGTTATGATAAATCCTGATGTACACTGTGGTCAGAGCATGTAGTTGTTCATTTTACAACTAAATTTAAAAAATGGCAGTTTGGCAACTATTAATATTCTTGTAGAATCATGATTAAAAGCAGATAATCTGAAGCTATTTGTCTGGGTTAAGTTACATCTCCTCCGTTTATCAGCTTTCAGACTTTAGGAAGGTTATTTGACTTCTTTTTGTCTCAGTTTCATCACCTGTAGAATGGGGATAATAATATTTTCCTCACAGAGTTATTAGAAATATTAAAAGAATTAATGCATATAAACAATTAGAAGAGTGCCTAAATAAAAGTTAGCTGTTTACTTTTCAAATACTACACAGAAGGTAGAAAATGTGATTCAATGCTTATGGATCATTATTGTATTACAAATGTTTTCCTGCCCTATAATTAATCTACCATTGGGAAAATCACTCAGCCTTTCTGAAACTTACTTTTCTCATCTGTATGGGGATATATGGGGATAACAACAGTTACTTCAGAGGTATTATTGTGGATATCAGAAATAAAGTATGTAAAATTCCTAGTCTAGTCCCTGGCACAGAGTAGGCACTCCATAAATATCTTAGTAGTTGCTGTTACTCATATTTGCTCTGAGTAGTATCAGTTCTTACTATTGCACAGGAAACTGATTTCAGAAGTAAAAATATGTATGAAAACATCCTTTCTGTATTTCTTTTGAAAGCAAACTTATAAAGTACGTATTTGGAAAAATTCAGAAATATGGAGCAACTGATTTTGCTAACGTTGTGCCTCTTTATCAATCTGTCCTGGCTAAGCACAAGGAAACGCAGGCCAAATTTCTCAGCTCACAATTTAGACTGGTGCCAGGGGAGCCATCGTCCCTGATGTGGGCTAAGAGCAGTTAATGTGGATTCACATATGGTTTTCTTTCTACTAACTGAGATTATTCCATTGAAACTGCTGTGTTTCCAAGGTCAATGAGAACTTTGATCTTCTGCAGGTGTACCTGTTCTTAGGGAGGTAGGATTCAGATGGTTAAAATAGTTGAATTTTAAGCCTTGTTTTGGAAGAAAAGCATAAAATTAAATAAATAAAATGCTCTCAATTTTAAAATTAACAGAATTAAAAAATATCAATGTACATTTTTATTAACACTGATTAGGAAACTTTTGTTTAAAAAATAGCACAAGGATAAATATATAGTGTAGCCATCCTATATTAACTAACATTGTTATGCATCTGGTTCATCATGGAGCAGTTTTTCCTATTATGTGTTACATTGTACAAGTACATTGACATTTAATTTCCAAGTAGTTACTAATGAAAAAAGTATCTCTTTTGTGCATTTTCCTTTTGGGAGCTCTGTTTCCATATTATTTTTGCCTATGTAAAAGTTCAGTCTTGAAAAACAGGCATGTTTTTAATGGTCTCGTTACTTGGTAGTTTTAAGTAAGACGATTTGGTTACCTTGAGCTAAAATGAAAAATAGTCACAGAACTTTATTTTATGTGTACATCATTAGTTGAAAGCTATACTAATTTTAAAATAAAATACTTCAGTTAGCTTTTATTATCTCTCTCTCTTCCTCACCAAAAAACAAGAAAAGGAAAACACACACACATAGACACGTGCATGTGTAACTAAAGAAAGCCCTTTTCTCTCTTTTCCCATTTTTTTCTTATTTACTACTCTATTTTTTCCAAAATAATGAATCTCAACTGCTTTAGTTTCCAAATAAGTCATGATGGCTAGGGGGAGGATAATTTTCCAAATGCTATAAACATCTCTCCGTAATTATAAAACAAACTGTGATTTTGATAACTCATTTTACCCTGTAAGAATATTAATGAAATGGTGCAATACAAGAATATGAAAATAAATTTATAAAACAGTTTAGTTATCAAGATATTCATGTTGATTTGTTAATTCTGGGCTACCATGTTATAAGGTTAAGTATCGTGAATAAAATGGATTGAGTGTGGGATGAAGCAGTTTCCTAAAAACAGTGGTGTCCTACAGGGTTTGAACAATATCATGTGAATAAGAGGGAGGTAACTCCCTAAATGGGGGCCTGAAAATTGAGAGGATGTGATGAGATTGAAAGCTGTGTGTAAGTGAATATTTCTTTCCCAGGAGATTATGAAAGAAGGTTATAATCATTACTGCCAAGGCCTGTGGGGGAGCAACAGGTGCCTGGAGGGGTGGGAACGATGTGAATGCCAGGCACCCTAGCTTGTTCTAGGACTGGTGATGAGAGATGGAACTGACAATGCCAGTGGGCATAAATAGGCCACGATTCTGACTCTTTTATTATACATCATTCAGATAGCAGTCTACCTTTTTAAATGCTTTTTTTTTAATTAAAAAAATCTTTGGTATCCTAATTAGAAATGGCCAATTGTAGGAGTTTAAACGAATTTGTATGTGTGTGTCGTATTTTTATTTTAAAAGGTCTTTTTCCTGAGTTTCTCCAAATATTGCTTTGCTTTTTATTTTTTGTTGCTCAGTCTATAAATGAAAGCTGTTGTTTCCCAATAAGATAATCTTACAGAGTACTCGGGATGTCTTTCTTTTCAAGAGATGTAGGTTTTAGGATTGTAGGTTTTGTAGAAAAGGTACTGGCCAAGTCAGCTGATTTTAGCTGTAGTAAGAACTGAGGTGACTGAGTGTTAATAAATTTAACGTAAGAATGGTTGGTGATATTGATTTGAATGTGTGATAGCTGCCTAATGGCAAACTAAGAAGACTTTCTGAGAATGTGGGGCAAAGGACTAAACATCTGTCCTTAGGTTCAGCTTTAGGATGGATTATCGATTAATTTTTTGACTACAGGATTATTTTATGATGGTGGTACTTGTAAGAGTGTCCTAGTGCAAGTTGTGAATTGGCAAGTAGGGGGATATGATACAAGTATTAAGTAGTGGAAGAATATAGATTTTTTTTCATAGTTATTCAAATAGGAAAGAAGAAAAGGCATTACCTAGGGACATATATGCAATCCAAACCAATATTTTATGTATATAATAAAGATAAACTGGAGGAAGGGGAGCTGCAAAATGCCTCCAGGAATTCTTCCTGGGAATTAGCAGAGAAGTGAAGAAAAATACTTCCATGTTAATGTCTATATATCAACATAAGTATGTAGAGTGTGAGAAGGTGAGACGTAAATAGTGAACTTGAATTTTTGATGAAAGTGGGTAAATTCAATCTGGAAAAAATTACTGAGTCCAGTTGAGTTATAATTTGTGATTAGAATAGCAAAGAAAGCGGATTCTTTTGCAAAGAAACTGAAACTTCAAGGAAGAAATCTATTTTCCTGAATCCAATTACAATTCTGATAGTCTTTTTCTTCATTTGGTCTCAATTCAAAAGTGACTATCACTTGGAGATTTTCTTCTGTGGAATGTGAGGAATACTAATGAGATACAGATATGCCTCTTTAAGTAGTTCAATACTAGGCATTTGGAGCTTCGGCATTTTAGTGCTATTCTTATAAAACAGATAAAAGTCTAAGTGTCCTCTGGGCATTTGCTGTGTTCAAGGATTTAATCACGCTGTATAATGTTATATAAATCTAAAGGAAGAGCATGTGATCAATCTAGAATTTGAACTTTTAGGTTATACTTAACTTTTTATTAAAGTTTCAAAACAAACGGCATGCATTTTAACCCTCCCTCCCCTAGGGTTCCAGTTTATGATATTCTCATGGCTTCAACTCCTCAGTATAAACATTCCGTAGCTCTCCCTTCTCTGCAGTGGAGAGGAAAGCCTTGGCCAAGCTCCATTTTAAGAAGAAAGATGCAGACTACAACCAGGTCACAGAGAAACACGAGCCGAGACTTCACTTAACACTTTTCAAATAGGAAGAAGTGATCTCTTGGTCAGAGAACCAGTATTTTAACATGTCATCTGTATTTGTTACAGAAAAGATCAAATGTAGTCTGGTTCCTTTGCTCTCTCAATTTCTCTCCTTGAAAAATAATTTTCACATTCCAAACACTTGTTACCTCTGAAATAAATATTCCCTCAAGGAGGAGTGTTTTTTCGTCTTTTTTTCCCCCTTTTGTTTTTAAAGCAGGAGTTGTCATCTAGATTCTTCAAGCTACCAGGTGTATCTCATGTAGGATACAGTTGTTTCCTTTAAAAGCTGGAGAAATAAAAAGCAAGAAGGAGATGGGTATTTGGAGTCAGCAAGAGACAGTGCACTGTCCTTATGTTGATTTCACAGGGCTACTGATTTGCATTATAATTACAATATAATATATACATATTAATTTATGGTATTCATGGAAAAATACCAAGTATGTCATTTCCAACAGCCCTAAAAGTTACCAACAAGAGCAATGTTTAGGCACATAAAATAGGAAAGAGGGAGCAACGGTGATGAGGGAGCCCTGGCGATGAGGGAGCACCGATGATGAGGGAGCGACGGCAATGAGGGAGCCCTGATGATGAGGGAGCACCCACGATGAGGGAGCGACGGCGATGAGGGAGCGATGGTGATCTCCAGTTTTTGAAGCTCTACCTTAAAGTGAATCTAACTGGAAGATTAATGACCCAAGAAGAAAAATCGAGTACTTTCTTTAGTTACTCTGCCATGATATCATTCTTTTTATGACTACTTTTTACCATAAAATATTTTTATCTGAAAATTTTCCTGCCTGAATATATTATTTTTAAATTGTGGAGTTTTCCAAGATATAATTTTACCAGTAACTTATCACTGCTCCGGGTTCATATCTGTACTTCTTAAGAATTGATGAGTATAGATGTTATGTGAAAAAGTCAAAGTCAAACAAATTATTTTTCAAGATAATGTGTGTCCAGTTCATATGGATAAATCATTATACACACCTAGAGTTTTCTAAACCTCAGTGTATTATTACAGTTAATCTTGGCTAAGATATCATTATCTTAACAACACAAGCAAACAGATGGCTGATTTAGCAGATTGCCTTAAGGCAATACTGTATTAATCAATATGATCAGCAGCATGGATTTAGTAGAAAAATTTTAGATTCAGAGTTTACACAATGGCAAAAGATTTTACTTAGGAGCACATTTCATAATTTTTAAAACATTCATTATATTAGAATACACAAACATTAAAATTAATGAAATGTTTTAATCATAAAATATGAAATCACATGGTTTATTTCAGACAAGCATGAAGAGAGAATGTTTCTAAAAAAATACTTTTTAAAAAATTAGTGTTTTAGAGTTTAAGAAAAAAAAGAAAATATTAAATCAATATCTAGATGTATTGGAAGGTATCAGAATGTGGAATTGAATGCACTGCCAGTTACACTGTTTGCAATGAAAATATTCAATCATTTGATCATTTTTGGGAGCCTTCTGTATCCTAGGAACTACTTTGAAGAAGCTCATGTTCTAATGAAAGTGACAGAAAAAAAACTATAAATATTTCAATAGGTGGTAGTTATCAAGAAAATTACAATAAAACGGGGACAAGAGTAATGAGCAAGAACACTGTATTGGAAACTTCTGTTGGGAAACCTCTTGGATAAGGTCAGATCTTTTAAGCAAAGATCTGAATAGAGTGAGAGAGTAAAGCATGCAACTATCTTAGAAGAGAGTATTCCAAGTTAAATTAAAATAAGAGGTTGAATTCTCTTATTGGTAAATTACCATTCATTTTTATTTATTCAAAAGGTATTTATTAAGCATGCTCAAAATTCTAGGAACTGGGCTCAGCAGAAGGATCACAAGGGTGGGTAAACTATGGCACCTGTCATCAAGGCATTAATGGAAAAACATAAAAAGGTAAGCATAACAAAGATCAAAATCACCATGATTGGGGCAAGGCATTTAGGGACAATTTCTGCATTTGGTCTTGATTACACTATGAACAATGATATGACTCCCTCTCTAACCTGTCTTTAGACTTAGAGTAACTAGGGATTAGGTTAAATTCTGGTTTTAGTATTGTATTAACCAAGACTTTTCCTATTGCATTAATAGAAATCCAACTCTAAGCAAAAGGGGCATTTATTGGCTTTTGTTAATGGCATGTCCAAGGACTGACATGCTTCAGCTACATCTGGATTTAGAAGGTGTCATATTCACTTTCTTTCTCTCAGCTCTGCTTTCCTCAATATTAGGTTCATTCACTGGCAGGCTGTGTTTGTGTAATGTCAAAGAAGACCACTGGTACCCCAAACATATGTGACCCCTAACACTATCATAAAAGCACAGAGATCGTTTCTTTTCCAGAATCCATATCCATTTTCTTGGCCTCTGGAACTTCATGGATCACAGGGTCACTTCTAGACCAATCACAGTATTCCCCTGACTACCCATTCTGGTGACTCTCCACAATTGCTAGGAACAAGCAGGGCCATATAAGTGACAAATCTACCTGAATTCTATCCAGTGTGGAATGGACAGTGGAGAAAACAAAAGAAAGGTAGGTTACTATCCTGCCAAAGACAAAAAATTCTACTACAGGTTGATTAATTCTGTGACCTTAATCAAATTATACCACCTTCCTGAATCCAAGTTTCATCATCCATTAAAGCTCCAACCACATAGTGTCAAATTAGATAAGACAGTATGTGTAACAAGGTCAAGCACTAGAAAAAAGTGCTTATGAAATAACTATATCATCAGTATTACTAACAATGGACAGATGTTCCCTGATTTGCAGAAAATTTCATCTAGTTAAGACCAAAATTTCAGAAAATGTGAAGGACAGACTCCCCGAAAATAAAACAAAGTGATAGGGCCAGCCAAAGTCTGGATTCTGTGTGCTCCGCTAAGAACAAATTGCCTTTGGCTACAAGGAGATTCTTAGTTGCAAGATGTAGCTCTGAATGGAATTTATGCCTGAATGATCAGAAAGCTATCTTGTTGCTACTTCTCAAATATACTAAGATATTTATCATTTTAGTGACTTAAAAAGCATGCAGATCCTCTTAGTAACATCCCTATTCAAATTAATTTGATAACTTAAATTGTAACAATATATATTTCCCTGCTAGGACGCTGTGAAATTATTTTCATTTTGAATGAAATATAAATGTGGCATTCTTAGGTTTCCTGAATTGTTTCTTGGGCAGATATGACTGCTCATAACTGTTCTAGTTGCAAACTGCCTGGGTTGCAAAGCATGGGCCCTGGTCCTAATCTGATCCTCTTCCTGTTTTTTTTAATAGGCCCCTAACTAAGAATGGATTTAGGTGTCACTACTCCTGTGCACTAGTGCATTTTGCCATATGACTTACTCTTTCTCCAAGCTATACACTAGGACCCTTTAACTGCATACAGTTTTTCAGACTGGCAGCTTGTCACTCAGCAGAACTTTGAGGAATATTCACAGGACAGGTCAGGATAAGTAAAGGGGCAGAACCACTGTGTTAGTTTGGATTCTCCAAGAAGCAGACACAAAAGTTGGATTACAGGCAAAGCAGGAGGAGGCTGCAAGAGCTTTCAAATCATAAGCAGATCTGACCCCTCTGAAAAAAAAGAGGGAAGGAAGGCAGATTAGGTAGGAAAAGTTGTAGGGTGCAGTATAGTTCTAAAGAAGCTTTGGCAGGGCCTATGCATAGCTCCTGAGCCAAAGGTCCCTATCAGAGGAGTTTGCACCTCTGAAAATGAGCCTGCCTCAGTATCACTGCTTCACTCAGTCACTACCTGGAAGCAGCCGGAGGGAAGTGTTGGCTCAGCCAACACAGCGGTGGGTTCAGAGGACAGCAGGTGGGTTCCTGGTTAGTTGTGTGGCTGGAGTACTGCAAAGCCCCTGCTCATGTCTGCCAGAGCCAAACTGGGTGATAAAGAAAAATAGTCCATCCATCTATGAAAGCAGGCCTCAGTGATAGAGAGACAAGTCAGAAAAAGTGAAGGTAATTGGAAGGCAGTATTTTTCTTACCTAATGCTACCGAGGATTGATTCTACCTGAAGAACTAGCTGCTGGGAAAGGAAGAAGGGAGATGATCTTCCTCGCCACTTACGGAGTTGGCATAGCTATGCAAGGCTCGCCAGAGTCTGGTCTGGAGCAGAGAGGTACAAGAAGCCTAGCTAACGTGTGCAGGGAAACTCTGCCTTTCCACAGCTAGAGAACAGAGCTGTGTTTTGATGTCTGCGCTTGACTTTTGCAATTTTCTTTTCAGAGGTTTTTCCATTTCTAACTTGTCTCCACGCCATCTGCTCAAGATACTGCTGTTCAAATAATTTTTCTTGATGGCTGCCACAACAATGAAGAGAACGATGAGCATGGCTGAGCTGCAGTTGGGGTTGGGGTCCTCTCTCTATCGTTGCCAGCAGTGACATGCCAGTCAGTTTCCAGATTTGACCAAAACAGTTGAAGGATGATGTCTAGTCTTATTAAACAGAATGTTCTTTAATGCACTAGTCCTTCATTTTGTTCACTTTATTTTAACATACTAATTAAGTGAAGAAAAGTGAGAGAAGTGCTTTCTTTAAAAGGATGATATGTGTGAGATTTTGAACCTCTGTATTTCTCATATTAAATGTCTCTGAGGAAGCTTGACACTTATCTGGACTTCTCAGTATAAAATGGAAATATTTGATATTCTATCAGCTTTGGCTTTCTTTGTGTGTGTGTGTGTGTGTGTGTGTGTGTTTGTATACTAATTTTCCCAAGGGACAACCAATTTAGTTGTTGTGCTCACTGTTTATTTGAAACCAACTTAACAGGTGAAGAGTACTCCCGATTTCATTGCTCTTTCATCTATTTTGTAAAGACTAAGGAATGTTGAGACATATAATCAATGCTCTTTAGTCTTTTATAACTTTAAAAACTATGAAGATAAAGCTAACTTCCTTCCCATTACATTTCCTGACTTCTTTCCACTTCTCTAGGCTTATCTAAGATATATATATTTTCTTAGTTTTCTGATGAATGATTGTTGAACTTTCCTTTTGTGTCAGTGTCGTGGACTAACAATTTGTATTTGTTAAGATATGAATGAGAAAAGAGTCCTAATTTAAAAGTTGTGGACAATTACTTTCCCAGCTAATTTATTATCCTTTTGGGAGAGAGGAACTATATCTCTTGGAGGAATACACAGATAATCTCATTTTCATCTCTTTTCCCCTTCACTTTGGCCTTTTGATATGTGGAGTTGGTTTTAGAATCATTTTTCAACTATTTTCTAGAATATGTCTTCTGTTTACTAACATTCCTTCTTACTCATTAGAATCATAGAACAAGCTTTTAGCTTTGTGCCTCTTTAAAGAGTAGGAGATATTGAGTCTTTAAAAAGAACTAATCAAATACAATTTCTTAGGAAAACCCCCCAACTTTCAAAGTGGTTGCTGTTTTTTAATTCAGGAGCAATAAAACTAAATGTCTACATTTCTATTTTGCTTTCTATTATCAGGGATTGTGGAAAACATTTTTATTACCTAATTTAATATTAAAATTATTTTGATATCCAATGCATAAGATTCTTGAGGTTATTTGTTCCACCATATTGATTGGAATAGAAAGTCCTGATTACTAACTAAAGAGATCTCTTATGAAATAAGAAAATTCTGAAGCTCACACCTGGAATAATTTCATATAGAGCTCTCCTATATTTACATGACTTCTGGAATCTCAAAATGTTTACAAACCAATAATAAAATAATATTAATAAAGATGATATTAATTGTTATTGTTTATATTAGCTTCTACAGTTTCTTACATTTTAACAATGTAATTATCTTTATCACATAATTATAAAACCTCTATAAATATTTGTAATATGTATTAGCACATAACATCATGTCATAAATAGTTCTTTTCAATTTAAAGAAGACTCTGGATTGTTGGTTTTGGAGGTGAAAAAAACATGAATAATGTTAATTTCACTTTTGTTTGGTCTTTCTTGGTTTTACTTTTGGTGTGATGTTCAATACTAGAAATACTGGTGAAGAATTTAAATAGAACTTACAGAAGCCGGGAACCTGGACTTGGACAAGGTTGACTGGGAGAGATCATACTCCTGGGGCTACATTATGCTGTATGGGCATCCTTTTCTGTCGGTCAGTGTATTCTATTTAGATTTTTGCCTCTTATCAATGGAATCAGGAGACATGATAAAGAAGTATAATTATGTTTTTTTGCTAAGACATCTTATCATTATGGTTTCTGCAACAGAGTGAAAAGATTAGGTTAAAATATTATGAGCCTATTTTGAAAAAAATATATACCTCTGTTTTTGTATCTGTAGACAAGGATCTATTAATCACAATGGTTACCTCTGTGGAGCAAGTGTATGTAGAAATTTCTCTTATTATTTTAGTCATTAAAATCATCCTAACCAAGATCGTATATGGCTTCCGTATTCTGAATATGTTAAAAATCAATAACACAGATAGATTTTTATTATTTATATTAATTTCTTCTAGTATTTGTTTTCATTTTAACAATATAATTATTCCAATTATCTTTACCACCAACATTAACAAAACTAAATACTATAATAATGACTTACAGATCAACTGTGGCTCTAGATTATAAATTTTATGATTATCAGAGAAATTGAAATTTACTTTGAAAGCACAAAAACTTTACTTTTTAAACTTTAAGCTTAACTCTTTTGACAAAAATGACTCTAAATTCTATAACAAATAACCTAAAAGTTATGTATTTCAGCAATTGGTTATAAATACAGTGGCCATATAATTTATCCTCTAAGCCAGGACACTTTGGAGAATGAAAGAGGCTCTATTAACAATTACTCTAGGCAATAGGCCTCGATTGGGACTGTCTCACCGGTAAACCAGGACATAAAGAAATAGTCACTCTACTAATTAACTAAAAATAAAATATTAATGAAATAGACATAGGTTTCATGTTAATATTTGAAGACCATATATGAGAAACATATTCCTAGGCTCCTCAGAGTAATGTGGAATTCAGTATAATCTGGGGGTCCCATTTCTAAATCTCTAAAGGGTTCATCACTGAGGTACCCCCAGGAGCACATTCTGAGGCTGTTTCCATCACGTCACCTGCAGTAGATGGATGGCAGCACTGAGGGCGCTGCCAAGATGGGACTGGGATGTCAGGTTCCTTCTGAGAAGGAAGTTTTAGTTTGCACACTGTACATCTATGCTGCTATGATTTCTCTACCACAGATTTGCTGATACAGTTCATTCTTGTAGAAATTACTCCAAACTCATTAAAACAGAGGAAGCAGAAGGGAGGGGAGTGGGGTGAGGGTGAAGTTTAACTAAAGTCTGAGACAACTTTTAGAGAAAAGGACAATATGTTACATTTGAACAGGCATTTTTTTTCCTCATTATTCCTTGCTGTTAATAGTCCTAGTTATCATGTATTAAAAGAGACAAAGCAATTTCCCACTGAATGTGGTAGAAATCAAAAGGCTATAAAAAGAAAATAATTTAGTGTCAAGGCATACTTCTGGGTTTGCTTATGTGTTTGTATATCTGTCCATAATATCATTTCTCAAACAAGAGCCCTCTGCATCAGATACATGCAAACCTTTCTAAGCTCAAAAGACATATTTTTAAGATGGTGAATGCCGTTTCTATCTGGCCAACTGCTGGGATCTGATTGGTCATTACTCAATTTCAGAGGAAGCTTTGAGAACTAATCAGGGGTGTTATCAGCTATGACTTTTATTGCTGCAATGCAGAAAACTTAGCAATAAAGAAAACTGTAAATTCAGGATTTATTCTTTGTAAGGGTGTGCCTCATGCTTGGAAGATTAATGAAGAATTTCTGGTCCATTGTTTATTAAAGATACCACCATTCCATAGCATTTTAATTGTAAATCCACTCTTTGACATCCTAACTAATGGTTCCAGCTAAATTAATAAAAGCAACATATTAAGTTTAAATCCCAGATAAGGTGAAGATGGCTGTTTTAATATCCCATCCATATCCTTTATCTTTCTGCAGGGGCTTTCAGGCCAGTAGTTTTAATAACATGCATGAATGAAGATGCTCTTTTTTAACTCAAATGGTGGCAAAGAGTTTTTCCTTTATATTAGCAGGCAATCAATTCCAATAGCTTTTTAATGCTTTCTTAAAGAATCAATTTTAAAGCAGACGCTCTTCAGGGGACCCTCTTAAACTTCTTCACAGCCGGTCTCCTAATTTTCTATTACAATGCAATCTAAAGCAGCTACAAAAATAATGCAGATAATGTTTGCTGGGTAATGATTTCCAATTTCCCCATTCAATGTACCCTGTTATTAGGAGGATCATCTTGGTTGTGTAAATTAATTTTCAATTCACTTCAGGGGAACATTACAATGATTTATTCAGCACCAGTCTTGAAGAAAGTGTTGGGAGGATTTTAGTAATCTGGGAAACAAAATCAATTTGTTCTGATTATTGCCATGTTAAAGGGAAAAAGGAGGAGAAACAAAAGAGTCACTAGCATGTATATCTTGGCTGTTGCAAGCACGCTAGAACCATGATTTGATGTTGGGTTGTCACGCTGTAATATATGAACTTAGCAAAGAATAGTGTTTGGTGATCCATCTCTACTTGGAGATTATGTAGTGAGATATCCAGGAATACTCCCTTGTATCATATTTCATTTAGATGCCTTGAAGGCAAGAAAGCCATTCATTCATATTTGCTTGAAGAGAGAGGTAACATACTAACTTTTAACCAAGGAGGAATAGTTTTCCTAAGCACAATGTAATTATCCAGTTAGTTAGATACAAAACTTAAAAGAGGAACTATCAAATCAATTTCATAACTATAAGAAATACAACTTTTTCTTTGCCATAGTTTATCTCATATAGTTTTTTCCAGGGTTGTATATGAACTGTGGTCCTTATAATACTACAAAAAGGTCTTAATTTATAAAGGTTTTACTGACCTTTTACATTAATGAACTTGTATGGATATTAGTCACTGGAGTCAAATTTAACTGTGTCAAGGTGTAAATTAAGTTGACACCTCATTCACTTCACCAGATCACTTACCTTCATTCAACAAATACTTAGGAGTCTGCTGTGCCATGTGGTGAACTGGGTGCTAGAAAGATGCTGAAAAATAAAAGCAAAGTGCTGTAAATATGAAATTGCAGCCTGTAACTTGATCTATGAAGAAGAGGTTCACTGTATGATAAGGACATATTTTAAATAATTTAAGTTTAATGATTTAAAGAATCAATTTTAAATTTAACCAGGTCAGAAAGGCCAGGGGAGGTTTTCCTGGGGAAGTTGTTGAAATTTGACCTGAGAATTAAGATGGCCTATCCAGGGGGAGAAGAGGAGAATGCTGTTCTAAGATAAGAGATATTAAATTTGTGTTTTTAAAAAATACGGTGGCTGCATAGTGAGGAACACATTGCAAGGGAGGCAGACTGGGTGCAAGAATTCAGATGGGAGACTGCGGCCACAGTCCAGAGAGAGATGGAGCAAGCTGCAGGAAATGCCACACTACCTTCCCAAGCCTCTGCCCACCCATCTGCAGGAGGCCAGGTCAGACATTCCTTTCATGATTACCATGAAGCCTATGATGGAGACACAGATCTGTGTGGACCCAAGTGAAGTGGGTTGAGTTTGAGTCCTGAAACTAGATGCCTTCTGAATAAAAACTGTGCAGACAAGTGGATTTAGAATCCCTGATTGAGGAGTGGAGAGTCACAGAAATATACAGAAGCATGAGCTTGCCATATGAAATTAAATATTTTTCAAGGGGTATTAAGTTCACATATATCATTTTGGACACCATTAAGAAATGTTCTTGTTTCAACAGAATATTTTTGTTAATAACACATAAATGTTGCACGGTGGCCTGGTTCTGTTTCTGGGTCAGAGCCCAGTAAGAAGTGGTCTGTAAAGTGATTAAGTACTCACAGTTCATGCGCAGCCTGATGTGTGTGCAAAGCCCAGCTCTGTCACTTAGTAAGTCTATGACCTGGGAAGCTATGTCACCCCTGAGTCTCTTTTTCCTCTTCTGTAATGTGTACCCCCTCATACAAGCTTGTGAGATGGAGGTTGACATAGTGCTTGTCAAACTCCAAGCAGGGCACAGTCTTTGCTCTTGTTAATCCACAGTTGTTTGCCTAGAGATAAGCAATCAGGAAAAATAGATGTTTTGTCACCAGCTGGCAGTGATGTTGGCTCAGGGTTATAGTCACAAGTATCAGTTAATGTTGGGCAAGTTTAAATGACACAGGGTGGGCAGTAACATGCCACTCAGAATGGCTGCGTCTCAGGCATCCAGGAACCAGGGCAGTGGCAAAGCAAGTTCACTGAAATTCTGTGGTAAGGGACATAGGAGTACTGTTGGAAAGCCGAGTAGCACCAGAATTCCCTGGTCAAGATGGAGCTCTGTTGCCAGGGTCACTTGGACCGGAGCCTGTGGTTTCTACTTCCTTTATATTAGTTCAGTGCAGGCAAGCTTTATGAGTCGTGCCCTCAGGAGGCACAGGCGCCCTCAGTCTTGCCCGATCAGACATCTGAAACAGTACTGCCTGCAGAGTGAGGATACCTGAGGGCTTGCTGCTGGAATCTGGACTCCCGCACGCTGTTTCCACTTCTGGGAGGTGGGCGGGGGTCTGAGCTGTAGCGATCTTGAGTGAGTCTTCTCTCCTCCACTATCAAATGTATTTACACCTGCTGATGTTGCTTTTGACACTGAATTAACACTGGAGTTGTTGGCCTCTAACAAGCCTAAGCACAGGGCCATGATTTGTTACAGAAATGTAGATTGCTGCATCAACCCTTCTAGTCTCTTTTATAGTCATAAAACAAGGATAGGGGTAGGTTAGGTCATCTTTGAGACTGAATGGAAATAACATGTAAACTCAACACACTGCTGTTAGTGTGATTACCATTATTTATGCTCTCTTAATAACGCAAACATAAATGAAGAATTAATGTGTGTGTGTATGCATATGTCTACTAAGTTGGGCTGTTCAAAAAAAGAGGAAGACATTTTTAATACTTAAAATTTTTATAAACGTTAAATGCTGTTGTGGCAGGTACAACTATTGTATATTTAAAAATGGCATTTATAAGTTAGTGCTATAGATATTTTAAATGCCAGCAATTTTTTTACCCATGTGTTCGCAAATCCATCAGTCTTGTCAAAAGGAAAGAACCTATCATGATTTCAAAGGACATGCAAACTATATTAATCTCCTCATTCTTTGTGAGTTTTAAAATAAAATGACAGCTTGAGTAAGAAGTAATCATATCTAAATATTCTGTGTGTGGGGGAGACATTACCTCCATTTACTTAGTCTTTAAAAACTACATAAAATTGAAATCTGTTAGTTTATTAATGCATTATGAGAAAATGGATATGTTAATTGTCACCAGTTTTATGGGGTAAGTTTGGAATGGTCTGATGTAAAACTGTAAGCCATGTGGCATCTACAAGATTAATTTCAGGTGCTCTGAAGACCACTTCAAGGAGTGCGATAATGAGGATGGATACTTTTCAGTATATGAAAGATAAGTGGGATATCATCTGACTTGAAAAATAAGCTATGACATATTTCAAATTCTTTTTTGAAGAGAGCTGGGGACATCTCAGGTAAAGAGAAATTCACCTTCTAAAGTTTGAAAACAGTTAAATTGAATTCTATTTGCTGCTCATTGGGAAACAACTGTCCTACATTTGAAGACACAAAGGATGGTGAAAACAATCAGTGGCTTTAACAAACAATAGCACAGTTCCTCAGAATTCCAGGCATTGGTTTGCATTTGAGTTGTTTCTCACGTGGGCAACTCTTTCTTACTCAAGGGCAAGAATTCCTTTTGACTTGCAGCAAGAATTTAAAAAAATTTTGTCTGATTGAATCATGGCTGTGTTTCCTAAGAAAGTTGGGAGGCTCAGATAATAGGAAATATAAAATCCTATTATAAATGAATTATCCCATAATCAGAAGTAATAATTGAAATAAAAATTTTAAAAAATCTAAGAAGAACAATGTTAAGAGGAGGAGAGGGAGAGGTGAAAATAAATGGATAGAATAGAGGAACAAGACCCTTCTTCCTCCTTTTTTCTCCCCTTTTCTTAAATTCCTCTTTATATTTATATTCCACTACCTTCTAAATTGGACATATAAATGGGACATTGGAGAAAAAAATTCATAATAAAAATCTATCAAGAATAGTTAATGAGCATATAACTCCAGGGGTAAATTCCTGGGGCAAAATACCTTTGAAACTGAATCAGTCAAAAGGAGAAATAAAGTGGGAGAAACCCATTTATTTCTTACAAGCAGTCATCCACTTCTGCTCTCTGTGTCTCTCTACCTGGCTGCAGAAGAAGGGACCCCCCCCACCCAACCTCTCCGGTCCATGATATGCCCCCTCGCCTTGTAATTACCTATTGATATTGGAGATGGCTACTTCTCTTCACCCCTTGGAAACACCTACTGATATGGAGATGCACTAAAGCCGGGTGAGAGATTCTGGAAATATTGCAATTTTACCCACAGAGCAGATGTATCTGAAACTGGCATGAGTCATTTTGAACATGTACTAAATTTACTTGTACATGTTGTTTAAACATCAACAAAAACAAAGTAAAATATGATGAAATTTTGTTTCACATTGTCTCAAAAAAGTGAACTTTTCCCTGGCTGCATACTAAAAGATTTTATGTGGTATCAGATAATAACAAACATGACAGTAGTAATTAAAACATTATATAGTGCTGTTATGTGTCAAGCAATTTTGTAAGCTTTGTATAATTTATATCCAACCCTCACAATAATCCTATGGAAGGAAGTAATATTATTCCCATTTTAAATATTAAAAAACTGAGGCATAGAGAGAATAAGCAATTTTCCCAAATTTACTCAGTTTATAAATGGGGGCACCAGGATTTGGCATAAGCCATCTGTCTCAAAGCCACTATGTTGTTAGCTACTATGCTGTACTGCCTATATATACACCTAAAATGTATATGTATGTGTGTGTGTATCTATACAGATATATTTAGATATATTCACATATATATATAATATATTTAGCAAATCAATAATTTTGGATTATCTGTTGTCAGTTCAGCATGCCAGGCCCCTTCCTAAGGTCCCTTCTGCACTTAGAGAAGCCAGGAATTATTTTCCAGAATCCCGTGTTCCATGTTACTTCAGCTTAGAGTTTGCCAGTAGGAGACCCTGGGTGAGGTGGGAAGGTGGAATAGAAGAAGCCAGTATCCTGCAGAGGTAAGTGGAGCCAGCTATCTGAGCCAACAGAAGAGGTCACGGCAGCTTCCCAACAAGCTCTTAAGAAGCACCTGTTTTTCCCACCATAAATGGAGATATTTGATGGAAGCTTTCCAGAGAGTTTTGAGAAATGTAGAAACTTCTGTAGTTATAAAGAACTATTAGTCTCTGACCTTCTGACTTACATATTGGTAGAGTTTTCTCTGACTTTTTCCCCATAGCTCTTTCTACTTTTTAAATCCTCATATCTTTGTTAAAAATGTCATACCTAGGATGCAAAAAGTGGCTGTTCTTATCCTAAGCGTGGTCTTAATATAATAAGATACTGAAATAGTCTAACATAATGGTTAAGACCATTGGCTGTTGTGTCAGAAATATTTAGTTTAGGGCTTCAATTCTACTAATAAACTGGTAAAGTTACTCAGTATATTTAAATTTTAATTTATTCATTTGTAAAATGTGAATAATATTGAACCTTTGTTAATAGAACCTAATAATACCTCTTTTAGGCAGTTCTCAATATCAAAAAAATAAGACATATAAAGCACTTAGCACAGTACTAGTTGTTAGCAATTGTTGTATGATTTACTATAGTCTTACTTAGAAAGAGTGTTCTAATTTTCTTGTATCATCTTTTCTATAAATCTTGGAATTTAACATTAAATTTTTAACTCCACAAGTTAAGTGGGACCTAAGATAATATGATGCAATCTGGTTTCATTCATAGAATTTTTGTAATGAATAAATTAACTTTTTTCCTAAAGAAAGAAACTAATGTATGTTTATTACAAAAAAATTAAAAATACAGAAATGTAAATACTCTAAAGTGAAGGAGTTTCCACCACCATTAAATAACTACATTTATAGTTCTATACTCCTTATATGCACATGTATGTTTATATAATTTAAGCAAAAAAGATCAAGTAATACTTCTTTTTACACTTTTCTTTTTATTTAACAGTAAATTTTTACAAACCTATATGTAGAGAGAGCTACATTAGTCTTTCTGATAGTTTCATCGTATTTCATTGTATTGGTGTCATACTTAATGTAATTAATCTTGTATCTATGAATATTAAGGTTATTTCCAACTTATTTACACTATAATCATTTCATCTAGCATTCATCTGATTTTGGGTAAATTCTAATAATTTTTTTAGACTAAAACTTGAAAATGAAATTTTTAGGTCAAATGAACATTTTCAACTTTAGCTCATATTGTTAAATGCCCAGGAGAAAGTTAGAATAAGCTTTTACTATCAACAAGAGAACATAAAAGGGCTTGTTTCTGTAAACTCTTGATAAGCTTCTGGGTGGTTGGTGATAAAGGTATTGTGTTTACAGTATCCAGGATTCATGGATAATTAACATGTTCCTTATCTCATTTGTATCAAGCGTTCATTGTCTTAAGTGAGTCTTTGGCAAATGTTGGAAGAAAGTCAGTTCTTAGGAAAATTCTCTGGTGAATGCTCTATAGGCCAGGATTCTGTTTTTGAAAGAAGGAAAACCGCATACTATAGTCATCAGCTGCGTAGACATGGATCTGACATGACAATGTGAACATGTGGCATCCTTGTTTGAATTTCTGCTCAGCTGTAGGATTTTTCCTATCAAATGGATGTGGGGTGTGAGGATGCTGTGAATATAACTCATTTAAAAACAAAAACAAATATTGTCTAATAAGAATTTGAGCACTGAGATGTTTAGAATCTTTGCCATATAAATGAAGTGGTCTTGGTCAGATAATCGACTTCTGTTACGGAAACAAAAATGAACAATGCAAACACCTCAATAAAAGATGAGATTTTGAAGAAAGTAAAATCTCCTTGCTTACCTAAATTGATTGAAAAAGTTTCTAAGTAGTTGATGAGTAGAGCTCTTGGGTGGAGTCATTTCATTTTAGTTTAAGCTGTTGCAAAACTACGTTCTCATTGATTTTTGGCAACAAGAGGAAACAGACTCAGTTGTTTTTTAAGGCTATTTCATGAACACAAAATGGGAACACTGACCCAGAGAAAGGTGACAGTTTCCTTCTTGCTGTGATGAGAGAGAAGGCCCCAATTTTATCAAAACCTGCATCTAATGATTTAATGTAAATTAGAAATATAATAAGGGCCCAGGGCTGCTTTAGGCCATTGGAAATTGAAAATTAATTTGTGAAAAAAAAAATCCTTCTCCTCTAATTGTTAGGAATGTTAGGTAGAAAGACAGATGTGAGCAGCTGGGAAAGATAAGGTTCAAAGAAAAAAATGCCCAAACTCTAACCAGGCAGGGGGTCCCATGTGAAGACAACAAAGGTTTTGCAGGGAGAGAACTTCCTTGCCTATCGGGACCAGGCCAAATCATCCTACCTGGATCCTAAAGTGGGCACAACTGAATAGAACGAAGAACTCCCTAATCACACCATATCCTGGGAAAGGACAGGCTCACTGAGAAGGATGGCTTTATAGATGGACCTATGAATCAAATAACCCCACCTTGTCAATCAAAGAGGCACCTCCAAGCCAGAATATAATATAAAGGCCTCTAGCTTAACGGATGGGGCCTTTGTCTGCCTTGACTCTGTCCGACTCCTCCCTTGGAGTGTAAACAAATAAAACTTTCTCTCTGCTTCACTATTGTGTCTCCGCCTTTCAGGTCTTTGTTGTGGCAGCGACAAGAACTGAGAACAAACTCAGCCTGGTAACATGCTGGTGACAGTGATATCACATGATGACTAGTCCATGATCCCTGCTTCATAAGTGGTCTGCCAGGGAAATCAGAAGTAGACAGATGAAGGTTTTCTTATTAGTTTAACACAGTCAGACTTTTTTTTTTCTTTTCTATACACTTCTTTAACTGTTTTTCTATACATTCAATTAGGACAAAAATGGAGCCAAAATTTAAGAACTCTGGGATTGGAAGGATTTGGGGCAAGACATTTCTAGTGGACTGATATCAATTTGACTTTCCTGCCTCTCCACTAAAATTAGTTTGAAGACTGTGGGTGTCAGAAAGGATTATTGGAATGGGTTTTTCAAGAAGAATATTGTCGATTGTAATTTAGAACATTTGCAAAAATGTAATATAACATACATGGCAGCAATACATATTTAAAAAGACTACACCTTTGTAGAAAAGGAAAACAATGAAAACTGAATTGCATAGACTCCTAAATAAAGCCATTTTAAGAAAAGTTGATTTTAACTTTTTTAACCTGAAATTTAGCATTTAATTTAAAGTGTACACTTAAGATAGTAAACATAAATCACACTCATTTTGATTGAATTTTTTAGATAAGATATTGAGAGCAAGAAAAACATCATTTTCATTAAGAATAACAATAATAATAGCTTAACTTTCTATAGTCCTTTACCATTTTTGTAAAATTTGATGCACATCAATTATTAACTACTGACAAAAAGTTAGTATGCAATTTAGTTAGATAGAAGTGTCTCCATTTTACAGATGAGGCCTCCGAAACTCTGAGTCGGTCACTGACTTCACCTCTCTGAGCTTCCTGAGGGTGGTGGTGGCAGCATTTTTCCTCAGTTTATCCCCACTGTGGCACAGTACAAGCTCATTCACTGTTGTGTAAGTGACTTGCCTGAGTGTAGTTCAGATTCTTTGGATGCACACTTGGTATTCCCTATATTTAAAAACACAGGAAAAAATAAAACAATGTCTACTTTGACACTTACTGCAAAATTAAGCTCTTTTTGGTCTGATGGTCTACTGAATTGAGGGTAGTAAAACTTTTCTGCCAAAGCATTTTCCCTCTTGAAATTCCTATGAATTAAAGTCAATCAATTGACAAATGTTTTTCACTGAAACATTTAATGGATGCTGTGGTACTCTGCCCAGAACTCTTCAGGACAGAGCTTCTTGTCCAAGGCCACACCCCTAATACATGGGTGGGCATAGCCTGCATCTAGTGACTCCTCCATACTGGAGCACAACGGCTCTCTCTCCTTGCCCCAAGACAGGGCCACTCTTTCAGGCTGTTCTAGCTCTAAAGCCCACCTGTTAATGTGTCACCATTCAGTTTCTCCCTCTGCCCAGCCTTCTTTGCTCAGTCTTCATAGGTTCTATTCTTGGGAGAACTTCCCAATCATTTTCTGCACAAGAATCTCAGATCTCAGTCTGTCTCCTAGAAATGTTATGTAAGAGACTCTGTGCCTGGAAACTTGGTGGGAATGGGTGGAAGACTGGGTTTAGCTGAGTCCATGTCTCTTTTATGTAACCTCAAGGCTTTCCCATGAGGTTTTTCTAGCAGCATAGTTCAGACTTTTTCCATAGTGACTCAGAGCTTTGAGAGACCAAGACAGAAACATCCCATCCTCTTAAATCCTGGGCCTGGAAATAGTACAGCATTGCTGTCTTCATACTCCATTAGTCAAAACAATAGGCCAGCTCAGATTCAAGGAAAGAGAAAGAAAATGGGAGAAGTATGGAAGAATCTGGGTTTATCGTTACCTGCTACATGTACCAACTGAAATATGTTTTAGCTTGACAGGAAGAAAATTTTTTCCTATCCCTCTCCAGGGTAGTGCAGAGTTCACACCCTTTGAATGTGTTAGTTAGCCCGATGCATTATTCTAGTCTCAAGAGAAAGAAACTCAGACATTCATATGGGCCATGGCTGGGGCAGTGGGTATGATGGGACGGTGATGTGTGGAAGGAATGAATTATTCCTCTTCTGCATAAACTATTGTAGGAGTGTCCACCATACCTACATAATTTCAATCCATTTTTATATGTGTTATCTCTATACACATGCATAACAATATATAATAACATAACAAAGCAGAAGCTGGTTAGAAGTTAAAAATCTGAGATCAGATAGAATTGGATTTGAGATCTGGCTTTGCCACTGAATGAATGTGGGCTTCTGATGAATGGACCTTATAGCCTTACCTTTCCCACCTGTATGATGGTGATAATGAAGCCTACTTTATGGATTTTGGAAGTCAAGTAAGATGAAATAAGTTAATATCTAGGAAGTATTTGTATTGGGTCTGGTGTATAATGAATACTCAAGAAATTGTGACTAAAATCTGCAAAAAGAAAACATGAGTCAAAATATTGATTTGAAGCAAACAGAACAAAAAATATATAAAAAATTAGAGGAGAAGCACTAAAATAAAAACCAGGAGTAATACTGAAGGACTCTACACATTCTTGTTTCTTTGTAAAATGAAGGCAGACTTGAATGGTTAAATAATAATGAACTCCTGGAGTGCCTTTCACAATGCCTGGCTGATAATAAACGCTCACCAAATGCTGCGAAATCTGAATCATCACCAAGATATGACAGGGGAATGAGCTGCGTTTGAAGAGGAGTGGGAGGGAGAGAGTAGAGAGTGGACAGTTAGAGAGTGTCTTTCCCTCTGTAGCCAAAATCAACTGGCTTGTTTTTGAGTTATCATGTTTCTAACACTACTCAGATGCAGAAACAAAACTAAATGTTTTAGAGAGAAAATTATCCAAAGTTACTGGGAAGTTTCCCTTAGTTATTTCTCAACTTTTAGTGTTGATTAACCATAGACCCCACTTGTGGTAAAAATCTAGACTTGTTGCTATGCTTACATTTCCAATTTTTTATTTATTTTGCTGTCTTTTTGACAGGGCACAACTAAAGAAGGGAAGAGAAAAACCTAGTTCAAAGAAAGTATGTGCACCAATCCACCTCACCCATTAAATATTGAGGATTTTACATTACAGTTCTAAAACAACAAGGAATTATTGCTCCCATATCAACCAGTCTGAAACAGAAGCAACGTCTGGTTTCTTTTCCCTGTGGTTAGCACAGTCTGTCTGGACAAACAGACAATTATGTTCTTAAAATATGAACCCAGGTGAGGTTGAGACTGGATATGTTTTCATCTTGTTCCAAGACCAAAGACACTTAACTCCCTGAGGTGGCTTAATTTATTCTGACTCTTCTTGATAACATGTATATTATACTCAATGTTTATACAAGTTTTCAGCACGTTTCAGGAAAAAAGATTGGTTATAGGTAAAGTAAAGAACTTATTTTTCACATCTCAGTATTGATATGGTGGAAAGCAGACTAGTTCAGTGGGAAAGGTCAGAACACCTTGATAATATATTAGTTTCACCCTTTAGCTATTAGTGTGACCTCAGGAATGTCACCTCATCCATTTGACCTGCAGATACCTCATCTCTAAGATATAACTGATGCTAAAAATTCTTGATTGACAAGGCTGTATGGCTCATATGAAGTTATGAATGGAAAAATGCATTAAAATGTCATACAAAGTTATTTTCCCTTAGAGCTTTAACACTGAATCTATTAAAAATTTGTAGTATTGTATTATGTGTTTGCATATTCATGGCCACAAATATTTTGGATGTAAAGTTTAAAAAGTAATCAACCAGAGTGTCTGTATGCTTTATCTGCAAGAGGCAATTGTTTGAAATTATGTAGACATTTATAAAATAAAACACATGAATATAAGTATATATATATGATTTTAATGTCATTTAATTTTGTATATGTGTGAAATACAGATATAATATATACCATACATCAAATTGAATGAATTATTAGAATGTAACTTGAAAATTCTGTTTCAGAATGAGTTCTCAAGGTCTTATCTACTTCTTTGTGTTCTTTCTTGAAAGCTGGTTTTAGTATTTCCCTTCTTCTGTAGCTTCCTCCCTCCTTTGCTATATTGTACCATCTTTTCTATATAGTTTGTTGATATGGTCAGTATTGTGTATGTCAAAAGTAATTGGCTGAGTAACCTTGCTATCTGTGTCTACTTCAGAAAGCATACTGTTTTATAATTTCATTTTTATTCTAATAAATACAATTTCATTTTATTCTAATAAAAGTGGTGATTTTAGTGGAGGGTTGAGGGAAAGCTTATTTCAAGCAAGTTCCATATAAGAGGTTGTTATAAGTAGTTAATAAATGTCAAGAATTCTAAGCATGAAATATTCAGGAACTTTCACCAGGAAAAAAAAAACGGAAGAAAATTTGGGTCTCATTTATTCAAATGGTCCCTCTGATCAGAGCAATTTTGATTACATTCTTTTAATTTCCTTTCTCCAATTTTCTCATTGACTTTGTACCTCTACACTGTTAACAAATTGGCTGATAGTTCTGGCTATGTTCACAATCAATTATGCATTGATCAGCTGACTGACCATGTAACAATTTGATTTGGTTGTTTAGACAGCTGCTTATACTGGATTGACTGTGTTGTAGCTGTTAATTCAGCTGTGCAGATATGGTGTAGGAGCAGAACTTTTGGAATATATGTAAAATGCCTCACATTCTCAATTTTTCATCTAAATGTTAAAGCTATGTCCAAAATAATTCTTATTTTCACAGATAACACATTAAAAATAGAATTCTAAATGAAACATAATTTAAAGTTCTGATATAACAAAAAAATGTCTGCCTGGCTTTCTTCTGTCCAAAACAGGTGGCCCGGACTGTTGGATTAACAATGGGGCACATTAGTAAATACTGCTGTCCTCCATTGAAGAAGAGGATGTTGACCCTTGGCAGTTATGTTGTTTCTTATTCTTTTTTGATTTTGATCAAAATACTTAGATTCTAGTCAGTATTAATATTTTCTCTTTTCTGACTTGGTACTATTTAAAATTAAGAAATTTTATTATGAATGGGAACTCTGCAGCCTTCATCTATGAGAGCTGATGCTATACTGTCTGTAAGTCTAAAATATTTAGTATCTGGCCTTTTAAGAAAAAGCTTCTTGACCCCCTCCTAGTTTACTAATATCCTCTAGTGAGAATTCAAGGCTCTCATCTGCCCACAGCAACAGGCATCCCTCCATCCCACCTAGAGGCCTGACTTCTTCAGATCTGGGATAACAGGAATTCAGTTTTCAATGCACAGTGCTGGAGCTGAGAGGCCAGAGCTTGGGGTGTGATGAGAGAGGGATTAAAACCTCAAGTATTCACAGAAAGGCCTTTTGAGTTTGTTGGGATTTTGGCTTCTAGCCTCTATGTCATACAAGATCCAAAATCTCTCCTTTGAGAAAATATTTCCTTTTCTTACCTCCTTAGAAAGCCCATTGGTAATAAGAGGGATGTATCGACCAGTAGTGCCGGAGTGGCTGTGCTAGCTTGCAGTTCCAGGCCTTGAACTGTTGTTTCAAAGCTTCATCATACTATTACCACAGAGAGATTATAAATGCAGTTGGCTTGTGTGTTTAAGGAAAAGGAATGAAGGTTAATGCCCGCCACATGTTCAGTTCATGTAGGCTGGGAAGCACAGGGTTTTGCCACTCACTGAAGTCCATTCTAGCTCACTGGAGCTTAGGACTGCATTCCAAGTTTGGAGACCAAACTTCAGTAATAAAGTATGTGTATTTGCTGATCTTTTCCATCTTCAGTATGGAAAAGCCAGTGGTCTTTTTGTCAAGGGTCCAAGATTCTCAGTCGAACTTCCCCGTTTACCAAATGAACAACAGCATTATTAGTATTGTTGTTACTATGTTCCTACCTACCTTCCAGCGATTCCTAGTCTGTTGCTAAAACCATAAATGCAAAGTTAATCATGATGAAATATGGTAAGTGAGAAACTGTTTCACCAGAGAAGGTGACATTTCTCAGTGGTGTGATGTTGGATCTTACCAGCTCCATCATTATATATTCAGGAATCCTGACAGCTGGTTGTTAAAGCTTTGGCAGCTTGAAATTGGCTATGGTGGGAATATCAACACCACGGAAACTGGCAAATGCTGCAAATTAGGACTTCTTTTTTGTTCAGAGAGCCGATTTACCAAAACAACACTGTGTTTGAGCTGGAAAAAGGAGGGAAGGGGTAAAGCCATTACAAGCAGAGGGGAGACATATTATAATTAAAATATGATTTATAAAAATATGAGTGATATTTGATGTTGCAAAAGGTTTATTCTATTTAAGGCATAACTATTAATACAACCTTATTTATTAAGATATGAAAATCTCATATTTTCTAATTCTTTTATATACTTAATTTGCCACAGATTGATGGGGTCGGTAAAAGCTTCTCAAGGACAATTATGTTTTGATAATTTTCCTCATTTTTCACGGATCCATGCATGTACAGGCATCCTGCTGCACTCTCCTTGGGTCTTTCATGTTATTCAGGAAGTCTAATGTCAGCCTGCTTTTTATCTGTTTGTAGGCACACTATTCCCTTCTTCTTTGATACTTTTAGGATTCATATATTATTATATAACTCCACACTTTCACTATTTCCAGAGAAGTCTTAGTTTGTTATTTTAGCCTAATACTTAGTGAAGCTTTTAAATCTATAAATTTGGTTTTCTTTTTCACTTTAGGCATATTTTTCTGTGTTAGATCAGTTTCCTTTAGTCATGTCAGAAAGGGCTTTCTTGTGTTGGGTCTTTATCCCATTTCCTCCATAACTAAATTTTCTTGTCACTTTAACTTCAGTCCTTTATCTTTAGATTTAAGGTTTTTCGAAATTGCATTCCTTATTGCCTGCCAGTCTGATTTGGTCACATCTATTATTATCATCTCTAATGGGAATTTTAGTTCTTCTCTTGCTCTGAGGGTTTCTTGAATTCTTTCATTGTTTTAGTCAGATTTCTTTGTATCCCTGCCTTTACCTAACACTGTTTACACTGTTTAGTCTTCACTCTCTCAGTGCAGAGGCCTCTTCCTTCTTTCATGTTTTTGAAGACATCAAGCAGAGTTCACTAAACTGCCTTTTCCTTTTTCTCACTGTTTTTCTCTGTTTGCTCATTCTTACACAGATGGAGATTCATCCAGACCTCCTGGCATTTTCCAAATGATGTTTTCCTTGGTTTCATTAGCCTGGATTGCTCTTCTCCTGGGTCCAGGCACTGCCATGCTTTGGCTGTAGAACCAAAGGCAGGTTGATTTGCACAGATCTTAGGACATTCGTTTCTAATAGTGGTTAGTGCAGAAAGGATGGACTAAGTAATTTTTTTCTTGGAGGAAGACATCTGAGTCAGTGCTCCTCAACATAGACCTCCAATGGCTTTGGGGTAGAGTCCCTGGAAATGAGGCATGGTTAGGCTCTAGCTGGCTTAGCAAAGGATTCTTTGGCAGCTGGAAAAAAAAGTCACATGTTTTTTCTGGTCTCTTTACTTTTTGTGGCCAGAATTTAGTGCAAAAGAAGGGTAAATGAAAAACATTTTTACCCCTAATTAGACTCACTTTCATTGCTCTGCATGTACAGCTGTATTATATGTTGTAGAGAGGGATTTCTCAACAGCAGTGCCATTGACATTTTGGACCAGAAAATTCATTGCTATGGGGTTGCTGTCTGTTCACTGTAGAATGTTTAGCAGTCTCCCTGGTGATGGGCCGAGCTGTGTTTACTGGCATTACTTTCTGCTGCTGCACATCTTTAATCACTGATTAATCTGGCCAAATATTAATTGAGCACATAATATATGTCATGGTCTCTGCTGGGTCCTGCAACAACTGGAGTAAGACACTCTCCCTTCCATTTCTTAACATTTCAGACTTGCATGGTTTATAGAAATGATCATAGTTTCTTGAAATTTCTTGTTCTCTTGGCTTAATTAATAAACATTTCTTCTGGTTTCTCTTCCTACATCTTGACTAAAAGAGGACTTGTCAGTACCTTTCAAATGTTAATGTCATTTACAAATTTCCAAAGGAGGGGATAAAGCATGTGGTATTCCTTAATCTTATTTGATCTTGAGCTCTATTTTCTCCAAAGCATCTCATGAGATTATTAGTCTAGGTTAAGGCTTTGCAAATTCTCATATATACATTTGTTTATTATCTAAGGATTAATGACACTGATGTTTTTCAAATTAATATCTTCAGCTCTGATGTTTTGGAGCCCTAGACCCAAGTATTCAATTGCTTTTGCATATCTCCAGGGTAAAGTCCCACAAATACCTCAACTCAGTACTTCTTTCAAGGTATCCATGACCCCCTAGTGACAGAGTAAAATGTCTTTTTCCTCTGTACCTTTAACACTGTTCTGAAATGAACTTTGCTCAGTGTAGGTCAGTCATTTGTTACAATTCTGTCTCCCTTGTTAGACCCAGATGCAGGGTCTACATCTCTTTGTCACTTTTTTTCCAGAATTAGGAACAGAATGAGTACTCAGGAGATGCTTTCTTTACTGTCAAATTTAAAATACAAAAGCCTTGGAAAAAAGAAATACCATTGGCATCTCTTAGAAAATGTTTTTAGCTTATTTTCCTACATGTTAAAATTGAGGTTCAGGGATAGATTTGATGGCTCTAGGACCATAAAGTGAGGTGCTGGCTATCAGTAAAAAGTGAAAAATGGACAAAGAAGTAAGGTATTTGGATTTGCCAAAGACAAACTTGAATGATTTAATAACACTGGATAGTGCAAGCAGTGCCTTTGGATAAAAAAAATTGTGTCTTTTGTTTTTATTTTTGCTATTTTTCCAGTCCTAAGGATTTCACATGTTGGCTTGGGTCCATTGTGATGATTAAACATTTGTTTCTTAAAAAGGGAATTGATTCTTTTGTTCTATGCTGCTCAGTTCAAGATTAAATCATGAGGGGATTTTAAAAGATGTACTGAAGTTTCATATGGTTTGGTGAGAACAACATGTTACTAAATAATCATTCCTTTGTAATAGTGCAGAAAGTAATAATTCTTTTTTTTTAAATTAAAACTCCATATAGTTCTTCTGATTAAATCCAAACTAGAGTGAACACAATGACTGGGTTTTGGGAGATCATTAAATTCCTTGGCATAATTGTTTCCTGGGCCCAGAAATGCCATTTCTTTTTCCTTCCTTTTTAGATGGGCATGTTATGGGTCCATATATCTTTGTGATCAGTGCAGCAAGACAGAGATGGCGAAGAGAATCTGCCAAGTAATAGGAAACAATATTAAAAGAGCACCTTGAGGAAATTGTGAAGCAGTTTCTACTCTATCAGGATTTCTAATTCCAGGTATTGTACTTTGGAACTTTTGTGTTACTTTGATATCACTCATAAAATGTTCCAATTCTGAAGCTGCTAGAGCCACAAAAATCAGAGATTTTTTGGGCAGTGTATAAAAAGAAGACCACAGATTATAATCTGTTGATTATAAAAAAAAGCAGGTTTATTTTTTCTCAGCTTTCAATATAGCTTGTTCTTTGTCAAAAAAAAAGTGAATGTTTGCTTTCTGTTCTTCTAAGCCTGTGTGAAAAAAACCTCAGATGATTAAACCTGCTAGCATTTGTATAGTCACTTTGTATTATTTGATCTTCTCTGTCATTTACAAATGCAGATACAATTAGCATCATTCCAAATTCAGATACTCCAATCAACAAAATAGGGTAACTCCTTGTTGTTTTATTGATTTAGACCAAGGTCACTTTGCTCCATAGGAGAGATAATTTGGCCAAACTAGACCTAGGTGTACAATGTGATGAGTGCTTTGTAATGGAGTTAATAGTGCTAAATGTACATTGAAATGTAAGTCAGTGGTTGTGTTAATTTAAAGTGGTTGGGATAAAGATAGTTATTTATGGAGGGGAATAGAGTGCTACTAAGGAAAGAGTGATGATATATATTCACTTCAATATTTATCATCTATATGCTGATGAGGAAGCGTAAAGCACAGGACATTACCTTGGTTAGGTTATAAACATGATATGGATGCCCATGATACACATGTTATTCAAAATAAACAAGTAAGCATATGCAACAATTATTTTTTTCCTAAAAGTGAGTGAGCTAAAAAGAAAATTAAGACTATAAAACAGTATGGTAAGAGTCTGGTAGCTTTGGGAGTTCAGCGAATGGAGAGATTCATTTTGGCCCCAGGGAAGATATAGGTTTATTGATTAATATAGGAGGAAAATTGGAAGACATAGCAAACATTTCCAAAAAGTTAAGACAAAAGAAATGGAGATATGACTACCTTAAATATTTACAGGCTGGCTAGCCTGGAGGGCATGTGAAGAGGTGATTTTAGAAAAGAATGCCAGAAACACAGATCAAGACCTGGCTTCATGGAGTCATTGAAATTTTCTGAGCAGTGATAAGCTACAATAATATTTGTGTTTCAGGAGGTTAACATGGCAGTTATGTTAAATAGTAGGGAGGATTTTAGAGGGAGAGAAATGGGAGGCTAATAAAATGACTAATAGGTAATAGGGGGCAATGGAAATGGAAAAGAAAAGTTGAATGTAACAGACATTGCCAAAGTATTATCATGCTTTATTATATTTATCAGATATTATTCTTTCTATACTTTGTATGCTGGAGTCAATTCCTTCATTTATAAAGTAATTATTTCAGAATTCTTAAAGATTATAGTCAATTTTTCATAAACACTGATTTTGTTTCTATGGCTAAAATACTTAACTAGATAATAGTAGATAAAGAGATAGCTATTATAAAGTGTTAGAAATTTAATGAATATCTTGAAAACTGGTGTAGAACTTGAGTTTTGGATTAGGCTGAGCACAATTGTTATGGGCTTTGTAGTTTACTTATATGAATTTGGGTGAGATTTATCTCTCTGAACTGTATGTTTCTCATCTATAAAAAGTTGAATAATAAAATTTTCCGTATTGATTTTTTATGAGGATGAAATAATATATTTAAAATGCCAAGACATATCTGCCACATGTAATAACTGTGCAGTATATGTTAAGTACAGTTAATGTGAGGAAACTAAGTGTAAAAAAGTAGAAGACTGATATTATAAAGTCTGTCATGGGGCTTTTATATTTTTTTATTTTTATAAAATTTTTACTTATTTTTCCAGCTTCAAGGACCCTACAGTCTTTTAGTTCTCCTGTTATCTCTCTCACATCTCCCTTAAAACCTGATTTGCTTGTTTATTCTCTTCCCTTTGACCTCTTTCTGTCAGAATGATCCAAAGATCAGATCTTGGATTTCTCTCTCTCACACTTTCCCTATGTGACTTCTCCAATGCTATGACTTTAAATAGCACCTATGTGCTGATAACTTCTGTGGTAGTGCTAAAGATAAATTCTGAAATTCTTTTATACTCCTGCATCCAAAAGACTGGGCTTAATTCTATTTCCCTGAATATGGAGTATGGACTGGACAGAGCTACTCTCTTTGATGGAATGTCATTTTGAGACCAGAGCTTGCATTGAGGGTTTCTCTTGTCTTTCTCTTTCTCTCCATCACTCCATGTGAAGACACGCCCAGAGAATCCCTATAGTGAGAACTGCAGACTCCCGCCAACAGCCACATGAATGAACCTGGAAGCAAATTCTCCAGGCTCAGTCAAGCCTTTGAGTCTAGTCTAGTGACAACTTGAGTGCAACTTCATAAGAAACCCTGAGCAAGAACCATTTGGCTAAGCCATATCTGGGTTTCTAATATTCAGAAACTGTGAGATAATAATTTAATTTTTTTTTTTGCTTTAAGATTTTAAATTTGGGGACAATTTATTAACATGGCATTAGGTAACTAATGTAATCTCTAAATTTCTATCTTCAGTTGGACCTGTCTCCTTAATTTTAGACTTACAAATCCAACTGCCACCTTGCTATTTCTGTTATCAGAGATCGTTTCTTGGTCTCATTGCAAGAAAGAATTCAAGAATGGATGCAAAAATCAGTTGAGCATGAAGAGTTTTATTGGAAAATAAGAGTACAGAGAAGAATGAAAGTACACATCTGAAAAAGTGGGTTGCAGACAGACCCAGAGTGAATTGTGCCAAAGAAGCAATAGGGGGCCTTTTTATGTAAAGGAAGATGAATATTCACTAAGCGGGATTAGGTTTCAAAGTGAATGGGTGGGGTCTTTTTGGGAATGCATCTTGTTCCACTCTCACGTGGGGGTGTTTTTGGCTATATTTGGTTGATATTGGAACTATCATGGCATGGAGAGGTATGATTTTTACTATGTTAATGATGGAGAAGTATAATTATTACTATGTTAACAAATGCATAGTGTGCATAATGTATTTTGGCGTGAAACATGGGTCAATTTCTCTGTGTTGTAAACAGCTGGTTTTGACTCATCTGTTATCTACATTCTCACTCTTCACATCCTATGAAAACAGTTTACATGGAATGTGTAGAATGTAGGCATCTAGCTGAATGTAAACACTGGCTGAAGTCCCCACCTGCCTTGTCTGCCCACGTCTGCCTACCTACCTACTCTAACATGTCTACCTAGATGTCTGATAGACATCTTGATTTCCACATGTTGAAAACTAAACTTATGTTCTTTGCTCTCCTCCCACAAAGCTCCAGTATAACTTCTCCATGCCAATTGCTGGAAATTACTAAATTACTCAGTCTTGGAGAAATCCTTTTATGCTTTCCCCCCAGTCTATCAGGAAATTCTTTTGGCTCCATATGAAAACTATACCCTGAATTGACTACATCATCATCTCACTGCTACCACTCTAGCCCAAGCCAATCTTATTTCTTTCCTGGATTATTGTAAGAAACTCCTTATTGTTTTTTAGCCTCTATGTCTTCCTCCTGCACAGTGTAGGTTCATCACAGAAGACAAAGTTGTCCTTTAAAAACTTGAGTTAAATTCCCAGTTCTGATAGTGATGGAGTTGCTCGTATCACACTAATCTTGCTACAGATAACAATTATAAACTCTGGACAAGTATAAAAAAATTATATTGAAAGGGGGTTCTTCAGCTACCTGATTCACTCATTCAAGAAGGGGGTACATGAGAACTCCAGCAGCAAAGTTTATTGCCTGAAAGACAGAATGGCTGTCTCTAAAGGAGAGAGCAGCAATGGCAGCAAGGGGGAAGCTGCTTATAAAGGAATTTGAGTGGGAAGTTGGTCCCATGACTTCTATGCATTACAGGGTTCAGGAAGAGGGGGTGCTGACTGGACGGTTTAAAACAAGTATGTCTTGTACATTTTCTATAGGTTGAGCTCAGTTGGCACCGAGTTGCCGGCTGTTGTAATCTAGAAGGTATGTAAGTAAAGGGAAGTAGGTACCTTTTATGGTAAGGGCAGATCACCTTTGCCCTTTACAGTCGGGTGGCTGGTCGTTGTCTAGAATGAGAGCCACTGGAACAATGGATGGGTTCTCCAGTAACTAGAACACAGTTTTCTTAGAACTAGGTTGGGGTGAGGCCTTGGGGAGATTCAAGGCTGGGGTGCAGCTGCTGCAAGTGATACAAGGGGGGCTTACTAGGCCCGGGGATAGTTCTGGGTTCTAACATATATATCCTTAAAAAGGTGTGAAGGCATTAGAGGATAATCCAAAGCAGGCAGACACTGAGAGGAATCTGACATTTGAATAAAGGATACCATACTGGGTAACAGTCATATTTGTGAAGCTTTTGTCCTGAGGGCAATACCAATTGATGTTTGCTGCAGTTAGTTAAAACTAAGCAGAAGCCACAGTCTTATTGACTTGCAATTTCAGAGAACACAGTGAGGAGGAGAAAGTCCAGAAAAGGAGCCACACGTCAGGGCCCCCAAATTTGTTGCTAAACTCTCAAACCTGTGGATGATTCCCTGAAATTCATATAAATGGAGCATACACTAAGGAGTCCAGAGAAAATCAATAACCTGATGGCTAGAAAAGTTATACATAGGTTTCAGTTGCTGACCCATGCAACTGCAGAGTTTGGAGTTTGAGTCCTGCCACATAAAAGGCAAACACCTTAAGCTTTCCATTGGAGCCTATGAAATTCCCCATATTAGACATAAATATGTTCCCTGACTTGCCCAACTACTAAGAGAAAAATGGAAATAGATATGTCCCCAACAAAGTATATAATCAATCTGTTACTGGGTGGTAGATTGTGGAATTCCTTGGTTCTTGTCTTCTTGAAGGAAAGAAGTCAGTTGAGAGACTCAGTAGAGGGTTAAAGCTGCCAGGGGTTTTTATTTAGCACACATCAACGGTGGATGTAGCGAATGACACCAAATATGTTCTGGGCTGAGTTTGTTCTCCTCAGTTCTTGTCCCAGCCAAAACAAAGAACTGAAAGCAGAGACACCATAGCAAAGCAGAGTGAAAACTTTTAGTACATTCCAGGAATGGAGTGGGCCAGAGCCAAGGCAACCGAAGGCACTGGACTTTTAGGGGAGGGTCTATTTATCATGTCTTAGCCAGGAGGCACCTCTTTGATTGACAGGGTGAGGTAATGATATTGACAGTTCTAGTTATACACCCACTCCTCTGGGTGTGCATGTCTTTTCCCAAAATGCAGGGAAGGGTGTGGGGGGGAAGTGGAAGCAAAACTGCGATTTTATTTTAATGAGATTATGAAGATGTGTTGTTTGGCCAATTCTTAGTTTTGTTGTGCCTGTGTTGTGATCTTGTTGGGACTGATTTGGCCTGGTCTGGATAAGCAAAGAAACAATCTACCTGCAAAGCCTTTGTTGCTTTTGTTGTCTTCAAGTGGGACTGTCTAACTGGGCAGTTTTTCCTACACCTTTATTTTCTCCTTACTCAGATGCTCATGTCTATCTTTCTACCTAACAAAGCCTTCAAAAATACAGTGTGATCAGCCAGTTATTTAAATGGCTCTTAAGGGAAAAAAAAAAATCACTGCTTCTCACAGGAAGATAACAGAATCCAGAACTTCTATCCACAATATCAAGTGTACAATAAAAATTTATTACATACAGGAAAACGTGAGCCATTATCAAGAATATCAAAGACATTAAAGTATCTACCATAAGGATTTAATTTAAAAGATATTCATACAGATAGTGAACAGATGGGAAACATCAGTAGATAAATGGAAACTTAAAAAATCAAATGGAAATTATAGAAATGAAAAATTTAGCATCTGAAATAAAAAAAGTTCTGTGGATGGATTTGACAAGAGACTGGAGTAGCAGATAAAAAGCTATGGTAGGCAGAATAATGACCTCCTAAGGATGTCTACACCCTAATCCCTGGAACCTGTGAATATATTATCATGGTACTGTTATTTATAATAAATATATAGTTGATCTTTGTCCCAGTTTGTAGCTCAGAGCTTCTAAAACTCTAGGAATTTCCTAGTTGATAAGATTAATAAAAGTTAAATAGGTGTCTTTTGTTATTCTTAACAAGCCTCTTTCAAACACACCAGGGTTTATGTTAAAATGGTGACTTTGAAAAGTTCCTTTGTAATCTAAGGATGGGGGCTCATTGCCAAGGAAACCAACCAGGATTTGAGAGTTGGAATTCTCATTTTCACCCTCTGCCCTCTGGGGAGGAGACAGAGGCTGGGGAATAAGTCCTCACCAACAGTCAGTGATTAATCAGTCATGATTAAGTAATGAAACCTGCATAAAAATCCAATAGTACAAGACTTGGAAAGTTTCCTGGTTGCTGGGAGATTGTCGACCCAAAGGGGGAATGGAAGCTCCTGTCCTTTTCCCTGTGCCTTGCCCTATGCTGCTGTCTATCTGGTTATTCCTGAGCTACACAATTTTATCATACACCTGTAATCTGTTAAGTAATTTTTTTCCTGAGTTCTGTGAGTCATATTTTCAAATTAATTGAATCTGAGGAGGGGATTGTGGGATCTTCTGATCTATAGCCCACTGGTCAGAAGCATAGGTAAAAACCTGGACTTGCTATTGACATCCAAAATGGGCCCTTAACTGTAGTATCTGATGCTATCTCCAGGTAACTAATGTCAGAATTGAGTTAAATTGTAGGACACCCAACTAATGTCACAGAATTGCTTGGTGTATAGAACCCCACCCCCACCCCCTGCCACCACACACACAACACACATATTTGGCAACCAGAAGTGTCAGGAATATTAAGTGTGGAATTTTGCACATGGAATTAAGGTTACAAATTTCAAAATAGGGAATTTATCCCAGATTATCCAGATGGTCCCAATGTAATCATGCGGGTCTTTAAAAGTGGAAGTGGGTCAGAGATTTGAGACAGTGGAAGAAGACAGGAAAGATCTGAAGTGTGGGAGACACCATGACCCAATGTTGATATCTTTGAAGATAAAGAGGGGATTACATGCTATGACAAGCAATAGCCTCTACAAACTGGGAATGACACTTGGCTGATAGAAAGGGAATAGGGACCTCAAGTCTCACAACCACAAAGAACTGAACTCTGCCAACAACCTGCATAAATTTACCTAGAGGTTTTAAGAAGGAACGCAGCCTTACTGACACCTTGATTTTAGTCTTGTGAAACCTGTGTCACTTTTGTGACCTACGAAATTGTACGATGATACACATATATGGGTCTAAGTCTCTAAGTTTATGGTAATGTGTGATGGCACCAATTGAAAACTAATGCAAAAGGGTCAATAAAACTCAAAAGAAATATAAAGAGTGTTAAAAAATAAAATTCAACTGAGTACATTTGAAAATCTAATTGGCTTTATTAAGCAATTCATGAATCGGGCAGCAACCCACCTACCAAGTAGAGATGGTCTGCGGAGTTGTACAAAATGGAAGGTTTTCATAGGAAAGAGGGTGGGGCAAGAAATTATTAACAAAAGAAAAGAAGGGATTATTTCACACAAGGTCACCTTCCCATAGGGGCATGAGCAGGGGTTCTTATGCAGACCACCTCATTTTTTTTGTAGGACATGGAGAGGCTCATGTGACAGATGGCCTCATTGATACTGACCAGAAAATTCCTGATTGGCTGCATTTCTAGGGGAGGTTGAAACTGCAGTTAGGTCAAGTATTAAGCCTCAGTTTGGTGACTGGGCCCAGCATAAGTGACTCCATTTTGGGTCTGTGGTTTTCTTTTTAACAAGAGGAAGCAGGGACAGAAAAATTATATTTTAAAAACACTGACCAAAAATTCCCCAAACTTGGTAAACAATAAAAACTTATAGATTCAAAAAGCTTAGCTAGTTCCCAGCAAAATAAATGCAAAATAAACCACACCTAGTTCTGAAACCAAACATAAAACTAAGCATAAAAACAAGACATTGAAAGAGAAAAAAGGAAATGCTAGAACCCAGACAGGAGTGCCACCTTTTGAATGAGCCCACCAGCCACCACAGAGAGACCTAGGCTGCACCTTCCCTGGGCTACAGGCATCCTCCAGAGGACACGTCAGCAAGCCACAGCCCGCCTTTCCCCTGACCCCTTCCCTCAAAGAGCTCCCCAAAGCCTTGGCCATTAAAAGCCTCTAGGCCTATAGGAGACACTTTCTTTGTTCTGCTCACCAGAACAGGCGGGTCCCTCTCAGGTTTAGCAATAAACCTGCTTGGGCTGTTGAGTTCCCATCCCCTCTTTTCCTTTCAGGAAATATACAAATGATGGCTAAACTGTCATCAGAAACAACAACAGTCAGGAAGCAATGGAGACATTTTACATTTTCAATAAAAAGTGTTGGAGTAAATGGACAAATATATGGAATAAAGGGAACTTTGATTCCATTTCATACCACACACAAAAATAAATACAAGATGGAGTATAGCCTTAAATGTATGTATAAAACTATTAATCTCTTAGAAGAAAAATACAGGAGAATATTTCTATGACCTGAGAGCATCTGCAATGATTTCTTAGGATAAAAATATATTAAGCATGAAAAAAAATAATCTTAAGTTAGACTTCATCAAAATTTTTAAAATTTGTGCATGAAAATAAACCATTAAGAGATGGAAAAACCAAACCACTGACTGGGAGAATATATTCACAGTATATATATCCAACAAAGGAATTATACTCAGAATATTTACAGAACTACTTCAAATCCATACCAACAAGACAAAGAACCCATTAAAGTTTATAAAAGCACTGAGTAAAATACCTCACACAAAAAAATACCTAATGGTCAAAAGTATATGAAAAAGTGCTGACATCACAGGGAAATGAAAATTAAAACCACAGTGGTGTACCATTATACATTATAGATATACCAGAAAAATTTTTCGGTGTCCAATGTTGGGAGGATGTGAAGCAACTGGAACTCAGACATTGCTGGTGGCAGAGTAATGTGATAAATCTGTTTTGGAAAACTTACTGATAGTTTCTTATAAAGTTAAACACATAACAATCACTCAGCAATTCTATTCCTAGGTATTTATCTAAGAGAAATGAAAACATGTGTCTGCAAAATGTCTTGTACAAGAATGTTTATAGCAGCTTTATTCCTAATTGCCAAAAATGAGAAATAACTCAAATGTCCATCAGAAGGATTAGAAATAGCAAATTATGATATTTGTATAATGAAATACCACTTAAAAATAAAATAGATTCAAGTACTGGTATAAATAACATCAATCAATCTCAAAAACATCATTTTAAATGAAATAAACTAGACAGAAAAGTACACATACAGTTTGATTATATTAATAGGCAGTTTAAGAACAGGTAAAATAATCTATGTTGAAAGAAATCAGAAAAATAATTGCTTATGGGGAGGGTCACAAAGGTACTTTCTGGAGTAATGAAAAATAGCTATACCATATTTGGGCAAGTATTTGAATATTTACATTTATGAAAACTTACTGAATTGTACACTTCAAACTTGAGTCTACTGTGGAGCTTTTACTATAATCATCATCAGTAACATAACAAAACAAACATAAAATGCTAACATCTATCTTTTGTTAAAAAATGCTATGATGGCTTCTTATTCCACTCAACCCAAAGTCAAACAAAATACAGTAGACTAGAAAACACTTGCTGGTCTGGCATCATTACCTCTGTCTCCTATTCTCCCCTTCATCTATCTGATCCAGCCATACCTTGTTTCTGCTGTTTTCTGAATATGATGCCTTAAGGACTTTGCTTTAGCTGCTTCCTCTGCCCAGAAAGCTCCTAGCACTAATATCTGCTTCACAAATTCCCATTCTTTTAAGTGTCTTAAGTATTTGTTCCTATCTTTTCTATGAGGACCATCCCGACCATACCCTTTAGCACTTCAATTTGTTCCTCTCCACCCTTGATCTCCTTCTTATCTCTACTTTTCTTTAATTCATAGCACTTATCACCTTCTGATATGATAGCAATTACAATATTATTTTTATTGTTTGTTTGCCTGGGTATAATGTAAGCTGCACAATGGTTGACATCTTTATTCTTTTATTAATATTCCTCAGCTTTTAAACATATTTGACATATAATTGACGCGCATGGGAGGAAAACCACACACAGTATGAATCCTTCACAGTCATTCATTCATTAACTGTTTTTTAGCTCCTACTATGTGCATGTATTTGAGAGAAGAAAAAAAGCATTCTGTTTTTGGGAAGCATTGTGGAAACCTGAAGCCTGGGTTTTTGGTGTTTTGTTTTTTTACATAGTTACTTGGTCTTCATGTATTTGTTCTGTTCGTTAGAGCATTCTACACAAAAATCTCTGGTTACATGAATCCATGCACCTTTCATAACTCAATTTTTCTTGTCAAAACACCCATAGTCAGTACAAAAACATGTAAGTAAAGCTTGTGTTTTATGACTAAATATATTTTAACCTAAACAGTTCTTTTTTCTTACTTTTTAAAACACAGGCGTTTGACAACTAAATATTAAGATCAAAGGGAATGAACTGAAAGTTTTCTTATTATAAAAAATATATTAAAATGATTATATCATTTTTTCTAAGTTTTCCTTGGAATTTTGTATATGAAAATAAGACACAACTCAATTCCATATTATCTGCATCAAACTAATAACATACTGTTTCAAGATCGGTAGATATGGATTTAAGAAAAAATTATCTTGACATTCTTGTCTGGCAAATCTACTGAAAAAACAACTGTAAATCTTTTCTACCAAAAGCTGTAAAGAAACTTTTCCATTTTAGTTATATGTGTGTATGCGTCTGGTGCCACTTGGAAGAAGAAAAGGAAAAATTAACAATAACAATATTAATTTCATCTCTTTGAAGCAGGGGTGTCATATGGAGATACATAAAGGTCACTTGCATACACCTTTCTTAATAGAAAACTGAAATTGGGAGATTTAAGCATGTCATATCTGGTACTTAATGAGAGTTTTAATTTAACCAAAAAGGTGGCCAATATCAAGCAATGTTTTCCAGACAGATTCTCATGAGGTACTTCGGATCCATGTCATTCTCTTTTGGTTTGGCAAATCATTCCACTAGTTCTTACATACCAAATTATGCCCTTGGTTCCTTCTTTCCCCCCTTCCTTCCCTTCTTTTGCCCCCTTCCTTCCCTTCTTTCCCTCATTTCTTTTATCCTCTACCAAACATTTACCAGGAATTATATTGCAGTACTGGGAGAGTTAGAAATACATAATTCGTTACTCATGTGAGACTCTCAGATCATTGGGTAGAATAGATGTGTAAAAATATAGGTATAGTATAAATTAATATTTAGAAAGTAGATGTACATGTATATGTATTCACACTGCAGTGTGAATGACTGGCTTTGAAGCCAGCAGGAGTTTGTCCAGGAACTTAAAGAGAATGCTGGCTGAATATTACACAGTGCACAGGACAGTCCTCCACCCTTGTGACAACAGATTCTGGTGTCTATAATGTCAGGAGTATCCAGGCTCAGAAAACCTGGCAAAGATTCATGTGACCAAATTTGCTAGTTCTCTTTTTTTTCTTTAATATATGCCTCAACCTTTCTATATCATCCTGTTTTTTGCTATGCTGGTGAGTGTTAGTATTTTGTCTTTGAGTATTTTACAGTATCAACTTTGTGGTCATAAAATACTTTATTTAGCTAGTTAGAGGTGAAAAAATCACTAAAACCTAGATAGTTTATAATATACTTCAAAATGTGAGGGTGATAAGCATTTTACAAGTGAGAAATTTGTAGCTAAAAAAATTACTCTAGTTTATCCGGAGACATGAGACTGAATGTTCAGCCTTTTAATTTTAAGTCTCACTTTCTTTCCACTATTGTCCATGAAATTCCAGATATTAATAAATTCATAACTAAGAAAAAAAGAGCTGGGAGTATAGAATATCCTTGGCTTTCATTCAGAAATTATTAATCTGTTCCAAATCAAAAGAGATTAAAAATGAACTGCATTGTCTATATCATTGACATTATGTTGCTAAGAAGGACAGAGGTTATTGGCAATTTATAAACATAGACTATAAACATGGCTTTTTGTATGATTTGGATAACTGTAATGTGATTATATAAAATAATTTCCTTGTTTTTAGAAATACACTCTGAAGTATTTAGGGGTAAAGTGCCATGATATTTGTGACCTACTTTAAAATGGTTCAAATGGGAAGAGAATGGTAGTTAGTGTGGCAAAATGTTAGCAAGACATTAAGTGAGAATATATAGAGGAGCACTATTTTTGAAATTTTTCTGTCCAAATTTTCAAATTATTTTATTAAAATAAAGCTTAAAGAAAAGGAAATACATTGAATGTCTACTGAATGCCAAGAAGGGATTTGGGTAGGTATTTAGGATACAAAGATGGATAATTTCAAGAACTTTTAAGCCCCAAGTGAAAATAGGACATTACATAGGAATCACAAAATGGTACCACAAGTGCTATAGCCTAAGTAGCTCTATTCTGGCTATTACTCTACAGGGCTGGTCATATCCTCTGCATTCACCCTCCCAGAGGGCAGTGGAGGATTCTCCACTTTAGCATGTTGCCCTTAGCCTTGCCCTTTATTCATGGTCACAGCTTTTCCCAAGTCATGGATCATCAAAGTGACCACAGCCTCAGCCATTGATGATGGCCTGTGACCTTTATCTGCAGCAGCAGAAACGGAAAATACATCAACGCACATGTGCGTAGATTGAAAAGGTAACTATGGAGTTTAGTCTCTAGACATTCAATACTAACTGTACTAGCTTTTGGTATGAGACACCCAGAAAACTATTGTTTACTGGAACAATTCTAGCATTTCACTCCAGTGTTTTTAATGGGGAGTGAAAAGGAATGGCTCAATAAAGGAGCCTATCAGAGTAACCATCTGCAGGAAGGGAAGAGTGTGGTGCCGGCACCCCTACACCCATTTACAGTCACTGCACATAAGGAAAGATGTGGCTGACAGGGGTGTCTGGTGATGTGAGAAGGCACAAGGCAGGATACAGTTTGGAGCTCACTGACCTAGTCTAAAGTTCTTATTTTACAGAGAAAACTTTTACCAAGAAAGGTAAAATGTCTTCACTAAGATTATGCAACTGCTAGAGTGAGCTCTTTGTAATTGAAATTTTTGTAGGTTGGAAAATTGCCTAATAATGATAATTTCACAAAGTACTATGGTATGATGATGAGAAGCTTCTAATATACTCCTAGGGAAGAGTCTTTCTAGTAGACCATGGTTTTTGCTTGAAAGTACTTTCTGGAAGGTTCTCTGTTTAAAGTAAAGCATCTTCTCAATAGCCAGAGCCCTCACATATGATCACACTCCTTGTGCAGAGCACTCTTGCAGGGGCACTAATCACGTACTTTACAATGCAACCACAGAATCATCATGTCTCACATTGAAAAAAAACCACATTACATCCACCTTCTTTTGAACTTAATTCTTTTCCTAGATATCTGACATCAGTATCCACCAATTATTTCTATCCTCATTTCTTTATACAAGCTTACTCTTCAAATCTCAGCTTCTTTCCTTTTCAATATTTCTCTTTTCCACAATACCTTGTGGCCTACTCAGTGTCTTTCCATCAGTAGCTTATTCCCTCACATACCTCTCTATCCCTCTTCTTCTCTTACTCCTTAATGAAGATCATCCTTTCTTCCCCTATTCTCTTTCCTCCAGGAGCAATGTCATCAAAAACATAACTTGTTCAAACCAAATTTAAATTTACAGATCAGTTAATGTTCAACAGATAGCTCTTAACCAAAGTGCAGAAGCTGAAACACAAAACAAATTGCATAAGCATGGGACCTCTAGATACTCATGTTTTTCCCTAAGTATTTCTGAATATATGCATTATTGGATGTGATTTGAATTATATTTTAAAGGCCTATTTCATCTTACTGTTATATACATATTGGTTGGACTATTATGTTCCAGGACCGTTTTCTAGAAGGAGCAATGGGGTGTGGAAAACTAGGAAAGCATTCATTACAGGCCAGAAGGAGAGTGAGAGACAGGGTCTAGAACGTGTACTTAAGGAAGTGTTGGACAACTTACATATGTGGAATATAGAGAACAGGCATGCAGGGACTTGAACTCTTCCTGGCAACAGTTTCATTCCCAGCTATGATGCCAACATAAGCTTTAGCTGAGAGATGTCTAGGTCTCTGCTGTTCAGGAAACACTATTAATCCCAAAGTGAATTCTTATATGTAACTTTATTTTATTTATTTATTTATTTATTTCGGTATCATTAATGTACAGTTACATGAGCAGCATTATGGTTACTAGACTTCCCCCATTATCAGGTCCCCACCACATACCCCATTACAGTCACTGTCCATCAGCGTAGTAAGTTGCTATAGAGTCACTACTTATCTTCTCTGTGTTATACTGCCTTCCCCGTGTCACCCTCCCACATTTTGAGTGCTAATCGTAATGCCCCTTTTTCCCCCTTATCCCTCCCTTGCAACTCATCCTCCTCAGTCCCTTTCCCCTTGGTAACTTTTAGTCCATTCTTGGGTTCTGTGAGTCTGCTGCTGTTTTGTTCCTTCAGTTTTTTCTTTGTTCTTATACTCCACAAATGAGTGAAATCATTTGAACTTATCTTTCTCCAACTGGCTTATTTTACTGAGCATAATACCCTCTAGCTCCATCCATGTTGTTGCAAATGGTAGGATTTGTTTTCTTCTTATGGCTGAATAATAAATACTCCATTGTGTATATGTACCACATCTTCTTTATCCATTCATCTACTGACGGACACTTAGGTTGCTTCCATTTCTTGGCTATTGTAAATAGCGCTGTGATAAACATAGGGGTGCATATGTCTTTTTCAAACTGGGCTGCTGCATTCTTAGGGTAAATTCCTAGGACTGGAATTCCTGGGTCAAATGGTATTTCTATTTTGAGGTTTTTGAAGAACTCCCATATTGCTTTCAACAATGGTTAAACTAATTTACATTCCCACCAGCACTGTAGGAGGGTTCCCCTTTCGCCACATCCTCACCAACATTTGTTGTTGTTTGTCTTTTGGATGGTGGCCATCTTAACTGCTGTGAGGCGATATCTCATTGTGGTTTTAATTTGCATTTCTCTGATGATTAGCGATGTGAAGGATCTTTTCATGTGCCTGTTGGCCATCTGAATTTCTTCTTTGGAGAAGTGTCTATTCAGATCCTCTGCCCATTTTTTAACTGGATTATTTGCTTTTTGTTTGTTGAGGTGCATGAGCTCTTTATATATTTTGGATGTCAACCCCTTATTGAATATGTTATTTATGACTATAAATACTGTAGGATGCCTTTTGTTCTATTGATGGTGTCCTTTGCTGTACAGAAGCTTTTTAGTTTGATATAGTCAACCTTGATGATTTTTGCTTTTGTTTCCCTTGCCCAGGGAGACATGTTCATGAAGAAGTTGCTCATATTTATGTACAAGAGATTTTTGCTTATGGTTTTTTCTAAGTTTTATGGTTTCATGACTTACATTCAGGTCTTTGATCCACCTTGAGTTTACCTTTGTGTATGGGGCTAGACAATAATCCAGTTTCATTCTCTTGCGTGTTTTTGCCAACAAAAGCTGTTGAAGAGGCTGTCATTTTCCCACTGTCCATGGCTCCTTTATCATGTATTAATTGACTGTATATGCTTGGGTTAATACCTGGACTCTTTATTCTGTTCCACTGGTCTATGGGTCTGTTCTTGTGCCAGTACCACATTGTCTTGATTACTGTGGCTTTGTAATAGAGCTTGAAGTTGGGAAGTGAGATCCCCCCTGCTTTATTCTTCCTTCTCAGGATTGTTTTGGCTATTTGGGGCCTTTTGTGGTTCCATATGAATTTTAGAACTATTTGCTCCAGTTCATTGAAGAATGCTGTTGGTATTTTGATAGGGATTGCATTGAATCTGTAGATTGCTTTGGGCAGGATGGTCATTTTGACAATATTAATTTTTCCTACCCAAGAGCCTGGCATGAATTTCCATTTATTAATGTCCTCTTTGATTTCTCTGAAGAGTGTCTTGGTGTCTTGTAGTTTTTAGAATATAGGTTTTTCACTTCCTTCATTAGGTTTATTTCTTGGTATTTTATTCTTTTGATGTAATTGTGAATTGAATTGTTCTCCTGATTTCTTTTTCTGCTAGTTTATCATTAGTGTACAGGAATGCAACAGATTTCTGTGTATTAATTTTGTATCCTGCCACTTTGCTGAACCAAGATATTAGTTCTAGTAGTTTTGGAGTGGAGTCTTTAGGGTTTTTATGTATGATATCATGTCATCTGCAAACAATGACAGTTTGGCTTCTTCCTTACCACTCTGGATGCCTTTTATTTCTTTGTTTTGTCTGATTGCTGTGGCTAGGACCTCCAGAACTATGTTGAATGAAGGTGGGGAGAGTGAGCATCATTGTCTTGGTTCCATTCTTAGGGGAAAAGCTTTGAGCTTCTCACTGTTAAGTATGATGTTGGCTGTGGGTTTGTCATATATGGCCCTTATTATGTTGAGGTACTTGCCCTCTATACCCATTTTGTTGAGAATTTTTATCATGAATGGATGTTGAATTTTGTCAAATGCTTTTTCAGTATCTATGGAGATGATCATGTGGTTTTTGGCCTTCTTTTCATTGATGTGGTGGATGATGTTGATGGATTTTCAAATGTTGTACCATCCTTGTATCCCTGAGATGAATCCCACTTGATCATGGTGTTTGATCTTCTTGATGTATTTTTGAATTCATCAGGTTTGGGGGTTTTTTTCTTGGATAGTTTTTTGAATATCAATTCAATTTTGTTGCTGGTAATTGGTCTGTTTAGATTTTCCGTTTCTTCCTGGGTCAGTCTTGGAAGGTGTATTTTTCTAGGAAGTTGTCCATTTCTTCTAGGTTATCCAGTTTGTTACCATATAGATTTTAATAGTATTCTCTAATAATTCTTTATATTTCTGTGATGTCTGTCATGATTTTTCCTTTCTCATTTGATTCTGTTTATGTGTGTAGATTCTCTTTTTCTCTTAATAAGTCTGGGTAGGGGTTGATCTATTTTGTTTTCTCAAAGAACCAGCTGTTCGTTTCATTGATTTTGTTTCTATTGTTTTTTTCTCAATTTTATTTTTTCTTCTCTGATCTTTATTATGTCCCTCCTTCTGCTGACTTTAGGCCTCCTTTTTTTTTCTTTTTTCACTTTCAATAATTGTGAATTTAGCATATTCATTTGGGAATGTTCTTACTTCTTTAAATAGGTCTGGATTTGCAGTATACTTTCCTCTTAAAACTGCCTTTGCTGCATCCCACAGAATCTGGGGCATTGTGCTGTTGTTTTCATTTGTCTCCATATATTGCTTGATCTCTGATTTAATTTGGTCACTGATCCATTGATTATTTAGAAGGATGTTGTTAAGCTTCCATGCGTTTGTGAGCCTTTTGTTTTCTTTGTACCATTTATTTCTAGTTTTATAACTTTGTGATCTGAGAAGTTGGCTGGTTCAATTTCAATCATTTTGAATTTACTGAGGCTCTTTTTGTGGCCTAGTATGTGGTTTATTTTCTAAAATGTTCCATATGCACTTGAAAAGAAGGTGTATCCTGCTGCTTTTCAGTGTAGTGATCTGTAGATGTCTGTTAGGCCATCTGTTCTAGTGTGTTGTTCAGTGCCTCTGTGTCCTTACTTATTTTCTGTCTGGTTGATCTGTCCTTTCGACTGAATGGTGTATTAAAGTCTCCTAAAATGAGTGCATTGCATTCTATTTCCCCCTTTAATTCTCTTAGTATTTGTTTCACATATGTAGGTGCTCCTGTGTTGGGTACATAGATATTTGTAATGGTTATATCCTCTTGTTGGACTGACCCCTTTATCATTATGTAATGTCCTTCTTTGTCTCTTGTTACTTTCTTTGTTTTTAAGTCTGTTTTGTCTGATACAAGTACTGTAACACCTGCTTCTTTCTCCTCGTTGTTTGCATGAAATATCTTTTTCCATCCCTTCACTTTTAGTCTGTGTATATCTTTGGGTTTGAGGTGAGTCTCTTGTAAGCAGCATATAGATGGGTCTTGCTTTTTTATCCATTCTATTACTCTGTGTCTTTTGTTGGTGCATTCAGTCCATTTACATTTAGGGTGATTATCGATAGATATGTACTTATTGCCTTTGCTGGCTTTGGATTCATGGTTACCAAAGGTTCAAGTGTAGCTTCCTTACTATCTAATCATCTAACTTAACTCCTTTCTTGTGCTATTATAATCATCATTCTTTATTCTCTCCCTTGTTTTTCTTCCTCCTCAACTCTTTATGTTAGGTGTTTTATTCTGTACTCTTTTGTGTTTCCCATGACTGATTTTGTGGATAGCTGATTTTATTTTGCATTTATTTAGTATTTGGTTGGTCTACTTTGTTCGCTGTGGTTTTATTTTCGCTGGTGACATCTATTTAGCCTTAGGAGCACTTCCATCTAGAGCAGTCCAATTAAAATACACTGTAGAGGTTGTTTGTGGGAGGGAAAATCCCTCAACTTTTACTTATCAGGGAATTGTTTAATTCCTCCTTCAAATTTAAATGATAATCTTGCTGGATACAGTATTCTTGGTTCGAGGCCCTTGTGTTTCATTGCTTTGAATATATCATGCCATTCTATTCTGGCCTGTAAAGTTTCTGCTGAGCAGTCTGATGATAGCCTGATGGGTTTTTTTTGTTGGTGATCTTTTTTCTCTCTCTGGCTGCTTTTAATACTCTGTCATTGTCCTTGATCTTTGTCATTTTAATGATTATATGCCTTGGTGTTGCCCTCCTTTGCTCCCTTTTTTTGGGAGATGTGTGGACGTCCATGATCTGAGACATTATTTTCATCCCCAGATTGGGGAAGTTTAGAGCAGTTATTTTTTTAAAGACACTTTCTATAACTTTTTCTCTCTCTTCTTCTGGTACCCATAAAATGTGAATACTGTTCCATTTGGATTAGTCTCACAGTTCTCTCAATATTCTTTCATTCCTACACATCATTTTTCTCTCTCTCTGCCTCAGCTTCTCTGTATTCCAGTTCTCTGATTTCTATTCGACTAACAGTCTCTTGCACCTCATCCTCTCTGCTCTTAAATCCTTCCATTGTTTGTTTCATTTCTGTTATCTCCCTCCGGAATTCATCCCTTAGCTCTTGTATATTTCTCTGTAGCTCCATCAGCATACTTATGACTTTAATCTTGAATTCTTTTTCAGGAAGATTTGTGATTTTGGTCTCAACCAGGCCCTCTCTCTGGTGTTTGAGGGATTTTGGACTGAACAAGTTTCTTTACCTTTTCATGATGATGGAAGTGATTGCTGGCAAGTGGTGTGTGTGTTAGCTGGGAGAACAAAGTCCCTTACTGCTTGCTGTTCACCATGTCCATCTCTGCTGCCTGGTTCAATCAGCTGCACACAGAGAGCAGCCTCTGGGTTAATCCCCTGAGATGCCATGGGTGGGGAGACCCTTGGGATTGCCTAGGGCACTGGCGGGGGTCACAGGTGAGCCCCACATGTCCACTGTGAGAACAGAGCCCCTTTGTGCTTCCTGGACTCCGCGACAGGTTCCTCTGCCTGTGCCGGTCAACTGTGGGCAGTCGGTAGCCTCTGTTCTGGCCCGGTTAACCACATGGTAGGAGAAGCCTCCATATGGTTGCTGTGGGCATGGCTGCTCTCTGGCTGCTCCACAGCAATGACGGGGCAGCCTGTTCACTTGTAGTGCTGGCGAGGGTAAATGAATGGCAGGCTACTTATTGCTGTGAGGGGCTTTGGTGCTGCATTGCCACCCAAGGTGTTAGGGCACCTGAAGTTCCTTAAAGTTCTCAGCCTTCTGGGCTGAGTGTGCCAGGATGATTTTGTCCACCTGTTAAATCCTTGTCCGTTTAAGACTTTTAATGTGCCCACTTTTCTTTTGTCCCAGGGCAGCCAGCTGTGGGAACCTTTTTGCAGTCTTAGTCTCGGATTTTGCTTTTCTGTTCCTCTAATATGAAGTACACCATGCAATGTGTGTCTGTGCTCCCAATGCAGATCACCAGGGCTGGTTATTTAGCAGTCCTGTGCTTCCACTCCCTCCCCACTCTGATTCTTTTCCTCCTGTTGATGAGCTGGGGCAGGGGGAGTGCTCGGGTCATGCCGGGTCACGGCTTTGTTTCTTACCCTTTTAGTGAGATGTTGAGTTCTCTCAGATGTAGATGTAGCCTGGCTGGTGTACTGTATCTTCTGGTCATTCTTTTAGGAATAGTTGTATTTGCTGTATTTTAAAAGTATATATGGTTTTGGGAGATTTCTGCCACCCCACTCACGCTGCCATCTTTAGAATCTTGCCATATGTAACTTCATTTTAGTGTTCAAATGTTATTTGAAGAAAAATCAAAACAAGTAAAATTTTGATCTATCGCTATTAATTTCTGTATTTCACTCTATTTGTAAGTTAAACTGCTACTTTTTTTCAGCAAATGTAGGACAAATTTGATGTTTCATTGATTAGAAATATGCTTTCTAAGACTTTAGATGCTATCCTTTGATAGCTTGACTGCTAGGCACTGTATTTCAGCCAAAATCCTAGTAACACTCTTGTTGGGGGGAAGGTCTGCTGCTCTTTGTTGTTGCTTTTGTTTTTTTAACAAACGACTTCCGGACTAGGAAGTCAGTATGAATATATATGTGCACTTCATTGCAGGTTTCTAACTATGGACTAGAAATAGTTTTGTAGGATTTATTTTAGGTATTTTTCTTTTTTTGATCAATATCCAGCATAGATAACAAACATTCGGATATAATAAACACTGGGAAAAGAAAGTAACTAAGAAGTATCATGACACACACACGCACACACACACACACATACACACAAGGGCTGTAAAGGTCTCTTGTGCATTGCTGTAGATCTTCATGATAACTTTTCTTTAAGCTTATAGATTTATTAGAAGTTAATAATAGGATGTTCAGTTCGAGTGCTTTATTTTTGTAAGAATTTTATCTACATTCCATTCACTTAATGAAAAACACATTTTCTTAACTTACCTACTTTAACAGCAGGACTCAAATTGCTGTAGGAAAGGAAAGAAAGTGTTGACAAGGATTTTGCCTAAAAGGACATTTTGGTTAGCATACTGTTTGACAAGATGTAGATTCAAGATGGTCAGACATCCTGGATTGTCCATTCCCATTTTAATTCAATTCACTTTAACAAGCAGTTTTTTAGTGGTCTACGAATTATAAGACATTAGACTGGACCCAGCAGGAGATAAACATATGGTATACATTTCTTCTCCTAAGTAGTTTAGTTTGTTTGGGTTTGGTACAGGCAATAAAACTTGTACATGTTATAGGAGGCAAGAGTAAGTAGATTTTGTTAAAGAGCTATTGGTACAGTCCTATAATGTGACGAGCTAATAGGAGATGTCATTGTTTCAGGGTCAAGAGGTTATTAAGCCTTTATGGAGAGAGCTAATTTTGAAATGGACATTGGAGGAGTGATGTTTTTAAAAGGAAAGAAAGAAAGGGATTTCAGGAAGAAGGAAAGTGTAAACCAAATGCAGTTTTTTTTTATTAAGGTATCTTTGATATACACTCTTATGAAAGTTTCACATGAAAAATATTGTGGTTACTACACTCATCCATATTAACAAGTCTCCCCCACACCACATTGCAGTCACTGTCCATAAGCGTAGTAAGATGCTACAGAGTCACTACTGGTCTTCTCTGTGCTGCACTGCCTTCCTTGTGACCCCCCCCCACACATCATGTGTGCCAATCATAATGCTCTTTAATACCCTTCTCCCTCCCTCCCCACCCACCCTCTCCTACCCCTCCCCTTTGGTAACCGCTAGTCCCTTCTTGGAGTCTGTGAGTCTGCTGCTGTTTTGTTCCTTCAGTTTTGCTTTGTTGTTATACTCCACAAATGAGGGAAATCATTTGGTACTTGTCTTTCTCCACCTGGCTTCTTTCACTGAACATAATACTTTCTAGCTCCATCCATGTTGTTGCAAATGGTAGGATTTGTTTTCTCCTTATGTCTGAGTGATATTCCACTGTGTATACGTACCACCCCTTGTTTATATATTCATCTACTGATGGACACTTAGGTTGCTTCTATATCTTAACTATTGTAAATAGTGCTGTGATAAACATAGGGGTGCATATGTCTTTTTGAATCTGGGATCTTGTTTTCTTTGGGTAAATTCCTAGGAGTGGAATTCCTGGGTCAAATGGTATTTCTACTTTTAGTTTTTTGAAGAACCTCCATATAGCTTTCCACAATGGTTGAACTAATTTACATTCTCACCAGCAGTGTACGAAGGCTCCCCTTTCTCCACATCCTTGCCAGCATTTATTGTTCCTTGTCTTTTCTATGTTGGCTGTCCTCACTAGTATGAGGTGATATCTCATTGGGGATTTATTTTGCATTTCCCTGATGATTAGTGATGTGGAGTACCTTTTCATGTAGCTATTGGCCATATGAATTTCTTCTTTGGAGAGGTGTCTGTTCATATCCTCTGCCTATTTTTAATTAGGTTATTTGCTTTTTGAGTGTTGAGGTGTATGAGTTCTTTATATATTTTGGATGTTAACTTCTTGTCAGATATATCATTTGTGAATATATTCTTCCATACTGTAGGGTGCCTTTTTGTTTTATTGATGATGTCCTTTGCTGTGCAGAAGCTTTTAAGTTTGATGTAGTCCCATTTTTTCATTTTTGCTTTTCTTTCTCTTGCTTGAGGAGATGTTTTCAGGGAAAAATTTCTCATGTTTATGTACAAGAGATTTTTGACAATGTTTTTTTCTAAGAGTTTTATGGTTTCATGACTTACATTCAGGCCTTTGATCCATTTTGAGTTTACTTTTGTGTATGGAGTTATACAGTAATCAAGTTTCATACTCTTACATGTAGATGTCCAGTTTTGCCAACCCCCACTGTTGAATAAGCTGTCATTTTCCTCTTTTATATTAATTGACCATAAATTCTAGGGTTTATGTCTGGGCTCTCAATTCTGTTCCATTGACCTAGGTCTGTTCTTGTGCCAGTACCAAATTGTCTTGGTTACTGTGGCTTTGTAGTAGAGCTTGAAGTTGGGGAGCATAATCCCCTCCAAATACAGTTTTAATTTTGTCAGCAACTGGGGGGCTTATGAAGACTTTTGATAGAAATTGGAGTAGTGTTTTAGATGGTGATATTTAAGATGAAATTCAAACAAATGCCTCAGCGAATCACATATGGATTTATGGGTATACTTTTCCTTGGTGAAATTTAACAGGGGCTTAATATAAGTCTCTGTATAATCTGGGTCCAACCTATTATTTATTCTGCCACTTTTCTTCTACATACTACATAAAAAGAACACTGGGGACTTCTGGGAAGATGGCAGCATGAGCAGGGCGGTGGAAATCTCCTCCCAAAACCATATATATATTTATGAAAATGCAGCTAATACAACTATTCCTAAAAGAGAGACCAGAAGATACAGGACGACACCAGCCTGCAGCTACACCTGAGAGGACTCAGCACCCCACGAGGCAGGTAAGATATGGAGCTGCAACCCGGCGGGACCCGAGCACTCTCCCACCCCAGCGCACCAGCGGGAGGAGAGGATTCAGAGCAGGGAGGGAGTGGAAGCACAGGCCCACTGAATAACCAGTCCTAGTGATCTGCGCCAGGAGCACTGACACACTTCACCCGGTGTATCAAAGATTGGAGAGACAGATGTGCAGATTCCAAGATGGCAGGTTCACCCAGCTGGTTCCCAGGGACAAAAGAAAAAAGCGCACTTTTTAAGCGGTCTTAAAGAGACAGGGGCCCAATGGAGGAGCAGGATTGTCCCAGAGCACTCAGCCAAGCAGGCTGGGAGTCCTGGGGAATTTTGGTGCCCTTGGACTGTGGCTGAGAAAAGCAGTCACATGGAGACTTCCCACAGAAATCAGCAGCCTCCCATTTGTTCCCTCCCCAGTCAGAGTCACAAAGGGCCCGGCAGAGCGGTGTGGCTGTGGAATAGTGTACTATCAGGACCACCTACAGGATCCTCAAGGAAACTACAACCGGCAGGCTTTTTTTTTTCTTTTCTTTTTTTTCTCTATTTTCCCTTTCTTCTTTTTTTCTTTTTCTGATCACTTCTATCGCCATGAAAAGACAGAGAAATATGGTACAAACAAAACTCACCCAAACAACCCCAGACCAGATTACCCCAGAAAGGGAACCTGATGGGATGGACATGCACAAACTTCCTAAAAAAGAATTCAGAATAAAAGCCATAACCATGCTGATGGATATAAAGAGAAATATGCAAGAGCTAAGGGAGGAAGTGAGGGAAGTGAGGAAAGACAACGCAGAGATGAGACAAGCGATTGATGGGCTTAGCAGCAGACTCGACGAGATCAAAGAGACTGTTAATGGAATAGAAATCAGAACAGGAATACAGAGAAGCTGAAGCAGAGAGAGACAAAAGGATCTCTAGGATTAAAGAATTTTAGAAGAACTGTGTGACCAATCCAAATGGAACAATATTCTTATTATAGGAAGACCAGAGGAAGAAGAGAGAAAAAGGGATAGAAAGTGTCTTTGAAGAAATAATTGCTAAAAATTCCCCCAGCTGGGGAAGGAAATAGTCTCTCACACCATGGAAGCCAACAGATCTCCCAAAACAAGGGACCCAAGGAAGACAACACCAAGACACATAATAATTAAAATGGCAAAGATCAAAGATAAGGATAGAGTATTAAAGGCAGCTAGAGAGGGAAAAAAGATCACCTACAAAGGAAAATTCATCAGACCATCATCAGATTTCTCAACAGAAACCTTACAGGCCAGAAGAGAATGGCATGATATATTTAACATAATGAAACAGAAGGGCCTCGAACCAAGAATATTGTATCCAGCACGATTATCATTTAAAGTTGAGGGAGGGATTAAACAATTTCCAGACAAGCAAAAGCTGAGGGAATTTGCCTCCCATAAACCACCTCTTCAGGATATCTTAAAGGGACTGCTCTAGATGGCAGCACTCCTAAGGCTAAAAAGAGGTCATCAGAGAAAATAAAATCACAGCAAAGAAAGCAGACCATCCAAATACTAACTAAAGGCAAAGAATAAAACACCTAGTATATAAAGAATGGAGGAGGAAGAATAAGAAGGGAGAGAAATAAAGAATCATCAGACTGTGTTTACAATAACTTAACAAGAAAATTAAGTTAGATTGTTAGATAGTAGAGAAGCTACCCTTGAAACTTTGGTAACCGCGAATCTAAAGCAAGCAATGGCAATAAGTACATACCTATTGATAATCACCCTAAATGTAAATGGACAGAATGCACCAATCAAAAGACACAGAGTAACAGAATGGATAAAAAAGCAAGACGCATCTATATGCTGCTTACAGGAGACTCCCTTCAAACCCAAAGATATATACAGAATAAAGGTGAAGGGATAGAAAAAGATATTTCATGCAAACAACAAGGAGAAAAAAGCAGGTGTTGCAGTACTTGTATCAGACAAAATAGACTTCAAAACGAGGAAAGTACCAAGAGATAAAGAAGGACATTACATAATAATAAAGGGGTCAGTCCAACAAGAGGATATAACCATTATAAATATATATGCACCCAACACAGGAGAACGGGAATATGTGAAACAAATACTAACAGAACTAAAGGAGGAAATAGAAAGCAATGCATTCATTTTAGGAGACTTCAACACACCACTCACTCCAAAGGACAGATCAACCAGACAGAAAATAAGTAAAGACACAGAGGCACTGAATAACACACTAGAACAGATGGACCTAACAGACATCTACAGAACTCTGCACCCAAAAGCAACAGGATACACATTCTTCTCAAGTGCACATGGAACATTTTCCAGAATAGACCACATACTAGGCCACAAAAAGAACCTGAGTAATGTCCAAAATGTTGAAATTCTACCAACCAACTTCTCAGATTCCAAAGGTATAGAACTAGAAATAAATTGTAGAAAGAAAACAAAAACGCTCACGAATACATGGAGACTTAACAACATTCTCCTAATTAATCAATGGGTTAACAACAAATCAAAACGGAAATCAAAGACTATATGGAGACTAATGACAACAACAACACAAAGCCACAACTTCTATGGGATGCAGCAAACGCAGTTCTAAGGAAAGTATATTGCAATCCAGGCCTATTTAAAGAAGGAAGAACAATCCCAAATGAATAGTCTAAAGACACAATTCCTGAAACACTGAAATTGGAAAAAGAAGAAGAAATGAGGCCCAAAGTCACCAGAAGGAGGGACATAATAAAGAACAGAGAAGAAATAAATAAAATTGAGAAGAATAAAACAATAGAAAAAAAATCAATGAAACCAAGAGCTGGTTCTTTGAAAAAATAAATAAATAGATAAACCCCTAGCCAGATTCATTAAGAGAAAAAGAGAATCTACACACATAAACAGAATCAGAAATGAGAAAGGAAAAATAATGATGGACCCAACAGAAATACAAAGAATTATAAGAGACTATTATGAGAATCTACATGCTAACAAGCTGGAAAACCTAGAAGAAATGGACAACTTCTTAGAAAAATACAACCTTCCAAGACTGACCAAGCAGAAACAGAAAAACTAAACAGACCAATCACCAGCAATGAAATTGAATCAGTAATCAAAAAAAATACCCAAGAACAAAACCCCCGGACCAGATGGATTCATCTCTGAATTCTACCAGACGTATAGAGAAGAAATAACACCCATTTTCCTTAAAGTTTTCCAAAAAATAGAAGAGGAGGGAATACTTCCAAACTCATTCTATGAAGCCAGCATCACTCTAATATGAAAACCTGGCAAAGACCTCACCAAAAAAGTAAACTATAGACCAATATTCCTGATGAACGTGGATGCAAAAATACTCAACAAAATATCAGCAAACCGAATTCAAAAATACATCAAGAGGATCATACACCATGATCAAGTGGGATTCATCCCAGGGATGCAAGGATGGTAAACATTCGAAAATCCATCAACATCATCCACCACATCAACAGAAAGAACAAAAATCACATGATCATCTCCATAAACGCTGAAAAAGCATTTGACAAAATTCAGCATCCATTCATGATTAAAACTCTCAACAAACTGGGTATAGAGTTCAAGTATCTCAACATCATAAAGGCCATATATGACAAACCCACAGCTAACATCACACTTAAAAGCTAGAAGCTGAAAGCTTTTTATCTAAGATCTGGAGCAATAAAGGGATGCCCACTCTCTCCACTGTTATTCAACATAGTACTGGAGGTCCTAGCCGTGGCAATCAGAAAAAACAAAGAAATACAAGGCATCCAGATTGGTAAAGAAGAAGTCAAATTGTCACTATTTGCAGATAACATGATATTGTACATAAAAAACCCTAAAGACTCCACTCCAAAACTACTAGAACTAATATCTGAATTCAGCAAAGTTGCAGGATACAAAATTAACACACAGAAATCTGTTGCTTTCCTATACACTAATGATGAGCTAACAGAAAGAGAAATCAGAAAAACAATTCCATTCACAATTCCATCAAAAAGAATAAAATACCTACGAATAAACCTAACGAAGGAAGTGAAAGACATGCCCTGAAAACTACAAGACACTCCTAAGAGAAATTAAAGAGGACACTAACAAATGGAAATTCATCCCATGCTCTTGGCTGGGAAGAATAAATATTGTCAAAATGGCTATACTACCTAAAGCAATCTACAGATTGCATGCAATCCCTATTAAAATACCAACAGCTTTCTTCAATGAACTTGAACAAATCATTCTAAAATTCATATGGAACCACAAAAGACCCCGAATAGCCAAAGCAATCCTGAGAAGGAGGAGTAAAACAGGTGGAATTATGCTCCCTGACTTCAAGCTCTACTACAAAGCCACAGTAATCAAGACAATTTGGTATTGGCACAAAGACAGACCCACAGACCAGTGTTACAGAATAGAAAATCCAAACATTAACCCAAACATATACAGTCAATTAATATATATTAAAGGAGCCTTAGATATACAATGGGGAGATGACAGCCTCTTCAGCAGCTGGTGTTGGAAAAACTGGACAGCTACATGTAAGAGAATGAAACTGGATTACTGTCTAACCCCATACACAAAAGTAAACTCAAAATGGATCAAAGACCTGAATGTAAGTCATGAAACCATAAAACTCTTAGAAAAAACATAGGCAAAAATCTCTTGGACATAAACATAAGTGACTTCTTCATGAGCATATCTCCCCGGGCAAGGGAAAGAAAAGCAAAAATGAACAAGTGGGACTATATCAAGCTGAAAAGCTTCTGTACAGCTAAGGACACCATCAGTAGAACAAAAAGTCATGCTACTGTTTGGGAGAGTATATTCATAAATGACGTATCTGATAAGGGGTTGACATCCAAAATATATAAAGAACTCACGTACCTCAACAAACAAAAAGCAAATAATCCAATTAAGAAATGGGCAGAGGACATGAATAGACACTTCTCTAAAGAAGAAATTCAAATGGCCAACAGGCACATGAAAAGATGCTCCACATCGCTAATCATCAGAGAAATAAAAATTGAAACCACAATGAGATATCACCTCACAGCAGTGAGAATGGCCACTACCCAAAAGACAAACAACAACAAATGCTGGTGAGGATGTGGAGAAAAGGGAACCCTCCTACACTGCTGGTGAGAATGCAAATTAGGTCAACCATTGACCCAGGAATCCCACTCCTAGGAATTTACCCTAAGAATGCAGCAGCCCAATTTGAAAAAGACATATGCACCCCTATGTTTATCACAGCACTATTTACAATAGGCAAGAAATGGAAGCAACCTAAGTGTCCATCAGTAGATGAATGGATAAAGAAGAGGTGGTACATAGACACAATGGAATATTATTCAGCCTTAAGAAGAAATCAAATCCTCCATTTGCAACAACATGGATGGAGCTAGAGGGTATTATGCTTAGTGAAATAAGCCAAGCGGAAAAAGACAAATATCAAATGATCTCACTCATATGTGGAGTATAAGAACAAAGAAAAAAAAACTGAAAGAACAAAACAGCATCTAACTTACAGAATCCAAGAGCGGAGTAATAGTTACCAAAGGAAAGGATCTGTGGAGGATGGGTGGGAAGGGAGGGACAAGGGGGAAAAAGGGGCGGTACGATTAGCAGATGTAATGTTGAGGGGGCGCCGGGAGGGCTGTACAACTGAGAGAAGACAAGTAATGATTCTGTAGCATCTCACATGGGGTTGGTGGGGGGGACCCGATGAAGGGGGTAGTTTAATAACCACAATATTGCACAAGTAATTGTAGATTAATGGTACCAAAATAAATTATTAAAAAAAAGAACACTGGGAAATTATAAAATTTATAACATGGATGCAGAATTAGAAGTGGAAAAAACAGCTGAGGAGAAACAACCCTTTGAGAAAAATCCTAAGGGAGGGAAGTATGAGAGAATGATATAAAAAAAACTTCTCAGCTCAGCTTTGGAGTCTAGCATAATCCTGGTGCCAAAACTTGCAAAGGACAATAAAAAGGAAATTAAAGGCTAATGTTCGTTATGAACCTGGGCTAAAAAACAAAAAAATCTCAGTTGGGTTATGTATAACTAAAAACCAGTATACAGAGAGAGAAAAACGCCCAAGTTGGGTTTATTATAGGAATGCAAGGTTGGTTTAAAGTTTGAAATTTATTAGTGTAATTCATCACATTAATAGAATAAAGGTAAAAACTCACATGATAGTCTCAACAGATGCCAATAAATATTTGATAAAATTCAACACCCAGTTATAATAAGAACTCTCAGCCATCTTGAAATTGAAGGTAACTTTCTTAATCTAACAAGGGACATTTACAGTTCAGAAGATGTTGCTACAGAGATTTGGAGAGTATTTTTCATGGAATATTGTGGTGACTGAAGCCTAAGAAGGAATTAAGAATTGGTGGACTCAATGTAGATTATTTTTTATAAGACTTGATATAGTAGGAAAAGGAGAAAAGGAGTCATAGCTCCAGGAAGATATTAATAAGGGTTTCTTTTACTTTAATATTTTTGTTATTTTGATAACTGAACTGCTTATCATTCCCTAAATAGACCATGTGGTTTTACTCCCTAAGCTTTACACATTGTATATCCCTGGGTACTAATAGGAAAGAAGAGATGCCACTTAAAGTATTTAACTGGATAGAGCTAAATGTAGGGACTCTTTACAAAGGTTTGGGAAAGGATAAGGTGACTGACCAAAGATGCTGAGGAACATAGGGTCTTGCAATATTGGAAAAATGTTGCTACCTCTAGACCTGAAGTTGTTAACAAGTACCAGGGAGAATTAGGTGGCCTGGAATGTTTAATACCCTGAACTCTCTTTCTTCCTTCCCCCCAACCCCCCACTATCCTGCCATTGGCTGATACCAGCAGAAGCCAGAGGGGAAGCAATCCTGGGGAATGCAGTCCATAGGGTTCACTCTTCCAGGTCACAGTGAGATGTGAAGGAAAGAGATACAGAGAAGCAGATGAAGAATAACTAATACAAACATGCTGTTCTCTAACTGTAATGTCCTTCCCTACTTTTCCATCTGGCAAAATCCTGATTATTCTTCAAAGCTCAATTCATGAATAACATTCTATATGGACTCACAGTGCTTCCCAAGAAATTAGTTGGTCTTTCTTCTATTTGCATATATGTATCTGTTACTAAGAATATTTATCAACTCAAATATGTGATAGACACAAGAATAACCTATATTATTTACTGTAATATTTATTTGTATAATATTTTAAGATACATAGTATATTTATTTAACCACTGAGAAAGCTTATTCTTAGGAGGTTAAGTAACTTGTCCAAATGTACAGAGCTAGTGATTGGCAATTTTGCCAAGTGCATACTGTCTCCATCATGCTATGCTCCCATGGTGCTTTGTGTACAGATCAAACAGAGCACTTGCCACATTGTATTCATTGAAATTCAAGCAAGAAAAACATACTTGCAGCAAATAATCTCAGGATATCAGCAGGAAAGCACTTCACCGTGGTGCCTTTCATCACTAGTAAAGTGTGAGCTACTTTAAGACAAAGGGATTAGTTTGGGTTCAAATATGGTATCTGTTCCAGTGACAAATGGAGTGATAGCAGAGAATGGAGTCTTAGTATATTAGGTAGGTCTGTTTCTGTTGCAAATGATAGAAATCCTCCTTAAAGTAGCTGAAGCAATAAAAGAGAATGCGTTAGTCCATATAGCCAGGAGGTCTAAAGTGAACCTGACCTTAAGTTGAAATAAATGAATCTAAAGGTTCAAGGGTTCATATGATGTCTTTAGAGTGTCTTCTCTCTTCCTATCCTGGTTTTACTTCTTTTAGCTTTTCCTTGTAGAGTGGCTCAATTTCTCCTTCTGACAAGTTGTCTCTACTCCCACTGGCAGACATAGGTTTATATGGCCCTGTTTTACCACATCAGTTGAATGAGAACTTCTTTCCAGTATCTATTTATCAGTAGGAAGACATTTGGTTGGCCTCACTTATTTCTTAAATGCTCACCACAGGGTCTATTACTGTAATAGGGAAATTGGTCATGATACTTGATCATTCTTGGGTTACACTTTCACTACTAAGAATGGGAGAGTAACTCTAGGATGCTAGAAAAATAATGAGATTTAATGGAAAATGTGATGGGTAGTCCCCCAAAATAGGTATTTCAATCCTTACCCAATCTTCTTACCAAATCTATTTTCAAATTAAATGCATTCTTCTTTCAAAGCATTTTTTGTTTGTATTCCAGCTCTTTTATCAACTTCTCAGGAAATAATTAGCCTGATTCTAATCATTACAACTAGCACTATGGTATTTTCAGCCTTATTAAAAATCCTACTCATCATGGTTAATTTGGCACAATGTATCTATATTATGGTTTACCCATGTCATCAGTCTTTTATAAGCTCAAGAATGGCTTCATCCTGAACAATGTGTTTGTAGCTCCCAAAAGAGGTGGTTCCCCACCTGAGGCAAGTTTTCTATGAATTCAGTGAGGCCAAAGAAAGCCAAGGGCAAAAAGTTGGGGGAAAGTGAGTTACCATATTTATTCTCACTTTAGTCAGAGGCAGCTCAGTACACATGGCTGGCTTGAATGCACTCCTCAGGCTGGCTACAGGTTCTGTTCCCCAGCATGGGCTTAATCCTCTATGAGTAGGCCTCAGTCTGTCCTAGCTCCCTGCCCTCCAAGCTCCCTTCTCCCAAGCTGGGGCTTACTTCTCCAGGAGTACCAGGCTACACTGCTCTCTCTACACAATCCCACATGTTACATCTGGATTAGTAAACAAGTTGATAAATGTTCTTTTTCTAAGAAATCCAACCATATTTACATATTCCTAAAACAAATAAAATCAACATAATTCAAATTTTATTTCCATTCTTTAATTTGTGTTCTTGTTGCTATAACTTTAATGTAGACTATGGCTGGGTTGTAAGGTATTTTGTTGATTTGGTTATCCCATCATAAATACCTATCTAGTTAGAAACACAGATGTTGGTAGAATTAGCCATGGGATATGTGCTGGCATGGGCAGTGTTTAATAGTTTCTGCTCCGATGGTGGTGTTATTGTTATTGATTTAGAGGAAGACATTCAGGTCTCCATTCTGGAGTATTTTGCAAGCAGCACTGATTAACATGTACAGCTGCTCTTACTATATTTTCTTGTAGTACAATGAAATTAATAGGATGAAGAACACCTGAGGCATATTAATTAATAGTTAAGAGAAAAATGTTAACCTGTCTGCCCTCCTCATTCCTCCAACTGGATAGATAATAGGTTTCCATTAATAAAATTTAGCATGCTGCAATGCTGTATGTACTGTGAATTGCGTTTCTGTTGGGAGCCAAGAAAACTTAGTAAAGCATGCAAAACCCCAGATAGTACCAGATTTTGTTTTTGTTTATCCTTGAATTCTCTCTCATATGCCATGTGATGTTTACAGGGACTTTAAAGCACCCAGACTTCTGTGCACAGAAAAAGAAAACTTTTATATTGACAACGAGCTGAAAAGATTCCCCCAGTCCTATGTGACCAATTGTGTAAAACTGGTAAATCTGCCTCTACTGTTTAAGGTGTTCCCAGTATCTTACTGACAGTTGAAGAAGCAAGATGAATGCCTAATATTCAGCTTGTTTAGAGAGAACATTTCTAATCCTAATGAAAAACTGGAATATTATCTTTTGATGAGGCCTACTACTCCAGTGACACACAGGACCATAATAATCTACTATTAGTGAATGAAGATAATAAGTGACACTTCACTTATTCTCAAGATATCATTTTAACAGAAGCTTTGGAGGGAAGGGTTATTTTACATCCATGGTAAAAAAAAAAATTGAGAGGTGTCAACCCTGCAGCTATTATTCTCTAGTTACTTTATTAAATTACACATGTGTGAAGGTCTACCAGGCCTGTTTAATTTGTGCGCCTGGCTTCTCTTTAAGAGTAAGGACAGATCACATTTCCAAGATGTAGCATGAACAGGAAGCTTATTTTGTTTGTTAGTTGAGTAGAACTTGAATAGAGTTTTTTGGGAAGATAAAACAGAGCTTCCCACTGAGCAGCCTCATTTTCTGCAATTCTGCCATTGCCCTCACCATATGTCTCACTGCATTATCACAAAGACATCCAACTGCTGAGGTTATTTCTGTTTCTAGTAAATAGATGCTAGTTGAATTTCAAAAATTATCTTTATGCTTGTTAAATTTCCCTATGAAATAATTACCAGTACTAATGTACAACAGTTTTGATTACCTAAGCTCAATTAGAGGAAATGACATTTATAAAAGAGAAGGATGCAGTAGGGGTGGGGGACCGTAAAGGTAGATTGGAAACAGAATATAAATGTTAGGCTATAGTGTTTGGAATTAATTCTGGTTCTCTGGGAGCCCCTCCTAGGGACTGGCCTTGGTCTCCAGGTATTACTGCAAATTCAAACTTAAGTCATATGTGAAGGTTCCTTGGAGAACTTCCACTGCCAGAACTATTACCAGGCCTCACCCTTGATGTGAGCGTGGGGGCTGCCTCCTCTTTGGCAAAAAGATTATGTTACTCAGATCCCACGTTTCCATTTAACTAACACCTGCATCCATCCTCCTGCCAGCCTCCTTCTGATGTATGTAGAAACTGCTACTGTGTAAGCCAACTGTCTCTTGCAGTAGGCTCCTATAACTTTTCTCATAAATGTAGTGCATCAAAGCAGTATAACCTGTTTTTTAAGCTTTGTGCATATGCCTAGTATACATGAAGAAATGTGTAAGAGTAGTGATTAATAAGAATTCTAGAGTCAGAATATATTGGTTCAATTCCATGTTCTGATAATTACTTGCTGGGTGACCCTGAAAAAGTTATTTAACCTTAATCAGTCTTTGTAAAAAGAGGATAATGTATGGGCCTCATATAGTTATTTCAGGGAGTCAGTGAGTTAATACCTGTAAAGCACTTATATTGTTACAACTGTGCACAATACACAATAATATCTCAGTAAATATCTGAACTATTTCTACAGGTTTTGAGCTGATGAGAGAGTCCTAATCAAGTAATATGGATTAAAGGAAAAAGCAAGGAAACATAGTTTCAAGTCTTGGCTCTTCTGCTACCAGCCATGTAAACCTGGGCCTCTCTGAACCTGTCTCTACATCATGAGAGTGTTCACCGGGCAGGTTCAGGCTGCAAGTAATAGAATACCCTACTTAAAATGGCTTAACAAATAGGGGAAGATATGGTCTTGTGTAACCAGTAGTCCAGGGGATGGAGGTGCAGTTTGTCACTCTCTAACTCTTTTCTACTCTTTGGGTTTAGCTCTTCCTTCTTTGCAAATTTGCTTCAGTCTGGGTGCTCACATGGTCCCAAACTGGTGGCTGGGGCAACCTGAGCAAGGTGTTCTCTTTTCCTGTCTAAAAGAAGAAAGAAAGATTCCCAGCCAATCATGAAGTACATATTCTTCTTTTATCTTTATGTTTAGGACACACAATTACCCTTAGGCCAATAGCAATAGTTAGAAAACAAGGATAGAATAATTATAATTCTTTTTTAGAAGGGATAGAGGTGAAACCTCAGTAAAATCAGGTTTTTATCTGGAATGAGGAAGGGGGAAATGGATATTATGAGGAAAACTAAGTATGTCCATTATAATTTGTTTTGAATATTAAATATTATAATGTAGTAAAATTATAGAGCATGACACCCAGCTGCTGCGCCAACATACTAATCCGTCTTTCCTCTTGGTTGTGAGTTTCTTATTGATAAACCTTATTAAACTGAGGTTTTATCTGGCACTGATGATGGATTAATTAAAAAAATATGAAGGTCGTGGGTAGAAGCTGGAAAGAGAGACTTAAGATGAGTAAGAACAAATTAGAAGGTTATTATAGTAGTTCAGATAAGAAGTAATAAACTCTGAACCAGGGAGGTGACAACAAAACTGGAAGACAGTGATAAATATGAAAACATTATGAAGGTAAAATTTATAGGATTAGTGACTGATTGGTAGCAGGAGATGGTGGAAGAGGAAGTAACTTTATGATTTTGAATCTGAATGCTAGGGAGGTTACCAATCTCTTTAATATAGTGTTAGGAAGAGCTGGTTTGGAGGGTGTTTTGGTCCATGGGCTGTTTTGAGTTGAAACGTCTGTCAGAATATCCAGATAATTAATGACATTCTTAATTTAGTATGGAGACCAGACCCTTTGGGTCATTCACATAGGGGTTTTAGATTTGGTGAAATTCCAGGAAGGATCATGCACATCTAGTAGGAGAGGGTCAAGAAAAGGAATTAAGAATAAGCTATATTTGCAGGTAGAAAGAGAAAGAATGATCAAAGATACACAGAGAACAATAATAGATGCTGACGGATAAATTATTTTGAACAAAGGAATATTCAACAGTGTTGAATGGCACAGATGTTTCAAGGAATTTAAAAATGTAGGAAAGACATAAGACTTAGTGATTAGAAGGTGAATGTCACCTTGGAGGGAACAAATTCAATCACATCAGTAGTGAAAGTTAAGAAATTTGGAATGATAGAGAAAGAGTACAGGAATAGCTAGTCGTTCAAAAATTTGATACTAAAGAGAAAACATGAGATGGTAAGGAGAGGCTGCTATAGGTTTGAGGGATTGTTTCTGTTTAAATTCTGAGAGAACTGAGATGTTGGGAGAAGAAACAATCAGTATAAGAGAAAAGAGTAAAGATACAGAAAATGAGAGAGGCAGTGACAGAATATCTCTTACTTTTCAAGAACTTGCTGGGTGGCAGGCATGGTCACAGTTCCATATTTCAGAGCAGAAGCTAACGTGGTATGTGAAACGACCCGCACAAGATCACGCACCTAAAAGGGGTGTAGCCACGCTGTGAATCCACGTGTGACCGGAAACCCCACACCCCCTTCTCTCTGTGCTGTGGATTCTTGGTGGGGGGAGTGTCTGAGGTCATCAGAAGTACCAGTGAAGAGAGACATCCAGGACAAAAGGAGAAAGAGAAAGTGAAGGTGGGGAAGAATTTGAGATGAAGGAGGAAATATAAAAGTGCAAGTGGGAAGGCCTTAACTTGCTCATCCGAGCCGTGACCTCAGAACACAAGGGCCAGGAGGATTGCTCAGCCTTAAAAAAATAGAAAAGTTTTCCTACAATTAATGTATATCTTACCCTTTCACTACTTATCAGGACAAATTTAGCAGTTGTTATATATGAATTTTTTTCTTTAGTAAAGAATGATTTGTTCTACATCTTCAAAAAGAATTTGAAATCTGTAGGAATGGCATGTAAAAGGTAAACACTTGTAAATATTCACAGTGACTGATTGGGCTCATTAAAATTTAAAATACACAGTAGTCCTCCTTTATCTACGGGGGATGTGTTCCAAGACTCCCAGTGGATGCCTGACACCAGAGATAGGACCAAACCCTGTATATATTATGCTTTTTCCTATACATATGTTATACCTATAATAAAGTTTAATTTATAAATTAGGCACAGTAATAGATTAAAAACAAAAATTAATAACTTAAAAATATTTACAAAATAATTTACAAAATAGAACAATTATAACATTATAGTGTAGGTAAGTTATGAGAATGTGGTCTCTCTCCATCTCAAAATATCTTATTATACTGTATGCACCCTTCTTGTGATGATATGTGATGATAATCGTCTACATGATGAGATGACGGAGGGAGTGAGGTAAGCTTTGGGACACAGCGCTAGGCTACCAGAAGGAGGCTCACCTGCTGCCTGAATGTGGTTGCCTGTGGGCAACTGAAACTGTAGAAGGCAAAACCATGGATAAGGGGGGACTACTGTACAGATCTTCCTCCATGTACAATGGGGTTACATCCTGATAAATGCATTCTAAGTTGAAAATATTTTAAGTTGAAAGTGCATTTAATACACCTGTCGAACATCATAGCTTAGTCTAGCCTACAGGTGGGCAAAATCATCTAACACAAAGCCTACTTTATAATAAAGTGTTGAATGCCTCATATAATTTATTGAATACTGTACAGAAAGTGAACAACAGAATGGTTGCATAGGTACAGAATGGCTGTCAGTTTGTTTACCCTCATGATTGCCTGGCTGAAGGGAGCTGCAGCTCACTGCTGCCCAGCATCATGAGAGATGATTGTGTTACGGAAAAAACTGGAAAACCTGGACTGGATCACTGATGGAAGAACCAAGCAGCACTCCGAAGTCTTGGAGTGTTGAGGTTTTATTTTACACCGGCGGGCTCAGAGGGGAGTAATCTCCCAGGGTCTGAGCCCTGAACACAAGCAAGGGGAGCAATTTATATTATTTTGATATGTGGCATTTTGGCATGCACAGGGCAAAAGAGGAGCCCAGAGAAGGACGGGAGGGGGGAGCTGGGAGGGCTTTGTTGACTTTGCCAACTGGAGTGAGGTAAAAAGCGGGTTTGCTGACCTTGACGGCTGTGTGGAATATTTTCCTTTTCAATTGTATTGTGTATCACTAGCCTGGGGGAAAGACCAAAATTCAAAATTCAGAGAATGGTTTGTACTGAAAGCTAGTTACTTTCAATTGTAAAATTGAAAAATCATAAGTTGGGGACTATTTGTACACATACCAATGGCATGAAGGGATGCTATGTTGATTGCTGTTTTCATACTTTCTTTTACCTAATAACCTTACTTAGTCAACTGAACATTTTTCATCATTGCCTCAGGGAAGAAAAACACAGTAAAAAGAAGAGAAAACCAGGGGTTAATTCTTCATTTTTGAAGTTCCATAAGCTGAGGCTTCAGAAAGTAGGTAGAAAATGTGGATAATGCAAAATGGTGAAAGTGACATAAAGAACATTAAAGCTCTGCCTCAACTTGTCTGCCACCAGTGTCTATGGCCAGACTAGATGACTGCTTTCTTTGACACAGGAAGAGCTGTGGGGGAGACATGAAAGGGGAGCCAAGAGTTGATGCTGTGGTCCCTAAGAAACCCGGACCTGGCGTATATGTAAGGGGAACAACCATCCACAGGGATCTGAGTATTGAAAAGCAAAGAACGTGTCCATGGGCTGAACTCAGAGAGGAGGTCCTGGCTTAGTATAACTATATAATGTATTTAGACAGAAGGATCTGTAATTGATTAGAGGTTTTAGCATTTCACTGGGATGTAAAAAAATAGAGTGACTCCTGTATATAGGAAAGCAGTGCAGGAAAGGAAGATCACTTAGGGAGACTCAGGTGGGTTTCCCCAGCTTCAACATGAAGCATGAGAAACAGATTGTCTAGAGAAGAGTTGCAAGAGTTAACCATGAGGGAGAAAGCCAATTTTGAAGGATGCTGAGGATAAGGGATGACTCAGAATTCTGGCATGAAAAGATGGTGTGGATATCAGTGAATATCCACAGTGACATACGGTGGGCATACTCATACAGTAATAACAGATTCATAATTTTCATGAGTTTATATTTCATAATTTTAAAGGGCTAGAGATAAATGTATAGCACTTTAATTCAAATGTCTAGTACAACCTTGAAATTCAACAATACGCTAAAACCTAGTAGCAAAAATGTTTCTAATACTGTGATTAGTTGTCATACAAGTTCATAGAGGAAGTAGAAAATATTAAGGTACCTGGATAGGCAGGCACATTTTTAATACCCAAATGACAATTTTATAAAGTTCTCCAAAACACTTTCCTTGAAATTCAGCTATAATCATGATAAAGGGAGAATATATTTAACAGAACCCTTTATTTCCTGCCATTCTAAATTGTTTTTAAATTGTTTCATGTAGGTAATTATTTTATTTCTCAGGACATTGTAAATTCTTGAGGACAGAGTTTGGGTTCCTGCCAGTAGTTCAGGCAAACAAAAAGAGACCTGCCTTCAGGGGGATCCTAGCTCCAAAGGAGGTCCTGGGGACCAGAGGGATAAGACCCAACACTGCCCATGTCTGTGCTGACAGGAAGAAGAGATGGGTTGTTTTAAAGGCTGCAAACCAAGTTTGGAGCCAGAAAACCAGTGCACGAAGTAAGTGCAAAGGCTTTGGGGATGACTTGTGGTGCAAAGCTATGTCAGAGAGGACACACTTGGTGTCAGCACACCTGTGGATCAGACCCAGAAGAGCCCAGGCTTATAGCTTTCAAACCTTCACTTTAACAGGGAATTTTTACAGGAATTAGGAAACTTGATTTTAGGTATAAATTGATCTAGTTTGGTAGAAAGATCCCAGGTTTGGAAGGAGTAGGATTTGAAGTCTGACCAAAGGAAAACAGCCTCTTGATCTATTTTCTTCAAGTGTAAAATGAATTTAATCATACTTTTTTGACCATGCAGCATTACTTAGGTGATCAAATAATATATGAGAATGTATTTTTGGAAACTGTAGTGTTATAAATGTTATTATAATTATTTTTTAATTTATAATTTTAAAATTATTATAAGGAAAGTACACATATTACAGAGAACTCAAAAATCAATTACCTAATCAAACAATTGCATAATGCCTTCATCCCCCTTCTTCTCCCATGTAGTTATTTCATTAATTGATATCCTTTGTGAGTAGAGAGGCTAGGGAAAGAAAGATCCCCAAGTCCGTGGACCTTGGCCCACAGACCTACCAAGATCAGGCCCTGTCCATATTTTCAGCCTTAGCTCATCCCTTGCTCCCCACTTGCCGATCAAATAGCAACTTTCATCCCAGGAATGCTGGTCCATGCCTCCCTGACTTTAGCGCATACTCCTTCTTCTGCCTGGATTCTTTTCTTTAGTTTTTTATCCACCATCTATCTAATCTATCATCTATCTGTCCATCTACCTATCTATTTTTGATTCATATTCATTCTGCCAGATCACTCAGGTAACTCCTCCTCAGCAAAGTGTTGCCCGACCCCCTTTATAGTCTCCTGCTACAGGCGATGCCCTCCCTTCTCATGCTCATTCTTCCTGTCTCAGAAAAATGACGTCTCCTCAGGGAATATTTTCCCTCTATTTAGAGTCTGGGCCAAAGTTCCTCCAGGGCAGAGAATGATTTGGTAACTTTTCACTAGAAAGTCAGTTCCAAGACAGGTGGGGCTTGGTTTTTATTAATTGCTGTACCCTTGGAAACTAGAGCAATGCCTGAATTCAGTAGGTGCCCAATAAGTACTTGTTCCCTAGATGGTCTTTTTGGCAGGCGATGGGGAAAAGATTGATAACTGAAACTCTTGACTAAAATTGAGATTTGCTGTTTTCTATTTTGAGAATTCAGTGTACTTTTATATGGTGGTAAAAATGAATATGTTGTATTTCAGTGGAATTGTAGACTTTTTTGTATTTTTGTGTCAAGTAAAAATTCTCAAATTTATCAGGAATAAAAATGGGTGAATAAAATTTGTCCTGTGATTGTGCTGCAATAGGAATGATCATTATGTACCCTTACTGCCGTGATGCTTTGAAAGCCATAGCAAATTAGAACACGGATTATACCAAGAGTTTTCTATTGGCAAAATGAAGTTAAACAAAAAATAGAGAATCATCTTGCTATCATATAAAAATTACAATTTAGCCTTATTTAGAGTATTCCTGAAAAAAATGTGCTTTGGTTCTGAATTACTATAGGTAATTTCTTTAACTTCTTACTTTCTTTCATAGTTATATGGAAGTTTTAGCCTTGGGAAAAAATTTTTTAAAGTCATGCTTATTCTTATCAGAGAAATGACTATGTGTTTTATTGGGAGTTTGGAAAGTTTGTTTTGCAAATCTGCCACCATGTGCCATATCATTGGCTGCAGAGCTATTGGGACAGCATTGATTCGATTTGAGCATGAGGCCTGATAAACTTTTATCAAGTGCTGGAAATTTGGTCAAATAGCACCTGCTACATCTCAAGGAGAACCTGTTAAACTGAAATTAATGCTATGTTTCTCTTCCAAGCAACTGATTTCATTAACAAAATTAGATTTCTTGGAGGGATAATTGACACAATCTGGTAATTCAGAGACTTGTCATTAAAAATTAAGCATGTAGGGAAACAACATGAACTCAGCTTCTGCTACCAATCCCTTGGCAGCAGAACATCCAAAGCAAAAATCTCAGAAAGAGGTGTCAGTAGTGGGAGGAAGCTTAAAGAGGATATTCAGTGAGTTCGCTCTGAATCTCTTTGGTCTTAGCACAGGATAAAATGCTGATGATTACTTTTCTCTCATGGTAAAAGTGTGTTATATTTGGTGAATGTGTAATTTTATTTAGAATACTATTGAGAACTTTTTAGTATTATTTAGAGAAAAGTAATAAATTTAACTTTACCTTGTCTAATAATAAATGAAGACCTTTTCAAGTTTTCCCCCGAATCCATTAACTCTCAAATTCTAGGAGAGGGTATTATGACTTTTTTGACCTGTATAATTTTTTCTCATAATAAGAATTGTCTTATCTCATGTGACGTTCTTAAATATGATAGATATGTGCCAAAGAGTCAAGGAAAATTTTCACAGGTTCACAGGGAGAAACTTTAATGCTTTATTATTTTGTGTCTTAGCTCTTGTTCTTTCTCCCATTTTGAATCCTCTTTTCTATACTTTATGTCCACCCAGAAACAAGGTTACAGCTTCTCAGAAGAATTGCCCCCCATCCCAGCCTGACTGACTTATTGATGCTCTTTGCATTTATTTTTGAAACCCCTTATTTGGCATCTAATTTCGTATTGTGTTTACTTTTCTAGTTTTACTGTTTATTTTATGTTTTCAGATTGTTCTCCAGAAACAGTGGTTCGAATTGTGGCACTAAATGTGTTTGTTTGCCTGGCTTTGCCAACATAGGGCTTGTCAAAAGAAGACTCAGAGTCATAAATATTGAGAAAAAGAAACAGAGAGTTGACCTAAAAAGGACAGTTAGTTTTCCAGATAACACGATGCCAAATATTTAAAAAGAAAATCCTCTGCAAAATTAGGAAAGTTTCTGAGTTCATATCAACCTGTTCAAAGTGGAAAGCAGCAATTTTGTGATGTTTACTATATTCACAAAGGTCAAGACAGCTTCAACACCTATGTAGAAAAGATGAGGGACAAATTTTTTTGTTTTTGTCAGGGAGTCCAGGTATACCCAAAATGTTCAAATTTTTATTATTAGAGGAATCAGAACCAGTGAGGATTCCTGCTTTGTTTTGTGCTTTTCCTAGAGCATAAAGAGGTCTTTTGACTGGGGTACATGAGTGTTTACTCCAATTGGAAGTAAGGCAAAGTGTTAGTTTTGACCAGTCCTTTATGGTCAATGGCTTGCCACTATGGTGCCAACTTGAAAACATAATTTGCTTAATAAGTTTCTAATTCAGTATCATTAATATGATATTTTGTTTCATTTGATCAGTTTGCAACAAAGATTTGACTTCTGCTCAGTAGGACTAAAAATCTGGAGCCGCAGACTACTGAGCCTTAAAAGTCAACTTTCCTCTAGAGGCATTTCAAGGACCTAGGATTGTAATTTACTTTTATGTCACTAAAGACTTTTATTGTTGTTATCAATCCTATTGAGATTAAGAACCGAGAACCATCCTATTCTTCTCTACCAGGTTTCTCCTGCAGAACCTATAACTGTCATCCTTCTCTGAGATCCCATTTTTACTGGTATTCCTGGCCTGCCAGAGGCAACATTCTTTACCACCTATAAGGTTGGGATTTCATAAGCCGTGGAGCAGGTGTCAGGCAATTTTTCCTACAAGAATTTTGAAGGCATCATTTCTACATGTGAAGCATAATCCTTGCTTCTCAATACTAGAAGATATGATTAACTGACACAGTTCAACAAGATTTTTATTTGGTTAAAGTTACAAATTTGTCTAATTATATTGTGGGACGAAAGAGACTACATTTTTATAGAATGTAGTAAGTAGTTACGTGGTCATGAAACACAAAGTAAGGTAATAAAGCCACTACTCATACAATTCAAGCATTGTTATTGTTTTAATGACAAGGTCAGTTCTTGTAGGTTATTATTTTCTAATTTCCTGGTGATTTGTTAGCATATTGTCTTTCTCTAGCTATAGTTCTTTCTTTGGATTTTTTCTTTTGAATTCTGAGGGTTCCATTGGAAAAAGATACCACTTACAGTGTGTTCCTTACAATTTGTATAAATGAAACATGCCATACTGAGGATTAGATGTAAATAAAGAATAAAAACAGAATTTTAAAAACATACATTAAAATACAATTGTATTCTTAAGGAAATCAGTTAATTTAGTCTATTGAGACATAAATGATTGATTCCTGTTTGGTTGAACCTGAGTTAAAAAGTCTACTCCCGTTAGGTCATGTGCTTCTGGACCAAAACCATCTAGGAGGTCCTGACTCAGTGTACTGAATCAGTCCAAAAGGGAGCTTTCCATGGTGATGGTCTGGGAAGCCTGAATGTGAGTTTATTCCTTGTAACAGCAACAGTCAAATCTACCTGCTACAGTCCTTTGCTGAGGTTCTTCTGATGTTTCAGAACACTAGATTTTTTTATTTTTCTTTTATAGTAGAGCCTTTAGACAAATATAAGCAAAAAAAGAAGAAAACTTTTGTGGGCAATAAGGCTAAATGCCTGTGGCTATTTTATTATAATAGCCAAAAATATTAGAATGGAAGAGAATGGTCTGTTCTGTTCAGGTATGAAATATAATCAATTTATGAGGATTTGATAAATTATCCTGATAAAGTGAGGCTGTTAATAAATCTTTTGTCTTTAATTTCTACCATTAAGTGCATTATGAGTATCACCAATATTAATAGGTTATAATACATTAAATAGGTATTTAGATCTAAAGATAATAGGGCTTCTAATTTCTGGTTCCAAATGTAAGTAGCTTAGAAGTTGCTCTCCATCCTAACAAGTAAAAAATTAAGAAAACTGAAAGTTCCATAACTTTTCTTAGATTGTCAAAATGCTGCCCCTAAACCTAAACTGGAGAGACATTCAGGAAAATACAGAAAATCACAACCTAATAGAGCAGAAACCCATTGACTAGAAACCTCTGTGGGAACCAGTGTCAGCATAGGGAAAGCCTATGGTAACTGTTGAGTTGCTGGAGGCTCAGAGTAGAGAAGTTACAAACTCCAGAGGACCCAGCCACAGGGAAGGCCCTGTACTTCAGTTAATTGTGCTTCCAGGAGCTCAACCAGGTTCTCACAGTAAATTCTCTTGTGCTCCTGGCAGGCAGAAGGGAAAAGGAAGCATTCTGAAATCCATGAGAGTTCTATGTTCTTAATAATGCCTGTTCTCAGGAGAAACTATTTAACCAGAGTCTAACCGGCTGGGGTTTTAAATCAGAGCCTAACTGACCTAAGCGCAGGGACAACATACCCAGCCCCAGCTGGTGTTCATCATCCCGTCCCATTGCCAGGGTGGGAGTGAGAAGCACATGTAAGGTTCACAGTCCAGAGGCACAGGCTCACTAAAAGACTGAGACCTCGTCATAGCACCATTTCCCCTCCCCTCACACCTTATCACCACATTACTAAAGGCCTATTTACAGCAGTTCCTGTTACCCAGTACATAATGAAGGGCTAACCAGAAAAATCACAAGGCATATTATAAGGCAAAAAATGGTTTGAAGAGACAGAGCAAGCATTAGAACTAGACATGGCAGGGATGTTGTAATTATCAGACCAAGAATTTAAAACAACTATGATTAACATGCTTAGGGCTCTGATTGGTTATATAGATAGCATGCAAGAGCATATGAGCAGGTAAGCAGAGAGAGGGAAATCCTAAGAAAGAGCCAAAGAGAAATGCTGGAGACCAACAACACTGGAGTAGAAAACATTGCCTTTGATGTGCTTTTAGCAAACTGGACATAGTTGAGGAAACAATTTCTGAGCTTGAGGACACCTCAGTAGAAACGTCCAAAATTGAAGAGTGAACCAAAGACAGAAACACCAAAACAGAGTGCTCAAGAACTGTGGGATGACTGCAAAAGGGTACAACATATGTGTAACTGGAGAAAACTTCTTTGGAATACCAAAAGAGAAAAAAAGGAAAGGAACAGAAGAATTATCAGAAACAATAATGAAAGAATTTCCCTCAAATTCATGTCAGACACCAAACCACAAATCCAGGAAGCTCAGAGAACACCAAAAAGAAAAAAATGACAAAAACATTACACCTGAGTGTATCATATTCAAACTGTGGAAAGCCAAAGTTAAAGAAATAACCTAAAAGGAAGTGAGAGGGATAATATACCTTACCTACAAAGGAACTAAGAGAAGAATTACATCTAACTTCTTAGAAACCAAGCAAGGTAGACAAGTGGAGGGAAATATTAAATGTGATAAAAGAAAAAAGAAAAAAAAACACTGTCCTGGAATTCTGTAGCCTGAGAAATTATCCTTCAAAAGTGAAGGACAAATTAAGACCTCCCCAGACAAAAGAAAATTGAAGAAATGTGTTCCTGATAGACCTGACTTGCAAGGAATGTTGAAAGATATTGAGAGATAAGGAAAATAATATAGGTCAGAAACTGGGATCTATATAAAGTAAGGAAGAGCATCCAGGAAGGAATAGTGAAGGCAAAATAAAAACTTTTATGTTTATTCTTAGTTGATCTGATTGTTCAAAATAATAATACCAACAAATGTATTCAATCATATATGCACATGTATGTGTGTGTGTGTATATATATATGTATATATTTATATATGCTCATTTAAAAGTGAAAATGAATGACCAATGACAGAAGAAAGAGGAGGGAGGAACTAGGATTATTTTGTTATTATAAGGTGTTTACACTCCCTGTGAAGTTGTATAATGTTATTTTAAAGTTGACTGGATTAGTTGTAAATGTATATTGCAAACTTTCAGGCAATATTAAGTAAAAAAAGTGTAACTGATATGCTAAGAAAGGAGAGAAAAAGGAATCCTTTAAAATCCCATTTAAAACCACAAACAGTAGAAGGAGTGTGAACAAAGAATAAGGGCAAAAAATAAGAAAGCAGTAATAATTATGGTAGATATTGACCAAACTATAGGAATAATCACTTTGAATATCAATCAAAATGCACCAATGGTCTAAATGTACTGATCAAAAGCCAGAGATTGTCAGAGATAATCAAGAAACAAGCTCCAACTCTTGTTGTCTACAAGAAACTTACTTTAAATACAAGTATCAATAAAAGTAAATGGATGGAGAAAGATATACCATGCTAACACTAATCAAAATAAAGCAGGAGTAGGTATTTTAACTTCAGACAAAGCAGACTTCAAAGCAAGGAAATTTGTTAAGGATGAAGAAGAGCCTCACACAGTGATAAATGGGTCAATTCTCCATGAAGATATAATAGCCTTAAGAGATACATTCCTAAGTAGAGTATAAAAATAGGTGAGGTAAATCTAAAAAATATATATTAAAAATTAATTTGTTGACAGTAACTTTGTGAGTCTTGAACATGAACATGATTATAATTATTTTTCTTGGAAAAAACTCACAAAAACTGAAATATATTTATATGAATACTCTTTACCTGTATAAAATTCACCTAAGAAGGCTGACATTTTTCTGTTAGAAAATAAGTCTAAACTGTACAGCTCTCCTAATAGTATTGAGCTTATTGAACACCTGGAGAATGTCTAACAAAGCCAGTGCTTTTTAATACATCTTTTTAAAAGAATGATGGAATAAATCTCTGTGTTACTTTGTGATCATTTAGGAAACTCAAACATAATTTACATCTAAAAGAAGTCTCAACAGGTTTGTGTTGAAATTGGAACCTGAATTGAAAATGGTAGTCAAGAAGAGTCATCAGAGAGAAAAGATTGGACATATTATCACAAATACCTAAAGATGAAAGTTAACCAGCAATGTTTTAAAACCTCGGTAAATAGAAATAATTAGCACAAATTAAGCATTTTCAAAAAATAAAAAAAAACACCTTAGGTTAAATTATTTAAGAGTATGCTAAAATCCACAGAGACTTATTGTGATAGTAAGAACTTTTGGTATCTGAGCAGAGTATAACTTGGCTCTTTTCACAAAGAAAGCAAAGATTTTACTTACTCTTTTGGATATCATCTGTATAACAGCATACAATAAAGAATTCATTATTTTTCCTCATAAATAAATATCACATTTATCCAACTTTGTAAAAAATTTCAACACATTTCATGGCTCCTTTCAAGCTCATTATTTCTAAATACTATAAACTCAGGCAAATGTCCATTTCTCATACCTTCTACATTTATGGTACAAACCATCAGATTTGTATTTTCTTATCTTCTTTTACATTCTGGCATATTTTAATTTAAGACTACATTATTAACTTTTATCCCATAATTAATATATATTCCTTATCTACATATCCCCTTACTATCCCATATTTTTACATTTTTCAACAGTGAACATGAACTCTAAGATAACCCAGATTCATTTGTCTTTTTAACCTGTTAACTTATAGCTACTCCTTAATTTAGTATACAAGAACTCAGGTATTTTTTAATTAAGTTGTCTATATATATAGAGATTATTAACTAACTCAAGTTGAGATTAAAGAGCTTGAATTAACTAAAGACTTGGAATTCCAAATTACTTGAAAATTTAGGCTAGCACACAAAATGCTTATGATTTGTGGCATCATATGCATTGATCTCTTTTAAGACATTATTTATTAATTAATTTAATTTAAAACAAAAGTTTGCGATTTTCTAAGTGATTTTAGTTTATCTGATGCACCAAACCAGAAGAGGAAATTCAGGAAATCCAAAATAGGCTAGTCATTGGGGAACACACCAGGTCCTTGCGGCAGCTAGAATATTGTGCTAGCATTATTTTTACATGGTGGTAAAATCAGGAAGAAGACATAGAATTATTTTAAAAACAGAGTTACTAAATCAGTCTAAGTTGTTTAAAAGTAATGTTTTTCTTCTTATTTCCTAATCTGGTAACTAATGGCATTCATTAAATCCACAGATCAAGGCTTTTCTTAAAAAAATTATTTTGAGATAATTCTGTGTTCACATATATTTGTAACAAATAATACAGGGAGGTCCTGTGTACTCTTTACCCAGATTCTCCAATGGTAATAACCTGTAAAACTATAATGCATCAGTTTTATTTGGATTTCCCCAATTACTCTTATGTGCATGTATGTTAGTTCTGTGAATTTTATCACATATGTGAGTTTGTGCATCCACCACCAAGATAAAAAAAAAAAATCCCACTACCTCAAGAATCCTGTCCCATCCCCTCCATTCCATTGCTAATCCCTGGTAAACTCTTCCTTCTTCACTCCCTGCCATTTCTGACTCCTCACAATCACTAATCTGTTCTCCATTTATATAATTTTGTCATTTCCAGAATATCATATAAATGGAATCAATACAGTATGTAACCTATTGAGATTGGGTTTTCTCAGTATAATTTCCTGGAAATTTGTCTAAGCTGTGTGTATTAATAATCTGTTTCTTTTCATTACTGAATAGCAGTCTATGGTGTGGATATATCGCAAGTTGTTTAATGATTCATCTATTTAAGAGCATCTAGGTTTGTTCCAGGTTTTAGCTATTATGAGTAAAGCTGCTATGAACATTCGGATACCAGTTTGTTTGCTTTTTTATGTGAATATATTTTCAATACTTTGGGATAAATGCCCAAGAATTTATTACCAGGTAGTCTGGTAATTGCATGTCAGTTTTACAAGAAACTGCCTAACTATTCTCCCAAGTGGATCTATATTTTACGTTCCCACATGCAATGTAGAAGTGATCCAGAATCTTGGCACTCTTGCCAGCATTTGGTGGTGTCACGATGTGAGCCATTCTGACACAGGTAAAGTGACATTGCATTGGGCTTTAATTTGCATTTGCCTAATAATGATGCTGAACATCTTTTCATATTATTATTTGAAATTTGTATACCCTCTTTACTGAAATGTCTTTTTATATCTCTTGCCTATTTTACAATTGGATTTTTTTTCTTCTGTGAGTTTTGAGAGTTCCAGATACTAAAACTAGACAGTCGTCCTTTGGTGGATATGTGTTTTGTAAATATTTTCTCCCAATATGTAGCTTGTTTTTTTTTTTTATCATTTTAACAGTGTCTTTTTGGGAGGAAAAATTTAAATTTGTCAGTTCTTCATGGATCATGTTTTGGTGTCAAGTTCAAGAACTCCTTTTGTAACCCTAAATCCTGAGGATTTTCTCCATTTTTTCTAAAAGTTTTATAGTTTTATGTTTTAAAGTGATTCATTTTGAGTTAATTTTTGTATAAATTGTGAGGCTTATGTCAAGGTTTATTTTTTTGTCTGTGTAGGGCAAATCTTTTAGTTTGTCTTATTTTGAGTTGAAGCTATAATCAGAAAAAAAAATACTTAAAAAAGCCAACGCATTTAAAGCATAAATCTCTTCCTAGAAACATTATAAGTTTATACTCTTGTCTTTCAGATGAAACCTGCTGAAGTCATAGCTTTCCCTTACACACTTGCTGTCTTGGAATCAGGTTCTGTATATACACAAGGTTGTTCCTCTTTCAATATCATCTACCTGGACTTTGTAGGGTTGAGGAGCCAGTAGTGCCACCTTTGGCATTTTCTGTAGACAAGACACCAGACATGTATACACAATCATTCAAGAGAGATTCCTTTATTGCTATTTCCTCCTATTCCATGAGCGAAAAGATCAATCACCTGTTGCTTTTTCTATGATTCTTCATAATTTCTCTCATTTTCTTTCTCTTGTAATTGTAAATTCCTCTTCTTTGTACATCAAACTTTATGGCAATATTAGCAACAATAATGATTAATTATCAAACAGTTATTTTGCTTTTTAAAGCAAAATATTAGGTAATTTTTCTCTGGCTCTCACAATTGTTTAGGTAAGGTACTATTAATTTTAATCATTTTTCAGGAGAGCATGGAGGCCCAGGCAGCTTTCTTATTCCAGTGCTTTTACTTGTTCCACTGCCTTTACCTCTCCACAGTCTTCCCATAAATTAAACTATTGCTATGACATTGACATGTGTTGATCTGCTACATTTTTAAATTGCCTCTAAACCTTGCCTCTAAACCTCTTGAATTTATTAAATTTATCTCATTCTACTACTATTTGCTGCCCCTCGAATGCATAATAATAACCCTGTTTCCATTTTTCTTCCTTATGGCTCTGGAAGACTTAGAATTTGCCATTCTTGTTCTTGTCACTTTAACAGCTTCCCTGTTGCCTAACTTCAAAAACATACCACTGTTCAAAGAAAACAATTCAGCTTTCAGAATTGAATACATTCATATCCTAGGTGAAAGGTGAAAGTGAAGAATTCTGTTTGTTTGGTTGCTTTTCTAGTTGAGTTTGAAAGCAACCACTTAGACCTTTTCCATTTGAAATTTTGTCTTACATGTTTCAGAATATTGTAGAACATACTCATATTCCTGTCTAAACATGTAAGTATACTGTATTATTTTAAGTGGATACATATTGGTCTGATTGTACTTTGTACAATAAAAGTAAGTACTTAAACGAATGTATTTAAAAATAGAAGGGGTGCTTTTCCATACCTTCAGTAGAGTTAACCATAAATCAACCCACACAATTTTAAAAGCAAACAAAGCCCACTTCATACCTCTCTGGGCTAAGTAACATTCTCTGTGAGTATAATAGCTGTTCTCCACTGACCTCCATTGCCTCTACCTGAATACCTTAGAACATAGTATATTTCTCCCCTTGTTCCTTCAACCACTTTAATATCTAGCTATCTTTTTCTTTTTCTACTCTTCTGTAGAGGACTTTTTCCCAGATGAACTCATTCTCTCCACAAAAGCTTTCTCTCTTCCTCCTCATCCTTCCAATTATTCTGCCCATTTGGAATATATTCCCTCTTTACTATAATCTTTTCAATCCTAGCCAGAATTTAACACTGATACTAAAACATATTTTCCTAGAAAGCCTTTTTGATCATCCTCCCTTCAATGTTCAGTCATCTGTCCTTCTGTCCGTCAGTTGCAGATAGCCATGAGTACATGTGTCCATCCATTTTCCAGTAACTCAGCAAGTATTCACAGGGTACACAGTATGTGCTAGACATCATGGTAGGCTTTTGAGTTATAAAGACATATATCAGGTGCAGTAGGAATACAGACATAATTTACATTAAGGGAGTTGAGTGAAGACCCACTTGAGTGGCCACTTGAAGAATCAGGAAAGATTGAAAATTGGAGAAATGTAAAGAAAACATTTGAGACAGGGGCAACATTGTGAATAATGCTGCGGTGAATGTGGGAATGCCAGTGTTTCTATGAAGTACTGATTGTCTTTCCTTGGGTATATAACCAGAAGAGGGATTCTGAGATCATGTGGTATTTATATTTTTAATTTTTTGAGGAACTACCATACTGTTTGTCATAATGGCTGTACCAATTTACATTCCTTTTTTAAACAAGCTTTCCTTTTTCTCTACATCCTCAGCCACACTTGCTACCTTTTCTTTTTTTCCTAATACTTATACTAAAATGTATGAAATGATATCTCCTTGTGGTTTTGATTTGCATTTTCCTGGTGATTACTGAAGTTGAGCACTGTTTCTTGTGTCTGTTGATCATTTGTACACCTTCTTTGGAAAAATCCTATTCAGGTCCTTTGCCCATTGTTTAGTAAGTTTGAGTTTAGTTTTGTTTTGATTTTTGCTCTTAAGTTGTGTGCATTCCTTATATTATTTGGATATAAGCCCCTTATCAGATAAATGGTTTATCTCTCATTCCATAGGTTGCCTTCTCATTTTGTTTATTGTTATCTTTGCTGTGCAGAAGACTTTTGGTTTGATATAGTCCCACTTGTTTAATTTTACTTTTCTTGCCTAAGATTTTAGTATCAGATCCTAACACTCATTGCCAAGGCCAATGTCAAGGAGCTTGTCCTCTATCTATACTTTCTTCTAGGAGTTTTATGGTTTCAGGTCTTAGTTTTAGTCTTTATTTCATTTTGAGTTGATTTTTGTGTATGGTGTAAGATAACATTCTAACTCAGCTCATCAAAACTGGGCTGGGTGGGGATTCCCACCCAGAGCTCACCGAGCAGCCTCACCTTGGGCTGGACTTCTCTATATGGCAGCTGGATTCCTGGCATGAAAGCCCAAGAGAGAGCATTCACAGGGAAGGTGCTCCAAGACACCAAAGCAGAAGCTGCATGGCTTTTATGACCTAGCTGTGGAAGCTACACTGAGTCACTTCTGTAGTCTACAAAGTCTACTGGTTGAAGCAGCCCTCTGTAGTCTGCCCTACCAGATTCCCGGGGAGAGAAATTAACAGCTTTATGAGGATGGTAAAGTTATACTGTAGAAACATGGAAGAAGGAAATTTGGAGAAATATAAACTCATTATTGTAGCTGCGGCAAATTGAGGAGGGTTTTTAATTAAATACATTATCTTGGAGTGTTCTAAGTATATTTCTATAGGAAGAAAACCTTAAGGAAATATGAATAGTTAGGAACATTGAAAGGAAGTTACAACATACTCACACATCACTGGTAGAGATTATAGCATTGCAACTTTGTACTTACACATTTTTAATTAATAAGTTTTCTTTCTGAGCTCTTGACAACAGCACAAAATACCACTTGTTGCTACTTTTTCAAATAATAAATTGGGTTGTTACAGATTTTCATTTAAGTTATTATTAATATCTCCTATTACTGTAAGCTTCTAAGTACTTCATTTATAACAACACTGGTGGTTTTTTTACTTACATTTTATCAGGGTGGCTGGCTAGAAAGATATGCAATAGAGATAAATGATGGCAGAAAAATGGATTCTGAGTGTTGCTTGAAAACCACAATTCCTCCCATTGAGTTGTGACTCTAGAACTGGCCACACTTAATCAAAATCTATTCACTTTTTATGTTTTTTCTTTTTCTATCTGACCCATTGAATAGAAAACAATAAGACTGCTACCCCTTTGGAAATCTCAGTTTAAAGCATTCCCTTTTCTAAGGTATATGCACATACACATGCACATGTAATTTTTTTGGTTTGTCTGTTTCTTTATGCTCCCCTACCTGTTACCAGAATAACATCATATTTTCTTAAGAATGTCATTTTTTTCTTGATAAGCTTTGTTGACGAGTTCTTTTCATATCTTATTTATCATACAGAAAACTTAGCTGAACCAACAAACCATTTCTTAACATGATTATATATATGCAAAAAAAAGGTTCCTGTATTTAAGGTAGTTTCCAATTTAGCTGTGAAGGTAAATCACGCAGTCTAGAGCAGGAGCAAAAGGAAAACAACATGTATAATGATGAACATTTATCAACAATCCTTTCTTCTTATACTTTTCTGTGTGTTTTATGTGAGGGTAGTTGTGGGTGGTAGGACAGAATGGAATTATAGTCAATTTCAAAAATAAAATGGGATAAAATAAATTATTAGCAATTACCACATTATTATACTTTAAAAGAATGTTCCTATGCTTTTATCATAAAAGTAATATATGCTAATGTAGAAGATTTGGAAATCATAAAAGACAAAGTAAAATTGCCCATATTTTCCCATTTCAGGAGAAACAATTCTTAATATTTTAGTGCATTTTCTTCTAGAATCCAGTGTCTATATGTACATATATATGTGTTTTATACAGCAGTTACGGTACATTCCAGGGTGTTTCACTGTACTGCAGAGGCTAGAAAGCTAGAAAAAAATTGTATTTTCTAGGTGCTTTTGTAAAGTTTGGATGTAAACTGGTTTGGGCAGTTGGACCTTGTGAGTTCTGTAGGGTTTAGGTAAGGCTGCCACGAACAAGCACAGCCCAGGAGATGTTTTTGCCGCACCATGGGCTCCTGGGTCGGGCTAGTGAGAGCCGCGGCCTTCGGATCGCTGGGTGTCGGCGGTTCCAGAGCAGCTCTTGGGTCTTTGATTTTCAGATGGTAAAGCTGAATACAAGTCCATAGTTGGGCGAGGTTGGCTATTTTTATTAATTAGAGTGATTCAATCACTGTAAAAGTAACCCCTAAAATTTCACTGCCTTAAAACACTTTATTTCTCTCTCTTACAAATAGCTCAAAGGTAGTGTTCCCTGCCGGCTAACATGGCTCTGGCATCCTCTAGGCTCCATCATCTTCTGCATCCAGCTAGTAGAAGGAGAAAGAGATTGTGGAAAATGTACATGCACTTCTTAAAATCCTGGCCCAGAAATGATACACATAACTTCTGATCATAGCCTACTGGTGAGGACTAGGAAGTAACCTGGCTTTTCCTACATTCAAGGAAGCTGGGAAATGTGGTCACTGGGCAGTCATTTCCCAATGATAACTCTGTATTAAAGAACGGGGGCATGAAGCTTGTATCTGTCACAGTGGCATCTTCTGATGTCATTCCCAGAATACCAGACAATGGAGCCCATTCCTGCATCTCCTGCAATGATTTTAAAGCCTCTGTTTCCTTATATTAAAATTCCTTTTACTTAGAGTAGATAGAATGGTTTCTGCTTTCTGTAACAGATGTATATGCTATATCACTGGTTTTGTACCTTTTAAAATTTTATTTCATCAAAATCAGTTTCTAAGAGCATTTAAAAAGTGTCTCAAATGCTACAACCATGACTTCAACTATTTTATATTGCAGAGAATTATGAATCTTAGTTTAACTTTCTTCTCTTATTATAAACATATTTCCTGCCTAGATTTAAATGTATTATTGAAATTAAAAAATTTTGACAGAATGTGTATAGAGTAGTTTTCCTTGGGGTACATTTATCCTTTTTCTTTGGTGGTCTCTGGGCTTTATTCATGTCTTGTAACTTTATGCCAACCTTAAATATATTGGGTTGTTTCTTTTTCAAAGGACATAAATTTTTTTTGTGAGAACTCCTGTAATTTTGAGGTTGAATTTCTGTCATATTTATAATTTTCAATTTAATAAACCTTATAGAATAATGTTGCTTCTTAATTATGTACATATGTAATCAATAAAAATTCAGCCTAAATGCTTTCCAAGATCTGCTTCTAAAACAGTAAGTTTTACTAGAAAGAATAGACAGCTTTGTTTGAAACATTTTATATGTCTAGGTAAGGGTTAAATAGACAATGGAACATCCTTACAATGGAAGGTAATATAATCCTTAAAAAAACAAACTTTTCAAAAAGCAAAGTAACAAAAGAGTTAACAACTGAGGAAACTCATTATATAGTCATGTGAATGAACTCATATTTTTTTAGGGATAAACTCAAGTTCCAGAACAATGGGACTCAGGTGCTACATTTTGTGGAAGGGGGATGAAAGAAGAAAATTTATTTATATTTGAGTCTGCATAAAACACCTTTTGAGGTTTACAATAATAATTGATAACTTTGGTTGCTCCATGGGATGACTGGGTGGCTAAGAACAAGATTTGGGGAGAGATTTTTGCATTACATGCCCCTTGTGTACTCTTTGAATATCGAACTATGTGTTAGTATAGACTGCCCCAAAAAATAAAAAATCAACAAATCCTGTGTGATGATCCAGGGATTATATCATTGATGTTGAATAGTCTCAATCTGTAGATCTTTCAGTGAAACACCCTCTCAGTAGAACAAACATTCTATATGCACATTAAGGGCTTGCACCGTGTTAGGTACTGGGGATACTAATAAGAATGAAGACAGGTCTATTTAGAAATAACCTGAAAGTCTAGGAGGGGAAACAGCTATGTAAAAAAATCATGGTAATAATGTGCTAAGTGCTATAATATAGGTCAAAAAATTACTTTGCTGTCCATATCTAGCACAGAGAAATCTACATATAGACAACACCCTGCAAACCTGAAGCAATAAGGTAAGTTAGGTTCTAGGCTCCTTGACCTCAGTGCCAGATATCCAAGCTTGTATAGCAACCCCTCGTGGACCTAACTGGTCTTCCCTAATGATTTGTCTAGGAATCAGGAAATTTGTGGTCGAACTCTTCTCCAGATTTCTAGGGTTGCAAGTTTCTTTGGTGCTCTGGAGGAATATTATGGACTACTTCCACTACAGTACTAAATGTTCCTACTGCAACTTTCCTAAAGAATTGTCGTCCAGCATGGGCCTCTGCTGGTGAGCAGCGCACCACCTCACAAGGCAGCCCACACTAACAGCTCCTGTATGTTCTTTTGTTTCACCTTTTCTTCCCACAGAAACTGACTGAGTCAGCAGAAGGTGACCTGAGAGTTAGTATAGCTGAGTAGTTTGGAGCTTGGTCTGAAGTTAGGCTGCTCAATTTTGATATTTTCAGAAATTATAAATATGTGAATTTATGTCTCTTTTCCTCAGATTCCTCATTTGTATCAGGAGGATAAGAAAAACACCTAGTTTATGGTGTTGGCATGAGGATCAAATGAGGCAATCATACAAAGTTCAAAGCAAAGTGACCAGAGCATAGCAAATGCCTTGTAATTGTAATTTTCATTATTGTCTGCAGGTTTGGTCCTATCCTAATTTCAGGATCGTCCCTGGGATAGGCCTAACCAGGGAACCAAAATAAACAACTTCAGTCCCACCCATCCCAGTTAGTACTCTTTATATCCAGAGCCAATAAAAAATAGTGTATTTGGTGACATGGTAAGTAAAGAGGTGTACACAAGAGAGAAATAAAGGCATATTAATGAATAAAAGTTTATTTCCAGATCATTTGCTTAAGGGTGTCAGACAGGAGGTAATCTATCCCCAGTGAAGATGTCGATGAAGCTGTGGTCATATGACAGAGAAGTAGTGTTGAGCAATGATTAAAAACTCAGCATCTTCTGTCAGTCAGAACCTAGTTCAAATTCCAGCTCTACTTTTTTCTGCCTGTTTCACTTTGAGGCAAGTTGATTAACTGATTCAAGCCCTGGTTTCCTGAACTGTCAAATAGGGGGTAATAATACAACCTATATCATGGGATTTGTGTGAGACTTAAATGAGATGATGACTGTAAGCCCCTTAACGGAGTGTCTCCGTAGCACAGCAGAGTAAGGAGGAGAGTTGACTAAATGGTCAGAGTGCACTGGAAGAGACATCTGGGGAACAGGGAGGTATGGGAAATAACAGCGATTGAGATGCCTTGCAAGAATCATCCTGTTGGAAGAGTGGCTTAGTTTCCTGAGTTCAGGAATTCCTTATTTAACTATAGGGCAGCAGGCTGAGCAGGAGAAACAGTAAGAAATCTGACCTAAGTTGGCTTTTGCCCCAGTAGATTCCTTCTACAAATTCAAAGTCAAAATAGAAGTTTCCCAACCATTATTTCAAGCTTCTCAACGTTGCAAGCATAGCTACATCCTTGACAGTCTCTTTTTACCACTTTTAATTATGAGATTGTCTTACTGTGATGATCTTATTGTGTAGCACTCACCATTTCAAGTTGCTTTTCTCATTTGTTATTTCATAGTTCAAATAAGTTTCCCCACAAACATTATTTTGTGGTAGCTAAATCCTTGTGGTATAAAGAAAGAAAGAAATGAGGGGCCCAATTTGTTCAGAACAGCTTGAGTCCTACTGGAGGAAGACTGTCAAATAAGCCACCACCTTTAACAAAATCCAGAAGTAAGTAAGAGAGACAGGGGATTCAGTCACACCAGTAAATCTTAAATTTGAAGGGTGGAGAAAGAAAAAGATAAGGCTTTCCAGAGGGTCTTCAGATGAGTCAAAGAAGGATGGCTATTCCGTTATAGGGAGGGCAGGAAGAGAGACACAGTGAAGTGCGTGAACGTGGTATTGCGGAAACTGCCAGGATTTGAGCAGGTCCAGCAGAAAGCACAACAGGAATATTGTGAGAGAAGGAGCCTAAGGAATCAGCAGGGGCCTGGTATTGTAGGTCGGAAAGGTATGGAAGCAGTTACTGTGCCAGTCTGGAGAGTTTAGGAATGCACTGAAGATTTTAATCTAACTAGGACAGTGAAGTGATATGATCCATTTTGAGATTTAGAAAGCCCACACTGACAGATCTGACTCTAACAAATGTAACTTAATTTTATAGTGACTGCTTAATTTACTTGCTGCATATGGAAGAGATGACAATTCAAATGAGCGAGAACATAAGTCCAAATTCTAATGTACACACTTTCTCTGTCCTTGCTGACTAACTCAGAAAGAAGTACGTATTGAAACTAAGAGGAAAAAGACAAATGATGAGATCGAAGCCATCTGGGAAAAAAGACAACATATCATTCTTGGGTGCTTAAAGAGAGAAACACAGTGTTGCAAGAAAAATAGGTTTGAGAGAAAACAATAGAGAGCTTTGGAGAAAATGACAGGTTGGAGCAAGAGAAGCACAGGAAACAGAACAAAGGCTTAAGCAAGAAGAAAAAGATGTTTTACTGAAAGGTGGACGTAGGGCAGGAAGTAACTGAATGATCCTGACACATGGAATCAGCCCTTGAGTCAAAGAAAGGGTGCAAAAGCTTTTTGCCAGTTCTTATAGAATCTCAGTTTTAATTTGTCTTTTCATATATCCTGCAATATGTGAGGCAATCTGTAAGAATAAACATGTTTGTTACAGTCTGTATAATTTTTCTACAAACAAAAATGTTTTTGTCAGTGTGTTAAACGTGCTACAAAATATTGAGCTCTTTGTTCAGAATTCATATGAACTTTGCAGTAAAACACTTAGTAATGGGTAGAATCTTAAAAGGATTTGTTTTTGATGAGCAGCTGTAAGTTTAAAGCTCATCTGAAACTAAGTGGTTAAGACATTTCATTAGAAACATAAAAGAGTAATTTTCGATGAGACTGTCAGTGTTTTCTGATTTGATCTGCTTAAGAGTTCTTTGGGCCTTACAAAGGCATTATGAGCAATATGACATCTAAACACAGTGGAAGTGAGTGGGTGGGAGCAGTGGGTAGCCGCATTTGTTGTATAGGCTGAACGATTCAAGAAAGGCTCCAGATTCTCTCTCCTTGCCCAGGTTGTCAATGCTTGAAATTCTATCCCAAGAAACACACTTTTTGTTTTTTCTTTTTGAGCTAAGTATTTTCCAGTCCTTGTTGACCTGAAATCCAAATATCTCTTGATGTAGTTAAGGCCTTTATTTGTTATCTTCTGCGTATTTAATCATGGGGAAGCATGGAGTTGTAGTCCAGATTTGTCTGTCTCAGCCCAGACAATTTAGATAACTTGTCCACAATGGCTGTTGTAGATGCAGAACTAGCTACATTCATATGCACCCTGGATGGTCACCTTTACTTAGTGACAGTGGATTGTTTTTTTCTGAGAAACAAGGGCCAAGGGCTAGAAGGTCCTGGAGTTCATGCATGGACAGAGGGACAGAGTGAGTGAAGCTGGAAGGCAAAAATGTAGGAGGGATTTCAACTCTTTCTCAGTTTAAGACTGCCTTTGGTTTGGGAACATGCAGAGGAAAAGGGTAGTTTGGCATAAAGTCTACTCATAGTTTGAACCATTCCCTCCCAAGTAGAAAGTATTTACAATTTTTAACATGGGTTACTGTCCATTTTAAAAAGGGCAAGCTAACTTGTCTGGGATGTTGTCTTGCCTTTTCACGATTGTCTCAGGCAACATACTTTCTCTGCTACAGAGCTGCAGGGCTAAATACAAGACTGCCGCCATGAAATTCAAGTGTTTTCCAAGTATTTTCTTCTTCTCCAGCTGTGTTCTCTGATTAGAGAGTTAGCATTTAGAACTCTTACTCTCTGAATGGCCCTTATATATATTCCAGTGACCAGGAAACCTGCAGCTTTCCCCTTATCCTTTAAAGTGCCATTTCAGTGCTTTGAAAACATTTCATCCATCAGTGGTATCAATACTTTTCAAGCTGTGAAAGTTGGCTGTTCTGGCTACTTGCACAAATAATGAGCATGCAGAGCTGACCCAAATTCTAGTCAAGAACTGCATAATATAAGCTAATCATTTTATAAAAAATGCATTGAGTTGCTCTCTAATAAATTCTGAAAGAGCTACAAGATAAAATGCACACCATGTCAGCTCTTTAATATGACTCAGTGTTAGGAGAAACATACTTCCTTTTAATTTTTTCCCATTCCCCATTCTCCAACTTCTCTCCTAAATAAGAGTTTCAGTGCTTATTGTAAAAAAAATGTAAACAGTAGATGTAAACATAAAAAAGAGTAGTACTTGTATCAGACCAAATAGACTTCAAAACAAAGAAAGTAACAAGAGACAAAGAAGGACATTAAGTAATGATAAAAGGGTCAGTCTAACAAGAGGATATAACTATTATCAATATCTATGCATCCCAGAGTTCCGGGAAGATGGCGGCATGAGCAGGGTGGCGGAAATCTCCTCCCAAACCCATATGTATCTATGAAAATACAGCAAATACAACTATTCCTAAAAGAGAGACCAGAATACACAGGACAACACACAGACTGCAACTGCACCTGACATGACTTGGCACCCCGCGAGGTGGGTAAGATACCGAGCTGCGTCCCGGCAGGACCTGAACACTCTCCCACCCCAGCGCACCGGCAGGAGGAGAGGATTCAGAGCCGGGAGGTAGTGGAAGTACACCCTGCGAAATAACCAGCCCTGGTGATCTGGGCCGGGAATGCTGACATGCATCGCGTGGTGTAGTGGACACTGGAGAGGCAGAAGGTGCAGGTTTTAAGCTGGAACGCGCCTGGGTCCGTGCAGCTGGCTCCCGAGACAAAAGAAAAGCATGCACTTTTCTCAGCGGTCTTACAATCATACCAGCACATTCAGTCCAGCGGGCTGGGAGTCCTGAGACATTTCAGACCCTTTGCCTGGTGACTGGGAAAAAGTAGCCACACTGAAACTTTGCACGGAGAACAATAGCCTCCCCTTCGTTCCTGCCGCAGCCAGAGCTGCAAACGGGCCAGCAGAACTGCGCCGCGGCTGCGGAATAGTGGAGCAACAGCACCACCTACAGCATCCTTACAGAAACTACTCCCGGTGGGCTTTTTTTCCCCTTTATTTCTCTTTTCTTTCTCTTCCTTCTTTTTTTCTCTTTTCTTTCTCCTCCTATTTTTTCTTTTTTTTTTTTTAAATCTCAAAGAGCCCAGCTGACATACATGGCACCTGCCAGCGAACACTTCTATCACCATGAAAAGACAGAGGAATATGGTACAGACAAAGCTCACCCGGACAACACCAGAGAGGGAGCCTGAAGGGATGGAAATGCATAATCTTCCTGAAAAATAATTCAGAATAAAAGTCATAACCATGCTGATGGATCGACAGAGAAATATCCTAGAGCTGAGGGAGGAAGTGAGGGAAGTGAGGAAAGACAATGCAGAAATGAGACAAGCTATCGATGGGCTTAGCAGCAGACTGGACGAGATGAAAGAGACTGTTAATGCAATAGAACTCAGAGAACAGGAATACAGAGCAGCTGAGGCAGAGAGAGATAAAAGGATCTCTAGGAATGAAAGAATATTAAGAGAACTGTGTGACCAATACAAACGGAACAATATTCGCATTATAGGAGTACCAGAGGAAGAAGAGAGAGAAAAAGGGATAGAAAGTGTCTTTGAGGAGGTAATTGCTGAAAACTTCCCCAAGCTGGGGAAGGAAATAGTCTCATGGTCCACAGAACCCCACAGATCTCCCAACACAAGGGACCCAAGGAAGACAACACCAAGACACATAATAAGTAAAATGGCAAATATCAAAGATAAGGACAGGTATGAAAGGCACCTAGGGAGAGAAAAAAGATCACCTACAAAGGAAAACCCATCAGACTATCATCAGACTTCTCAACAGAAACCCTACAGGCATGAAGAGAATGGTATGATATACTTAATGCAATGAAACGGAAGGGCCTTGAACCAAGAATATTGTATCTAGCACGATTATCATTTAAATATGATGGAGGGATTAAACAATTTCCAGACAAGCAATTTGCCACCCCTAAACCACCTCTACAGGACATCTTAAAGGAACTGCTCTAGAGGGAAGCACACCTAAGGCTAAAAAGATGTCACCAGAGAAAATAAAATCTTAGCAAAGAAAGCAGACCATCCAAATACTAACTAAAGACAAAGAATAAAACACCTAGTATATAAAGAATGGAGGAGGAAGAATAAGAAGGGAGAGAAATAAAGAACCATCAGATAGTGTTTACAATACCTTAACAAGAAAGTTAATTTATATTGTTAGATAGTAAAGAAGCAACCCTTGAACCTTTGGTAACCACGAATCTAAAGCCAGCAATGGCAATAAGTACATATCTATTGATAATCACCGTAAATGTAAATGGACTGAAGGCACCAATCAAAAGACACAGAGTAACAGAATGGATAAAAAATCAAAACCCATCTATATGCTTCCTAAAAGAAACTCACCTCACACCCAAAGATATACACAGACTAAAAGTGAAGGGATGGAAAAAGATATTTCATGCAAACAACAAAGAGAGAAAAGCAGGTGTTGCAGTACTTGTATCTGACAAAATAGACTTCAAAATAAAGAAAGTAGCAAGAGATAAAGAAGGACATTACATAATGATAAGGGGGTCAGTCCAATAAGAGGATATAACCATTATAAATATATATGCACCCAACACGGGAGTGCAGACATATGTAAAACAAATACTAACAGAATTAAAGGAGGAAATAGACAGCAATGAATTCATTTTAGGTGACTTCAACATACCCCTCACTCCAAAGGACAGATCAACCAGAAAGAAAATAAGTAAAGACTAAGAGGCACTGAACAACACACTAGAACAGATGGACCTAACAGACATCTACAGAACTCTACACCCAAAAGCAACAGGATACACATTCTTCTCAAGTGCACATGGAACATTTTCCAGAATAGACAACATACTAGGCCACAAAAAGAACTTCAATAAATTAAAAAATATTGCAATTCTACCAACCAACTTCTCAGATGAAAAAGGTATAAAATTAGAAATAAATTTTAGAAAGAAATCAGCAAGGCTCACAAACACATGGAGACTTAGTAACATTATCCTAATTAATCAATGGGTTAACAACAAATCAAAACGGAAATCAAAGAATAGATGGAAACTAATGACAACAACAACACAAAGCCACAACTTCTGTGGGATGCAGATAAGGCAGTTCTTAGAGGAAAGTATATTTCAATCCAGGCCTATTTCAAGATGGAAGAACAAATCCAAATGAATAGCCTAAAGACACAATTAATGAAATTGGAAAAAGAAGAAGAAATGAGGCTCAAAGTCACCAGAAGGAGGGACATAGTAAAGATCAGAGAAGAAATAATTAATATTGAGAAGAATAAAACAATAGAAAAACTCAATGAAACTAAGTGCTGGTTCTTTGAAAAAATAAACATAACAGACAAACCCCTAGCTAGACTCATTAAGAGAAAAAGAGAATCTACACACATAAACAGAATCAGAAATGAGAAAGAAAAAATCACAATGGACACCACAGAAACGCAAAGAATTATAAGAGAATACTATGAAAATCTACATGCTAACAAGCTGGAAAACATAGGAGAAATGGGCAACTTAGAAAAATATAACCTTCCACAAATGACCAAGCAAGAAACAGAAAAACTAAACAGACCAATCACCAGCAACGAAATTGAATCGGTAATCAAAAAACTCCCCAAGAACAAAACCCCCGGACTTTATGGGTTCACCTCAGAATTCTACTAGACATATAGAGAAGAAATAACACCCATTCTCCTTAAAGTTTTCCAAAAAATAGAAGAGGAGGGAATACTTCCAAACTCATTCTATGAAGCCAGCATCACTCTAATACCAAAACCGGGCAAAGACCTCACCAAAAAAGAAAATTACAGACCAATATCCCTGATGAACGTACATGCAAAAATACTCAACAAAATGTTAGCAAACTGAATTCAAAAATACATAAAGAGGATCATACACCCTGATCAAGTCGGATTCATCCCAGGGATGCAAGGATGGTACAACATTCGAAAATCCATCAACATCATCCAGCACATAAACAAAAAGAAGAACAAAAACCACATCATCATCTCCATAGATGCTGAAAAAGCATTTGACAAAATTCAGCATCCATTCATGATTAAAACTCTCAACAAAATGGGTACAGCAGGCAAGGACCTCAACATCATAAAGGCTATATATGACAAACCCACAGTTAACATCATTAACAGTGAGACGCTGAAAGCTTTTCATTTAAGAACGGGAGCAAGACAGGGATGCCCACTCCCTCCACTGTTATTCAACATAGTACTGGAGGTCCCAGCCACGGCAATCAGACAAAAGAAAGACATACAAGGCATCCAGATTGGTAAAGAAGAAGTCAAATTGTCACTGTTTGGAGATGACATGATACTGTACATTAAAAACCCTAAAGACTCCACTCCAAATCTACTAGAGCTAATATCTGAATTCAGCAAAGTTGCAGGATACAAAATTAACACACAGAAATCTGTTGTTTTCCAATACACTAATGATGAACTAACAGAAAGAGAAATCAGAAAAACAATTCCATTCACGATTACATCAAAAAGAATAAAATACCTAGGAATAAACCTAACGGAGGAAGTGAAAGACCTGTAGTCTGAAACAAGACACTCCTACGAGAAATTAAAGAGGACACTAACAAATGAAAATTCATCCCATGCTCTTGGCTAGGTAGAATAAATATTGCCAAAATGGCTATACTACCTAAAGCAATCTACAGATTCAATGCAATCCCTATCAAACTGCCAACAGCTTTCTTCCATGAACTGGGAGAAATAATTCTAAAATTCATACGGAACCACAAAAGACCCCGAATAGCCAAAGCAATCCTGAGAAGGAGGAACAAAACAGGGGGATTTACGCTCCCTGACTTCAAGCTCTACTACAAAGGCACAGTAATCAAGACAATTTGGTACTGGCAGAAAAACAGACCCACAGACCATTGGAACAGAATAGAAAATCCAAAGGTTAACTCAAACATATACAGTCAATTAATATATGATAAAGGAGCCTTGGATATACAATGGGGAGATGACAGCCTCTTCAGCAGATGGTATTGGAAAAACTGGACAGCTACATGTAAGAGAATAAAAGTGGACCCCTGTCTAAACCCAAACACAAAAGTCAACTCAAAATGGATCAAAGACGTGAATGTAAATCATGAAACCATAAAACTCTTAGAAAAAAACATAGGCAAAAATTTCTTGGACATAAACATGAGGGACTTCTTTATGAACATATCTCCCCGAACAAGGGAAACAGAAGCAAAAATGAACAAGTGGGACTATATCAATCTGAAAAGCTTCTGCACAGCAAAGGACACCATCAGTAGAACAAAAAGACATCCTACAGTATGGGAGAATATTTTCATAAATGACGTATCCGATAAGGGGTTGACATCTAAAATATATTAAGAACTCATGCATCCCAACAGACATAAAGTAAATAATCCAATTAAGAAATGGGCAGAGGACATGAATAGACACTTCTCCAAAGAATAAACTCAGATGGCCAACAGGCACATGAAAAGATGCTCCACATCGCTAATCATCAGAGAAATGCAGGTTGAAACCACAATGAGATATCACCTCACACCAGTGAGGATGGCCAACATCCAAAACACAAACAAGAACAAATGTTGGCGAGGATGTGGAGAGAAGGGAACCCTCCTACACTGCTGGTGAGAATGCAAATTAGTTCAACCATGGTGGAAAGCAGTATGAAGGTTCCTCAAAAAGTCAAAATAGAAATACCATTTGACCCAGGAATCCCACTCCTAGGAATTTAACCTAAGGATGCAGCAGCGCAGTTTGAAAAAGACATATGCACCCCTATGTTTATCGTAGCACTATTTACAATAGCCAAGAAATGGAAGCAACCTAAGTGTCCATCGGTAGATGAATGGGTAAAGATGAAGTGGTACATATACACAATGGAATATTATACAGCCATAAGAAGAAAACAAATCCTACCATTTGCAAGAACATCAATGGAGCTAGATGGTATTATGCTCAGTGAAATAAGCCAAGTGGAAAAAGACAAGTATCAAATGATTTCACTCATATGTGGAGTATAAGAACACAGAAAAAAAAAACTGAAGGAACAAAACAGCAGCTGACTCACAGAACCCAAGAACGGACTAACAGTTATCAAAGAGAAAGGGACTGGGGAGGTTGGGTGGGAAGAGAGGGACAAGGGGGAAACAGGGGCATTACTATTAGCAGATATCACGTTGGGGGGCTCGGGGAGGGCTGTACAACTTAGAGAATACAAGTAGTGACTCTATAGCATCTTACTATGCTGATGGACAGTGACTGTAATGGGGTTGGTGGGGGGGACCTGATGAAGGGGGTAGTTTAATCACTATAATATTGCACATGTAATTGTAGATTAATGATACTGAAATAAATTATAATAAATAAATAAATAAATTAATTAAAATAAAATAAAATGCTGGCATGAACTAGAAAAAATATATCTATGCACCTAACACAGGATCACCTACATATGTGAAACAAATACTAACAGAATTAAAGGGGGAAATAGAATGCCATGCATTCGTTTTGGGAGACTTCAACACACCACTCACTCCAATGGACCGATCAACCAGACAGAAAATAAGTAAAGAGACAGAGGCACTGAACCACGTATTAGAACACATGGACCTAATGAACATCTACAGATCACTTCATCCAAAAGCAACTGGATACACATTCTTCTCAAGTGCACATGGAACATTTTCAAGAATAGATCATATACTAGGCCACAAAAGGAATCTCAGTAAATTCAAAAAGATTGAAATTGTACCAACTAGCTTCTCAAATCACAAAGATATGAAACCAGAAATAAATTATTCAAGGAAAATGAGAAAACCCACAAACATATGGAGGCTTAATAACATGCCCCTAAATAACCAATGAATCAATGACCAAATAAAAACAGAGATCAAGCAATATATGGAGACAAATGTCAACAATAATTCAACACCGCAAAAATCTGTGGGACACAGCAAAGGCTATGCTAAGAGGAAAGTATATTGCAATACAGGTCTACCTCAGGAAAGAAGACCAATCCCAAATATACAGTCTAAACTCACAATTAATGAAACTAGAAAAGGAAGAACCGATGATGCCCAAAGTCAGTAGAAGGAGGGACCTAATAAAGGTTAACACAGAAATAAATAAAGTTGAGAGGAATAAAACAACAGATAGAATCAATGAAAGCAGGACCTGGTTCTTCAATAAAATAAACAAAATAAATAACCCCCTAGCCAGACTTATCATGAGAAAAGGAGAATCTACACACATAAACAGAATCGGAAATGAGAAAGGAAAAATCACTGTGGACACCACAGAAAAACAAAGAATTATGAGAGAATACTATGAAAAATTGTATGCTAAGAAACTGGATAACCTAGAAGAAATGGTCAACTTTCTAGTAAAATACAACCTTCAAAGGCTGCCCAGGAAGAAACAGAAAATCTGAATAGCCCAATTACCAGCCAAGAAGTTGAATTGGTAAACAAAAACTACCTAAGAACAAAATACCTGGACCAGATGGTTTCACTTCTGAATTTTATCAAGCATTTAGTGAAGACCTATTACCCACCCTCCTTAAAGTTTTCAAAAAATTAGAAGAGGAGGGAACATTCCCAAACTCATGCTATGAGGCCAAAATCACTCTAATACCAAAATCAGGCAAAGACACCACAAAAAAAGAAAATTACAGACCAATATCCCTGATGAACATAGATGCAAAAATACTCAACAAAATATTAGCAAACCAAATTCAAAAATACATTAAAAAATCATCCATCATGATCAAGTGGGATTCATCCCAGGGATGCAAGGATGGTCCAACATTCGAAAATCCATCATCATCATCCACCACATCAACAAAAAGAAGGACAAAAACCACATGATCATGTCCATAGATGCTGAAAAAGCATTTGACAAAATTCAACATCCATTCATGATAAAAATTATCAAAAAAATGGGTATAAAGGATAAGTACCTCAACATAGTAAAGGCTGTGTTTGTCAAACCCACAGCCAACATTATACTTAACAGTGAAAAGCTGAAAGCTTTTCCTTTAAGATCAGGAAGAAGACAAGGATGCCCACTCTCTTCACTTTTATTCAACATATTCTGGAGGTCCTAGCCACAGCAATCAGACAACACAAAGAAATAAAAGGCACCCAGATTGGTAAGTAAGAAGTCAAACAGTCCCTGTTTGCAGATGACATGATACTCTACATAAAAAACCCTAAAGACTCCATTCCAAAACTACTAGATCTAATATCTGAATTTGGCAAAGTTGCAGGATACAAAATTAATACACAGAAATCTGCTGCATTCGTATACACTAATGATGAACTAGCAGAAAGACAAATCAGGAAAACAATTCCATTCACAAATGCATCAAAAAGAATAAAATATCTAGGAATAAACCTAACCAAGGAAGTGAAGGACTTATACTCTGAAAACTACAAGACACTCATGAGAGAAATTAAAGTAGAAACCAATAAATGGAAACACATCCCATGCTCATGTATAGGAAGAATTAATATTGTCAAAATGGCCATCCTCCCTAAAGCAATCTACAGATTCAATGAAATTCCTATCAAAATACCAACAGCATTCTTCAATGAACTAGAGCATATTGTTCTAAAATTCATATGGAACCAGAAAAGATCCCAAATAGCCAAAGCAATCCTGAGAAGAAAAAATAAACCAGGGGAATTACGCTCCCTGATTCAAGTGCTACTACAAAGTAATCAAGCCACAGTAATCAAGACAATTGGTAGTGGCACAAGAATGGACCCATAGATCAATGGAACAGACTAGAGAGCCCAGATATAAACCCAAGCATATATGGTCAATTAATATAGATAAAGGAGCCATGGATATACAATGGGGAAATGATAGCCTCTTCAACAGCTGGTGTTGGCAAAACTGGACAGCTACATGTAAGAGAATGAAAGTGGATTATTGTCTAACCCCACACACAAAAGTGAACTCAAAATGTACCAAAGACCTGAAAGTAAGTTATGAACCAAAAAACTCTTAGAAAAAAACATAGGCGAAAGTCCCTTGGACATAAACATGAGCAACTTCTTCATAAGCAAAAATGAACAAGTGGGACTATATCAAACTAAAAAGCTTCTGTACAGCAAAGGCACCATCGGTAGAACAAAAAGACATCCTACAGTATGGGAGAATATATTCATAAATGACATATCCGGTAAGGGGTTGACATCCAAATTACACAACGAACTCACACACCTCAACACACAAAAAACAAATAAGCCAATTAAAAAATGGGCCGAGGAGTTGAACAGACACTTCTCCAAAGAAGAAATTCAGATGGCCAAAGGCACATGAAAAGATGCTCCACATCACTAGTCAGCAGAGAAATGCAAATTAAAACAGCAATGAGATATAACCTCACACCAGTTTGCCAATATCCAAAAGATAAACAACAACAAATGTTGGTGAGAATGTGGTGAAAGGGGAACCCTCCTACTCTGCTGGTGGGAATGTAAACTAGTTCAACCATTGTGGAAAGCAGTATGGAGGTTCCTCAAAAAACCAAAAATCAAAATACCATTTGACCCAGGAATTCCACTCCTAGGAATTTACCCTAAGAATGCAGAAGAGCAATCTGAAAAAGACATATGCACCCCTATGTTTATCACAGTACTATTTACAATAGCCAGGAAATAGAAACAACCTAAGTGTCCATCAGTAGATTAATGGATAAAGAAGATGTGGTACATATACACAATAGAATATTATTCAGCCATAAGAAGAAAACAAGTCCTACCATTTACAACAACATGGATGGAGCTAGAAGGTATTATGCCCAGTGAAATAAGCGAGGCAGTGAAAGACAAGTATCAAATGATTTCAGTCATCTGTGGAGTATAAGAACAAAGAAAAAGCTCAAGGAATAAAACAGCAGCAGACTCACAGAACCCAAGAATGGACTAACGGTTACGAAAGGGAAAGGGATTGGGGAGGATGGGTGGGAAGGGAGGGATAAGGGGGAAAAAAGGGTCACTATGATTAGCATGTATAATGAAGGGGGGCAGACACGGGGAAGGCAGTATAACACAGAAAAGACAAGTAGTGATTCTATAGCATCTTACTACACTGATGGACAGTGACTGTAAAGGTGTATGTGGTGGGGGCTTGATAATAGGGGGAGTCTAGTAACCATAATGATGTTCATGTAATTGTACATTAATGATAGCAAAATTAAAAATTAAAAAAAAAGAGTAGTAGTGCCCCAAGAAAAGGTCCCATCCAAAGAAATGATTACAGAATCTTTGATATATTTCCTCAACGGTGGGTGGTCATAGACACGCATGTATAATGTGGGTCCATGATATATATTTTGTTCTTTAACCTGCATTTTCTTATAATAATATACTATGGGAATCTTTCTGTGTTAAAAAGGAAACCTATGTCATTATTTTTAAGGGTTGCACACCCCATGATATATATATAACTAGTAACCTATTGATGAACATATAGGCTGTATTTCAAATTTTTCCTTATTACTCACTGTGAAGCACCCTTTTCTGTCCAAGGTATACCATTATAACACCCAAATAACTGCCACTGTCTCTCATGTTTGCCTCCCTAGTACTTCCTGTCTGTGCCATGTAGTTGGCTCTTTAATCTGCTCCGTGCTGTACCGGGCACTGTTGGTATGTATTTTAATATGTCTTTAGTTTTTCAATGTAGTATGTAAGCCTGGAGGAGAATGGAAATAGGTCTTAGTTTCTTTATTCCCTCTCCTTTAATGTGTAATGTAGACCAGTGACATAATAGAAGATTCTCAAATATTAATGCTGACAGATTGATTTTTTATTTCAGTTTTATTTGTAGCCTCTGGCAAGTTTCCCATATTCTAGGCTTTTTGCTGATTTACTTTACTCCACCCAAATGTATCTATTCTTTAACTTATCTCATTTAAATATATGTACCTGAATAACAAGATAGTTACAACATTTAACCTATATGACCAAATAATGAAAATACAGAACAAATATAGAACCTGCAATGTTTTAGGATGTTCTGACATATATTAATTCATATTCAGACAATAGCTCTTTGTTCCTCATAATGGCCAAATAACATGGGCTTAGTCAGTAACTTCATTTTATAAATGGGGAAACTGATGCATAGAAAGATTAAATGATTTCCCAAACAGTGATATAAGTAGGATTCCAGCCATGAAAATCAGGCTCCATATCTATGCACTTATCTGTACACAAATGGCTTCTCAACTAGCTGATGGTGTTTAACGGACTTAGTGGACTCTTCTGGTCCAATGTGTTTGAGCCATTACCATTACAGAGACCTGAGGAGACAGGATCCAAGCAGTAGGAACTTCAAGCATTGCAGTGCAAGGAAGGGAAATGCTTTGAACAGGATTCTCCTTAGATCACACAGGAGAGGAACCTTCACTTGTATGGGGATACCCTTAGCATATTGTAATCTCAAATATATCTGAAAGAGAAATGCCACTAATATTCTAAATGCAAAAAAAGATTTCAAAACTGTCCTAGTCAATGAGGCTGCAGATATGATACCCCATATTAGTGGCTCCAAATATATATATATATACTGTAATTTGATGCCATATTCAGCCTTAAAGAATCACACAAAATAATCTGTTTGCAGGATAGGTTTGATTGCAGATTGCTGAAACAAACATTTGGAAATAATCTTCCTACTTTGTTTACTACCAGGGAACATACATTGGGTGTGAACCTGGATAATTCGCACCTCTTACAATCCAATTTCTCCTTTAAAATGAGCTGTTGAAATTTTAGAGCATGGAGAGAGATAAATGAGTCAGTGGCTAGTGGCAGGGTCTTATTTGCTCTACATTTTCCTTTGAAGGGTCTTAGGGCAGATGAGAATGGTGCTCTTCACAAAGCCAAATGACTTCACCAAACCTTAGTTTCCCCTGATTTTAAAGATTTTGGCTAAGATATATATATTAGATGCAAAAATATCAAGGTGATTTTGACAGTAGTCAGAAATGAACTCTTCTATGTGCTTTTGGAAACAGGAAAGGTAAATTCTAGGATGGCTTTTGGGGTCCTTTTTAGCTGCTAGCTCCTACGGAACTCATGTACATTTAGATGGTAATATTGCCTCTGACTACAACTAGCTCAGTGCTTCTCATCCAGGGCCAATATTGGCCACCAGGGAACATTAGGCAATATCTGGAGATATTTTTGATTGTCACAACCAGGAGTGGGGTCAGGGAACTGTGTCCCACTGGCATTTAGTATGCAGAGGCCAGGCCTAATGCATTTGCATCTTAAAATGCACAGGACAGACTCCACAGTACACAATCATCCAGCCCTAAATGTCAGTAGTGCTGTAGTTGAGAAAGCCTTGACCAGCCAATGTGTGGAGACCTAGGCAGAGCAAAAGATAATGACATATAGGTCTTTTCTTTGATTTCCATGCAATCTCATTTTGTAAAGTCAGAAACCTGTGTAATGACAACCCAATGAGCTTCGAGAATATATTGCTAAGAAGCCTTTTAAACTAGCAAGATAATTTAAGTTTAATGAGCCCTACTACCTTCATAAATATCTCCCCCAAAACTTTCTTTCAAAATACAAATTGAATTATGGACCTTATCTGCTTCAAAAAGTTTAATATATTACTCTCAGGAAAAAACTGTACTCTGTAAATGGCCCACAGGCTCTGTATGATCTGGTCCTGGCTCATTCTCCAGCCTCCTCTCAGCCTCCTTGTCTGCTATTTTCCCACCACATAGCCCTTTAGCTACTCAAATGCATGAAGCTTGTTCCTACATGGGGACTCAACCCACATTCTTCCATTCTTCCTTCTACTTAGAATATTCTTTCCCATCCACAGCCCTCTTTGTGAACCTATGTGTCTCAGCTTAAATCTTAGCATCTCTGTAGTACACTGAAGCTCTCCCTAATCCAGAGTAAATTCTAGGTATTATTATAATACTTATTACATTCCTAATCACATGTTTCTGTGAGTTTATGTGTCAGTGTTTGGTTCCTCCTATGGCTTTATGACCCATGAAAGGGAAAGTTGATGATGCTCTTTTTTTTTCTTTTTTAACTTGCCAAAAAGTATTGATTGCTTAATTTGTTTGTATATATTTACTGGGATGACAAATGTAAATATTATATATATATATATAAACATATAATGGTAAAAGCAGATAACATGAGTTCTACTCTCTTAAGTTTTTAATTGTACAGTACAATATTGTTAACTATAAGCACGCTGTTGTACAGCTGATATCTAGATTTATTCTTACAGTGCTTTAACACCACATATCTCCAGTGTCTAACTTAATGTCTTTCCAGAGTAGGTCCTTAATATGTATTGTTGGATAAATAAAAGAATCTGGCTTTGAGTCGTAGAGGAAGATGATTCCTCTGCCCTTTACTCTCAGTCCCCCAGATATAACCACAATACGGTGCTCCGGGACAGGAATTTCTCTATTGGGTACAAAGAGCAGAGGTCTTTAACAGGGCTCCATCCTTTCTCTGTGGCATAAATAGATAATTGTCCAAAAGGAGAGAACATTTGCTCAGTGCTGTGGGTTGGGACATTTAGACTTGATGCTTTTTTCTGCTGGTTTGTGCTACAATTACATCTAAGAGAGGTGGCTGCTTCTGTCTGGAATAACAAGGATGAAAGGACAGGACAATTCTTTTACAAAGTTTGGGATTAGAATGGCAGAACATCTCTGCTCAAAGTATGCATTGGGTTAGAGAAAAGCAGTCCTAAATGTTATCCACACTTCAGCTGATCTTTGATAGGAAGAATCTTATTAGTACCAATGCCTGTGTAAGTTGAGGGTTTTGATTGACAAGGATTTAAAAAGAACTCAAGACCTCATGAAACTGTCTAGTCTGTGCATATCTATCTTGGGCCAAGAAGAGTATTATTAGAATGTACAGATGGACTAATCTGGTTAGTATCATGATAACCTGGGTGCTGTTAGCCAGGGCCTCCTGACTGTTTATCATCAGCACATCATCTTTCTGTTTCAGAGAAACTGGGACTGACTGGGCACCCTTAATTCTTTGAATAAAATAATAAGGACATATTTTCCTTTTTTTATTTCTCTAAATGCCTGACCTGCATTTTACCTTTTCTTTTATCATGTAAAAGAACATTGTACTCTACTTATGGTTTATTATAAAGAGAGATCATATGTCTGTGTGTAGGTATATATGATCTTTAGTTTCTGTTGGGTCAAGGTATGCTACAAATAAAGAAATATATACTCTTGGTGAAAATCTTTTTATATATTTGGTTCAGGCACAGCATTTGATTTTATAAAATGAATAAACTAAAACTAAATTGGCTTGTAGTTCTCCAGTCCAAGAAGCTAGAAATAATTCTTTTAAAGGAGGTTATTTTCAAATATGAATTCCTTATAAAATGCTTCTGCTTTGTTTTGGCTCAAATCCTAGCCATATAATATTTTGATTTCAGATCATGTGTTTTACATATTGATCACGGCCTAGTGACTAAAGTCAACAATGTCTGATTCAAAGATATTTTCTTTATTGATAACAAGAAAAGTTTCTTAGCAGTCTCATGTTGCCCATTGAAATAAATAGAGGGTACAATATCACTGGTCATGCTAATTATTTAAATGTGGCATAAATTAGTAAATGTGTATTTTGTCATCAGTATCATTACTTTGAACACTAGTATTGTTATCACCATGATTGTCAAGAGTTTTCTGTTTCTTCCTTCTCATCCTCCCCTCTCAATTCACAAAGGTCAGGGTGACAGAATTTGCCAAAAGAATACCTTAATAACTACTTTAATATATGGTTATAATACAAAACTTATTACATAAGTTTATATTAATAAAACTCATTAATAAGTCATAAAAAAATCTTATAAGTTGATGCATTCTGCTGAAAGATGTTAAAGGCCCGTTCCTATAAGCAGACTGACTATGAATTCCCTGTATTAGATTTTGCTCCTGCATAATAATTGCCATAAACTTCATGGCTTAAACCAACACAAATTCATCATCTCGCAGTCAACCCATGAGCTGACGTCATCTTCTCCTCAGGGTCTCCCAAGGCTGCAGCCAAGGCGTTGACAGGACTGTGGTTTCACACGAGGCTCAGAGTCCTATTCCAGCCTTATTCGGGTCATTGGCAGGCTTTAGTTCCTTGCAGCCGTACAGCTGACCCCCTATTTTCTTGCTGGCTGTTGGCAGGGGATGACTTTCTGCTTTTAGAGATCACCCACTAATGTTCTTGCCACTTAGCCCTCTTTGACACAACAATTTGCATCTTAAGCCTTTCTCAAGATCAAATCTCTCTCTTCTGGAAGAGCACAGTCCTTTGAAGAACTTACCTGAGTAGGTCAGGCTCATGTAGGATAATTTGTTTTTTGATTAACAAAAGTTGACTAGCATACTCTCTAACCTGCCTATCAGATTCTTCAGCTCTTTCTGATAGGCCTCTGCTGTATAACATGATAGTGAGAAGCCGCACAGCTAATCAAATAAAATGAATTAAAATTACATAAAATTAAGAAATCAGTTTTTTTTTGTTGTTGTTGTATTAGCCATATCCTACATTTCCAATAGTCACATGTAATCAGTGACTGCCACAAAGCAGCAGACAGTGCAGTGATAGACTACTTTCACCATCACAGAAAATTCTATTTGGGGTCAAGGTGTTAATAGTTGGTATGGGTTATCACATCTATATAATATAAATACTAAGACTTTTATTGTCTTAACTCAGAAGAATGATTAAAACTAGAAATTTTAGACATGTGAAGGTGTGCAAGAAGGGGCGTATTTTATGAGAATATTTTAGTATGTGTTAAGTCATGCTATAGAGGTGGTGCATTTTGGTCCATTCATGTTCTCAGCTGCAGGGACAGTTTCCTGCTGTTGTCTCTCCTTTTTGTGGTGGCTAAACGTAATAATAGAAATTTCCATTATCAGGGAAAGTCCTATTGGAGAGTGCTTTGGAGAAACCCATAAATATGATAAACCTCAATCTAGAGGGCAGCTACAATAGTGCTGTCTAATGGAGTATTCTCAGATGATGCAAATGTTTTCTATCTTTGCTGTACAACATGCTGCCCAATATGGTAGTCATCAGCTACATGTGGCTACTGAGCTACTGAAATATGGTTAGTAAGGAACTAAATTCTTAACTTTATTTTAATTACAAATTTATTAGGTAAATAATTAAAAATTTTAAATAGATACATGTGACTAGTGGTTACCATATTGGACAGTGTCTAGGATACTACACAATTTCAATTACTGGAGTCCATGTTGGATACTATTCTGTCATTGGCTAATACATCAAATTTGGGAGCTTTTAAGGCTGTGGTAAGAAGATGGTTGGGTAGGCTTGGAAGGGACAATATAATGCTCTTAACTTTTCATTATGTTTTAGGTAATTTTGAAAGTCCAAGAAAAGATGTTGAAAAGTAAAATTTCCTAGTTTTGAATCTTATCTTAGATTCAAGTTAGCTTTTTCATCTGCAGCAATATGTCTGCCTTTAGAATGTTATAGCTTTATTCAGCTGGAAGAAATCTCACAATGTTTTCTCCTTGGATTCACTTGCCTTTTGCTTTGTTACATTTAATTATATCACCCCTTAAGGCAGATGGGAGGGAAAACATCAAGTAAATATGTTCCACTTCAGAACTTGTGCTTCCCCAAAAGGTATAATTTGTAACTTAATAAACACAACCCCATTGTGATTTAATTAACAAGTCACAGCAACAAACAAAATAGTAAATCTGTGATTTATTTTAATATGATGAAAATGGCAGACTTCTCTTAGAGGAGAATTAAAAGTGAAATAAAATCAAATTTAGCTCAGTGTTTCATCTCTTGATGTAATGATGAACTGTCACAAGAGCACACAGTGCCTGTCTCCATGGAATGTACACCTATTTCTGTGATAAAAATCTCCACTGTGCTGATGTGTTTAGGTATCATTTTCAGATGCTCAGTTTTTCAGGAACTGGACCAAATACTGAGACAGCAGGGCACTCATAATGATGGCTATTTCTGTATTAACAACATGCCAAGTCTGAGTAAAAAATAGTTAGGCAAGCACATTTTATAGTAGAATTTTACTATAGTTAGAATTTGGCATTTCTACTATATATAGTTTGAAAAAGAAAATCCCAGTACTTCTGTTTATGATAGGAATAAAAGGAGAGTGTCTGCTCCACCTTTTTTTTTTTTTTTTTTTGCTTATGGGTCAGGATGTCACATGTGACATGAAGTGTCATAGCTGTGGATTTGTAAGAAAGAAGGCATCACAGAGCTTGGCTCCATATGTACCATAGTGGTTAAAGAAGGCCACTTTGGGCACTGGCTTTAGTACAGTTATATGTTCCAGTTCTAGTTACCAACTAGAGCTACAAAGAAAATGAACTTACGGAACAGAAATTCTGAAAAGTTCTGTACTTTCTATAGCACTGAAGAACCAAGGAACATTTCCACTCACCACATTTTGTGTCTTGGTGCCTTATTTTTTCCCCCTTGAGCTACAGAGTGATAAATAGGATCTGGGGGTGGTAACGTGCAGCAGGATAATGGTATTTTGAAATGTCACCTAAATCTTTTTTCTGGATAATTTATTATATAATATTCTTCCTTGAAACCTTGTACCACTCACATCAGGCTGTGAAGTGGAGACTTGAGGCCATGGAAAATAAGAAGGAGAGGGTGGATATAGCTGGAAACAAACATTTTGACTGAGTCACCAGAAGGATTTTATTCAAATTTCCAGCAGACACAATGGTCTGAAAACAAGATGCAGTTTAACTGCAGGAAGCAGGAACTTGAGGGAAAAATGGTTTTGGAATTTACTTATCTTGGTAGATCCAGAGCCATGTGGAACCCCACAGTGGGAGATTGTAGGATGGGAAATAAAGAAAGATTTTTAGGTAGCAAGGAAGGTATACAAATACTTCCTGTCCAGAGCTGAGGAATTTATGAAGGACTGGGAGGGGAAAATAACAAATTGAGACCTAAGCATAGTCTATGCTTTACCCCCTCACCAGTCACTGCCTGCTTCCTACGTCAGACTCTTGTAGGTGCAGAAAATAGAGACCCTGACAGTCTGAGGAATGTGAAAGAGGGTCCTGAACAAATGTGGGGCTTTAACTTATTAGTCACTCATTTGGTTGTGCTTTGCACATTTTAGGCACTATACACTCTTAATTGGAGTGAGCTTGGTAGACTATGAGGGAAAATAATTAGAAAAAATGAATCCAAAAACTTTTGAGTGATACTCTTAAAGGGGAGGAAAGGTATGGCCAGTATCTGGAGCAAAAGTAGAGGCAAGAGACAGAGTTTTGTGTTGTTTTTAAATATTTTAAAATTTATTTTTAAGATGAAATGATTAACATGTTATATTTGGGTTAGAATGACTCAGTAGAGAGAAGGAACAATTCATGGTTACAATGTTATTGAGTAAGTGAAGGTGGATGAGAAAGAGAGGATGGCTTTGCTGGAAGTACAACAGGGACACTAGAATTGTGGGCAGATGTAAAAGGAGGATCAGAAATGAGAGCAAATAGACATGATTTGAAGGTTATAATTACATAGAAATAGTGGATTAAGTATTTAGGAAGCTAAATTCCTCTTGATTTTGAAGGCATTAGAGGAGTCCAGTGTTCTCAGCTGAGGTGAAGCTGTCCCCCCTGCCCAGGGTGATTTGGCAGTGTATGCAGACATGTTTTTTGTCACACCTGTAGGGGGAAATGCTACTGGTATTTAGTGGGTACAGGGGGGTTTCTGCTAAATGGCCTACAGTGCAAAAGAGGGACCCTGACCGCGGAGAACTGCCCCGCCCAAAGGGTGGATAGGCCAAGGCCGAGCAACTCCACAAGCCCGGGTCCGCTTGATCTCTGCCAGAACTGGAGCTACTTCTACTGGTGCGGTTGATTTTGTTTGGTCCTTATAGCCGAACAGAAAAAGAAGAAAAAGCAACGCCAAGCCAGAGCATTGAAATCTTTACTTTTAAAAGATTTCTGGCCATGTGGCACCCTGCAGGGAATTCTCCCATCTAAAACATGGAACTTTTAGCTTAACTACGTGGCTTGGGCCACCCTCTAAACTGCAATTTGAGTTGAAGTGGTTCACTCAATTCCTAGCCAGTCACACCAATCCATTTAAAAAGTTCTGTGAAAAACAAAGGTCTACAAGTATTCTGGGTCAGCTGAGAGCTTTAGAATTGGATTTTGTAGTGAAAATAATCTTCTTTTAACACAGTCTTTCAAGTCACACATTTAGATGCTCACTTTTCTTTTCTTAGTTTGAATGAGTAACGCAGATGCAGTTTCATAAATTCTATGGTTACATTAAAAACACCATTATTTAATAACTAACAAAATAAGCCTCAGACAAAATAAGGATTTAAAAACTTCCTTATTTCAGATGCAAATGCCACATTAACTGGCACATATTTCTGTAGGATTTGAACTGAATCCTTTACTACAATGCAGCAGACTGAAAGGAATATGGATAACAAAATGATCTGAAAAACCAGAAAATCAAAGTATTTACTAACTTGAAAACTGATGTGAAACATCATCATTTTATGCTTAAGTAAGATTTCTAGAACAGTTTCTAAAAGTAGTCTAATTACTAGGGCCAATGTGAATGTTCCTATTTTCTTTGATAACCTGTCTTATTTTTCAGATTCACTGGACTGTAATATCTGCAAGAAAGGATAGACAAACCAATTAACCTGTACATCCTAATATTAGCTTTAGCTAGTTACACATAGTAACACAGTTAAGCTATGTAAAAAAAATGACTGACTCAAAAAAAATCAGTCCTAAATAGAGCATATAAATATGTTCATTATAAACCACCTCAACATCTTTTTAAAAGAATGCAAGGCATACATAATACATAAACATAAAAATATTTAGTTGTATATGTCTTAACATTGAACAATGACTGATTTCTCTACATTCATTCCTTTATACATAAACATAAAAATATTTAGTTGTATATGCCTTAACATTGAACAATGACTGATTTCTCTACATTCATTCCTTTATTTTCAAACTCCTTTTAAAGAGTTTTCTTTCTTATGTCACATTGGTATTTAAGGCACTTGTCTATATTTGCCGACTGCCCACTATATGCAGAACACTTGGCCCTGGGGATTCAGTGGTGAGTCATATACTCTACTTGGCTTAAGGGGTTTACAGACTATCAGGATAGATACAGAGAGAGAAGTAAACAGGTAACAACAATCCAATGTGATAAGGTCTGTGGCAAAGATAACCACGAGGATGCAATGTAAGACTTGGAAGTTTTCTGAGAAGGACAAGTTAGTGAAATTCTAAGCTGCTCTCTGAATAATGAGCAGTAGCTGCCTGGGTGAATGGGGTGAGAGAGAGGAAGAGGACATTTCAGGCAGAGGGGACAGCATGATCAAATACTCAGAGATGAAGCAGAGCGTGGTATATTGGCAGAAATGTCAATGGTTTAACATTAGTTTAGGAAAGGAAAGAGACCAATGGGATTGTACTATAGTCAGAATGTATCTTTACAGAGTTCATATGTTGAAATCCTGACCCCCAAAGGTCATGGTATTAGGAGGAGGGGCCTTTGGGGGTGATTAGGTCATGAGGGTTGAGTGCTCTTGTAAAACAGACCCCTTCAGAGCTTCCTAGCCCCATCCATGAGAGGAAACCAGAGGTGCCTACTATGAACCAGAAAGAGGGCCCTCACCTGATCATGCTGGCACCCTGATCTTGGACTTCCAGCTTGCAAATCTGTGAAAAATAAATTTCTGTTGTTTATAACCTACTGTGTCTGTAATATTTTGTTATTGCAGCTCAAACAGAATTACAAATTGTTGAAGATAAGTAATCAGGGGCCAGATCACCAAAGACACTTTATCCTGAGGGTACTGGGGAATCACTAGGATGTATTATCTAGTGAATAAACTTGACCAGGCTTCTAAAATAAAAGATCTAGAGCTGCAATGTGGAGAACATATTAGAGAAAGACCAACTCAAATCAACAATTCTATTATTTATTTCCTCAAGCCAACCAGCTCACTAATAAATACATTCTGACTGACGATATACATATTTGCAGAAGTGTCCACTAAACAATAACAACAAAAATGGGGATGTTACAATCTGTAGCACTAAGTTTGGAAAAATAGAATATTTCAATTTTAAAACCATCTTAAAGTGCTATTAAGAAATGATATAACAAGAAGAAACAAGATACATTGAAAATTATGTCTTTCACAATCAATACCGATACTAAACATACTCACTGGCAAATATACACATTGGTAAATAAAATACACAGTGAACTCTAAACAGTTTATTTCATTACAGAGAATAGAGAATAAATGATAAGAATTAGGCAAAATCTACTCACATAGTTTCTGAAATTTTTCTTCTTAAAGTATTAATAAGTTGTTTCTTTATAAATTGTTTTGTTGCTACTTATTGTTGCTAATTTAGAGTATTAGATACCAATGAGTTATGTGTGAATTCCACATACCTTATCCACCAATTTATTCAGTTTTAATAATGAGAGGAATTAATGTTTCTCCATGGAATTCAAGATCCTAACATAACTTGTGACAAGAGATGTCTTGCGCTAATATGTTGCTAATACTGTTTTTTTTAAGAGAAAGAGAGAATGCATAGGAGATGTTTTCAGTTCCAGATGTAAGTTTTGATTCTTCTCAGGTTCTATATTTTTTGTTCTGATGAACCAAACTACAGTTGTTTTCTAAAATAACAGAGTGAATCATAAAATCACACTGAAGATGATTTTAATATACCATCATGACCCTGTATAATGAAAACTGCAAAAATATTGTTAAGTAGTCTGATAGTTTCCAAAACTCTCTTCTTTAAATGTTGTAGCTTAGAGATGGGAACAAGCCACTTTACAATAACATGCTGTGTGCAGATGTCTCTCTTCTTAATTTCAATTCAAAGAAAACACAAAAATGTTCACGCACAGCAGAAATTGTGAATTAATAGGACCTGCAGTTAAATCTTTCTTGCATTATAAACTGTGCTTATGACTTAACAAAGAAGATGTCAGCATTGTGAAGGTCAAAGTTGCTTGGCATCAAATAGATCAAGTGCTGAATTGTTTATAAACATGTTAGAAAAGTGCACGGATGTAAAAGTATTCTTATGCAGAACTTGACACTGAAAATAACACTTTCTATTTAATTAAATGTTGAGAAGGCATTTATAGACACCAGTGGAGAGCAGTTTTCTTAGATTGTGTCTAAAATGACCTTTAATCTCCTTTGCAGTAATTCCCTCCCACCTGAAATATTTGATAAAGAAGGATATTTGTCAGTAGTTACATTCATTACAATTTCAGCTTGGCTTTGAACTTTGTGGTCTAAGTGAGATGTTTTTCACAGCATTTCTTGATTATTGTTTCTTTTGGATATTTTCTACCTTTTCCTCCAAATATGGTGCAGGTCATAGGTAAAAGTTTTCAACTTTGGAAAGAATGGAAAATCAGACATGGAGATAAAATCAAGGGCATCTTATTATGACTGCACGAAGCTCCCCTACTCAAAATATCTCAGTATTTTCCCACTGCTTTGTGGATAAAGATTTCAATTTATTGGTGTTCCTTTCCATCAGCCAGGCTTTCCAGCATTGCTGAATTGTTCACTTTAGATAAAATGGCTCACTGGGTGTCTCTTAGGTACATGTTGTTACTGCCTTTGTTTTATGTTTGTTTTATTTTGTCTCTTTATATTATTTCATCTGAAAGAAGCACCTTCGCCCTTCTTTTTCTTTGTGGGTCCTGATGAAAAGATACTTACCTAAAGATACCTCCTCCTCATGACGCCCATCCAGGACTTGTTGCTTCTTTCTCTCACATAATTAAGAGAAATACACAGATTGGACCTTGAAAGAAACCACTGCTGGTTCTTATGAAGCTGTGTCTCCAAGCTCCTGTGAAGAAGCCATACTCTTGGTCAACTATTTAAATCAGACCACAAAGGACCTACTGAGATGTTTCTTGCTTTTCTGGTTTTGGTCCTTGACCCTTGATTCACAATTAATAACTTGGTGCTCAAGAATTTATGATTTTTAGGAAAATACACACACTCAGGTATCCTCTCTCAGAAATGTCACCCCAAGCATCTTGGATCAATAATGTCTAGTGATGAAGCTTCATATCCCGCAGAGTAGTCATGAAGCAGAAAAGGAGATTGAGCTTCTCTCCGAGCACTTATTTTCAAATTATTAAGAACATTTGGAGAATGGGAGTGCTTGAGTATTGAGAGGGTTGAGGAGGGAAAGAGAGATGTCCACCTTGCCTTCAGAGATGCTCTTCTTTCATGGTTTCATGGGGGGTTTTATAATTTTTTCCATAGAATATTTCATTGAAATAAAGATTACCATGGATTAAAGAAAAACAATTTGCTCTAGAGATTGAAATGAATCACTAAATAACTAACTTTGTTACCCAAACTCAACTTTCCATAAAGCATTCCATTCCATGAAGTTCATCCTGACCTCCCTCCCAAGATATGGCTTCCTTTGAACTCCTCTAGCAATTACCATCTGAGCTCTGGAGTAAGACAGTCTAAACTCCTTTATGCCTTGTTTTCTCCTTCATTATCCTATAATATGAGGATTATAATAGCATCAACCTCAAGGATCTGTGGAAAGAATTGAATAAATTAAATTACTAGCACTAAATACACAAATCATACTGTTATCTATTATTATTATTAGCTACTTAATTTTGTTCTACCTTATGTAACTCATGTGCTGTTATCTTAAATTGCTTTTTCATTTTATCGTGTAATATTACATGCCTTCAAGTAGTTGACATGTGTGTATATATATGTATATATATGTAATAACATAAATAAGTATACATTTGAGAAATAGAATTTCCTCAACATAACTGAAACTATTATGTACATTTTCCCAGTGCATACCCTTACTTTCTGCCAGAAATTTTATCATAGTTGTTATCTCTAAGAACAGGTTTTTTTAATTTAGTATTTTTAAAGTTTATATAAATGGTGCCATGAAGGAATGTATGTGTTCCTTTACTTTTCAAAAGCAATTGACTTTTATTCCTCAACATTTTCTTTGTGAACGCCATATATATTATTACATAGAGCAGTAGGTAATTTATTTTTTGCTGCTGTAGACTGTCACATTTTATGAATAATATTTATCTGATTTCCAATTGAGAGAAGTTTTGGTTTCCTCTAGTTTTCTTCTTTATTAAAGTATCATAAATATACACTCTCATGTTGGTTTAAAATATACATATCTTCAGTTCAACAGTCCTCATGATCAACTTACATCAATTGACTATAGATGTGTGGGTTTTTATCTGGGTTCTTTATTCTGTTCCATTTATCTATGGGTCTGTTCTTGTGTCAGTAGCAAATTGTTTTGATTATGTGGCTTTGTAGTAGAGCTTGAAGTCAGGGAGTGTGATCCCCCAGCTTTGTTTCATTGGATTGGTTCCTTGAGAAAATAAACAAAATAAATAAAACTCTAGTGAGACTTATCAAGAAAAAAAGAGTGTATACACATAAACAGAATCAGAAACAAAAAAGGAATAATCACAATGGATACCACAGAAATACAAAGAATTATCAGAGAATACTATGAAAAATTATATGCTAATAAATGGTACAACCTAGAAGAAATGGACAACTTTCTAGAAAAATACAACCTTCCAAGATTGACCCAGGAAGAAACAGAAAATCAGAACAGACCAATAACCAGCAATGAAATTGAATTGTTAATCAAAAAACTACCTAAAAACAAAATACCATGTCCAGATGACTTCACAGCTGAATTTTATCAAACATTTACAGAAGAGTTAATTCCCATCCTTCTTATAGTATTCCAAAAAAGTAGAAGAGGGAATACTTCAAACTCATTCTAAGAGGCCATCATCACTCTAACACCAAAACCAGAAAGACACCACAAAAAATAAAATTACAGACCAATAACCCTGATGAACATAGATGCTCAGGATTGCTTTGGCAATTCGGGGTCTTTTGTGGTTCCATATGAATTTTAGAATGATTTATTCTAGTTTGTTGAAGAATGCTGTTGGTATTTTGATAGGGATTGCATTGAATCTGTAGATTGCTTTAGGCAGGATAGCCATTTTCACAATATTAATTCTTCCTATCCATGAGTCTGGGATAGCTTTCCATTTACTGGTGTCTTATTTAATTTCTCTCATGAGGGTCTTGTAGTTTTCAGAGAACAAGTCTTTCACCTCCTTGGTAAGGCTTATTCCTAGATATTTTATTCTTTTTGATGCAATTGTAAATAGAATTGTTTTCCTGATTTCTCTTTCTGTTAGGTCATTGTTAGTATATAGGAATGCAACAGATTTCTATGTATTAATTTTGTATCCTGCAACTGCTGAATTTAATTATTAGATCTGCTATATTTTTGGTGGAGTGTTTAGGGTTTTCTATGTACAATATTATGTCCTCTGAAAACAGTGAAAGTTTAACTTCTTCCTTATCAATTGGGATGTCTTTTTTGTATTTCTGTGGTATCCATTGTGATTATTCCTTCTTTGTTTTTGATTCTGTTTGTGTGTACATTATATTTTTTTCTTGATAAGTCTCACTAGGGGTTTATCTATTTTGTTTATTTTTTGTTGTCTGATTGCCATGGCTAGTACTATGTTGAAAAAAGTGGTGAGAGTGGACATCCTTGTCTTGTTACTGATCTTACTGGAAAAGCTTCCAGCTTTTTGCTATTAAGTACGATGTTAGCTATGGGTTTGCTGTATATGACCTTTATTATGTTGAGGTACTTACCCTCTATACCCATTTTGTTGATAGATTTTGACATGAATGAATGTTGAATTTTGTCAAATGCTTTTTCAACATCTATGGGGATGATCATGTGATTTTTGTCCTTCTCTTTGTTATTGTAGTGTATGATGTTGATTGCTTTACAAATACTGTACCATCCTTGCATTTCTGTAATAAATCCCACTTGGTCATGTTGGATGATCTTTTTGACATATTTTTGAATTTGGATTACTAATATTTTGTTGAGGATTTTAGCATCTATGTTCATCAGGGATGTTGGTCTGTAATTTTATTTTTTTGTGGTGTCTTTCTGGTTTTGGTGTTAGAGTGATGATGGCCTCTTAGAATGAGTTTGAAGTATTCCCTCTTCTACTTTTTGGAATACTATATGAAGGATGGGAATTAACTCTTCTGTAAATGTTTGATAAAATTCAGCTGTGAAGTCATCTGGACATGGTATTTTGTTTTTAGGTAGTTTTTTGATTAACAATTCAATTTCATTGCTGGTTATTGATCTGTTCTGATTTTCTGTTTCTTCCTGGGTCAATCTTGGAAGGTTGTATTTTTCTAGAAAGTTGTCCATTTCTTCTAGGTTGTACCATTTATTAGCATATAATTTTTCATAGTATTCTCTGATAATTCTTTGTATTTCTGTGGTATCCATTGTGATTATTCCTTCTTTGTTTCTGATTTTGTTTATGTGTACACACTCTTTTTTTCTTGATAAGTCTCACTAGAGTTTTATCTATTTTGTTTATTTTCTCAAAGAACCAGCTCCTGGTTTCATTCCTTTTTTTCTGCTCTTTTATTCTTCTCTATTTTATTTATTTCTGCTCTTACCTTTATTATGTCCCACTTTCTACTAACTTTGGGCTTCATTTGTTCTTTTTCTAATTTCTTTAATTGTGATTTTAGACTGTTTATTTGGGGTCGTTCTTGCTTCTTGAAGTAAGCCTATATTGCCATGTACTTTCCTCTTAGAATTGCCTTTGCCACCTCCCACAGATTTTGGGCTGTTGTGTTTTTGTTTTCATTTGTCTCCATGTATTTCTTGATTTCTGTTTTAATTTATTAATCCATTGATTGCTTAGAAGCACTTTGTTTAGTGTTTGTTTGTAAGCTTTTCTGTGTTTTTTTGTTTAATTTACTTCTAGTTCCATACCATTGTGGTCTGAGAAGGTGCTTGATACAATTTCAATCTTTTTGAATTTACTGAGGCTCTCTTTGCAGTCTAGTATGGGATCTATTCTGGAGAATGTTCCATGTATGCTTGACAAAAATGTGTATCCTGCTGCTTTTGGGTAGAACCTCCTGTAGATATCTGTTAAGTCCATTCGATCTAATGTATTGTTCAGTGCCAATGTTTACTTATTTACTTTCTCTCTGGTTGTTTTGTCTATTGATGTGTGTGGAGTGTTATTGTCCTAAAATGAATGTGTTGAAATCTATCCCCCCTTCAATTCTGTTATATTTGTTTTACATATTTAGGCGCTCCTATATTGGGTGCACAGATATTTTTAATGGTTATATCCTCTTATTGGACTGATCCTTTTATCATTATTTTAATGTCCTTATTTGTCTCTTTTTACTTTCTCTGTTTTGAAATCAGTTTTGTCTGATATAAGTACTGCTAGTTCTGTTTTTTCTCCTACCATATGCATGGAATATCCTTTTTCATCCCTTTACTTTTAGTCTATGTATGTCTTCAGCTCTGAAATGAGTCTTTTGTAGGAAGAATATAGATGGGTCTTGTTTCTTTATCCATTCTGCCATTCTGTGTCTTTTGATTGGTGCATTCAGTCCATTTACATTTAAGGTGATTACTGATAGATATGTATTTATTGCCATTTTATTAATTGTTTTATGGTTCTTTTTTATAGTTCCTCTCTATCCCTTTCTTCCTCTCTTATACTCTTCTCTTGTTATTGATGGTTTTCTTTAGTGTTGTAATTGGATTTGTTTTATTTATTTATTTATTTATTTTATTTATTTATTGTGAGTGTATTTATTGTAGGCTTTAATTTTGTGGTTACCGAAAGTTCAAGGATGGCTTCCTTACTATATAATATTCTATCTTAAATTGCTGATTACTCCATTTCAAACACAATCTAAAGGTACTTTTTCTCCTTCTTCTTCTTCTTCCCCCACATTTTTCATATTAAATGTCATAATCTGCACTTTTTTTGTATGCCTTGACTGATTTTGTGTATAGTTGATTTTGCTTCTTTTGTTTTAATTTTGTACTTGCTTAGTAATTAGTTGGTTTACTAGTTTACTACCTTTACTGTGGGTTTTTTTTCACTGGTGACAGCTATTTAGGCTTAGGGACTGTTCCATCTTAGCAGCTGCTTTAACATATCATGTAAGACTGGCTTAGTGGTGGCAAATTCCTTCAACTTGTTTTTTTCTGGAAATTATTGAATACCTGCTTCAAGTTTAAATGATAATCTTGCCTGGTAGAGGATTCTTGGTTGGAGGTCCTTCAATTTCAGTACATTAAGTATATCATGCCAATCCCTTCTGGCCTGTAGAGTTTCTGCTGAGAAGTCTACTGATAACTTGATGGGATTTCCTTTAAAAGTAATCTTCTTTCTCTTTCTGGTTCCTTTCAATGCTCTCTTCTTATCCTTGATCTTTGCCATTTTAATTATTATCTGTCTTTGTGTTGTCTTCCTGGGATTCCTTTTGTTAGGAGATCTCTGTGTTTCCATAGAGATCCTGAGCATCTCTTGCCTTCCCCAGATTGGGGATATTTTCAACAATTATTTCCTTAAAGAAACTTTCTATTTCCTTGTCTTTCTTTTCTCCTTCTGATACTCCTACTATGCAAATATTGTTTTGTTTGGATCGGTCACATGGCTCTTTTATCATTCTTTGAGGGTTTTTTTTCTGTTTTCCTCAGCTTCATTGTTTTCATGTTCTCTAATTTCCATCTCATTCACCATCTCCTCTACCTGCACTAACCTACTCTTAAATCCCTCCACTGTGTGTTTCATTTCAGATTCTGTATTCTTCAGCTCTGAGTGGCTTTTCAGATCTTCTGTCTCTATTAAAGTCCTCCTTGAGACCTTGAATAATTTTCTGTAAATGCATGAACATATTTATGACTTTTATTTTGAAATTTTTATCAAGAATATTGAGGATCTCCATTTCATTTAGCCCTCTTTCTGGGGTTCTGTCTTGTAGTTTCATTTGGATCATATTCCTCTGTTTACTCATTTTGTAAGAGTTTCTGTGTTTTTACCTTTGTATTAGATGTCTCTAATATGCTTCCTGGCCTATAGAGTAATAGCTTTATGCAGAAGGTGTCATATGGTGCCCAGAAGCTCAAAATTCTTTACTCTCTAGTCCCTGGTTCTATTTTGTGGGGGTCTCAGCTGCTGGCATGCAGTGGCAGAATGTCTTTCTGTCTCTACTGGCAGTTTCCTTCAGCCACTGCTTTCATGATCAATTTAGGAGTCTCTGTTGAATTTGCTGTGGGCAGGGCCACCGTCTGCCTGACCTGCAGCAATGGTGAGGCTGCAGGGATAATGGGGTGGGCAGGCTGATGTGCAGCTCTGCCTAGGATAGACGTGCAGCACTGGGTTTGGACACCTGCAGGGAGGAAGGAGCTCTTGAGGCTGGCTTCTGCAGGTACCTTCCCAGTTGGGATGAAATAGTGCCAATGAAGCTGGGAAAGTCTCCCTCTACCTGCCATACAGCAAAGTCTGACACTGCTGCTTGGCCAAGTGGGTTGGCTCCTGGCAGCATGCATAGGGAGGAGCCTCAGGGCTGCATTGCCAGCAAGGGAAATGGGGCATCTGGGGCTCCCCTGAGTTCCTGATCTGTTGGGCCAAGGAAGGGCTGGGGAGGTATCATCCACCTGCGCTTTCTCCTGGGGAGAAAGTTCCATCTAACCCTCACCCCTCTGATACCCCTCCCACTGCTGGCAAGTCTTTCAAACTTCCACCTCTGATTTGGGTCTCAGGACTTGTGGAGCATGTCTGTCCTCCACACTGGTTGGAGTCTCAGCCTCCCAGGGGGTCCCACCTGCCCCTGGTGTCCAGCCCTGCTAATCACCAGAACTCAATATAATGCGGACTTGTGCTTCCAAAGCAGATCTCCTGGGCCAGGTGTGTAGTGATCCTGGACTCCTAGTTCCTCCCTGCTCCGTTCCTCTCTTTCCTATTTGTAGGCTGGGGTGTGGGGAGGGCTTGGGTCCCACTTGATCTAGGCTCTGCCGCCTCACCCTTCTCTGTGTGGTCTTCTCTTCTCCTCCAGGTATAGGGGGTCCGTCCTGCAGTTTTCAGGTCATTTTCAAATTAGTTGTATTTTCTTCTTTTATGTGTTTTTTTAGGAGAAGGTTCACTCCTTGCCTTCCCACTCCAGCATCTTTTTCCATAAGTCCCCCCAGTTCTTTCCTGTATTAGCAACACAACTGTGGACATCCTTGTATATGTTCCTAATATTAAATGGTACTTTAATATTTTACTGTTTAACTTTCCTTTGTTCTTCCCATCCACCTAGTTGAAATGTCTTTTAGAGTCTTCATGGTATTTAACATAGTTCCTTGACCGCAACAGGTATTCCACATGTGATGGTTAATTTTTATGTCTCAACTCACCTGAGATAAGAGCCAGACAGCTGGTAAAGCATTATTTTGGTGTATGTCTATGATGATGTCCCTAGAAGAGTTTAGCACTTGAATCAGTGGACTGCATAACAATCTTTCCTCCCCAGTACGGGAGGCACAACCCAATCTATTGGGGACCTAAATAAAGCAAAAGGCAGAAGAAGGTTGAATTCTCTCTACTTTGTACTAAGATATCCATTTTCTCTTGCCCTTGGATATTCAAGTTCCTGCTTCTCAAGCCATTGGACTTTAGGCCTTATGCCAACAACCTTCAGGTTCTCTGCCCTTTGGACTCAACAGAATCACACCGCTGACTTTACTCATCCTCCAGCTTGAAGGCAACAGATCAGGGCACTTCTTAACCTCCATAATCCATGAGCCTGTGCCCACAGTAAGTCTCCTGTTATATGTATCTGTATGTATCTTATTTGTGTTCTTTCTCTGGAGATTGCTGACATGCCATAAAAGCTTGTATATTTGATGTAATTGAAATAGGTGTATCCATTGATCAATATATCAGTTAATTAATTGGTCTTTTTCCTTTTTCTGCCCCTTAGCATTCATCTCTTTCATATGTTGCCTCCTAATTTGGCTATTTCTTCTGTACAGGGTAGCCCTTTAGAATATCAGTGGTACAGGCACTGACATATAAAGTCATGTTCACAGTTAATATACTCTTTTTCAATATTATGTATCATCAAATACTGGAAAAGCTAGTTAACTTGTCTAAATTAATTTCTTCCTCTATAAAAATAGTATAAAAATGTCTACTAAATAACTTTGTTGTAGGGATTGGACACAGCACATTTAGAACATCTAGTGTAGTAAGTCCTCAAAATATATATTATTATTATTATTAATATTTCCTAACTGATTTATGTGGATGACTCTGTTCTCTGCAGCTGGATGTTATCCCTAGAGCATGAAGAATATTCTTATAATTATACTCATCCATAATACTTGACATAACTCATATTTGTTGAATGGAACAGAATAGTCAGTGTTTATTAAGTAACCATTGATTGGCTAAATCCCTGTTGAGCCACTCTTCTTCCTCCTTGCTCTCACTTAACTTTTGAAGGTGATTTATAGTCCTGTAAGATTGCCAGTTAGGGCTGGAGTAGAGAGGGGAGCCACTGGCCATGGCAGAATGGAAGAGAAATAATAACAAGAAACTGTTCCTGAGGTGGAGACTGAGAAGACAAATTAGGTGGTCACCTCTGTGGTATGACTTGAAATATATTAAAATACTAATTTTAGAAATGTCTACATCCTGCCTACATCCTGTCACATTGTCAAAAGTCTCCACTTTCAGTCCTTATTTTGAATGAAGTTTTTAATTAAAGTCTTATTCACTATTTTACATGGAAGTACTCCCCTTTAACATGATGATGCTAATGCAGAATGGTCAGTTATGCTCTTTAAGGTGCCAAACAAACTGATGATATCAAAATTTTTCTAAGAGCCGCCTTATTATAATACAAATCATTTAGTATGTGTTTTTCATGTGCCAGTTTACCTACATCGTTTATAATGTTCACAGATCTCTTCAATTTTGATATTATGTCTTTAACAGGTGAGGAAATAGAGACAGAAAAATTATTTATTCAATTTATGCTTTCATAGCTATCCATGCCCAGGAGTTAGAATTTAGAAGGTATAGTCCTAAACTCTGCTATACCATGAGGTGTCTCATCTCCAACCATAGCCTATGCTCTGCTTGAAACACAGTAATTGATAGCATGATGGGATAACTGGAGAGGAAGTTCTTGACTTTTGTCAACAACACTGTAACCTGAACTGTCTGCATCTAGCTGACTCTGTTTACATAATAGCAAAGCTTAGTGTTAAGGCCTCATTTCAGGAATAAATGAGCTTTCTCAAGTCTTTTTGGGGATGTGTGCTTCTGCTTCTTGGTGAATCCATACTGCAGATTGCTTCTACCTTGTATTATGGCTTCTAGCCATGGTTCAAGCAGCTCTATCCTCAGACTTCCATTCCTTTGGTCACTGGCTGTGTAGTTTCATCATACATGTGATCACTTTCCTTCTTTAGAAGCAGCAATGTTACAATTACTAAAGTGTGCAGATAACAGTTTTACCCTCATATTGGTCCCAAAGACTTCAGCAATGGTTTCTTCACCTGAGGTTCTAGAACTCAAGAACTTGATGTTCACAGGGCTTGCTCTCTCACCTCTCTCAGACCTTTTGTTACTTGTTTGGTAAGAGTTTTCCTGACAATCCTATTTAAAATTGCAAGTACGCCTCTCGCCTCTCCAGTTTCTATCTCCCTTTGTTGCTCAGTTTGAATTCAGAGCACCTATCATCATTTTACTTACACAGATTTTACTTATCATTTTTCTCTCTTCTCTTAATCTAAGTTTCAGTAATAAAGAACTTTTGTTAACTTTTTTAATTACCTTATCTTCAGAGTCTTAAATAATGTTGAGTACAGAGTAGGTACTCATCAAACGGTTACTTAAGAAATTAATAATCATTTTGGATTACTTGAATGCCAAGAGTGGCACTGAGTTGGATGATGAAACCTCCTTAAAAAGGGGGCTGAAATCTTTTGGTCATTTCTTTTGGTACATCAAAACATGTAAGTATTCTTACTAAACTTATTCATTAAAAAAGTACTTGATAGAGACACATGAAATTATTTAGGATATTTTATTCCTTTTTCTGTCTCAGTATCAAATCCATAGACTTTATTACAGGTAGTCTCTCTTTGTGCATGATTGTCCTAATTTGGACATTTAGGACTGTGTAGAAAGTAACCATTTTTCACTTCAATTTCATTTGGAATACTCAGCAGAGGTATTCTAGGACTGGTTTGCTGTCATGGTAAAAGTGGTGGCAGAAAAAAAGAGGATGAGAAAATGAAAGTGAGCTGAGGACTTTCAATCTGGCGCTCATCTTTAGCTATCTGAGATTTAATAATCTCAAATCTTTTTCACTCTTGTCAAAAATTGCTGATAAATGGGTAGAATTTTTATTATCTCAATACTTAGCTTATTCCCTTAGTACGTGATTTGACAAGTATTGCTAAGTAGAAAAAGAATCTTGACAAGGGAAGTAAAGAGATCATCTGGGCAATTTTCAAGTTGAAATCAATTATAAATTTCTCATTACTGAGTTGTTCAAACTAATAAAAAGGAAAGACTCTAAGATATTCACAAATTCCTGGAGGATGGATTTCATGGGTGAGGCTTGGAAACTGAGACCTTACAGCTGCACACAATGACCTGGTATTTGACGTTTCATAAATTCAATCCTTCTTTTTTTTTCTTTTAATCTAGTGCTGGTAGTATTTTCTTGTAGCATGAAATAGTATTTAAAAAAATGTCCCTGAGGTTATCCTATAAATCTATCCTTTCATTTGTTCTAAAATTTATATTTGGATTCAACCAGGCCAATAGAGAATTGCACACTCGTTTTGCATTGTTTCAGTCCCTTGTAGAGTTGCTTGCATGGAATTGCATTTTGGATTTATGTCATCAGTTTGTGTTGAGGAACATTATAAAAACAGCCATAGGAAAGACAGCATCATACATATACTGTAAAAATCGTGTCAAGCACAGCCTTACGAGAACTCCTGGAAGATTTTCTTCCAATGTTCTATTACAGGAAAAAAAAACTAAGTTTCTTTTGAGCAAATGGTTTGTATTTGTCTTAAAAATAAAGTGAACTAAATGAGTAGTAGGCTTCATCTCTGCTTTGGCTCTGAAGGATTTGGACAGGATAACAAGCCACTATATGTTTCCCAAGTGAGAAGGATTATAATTTGGAGAGTCAGAGGTTTGCACAAGTGCTAGAAAATCAGTAGGTTGTGAAGATTGTCACTAGTGAAGATTGAAGCAGCAAAGTGAGTGATTCTTTATAGGAAGCTATTAATACCATCATGTCTGTCTTGCTTGCATAGACTGTGGCCTCTTTGCCTTTGCCTTCCAAACCTACCTGAGTGCGTCGCCTTGGCAGACTCTAACCTGAACAACATGGGAATGAGATTTGAGATGTGTATTTTCAATTTCTCTTGTGCAATACCTAGAAGAACTTAGAAAAGCTACTGGTAAGTCTGAATTAATAATAGATAATTAAGAAAAAAACAGGACATAACAAATTTTGCCCACTTCTTGCAGCAGGGTAGGATCTAATAGTGTATAATTAGTGTTCTAATTTTATACATCGATTCAACTTGCTTTACCATTTCTATTTTTCTCATCCTAATTGAAGAATGAAATCTTTCATACATGGAAACTTTCTGTGTATCTTAAATTTACACCTTTAAAAGTCTTACTCTCTTAATAATCTTTTAAAATTATTATAAATTCAAAAACTTTATAAATATATATATATCTGCCTTCTTAAGCAGTCAGTAGGGAAAATAATTCATGCTTTTTTGCACAAAATTAGGGTAATTATTATGAAACAATAATTTAATAACAGTGCATGATAGTGATGCTTTCAGGGACTATTGGGATACGGAAGACTCCGATTCTTTAAAATGAACTTAATCCTTCAATTCGTCCTTTTAAATTGGTTTCTTTCTTGCACAGTTATCCTCATGCAATGTCTTATTTTACACGTAGTTGTCTAAATGAGGTCTAAGGATGGCTTTACCCTTTCAGCAGAGTAAGTATAATGGTCTAGTAGTTCATATTTCTTCATGCATGAGAGCTTCCTTTTTCTTTCGTTTTTTCCTTTTAAGTTTAAGGCTATATATCAGTTCCTGAGGTTTCCAGAAGCTTGACCTCTGAATGAGTGGGCATTATTGCATGTATTTGATCTCTTTAATAAGATTACAGAATAATGAAATTTAGAGACTAAAAGAGACTGTGAAAGGTCACCTAGTCCACCACTTTCCCAAAGAGGCTACTTCCATTTAGAACCATATCTAAACCATTGCAGGCAAAGGGCAGCCTCTACTATTTTATAGCCTTCAAAGAGTGAAACGTTACAATCTCTTGTGGCAAGCCATTTTTTACGTTTTATAATTCTCCATGTCAGAAAATTCTTCTTTACATTTCTCATGCAAAAATTTAAGCCTTTGAATTCAGTCCCTGATGAGATTTGAAAATAAAACTGGGCTTTTGAAAGGACTTAGGAAAATTAGGTTCTATTGTTCTTCTGTTTTATTTCCTCAAGGGCCAAAGTTGGCATAATAGCATGAATGTTTGTGTGTGTATATAAGAGAGAAAGAGACAGAGACAGAGAAACTGAAGAGTCTATTGATTTCTTTCAGATGCCAATCATGCATAAGACATTCATTCATAGATCAAACTAGTTGGTGAGGGATTCGGCTGAGCTAACTATACATTCTCACCTGGTCTTCCTTAATACTAATATATGCTCACAAATTAGCCAGCTCTTTAAGATTTGACGTATAATTTTGTGGTATGAGCTAGGAAAATGTAAGATAGCAGAAACACAATGGGGATTAGAAAGAAGACCCACCATTATTTTTGGCACTTAGGAACTCTATGATTTTGAGCAAGTCAGTTTCCACTATGAAATGGAGATTAATAGTAATATATCATTTCTACCATCCCATGAAGAAGGAATTTTTGAGGATTCAAAGAGAAAAATAGGTGTGAAAATTGTAAGCCATATATAAATTATGGTAATTTCTTATTTCCCAAATATTTAATTCTTTCTTAAGTAGCAGATTATGGAATTAGGAGAATCTGGTTTACATTAAAGCTTTGACAGTAATTGTGCGGCCTTAAGTGAATCTTTTAACATCTTTGAGCCACAATTTTCTCTTTGCAAAATTGGACAATATAATTGGCCTTACTGGGTAATGGTGATGATTGGAGATAATCAGTGTTATCAAGCAGACAATGAAACAAAAAAAAAATCACATTAATTTCTACTTTTCTTTCTTCCATCTCACATCTCCCATATAAATGATTACATAGTAATGCCAATTCTAACTTAATATTTCTGGAATGCATTCCTCCCTTACCATATCCATGACTACTGTATAATCTGTGCCATTACCGTAATTCTCATGATATATTTCAGTAGTATTTAACTACCTTCTGCTTCCAATATTTTTCTCTTTAATCCAGCTTCCACACTGTAACCAAAGTTATCTTTCAAAGAACTACCTGAACATAGTCTTTCTCAAACATTGCAATAATTCTACCATCGAATGAAGCCAAAGGTGTTCACAACCAGTTGAGATCCTTCACAGTCTAGTTTATTATCTTTACATCATCTTCAACCCACCTCTCCCAGTAATGTATCATATTCTGCTTCTATGCAAGCCTACTGTTAATTGATCCAGATATGCCACGTTTGGGTCTTTGTGTGTGGTGTTTTCTCTACCATGAACTACTCTTGTCCTCTTGTCTACTTTGCAAGTCTGTATTTGCTTTTTGAAGAATGTAGAGATCCTAGCCTTGAAGGGTCTAATTACAGATATACGGGTTTTTCTGAAGGTACTAGAACTCTTAAAATGTTAGGAACCATTGTTTTAGACTCAGCTTAAGAAACTTGTCCTTTGCAAAGTCTTCATTTTTCAGTGACACCGTTGGGCACTGTATATCAAATGATGGGTAATGTTGTCTTTAATATTTTGAAGCAGAAGTTTATCACTATTGCTTTCAGCAGGCAACCAATGAGTCAAAGTAGGATTCTGAGCAGATAAATTCCTGTATGAAGTGCCTTCAGAGGAAGATCTATTGCTCAGGCTCTCTCCTGTTTGACTAATGCTGGGAAATACATGATCAGAGTTCATTTCTCTAATATTAAGCTGTTGGTCCTTTTTAATACACAAATCCATAAATTTTAGTGTATAAAGTACCACTTTAGGCTATTATTAGTCAGCATACTTTAAAATAATGAATTTTAGGTATTTTCCTAACAGAAAGAAGGGGCAGAAGGAGGGACTTCATGGTCACTGAGAATTTATGGAAAGGCAAAGGACTACCACAAGAAAAAATAGGGAAGTTAGAGAATTCAAAGTCAGACTTTACCTTGGTCTCTATTTTGTTAAGTGATACTATAAGGCAGTAGTCATCCCACTGGATGTAAGTCCCTGTGGAGGAGACACATTTTCAAAGAGGTGCAGGTACCAGAAGATTCAAGGGAATTAATTTCTAGAATTCAAATTCTCTGTATATACCCTTTCCTAAAACTGCCTGCCTAGTAAGTCTGAAATCACACTGTGTCCTTTCCCATCACTCACAGTCACCTTCCTCTCACTCTACAAAAGAAAGACAAGTCTCTTACCTGTCCAGAATCATATTACAGTGCATTGCTCTGCTATGAAAAACCTTTGTGGCAAAGTGTAAAGGCATCATTGGAAATACTGATGTACATGTAGGAACGTGAATAATTATAACTGCATAATAACAAGCCCATTTGCAAGTGAACTTGATTTGATTTCTTTGCTTTCAACACAGGCGAAGGAGGACCCAATAAATTATTGGCTGTGAGGATTTTTGTTGGAAATAGTGTAATAAATTAAAAGATACTATTGTAGCAAATATCTTCCCTTCCCATCTAACTGTTTATGTAACCAAATGCTTACATGTATAAAAATGAAAAATAAAAATTGAATTGATACTAAATCCTCTTATTTTTTATATATAATTTATTTTATCATTAATCTACAATTACATGTGCAATATTATGGTGATTAAACTACCCCTTCATCAGTTCCCCCCCACCAACCCCATTACAGTCACTGTCCATCAGCATAGTGAGATGCAATAGAATCGCTACTTGTCTTCTCTGAGTTGTACAGCCCTCTCCGTGCCCCCCCAGCATTATGTCTGCTAATCGTAATGCCCCTTTTTCCCTCTTATCCCTCCCTTCCCACCCATCCTCCCCAGTCCCTTTCCTTTGGTAACTATTAGTCCGTTCTTGGGTTCTGTGAGTCTGCGGCTGTTTTGTTCCTTCAGTATTTTTTCTTTGTTCTTATACTCCACATATGAGTGAAATCATTTGATACTTGTCTTTTTCGGCTTGGCTTATTTCACTGAGCATAATACCCTCTAGCTCCATCCATGTTGTTGCAAATGGTAGGATTTGTTTTCTTCTTATGGCTGAATAATATTCCATTGTGTATATGTACCACATCTTCTTTATCCATTCATCTACTGATGGACACTTAGGTTACTTCCATTTCTTGGCTATTGTAAATAGTGCTGCATAAACATAGGGGTGCATCTGTCTTTTTTCAAATTGGGCTGCTGCATTCTTAAGGTAAATTCCTAGGAGTGGAATTCCTGGGTCAAATGGTATTTCTATTTTGAGTTTTTTGAGGAACCTCCATACTGCTTTCCACAATGGTTGAACTAATTTGCAGTCCCACCAAGCAGTGGAGGAGGGTTCCCTTTTCTCCACATCCTCGCCAACATTTGTTGTTGTTTGTGTTTTGGATGTTGGCCATCCTCACTGGTGTGAGGTGATATCTCATTGTGGTTTTAATCTGCATTTCTCTGATGATTAGCGATGTGGAGCATCTTTTCATGTGCCTGTTGGCCATCTGAATTTCTTCTTTGAGAAGTGTCTATTCATGTCCTCTGCCCATTTCTTAATTGGATTATTTGCTTTTTGTTTGTTAAGGTGCATGAGTTCTTTATATATTTTGGATGTCAATCCTTTATCAGATACGTTTTTTATGAATATATTCTCCCATACTGTAGGATGTCTTTTTGTTCTACTGATGGTGTCCTTTGCTGTAAAGAAGCTTTTCAGCTTGATATAGTCCCACTTGTTCATTGTTGCTTTTGTTTCCTTTGCCCGGGGAGATATGTTCATGAAGAAGTTGCTCATGTTTATGTCCAATGATTTTTGCCTATGTTTTTTTCTAAGAGTTTTATGGTTTCATGACTTACATTCAGGTCTTTGATCCACCTTGAGTTTACCTTTGTGTATGGGGCTAGCAGTTTCATTCTCTTCCATGTAGCTGTCCAGTTTTTCCAACACCAGCTGCTGAAGAGGCTGTCATCTCCCCATTGTATATCCAAGGCTCCTTTATCAAATATTAATTGACTGTATATGTTTGGGTTAATGTTTGGATTTTCTATTCTGTTCCACTGGTCTGTGGGTCTGTTTTTGTGCCAATACCAAATTGTCTTGATTACTGTGGCTTTGTAGTAGAGCTTGAAGTCAGGGAGTGTAATTCCCCCTGTTTTATTCCTCCTTCTCAGGATTGCTTTGGCTATTCGGGGTCTTTTGTGGTTCCATATGAATTTTAGAATTATTTGTTCCAGTTCATTGAAGAAAGCTGTTGGTAGTTTGATAGGGATTGCATTGAGTCTGTAGATTGTTTTAGGTAGTATAGCCATTTTGACAATATTTATTCTTCCTAGCCAAGAGCATGGGATGCATTTCCATTTGTTAGTGTAAATCCTCTTATTTTTATCAATAACTAATATTCACTCATGGTTATATGTACTGATTGAAAGCTCTGTACATCTCATTAAGAACCACATTTCCAATTAAAGTTCACTTTTTATGTGTAATTATTCTCTCAAGTTTATTTATATTTTTTGACCAATAATTTATTAATAATAACTACAATTCTGAAAAAAGTTTTCTTTTTAACATTTAGAGATTTTGAGTCCCTGAAAATAAAATCATAAAAATATATATTGATTGTGTTTGTAAATATTTATGTTCATGCATATGTATTACATAATACATTATGCATAATACAGGAAATTTTTATATAATAAGTGTATTTGTGGAATATATATATATATTTGCAGGAAAGCATAATAACTTGAATAACAGTAAACATTCAAGCAGTATATTGCACTAGGAAAAAATTCTGTGAGAGGTGGAATGATAATGCAATTCTAAGGAGAGAAAGTAATGTTAAATTTCTAAGCATTAAGAAGAGCTTTTTTTAGTGTATTTTCCGATGGATGATGGTATCACATTGCTATTATAAATATCTGGAAGTATATAATATTTTTAAAGTTTTGTAAAATTTTTGATATGAGAGAGACTACATCCTTCACAAGTATTTAGACTTTAGCAAATGTTTTACTGTCAGTTTAAAAATACATGAGAGTCACATAAGACTTCCAAAATTCTTTGAAGGGATATATGAGGATAAAAGTTTGAAGATCAATCCTCTGATGTACACAGAGCTCAGAATTTTCTCTCCCAGAATCATCTATTATGAAAGGTTATGTGTTTTGGGGTTTCTGTTCTCGATATCCATTTAAAATACTTATCTTTGCCCAAACTGAGCCAATTCACATTAAAGTTCATTAACTCTTCAAAGTGACCCCGGTGGGCTTCGGGATTGACTTGGGTACCGAGAGAAAGTGAGCTGGAGCAAGGTAGGAGGGGTGGAGACGCGGGGCGTGGCAGTGGCAAACACGCCTGCTCCAATTCTCCCGGGTGTGGCCTGGGCTCCTCAGAGGCTCCTCCCTGGCTGTGGGAATAAGAACTCCTGCTGTGGTTTCCCAAGGCAGGTGAGAGGAGCTTACCTCAGGTGAAGAGCCAGTCCCTGGGTACTCCAGGTTTTACCTCAGTGCCACCCAGGAGAATCATCTCTAAGGAAGTAGATGAGATAATGACTAGGTAAACATAATTCAAGAGAGAAAAACAGTCAATTTTTATCTCATTTATTTTCAGAGATGAATAGTCTTCTTAGTTTATTTTCCCTGCTTATTAATTCATGTTAAGTTCTTCAGCATCAAAATCCTCATTTCCTTTAGGCTTGTTTCCCCATGTCCAGTACTTTGTCACTTCACAGTAATTTGGATTTTAGCTACCAACTTAGTGCAATGGTTTTGAGTGAGTGAGGGGGCAAAACTCTTAGCAAATTCCTGACTGATTTGTCACTATGTGTGAATTTATGGTAGATTTATAAATGTCAACACAGTTTATAAATATATTTTGTGGTTCTGAGGAGGAAATCCTGAACTTCGTTCAAATGCTAACAATACAAAATAACAGAGTGCCTATTCACCAGAAAGTAGTTGAACATGTTTTATTGTTTATCATTTTAACATTAAATTTAGTGACAACATGATGTGCTTGGAGCTCTGAGACTTGTGCTCCTAGGAAAGCCAATATTGCTACCATATATTGTGTGCCCTTCAGTGAATTTGGTCCCTGACACTTCTGATCCTCAGTTTCCCTTTATAGAATGAAGGAGTTGGAGTTGGCAAATTCTCATTTTCCATTTTGTGCTGAAGCTCTATGATATGACCTATTCTTACAATGAACTTCAATAGGGAACTACTCTCTTCACATCACATTAATTCATTCTATTCCAGGAACAATGAACACACACCTCTCTGATATACCTTGTGTTATAGATCCCCTTAAGGAGAAGGACATCTGAATTTAAATTTAGATGCTATATGTTTTCCCACATTAGATGCTATATAAGTTTTGGTTAAACTGACCTGAAATTGTCTCCTTTTCTACCTATTACTATACTAATGCCAAGATTCATTTTGTGGGTGGATGTTGAGTGATCTTGTTTCTAATGTTTTGTCTTTCATTCATTTTCCCATATCCATATTGATTTAATTTAATGTTCTTCCTCTTTAGTTGAGAATCAAAATTTTCTATGTTTCTTGTATTTCTACTTAACCTCTTTAAACCATATCAGAAGATCTCCATTATGCTTTATTCTTTACCTATGTGACCATCTTTACATCCTTGGCCATCTTTCTGGTACTAATCAATTACAGAATGGGGCTCTATTTTAAAATATTGGTGTTCAGACAGAATGGGGGGGATAAATTATTAAAACCCATGTCCAACCAATTTACATTTATTTATATAACACTTTGGTCTTACAAAAGCTAGATTTCTAAAAAGAGGGAACACTACATACATTTCACGTTTGCATACTTCCTATGTTTGCCAATTTCCATGAAATGATGCTTAAGACTACAAAAAATATATTCTTCTCCCTTCTCCTCAACCAAGAGTGAAAAATAATGCTGCGACATTTTAAACATGGGGGAGAGCATTAATATAAGTTGAAAATCTAATAAAAAATCTGTTTTCAAACAGAGTATGGATTTTTCAATAGAATTAAGAGGAAATGTAATAATAAAAAGCTGCAGAGTATTAGCAATGTAATAAATCTCCATCTCTTTTTTCTTAAAGTAGCACAGAAAATACCCTCAATTTTATAAGCCTAATTGAAAGCAGAATTTAGTCTTAGAAGAGTGAGGATGCCTCAATGACCTTAATTTTATTTCTTTAAAAAAGTATTTAACTTATTTTTCCTGGACAGAGATGGCTGACACTTGGCTGTCACAAGGCACATCTGAACCCATCTTCGTGGTCATAACTCTAAACATGTAGCTTTTTCTCTTCTTCTTGGGGGGTGTATTAGCTATGGAGTGGTAAATTCAAGGGAATATTAGATAATCACTTTTGGGGGACACATGACAGATGTGTGGTCTCATCAGTAAACTGCAGATATCACAGTGCCTGCCTCATGGAGGTAGGCCCGGCACCCGTAAGTGCTCACATATGTTGAATTTTACAGCAAGATCTTTCTCTTCCAGCACATACTTTAATCTTTATTAAGAAACACTGGTGGAATATAAAGTTGGATAAGTAGGGTGTAACTACAGTTCTGGGGGGAATTAAAAAACACCCAGGTGCTTGGATTTAATATAGCGAGTATTAAATAGGGTTGGAATACACATTTTTGAGCATAAGGAACACGGTGTTTTTGGAAGCAGTCTTCCAGGTGAAAGGTGGCTCATAAATGTAATTGCATTTAGTATACTGTGTAAGAGGACTTCTTTCTCTATAAAATGAGGTAACAGCTATCCACCTCAGAGTTATGAGAATCAAAGTGCATAGTGGTACTTTATAAAGTATTGCCCAAGTAATCACCAAGAAATATAGGCAACGGGAAGTGGTGGGAGGAAGGAAGCAGCTTGTCCCAAACTCTTTCCTCTCTGTAGACCTAGAATATGATATTCACAGGTGTGCCACAGATTTCCACTTATTTCCTAAGATTTGCATTTCAGAAAAAGAGAAATATAGAGCAGTGGATTTTTGGATGTGTGTCAAGAGGAAGGGCTTGGTGCTTTTAAAAAGTACATATGTCATGAAGTAATCATTTAAATGTCTTGGTACTTGTGGAGATGTATTTAGGATAAATACAACTGACTGCAAACTGATCCACCCGTTCAGCTTCCACAGGAACACACTAGAAAGTCAGTGAAAGACACATTACTGCAGTGATTACTAGAACCAGCTTTAATTTATAAGGAGTATACTTCACAAACCTCAACAACTATCAGCTGTATTTAATGGCCAACAATGTGTAATATTTCTGTTTGCCAAGACACCGAAGTGGAGAACTGTAAGTTAGCATGGAGTCAAGGTAGTTTACCTTCCCTCTGAATGTCCTATGACTGTCATGAGGGCAGAAGCTGCCTTAGTTGCTGGGACCTAGACACCAGCGTGCGGCCCTTGCTGTCATCTTGCAAGGATGAGTATCACATTTATGTCGTATTTTTCTCCTCCCTCTTCTCCCCCACTTACCATCTAATGCTTTTCGTTCACTTCCTGCCTTTCACCAGGACCCTTTGCCCATATTTCTTGTGTATTACTAGCACATTCTGTGAATGGGAATGATGCCAAGAGGTCTTCTAGTAATCCTGGAGATCTGAGAGAGTACCTGATAATTAATAAAATAAAGCAGACCACTTCTTAGCTACCATATGAAGATGAGTGAACACGATTTATTATGGAAATTCTTTGTTGTTGACACCATTCACCACCCAGAACCCCAGCGACAGCCCCTGCATCAGTTATGATGCCTAGAGGGGGGTGAGCCAGTGCCTCATTCAGCTGGATGGGTATAGTGCCTTTGGTCTCCACAGGGGCCTGGGCTGATGTGGATACCCAAAACTGAGATGTCATGGAGGACTAGTAGAAAAAATTTGGGGGGGTCGAGCAAATTACTGGAGGTAATGAAAGGGAATGTTGGGAATCAATAAAAATCCAGGAAAATGAGTCTCTGAAGTAGCAGCTTAGCAAGGAGGCAAGAAAGCAATGAAGAGTTCTATGTATTTCAACTACTTGATTATTGAGTAGTCTTTGGAGCATACATACCATGGGGAAAACACAAACCTATCTTTCTGCCTCAGGAAAAAAGGCTATTAAGACTTCAAAAAAGAAAAAGGTGTGAGGGACAAGCTCTCAAACAAGATAAATATATACAGCACAAATGCCAGAAAATATCTCCTGAGCAGAGAAGCCTTAAATAGCTGTTTGTTCCCCACTGGCACCATCTAAATTGCTCATTGCATCTAGTAACTCAAGAGATGATTTTTAGAAAACAGAACAAAACACTTTTTACTACTCTGTATATTTTTGTTGCCTTTGGAACAGTTATTCTGTTAAGCTTTATACTTAGGAGGGAACTGCTTACACTATCATTTGCAGCTAAACCTGTGTTTATGTCTTATTTGCGGGGAAATACTTGGAAGAGTGCTCCTTTAATCCATGGTTGATTTTCACTACAGAGATCAGATGTTAATGTGAACTTTCATTTTTACTCTTCCCTAAAATTCACACATCATTGAGCAGTCTTGGATATTGCTATTAAAAAACTAACCCAGAAAGCCAGGGTACTTAGAAAAATACACTTGGCATGTCTTTGGTTAATAATCTTAACTCTTATCTAAAATGCAATTTCCAATTTCAATAAGAAAGAAATATATTTCTTTTTCTTTGAAAAAGAATTGCTGGGAGGTAAAAGAATGGAGAAATTGTGTGGTTCTTTTGAGTACTTCTGAATTCACTACTTTAACTTTACTGTGATGAGACATACAAAACATAAAATTTACTATTTAACTATTTAAAATGTATAATTTAGTGGCAAAGAGTACATTCACAGCACTGTGCAGCCCTCACCACCTTACTCCAGGATGTCTTTCATCCTCCCAAACAGTCTGTAAGACCCTTCTCCCCTCCTCCAGACCCTGGCAAAGACCATATCACTCTGTTTCTGTGAATTTGACCTCCTATGCAGCTTGTGTAAGTATTCATCCTTCTGTGGCTGGCTTATTCTGATTAGCATGATGTTGTCAGGGTTCATTCACACTGTAGTATGGGTCAGAACTTCCCTCCTTTTTAAGATTCAGTACTTCTCCATTGCATGTATATACCACTTCTTATTACTCATTCATTCACTGATGGGTATGTTGACTTTTTGGTTATTATGAATAATGCTGCTGTGAATATCAGTGTGCACATGATCTGTTTGAGTCCCTGCTTTCTTTTTTGGGGGTGTATATGCCCAGAAATTGGGATTGCTGGGTCATATCGTATTTAAAAAATTATTTCTTTGAGAAACACCTTATTGTTTTCCATTGCTGCTGCATCAGTTTTACATTCCTTCCAGTAGTGGATAAAGATTCTAATTTCTACACATCCTTGCCAACATTTATTCCTTTCTGTTTTTTTTTATATATAATAGCATTTTTTAAATAGGTGTAAAGTGGTGTCTTTTAAAAAATCAGATAATTGCTAATTTCTGATAAAGGCTGAATGCATTTACAAATCTCTATTTTATTAATTAAATATTTTATTTTTTCAAGCTAGATTTATTTTCATAATTAGTACCTGGCAGACCTATAGCTCGTATAGCTTAGGAGGGTAGGCAACTTGCTCATGGTCATACAAGCACTAAGGGATAGAGCCAGAATATAAAGTTCAGTATATCTGATTCCATTACAGAAGTCATTTGAGACATAAAATCTGCCCACAGAATCTTATAGTCTGAAAGACATACAGCAAAACTTTGAGGATAATTCATATCCACTCAAGTCTTACTCTGTGGCAGGCCCTAGGCTAAAGGCTTTACTCACGTTATACTAATATTCACTGCAATTCTATTTGCACACATACACATGAGGTTTAGAGAGTTTAGTTTATTATGCAATATTATCCAGCTGAGTGGCTGAACTTGGATTCAGCCTGAGGTCTTCATATACTCAGACCACAGTTACCAGTATGGCATATACTTAGAATTTTGCTTTCACAAGATGCACATATCAAAAACTGCTGTTAAGACATCCTGTTTTTGTCTGCTAAAAAAGTTCCAAGAGTGTTTTATGGAGGGAATAGCATTTAAGCAGGTCCTTCAAAGATGGCAAGAGCTCAGGTGCATGGAGATGGTAGGAAGGAGGTTACAGAGGGAGAATGTGAGCCTCTAATTGAGAACCAGGTCTGTCATGGGATTTCAAGGCTATGGTACCTCCGTGATGTTGGATATATCTCCAAACTAGTGATGGGACCCACAAGTGGCTTGAGTCACTTCCTGGTCTAGCTTTGTGGGCGTCCTCCTGCCTCCCTAGGTTGCAGTTCTATCTTAGCCGTGGCCTCTGCAGTAGCAGGCAGCTGCGTCTTTTGCTTCCTTTCTTGCACAGAGAATTCCATCCACTCCAGTGTCTGATTTCAAGGAACGGAATCTGATTCATGGAGATCAGTTTTAGTGTCTGCTTCCTGGAAAAAGCTGAATGCCAGGCCTGCTCTGTTTATGACTTGAAACCCAGCAGGCCGTGGCTTAAGACCCTCTCACCACTTCGTATATGTGTTTGGTTCTGAATGATGCTTGTTTTTCCCCCTCTCTTTATTTTTCTCTCAATGCTATGTTTGGAGCAGCTGGAATGCTTCAAAGTGTGACCACACATATATTTCTTGATTAAAAGTTTTTGAATAAGATTGTGAGGTGTTGTAAATGAGCTAGGATCAAGGCATGAAGGAATGGGGTGAAGGGAAATGGCCTAATATCTATTGCTGACCCTAACAGTAGCAGACAGTGCAATGTCCAAAGGGCTGTGCAAACTCAGGGTTATTCAAAGAGACACCAATGCCAGAGGGAGCTCGGGATCCACAGGTGGGTCACAGTAAAAGGGCTCTTAGCTGCAAACTGTATGCAGCATCAGGCTGGAGGCCATATGTGGTTCAGACAGTCAATTCAAACTCCAAATGACAGTGGGTGGGGGATAGAAAAGTAAGTTCCAGGTGTGGCCTGTAACTCTAGGAGTGGTCTGTAACTCCAGGTCCACTTGAATGGTCTGTAAACTCACTTGAGAGAGTGTTTCCAATACTGTAGGAAAGTGAAATGTCAGGTAAGATTAAGTAAAGGGCCAGTGCACTGTGGGGGCAGTGACAGGGTGAGAGATTTCACCTCCTCTGAATAGATACTTAATCTTCACCTTTACTTCTCATGCCAGCCAAGAAACTGAATGTGGGTGGGTCCATCGTGGGAAATTCCAGTATCTCTAGCTGAGAAATACTGCAAATGACACAGTCTGATATCACGTCCTTCTAACTCTGGTATTCTGCAATCTATAAAAAGTCTATTTAGTTTTATTTTCCTCTTCTACTCATAGTATTACATGGTGAATGGCTATAGGGACTTGGGGATAAATGCAACCTTTGAAAGGAATTGGTAACAAATATTCACTATTTGTGGACCATTTTTGGATTAGTTATCTTTTCTATCCACTTATCCACTTATTCAAAGGATATTTATTGAGGGTTTACTATGTGAAATACATTCTGCTGGTCCTATGTTCCATACTCTTATAAGGCTGATCCAGGTCATCTTGGAGTTATTTCTGTATCTTTGCTGGTTGCATGTTAAACCATACCAAACCACTTTAACCAGTTCATTTGTATCTGATCTGACAATAGATTGTCAGAGAATTCATCCTGAAAAATAAATGAATTCTACTATTGGTCACAGACTATTTATTAAAGTCCAGTGACTTCATGGCATGTTTTCCTAAAGCTTCCCCACTTTTGCCATGAGTTCTTCCTTTACAAAAACATACATTATAAAATGTTGTCTCAGTTTGGATATGCTGGGATACAAGAAAACCATTCTTTGGATTTGGGTAGGATAGAATAAATTTCAGACTGGATGCTACTTGGGAGAGTCTCCCATTCTTTACCTCAATTAATTATTTGGAATTCCAATACTCAATGGTTTCTTCTGTATCACACTGTCTAATGTGGGTCATGGTCCACAAAATCAAATGCCTATGGCATTAGACAGATAATAAACATGAATGAAGCAAGTATGCATGGCAATGAGGAGTGGTAAGGATGTGACTGCCTGGAAAGTGCATACTCTACTTAACAGGATGTCCAAACCCTCAACTGCCACTGAACTCTCCCATATTGGGAATCTGATCTTTTACTGTTAGACCAGTTTATCTAATTTGTAAACAAAAACAGATTCTGGGATGTTACATAAATTTTTCAATTAATAATATAATCAAATTTAAAAAAAGCAATCACCTGACCAGAGGGAATTTTCATTTTTTTCAGTTTCCATTTTGTGACCTTTCCTATAGTCCTAAAGCTGAATAAAATGGTTCACTTCCTACCCTACTGGTTCTGGCTATTTTAAAGTATGTCAATTTTTGGTTGTATTGTACCATATGAAATATTTTTTCATTTTACATTTATAGGCAAAACCAGCTTTATAATCAAGTCTAAAAATAAAAGACTGATTATACTTTAGTAATTTCTAGCTATTTCTTATACATGCAAAAGGAAGAACTAATTTTATTATGCCATTTTCTTTCCATCAATCATTACACAATTTCTAGGAGAATCACCTTTCAAGATTTTAACAAATTTATCAGAGTTCTTTAACCAAATTAGGAAATATTCTGGGTGAAATGTTCCCTGAAAACTTCTTATAAGATAGGCAATCAAATCATCAGTGAAGAACTTAATGCATAAAAGGTAACAGAACTCAGAAAGGTTGGATCCAGTTCTCCTCTCTACCAAAAATTATTTAAAACTGTGATCTCTGCTTTCTCTGCTAACTCCAGTCTTTGAATTATTGCTGATTTCCTATGACCTTGAACAATGCTGGTATTACATTTCTCGAGTGAATGAATGAATGAAATGAAGTAAGGAAAAATTTAGAGCCAGCAAATCATGATAATCGTCATAAAGTAAAATATTACTGAGGAAGACAGAAACCATGGTCAGAAGGCATCTGTAGAAGAGGACTGCTAGTGTACCTAGGGACAAATACGGAAAGATGTACCAAGCAACAGCCAGTTTCAAACTGACCAAAGGCAGTCATATAAGTGAGCTCCTAAGTACAAAATTAGAAACAAGGAGACAAAGTTGAGGGAAGGATAAATGTTTGTGAAGTATTTTTGATTCTTCCTTAAAGAAAAGGATTGGATTATAATTGTCTCTCATTTATGGGACAAAGGTGCTATAAATAGAATTGTGGTAAAAACAAAATCAACTGATAAGATGTTAAGGTTGGGTAAATACCAAATGCTGGGATGTAAGATTTTCCAGGTCGTTGCCATTTTCCCCTTGTTGTTGTATTTACAGTTTACAATATGGTTGGTGTGGTTCTCACAGTATCACAGAACTCAGCATCTTAATTAATTAATTAGATGAAGCTCATCTACTGGTCAAGTAAAAATATCTCTTAGTTAAAATATTTGCTTTGTGGAAAGAGAGGAAATTTAAAGCCAATAAATCCTGTAATAGTTTCAAATCAATCAATTGCATTACTCTATAACCTGATAGATCAACATGGTGATTTTGTAATCAGCTATGGGGGAGAAACAATTACAATTGCCAACTTATCATTTCAATATCAGTGGTGAAATGAAAAATGCAGTCTATGTTCCCAGCTGGTTTTCTTATGAGCAGAATATCAAGTTGAATATGACTATGATTCTTAGGTATAATGAAGGACAGCATTAGATAAGAGAAAATAAAGGGAACTAACTTTTCTCTTTTACTAATTATTTGAAATTACTCATTCCTTCCCCCAAATATGGTCTAATCATCCTCTCCCACTCCAAGTCTCCACTGTTTAAGTTCTATCTTTGTACCCAGATAATTATCTAAAATTAGTGGGTCTCAGTACATCATCATATTATGTATAATATTTAACTATCATAGCAACCCTGAAGGTCTGCATTTTTAATTAATATTTATGAACTGAATTCTTCATTAAACAAAGTTATTAGTTTGGTTATTTAAGGTTATTGAAAATGTCAGTTTTTTATGACATTTTGGGATTGGGAAATACTGATAACTTTTTTTCAATAAATCATATGTTGAACTTTTATGTATTTATGTTAAAAACCTACATATTACATGTTATATAAAGGTTCAAAGTATGTTAAAAGTACAAGGCACATGAAATAACAGTAATAAGTAAAATATGATGTATAGATTAAAACAGACAAATAATTAACCTGCTAAAACTTTTTAGGAAAAGCTTTGCAAGTTTAATCCCTAATAGGAACTGTTACCCAGTGATATCTACTTTTAGTGACTTTTTTGTTTTGTTTTAGAGATTAAAAGAGGAAAATTAAAATAGGGAAACCTCATTTAGTTTGTTTAATAAGTTTGGAGATTTATATGAAATACATTAAAGAATTTTCCAGTATATTGTGTTATGGTTTTAAAAATGTGTACACATAACTATTATATGGTCTAATCATATTAATTAGGTGATTGTGTGACATTTACTTTCTATATTTTGAGGTAATTATATGATTAAATAGCATGAGGGATAATCATTTTGGAGCTCCTGTTAATTTGTTGGGGGAAAGTTACATGTCCTTAAGACATTTCTTCACATTTCAAAGCTGAGAAACTTGATTCCTAAATCACCTGAAGCCTCTTCACCATGAATTGTTTAATAAATAATAATGTTTAATAAATTACGATAGGGTAGGGTGATAATACCCTCAAAGTTCCAGCAGTCTTCAGGAGCACCTCAGTTGTCATTCAAAAAGCTCCCCTTGAAGACAGGAAAGGACTGTGTGGAATCTTGAGAGCATTTATTGTTTTGGCTTTCCTTCTGCAAGCCGAATCTAATTGTGCACTGGTTACCCTATTAACTAGCTAATAAGAATGGCATCTGTGTAAAATATGACTACAATTAAATGATTTTCCACAGTCATGTGTGTGGTTTGGTGTCTGTCAATGTATGTAATTGAGTTTACACTGAAGTAAAGGGGATCTGGGTAGCTTTATACAAACCCTGGAATTATCACAAGAAAAATAATTTAACTACAAAAGGAAACATAGATGAATCTTAATTTCCATTTTAAAGTTGAAGAGGTATTTATTTATTTTTCTTTGCTACCTCAAATATAAGATTTTAAGGAAGGGTTCTGAAACTAGTCATCAAGTCCCTTTACTATTTAAAAATTAAATAAACAATTTAGTTGAAAAGTAAAACATGCAAAATATGTTTTCAGCAATTTAAATTCTTGTCAGTGAAAGCAAGCATGAAGTGAACAGCAAAATCTAATTTATAGAAATGACTTTGATTTTCATTTGGATAAAGGATAGTTTGGCTCTAAAACAGAAATGACTAACTCTAAAACTTATATAGCAGTAACAACTTTAATAATTGTGAAAGAGATTCAGAAGATCCATATAAATTTATCCTTGATCATAAACCATGTGAAAATTATATAATTTGAAAGTCAATTTATTTTTGGCAGGTTCTTTTCTTTATGTGTATGTTGTAGATTAAAAACATTTAATTTGCATTTAAAAATCTAGGTAGCATCTCTTGTTAAAATAGAAGTACTTAAAATGCCCATTACTATGTATAGAGAAACTGCTATAATAGATTCTGAGTTAAACTGTATGTCTAGGCTAAGGTCCTGAATGGACTAATGTCCATTAACAATCAACAAATTAGTGAGTTGTCTTTATTGAAATTTGTTTTCTCAACCTAATGGTTTGTTTAACTGATGGCTGATGTGACCATTAGGAGCTATTAGCATGTTAAGAGGGTATTAAATAAAGCCAACAGTTGGCCTTAGAAACAAAAGGATAAACACAGCACAATTTATTATTTTGCTAGGCTAAGCAAACATGGTTTAGATGCATTACTGTCTTCTAACAATTCCAGTAGTCATCTGTTGAATAAAAATTCTATTGGACTCAGAACAAAAGAATCAGCAAATCTATGATCTACTGAACTTCTAACTATTGATATATTCCACTGATTTGTGGAACTTTATCTAAGCTATACATACATATACTTGCCTAAAATTTCATATTGTGTTGCATTTTTTATTGTGCATAAGGAAAATGCATATTGTAACTAGATGTCAGTGAAATTGCCTTAAGTTAGTTTCAAATGTACTCCATTTAATATTCATAAGGTAAAGGAGAATCAGATGAAAATATTATATATACTTAAATGCTCGAAATTTTCATGTTGATTTTTTATTACTTCTGCTACACTTAGTTTCCTGGTATTTGTCTGTCCAGAAAAGCAGCCATAGCAGTGTCCTATAGACGTGCTGAGGAGAAGCTCTTTCCATTGGTCTATTTTATTCTGATTCAAATGCCTGTGTTTTCAGAGTTGTTTTTTTCTGATAATGTATCAGCAAAGAAATGGGAATTTTTGTATTTATGTATTCCTCTTAGTCCATGCCTTCCACGAAGGAATGAAAGAAATAACATACATTTCCAAGAGATTCTCCGAATATTACTCTAGGAATGTGGCCCTATCTGAGGCTGAATTTTTCCTGACTCATTCTACAAATATTTACTGATGCCAGGTACTCTTCTAAGCACTAAGGATATACAATAAACCCTGGAGGGAAACAACACCCCAATACTTAAAGAATCTTACATTCCAGTGGAGGAAGACAGACAACAGACCATAAACCTGAGCAAGAAGGATACTGAAGAATCATAAGCACTATAAAAGAGAGAGCAGAATAAAGAGATCAGAACTGAAGAGAATCTCAAAGTGATACAGTCACCTGCAAATGAGAAATTGATACAGAGTGAAGATTTAAAAGTGTGAGGGAGTTTGTTTTTCAGACACTGGAGGAAAGAAAATTTCAGGCTGATTGAACAGATAATACTAAGGATCTAAGGCATGAACTTGCTTGATGTACAAGGAGCAGAGTAACCAGCCTAGGGAAGAGGAAGTTTGTAGGAAGTGAGGTCAGAAAGGAAAAGGCAAGGAGAGCCTTACAGTCTATTGCAAGAAACATGACTTTTACTTTAAGCATGATCTCACTTACATTTTAAGAGGATCACTCTGACTGCTATGGAAGAGAAGGGTCTTTTAAGGGAGGTCTGGTTAGGAGTCAGTTGCAGTGATTCTGGAGAAAGAATAGTAATTTGGTTGTAGGAGAGGGGGTCACAGGACATGAGAAGCAGAGAAGAGTAGTCTTATTCTGGATATATTTTGAAAATAGAGCCAGGAAGATTTAGATTGGGTACCGAATGTGAGTGTGAAAGAAAAAGTCAAAGATGGCTCCAAGGTTTTAACCTAAGAGAGTGAAAAGGTTAATTGACCTCACCTCAATTGGGAAAACTTGTGGGGTAGAGTAAGAGTTAAGGTTTGGACATGTTGGAAGCTTGACAAATTTAGCAAATAAAAATACAGGGCACCTGATTAAATTTGTACTTAAGTATGTATTTAATCTGGTAACCTTAACATGCTGACTTTTGTCTGTTGGACTTCTAAGCAGAAAGGTTGCAAAGGTATTTGGATTTCTGAATCTGGAGTTTGGGGCAAAGATGTAGGCTCAAATTGTAATTTTATGAGTTGCTAGCATGCAGATGGAATTTAAAGCCACGACACTGGATAATATAGCAAACGCTATGAGTATAATAAACACAGAACATCTGTGTCCTTCCTACAAGGAGGCTTGAGGCATCTCAACTTTTTCTTAATTAAATTAAAAAAAATTTGAAGTATAGTTCATATATAATCTTATATTAGTTTCAAGTATACAGCACAGAGGTTCAATAGTTACCCACATTATTAAATCTTCATCCCAACTAGTGCAGTCACTATCTGTCAGCATAGAAAGATGTTATAAAATCATTGACTATATTCTCCATGCTGTACTACCATCCCTGTGACATACTTATATTATAATTGAGAGTTTTTGGAGGCATTTCAACTTTTATAAAGTTTGAGAAGAAGAAGGAGGAGCAGAAAGAGGATTAGAGGTACAAGCTTTCAATCATAAAAAAAATAAGGGATGAAAAGTACAGCATAGGGAACATAGCCAATAATATTGTAATGATTTTGTGTGATGATGAATGGTAACCACTTATTGTGGTGAACATTTTGTAATATATATAAATGTCAAATCACTGTTATACACCTGAAATTAATATATCGTAAGTCAACTATACTTCAATAATTTTTTTAAAAGAAGACTGAGAAAGAGAAACCAGAGTAGTAGCAGTGTATTGAGTGGTAGCAGCCAAATGGAGGATGTTTTTCAAGGAGTAGGACGCAGTCCACTGTGATATATGTTGGTAGGAATGATCCAATATAGAGGAAAATACTGATGATGTGTTAGAGAAAGAGACTAAATGTTGAAGCAGTGCCCTTGACTAGAAAAGAGGTGATAGACTCAATTAGCCACATGCAGGAAGAAGCTCAGAAAATGGTGGTGGGAGTCAGTGGAAATTCTCTTCTGATTTCTTCAGTTTTCTCAGTGAAGTAGGAAGCAAAGTCATAGCTGCAATTCAGGACAGGTAAGGAAATATTTGGGTTTAAAGAGAAAGGGGAAGGAATGAAAAGCATGTCCAGGTCAGGAGAGTAACTGGACTGGTCAAGTGTGGGAGGATTGGGCAGTATTAAAGTTCCTTTTCATTTGTGGGCATTAATTTAAATAAAAGTAGTAATATGGTTTTGTGTTCTTTGTAGCACATCCACACTAAAGTAGGGCATCAAAATCCTTAAATTTAGGATTTTTAAAAGTGAGTGTTACCTACTAGGTTTTACCCAGTTTGGGGGAGAGATTCTTCAATGTAATAGTCCACTGTTTATACGCATTAATTTATAAGATTTCCTAGAGAAAGTCTTTTAGGTGGAGATGAGTAAAGCTATTAAAACTCATGGAGAAAGACTAAACCCAAAATAAAGGAGAGCTTTGTATACTTTACTCTGTAAGAAATTATAAAGAACTCCTAAAAGTAGTTTTTGGATTCTCATAGGAAGAGGTAATAATTCTAACCAGTGTTAAGGATTCAATTTCTAGTGAAATCTACCTTATCTTCCAAATTTCCTAAGCAGCACTTTGAGCCAGGCTCTGGTTTTCTTACTTGAAATCTCAATCATAATTACAGAAATGCATTTTAGTTCTATTCCAAATATATTATGCATTTGGTGAAGTACAGACTTTAAGTATGGAGTTCTTGAGCTATCAATTCCTACTGAGTACCTTGCTTTCCTTCAACAAGTTCAAGCTCTGAAAAATTCAGATCACTTGTATTTTTAGGTGTGAAGATGGCTGTGTGATACTGTAGCTCCCTGCTGCTCAAACTAAGCCCAACACTTTGCTTTGTGGCTGTGATCCCCCCCCAGCTACATTTTGACTGATATGATGTAGCTTCCCCAAGAAGAGCCTTGTATGAGAACTGTAGTGAAGAAAGGGTCACTTAAAATCTATTTCACTTGGAATAATAATATTCTTCTTGGACTTTCAGTTAAAAATTTATCTTTTCTTTCAGGAGTGCTATGAAAATTTTTATATCATCATTAAAGATTTCCTTAACAACAAGAGCCTAAAGGCACTATTAAAGTATAATGCCTTTAATAACTTCCTATATAACATAGCTCAGTCCAGTGGCCCCTAAATGCCGGTCCATCATGCAGTTGGTTGTGATATTTTCACTAGTCTGTGGTGAAGTGAGAAAAACAAGGACATTGTAAGATTGACAGTTGTACTTTCTTGTGAAGCACTGTGATTAAGTTCTTTCCAATTTTATGATAGTGCACAATAATGCATCTTTTTATTTTACACCAATTTTACATTTTAATTTTCAAGAAAGTTGACAACTCTATATCCTCTAATTTTATCTTAAATTTTAACTGGTCCATCAGATATAAAACACTGAATGAAATATTTAGTCCCCATATGATCTTAAGAAGAACAGAGCATGTGTAGGGGCTTAGAAGTACATTGAACAGGTGAAGAGAGGAGCAGTTAGTTCTGCTCCCTTGATAGAGTTATAAAAATCCATTCATACCCACAGCTAGAAAAATTTGGCCCAGTGTTTCCAAATATATTGATTGTGCAATAGTTTTCAATTATAATGGAATAAATATGTAGGTTAAATATGCTACTCTACTTACAAACTTTGAGTAAAAATTCAAGAAAGGTAATAGAAAAATTATTTTTCTGTAATTGAACTTAAAAAACCCGTTGTACTTCCTTTACATGGAAACTGGATGCTCACTCTGTGACCGTGTGTTTTACTTTCATACTGGAGACTGATTTAGTAGTTTTAAGGGCAAAGTGTCATAGTCCAATCCAATACACAATCAGTCCTGCATAGTATTTCAAAATGTTCTTCTGAGTAATTTTTTTCCCTGAGTGTTTAGATGCTTATGTAAACTTCTAAAGAAGAAGATCCACAAAATATTGTTTGTAATAGATACCTATAAACACAGAACTAGGGTAGGTTAGGGCTTAAGTCATGTAGAATTTAATGAATAGATTTTATTTGAGGTAGTATGAGAATGCAAAATAAACATGAAAGGAATCTTATCCCCAAGATGACCATATTTTTTTGTGATATGCTTTGATAGAGCATTTATAAAGTAACAAAAATTTTGGGGAGAAAAGGTGCATTCTTAAGTTTAACTATTTTACAGTGTTCTACAACTATTAAAAAATAGATGATTTAAAATGTAATGAAAAATTATTTTTCAAATATGGAAATAAAAATTCAGATTATGTTATTTCTTACTAACTGAAAATTAGTTTTATGGTGTAGTAATTTCTGAAGCAAATCCTTTGTATAGTTCACACAAAATAGGTAGCCTAATATTGAAGCAAAGTCAGGAAAACCAAAAGAAAGTTGATGTAGCCATGAAATCAAGAGTATCTGTGGTGGTGGGGGGTAAGTTTAGAAAGAAAGACAGGACCTATTGTAAAGGGTGTGTGTGCTTTGATAAGAAGCTTTGGAGCAATAAATGGTTGGGTCAGCAAAGCAGCAGTCAAATTTATGTTTATGAAACATATCAGAAAGCAAGTCTGAATGAACATAAACAGGCTGTCTTGGAGATAATGAGGTTTTTTTAGTGATTCAAGCAAGAAATAATGAAGGGACAGACCTATAAATGGTGGTAGAAAAGATAGAGAGGAAGGGGTAAATTCAAACTTAGTCTCAGAGTTTTTCCTCACCTTATTTCAATCAAAGAGTTCTGCTAAGGTATAATACTTCACTGAAAATGTGACCAGACAGGTGATATTTGGGGGTAAAGGGTATAAGGAGAAGAGATGTTTTCCAACAACCAGAGGAAGATACTCGATGGGGAAACCCTCCCATTCATGCACAGCAGTGTGAGAGGGGACCTTTATCTAAGTAATTAATAAAGATGCAAAAGAGACACAGGCATGGCATCCTTAAGGAATTCAGTTTGATGCATCAATGCATACTACTCCTTTTCCCCCTGTTGGATGACATAAACATTGATCACAACAGCCTTCTTGTACATTCAAGATAAGCTAAATGCTGTATTTTCTCTGTGCTCTCCATTTTAAAGACATTTCCCAAATAGATGAGGACTAGGAATTTAACAAAGATGGTATGTTTTGCATCTTTACTGAATACAGCCCCTTTGGATAATCAGGCTAATTACAAATTTTGACTCAGCAATCCTCTTACTCTGGCATAGAAGGATATTAGATTACAGAGACAGGAACTTTTCTCTTTTTGTTTTCTGGACATTTTCTCAATTTCCCACTATCTCTCTGATGCTTTTAAGTTGATTTTTCTTAAGTTAATTTTGATATCATTAATCTAAAATAAAATCAGTAATATTATGGTGATTACACTACCCCCTTTATCAGGTCCCCCCAACACCATTACAGTCACTGTCCATCAGCGTAGTGAGATGCAATAGAGTCACTACTTGTCCTCTCTGGGTTGTACAGCCCTCCCCGTGCCCCCCTAACATTAAATCTGCTAATTGTAATGTCCCTTCTTCCCCCTTGCCCCTCCCTTCCCACCCATCCTCCCCAGTCCCTTTCCCTTTGGTAACTATTAGTCCGTTCTTGGGTTCTGTGAGTCTCCTGCTGTTTTGTTACTTCAGTTTTTTTCCTTAGGTCTTATACTCCACATATGAGTGAAATCATTTGGTACTTGTCTTTTTCAGCTTGGCTTATTTCATTGAGCATAATACCCTCTAGCTCCATCCATGTTGTTGCAAATGGTAGGATTTGTTTTCTTCTTATGGCTGAATAATATTCCATTGTGTATATGTACCACATCTTCTTTATCCATTCATCTACCGATGGACACTTAGGTTGCTTCCATTTCTTGGCTATTGTAAATAGTGCTGCGATAAACATAGGGGTGCATCTGTCTTTTTCAAACTGGGCTGCTGCATTCTTAGGGTAAACGCCTAGGAGTGGAATTCCTGGGTCAAATGGTATTTCTGTTTTGAGTTTTTTGAGGAACCTCCATACTGTTTTCCACAATGGTTGAACTAATCTGCAGTCCCACCAGCAGTGGAGGAGGGTTCCCGTTTCTCCATATCCTCGCCAACATTTGTTGTTGTTTGTGATTTGGATGTTGGCCATCCTCACTGGTGTGAGGTGGTATCTCATTGTGGTTTTAATCTGCATTTCTCTGATGATTAGTGATGTGGAGCATCTTCTCATGTGCCTGTTGGCCATCTGAATTTCTTCTTTGGAGAAGTGTCTATTCATGTCCTCTGCCCATTTCTTAATTGGATTATTTGCTTTTTGTTTGTTAAGGTGCATGAGTTCTTTATATATTTTGGATGTCAACCCCTTATCGGATACGTCATTTATGAATATATTCTCCCATACTGTAGGATGTCTTTTTGTTCTACTGATGGTGTCCTTTACTGTACAGAAGCTTTTCAGCTTGATATAGTCCCACTTGTTCATTTTTGCTTTTGTTTCCCTTGCCCGGGGAGATATGTTCATGAAGAAGTTGCTCATGTTTATGTCCAAGAGCTTTTTGCCTATATTTTTTTCTAAGAGTTTATGGTTTCATGACTTACACTCAGGTCTTTGATCCACCTTGAATTTACCTTTGTGTATGGGGTTAGACAGTAGTTCAATTTCATTCTCTTACATGTAGCTGTCCAGTTTTTCCAACACCAGCTGTTGAAGAGGCCGTCATCTCCCCAATGTATATCCAAGGCTCCCTTATCGAATATTAATTGACTGTATGTGGTTGGGTTAATGTTTGGATTTTCTATTCTATTCCACTGGTCTGTGGGTCTGTTTTTGTGCCATTACCAAATTGTCTTGATTACTGTGGCTTTGTAGTAGAGCTTGAAGTCAGGGGGCGTAATTCCCCCTCTTTTATTCCTCCTTCTCAGGATTGCTTTGGATATTTGGGGTCTTTTGTGGTGCCATATGAATTTTAGAATTATTTGTTCGAGTTCATTGAAGAAACCTGTTGGTAGTTTGATAGGGATTACATTGATTCTGTAGATTGCTTTGGGTTGTATAGCCATTTTGACAATATTTATTCTTCCTAGCCAAGAGCATGGGATGAATTTCCATTTGTTAGTGTCCTCTTTAATTTCTCTTAGGAATGTCTTGTAGTTTTCAGAGGACAGGTCTTTCACTTCCTTCGTTAGGTTGATTCCTAGGTATTTTATTCTTTTTGATGAAATTGTGAATGGAATTGTTTTTCTGATTTCTCTTTCTGTTCGTTCATCGTTAGTGTATAGGAAAGCAACAGATTTCTGTGTGTTAACTTTGTACCCTGCAATTTTGCTGAATTCAGATATTAGTTCTAATAGTTTTGGAGTGGAGTCTTTAGGGTTTTTTATGTACATTATCATGTCATCTGCAAATAGTGACAGTTTGACTTCTTCTTTACCAATCTGGATGCCTTGTATTTCTTTGTTTTATGTGATTGCCGTGGCTAGGACCTCCAGTACTATGTTGAATAACAGTGGAGAGGGTGGGCATCCCTGTCTTGTTCCCGATCTTAGATGAAAAGCTTTCAGCTTCTCGCCATTAACTATGATGTTAGCTGTGGGTTTGTCATATATGGCCTTTATGATGTTGAGGTACTTGCCCTCTATACCCATTTTGTTGAGAGTTTTAATCAGGAATGGATGCTGAATTTTGTCAAATGCTTTTTCAGCATCTATGGAGATGATCATGTGGTTTTTGTTCTTCTTTTTATTGATGTGGTGGATGATGTTGATGGATTTTCGAATGTGGTACCATCCTTGCATCCGTGGGATGAATCCCACTTGATCATTGTGTATGATCCTCTTGATGTATTTTTAATTTCGGTTTGCTAATATTTTGTTGAGTATATTTGCATCTACGTTCATCAGCGATATTGGTCTATAGTTTTCTTTTTTGGTGAGGTCTTTGCCAGGTTTTGGTATTAGAGTGATGCTGGCTTCATAGAATGAGTTTGGAAGTATTCCCTCCTCTTCTATTTTTTGGAAAACTTTAAGGAGAATGGGTGTTATTTCTTCTCTATATGTCTGGTAGAATTCAGAGGTGAATCCATCTGGTCTGGGGATTTTCTTTTTGGGTAGTTTTTTGATTACCGCTTCAATTTTGTTGCTGGTGATTGGTCTGTTTAGTTTTTCTGTTTCTTGTTTGGTTAGTCTTGAAAGGTTGTATTTTTCTAAAAAGTTGTTCATTTCTTCTAGGTTTTCCAGCTTGTTAGCATATAGATTCTCATAGTATTCTCTTATGATTCTTTGTATTTCTGTGGGATCCGTCGTTATGTTTCCTTTCTCATTTCTGATTCTGTTTATGTGTGTAAATTCTCTTTTTCTCTTAATGAGTCTGGCTAGGGGTTTGTCTATTTTGTTTATTTTTTCAAAGAACCAGCTCTTGGTTTCATTGATTTTTTCTATTGTTTTGTTCTCCTCAATTTTGTTTATTTCTTCTCTGATCTTTATTATGTTCCTCCTTCTGGTGACTTTGGATCTCATTTGTTCTTCTTTTTCCAATTTCATTAATTGTGTCTTTAGACTATTCATTTGGGAATGTTCTTCTTTTTTTAGATAGGCCTGGACTGCAATATACTTTCCTCTTAGAACTGCCTTTGCTGCATCCCATAGAAGCTGTGGCTTTCTGTTGTTGTCATTTGTCTCCATATACTCTTTGATTTCTGCTTTGATTTTGTCATTGACCCATTGATTAATTAGGAGAATGTTGTTAAGTCTCCATGTACTTGTGAGCCTTTTTGTTTTCTTTCTAAAGTTTAATTCTAGTTTAATAACTTTATGATCCAAGAAGTTGGTTTGTAGAATTTCAATATTTTCGGTTTTACTGAGGTTCTTTTTGTGGCCTAGTATGTAGTCTATTCTGGAAAATGTTCCATGTGCACTTGAGAAGAATGTGTATCCTGCTGCTTTTGGGTGTAGAGTTCTGTAGATGTTTGTTAGGTCCATCTGTTCTAGTATGTTGTTCAGTGCCTCTGTGTCTTTACTTATTTCTGTCTGGTTGATCTGTCCTTTGGAGTGAGTGGTGTGTTGAAGTCACCTAAGGTGAATGCATTGCTATCTATTTCCTCCTTTAATTCTTTTAGTATTTGTTTCACAAATGCCGGCACTCCTGTGTTGGGTGCATATATATTTAAAATGGTTATATCCTCTTGTTGGATTGACCCCTTTATCATTATGTAATGTCCTTCTTTATCTCTTGCTACTTTCTTCGTTTTGAAGTCTATTTTGTCTGATACAAGTACTGCAACACCCGCTTTTTTCTCCTTGTTATTTGCATGAAATACCTTTTTCCATCCCATCACTTTTAATCTGGGGATATCTCTGCGTTTGAGGTGAGTTTCTTGTAGGCAGTATATAGATGGGTCTTGCTTTTTTATCCAATCTTTACTCTGTGTCTTTTGATTGGTGCATTCAGTCCATTTACGTTTAACGTGAATATCGATAGATATGTACTTATTGCCATTGCTGGCTTTAGATTCGTGTTTACCAAGGGTTCAAGGGTTGCTTCTTTACTATCTAACAATCTAACTTAACTCTCTTGTGAAGTTATTGTAAACACTGTCTGATGTTTCTTTATTTCTGTCCCTTCTTATTTTTCCTCCTCCATTCTTTATATACTAGGTGTTTTATTCATTGCCTTTTGTTTGTATTTGGATGGTCTGCTTTCTTTGTTATGATTTTATTTTCTCTAGTGACAGCTTTTTAGCCTTAAGAATGCTTTCCTCTAGAGCAGTTCCTTTAAGATGTCCTGTAGAGGTGGTTTATGGGAGGCAAATTCTCTCAGCTTTTGCTTGTCTGGAAATTGTTTAATCCCTCCGTCATAGTTAAATGATAATCGTGCTGGATACAGTCTTCTTGGTTCGATGCCCTTCTCCTTCATTGCGTTAAATATATCATACCATTCTCCTCTTGCCTGTAAGGTTTCTGTTGAGAAGTCTGATGTTAGTCTGATGGCTTTTCCTTTGAAGGTGATCTTTTTTCCTTCTCTAGCTGCCTTTAATAGTCTTTCCCTATCTTTGATCTTTGCCATTTTAATTATTATGTGTCTTGGTGTTGTCTTCCTGGGATCCTTTGTGTTAGGAGATCTGTCGGCTTCCATGGACTGCGAGACTATTTCCTTCCCCAGCATGTGGAAGTTTTCAGCAATTATTTCTTCAAAGACAGTTTCTATCCCTTTTTCTCTCTCTTCTTCCTCTGGTACTCCTATAATGAGAATATTGTTCCGTTTGGATGGGTCACACAGTTCTCTTAATATTCTTTCATTCCTAGAGATCCTTTTATCTCTCTCTGCCTCAGCTTGTCTGTGTTCTTCTTCTCTGATTTCAATTGCCTTAACAGTCTCTTGCATCTCGTCCAGTCTGCTGCTGAGCCCGTCAATGGCTTGTCTCATTTCTGCATTATCTTTCCTGACCTCCCTCATTTCCTCCCTTACCTCTTGCATATTTCTCTGTAGATCCATCAGCATGGTTATGACTTTTATTCTGAATTCTTTTTCAGGAAGATGCTGCATTTCCATCCCTTCAGATTCTTTCTCAGAGGGTGTCTGGATCTTGGTGATCTTTGTATCATGTTCTTCTGTCTTGTCATGTTGATAGAAGTGGTGGCTGGTAGGTGCCATGTATGTCAGCTGGGCTCTTGAGTGGATTCTCTAAGCATGCTGTAGGTGTCGCTGTTGCTCCACTAATCCGCAGCTGTGGCCACTCTTTTTTGTAGGTCTGGGCAGGGCAGGAATGAATGGGACGCTATTGTTTTCTGTATAATGTTCCAGCGTGGCTGCTCCCTTCTGTCCGTCACCAGCGAAGGGCACTGAAGTTCCCCAGGACTTCCAGGCTGCAGGGCTGAGCCCGCCGGGGCGATGGTGTTCCCTCTCTGGGCCCCCCGCCTCTCCAAGACTGCTACAAATGGCGTGCGCTTTTCTCTTGTCCCTGGGCGCTGGCTGCACGGTCCCGGCGTGTTCCCAGCTCAAAACCTGCACCTTCTGCCTCTCCAATGTCCGATGGACTGCACGATGTGTTTCAGCGCTCCTGGCGCAGACCACCGGGGCTGGTTATTTCGCGGACCTGCTCTTTCACTCCCTCCCGTCTCCGAATCCTCTCCTCCCACCGGCGCACTGGGCTGGGTGAGTGCTCGGGTGCCACCGGGTCGCGGCTCCGTATCTTACTCGCCTCGCGGGGTGCTGAGTCTTTCCGGGTGTAGTTGCCCGCTGTGCACTTTCCTGTGTGCTCTGATTTCTCTTTTAGGGATAGTTGTATTTGCTGTATTTTGGTAGATTTATATAGATTTGGGAGGAGATTTCTGCCGCCATGCTCACACCGCCATCTACCTGGAAGTCTCTTTTAAGTTGATTTTTAAAAGTTGTTTAATATATTCTATGAACAATTATACAGTTTGTAAAGTTATTTTCCTCTTTTACAAACAGACTTTGTTTTATTGCACTTCACTTTATTGCACTTGGCAACATTGTATTTTTTACAAATTGAAGATTCTTGGCAACCTTGCATAGAACGAATTTATCAGCACAATTTTTCCAAAAGCATCTGCTCACTTCACATTTTGGTAATGCTTGCAATATTTAAACTTTTCCCTTATTATTATATTTGTTATAGTAATCTGTGATCAGCAATTATGACTCACTGAAAGCTTAGATGATGGTTAACAATTTTTGGCAATCAGCTTTTTTTAATCAAGGTATGTAAATTTTTTTTGTAGACATATGTTGTTGTACACTTAAAAGACTACAGTATAGTATAAACATTACTTTTACATGCACTGGGAAACCAAAAAATTCTCTTGTCTCACTTTATTGTAATATTTGTTTATTGTGGTGGTCTGGAACCAAACATGCAGTGTCTCTGAGATATGAATATGCTTTGAAATAATGTGTAGTTGTTCCTAGAGCATATTGCTCTAATAAAGGATAAGTGAAATTTCTCATTTCCCCTCTGGGCTTCCTATTTCTTCATTCACGGCAACCTAAATCATTTATTTTCCATGTTGGCAGTTGCTCTGCCAGGTCACTCTGGGCTAGCCAGGAGAGACCTCAGAGCACAATGCAGTCAGGTATGCAGAACTACTGCTGGTTTCTTTTAAAAAGCCTCTCTCCACCCCGGCAGACGTGGCTGAAAGTACTTTGGGGAACTAGTGTGGTCAGCCCAGCTGACAGAGCACAAAGCTAGGGCCCCCGGACTCCCCTCAGATGATCAGATGATTGGCGTGAGTACCTGCCTGCAGGATTGACAGGTTAGTGACCCATCACTCTAACTCCACCTTCTTTCTTTGGGTTACTTCGCCATATTCTAGCCTCAGTGGATTAATTCCCAAGATATAAGGAACCCGTTTTTGCAGATTCATCTAATTAGCAGTGAATTAGCCATGAATGACATTTGTTCCCTTTTAGGGCCTGAAACTGACACTTAAGAATCCACATAAGAGACCTCTGGGAAGATGGCGGCATGAGCAGGGTGGCAGAAATCTCCTCCCAAAACCATATGTATTTGTGAAAATACAACAAACACAACGTTTCCTAAAAGAGAGACCACAAGATACAATACAACAGCCAGGCTACAGCTACATCTGTGAGAACTCAGTGCCTCACGAAGCGGGTAAGATACAAAGCTGTGACCCGGTGGGATGCAAGCACTCCTCCACCCCAGCACACCAGGAGGGGGAAAATATTCTGAGTGGGGAGGGAGTGGAAGCACAGGCCCACCAAATAACCAGCCCTGGTAATCTGCGCCAGGAGCACTGACACACATCGCTTGGTGTATTGGAGATTAGAGAAAAAGAAGGGCAGGAACTGGGAAGGAGACTGCAAGCGGGTCCCCTAAGCCAGCTCCCTGGGACAAAAGAAAAGAGCGTGCTTTTTAAAAAAAGTCTTAAAGAGGCAATGGCCCAAAAGTGGAACAAAATTGTCCCACAGCACTCGGTCCAGTGGGCTGGGAGACTTGGGAATTTCAGACCCCATGGCCGGAGGCTGGGCAAAGCAGCTGTGGTGAGGCTTCCCACAGAGATCAGCAGCCTGCCATTCATTTCCCCTACCCAGCCAGAGCCACACAGGTTCTGGCGGAGCCACCACTGCGGTGGAACAGTGGAGGAGCGGCACCACCCATAGCATCCTCACAGAATCACCTCCCGGCTGCCCGCAAAACCAGGTTCACAAGGCACCAAGGGGACCAGAATGCACACAACAAGACTGTAAAGCCCCGCAGTGCTATACGCTAAGCTGAGGGGGCCCGCACACAGGCAGCATAGGGGATTATCCCAGAGACTGCCTCCTGGTGTGCTGGAAAACAGCTCAGGCCCCTGAGAAGAGCAAGGAGAACAACAAACACGAAGGGACTTTGTACTCCCACCTGACACACGTGGCAACTACCAGCAACCACTTCTATAGCCATGAAAAGACAGAGGAATATGGTCCAGACAAAGCTTAGCCAGACAACCCCAGAGAAGGGGCCTGATGGGATAGGCTTATACAATCTTCCTGAAAAGAATTCAGAATAGAAGTCATAACCATGCTGATGAATCTACAGAGAAATGTGCAAGAGCTAAGGGTGGAAGTGAGGAAAGACAATGCAGAAATCAGACAAGCGATCGATGGGCTTAGGAGCAGACTGGACGAGGGGCCAGAGACTGTTAATGGAATAGAAATCAGAGAACAGGAATACAGAGAAGCTGAGGCAGAGAGAGATAAAAGGATCTCTAGGAATGAAAGAATATTAAGAGAACTGTGTGACCAATCCAAACGGAACAATATTTGCATTATAGGAGTACCAGAGGAAGAAAAGAGAGAAAAAGGGATATAAAGTGTCTTTGAAGAAATAATTGCTGAAAACTTCCCCATGCTGCGGAAGGAAATAGTCTCGTGGTCCACGGAGGCCCACAGATCTCCCAACACAAGGGACCCAAGGAAGGGAACAACAAGGCACATAATAATTAAAATGGCAAAGATCAAAGATAAGGACAGACTATTAAAGGCAGCTAGAGAGAGAAAAAAGATCACCTACAAAGGAAAACCCATCACACTATCATCAGAATTCTCAACAGAAACCTTACAGGCCAGAAAAGAATGGCATGACATATTTAATGTAATGAAACAGAAGGGACTTGAACCAAGAATATTGTATCCAGCATGATTATCATTTAAATTTGAGAGAAGGATTAAACAATTCCCAGGCAAGCAAAAGCTGAGGGAGTTTGACTCCCATAAACCACCTCTTCAAGATATCTTAAAGGGACTGCTCTAGATGGAAGCACTCCTAAGGCTAAAAAGATGTCACCAGAGAAAATAAAATCATAGCAAAGAAAGCAGACCATCCAAATTCTAACTAAAGGCAAAACGTAAAATCAACTATCCACAAAAACAGTCAAAGGAAACTTAAAAGAGTACAAAATAAAACACCTAGTATATAAAGAATGGAAGAGGAAGAATAAAAAGGGAGATAAATGTAGAATCATCAGACTGTGTTTATAATAATGTATCAAGAAAATTAAGTTAGACTGTTAGATAGTAAAGAAAATAAGCTTGAACATTTGGTAACCACGAATCTAAAGCCACCAATGGCAATAAATACATATCTATCGATAATCACCCTAAATGTAAATGGACTGAATGCACCAATCGAAAGACACAGAGTAACAGAATGGATAAAAAAAGAAGACCCAACTATATTCTACTTACAAGAGACTCACCTCAAACCCAAAGATATACACAGACTAAAGGTGAAGGGATGGAAAAAGATATTTCATGCAAACAACAAGGAGTAAAAAGCAGGTGTTGTAGTACTTGTATCAGACAAAATAGACTTCAAAACGAAGAAAGTAGCAAGAGATAAAGAAGGACATTACATAATGATAAAGGGATCAGTCCAACAAGAGGATATAACCATTTTAAATATATATGCACCCAACAAAGGAGCGCTGACATATGTGAAACAAATACTAACAGAATTAAAGGAGGAAATAGAAAGCAATGCATTCATTTTAGGAGACTTCAACACACCACTCACTCCAAAGGTCAGACCAACCACACAGAAAATAAGTAAAGACACAGAGGCACTGAACAACACACTAGAACAGATGGACCTAACAGACATCTACAGAACTCTACAGCCAAAAGTAACAGGATACACATTCTTCTCAAGTGCACATGGAACATTTTCCAGACTAGACCACATACTAGGCCACAAAAAGAACATCAGTAAATTAAAAAAATATTGCAATTCTACCAACCAACTTCTCAGATCACAAAGGTATAAAGCTAGAAATAAATTGTACAAAAAAAACAAAAAGGCTCACAAATAATGGAGACTTCACAGCATGCTCCTAACTAATCAATGGATAAATGACCAAATTAAAGCCGAGATCAAACAATATATGGAGACTAATGACAACAATAACACAAAGCTGCAACTTCTGTGGGATGCAGCAAAGGCAAATCTAAGAGGAAAGTATATTGCAATCCAGGCCTATTTAAAGAAGGAAGAACAATCCCAAATGAACAGTCTAAAGACACAGTTATTGAAATTGGAAAAAGAAGAACAAATGAGGCCCAAAGTCACCAGAAGGGGGGACATAATAAAGATCAGAGAAGAAACAAATAAAATTGAGAAGAATAAAACAATAGAAAAATATCAATGGAACCAAGAGCTGGTTCTTTGAAAAAATAAACAAAATAGATAAACCCCTAGCCAGACTTATTAAGGGAAAAAAGAGAATCTACACATATAAACAGAATCAGAAATGAGAAAGGAAAAATCATGATGGACCCCACAGAAATACAAAGAATTACAAGAGAATACTATGAAAATCTATACACAAACAAGCTGGAAAACCTAGAAGAAATGGACAATTTCTTAGAAAAATACAACCGTCCACGACTGACCAAGAAAGGAACAGAAAACCTAAACAGACCAATCAACAGCAACAAAATTGAATAGGTAATCAAAAAGCTACCCAAGAACAAAACCCCCGGACCAGATGGATTCACCCCTGAATTCTACCAGACATATAGAGAAGAAATAACACCATTCTCCTTGAAGTTTTCCAAAAAGTAGAAGAGGAGGGAATACTTCCAAACTCATTCTATGAAGCCAGCATCACTCTAATACCAAACCAGGCAAAGACCTCACCAAACAATAAAATTACAGACCAATATCCCTGATGAACGTAGATGCAAAAATACTCAAAAAATATGAGCAAACTGAATCCAAAAATACATCAAGAGGATCATACACCATGATCAAGTGGGATTCATCGCAGGGATGCAAGGATGGTACAACATTCGAAAATCCATCTGCATCATCCACCACATCAACAAAAAGAAGAACAAAAACCACATGATCATCCCCATAGATGCTGAAGAAGCATTTGACAAAATTCAGCATCCATTCATGATTAAAAATCTCAACAAAATGGGTATAGACAGCAACTACCTCAACATCAAAAAGCTATATATGACAAACCCATAGCTAACATCATACTTAACAGTGACAAGCTGAAAGCTTTTCATCTAAGATTGGGAACAAGACAGGGATGCCCACTCTCTCCACTGTTATTCAACATAGTACTGGAGGTCCTAGCCACGGCAATCACATAAAAAAAAGAAATACAAGGCATCCAGATTGGTAAAGAAGAAGTCAAACTGTCACTATTTGAAGATGACATGATACTGTACATAAAAAACCCTAAAGACTCCACTCCAACACAGAAATCTGTTGCTTTCCTATACACTAACGATGAACTAACAGAAAGAGAAATCAGAAAAACAATTCCATTCACAATTTCATCAAAAAGAATAAAATACCTAGGAATAAACCTAACGAAGGAAGTGAAAGACATATACCCTGAAAACTACAAGACACTCCTAAGAGAAATTAAACAGGACACTAACAAATGTAAATCCATCCCATGCTCTTGGCTAGGAAGAATAAATATTGTCCAAATGGCTATACTGCCTAACGCAATCAACAGATTCAATGTATCCCTATCAAAATACCAATAGCATTCTTCAATGAACTGGAACAAATAGTTCTAAAATTCATCGGAACCACAAAAGACACTGAATAGCCACAACAATCCTGAGAAGAAGGAATAAAACAGGGAGAATTACGCTCCCTGTCTTCAAACTCTACTACAAAGCCACAGTAATTAAGACAGTTTGGTATTGGCACAAGAACAGGTCCACAGACCAGTTGAACAGAATAGAAAATCCAGACATTAACCCAAACATATATAGTCAATTAATATATGATAAAGGAGCCCTGGATATACAATGGGGAGATGACAGCCTCTTCAGCAGCTGGTGTTGGAAAAACTGGACAGCTACATGTGAGAGAATGAAACTGGACTACTGTCTAACCCCATACACAAAACTAAACTCAAAACGGATTAGAGACCTGAATGTAAGTCATGAAATCATAAAAATCTCAGAAAAAAACATCGGCAAAAATCTCTTGAACCCAGAGAAGACAAATAGTGACTCTACATCATCTCACTATGCTGATGGACAGTGACTGCAATGGGGTTGGTGGGCGGGACCTGATGAAGGCGGTTTTGTAATCACCATAATATTGCTCATTTAATTGTAGATTAATGATATCAAAATAAACTTAAAAAAATCTCTTGGACATAAACATAAGTGACTTCTTCATGAGCATATCTCCCCGGGCAAGGGAAACAAAAGCAAAAATGAACAAGTGGGACTATATCAAGCTGAAAAGCTTCTGCACAGTAAAGGACACCATCAGTAGAACAAAAAGACATCCTACAGTTTGGGAGAATATATTCATAAATGACATATCTGATAAGGGATTGACATCCAAAATATATGAAGAACTCACGCACCTCAAGAAACAAAAAGTAAATAATCCAATTAAGAAATGGGCAGAGGATATGAATAGACACTTCTCCAAAGAAGAAATTCAGATGGCCAACAGGCACATAAAAAGATGCTCCACATCGCTAATCATCAAAGAAGTGTCAATTAAAACCACAGTGAGATTTCACCTCACACCAGTAAGGATGGCCAACACCCAAAACACACACAACAACAAATGTTGGCGAGGATGTGGTGAAAGGGAAACCCTTCTACACTACTGGTGGGAATGCAAATTAGTTCAACCATTGTGGAAAGCAGTATGGAGGTTCCTCAAAAAACTCAAAATAGAAATACCATTTGACCCAGGAATCCCACTTCTTGGAATTTACCCTAAGAAGGCAGGAGCCCAGTTGCAAAAAGACAGATGCACCCCCTATGTTTATCGCAGCACTATTTACAATAGCCAAGAAATGGAGGCAACCTAAGTGTCTATCAATAGTTGAATGGGTAAAGAAGATGTGGTACATATACACAATAGAATATTATTGAGCCATAAGAAGAAAACAAATTCTACCATTTGCAACAACATGTATGGAGCCAGAGGGTATTATGCCCAGTGAAATAAGCCAGGCGGAAAAAGACAAGTATCAAATGATTTCACTCATATGTGGAGCATAAGAGCAAAGAAAAAAAAAATTGAAAGAAGAAAACAGCAACAGACTCACAGAACCCAAGAATGGACTAACAGTTTCCACAGGGAAAGGGACCTGGGAGAATGGGTGGGAACGGAGGGACAAGGGGGAAAAAGGGGCTTTATGATTAGCAGACACAATGTTGCGGGGGGCAAGGGGAGGGCTGTACCACTCAGAGAAAACAAGAAGTGATTCTATAGCATCTCACTACGCTGATGGACAGTGACTGTAATGGGGTAAGTAGGGGGGTCCTGATGAAGTGGGGAGTTTAGTAATCATAATGTTGCACATGTAACTGTAGATTAATGATACCAAAAAAAAAAAAAAGAATCCACATAAGACCTCACGTTAGACTTTTATAGTTTTCTGCACATTGTAGGTAGTACAAACATGGGGTGAAGTTGGTCAAAATGAATCCAACAAATCAGTGGGTTTAAACGAGGTTCACATTTGTTTGGTATCCAATTATTTTTTCTTCTCCTTTTTTCCCTTTAATGGGGTTTAAGCATTCGTAGATACAATCTAATGGTAATCCATCAAAGAAATATCATTTATTGAGAAAATCCTCTTAAAAGTGGGAGAAATATTTAGAAGCAATGGCTAAAAGCAATAGAAAAAATTAACTCCTTAGTACACAGCCAAACATATCAGTTAAGTTCTAGTTATATCAGGACTATCATAGACCTGGGAAGGGCTGTCCCTGCTCTGGGCCTTGTGTCTCAGAAAATCATATTTGTCAGAGACACAGGAATTTGTGGAATATGAAACACATACACCATCTGTCAGCTGGGATCTGGCACTTGTGACCTGTAAGCCTAAACATCTGCTCTTTTGACTAATATCATTTAGACCCCAAGGAAACGGATGTTTCTCCTACATCTCTTGCCCCATGACCTTGAAATGAAAGATGACTGTATGCCAGTGCCATGCAGGTTTGTGGCATGAACAGTTGCTAACATCAGAACACAATGTCTCAGAATGCAGGGAGCATTTGAGTGGATAAATCTCTACTGGGAGTTCTAGTGAGTTTTCACAAGCCAAACAAACCTATTTAATTAGCTCCTTCCAGTCACTACCACTGCAAACTGCTATCCTAACATTATAACCACTGCTAATACCTGCTGTAAATGGAAGCATTACATGGTATTCTTTTGGGACTAGGTTATTTTTGTTCAATATTTTGAGATCCATTTATATTGATAGTTCATAACTTCGGGAGTCTCCGGGGTATAATCTGAAACCAGCGACTGTACGTGGAGGGCAGGAAGAGACCAAAGAAAAAGGCAAAGCTCCCTAGGTTGGTAGGTGGAAGTTTTAATAAGCAAGGGACCTTAATGCGAGGCGTGTCTTGGGTGGCCAGGAGAGGAGTATATCTTCGCACTCATCCCCCTTAATCTTAGAACTTGGTATAGAGGCTGGATGTGGATCCAGTCACGTGTACTGGTCTCAACACCACATCACTGCCTCCAGGCTCTGTTCTTGGCACAGCTTCTGGCAGCGGGGACAGCAAGCAGAAAACACATTCTGTGGACAGGAGAGGGAACAAGCAGCCTCCGATTGCTTCGGTCCAGCTGTCAGGTCAACTGGCCGTCATGTCCACTCAATGACTTCCTCCGACAGATGCATACAGATTTCTATATCTTTACTTCATTCATTGCTATGTAGTATTTTGTTGTGTGTAAGTACCAATATTTATTGATTCTCTCCATTTTAAATTAATATTTGTGTTGTTTCCAGTTGGGAATGTGACAGAATAATCCTGCTTTACACACACATATTCATGACTATTAGTAAACCTATATACTTATTTCTGTTGGGTATATACCAAGGAGTGGAATTTCTGGGTAATGAGGTGTGCATAGGTTTAGTTTCAGTTTTCCAAAGCGTTTATATTAATTGAAGCTCTCTCCCCAGAGCATGTATAAGAGTTGCTATCATTCTTCATCTTTGCTAACTTCTACTATTTTCTATTATTTTCATTTTTGTAATTCTTAGAGGTGTATAGCAGAATCACATTACCATTTTAATTTAACCTTGAGTGCAGAAAAATCACACATAATCAATCTGAATCTATAGATCAACTTTTAGCTATATTCTTTCAACACAAGAACATGGCATATATTTCTATCTTATTTAATTTCACTCAACAAAGTGTTGTTAGAGTTTTCTATATCTTTACTGATTTTCTGCCTAGTTTTCTGTCAATGTTGATTAGAGAGCATTGAAATCTATGACTATAACTGTGGATTTACCTATTTTTTTTCTTACAGTCAATCAGTTCCTGTTTCATGTATATTGAACTCTGTTATTAGGTGGATAAACATTTAGGAATTTTTATATCCTCCTGATGTATTTACCTTTTATCATTATGAAATGACCTTTTTGATTCCAGTGCATATTTTTTGCTCTAAAACCTACTTTTCCTGATATTCATACAGCCACCCCAGTTTTATTTTGACTAGTGTTACTGGGATATCTTTTTTCATCCTTTTACTTTTAGCCTATTTGTATCTTTCTGTCGAAAGTGTGTTTCATTTAGGCAGCAAACCAGAAATGGCTACAGAGAGCAGTGGCTGCAAATCTGTCAGCTACCTCTCTAGGATTCCTGCTTTTCCAGAATTTTAGCCTCTCTAGTCCTCTTTGCTTCCACAGCTCTCTGATCCCTTTAAAGATAAACTCTTTATCATCTGACTTTTCTACTTTCTTTACTAGAACTTTGGTCAGACACTAACTCTGCCATCTCTGTATTAGGGTTCTCCAGAACTGATATTTTGCATAAATATATTAAATATTATATTGTGTACTGTATATTACATGTTACATATTATATGTGGAGATTTATTATGAAGAATTGGCTCATGTGACTATGGAGGCTGAGAAATCCAACAGTCTGCCATCTTCAAGTTGGAGACACAGGTGCAATCCAAGCTAAATCTGAAGGCCTGAAAATTAGAGGAGCCAGTGATGTAAATCCTAGTTCAAGGGTAGGAGAAGAGCTCTGTTCAAGCTCAAGCGGGTAGGCAGCAAGGGAATTCACACTTCCTTCCTTGGATTTTTGCTCTATTTAGACCTCAGTGGTTAGATGATGCCCACCACAATGCAGAGGGTAATCTGCTTCACTGAGTCGGCCAATTCAAGTGCAGATCTCATCTGGAACATCCTCACAGACACGCCCAGAACAAATGTTTAATCCAGGCACCCCAGGGCCCACACAAGTTCGTACATAAAATTAACCACCACATGATTCTACTCAGAAAACTAAGTGAATAAGTTTGATATTTGTAACAAACACAGACGCTAAGGAACATTTTATGTCATTAAAAAATTCATATCTAAATTAAATTTGCATATATGCAGCTCTTTTAAAGTGTTAACTAGATCTGTACAAAATATATTAGTGTTTATAGTAGAAATCAGTTAATATTTTTAAAGACACTGAAATCATATTAATAATAGTGACATAAAAAAATTAGAATATTTTGTAATGTTTTATACATAAGGACAATTTATTGTGTACTCCCATGTGGGGTAAATGGAAGTTTGCTCCCAGAATTTCACATCTTGTTTGTGTATCAATAGGCATGGCAGGGCCACAGCCAGGGCAAGGGGTGGAGACAAAACAGCCATTGTCTCCTCTCCTCTGTTCCTGGCACATAACTGGTTTGGTGCTGGACGGTCACCAGGGACCTGCCCATGGTGATATTCCAGGAAGGGGAGGGCGGGGGAAGTGAGTGTGAGCCATGACTGTAGGGGATGACAAGCAAGGGCTGGCTAGTGAACCCTAGTGAGCTATGAGCAATAAATCTTTTCTCCCAATATGCCCTTTCCCTTGTTTTCCTTCCATCTCTGCAGATTCACAAAGAATTTGCTCCGGGAGGGGAACCAACCCCCTTACTCCCACAGCAACACCCCATTATAATGTTTGAATGAAATGTAAAATTTATTTCTCAATATAACTACTGCTTTAAGAAGTGTATTAACAATTTCAGTTACTACTGCCTCAGCAGGAGTTTCTTCAAATTGAAATTAAAACTTGTCTGATATCTAAAATGACTTTAAAATTTGTCTAATTTGCTATTTAAGACACATAAAAACCATAACTTTACATATATTTTTGAATTTTCTGAATTTGAAGATATAATATTTCAAGGTAGGAGAATATAATATATACTACTTGGAAGTTTTAGCTCAATTTGTAACTCATATATACTTAGTAGTATGGTGTGTGGACTACTATTTGTACCCTTGTTCCAAGCCATGCCAATGGGGTTAGGCCTAGCCAATACATTTATGTTAAAGATATTTTGAAATTTCTTCTCCTTTTTGTCTACATAGACTTGCATGCAGGATTATTTTTTACAATTAGCACAAAACAAAATAAAACCCTTTTGCTCTTACTGACTATATTTCATTTTACTCTCTTCCATCAGTTGGGGTTCAGTCCTAGAAGCAGAATCACTGTAAATATTATAAAATAAGAAATTTATTTTACAAAATAAGCCTCATGCCACTGTCAGAGGAGATAGGACATAACAATCTGAAAAGAATCAGAGGCAAGAATCCCTAAATAATACGGTGTTGACGAATGATTTGGAATTTGCAGGACAGCACTCTGGGTGCTCGAGTAGGATTGGTATAGAATTCAACGTAAGTTGTTGGCTTTTCATGGTTATTGTCTAAGTTCTCAATGAAGCAACTTTTGTTGGCCTGGGGTTGCTGACATTCAGTTGGGTAAGTTGTCAGGCAGGAGAAATGTACATGGAGCATTAAAATGAGGACAAATCAAAATCTGCCAACAAATTGAAATCAATGTTATCTCTCAGAGCACAAGGACTGGTCCTTCACTTCTGCCTCCCATATCACACAATTTTTTCTTGTGGCTGACCATAACACAAATTATTCAGGCAAGGAAATTTTGGGCTATTTAGTTTTAGGTTAGCTAAGATAATACAATAATTATCTATCATATCATCTGTGACCCTGTGGGTGGGTTTAAATGTCAAAGAGGGAAATATTGAGGTAAAAAAAAGAGCATATGATTTTCCTAAGAATACCACTCAAAGGGGATTTTTCAGGACTTTTGTCTTCTGTTAGATGAGTGTGCTCAGCATCGAGCCTGCTGATGGGCTTGTCTCTTACTGTACTCTATGTTTTCCTTTTGCATTTAAGGCCACATTTAGATAAAAAAGGATGCTTGTCCAGCAGAAATGTCTGAGCTCTCATAGAAATTACACAGCAAGGGAGCTGAGGAATTGGAGCAGCCAACTTAAATTGAGGACAACCATTCCCTGAGGAAGTGGTGGTGGCCATCACTGGTATCATTAAGCACATCAAGTATTTCCTGAGCTCTCTAAGACAAGAACATAGAGGAGAAATGGCCTCCCCATTTGCCAAGATTGCTCCTTGTTTTTTAATGTATAACTTAATGCTCTGTTATCTTCTCCTTAAGTTAAGTGTCTGCATTTCCTGAAAAAATCAGGAAGCTGCCTTCATGGGTTTCATATTTTATGTAGTAGAAATGTTATTTTTTTTATGCCTTGGGTCTTGAATCTGCCTAGCAACTTCCCTACCACAGCACTTGCTTAGCTCCTGTCGTCTGCCAAACTATTATTGGGTTTTTTTCTGTTATGTTCTGTAACAAGGTAATACTAAATAGGCATCTATTTCTACAAACACCATTTTGTTTGGTTATCTTCCTGTATAAGCCCAAGAACTCTCTTACCAGAATTCATGGGATTTCCAGTGTAGAGTGGCTCTAGTTGATAAGCAAATCACAATGACAGGAGACGGCATTTGTAAAGTAAAGCACAATCTGCGGTCCCAGGCACACCAAAGAATGCAAGACCCTTGCAAATATTTTAGCATCAATTAGTATTTATATTTTATAGACAAAGCACTTGGATATCAAGAAAACATACCTTGTTCCAAGTTTATGAATGCAAAAATTAATTTTCTTAAATTCTAAGAGAAATAGAATTTTTAATACTTTTAGCATTGGGCTTTATCATGTCTCTTTTTAGATTTATAAGCTCTGTTTATCTTGTAATGTGTTTATAATATGCTTCATTTACAAAACTTTCCTTTAAAAATTATACTTACTTCTCACAATAACTCCATAAGGTCAGTATTAATATTCTCATTTTACAAAAGGAGAAATAGAGGCACAGAGGATGAATGAGTTGTACAAGTCACATGGAGCACGAATGGAGAAGACAGACCCTCATCAGTGCCCTTCTATGGCACAAACCTACTCTCAGACCCAGTGCAACACCGATGAACAATATGCTATTTCTAAAAAGTCCCAAAGCCTTTCACATTATAAGTTTAACTTATACTCAAGTGTCTCTCATCCGATAAGACCTTCACTTTTTGGAAGCTCATCACTTACCTCCTTTTCCTTCTCATCCAAACACTGAAACATGGCTTATACTCTCTGTCCCTAGTCACCTTCATTCATTTCTAAATTCTCAGTGGCCCAGTTTCTGTAGCCACTACACCTAATAAGATCAACAACATCCAAAATATATAAAGAACTTACACGCCTCAACACCCATAAAACAAATAACCCGATTAAAAAATGGGCAGAGGATATGAAGAGACAATTCTCCAAAGAAGAAATTCAGATGGCCAACAGACACATGAAAAGATTCTCCACATCACTAATCATCAGGGAAATTCAAATTAAAACCACAATGAGATATCACCTCACACCAGTAAGGATGGCCAGCATCCAAAAGACTAAGAAAAACAAATGCTGGTGAGGATGCGGAGAAAGGGGAACCCTTCTACACTGCTGGTGGGAATGTAAGCTAGTTCAACCATTGTGGAAAGCAATATGGAGGTTCCTCAAAAACTAAAAATACAAATACCATTTGACCCGGGAATCCCACTCCTTGTAATTTACCCAAAGAATACAACTTCTCAGATTCAAAAAGACATATACACCCCTATGTTTATTGCAGCATTTTTTACAATAGCCAAGATATGGAAGCAACCTAAGTCTCCATCAGTAGATAAATGGATAAAGAAGAGGCAGTACATATACGCAATGGAATACTATCCCGCCATAAGAAAGAAACAAATCCTACCATTTGCAACAACATGGATGGAGCTGGAGGATATTATGCTCAGTGAAATAAGCCAGGCAGAGAAAGACAAGTACCAAATGATTTCCCTCATTTCTGGAGTATAACAACGAAGCAAAACTGAAGGAACAAAATAGCAGCAGACTCAGGGACTCCAAGAAGGAACTAGTGGTAACCAAAGGGGAGGGGTGTGGGAGAGTGGGTGGGGAGGGAAGGAGAAGGGGATTGAGGGGTATTATGTTTAGTATACATCGTGTGGGGGGTCACCAGGAAAACAGTGTAGCACAGAGAAGGCAAATAGTGAATCTGCGGCATCTTAGTACACTGAAGGACAGTGACTGCATTGGGGTATGGGTGGGGACTTGATAATATGGTTAATGTAGTAACCACATTGTTTTTTCATGTGAAACCTTCATAAGAGTGTATATCAATAATATCTCAATAAAATATTTAAAAATAAATAAATAAAAATAACGTGTCTTGTGTAGCTCAGAGAAGAGAAATAGGGACTCTGTGGCATCTTACTACACTGATGGACAGTGACTGCAATGGGGTATATTGGGGGGACTTGATGATGAGGGTGAATGTAATAACCACATTGTTTTTCTTGTGAAACCTTCATAAAAGTGTATATCAATGATACCTTAACAAAAAATTTTAAAAATTAAAAAAAAGAATATTGCTTATCAAAGGAAAAAATGATCATTGCATCTTATATTTCTGAATTCTCTGCTCTAGTCACTAATTTTTTTCTAATCCAATGTAAAATTATACTGTTTTTATTGCTATGTCTTTAGAATATATTTTAATCACTGATAAAAAATAGTAGTTTGCCTTGTTTTTCCTCTGCCACTTCAAAGGTTTTTTCTTATCTTTTTTTCCAGCATTTTAGTTATGTCACACCTTGTATGTTTCCTTATACTTTTCTTTTCTTGGGGATTGCAGAGCTTTTCAAAACTGGATGGAAGTATTTTCCAGTTTCAGAAAAATCTCACCAATTTTCTTTTCAAATATTCCTTCTGCCTATTCTCTTTCCTCTACTTCTGGAACTGATTACATGTATAATTTCCCTTTAAAAATGTCACACTTTTGTCTTTCGTTCTGTCTGTTGTTTCATTTTATTTTATTTTTTCACTTTGCTTTAATTTATATGTTTTTCTATTGATCTGTCTCCGAGTTCTCTGATGTTGTCTTCTGTTATGTCTAACCCACTCTTAGTTCTCAATAATTCATAATTTCAGGTATTTTTATTTTTTAGTTCTAGAATATATATGATTCATTACATAGATTCTAAGTATTTTAATTCTTTTTATGAATTTTCAGCTTTTGGTCTATTTTCTTTAATTTAATTTATTTAAAAATCCCTATATACTTAGGCTAATATCTGAATCATTAGCTGATCTTCTTCTACTGTACAATATTTTACCTTTTTAGTTAATTTTCTAACTAAATTGGGGATTAGTATTCATTTATTTATTATATTACCAACATGGTTCAAAAGATGATATAATCTAGCAGTAGAAACAATAAAATGCTCCCCTACCCCCCATCCCAGCATTTTTAGTAAGGCAATTGGAGAACGGGGGTGATAACTTGAATCAAATCAGGTACTGAGTAGAGTCAGGGCTAAGTGGCAGTTTAAGACACACAACCTATTTCTTTCGTTTGGCCTTGTTTACTGCTCATGGTCCTGCTAAAGCCATTGAGAACATGTCAGATCTCTGTCTCCTGTGCTCTGAAAGACTACAGGTGATTTGATTCTGCGCTTCAAAGGCAAACACAAATTCGTGAAGTCATTATTGTTTCCATAGCTTTCTATTGTCCTTAAAAATATGATTCTGCAATTTCTCAGATTGTATCTAAATGTTACAGCAAGAGCACTGGGCTTCCATGACCTAACAATCTTACTCAGGAGTAGAACACCTCTCTTCCTCTCTTGAGATTTCACATTAGCATCAAATCATCCAATAGGGTTTCTCTGATTTCTTGTATTGAGTGAGGTTATAATCTTTTTTGTTTTCTTTACCATACCTTATGCATAAAAATCCTTTACACTTATTATAAGAAGTATAATTTTGATTATGTATGTTTCTTTTCTCCCAAACACTCTCAGGGGTCAAGACCTTCTTGTGGAATACACATTCTTAATTGGCTTAACGTTTGTATCTAACATGGGGAAATAAACACTTGTGATAATACACCCAAACTGAAAATAACATGTTATTAATTTTTACGTGTAATTTTGGTTATATTTTTCTTAATGTTCTCCTTATGTGAGAGCTTTGTTATCCATTATACTAATTAATTCAGTCACTACACAAATCATAGTGACGAACTTCTATGGTCTGAAACAGGGTTAAAAGTAGGAAAATTAATTGATCAGATCCTGCCCTCTTTTAAGTAACATACTAAGTCTGATGTAAAGTTGTGCTGAATTCATAGCATTATGAATATCAGAGACCATGGTTTTGGAGGTACAGGTATCTAATCAAGTATGAGAACACAATGCCAACAAAATTCAGTGAGTCCAGGAATCTAAACTAGAATTCCATATGGGTACCTAGAAACTCTTTTTGGACTAAATGCACCAATCAAAAGACACAGAGTAACAGAATGGATAAAAAAGCAAGACCCATCTATATGCATCTTACAAGAGACTCACCTCAAATCAAAAGATATACACAGACTAAAAGTGAAGGGATGGAAAAAGATATTTCATGCAAACAACGAAGAGAAAAAAGCAGGTGTTGCAGTACTTGTATCAGACAAAATAGACTTCAAAACAAAGAAAGTAGCAAGAGATAAAGAAGGACATTACATAATGATAAAGGGGTCAGTCCAACAAGAAGATATAACCATTATAAATATATATGAACCCAACACAGTAGCACCAGCATATGTGAAACAAATACTAACACAATTAAAGGAGGAACCAGAAAGCAATGCATTCATTTTAGAACACTTCAACACGCCACTCACTCCAAAGGACAGATCAACCAGACAGAAAATAAGTAAAGACACAGAGGCACTGAACAACACACTAGAAAAGATAGACCTAACAGACATCTACAGGACTCTGCACCCAAAAGCAACAGGATACACATTCTTCTCAAGTGCACATGGAACATTTTCCAGACTAGACCACATACTAGGCCACAAAAAGAACATCAGTAAATTCAAAAATATTGAAATCCTACCAACCAACTTCTCAGATCCCAAAGGAATAAAACTAGAAATAAATTTTAGAAGGAAATCAAAAAGGCTCACAAATACATGGAGACTTAACAACACTCTCCTAATTAATCAATGGGTTAACGAACAAATCAAAACAGAAACCAAAGAATATATGGAGACTAATGACAACAACAACACAAAGCCACAACTTCTGTGGGACGCAGCAAAGACATTTCTAAGAGTAAAGTTTATTGCAATCCAGGCCTATTTAAAGAAGGAAGAATATTCCCAAATGAATTGTCTAAAACACAATTACTGAAATTGGAAAAAGAAGAACAAATGAGGCCGAAAGTCACCAGAAGGAGGGACATTATAAAGATCAGAGAAGAAACAAATAAAATTGAGAAGAATAAAACAATAGAAAAAAAATCAATGAAACCAAGAGCTGGTTCTTTGAAAAAATAAACAAAATAGATAAACCCATAGCCAGATTCATTAAGAGAAAAAGAGAATCTACACACATAAATAGAATCAGAAATGAGAAAGGAAACATCACGATGGACCCCACAGAAATACAAAGAATTATAAGAGAGAATCTATATGCTAACAAGCTGGAAAACATAGAAGAAACGGACAACTTCTTAGAAAAATACAACCTCCCAGACTGACCAAGCAAGAAATAGAAAAATTAAACAGACCAATCACCAGCAACGAAATTGAATTGGTATTCAAAAAACTACCCAAGAACAAAACCCCCGGACCAGATGGATTCACCCCTGAATTCTACCAGACATATAGAGAAGAAATAACACCATTCTCCTTGAAGTTTTCCAAAAAGTAGAAGAGGAGGGAATACTTCCAAACTCATTGTATGAAGCCAGCATCACTCTAATACCAAACCAGGCAAAGACCTCACCAAAAAAGAAAATTACAGACCAATATGCCTGATGAATGTAGATGCAAAAATACTCAACAAATATTAGCAAACCAAATTCAAAAATACATCAAGAGGATCATACACTATGATCAAGTGGGATTCATCTCAGGGATGCAAGGATGGTACAACATTCGAAAATCCATCTGCATCATCCACCACATCAACAAAAAGAACAAAAACCACATGATCATCTCCATAGATGCTGAAAAAGCATTTGACAAAATTCAGCATCAGTTCATGACTAAAAATCTCAACAAAATGGGTATAGACGGCAACTACCTCAATATCATAAAGGCCATATATGACAAACCCATAACTAACATCATACTTAACAGCGACAAGCTGAAAGCTTTTCATCTAAGATCGGGAACAAGACAGGGATGCCCACTCTCTCCATTGTTATTCAACATAGTACTGAAGGTCCTAGCCACGGCAATCAGATGAAACAAAGACATACAAGGCATCCAGATTGGTAAAGAAGAAGTCAAATTGTCACTACTTGCAAATGACATGATACTGTAGATAAAAAACCCTAAAGACTCCACTCCAAAACTACTAGAACTAATATCTGATTTCAGCAAAGTTGCAGGATACAAAATTAACACACAGAAATCTGTTGTTTTCCTATACACTAATGATGAACTAACAGAAAGAGAAATCAGAAAAACAATTCCATTCACAATTGCATCAAAAAGAATAAAATACCTAGGAATAAATCTAACAAAGGAAGTGAAAGACCTGTATTCTGAAAACTACAAGACACTCCTAGGAGAAATTAAAGAGGACACTAACAAATGGAAAGGCATCCCATGCTCTTGGCTAGGAAGAATAAATATTGTCAAAATGGCTATACTACCTAAAGTAATCTATAGATTCAATGCAATCCCTATCAAACTACCAACAGCTTTCTTCAATGAACTCGAACAAATAATTGTAAAATTCATATAGAATCACAAAAGACCTCGAATAGCAAAAGCAATCCTGAGAAGGAGGAATAAACAGGGGGAATTATGCTCCCTGACTTCAAGCTCTACTACAAAGCCACAGTAATCAAGACAATTTGGTATTGGCACAGAAACAGACCCACAGACAAGTGGAATAGAATAGAAAATCCAAACACTAACCCAAACATATACAGTCAATTAATATTTGATAAAGGAGCCTTGGATATAAAATGGGGAAATGACAGCCTCTTCAGCAGCTGGTGTTGGAAAAACTGGACAGCTACATGTAAGAGAATGAAACTGGACTACTCTCTAGTCCCATACACAAAGGTAAACTCAGGTGGATCAAAGACCTGAATGTAAGTCATGAAACCATAAAACTCTTAGAAAAAAACATAGGCAAAAATCTCTTGGACATAAACATGAGCGACTTCTTCATGAACATATCTCCTCAGGCAAGGGAAACAAAAGCAACAATGGACAAGTGGGACTATATCAAGCTGAAAAGCTTCTGTACAGTAAAGGACACCATCAGTAGAACAAAAAGATATCCTACAGTATGGGAGAATATATTCATAAATGACGTATCTGATAAAGGGTTGTCATCCAAAATATATAAAGAACTCACGCACCTTAACAAACAAAAAGCAAATAATCCAATTAAGAAATGGGCAGAGGACATGAATAGACACTTCTCTAAAGAAGAAATTCAGATGGCCAACAGGCACCTGAAAAGATGCTCCACATGTCTAATCATCAGAGAAATGCAAATTGAAACCGCAATGAGATATCACCTCATACCAGTGAGGATGACCAACATCCAAAACACAAACAACAACAAATGTTGGCAAGGATGTGGAGAAAAGGGAACCCTCCTACACTGCTGGTGGGAATGCAAATTTGTTCAGCTTGTGGAAAGTAGTACGGAGGTTCCTCAAAAAACTCAAAATAGAAATTCCATTTGACCCAGGAATTCCACTCCTTGGAATTTACCCTAAGGCTGCAGCAGCCCAGTTTGAAAAAGACATATGCTCCCCTATGTTTATCCCAGCAGTATTTACAATAGCCAAGAAATGGAAGCAACGTAAGTGTCCATCAGTAGATGAATGGATAAAGATGAAGTGGTACATATACACAATGGAATATTATTCAGCCATAAAAAGAAAACAAATCCTACCATTTAAAACAACATAGATGGAGCTAGAGGGTATTATGCTCAGTGAGAAAGCCAAGCCGAAAACGACAAGTATCAAATGATTTCAGTCATATGTGGAGTATAAGAACAACGAAAAAACTGAAGGAACAAAACAGCAGCAGACTCTCAGAACCCAAGAACGGACTAATAGTTACCAAAAGGAAAGGGACTGGGGAAGATGGGTGGGATGGGAGGGGTAAGAGGGAAAAAGGGGCATTACGATTAGCAGATGTAATGTTGGGGGGGCACGGGGAGGGCTGTACAGCTCAGAGAAGACAAGTAGTGATTCTATAGCATCTCACTATGCTGATGGACAGTTTCTGTAATGGGGTTGGTGGGGGGAACCTGATGAAGGGGGTAGTTTAATCACCATAATATTGCACATGTAATTGTAGATTAATGATATGAAAATAAATTATATAAAAAAATTATAATATCAACCAAACCAACCATATGAGGCCAAAGCAGATGGCTTATCCTTTGTTATATCTGTTCTCTGAGAAACCTAAATGTGTCCTATTATGAGCTAAATAACATATTTTAAATTCTGTTTACCTGGTGAATTTATTATTTGCTCTGGATTTCTTCATATGGATAATATGGGAACGTGTGTAGTAACAAAATAAAGGTCTCTTAAATTTGTGTTCTGATCTCAGAACATGTTGGTTATTTCATAATTCCACAGTTATATAAAGAATTCATTCATTTTTGCATACAATACTGAGGGAGAAACTCAGTGTTCTGTGGAACATATAACTTATCTTTAAGTTAGACTTTTTCCCAAACTAATGTTCATTCATTCTTTCATGTATTTATTCATATTTGTTCAGTACTTATCATGAAAAACTTGTAGTAGGGATTCGATTTGAATAACCCCTAGTGCCCACCCACAGGATTGGTAGTTTAGTACATGCAGAAGATGTTGTTAGTGTTTGGCCATATTCTTTACTTGCTGAAGGTGAAGAGATATAAAGATGTCAGTTCAAATTACTGACTGTGGATTTCAACTTTTAGCTTTTAATGCCCAAGATACTCTGAGCTCATCTCTCCCCCTCCCACTCCAAGGCAGTTAGGAACACAGCCATCTGCCAAAGATAGCTGGGATTCAGTGGATATCCTCCCATTTTACTCATCCCTTAGTTGGGACAACTTTAAGGAGCATTTTGCGCTGTCTCACAGAAAACCCAACAGGTTTGCACAGCAACCTCCCCAGTGCTAGCAGACCAGATAATATCCCTTATTAACCATTCCCTTCCTTTTCTCACTTCTGAACTTATGTACAAGTGTTTCCTGAGAGCACTTCCTAAGGAAAGTGCTTAAATTCTGATCTCTGTCTAAGGTTTCTTTGTGTGGAAACTCAAACTAAGATAGTAAGTATCAGATAGAATCGTAATTAATATTATTTTATTTAATCTTTGAAACAGCACAATATTTCTTCATTTTGAAGATTAAAAAACAATCAAGAAACTTAGTCTCGGAGTGGTCAGTACAATAACTCAATGACAATCCAATAGATTGATCTGGGATTTTATTTCAGCTGTATCTTGCTCTGAAGTTTACTGTCTTTTGGTATCATTATAAACACGATAAGTAGCAATCAATGATAACAATAGAAAATCTAGAGAATAACAACTCTAAGTTAAAATCCATGCCATTAATTTTAATTAGCCATTTTCCATCTGCTTTCACAATTTAGTCTTGCCTATGTTTTTATCTTTTAAAAAGTTATCTTAATTTATACTAATTCAAAGTTTTATTGGATTTCCTTCCCAGTCACTTGTTTGTAAGGATACAAACTCCCATAAACAGCCAGACAGTCACACTCCTGGCATCATAGGGCTTTTCTAATAAAAATGACTACAGTTTGTCTCCCATGGTACTTGAAATTATTATTAGTAACTTCATTTTTAGGAGGTTTTCTGGACATTGTTGTTTTTTAATTGAGTTATATGGAGAACATAGAGTGTATCTCCTCACTAAGGTAGACCTCTTTGCTCCTCCTTTTATTTCTTTCCCCACTGTTCACTTCAGTGATTCCCAAACTCTATTCCATGTAAAAAAAAAATTCATGATGGCAAGGGTTCTTTTCTATAACATGTTTTGAATTATATATGTTAGAAGATTGAAATAGTTTAAAATGATATGCCACAATTATGAATTCTAGGATGTCACAGATGTGATCACATTATGCAATGCCATCAATGAAAATGTTTCATTTACCAACTTTCCTTTAAATTGCACATGTCTATGAGATTAAACTGGCTTAAGTTATTTATGCATTATGTATTATCCTATGAATTCATATGTTTATACAACTATTTTGGTCTTTATCAGTAATTTCCTGCTGCAATTAATTAGTTTCTGATCAGGGGTTTTGTTGTTTATCTGTGTCATGAATCATTATTGGTATTTCAATACTTCAAAAATATCTCTTGATCAAATTGATGTGGGAAACATGAATCTGTAGGATGAACATCCAGGTTCCCAGCATAGCAGCTAGGCATCTCCCATTCCCCACCCTCTCTCAGGCCCATCACCTTTCTGACAGTACTTTCTTGAACATGCTATTTCCTGAGCACAGTTCTTTGTGTGCTTACTAATGATCTTTCCTCTGGAATGTTCTCCATCTTTTCTCTACTTAATGAAATCGACCCAAACCAGATCTTAATTGCTTCTGTAAACCTCCTTCCCTGCACAGAGGTTATTTGTCTCTTTTTCTTCTCATTATATTTTTATGCCCCTCTATTAGAGACCCATTACATTTTTAGTGTATCATTTATTAAAATAGTGGTCTCTTCTATTAAGTTAGGTATCCCTAGGTCCAGGCCATCTTTGTGTCTGTGCTGGTGTTTAACATAGGATCTGAAAACAGTAAATACTTTGAGAATAATTAACTATAGATAGTGTGACCTTTATTTTTCCTCCTTCCTCCTTCTCCTTTCTTCTATCACTACATGACTCATCCATGTATTTTTATATGTCAACTATTCACTGACTACCTATTTTATACAAGCCACTGTGTAACTGCTATAGAGGAAACAAAAGTGAAAAAAAAAAGACATGTCTTTTGAGCTTAGTGCCTTTATAGCTTAGCATTATCCATTACTGGCCATTATTACTTGGGCCCTGAAAGGAATGTGTATTATATAATACATAATATACCTATCATCCCCATCACAAAACATTCAGTTGTTTTACTTAGTTGTGGTCTAGTTACATTGATTTATAAGAGGTCATGACACATAATTAAAGTTCTTGCAGCAATTCTGTGTGGCAATTCTGTACAACAGTGTTGTGATTATTCTTATTTGACCAAAATCATGGAGACACAGTTGGCTTATTATGAAAAATTTTAAATGGGAATAATTGTATTTGATAAAACTTAGATATTTTAAGAATTTTATTTTTAAAAGCTATTCATATAAAAATTAAGTCTTGATAATTTATCCAAATATCTTAAAAATTTAGACTAGAAGACTTTCAGCCTAGATTATTCTATTTATCTTAGCAACAGAATATCTCCACAATGTGTTCTGTATAAGACTTTGAAAGAGTTCAGTAAATCAAAGTGAGGGATACCTTGATCAAACAGGTTTACACATGGTAACTATGCTCCAACACACCTCATCTTAGAAATGTATGTGCTTATTATATTAGTATATTCAACAGCTCTGAGATATTCATCATTTAAGAAACTTAAGCTTATTTCATTCATTTTTTTTCACTAATTTCTTTGTCTTAAAAATTTTTTTCTTTGCAACATCTAGAAACATTGCTTGTAATTAAGATTGGGAAGTGCATCAGGACATTGGCTAGTGCATTAGCTAATATTGGTTGATACCTTCTCATAAAATGTGATGTAATAGTCCCTTCCATCAACCATGGTCAATACTCAGACACGTGGAGAAAGGTGAAAGAGAAAGTGCTTGCTTCCGGCTGATCAACTTTTGACACTGTTGAAAGGACCAAGGCAGAGGGAGCATGGTTTGAAAGTTCAATACAGGATCAACTGGAATCAGAATACATGTAGGACAGAGCTCACCACCTAGTTAGAATCAGTGACCATGAATCAGGTCTGAGACGAATCGGAAAGTGTCATTAAACAAGCTTTGGAGGAAAAACTTTCTTTCCCAGAGGACAGGCCTTGCTCCCAAGGATACAGCCAGCCTGGAGCTCAGGCTGTCAATGTCTGAAACTAGGGCCCCAGGAGGGATAGCTGCCCCAGTTTCAGGTCGATGAGGTCTACAATTTCCTAAACTCAAAACCACTTTTACTTTCCCTCAAATACTGGGGATCTTTCTTCCTTTATGATAATTTTGGCTCCTCTTTTCCACCCTAGTTATTTAAAATGTCAGAGAGAATTAAGCTACAGCTAATGTTTCAACAATATTGCTGTCATCTAATTTATGATGTATTCCAGCTGAAAAGTTCTGAAATCCAAGGCTTTTGGTTTTTATAAAAATAATTAACACATGATTAGTTTAATAGTCAATATTCTAAAAACTGTTTTCTCCTTCAATTGCATGAAGTTGAAAAGCATTGACCATTAAGAGAAATTGTGTCTTTTTTCTTTCACCTGAGAAGTTGTTTCTCATTCTCTGTGATTGTGCATCCTAGGTGCTTTTAAAATAGTTGTAGGATTGAAGCAAATAACTTATGGAATGAAACAGTAATGTTTCATAGGCAATAAAAATGTAGAATTTTAATTTATCTATACTATTTTAATAGAGTTGATGCCAGGATTCTTGTTCACGAAGCCAAAGAATGAGCTTAGCAAACAGGCAAGGTAGGAGAGCAAGGTATAGGCTTTTATTTAGAAATAAAGTGATAGGGCAGAGCTCCCAGCTCACGCCAGGAGGGGACAAGAGAGTCCGGTGTGCTGCGTTGTCTAGGGGTTTTATAGGCAGACTAGGATTTTTTGAGAACATGAAAAGAAAGGTTTAGGGGTGTAGACCTGCCACGTGTGTCTGAACACCCCAAATTAATTTAACACAAGGAATTCTGCCCCCCTGATTTCTCTCCAGAACACCTGCGTCCTGGTCTAGGAGCATATCAAAAGGCAGCCTGCCCAGCCCCCAAGGTGGGCTGAGGTATTGTTTGTTTGCTAAAGAGTAAGTTAAGAATTCTGCTTCCCAAACGTCCTGGGTGTTAAAATGCAATTTTATCTTTAAGGTGGAATCTTCCCTGCCTTTCACTATGTTGTTTACATCTGGGTCTGCATACTAAATTAGTTGCCCAGTTTGTCCTGGGCCTTTTAGCATGCTAAAGTGAATCTTACAAGTGGTTAGCATAATAACAACATGTGGTACTCTTATGTACTTCTTAAGATCCCCTCCTCTCTCCTCAACTTCTAGCTCAGGGCAAGGCCAATGAGCTTTTGAAGTGCTCTGGCTTAGCTGGCTTTTAATCTTCCTTTAAAAAACACCATTTGTGTCTGGAAATCTGATTCAGTTTAAACTGTTGAGTTACAGTATGCTGAAACCTAAGGTTTAAAGTTTATAAATGCATAGTAAAGATGTAATGCAGTAATGGAAGTAATAAAATAGCGTTATGAAGCACAGTTGACATGCATGCTGGAAACCTATTTTTTAAGTAAATACTGACTCTAAGTTATTTCAAAATAAAATATGCTCAAAAATAGAAAAGCATAAAGGTCATATTATGAAATGTGTACAAATGTTAGTCTTTTGTGTCTCACTGATTGGGAGTTAATAAGTGTGAATAAAGTGGGGTTCCTGTGGCCAGGATCCTCACTGAATTTAAATGTAACTGGCCTGTTGCTATGTTACCGCTTCCACACCTTTAGGCAATAAGACATTATTGTGTTAATACAAAGAGTTCCGCCCAGTGCTCGGCCGGCGACTGGGTGGTGGGGTTGCAAGGCTGTAGGAGAGCGGAGCGGAGGGCTGGAGTGGTGGCAGCGCCGAGGACAGGGGTCCGGAGGATGGCTGTGTGGGACGGCTGTGCAGAGGGGCCCAGAGGCAGAGACCGGCTTGCTGCATCTGAAGCAGCAGTGATAACACAGACTCGCTCTGAGTGAACGGGATTTTAGTGACTGACCTGCCACCTGGAAATAAAGTTGGGTATAACCTTTTCACCCTAAGAACCCTTTGCTGTAAATTTCTTTGGTCACAGTGAATCTATAGAGAACTTGCCTGGGGCTGAAACTCATTTGCAAGATAATAAAACAACAATGAATTCAAAAAATCAACTAAAACTATGAATGCAGACTATTTGTTTTGTTATGTTACAGTTCCCTTTACATTATTTTGCACTCAAGCTGAAATTTGTTTTATTCTTGCTTTTAGTGAAACATTTTAATTTTTGCAAGAATTTCCTAAAAGGTTTTTGATAAGAATATTTTTTTATCATTTCCAAATAATGTAGGAAGACCTTGAAATAGATGAAGTAGTTGCTCCTCTTCTGATATCTATAAACTACTCATTCCTTAATGCAACTTCAGAAAAGCAGTATCTCAGATGATACAAATAAGAGTATCTTAACAATTTCTGTTTTCATATATCCATTTTATTTGGAATTATCTTAATCATAGAGAAAGTCTGAGGCTATAACTATTGAAAGTTAATGGCAAATCAGTAATTTATGGTTATAAGTGTGGCCCATTTCATACTCCCAGGATATGGAGTTTTTAAACTACAGAAGGACATCCAGTAGCTATGAGCCATCCTTATTGTTTACAGTGACCATTGGGTCTACCCTTTGGGCTTGTCACCAGGCGGAGACTCAAATGGAATAATGCTCCAAGACCATTTGTTCTTAATGAAAGCAATTTGTTATGAGCTGACGGGAAAGTGTCCTTTGTCCTTCTGCCAAAGCAGCATTGCTTTGCATTTGTTGAGTTTGTTTAGATTAATGAGGGTACTACAAGATGCTTTAAGACAAAAAGCTTTAGTGGAAAGATGCAAAGCATTTTTCTCAAACAATGCCAATTACCAGTGAACATGTGTATCATATTTTCAGACATCTATTAGCAAAACTGCTTAAAATTCATTATTCTTAATTGTGTTTTCCTATATGGTGTCCATATGGCCTCATTACTCATTTGATTAAATGTTTTTTGAGGACTGTTATTTTTTAGGATGATAGTAAGAATTCTATGGATGGAAATAGCATTCATAAGACCCCACAATTTATAATTTATGGCCAGTCCACCCTAAAGATTATGACCAGAACATATTCCATTTTATACTTACTAAGTCCTTCATATTAAAATCATTTAGGGGAAAAAAAACCATAAGTGTCCCTAAAGAGTAGCTGGTCAAAAAAATGAAGAGCAAAATATGAAGGAAAGTAATGAACTATCTTGGAGAGGAAAACCATGGCCAGGTCATATGTGATAGTGTTATAGTGAAAGCTTTTAAGTATTCTACTACTACACAGACTGAGAAATATATGCATTTGAAAAGAACTACTACCTGGATGCCTGTGCTCAGTTAGAATTCTGTATTTTTAAGTGATTTCAGCTTGGCAAGTCAATCCAGAAAGACTGAGTTTTATCTTTCTCACACTTCCTTCTTAGGGCTTGTGCCTGCTAGAGGTTTATTTCAAATACTTTGTCTTTATTTTCTGTGAATTCTTTGTAACTTTCTCTGTAATTTTGACCCTACATCCCTTTCCAATGATTTAATCTGGGGACACATCTGTCTAATTTGGAATTTGAGGAAAAAAAAGGCTGTTTTATTTTTATCCAGTCTGGTTCTGGATGACAGTGACTCTATTAATGAGTATTTCTCCATTGAGGGCCCTTGCTGGCCCATGCATATGCCCGAGGAATCATGCTCATCAGATACTTACCTGGCTGCCTGTATCATCCCATTCAAGAAATTTTCATTTTTCTCCTTGAGAGTTTTTAAGGCACTGATGAGTCAATTACTTGTGGGTCATTCTGACCAGTTCTCATTTTATGATATTTATGTAATGTTATTCAGAAAATTTTATATGTGAAAATTTATTTTTACAGTTCCTTTTATGTCAGGCTATAACTTTTTATAGACATTGCTGGGAACTGAGTTGAGCTATAAGAGAAGTCAACATATGATATTTAAATGGAACATCTTGTCCATACGTTAAGTACCTACTGTATTCTCTTTGCACTTAAAAGTATTTCCAGTAATTATCGCTTTGTCACTGTAAGTGAATGTAATACTGGTTAGAAGTCTTGGTAGGCTGGAACAGAGAAAGATGGCTTCTGTGCTGCTGTCACAGGATTTCAGGCTTACTGCTGCAATATGTATTCAGTCCTGTTCTAGAAGGAGCAGCATGGAAGGTAAGAAAGGAATTTATCACTTTCAGTCCTGTGGCTCGTTAATTATAGGTCTCTTTGTTGAGGCTATTTACTTGGCTATCAATTAGGATCAACCAGGATGTTGTCCTTGTTGCTGAAAACATACCTGTTAAGAAAAGCATTGAGATGGCCATATCAAAACTGTCATAAGCAGAAATGACGTGTGATCACCCTGAACTGTTATCAATCAGTAATTGGCTGTTAATCTAGTGGATGAGGTTTGATGTCACACAGGAAACAAATTTTGCTTATCACTTTCTTCATCTACAATAGATGAAGAAATACAAAATTTTGCCACAAGAGTTTTCTTATGAAAAACTGAAAACTGAAATGTAATTTTATAGGGCTTAGCAAAATCATCTTCACAGTAACAACAGTAATAACAACATATGCCAGCGAACAAGATAATTGTATAGATAATTAGAAGATGTACTTCCTTGGTTGGAATGTTTATTCTAAGAGATAAAATAAGGTTGCTAAGATTCTATCAACATCCATAAAATACAGATTAATTAATGGATTCATGCTGCATCTAAGAAGTAGCACACATTTGTATTAGAATTAAATCAAAAGGTACACTTGTGTAAATAATAGATAGCAGGCTAGCATTTTTGTTTAAAGTTTGAGATGATATATTATCAGGAAGTTTGTTCTTGCACTAAGAACAAAGAGGTTTAAAACCTAAAATAGAGAAAATAAGCAAGTATTAAAATCAAACTAAAGACACTGCATTAAATGATCTTGAGAGACATAAACAAAGACCCTTTGGTCCTGATACATTTGGCCTGCTACTGATAGACACTGAAAAATATAATATTCCAATATCCTATTTCTTGGTTTAGACAGAATTGTTTTCTGAATTATAAATATTGATTAACTGAATTAATTAGTTTGCTTGGTGCCTTTTGGATGTATTTTTAAAGATAAAACAAAACATAGAAAGGCAAGTAATCCAATACATTAAATTTAAATTTATAATTTCCTCTATCTTCCCTCTTCCCCCCCACTTTTGTCCTACTTTCACTCTTTTTCTCCAGTTCATTATAAAAATAATTTTAACTGATTATAATATTAATTTACTGTAGCAAAAAATAACAGAATTAAACTTGAAATCGACTATATAAATATGGTTTATATTTTATAATATAAATATAAATATGGTTATACTGATCATTTTTACATCACTTTTAAAAAATATTGCTCAGATTTCTTGTGTATGTGCATGTCATCTGAGGTACTGTGTTTTGAATGGGGTATGGTCAAAAGTGGTACTGGCTAAAACTATAAACTGTAGTTTGGAGAACCAGTGATTTATCTGTTGCTTGTGACTTACTCTGTTGTTTCTACATAATTTAAGTGGTGGGCAGTGATTGGCAGGCCTTGATATCTGGCTCAGTGGCTCCTCTTCATGGTAATTTGTTTTGTGTGGGTCATTCAAATTAGATTCCATTAACCTGAGTATATATTCTTTTTGCCTCTCCTCATGTCTGTGCAAGATTTAAACTTTTTTTTCCTCAAAGACTGATGCAAAAAGGATGGTAATCCAACAATCTGAACGAAAACAAAAATCAAGCCATAGAAATATGCTTATTTCTTGATCTTAAAAAAAAATGTCTATACCTTCTGGATTTGATTCAAGTTTGATTTTATTCTCCACAAATTTCTGCTACTTTGACTTTACCTGAAGCATACTTTTTTAATGTGTATGTTTTTACATTTCTAAATGATTATGGGTCATACATTTTATGGTGAAATTCTACTATACTTGGGAAAGGACATGAGAACATAATATTCAGAATCTATTTGAGTCTCTTTTTTAATAACTAGGTTTATCCCCTTCTTTTAAAGTCATCCTTATTCCCAAATGGAATTCTACTAGAAATAGAGTCTAATAATTTCTAATTCCTTTAAGAGTTGAAAAGCTAAAGCAATATGGGCAGGCTTAGATAAAACTCTATTATTTCTATAATAAGCATAATTTCACCATCTTGCTATGCAAAACTGTTATTGAAGAGCTATTGAGTCATTGGATTTTGAACTGAAAAAATTTTATAGCAGTCAACATGTTAACAGATAAACAAAATCCTGAATTTGTATGGCACTTTCCAGTAGAAAAGTTATATTCAAAATAACATCGTTAATTACAACACAGCTTTCCACTTGTATGCTACTACATGATAACTAGTAATAATTTGTTTTAATAAAGAATTTTAGATATAGATTGTTTATTCTAGCATAGTCTTTTATTGAAAACACTTATCTTGGTCATTTGAAAAGAATAACCATCATGAGCAAAGAATAGTATAGAATAAGTCAGAACTTAATTTTTCTAAATATATATACTGTTAATTGTCCTTTCAATGTGCTTTCAATGTGCAAATAATGTTTTCATGCAATATATGGTAAATATTTGAATCAAAAATAATTTTCCTTTATAAAAGTCTGGATATTTTTTTCCAGCTTTATTGAAGTATAATTGACAAAATTGTACTTAAAGTGCAAAATGTGATAATCTTATATATGTATACCTTGTAAAAAGACTTCCAAAAACAAGTTAATTAACACATGGATATACTGTTAATTAAAAAGCAAGAAATGTAAAAGTTTTGGTATAAATTCTCTGATTCCATCATTATAATGCTATTGGTCAGGTTTGCCAAATTATAAAACTATACTGACCATGTTAATAGTATAAATGCTTAGGAATTAAAATTTGGCAAACTAAAATATGAAGATTCTCTAGCAGGAAAATAAAAAATTAATAACCAGTCAGAAGATTCTAGAATATGTCATATATGGACTAAATCTAATTTCCAAATTATGTAACTTTCCATTTTTTGTGATTTGCTAGTCTGAAAAAAATCTACCCATAAATTTACTCCCTAATTTTCAAATTTTTCACTCTAAAACTTCCCATCAGTTGCTCAGTTTCTTAAATTATCAAAATTAAGTGACCTGAAGGTAAGAAGAAAACTTAATACTTTAATGAGCCTGATATACCACTGAATTCAGAGCCTGAGCCTTTATAACTTCAAGAGAATAGTTTGGAAAGAGCTGGATGTTAGAGAAGTAATGAAAGAAATACAGGGTTGGTGGTAGTGGAAACCGAATGCGAGAGACAAGCACAGATATTTTGAAGGCATAGTCAGTCTGCCAGACTGGGAGACCACATGGATAAAAGGGATGAAGAGTAAATGACATGGATGATGGTTTCTCAGCTCCTCAACACCCAAAGGCCCTAGTAATTACAATGGCAAATTCTAAAACAGAAGTAACTTATATGCTGTACATGTATTAAATCATTTAATCCTCAAAACAATCCCAAGAGGTGGATTTTACTATCGTCCCAATTTACAGATAAAGGAAGAAAGGCAATATTCATAAACTATCTGCCCCAAACTACCCAGCTAGTAAATGGCACACCTGAGCTTTAAAACTATGAAGTGCTCCAGGATCTGTGGTCTTTAGCATGCAGTACTCTGCTATATTGTCTTTCTATATAATTTTTATATAGAAAATAAATCCCCAGGCCAGCTGGGGAATTTTGCTTCAGCTATTTAATTTTCTTCTTACATTTTTTTCTAACCATATGGACATGAGGAGTAACAAGCTGAGTGTGGATGCTCTCCTATGTATCCACACTGAGGGAAATATTACGATTCTGGATTGGGAATCCCAGCTCATTCCAAAGTGTCCAGTTGCTCCAGAGTGCCTACATGTGCCCAAGATGTACAAGTGCCTTCACTGCACTGGAAGTATCCTTACAGTACTGCAGGAACTCCTGCTTAGAGCTTGTGACAGAATCCTGGAACAGTCACCCCTTCTGATCTTAAGGTTTCATATATAAAAGAAAAGGGATCTATTTAGATTCTATGACAGTTAATGAAACCTTGACATCTGATGTGTTTCTGGGGTTATGAGCTTGAGCTTTGAAATCCAGAAGACTGAACCAGTTCTTAGTTATAATAAAGTGGTTAAGAATGTACATTCTGGAACCAGTTTGCCTCGGTTCAAACTCCAGCCTTGTAATTAATTAGTTATGACCTAGGGAAAATTCAGTTCCCTTCGTGTAACTCATTTTCATCATATGCATTAATACTATTTCATAGACTTGCTGTGAGTATTAAATGAGGTAATATATGCATAAAATTTCAAATAGTGTCATGCTTCTGTTAAGCCCTCAATAAATATCTATCTTGGTACTATGAGAACTTAAGCAAGGAACTTACCTTTTTTAAGCCTCAGCTTCTTCACTCATGACCTGATGATGACAAAATAACTCTGCCTCATAGAGTTATTGTAACCCTCATGGAGCTAACAGGTACAAAGCACTTTGTACAGTGCCTGGCAGGAAACCAGTGCTTACGAATGTGTCATAATTATCAACTGTCCCCCTCCTGGGTTTCTGCTTTGCCCCCTGAACATGATTGCCGTGGTGTCCATGCACACCTACAAGCACGGCTGTTGCTGTGTTATTTTGATAAGGCCTGGAAATCAGGAGGGATACAGAAAGAAGAAAGGGCTTGGTTAGCCATTGGGTGAGGGAAAGGCTGGAGCCACAGGGAAAGGCCCCGCATTTTGGAGCAGGTCTGTGAATGGGTTTGCTATGCTGCCACAGGAACATGTGTGCTGAGCAGAGTGTGTTTGAAAATCCAGAGCCAGGTAAGCGCCTTAGTGTGGGGTGATCATGTGACCAGCCTGGCTGACGCTGATGGTCTCCAGGTACTTCCCCTTTTGTTTCTCTAAGGGTGTTTGGAGATCAGCTCTGTCAGGGCCATGGCTGCTGGCTGCATTTTAGATATATCTGAACAAATGAACATAGGTGCCAGGATCATGAGTGGGAAGGGGCAAAGGAACCTGTTTCACATGACTCTTCAAACTCATAATCACCAGCAAAGTCCAATGGACAGAACTAGATAAACTCCTCTTTATATTGAATTTATTCATTATATATAAGCAAAAACAGAGAAGTGTGAATTTCAGTAGAGTCTTATATTTTCAAGCAAACATATGAAATATATTAATTCATTTAATTCTCACAATAACTATAATAAATGAGAATTATGATTCTCATTTTACAGATGAGGTTGGGAAAACTCAAGCTGAGAAGCTGAGAACAAACACAAATCCTAATAATAAATGAAGGAATTTGGATATGTCTGACATGTCCTGTGCTATAAAGTGTGTGTGTGTGTGTGTGTGACATGTACAGGTAGAGATAGAAATCTCACTACTACACAGTAATGTGCGAAATAGAACTTTCTGCCTATAATCAAATTCAATTTCTCTTTTGAGTCTACATTCCATTCCATGTAAGAAATATAATCTTGGTCAGCTTTGTCCCTTCTTTTTGAGGCTGAAGCTAAGGTTTAGAGGGCATGTCTTGGAATATAGCTAGAAAGGGACACTTCATCCTTAATATTGCATATATGTAAACATATTTTTATAGAAGTCCATTATTTCTATAGAAACCATATTATTTATCATTGAAACCAGAGACTTTCCAGAATAAAAAGAGGTGCTGGAAAAAAGTATGCCAAGTCTACAGGCATGAGGCACAGCTACCTAAGGCAAACCTGTGCATGGACACCGGGCACAGCTCTTTCTGCTGGTCTCTTCCATTCTGCCAACTCTAATGGCTTTGTGTGAGGCCTGGAGCATAGTGAAGGGTGGGTAGATGGAGCGTATGTCAGTCTGAGGAGGCCCTGGAAAGGGGAGCGTGGCTGTAGCAGTGTGCAGTCAGGGTGAAAACACAGTGCACTGACTTTGTGTGTCCTCTGCCCTTGCTCTGCCACTGTGTCCGGTTTGAGACTATGCAGGCTCTGGGAATCTCTGTGAGGCTATGTCTCTGTCTGCTTAGATCCACATGAATCCCTTTCTTCTCCAGGCTGTTGCCTTCTTCCAAAGCTGTTTAACGGAAGGACAGTGCAGATTTGTCTATTCTGAGAGTCTACAAACATGCTCTGGGTTCATAAAAGCAGCAGTTAAGGAGGTGAACAGCTGCAAACAAAAGAACTCAAACTCCACTGGCTCTTATCTTGGTCGCCTCCTGCTTTAACTGAGTGTTTGCTGGGCATCGTCATTCACAGTAAGATTTAGTGTTCAGGCTCTTTCTATCTTGTTGCTCCATTGTATTCTGGGGTCTCTTCTAGAAAAGAGACAGAACATGGAAGAGACGCAGACACTTTACGGAAACTATTCCTAGTAGTGTACATCACTTGTATCCACTTAAAATGAAAGGGGGCTGAGAAATGTGATCTAGAAGGAATCATCAGGGAAAATCAGGACTTTTGAAAGCATGAGTGTTCTTGGCCAGTCAGCCTCTACCTGTGTCAGTCCTTCTGAGAAATTTACTTGTGTTGTATTAGAAAGTTTTAAATGCTGCTATTAGAGAGAAAAATGAAGTGGGTTATTTAGGGAGTGGCTTCTGTAATACCAGTGAATGTGCATATAATCCTTTATTACCAGTCATGGTAGAGAAAATTTCCTGAGCTCCTTCCCTACCTTTCTTACTCACACCCCCAATCTTGTTATTTTGTCTGCAGTTTAGGAATAAGGGTTCAAACATCACCCATTGATTTTTGAAATCTTGATAGATAGAAGCTGGAAAAAATGAAACCAATTTTCTCCAGATAGATATTTGAATTCACCTTTAGAGCAGACTTTTTATTTTTTTGTTTGTTTTGAAAAAAAATTACAATTTCACAAATATAAAAAGTACTTGTTCACTGGTCTTGTGGAAACTGTAGAAATCTGAATGGTTGTTTTTAGACAGAGCAATTATGAGTTCTGCTTAACAATTCAAGCTGTTGTGTACATTGACTACAAGTTATGATGCCTCTATGTGAGGAAGATTATTTTCCCCTCCTGATGGGTCTGGATTATTCTCATCTTGCAAAGTAAAACACAGTTTGCCTTTGTGGAGGTACATCCTGGCAGAGCAGGAGCTTGCAGGAGATGTTGAGTTAAGATGAAGACAACTGCAGAAAGGATTTTTGACTTTGGCTTTAAAAAGGAAATGAGCTGTTCTTTGCGTACCTGCCTTAGATGACTTTGTTGATGTTATGGCTGTGGTGCTAATAATAAAAAACTCAGGGTCTTGATTTTGGATTAATCATATTTAGCATCATAGCTGCTGGCAAAATTGCCCAAGTCTTACAAGTTTCTTTCTTTTTTTTTTTTGATAATACCTTGTCAATGTAACCAAATATGCTAATAATTTTTTTCTTAATGTCTTTTTCTAAAGCAGGTTTTTCAACCTTGACAATATCAACATTTCAGGAAAAGTATTTCTTTGTTGTGGGAGGCTGTTACATGCATTGAAAGATGTTTAGCTTCACTCCTGCCTCTGTAGGTTAGACGGCAGTGGCACCTCCTGTTACGGGGTTGTTGTTTATTTCTCTCGGTTCTTGTACCCATCTCCCCACCTCGCAACAAAGAATTGAAGGGCAGAGACACAGTAGTGAAGCAGAGTAAAAGTTTTATTTAAAGTTACACACTTTGAGAGAAAGTGCGGACATACCCAGAGAGGAGGCACTGAAAGGTTGGGGGTTCCCCCTTTTAAGGATTTTTCGGGAATGTGACAAAGGGCCAAGGGTGTGGACTTGTCAAGTGGTCTCAAGATGTTTATCTTCTCTGAGAGCCATTACATCTCTTCTCTTCAGTCCTTCAGGTAATTCTGCAAAATTAACACAAAAAATTTACTGATCCAGTTCCTTCCCAGGATAGCAACTTCCCTCTGGGCACGTATCAATCAAGACCACCTGCCCTGTCCCCAAGGTGGGCTGAGTTATTAGCTGTTTGCTAAAGAATATGTTAAGAATCTTACTTCTTAACTTCCTGGCTTTTAAAATGAAATCTTAGCTTTAAGATGGAATCTTTTCGAGCTGAACAGATACTTCTCCAAAGAAGAAATTCAGATGGCTAACAGGCACATGAAAAGATGCTAACTCTTCACATCACTAATCATCAGAGAAATGCAAATTAAAACCACAATGAGATATCACCTCACACTGTCCAAAAGACAAACAATAACAAATGTTGGCGAGGATGTGGAGAAAGGGGAACCCTCCTACACTGCTGGTGGGAATGTAAATTTGTTCAACCATTGTGTAAAGCCGTACGGAGGTTCCTCAAAAAACTCAAAATAGAAATACCATTTGACCCAGGAATTCCACTCCTAGGATTTTACCCTAAGAGTGGAGGAGCCCAGTTTGAAAAAGACATATGCACCCCTATGTTTATCGCAGCGCTATTTACAATAGCTGAGAAATGGAAGCAACCTAAGTGTCCATCAGTAGATGAATGGATAAAGAAGAGGTGGTACATATACACAATGGAATATTATTCAGCCATAAGAAGAAAACAAATCCTACCATGCACCAACATGGATGGAGCTAGAGGGTATTATGCTCAGTGAAGTAAGCCAGGCAGAGAAAGACAAGTATCAAATGATTTCACTCATCTGTGGAGTATAAGAACAAAGAAAAGACTGAAGGAACAAAACAGCAGCAGACTCACAAAACCCAAGAATGGACTAACAATTACCAAAGGGGAAGGGACTGGGGAGGTTGGATGGGAGGGATAAGGGGGAAAAAGGGGCATTACAATTAGCACATATAATGTGGTGGTGGGGACACAGAGAAGGCAGTATAGCACAGAGAAAACAAGTAGTGACTCTATAGCAACTTACTACGCTGATGGACAGTGACTGTAATTGGGTATGTGGTGGGGACTTGATAATAGGGGAGTCTAGTAACCATAATATTGCTCATGTAATTGTACAGTAATGATACCCAATAAAAATAAAATAAAATAAAAGATGGAATCTTTCCTATTTTTATTATGCTGTTTATATCTGGGCTTGTTTTCTAAATTAATCATGATGCTTGTCTCCTGCCCAGGTTACAAATTACTTGATTGGAAACTGGAGGATAGCGTATAGGTTAAATAATAAGCTAAACATTTTAGCGGGCTAAAATAAATCTTACAATGGCATTATTTAATTGACACAATGAAGACATGGGCTATGGTGGGATACTTTTCTTTATCTGGGGAATATTTGGATGTTCCAAGTTACTCCTGGCCTTTGGAGCTTCAACTGATTAACTCATTAACTCCATGAGTTTTTTTCTGGCTCTCTAGTTTTAACTGTTTAACTCTGAGTCCTTCTAGTGGGCTTTACTGGTCTTACTGTCTCTCCACACCACTCCTGTCTGTTTTTCTGCCTAACACCTCCCTCACAGAGTGGTGACAACAAATATATCCCTGCAAACTGAGATGTTGCCTGGGAGGCAAAATTGTCTCTGGCATAGAACCACTGGTCCAAAGCTACCAGTCTAGTCCTCCAAAGCCTTCTGAGTTATGATGGGTGACAGTAGTCTGTCTCCAGCACTGAATCTAATGCTACATGTCTTCATCTTTTAGGTTTTTAATTATGTCAGAATTTCACTTCTCATACCAGTTTCTCTATTAGTCATTGTTCTGGACTGAATGTTTACATCTCCCAAAATGCCTGTATTGAAGCCCCAATTTTACCCCAAAGTATCATCTCTTCTCCAAGAGCAGGAGAAGTTCAGGAAGTGGGCAGTGGAAAGGCAATGCAGTGGTCAGCATAGAGAGGCCACAGGTGGGTGAACCATACACCTGAGCTCCACGGATGCCCTGAGAGATGCCAGAGAGTGAAGAAGCCAGCCCCCAACACAGTGATACCATTTTGAATTTGGGAAACACACTCCCTTTCTAGTGTGTTTGATACATCATAATCCTTTTCCTATGTATTTCCACCAAAATTAAAATATTCTGACATATTTGAATGTTTTCAAATCCTCCCAAAGTCCTTACATTATGCATATATGACAATATAATTGGTGTGTTTAATCTGAAATTTTCAACAATCACCACTATTAATCCATGTAATTAGCCAGTTTAGTTAATAAACAGATCCACAAGGGTCTGCATTGTTGCACCCATGTGCCTAGCATAATGTGAGACTTTATAGATGTGTAGAAGCATAAAGCGTAATCTGGGCTGGGAAATCAAGTGCTGTAAACCATTCAAGGTGGAAGCCCCAAATTTGCATAAGCCTGTTGGGAGGGAATGTGAAGAGATAACCTGTAGTGGATATTTTATTGCAGGATTTCCCACAGGGTGGCAAGGCCCCAACTACCACTGTGACAAAGAAAGACCTGCTCCTGTATTCCTGTTATGCTCAAAGTGGCCACACTGGTGGAAGAGACTGAGCCGAGAAAGATCAAACCTGGTGACACCAAGAAACATGCAGGGGCAGCCATGGTTGGCATTGGCCTTATGCTTTTTTCACTGTGCTTAGGTTTGCCTGTTAATGTTCAACTTTCTTTTGGCCTGGGGACTTGACTTTTTCCTCCAAAGACTGAAGTTTCCCCCCTTTTAGCTTAGACTCACTGGCTGGATCCTGACAGTCTGTTGTTAGCCTCCTCTGGGTCTAATACATTTGACTGACCACTGAATGATGTTTGGAACACAACCAGCTCCTGGCTGGGGACTAGTGATTGCCTCTCTCCCTTATTTTGTTGTGTAGAAACAGTATCAGTAAGACGAAGGACTGCATTTTGAGATTTCTATTCCCGACTTCCTATAAAACAAATTTAAATTTAAAACAATTGAACTGTTGAACTACATTTTTGAGATAGAATGTCTCTTAAAGACTTTCTAGTCCATCTTTTAGAATTGAACTAATAACATTAATGATTTCATACTTAAAAATAATCAAACTAAAAGGATACAGTAATTACGTTTGTTTTATGTCCTCTCACAGCATTTGAAATGATTCATGGCAGGACCAAAGAATCCATTAAAATATAGTCAGAATTTTTAAAGGTCACAAGGCACACTAAGAAAATTCAATATATGCTCAATGAAGAGTTCATAATTGGTAGTGGTAGAGATTATGATTTTAGGCTTTTAATATTGTTTTATAAATGATAAAACTAAAGACAGAAAAAATCATGCAACTTCAATTTTAATGCACATTACTTTAATGACAGTAGCCTCCAAAATTTTATGTATGCTGATAACAAGAAATAAAATTTCCAAGTATTGCAAATTCACAACATTATTATTGAGTATTCTGTGCATCTTAAATTATAGTTTTATGAAATCAGAGTACGTACTTTGCTATTTACTTTTTACTAACTACACGTTGTAATGTTTAACAAAGCAAATGTAAACTGATATATTCTCAAGGGTTTTGATTTAAAGATAGGATCTTTTAAAAAATCCTCATAACCCAATTTCTTTCAACTTTTTGTTCTAAAGGTGAAAGCTACATTACTGTCTGTTATGTTAAAACTTCATAAACTCTTACAGTATTGGAACAAATCATGATACAATAGATCATTATCACATCTTCAGTTCAAGAGACAATGAGGCATCCTACAGTCCTTTGCCTCTATGGCTTCCTTACCTCAACCTAAACCATACAATATCCACTCTAATGGATACATAGCCACGTGTTACTGGAATTTCTAGTAAAAACACACCTTTTCTTTTTGGCTCATACCAACCCCCAAGTTATAGTAAAATCAATTGGATAACTAAAAATAAATATCTCACCCTGACACCTATTATTTTCAAAACACACTTCAATTAATTCAGCACAAAGAGAAGGAATTTATCTGCTGATCTTATGGAGATGCTCATTTATTACCAATAACTTACTAACAGATACTAAAAGTATAATGTGATGCTATAGATGGAGTTCCTCTATGGTACACTTAGTGAGAGCAAGGTATTTTTTTTCCTTATAGATTAATGAAAGTAATTTACAGTTTATGAGACATGGTCTTTTTCCTAGCACTATTTGAGTGTTGTAAATATTTTGTGTTAAGCAACAGAGGAATCTTTGTAAAATGTACACATATTAGAGAATAAATTTGAAACAGAATGATAAATTTGTCTTCTGGCTTGTTGTTTTATTTCATATTTTTTTTCCCACTGCTGTGATAGACAGAATAATGGCTTCCAAAGATGTCCACATTCTAATCTTGGGAACCTATAAATATGCTACTGGACATGACAAAAAGGACTTGCAGATATAATTAAGACCTTAAAAGATGGTTGATTTTCCTGGATTTTTCCAGGTGGAACTAATCTAAAATCATGGGTCCTTAAAAGGTGTGGAAACCCTGAGTCCCCCTCTGGGATTTGGTCAGAGGGAGATGTAATTATAGAAGAATTGTCAGAGAAATGCAAAGTTGTTGTCCTTCAAGAGGAGAAAGCAGGGCATAAGCTGATGAATGTGTGCGGTCCTTAGGAGCCAGACGGGCTGAGCAACAGATTATCCCCGTAAGCCTCCAGAAAGGAATGCAGTCCTACTAACACCTTGATTTTAGCCCAACGAGACCTGTGTTGGACTGCTGACTACAGAATTGTAAGATAGTTAATACATTCATGATGTTTTAAGCCAACAACTTTGTGGTAATTGGTTACAGAAGCAAAACAAAACTAATCCAACTGACCATGGTACAGTATTCTGAAATACCCATTTGACTTCAGGATGTATTCACTCTAACACCTTATAGTACTTCACCTTGTATTATGTCCTTTATTTTCATATGTACTTCTTAGTAGTCCATAATTTTACAGATTTCAATAGGAACATAACTTTGCCAAATGTATTCAATCATGTCCTCTGACCTACACATTTCTAAAACTTCAATAAGCCCCTATATATGCTTTTTAATTTTAAAATCTTTTAAACAGCTTTGGCTCATCATCAGAAATTGCATTGATGAGTTCCAATCCTAGATGGCAACATAGGGAGATCCCAGACTCACATCCTCCCATGGATATACCAAATCCACAGTTACACATGAAGCAGTTCCCTCTGAGAGATATCCACAGACAAGATACCCACTCCTACACATCAGGAAAATGAGAAAACATGCACATCAAAACGGATCTGGACACACCCTCAACTACTGGGAGCCACTAAGAACAGAGTAGGTGGTTTGGACAATCACAAAGGTTTGAGATCAGCTAGGAGGTAGTGCAGGGCTAAATGAGGTACCTCTCCTACAGGGGAACACTCCGTCAGGATGGCGAGGTGGCTCTTTTATCTAATGGGCAGAAGACAACACAGAGAGTCAAGGATAATGAAGAAGCAGAATATGTTCCAATCAAAAGAATAAGATAAAGCTCCAGAAAGAGAGCAGAATGAAACAGAGATAAGTGATTTACCTGATAAAGAGTTCAAAATCGCTGTCATAAAGATGCTCACCTAGGTTAGACAAACAATGCATGAAAAATTCATTCATGTTTTTTGTGACTTCAGCCTTCTGGTGGGTTTAAAAGATAAAAATGTAATATTGAAGCTTATCTGGCTTGTTCTCATTATTAATATAATGAGCAACAGTCTTTCTAACTACAGTCAGAAGTCCAAAATTGATATGCAGCTTTTAAGTCACTGGGGTTGCAAATAGAAGATGCAGAAAAGCATCTTGTTCTTTAGTGGTTTAGAGTTGTTCCTACAGCTGAAACTTCCTTTATCTTATACTGAACCGTTTTGATTTATCTGTCACTGATAAATGGGGATAATAAGATTATCTGAATGTGATAAGAGCAATTCTTCTGGAAACTAACATACACTTTCAATTTTAGTCATGGAAAAAACTGGTTGGTGTTTCACAGGACTGAGTAAGAGAAATGCTAGGATGCTTTGTTTCCACCTGGTTCTGCCTTTGGTGGCCTAGCTAAGCAGTGTCCTTTGAGATGGACATGAAGCCATCACTCAGTGTCCACACCTGAAAGTGATTTCCCTGAGTATACATGTTTGGGTGAGTGGAAATTTGTCCTTCAGTTAGGAAGTCAAATGTGATTATGAGTATGTTTCCACCCTGTAAGGTGCCTGAACACCCAGTCTGCTTATAAATGCACTGTCCACACCCTATTTTCTACTTCTCAAAGGTAGGTATTTAAGCATATGTCTCTCATCTTCTCATCTTTCTGTGCTCCATTACTGGGACACTCTAACAACAGTGAAGTGGTTAAAAGTTCGTGCTCTGAAGCCTGATGGTTTTGATTTGAATCCTGATCACACACCTGCTGTTGTGTGACTTGGGCAGGTGCCTCTGGGCCTGGGTTTTCACACTTATCACACAAAAAGTGACAGCATCTAACTCACATAGTTATTCTGAATATTAATTTGCTCAATACGTGAACACCCTTAGAACAGTGCATGGCATATAGAAAGGACTTACTAAATGTTAGCTATTACAATTTTATAATATTTATTGAGCACTTTTGAATGGCCAGGTAGTGTGCTAAGCAGTTTGTAAGCATTTAGTTCACTTAAGAATTCCAGCAATTCCTGTGAGATCAATGTTATCACCCCAATTTGCTGATGAGGAAGCTCAGGCTCAGCCAGGTGTTTTTGACTCCAGAGCCATACACTTAGCCATGACCTTGCTAACTCCCATTTCTGGTGGCATTTCCCATGAAATATGTTCCAGAATTGACCTGTATAAAATGTTGCAGGGATTTAATTTATCAGTGGAGAAATTGCTTAGGAACCCAGAGCTCTTGGTTCTGGGAGTACCTATCCACTATTCTCAAGATTAAACTTGTAATGTTCCCCATTCTATCAACATCTCCAAAGGCTATAAGAACAAAGCTAAGAGATACTCAGTGTCAAGTAGCTCATCCCCATACTCACAGAGCCTGATATATATTGATAACTCATAATATGCCTAAAGCTATGCTAAATAATTTAAATTCATTATTTCATTTTCTCTTTGGGGCAACTTTGTTTCAAAAGGTATTTCTGCCATTAATTACAGTTGAGGAAATTGAAGCTCCATTGGGGTTAAATTACTTGTCCAGGGAGATACAATGAGTAAGAAATGGAGCCAGGATTTGCTCCCTTGTCTTCTTGTCGCTATGGTCCATATTTATAATGACTCTGCATGGGGTGACCAACTGCTCTAGTTTGCCTGGAACTTAAGGGCTTCCCAGAATGTAAGACTTTCAAGCTAAAACCGGGACAGTTCCAGGCAAACTATCATGGCGAGTCACCCTACAATATGACTATTGTTTCCTACAAAGATTGCTTAAAATGAGCTGTGTAAAGATTCTGGAGTTGGAAGGGTAGGCGTAGAGGAAATGGTGGCAGTCCTGAATGGTTTCATGGTATGATGACATGCAAGAGTGCATAAGGTCTTATTACCTAGACCTTACCACCTTCACTGACTATACATTTCTTCCTAATACTTCTACAAGAAGCTGGAAAAGTCAAAGTGACTCAAAGAGCCCTGTAATACTGGCAAAGCTAGAAAACAAGCAGCAGGATGCATTTATATTCCATTAGTCTCATCCTACAGACATTTTTATTGCACTATCAGGATAAAGACCCCAGTTATGTTAAGGGGAATGTTACCTTTCTGAGGCAGAAGAAGCAAGTGAGGAGTCAGCTGTAACTTAGCAGTAAGTCAGTGAGAAGCCAGAGTCATCTATGAGGGTCAGCAAATAGACCATAAGAGACAGCTAAGAGAGAGACTTTTGTTTGCTGTTCTGAAAAATGGAAAGAAAACTTACCTGATCAGTGAATTATTGAGGCCCTTAGGGAATCATCAATTGTCACTTCTGCTGAAGGGATGCTGTATAAGTAGATGGACAGGTGGGACCCCTAACAGGTCTTAATGCAGAGCGTGAGAGGGGAAAACGAAGGCTTACTGTGCTCAGAAATAGAGTCCTAAATAGAGCTCTTTTCTAAAGGCTGGGAAACATAAACTGTGAGTTCTTAGAGCTCTGCAATCAGAACCCAATCAGAGAATGTATCTAAATGAATTCTAAAAAGATGACATGTTTTTCCTCCTCGGATGGCTTTACCACCTCCCTTCCTACAATTTAAAAAGGTAAGAATTCACCAAAAACTGTATTAAGATATTTTTGTCAATTTTTGGAATACTTTTGTGTTCCACTCATGCTGGATATAAGGTAGAGGGTTTTTGGTTTTCTCAGAGCTGCTCTTCAGGAATGAATTACATTTAGTCTTCTCTGGGAATTACATCTGTAAAAATGAAACTGTCTTGCCCCTCTTCTTCCCTGGGAGCTCCTATATCCAGGGACTGGTCAGTATGGGGGCACAAAGCCCTAGTCTTCATTCTCAGTTGGGAAACTCTGAAAGTCCATCCCAAATCTAGAGTTCCTGCAAGTGTTGGCTAGGTCCTTTGTTTCAATTGCTTTACAGTTTGACCTCTCCCTCACCCAGTCCTGCTTCTGATATCCCTCACAAACAAATGTTACTGAGAGCATTTCTCAACATACCTTATGCAGGCAGATCTCAGAGACTCAGTGTTTTCTAAATAATCCAATTTAAGACATAGTGTAAGAGAGAAAACAGGATAACCTTAGAGTGGGGAAAGTACTGTAATGTGTGCTTTAGGTCACTGTCTATGTCCTCGTTTTCCTTTTCTTCCCCAGTGGCTTAGAAGCTATAGCCAGCCCACGTATCAAAAAAGCTAAACACACAAATCTGAGGCCAATTAATGAACCTGATATTTAATTGAGGGTTTTAAACACTTGAGTAGAATGAAACCATGATGGGAGAAAAGTTTTGTTTGACGTTCTAAAAGCTATTTAGCACAGGGCCGAGGAGGACTTGGCAAACCGTGATTCATGAATCAAATACGGTCAGCGGCTTGCTTTGCAAGCGTAGTTTTACCCCAGCGCAGGCACACCATTCTTTTTCGTCTTGTCTATGGCTGCTCTTGTGCTACCATGTCAGAGGTGAGTAATTGTGATTGAATCTATTGGCCTTCAAAGCCTAAAATATGTGCTCTCCTGCCCTTCACACACAAGTTTGCCAACCCATGAAATAGAAGAAACCGGAATTGAAATCAGTTAAAGTCAAGAAAGACGTGGAGAGTGACAGTCGACTCCATGCCGAGGAAGTGTTGCTCTCTGGAGGAACTACCAAATGAATGTGTATCAGGAGATGTTGTAGCATTCTAATAGATAGGAAATGTCCCTGTCCATAGCCTGGACAGGTCACACATAGCTTGTGCCTACTGCTTAGTGACAGTAACAAAGCTGAGTGAGTGAACTAGATGCCATACAACATAGCAAATGGTTTATTTTTTCAAATAAATACATTAAAAGAAAACTGATCACCACCTGCTCTTACCATAATTTCATAAAAGAAATATGCTCACAACAAAATGTAGGAAGGGTATAATTTCCTATTTAAGAAGGGCTTTTTATTAAAATATTTCTCAAGTAATATATGAATGCATTTATACATATACATATAATGCATGTGTATATATTTGTCTCCATATTTATTCTTCAAATATTGTCCTGACTTGTTTCATTTTACAGCACACTAGTAAGTTGTCATGAAAAGGCCAGCATTTGTGAACCGCTACAGTGTAGGATGATCTTCCTCATCACTGAAAGTCGAAGAATCTAGGAATTATAACAGTTTGGCAACCAAAACTGTTTAGAGGTTTTTTTAAATTCCAGTGTTACAATGAAATATTATTCAGCGATATAAGAAGAAAACAAATCCTACCATTTGCAACAACCTGGATGGAGCTAGAGGGTATTATGCTCAGTGAAATAAGCCGGGCTGAAAAAGACAAGTATCAAATGATTTCACTCATTTGTGGAGTATAAGAACAAAGAAAAAAACTGAAGGAACAAAACAGCAGCAGACACACAGAACCCAAGAACGGACTAATAGTTACCAAAGGGAAAGGGACTGGGAAAGATGGGCGGGAAGGGAGGGATAAGAGGGAAAAAGGGGCATTACGATTAGCAGGTGTAATGTTGGGGGGGCACGGGGAGGGCTGTATAACTCAGAGAAGACAAGTAGTGATTCTATAGCATCTCACTACGCTGATGGACAGTGACTGTAATGGGGTTGGTGGGGGGAACCTGATGAAGGGGTAGTTTAATAACATAATATTGTACATGTAATTGTAGATTAATGAAACCAAAATAAATTATTAAAAAAAAAGAAAGAATCCAGTGTTAGAAGTTTAGGCCATAAGCTTGTTATCACTGCAGTTCTGAGTCCTTCTTGTCACTTTTCCCCAAAGAATAAGACAAGGAGGCTTGTTATGAATAGGTAAAACACCAAAAAAGTGTACAATCAGCACTGCTTTGCCTATTTTTAAATTTGGCAGAACTCTGCCAGCCACCACCAACTGGTAAATTAGACTCCTTGCTTCTTGCACAGATGATCTTAACTTATTTGAGTTATACACATCTTTTGAAATTACTTTTGTTTCTATGTGTGTGATTGCTTACTTTTTGTAAAAAAGGAACAACAAAAAATGTTAGGGATTCTTTCATCAAATCTCAGAAACATAAGAAATTAAAACTGAAAGCTGGGACTAAGTAAGTCTGGTGAGTTGGTAACCTCAAGTGCAAAATGTAAGGGGTGCCAAAAATTCAGTAATCAAGGGAAATATTTAATACAATGTTCAAAAAATAATTCAAAACATCAATGATGAACATATAATCAAAATTTTAAATAAAGGCAGGATCAGTATTCTTCCTTTTATTTTCCTTCGGGCTCTGTTATGCTTTAGCATGGCATGGTTGCAACTATATCAATAGGTCTTGTTCACATCTTGGAGGAGTTTATTTTGTATGGTCATTAAGATGCCATTAAAAAGCTAGGAAGAGGAGTGATTTGAGGGATCAATCCTGCGACCTAAGAGACATCACATGCTTTCTTTAGGTCCATGAATTCCTATTTCCTCAATGAGGATGTGGAAACATTTTTGAGAATATTTCAGCCTAAATTCCTATTTGAGCAGAACATTGGGCTACATGAAGTCTTCTTACTTTTAAACTGCATGATTTTAGCAAGCATGTCTCAGTCCTTCTTGTATATTCTAAAGTTTTAATTAATATATTTTTTAAATGTTTATTTATTTGTTTCTAAAGAAGACTGTTATTTTTATCCCTCATCCTGTTCCTTCTCTCTCCTTCTAGGAACTCATTTTATATTTTTCCAGCTTTATTGAGATATAATGGACATACAATATTGCATAAATTAAAGGTGTATAGGTGTTGATTTGACTCATATATTAGAATATAATTACTACTGTAGGGTAGCTAACACTTCCATCTCATTACATTATTACCATTTTTTTTTTGTGGTGAGAACATTTAAGATCTACTCTCTAAGCAATTTTCAAGTATACAACTCAATACTGCTATCTATAATCACAACTCTGTGCATTTGACCCCAGAACTTACACCTTCTAACTGGAAGTTTGCACCCCTTTGACCAACAGTTCTCTAATTCCAGCATCTCCCTCCCCAGCCTCTGGTAACCACCATTCTACTGTTTCTACCAGTTTGGCTTTTTTAGATTCTGCATATGAGTGGCTTCATACAGTATTTGTCTTTATCTGAATCATTTCGCTCAGCACGATGCTCTGTGGTCCATCCATGAGGCCACAAATGGCAGGATTTCCTTCTTTCTCATGGTTGAATAATATTCCATTATGTGTGTATGTGGGTGAGTGTATATAATATTAATATTGTGTATATATAATATATATTTAATACACAAATATTAAAACATATTTTTTAAGAAATTTATAATCATGTTGTTGTTTTAAATGTAGCCATTTTTTCCTGAAGAAAAGACATTGGTTATTATTATCCAGAATAATAAAGACAATAATAAGAATTTTTATTAAAAGTATCTCATCCAGGAAGTTCAAAAGCAATAGAAAAACATAAAATAAATATATTCTAGGTCATACTGCAGGTATTATTTTATGGTATCTACCTTTTTAATAAATTAAAACTTATTCTTATAGTAATCAAATAAATTGAAATGATGCAGATAATTCACTGAACAAAACTCTGCTTCAGTTCAAACTTAGATTCTTTGCAAAATCCTGAAAATGTGATTTCAATTTCCATTTCATCAAAATAAAGAAAACCAATTAAAATAGTGTTGTACTGACAGAACAAAGTTTATGTGTTTTAATTTTCCCTGATACTAAGAACAATGTAGGATTATTAAAACTAAAGACTTTTAGAAATCCAATTTATTTTCATTCTTTAAAGTTATCATTTTCTTTTTGTATTCTTCCCAGCTTGGGTACTGGATGAAGGCAGATTTTTCTTTGCTCTTATGCTATTTATTTTTTAGTCTTCAAGTGTAATTGTTTTATATGTACAGCTGGCAAAAATTTTGAATATGTCATATTTACATAGTAATGTTTAAAAATATCATAGGAATATTTCTTCAGTTTTAAAAATATTCACTGAGTGCTTTTAATTGGCCTAAAAATTCAAATAATGAACACATATTTATAATAATGAGCTATCTGCAGTTTGAAACCTAATAAAATGTTTTCCGCTAAACTAAAGTAGGATAAACTTCATTTTTGCCATTGTTAAAGAGAAATGGTAACTTCAAATATTTTGGTAATTACTTTGAAATAGCAAATGTGCATGTGTTTTATTTAAAGCCAGTAGAAAGAGAACTTATTCTAATTATTAATAAAAACATTCATGTTATATAGAATAAGAATTTTGTTGGCATTAAAAGTAAATATTTAAAATTGAGATATAGGAAAGCAGAGAAAATCAATAATACATAACAAATTTACTGATAAATAATCTTATTTAAAAACTGCTAACATTTTGGTGTGTTTTCTTTAGAGTATATTTCTGTTTCTCTAGTTATTCTGAATAGTTATTCATCCTGCTGCTTTTCACTCAGTATTATATATCACTGACATTTTTCAAAATCACTAAGAAGTCTTCCAAAATATTTTTATTAACTACATATAATTGTGTAGCATGAACATATTTTCCCCCTCCCCATTCTGATGTTATTTAGCTTTTCTATTGTTTCCAATGTTTGTTACTGAATCAAAAACTGCAATGAACATCATCGAAATCAAAGCTTTCATACATTCATTATTAGTTTAGTCAGATACCTTTCTGGAAGTGGAATTTCAGGGTAAAAAGGTTTGAATATTTTCCTTATTTTAAACACATTGTTAAACTGTTTTCCAGTAAAGATGGGCCAATTTACATTCTAAGCCACAGTGAAAAGGAATGCTCAATTTAGCACACCCTTGAGACCACTGAGCTTGATCTTTGTTTGCTTATTCATTGCAAATTCTGTAGGTGACACATGATGTCCTCTTGTTTTAAATTACATTAATTTGATTAATAGTTAGCTTGGGTTTAAACAAATGTATTAGCCATTTCTATTTCTTCTGTGAATTTTCTGTTTATGTCCTTTTTCCATTTTTGCATACTATGTTGTTTTCTTTACACATTTAGAGGGTTAACTATTTATCTGCTGAATAGATGCTAATATTTTTCTTCACTCTTTTTATTAGGTTTTAAATGGTTTTTGCTTATTGAAGTTTTTGCATATTTATGTGATTTTTTACCTATCAGTATATTTTTTAGGACATTTATTCATATTTAGTACTTAGGAGATGTTTCCTAATTCAGAGATCAGATATTCCCCTGGCCTATTCTCCTCAAAGTTACTCAGTACTTTTTTTTCTTCTCCATTCTCTCATTCTCTTTTTGCCTCTCTCTCTCTCAGTATGTCAATATTACCTTGAGATTTAAAAGAAATTAGATTTCTTTACACTTACCGATTAATTGAGTATTGACATCTATGGTTTCCATGCAGAAACATTCAATTATTTAGATATTTTCCAATGTCTTTCAAAAGTAAATATAGATATTTTTCCCATATAAATCTCACGTATTTCCCTTGAAGTCTGAGTTTCCGTGTACATTCATAAATGAACTTAATTAATTAATTAACATTAACTTGGTTAGATTTTCATATCAGTGTAATATAGTGAAACTAGCAGTGCAGTGAGTGGCAGCTTATTTTTTAAAAATGGAATTACTGATTTCTTGAGAGTTTAATATAACTTGCATTTAGAACAATCTGGCCCTTGAGTTTCTTATGCAGGAAGTTGTTTTCGTCTTTGTTTTTATATTTATTATAATTATTTGTCTTTTATTTTTCTATTTCTAAAGAAATTTTGAAATCTTTTTTTTAGAGAATATTGTTCATTTTCAATCATGAAATTTATTAACACAGAATTATAGTGTACTCCTATAATTGCTTTTTCACTTTTTCTTAGCCTAATTTTGCTTATTTGTGTTTTCTCCTCATTTTTCTTGATTCAATTGATTCAATTGTATTAGTTTTCTAGGGCCACCATGGCAAAGCACCACAAACTAGGTGACTTAATAGAAATTTACTGTTTCACAGGTCTGGAGGCCAGACATCTGAAATCAAGGTTTTAGCAGGGTTGGTTTCTGAGGACTGGGAGGGAAGGATCTGTTTCAGGCATCTCTCCTGAGCTTATAAATAGTTGTCTTCTCGTTCCCATGGCATTATTTCTGTGTGCATGTCTGTGTACAAATGTTCCTTTTCTACAGACATAATATATTGGATTAGGGGCCCACCCTGTTCCAGTCTGACTTCATCTCAACTAATTGCATCTGCAATAACCCTATTTCCAAATAAGGTCACATTCTGAAGCCCTGGGGTTATACTTCAACATATAAATTTTGGGGTGGGGGGATACAATTCAACCCATAAAACAATCTGTGTCATTTAAAAATAGAATTTTAAAGAAGTATGTTTTGGTGTTATCATTTTTTACCAATTTTCTATTTTATAATTGTTTTCTTCCTTCTATATTTTATTTTCAAACTTGATTTTTAAATTCTGTAATGATATAATACATTACATTGAAGAGGCTTTTCTCCATGTACAGCTCTTGCTATATCCTGTATGTTTTGATTTGTTTTTATTAAGTACTTTATTATTGTATATTTGTTCTCCAATATTTGAACAAATCATTGCTAAAAGAAGACATTTTTCTATTTCCAAGTGTAGAATTTCCAAAAAAAATCAGTATATGGAGAGTTAAGCCCCCTGATTTCTACTTCTCTTATTTAGTGATAGTCATTACCTTGAACATCTATCACAGTTCATGTTTTGGTTATCCACTTTCAGATTACGAAAATAAATATTAAGTTTTAGATTCTAAAGAATATAGTCATTCATTCTCAGATATGAACCCAAATTAACCCAGTTAGAACATTTTTATTAAAGAAAAACAGTTGCTCACTAATAATGAGAAACATACCTGTTGTGGGAAAAATCAGATTGCTACCAGTCCATTCTCATCAAGGCAGACTTATAAGGGAGATTAAGTCACTTTCAGAAGTCACTCTAAGAGCAAATGGAGTTAGATGAACTAAGTGTCATATGGTTCTAGGATAAAATCAGCCAATAGACACAAAGCTGCTACAGCAGCCGGTCATTTCCAGCGGGAATCAGATGTTCAGTTACCATTGGCTGAGGTTCCTGTTTCTCGCAGAGGGCACTTCCAGCTGCTTTAGCTCAGTGTGGGCTACCAGGACTGATGAATGCCTATTACTGACTTGTGATTTCTTTAGTTACATTAATGTATTCATTAAGGTTATTATCGATTTTTGCCAAACTAGAATGACTTCTCTCCTTAACGTGAGTTTTTCCACGTCAACATATCCTCTTAAAAGTGAGGACAATAATGTTCTATGCATTCATTAAACAAATAATTTTTGAATGCAAAGATAAGTTTGCCTCTGTGTTCTGTAATGGAAATAGTCAGAAACCTGTCAGACAGGGTTATCACACTCCTGGGGCTTTCCGACTAGAAGAGAAAATATATGACCATAAATGCATACACAAATAAACGTTTACTATTGCACTGAGTGCTAGAATGGGGAAAACTTGTCATCCCAGAAGGCTCACTCTAGATTAGTTCCTAATATATAGGATGATATGTACATATGATATATGAGATGAATCTTTCAGGAATAGGGGAATTTCACTAAAGAAGAGAGAGGTGTCCAACATTCCAGAGAAAGGCAATTGAAATGGTGAAGGACTTCAGTGTAGACCTCCAAGCTGGAGCATGGAAGAAATGAAAAAAGTAAAAACAAACCAAAACATACTGACTATAACACAGCAAGCAAAGAGGAGAGCTGCAGAGAAGAAAACAGATTCTGTAGGGTCTTACAGCTCATGTTAGGGATTTTGGTTCTTTTCTAAAGGCAGGGTAACTATTGAAGCATTTATGTAGAGAAATATTTTAGGATTCATTTGGCTGCTGTGCTGAGAGTGATTGGAAAGAGCTGAGAGGGGCTGTGGGAAGCCAGTACAGCAATGTGGGCCCAAAGATGAAGGCTTGAGCTGGATGGTGGCAGTGGCAATGCCCACAGTTGCTGGAATGGGGACATACTTAGTAGGTAGGATTAACACTACCTGTAACTGATTATGTTCAGTGCAAAAAAGAGGGAGCTGTCAAGATAACTCTCAGATGTTTGGAATGGGAAACCTAATGGATGGGCATCACTACTGTCTGACACTTACTAAAAGCTCAATAAATCTTGGCAATACTTAGCTGCTTGTGTAAGAAAATTATAACTAACATGTGGATATTTGGTAAACCTTCCCCCCACCCTCAATGTATCACACCACACATATACATGTATACAAAAATAATTTGAAAGAAGAAAACCTAAAACAAACACAAATAAGAAAAAACTGCACATAAGAAAAACCCCAAACTAGTCTAGAAATTTCCTGTTTTACTAAAAATATTTCAGAAGTCATAATCTTAAGAGCTATTTAGGGAAAGACTGGAATAGTCATCTTTCCAGCCACACTGACTTCAGGGTAAATTTATTTGTTCACTTACTTATCTTTTTTTTTTTAAGTATTTTTTTTGAAGTATCATTGATATACACTCTTATATTGGATTCAAATACACAACAGTTACCCATATTATTAATTCCTCACTCCCACTAATGTAGTTACTATCTGTCAATATAGGAAGATGTTAGAGAATCATTGGCTGTATTCTTCAAGCTGTACTACTATCACTGTGATGAACTTATATTATGATTGGGAATTTTTGTGCCCCTTTATTCCCCTCACCCTCTCTACCACCCACCCTAACCCCTCCCGTATGATAACTACCAGTCATTTCTCTGTGTCTATGAGTCTAATGCTATTTTGTTCATTTTGCTTTGTTTTGATTTTATATTGCACAAAAAAGTGAGATTATATGGTATTTGTCTTTCTCTGCCAGGCCTATTTCACTTTGCATAATACCATAATACTGCAAATAATGTGACAACAACCATAGGGGTGCATATATCTTCTTGAATCAGGGACTTTGTTTTCTTCAAGGAAATTCCTAGAAGTGGAGTTACTGCATCATATGGTATTTCTATAAGTTTTTTGAGGAACTTCCATGCTGCTTTCCACACTGACTGTACCAATTTACATTCCTACCAACAGTTGAGGAGGGTTCTCTTTTTTCCACATCCTTGCAACACTTGTTATTTCTTCTTTGGATAGTGGCCACTCTGACTTCTGTGAGGTGATATGTCATTGTGATTTTGATTTTCATTTCCCTGATGGTTAATGATATAGAGCATCTTTTCATACTCCTGTTGGCCATCTGTACTTCTTTAGAAAAATGTCTTATCAGGTCCTCTGCCTATTTTTTAATAAAGTTATTTGTTTTTGGGTGTTGAGTCACATGAGTTCTTTATATATTTTGAAAGTTAACCCCTTATCAGATAAGTCATTTATGAATATATTCTCCCATACTGTAGGTTGCCTTTTGGGTCTACTGATGGTGTTCTTTGCTGTAGAGAAGCTCTTTAGTTTGATGTAGTCCCAATTATTCTTTTTGTTTCTTTGTTTCCCCTGCCTGGAAGATGTGTCCAGAAAAAAACTGCACATACATTTGTTTAACAGATTTTTGTCTATGTTTTATTGTAAGAGTTTTATGGTTTCATGTCTTACATTTAGGTCTTTGATCCATTTCCAGTTTACTTTTGTGTATAGAGTTAGACAATAATCCAATTTCATTCTCTTGAGTGTAGCTGTCCAGTTTTTCCAACACCAGTATTGAAGATGCTGTTTTTTCCCCATAGTATATTCATGGCCCCTTTATCATATATTAATTGAACATATATGTGTGGGGTTATTTCTGGGCTCTTTATTCTGTTCCATTGACTTATGGGTCTGTTCTTATGCCAGTACCATACTGTTTTGATTCCTATAGCTTTGTAGTATATCTGGAAGTCAGGGAATGTAATACTCCCAGCTTTGTTCTTCTTTCTCAATAGTGCTTTGGCTATTTGATGTATTTTGTGGTTCCATGTGAATTTTAAGATTATTTGCTCTAGTTCATTGAAAAATGCCATTGGTGTTCTAATAAGGGTTTCATTGAATATGCTCTGGACAGGATGGCCATTTTGACAATATTATTTCTTATCTATGAGCATGGGATAGATTTCCATTTATTGATGTCTTCTTTAATTTATCTCCTGAGTGTCTTATAGTTGTTCTATTATAGGTCTTTCACCTCCTTGGTTAGGTTTATTCCTAGGTATTTTATTCTTTTGATGCAATTGTAAATGGAGCTGTTTTCCTGTTTTCGGTCTCTGCTAGGTCATTGTTAGTATATAGGAATGCAACAGATTTCTGTGTATTAATTTTGTATCCTGCAAATTTGCTAAATCGAGTTATTAGTTCTCATGTTTTTTTGGTGGAGTCTTTAGGGTTTCTACATACAGTATCATGTTATCTGTAAATAGTGAGAGTTTTACTTCTTCCTTACCAATTTGGACACCTTTTATCTCTTTGTCTTGTGTGATTGCTGCAGCTAGAACTTCAGTACTATGTTGAATAAGAGTGGTGAGAGTGGACTTTCTTGCCTTATTCCTGATCTTAGAGGAAAAGCTTTCAGCTTTTCACCATTGAGTATGATGTTAGCTATGGGATTGTTGTACATGGCCTTTATTATGTTGAGGTATGTTTCCTCTATACCCATTTTGTTGAGAGCTTTTATCATGAATGGTGTTGAATTTTGTCAAATGCTTTTTCAGCATCTCCTGTGATTATTTTTATCCTTCTCTTTGTTAATGTGGCATATCATGTTGATTGATTTATGATAATTGGACCATCCTTGTATCTGTAGAATAAATCCCACTGGGTTGTGATGGATGATCCTTTTGATGTATTTTTAAATTCAGTTTGCTGATATTTTATTGAGGATTTTTGCATCTATGTTCATCAGGAATAATAGCTTATAATTTTCTTTTCTTGTAGTATTTTGTCTGCTTTTGGTCTTAGAATAATGCTGGCTTCATAGAATGAGTTCAAAAGTACTCCCTCCTCTTCTACTTTTTGGAATAGTTTAAAAAGGATGGATACTAGCTTTTCCTTCAATGTTTGGGAGAATACAGCTGTGAAGCCATTTGGACCTGGATTTTTTTCATTGGAAGTTTTTTTTATTACAAATTCAATTTTGTTACTGGTAATTGGTCTGTTCAGATTTTCTGTTTCTTCCTGGGTCAATCTTGGAAGGTTGTACTTTTCTAAGAATTTGTCCATTTCTTCTACATTTCCCAGTTTATTGGAATATAATTTTTCATAGAATTCTCTAGTAATTCTTTGCATGTCTGTGGTGTCAGTTGTAGCTATTTCTTTTTCATTTCTGACTTTGTTTATTTCTGTTATTTGTGTCCTCTCTCTTATTTTCCTCATAAGTCTGGCTACAGGTTTGTCTCTCTTCTCAAAGAACCAGCTCTTGGTATCATCAGTGTTTTTTTTATTGTTTAATTCTTCCCTAGTTTGTTTATTTCTACGCTAATCTTTTTTTTATGTCCATCCTTCTACTAACTTTAGGTTTCATTTGCTCTTCCTTTTTCTAGTTTCTTTAATTGTGAGATTAAACTGTTTATTTAGGATTGTTCTTGTTTCTTGAGGTAGGTCTGTATTGCTATATACTTCTCTCTTAGAACTAACTGCTTTTGTGGCATTGCACAGATTTTGTATTTTTGTTTTCATTTATTTCCATGTATTGCTTGATTTCTTAAATTTGTTTATTGATCTATTGATTATTTAGAAGCATGTTGATTAACCTCCATGTTTGTTGTTTTTTTTGTTTTCTTCATGTAATTTATTTCTAGTTTCATACCATTGTGATTTGAAAAGATGTGTGATTCAAGAATGTTCCATGTGCACTTAAGAAAAATGTATATCCTGTTGATTTTGGGTGGAATGTTCTGTAGATATTCAAGTCCACCTGATCTACTGTGTTGTTCAGTGCCTCTGTTGCCTTATTTATTTTCTGTTTGGATTACCTGTCCATTGATGTAAATGTTCTGTTAAAGTCTCTTAATATGATTGAGTTGGAGTGTATTTCTTCCTTTAGTTCTGTTAGTATTTGTTTTACATATTTAGGTTGTATGCAAAGATATTTATAATTACTGCACCCTCTTGTTGGACTGACCCTTTTATCATTATGTAATGTGCTTTGTCTTTTGTTACTTTTTTTGTTTTGATTTCTATATTTTCTGATGTAAGTACTGCTACTCCTGCTTTTTTTCTCCCTATTATTTGCATGAAATATCTTTGTCCATTACTTCACATTTAGTCTATGTATGTCTTTAGGTCTGAAATGAGTCTCTTGTAGGCAGCATATAGATGGACCTAGTTTCTTTATCCATTCTGCCACCCTGAGTCTTTTGATTGGTGCATTCAGTCCATTTACATTTAGGGTAGTTATTGATAGGTGCATACTTATTGCCATTTTATTAATTGCTGGTTGTCTTTGTAGTTTCCCTGTGTTCCTTTCTTCCTCTTTTATACTCTTCTCTTGTTATTGATGGTTTTCTTCAGTGTTGTAATTGAATTTCTCTTTTTTTAATTTTTTTGTGTATCTATTAATAAGGCTTTAATATGTGGTTACCATAACATTCGTAGGTAGTTTCCTAAATACACTATATTTAGTTGATGGTAAGTCTATTTAAAACACAGTCTAAAAGTACTTATTTTTTATTCTTATCTTCTCCATACTTCATGGATTAGATATCATAATCTACATTTTTGTGTGTATTTCTTGACTGATTTTTTATATAGTTGGTTTTTGCTACTTTTGTTTTGTTTTAGTTTTGTACTTGCTTGGTAAGTAATTGGTCTACTACCTTACAGTCGACTTATTTTCACTGGTGAAAAATATTTAGGCTTAAGAAAATTTCCGCATATGAAAGTCCCTTTAACATATTTTGTAAGGCCACTTTAGTGGTGGTAAATTCTTTTCATTTATCTGGAAAACTTTTAATTTCTCTTTGAATTTTGAATGATAACTTTGCTGGGTGGAGGATTCTTGGTTGTAGTTTCTTCTGTTTCAATACATTAAATATTTCATGCCACTCCCTTCTTCCCTGTAAGTTTCTGCTGAGAAATCTGCTTATAGACTTACGGGGTTTCCTTTACAAGTAACCTTTTCTTTCTCTCTCTGGCTGCTTTCAGCACCCTCTCCTTAGTCTTTATCATTTTAATTATTATATGCCTTGGTGTTGTCTTCCTGGTGTTCCTTTTATTAGGGGCTCTCTGTGTTTCTAGGACCTGGGTGTCTCTTTCCTTCCTGAGATCGGGAAAGTTCCCAAGATTCAGCCATTTATTTCTTCAAAGGCATTTTCTACTCCTTTGTCTCTCTCTTCTTTTGGTACTCTTTTATGAAAATTTTGTTTCATTTGTAGTTGTCACACAGCTCTGTTAGCATCCTCTCATTTCTAGAGATTATTTTTTCTCTCTGTTCCTCAGCTTCATTGTTTTCCTGTCCTCTCATTTCAATCTCATTGATTGTATCCTCTACATGAAGCAATCTATTTTTCATTCCCTCCAGTGTATTTTTCATTTCAGTCACTGTATTCTTCAGCTCTGAATGGCTGTTTTTCAACTATTCTGTCTCTTGGTTTAAATTCTCCCTGAAATCATCAATATTTTTCTGTAGATCAATAAACATATTTGACTGTTACTTTGAAATCTTTATCAAGAAGATTGGTGATCTCTGTTTTATTTAGTCCTCTTTCTGATGTCTTTTCTTATTCTTTTGTTTGGAACATTTTCCTCTGCCTTTTCATTTTTTTCAGTTTATGTGTTTCTTCCTCTGTATTTGCTAGATCCACTCTGCTTCCTAGACTAGAGAGTAATGGGCTTTATGAAGAAGGCATCCTGTGGTGCCCAGAACCTCAAGACTCTTTATTGTCCAGTTCCTGGTTCTCCTTTACAGTTGAGCCCAGTTGCTATTGGTGTGCTATTGGCAAGGCCACCTTTCTGCTTGTCTGCCAGCAGTGGCTGATCTCATTCTGCCAGCAGCTAGCCTCAGCCAACACTTTGTGAGCCACTTGGTGGCACTTCAGCTGGAATCATTGTGCATGGGGCCACCCTCTGCCTGCCTTGCAGCAATGGCAGAGCTTTTAGGCTGCTGTGGTGGGCTCAGTGGATATGCAGGAGAGGACCATGTGGGGATGGGCCACCAGCAAGGAGGAAGAAGCACTGGGAGCTGTCTCCTAGAAGTACCTCCCACCTGGGCTGAGAAAGCTGTAAAGACTCCCTCTGCCTACCAGGCAGCAAAGTTTCCCTCCATCTCCCAGTCAGTAAAGTCTGACTTCTGCTTGGATGAATGGGCCAGATAGGTAGGCAGGCATGCAGGGAAGCACTATAGGGATGAGCTGCTAGTATAGGGGATGGAATGTTTGGGGTAATTACCCAAACAGTTCAGATGAGGGAGGGCTGGGGAAACATTGTCTACCTGCCCTTTCTCCTGAAGAGAAAGCTCCATCCAACTCTTACCCCTCTGGCACCCTTCATGCTGTTGGTAAGTCTTTCAAATTTCTGCTTCTGTGTTGGTTCTCAGCAATATACCAAGGGAGCATGTTTGTCCCCAACAAGCAGCAGGAGTCTCAGGCTCCCAGAGTGCTCCAACTGCTCCTGGTGTCCAGACCCCTTAATCACCAAAGCCCCATGGAATGTGGACTTGTGTTCCCAGAGCAGATCTCCAGCTCCTGAGCCCTTACCCCCTCCCTGCTCTGTTCCTTTCCCTCCCACTTGTGAGCTGGGATGGGGGAAAGTCTGGGGTCCCAATCAATTGTGGCTCTGCTGCTTTTCCCTTCTCTGTGTGGTCTTCTCTTCTTCCCCAGGTTCAGATAGTCTGTTCTACAGTCTACAGGTCATTTTCAGGATTAGTTGTATTTTCTATAGTTGCTTCCTTGGTGGGTATGTGGGAGGAGGTTTCCACATTGCCTTCCTACTCTGCCCTCTTTTTCCCCTCCCAGAGTGAACTTACAGTAATGTAGGTTTATTTATTGACCTTCAGTTTCCTCAGCCAGAGTTTAAAAAAGTCAGGAGCTCTTGGCTATTTATTATTATATAGCATATTATCCTCCATAGATATAAGTAGAAAGTCAGACCTATACAACACTATGGAAATTTCTGCTGTGGTCATGACTGTGGTCGTGTACAGTCACTATATTCTCTTCATTATTGACACATTTATAATACAGGTAGAAGGAGATAAAAGTGGGATGGTGGAAGGAAAGTCTAAATTTAGAATATGTTCCAATAATTCTATTTAGATAGCATTATATACATTTTGTACAACGGGATAATGCTGTTTTTTTTTTAGTATAGCTCTCCATATTTTACTATAGTTTCTCATCTGCTTTTTGTCCTTCAATTCTGTGTCCATTAGTGACTGATATGACTTTGAAACAACTATTTCTTAATAGGTAAACAACCATGCATGGAAGATCCATTAGCTAAATTGTTTCTTCGGAAAATTAGTCAGTGGCTTCTACTCCATTTTAAAATAAAAGATTAACTTGTTGCTATGACTTATCAGGAAATACTGTATGAACTGCCCTTGACTTACATGTCCAAAGTCATCTCATGCCCTTCTCTCTGTCATGCACTATTTGTGGAAGTTCACCTTTGCTTTAGTCTCATTGCCCTTTTTTCAATTATTAAATACTGCAAGGTCTCTCCTGTGTCAGGATCCTGCATAAGCTACTTTCCCACTCTGAGAAAGCTCTATTCCTGGCCTTCCTTTAGCTGCTTCATCCTTGATGTGTCAAGGATGAATATTACCTTGCTTAAAAAATGTCCTTGAATTTTCCATCTAAATCTGATCATCTCCTATTAATTTCTTCTACAGAATTCAAATTTTTTTCTTTCATTACACTTATATTTCTACTTACTTATGTACATTAAAAAAATAATTCTCTCTCAGGGATCATAGATGTTATATTCATTGTTATATTTCTTGCCCCATGATCGTGTCTGGGACAATATCTGGCATAAAGACACTCAAAAATATATTTATTGAATGAATTAACAAATAAACGGTGATACCACATCTGGTACTCTGGTAGTGTACTAAAGATCTGAAATTTGTCTGCCTACAGAAAGTATGGTATTGAATTCCATCAGCTGCCTCTTAGGCAGTCTTGGGTCTTACAAGGAGATAGTTCAAAAATTTCTTTAAAAAGTAAGATAGTGTAAGGAAGATGGTGTCCTTGAGGCAAAGTTAAAGAGAAATATGAAAGGCTTCCTCATAAGTGCCTTATCTTACGACCTTTTAAACATTTCCATTTTTTAAAATGCTGAATAAAATGTCACATACTATTCACATATATGCATTAACGTTACATTTTTGTCAAGGTCAAATTTAATTTAAAAATCAGAAATATGCAAGGAAGGGATTTTTGTTGTTTACATTCTGTAGCCTGAAGAAAAGATTTTAAAAGTTTGATACATTTCCTGTATTATGTTTATACTGAAGGTAGTAATAATTCCAAAACGCGTTTTATCTCACAAAGTTGTGTTCAGTTATCCTTCTATTTTTTTTTATTTTGGTATCATTAATCTACATTACATGAGCAACATTATGCATACTAGATTCCCCCCATCATCAAGTCCCCACCACACACTGCACTAAAGTCACTGTCCATCAGTGCAGCAAGATGCTACAAAATCACTACTTGTCTTCTCGGTGTTGTATAGCCCTCCCTGTATGCCCCCTACCTTATGTATCCTAATCGTAATGCCCCCTTTTTTCCCCTTATCCCTCCCTTCCCACCCTTCCTCCCCAGTCCCTTTCCCTTTCGGAACTGTTAGTCCATTCTTGGGCTCTGTGAGTCTGCTGCTGTTTTTTTCTTTATTCTTATACTTCACAGATGAATGAAATCATTTGATACTTGTCTTTTTCCACCTGGCTTATTTCACTGAGCATAATACCCTCTAGCTCCATCCATGTTGTTGCAAATGGTAGGATTTGTCTACTTCTTATGGCTGAATAATATTCCATTGTGTATATGTACCACCTCTTCTTTATCCATTCATCTACTGATAGACACTTAGGTTGCTTCCTTTTCTTGGCTATTGTAAATAGTGCTACGACAAACATAGGGGTGCATATGTCTTTTTCAAACTGGGCTGCTGCACTCTTAGGATAAATTCTTAGGAGTGGAATTCCTGGGTCAAATGGTATTTCTATTTTGAGTTTTTTGAGGAACCTCCATACTGCTTTCCACAATGGTTGAACTAATTTACATTCCTGCCAGCACTGTAGGAGGGTTCCCCTTTCTCCACATCCTCTCCAACATTTGTTGTTTGTCTTTCAGGTGGTGGCCATCCTAACTGGTGTGAGGTGATATCTCATTGAGGTTTTCATTTGCATTTCTCCGATGATTAGTGATGTGGAGCATCTGTTCATGTGCCTGTTGGCCATTTGGATTTCTTCTTTGGAGAGGTGTCTGTTCAGATCCTCTGCCCATTTTTTAATTGGATTATTTGCTTCTTGTTTGTTGAGGTGCATGAGCTCTTTTTATATTTTGTATGTCAACCCTTTATCGGATATGTCATTTATGAATGTATTCTACCATACTGTAGGATGCTTTTTTGTTCTGCTGATGGTGTCCTCTGCTGTACAGAAGCTTTTCAGCTTGATGTCTCACTTGCTTATGTTTGCTTTTGTTTCCCTTGCCGAAGGAGATATGTTCATGAAGAAGTTGCTCATGTTTATGTCTAAGAGATTTTTGCCTACATTTTTTGCTAAGAGTTTTATGGTTTCATGAGATACATTCAGGTCTATGATCCATTTTGAATTTACTTTTATGTATGGGGTTAGACAATGATCCAGTTTCATTCTCTTACATGTAGCTGTCCAGTTTTACCAACACTGGCTGTTGAAGAATCTGTCATTACTCCATTGTACATCTATGGCTCCTTTATCATATATTAATTGACCATATATGTTTAGTGTGTTTAAGTTAATATCTGGACTTCCTATTCTGTTCCACTGGTTTGTGGGTCTGTTCTTGTGCCAGTACCAAATTCTGTTGATTACTGTGGCTTTGTAGTAGTTGGGAAGTGAGATCCCCCCTGCTTTATTCTTCCTTCTCAGGATTGCTTTGGGTATTCAGGGTCTTTTGTGGTTCCATATGAATTTTAGAACTATTTGTTCCCGTTCATTGTAGAATGCTGTTGGTATTTTGATAGGGTTTGCATTGAATCTGTAAATTGGTATAGGCAAGAAAGCCATTTTGACAATATTAACTTTTCGTAGCCAAGAGCATGGGATGAGTTTCCATTTCTTAGTGTCATCTTTAATTTCTCTTGTAGTTTTCAGGGTATAGGTCTTTCACTTCCCTCATTAGGTTTATTCCTAGGTATTTTATTCTTTTTGATGCAATTGTGAATGGAATTGTCTTCCTGGTTTCTCTGTTAGTTCATCGTTAGTGTATAGGAAAGCAACAGATTTCTGTGTATTAATTTTGTATCCTGTAACTTTGCTAAATTCGGATATTAGTTTTAGTAGTTTTGGAGTGGAGTCTTTAGTTTTTTATGTTCAGTATCATGTCATCTGCAAATAGTGACAGTCTGACTTTTTCTTTACCAATATGGATGCCTTGTATTTCTTTGTTTTGTCTGATATCCGTGGCTAGGACCTCCAGTCTATGTTGAATAGAAGTGGGGAGAGTGGGCATCCCTGTCTTGTTCCCGATCTTAGGTGCCAAGCTTTCAGCTTCTTGCTGTTAAGTATGATGTTGGCTGTGGGTTTGTCATATATGGCCTTTATTATGTTGAGGTACTTGCTCTCTATACCCATTTTGTTGAGAGTTTTTATCATGAATGGATGTTGAATTTTGTCAAGTGCTTTTTCGGTATCTATGGAGATGATCATGTGGTTTTTGTCCTTTTTGTTGATTTAGTGTATAATGTTAATGGATTTTCGAATGTTGTACCATTCTTGCATCCCTGTGATGAATCCCACTTGATAATTGTGTATAATCCTCTTGATGTATTTTTGAATTCGGTTTACTAATATTTCATTGAGTATTTTTGCATCTACATTCGTCAGGGATATTGGTCTGTAATTTTCCTTCTTTGTGGGGTCTTTGCCTTGTTTTGGTATTAGAGTGATGCTGCTTTCATAGAATGAGTTTGGAAGTATTCCCTCCTCTTCTATTTTTTGGAAAACTTTAAGGAGAATGGGTATTATGTCTTCTCTATATGTCTGATAAAATTCAGTTGTGATTCCATGTGGCCCGGGGGTTTTGTTCTTGGGTAGGTTTTTGATTACTGATTCAATTTCGTTGTCGGTCATTGGTCTGTTTAGATTTTCTGTTTCTTCTTTAGTCAGTCTTGGAAGGTTGTATTTTTATTGAAAGTTGTCCATTTCTTCTAGGTTATCCAGTTTGTTAGCATATAGATTCTCATAGTATTCTCTAATAATACTTTGCATTTCTGTAGTGTCTGTCATCATTTTTCCTTTCTCATTTCTGATTCTGTTTATGTGTGTAGATTATTTTTTTTCTCTTTATAAGTCTGGCGAGGGTTTTATCTATTTTGTTTATTTTCTGAAAGATCTAGCTCTTGGTTTCATTGATTTTCCTATTGTTTTATTCTTCTCAATTTTATTTCTTCTCTGATCTTTATTATGTTCCTCCTTCTGCAGACTTTGGGCCTCATTTCTTCTTTTTTGTCCAGTTTCAATAATTGTGACTTTAGACTTTTCATTTGAGATTGTTCTTCCTTCTGTAAATAAGCCTGGATTACTATATACTTTCTTTTTAGAACTGCCTTTGCTGCATCCCACAGAAATTGGGGCTTTGTACTGTTGTTGTCATTTGTCTCCATGTAATTTTTGATCTCTGTTTTAATTTGGTCATTGATCCATTGATTATTTAGGAGCATGTTGTTAAGCCTCCATGTGTGTGTGAGCCCTTTTGTTTTCTTTGTACAATTTATTTCTAGTGTTACACCTTAGTCATCTGAGAAGTTGGTTGGTTGAATTTCTATATTTCTGAATTTACTCTGGCTCTTTTTGTGGCCTAGTATGTGGTCTATTCTGGAAAATGTTCCATGTGCACTTCAGAAGAATGTGTATCCTGCTGCTTTTGGGTGTAGAGTTCTATAGATGTCTGTTAGGTCCATCTGTTCTAGTGTGTTGTTCAGTGCCTCTATATCTTTATTTATTTTGTCTCTCGTTTATCTGTCCTTTGGAGTGAGTGGTGTGTTGAAGTCTCCTAGATTAAATGCATTGCATTCCATTTACTCCTTTAATTCTGTTAGTATTTGTTTCACATATGTCGGTGCTCCTGTGTTTGTTGTATATATATTTGTAATGGTTGGATACTTTTGTTGGACTACCCCCTTATCATTATGTAATGTCCTTCTTTATCTCTTCTTACTTTCTTTGTTTTGAAGTCTATTTTGCCTGATACAAGTACTGCAGCACCTGATTTTTTCTCCCTATTGTTTGCATGAAATATCTTTTTCCATCCCTTCACTTTTAGTCTGTGTATGTCTTTGGGTTACAGGTGAGTCTCTTGTCAGCAGCATATAGATGGGTCTTGCTTTTCTATCCATTCAGTAAGTCTGTGTCTTTTGATTGGTGCATTCAGTCCATTTACATTTGGGGTGATTATCGATATATGTGTACATTTTGCTATATTGCCATTGCAGGCTTTGGATTCGTGGTTACCAAAGGTTCAAGGGTAGCTTCTTTACTATATAACCATCTGACTTAACTCTCTTATTAAGCTATTATAAATATAGTCTGATGTGGCTTTATTTCTCTCCCTTCTTATTCTTCCTCCTCCATTCTTTATATGTTAGGTGTTTTATTCTGTGTTCTTTTGTGTTTCCTTTGACTGCTTTCATGGATAGTTGATTTTGTTTTTGCCTTTTGTTAGTATTTGGTTGGTCAGCTTTCTTTGCTGTGATTTTATTTTCTCTGGTGACATTTATTTAACCTTAGGAATGCTTCCATCTAGAGAAGTCCCTTTAAAATAATCTGTGGAGGTGGTTTGTGGGAGGCAAATTCCCTCAATGTTTGCTTGTCTGGGAATTGTTTAATCCCTCCTTCAAATTTAAATGATAATCATGCTGGATACAGTATTCTTGGTTCAAGGCCCTTCTGTTTCATTGTATTAAATATATCATGCCGTTCTCTTCTGGCCTGTAAGGTTTCTGTAGAGAAGTCTGATGATATCCTGATGGGTTTTTTTTTTTGTAGGTGATCTTTTTTCTCTCTTTAGCTGCCTTTAATACTCTGTCCTTGTCTTTGATCTTTGCCATTTAATTATTATATATCTTGGTGTTGTCCTACTTGGGTCCCTTGTTTTGAGAGATCTGTGGGCTTCCATGGTCTGAGAGACTATTTCCTTCCCCATCTTGGGGGTGTTTTCAGAAATTATTTTATCAAAGATACTTTCTATCCCTTTTTCTTTCACTTCTTCTTCTGGTACCCCTATAATGTGAATATTGTTCCATTTGGATTGGTCACACAATTCTCTTAATATTTTTTCATTCCTAGAGATTCTTTTATCTCTCTCTGCCTCTGCTTCTCTGTATTTCCGTTCTCTGATTTCTATTCCATTGACAGTCTCTTGCACCTCGTCCAGTCTGCTCTTAAGACCTTCTATCGATTGTTTCATTTCTTTTATCTCCCTCTGGACTTCATCCCTTAGCTCTTGCATATTTATCTGCAGGTACATCAGCATGGTTATGACTTTTATTTTGAATTATTTTTCAGGTAGATTGGTTATACCTATCTAACCAGGCCCTCTCTCTGGGGTTGTCTGAGTGATTTTTGACTGGACCAGATTCTTCTGCCTTTTCATGGGGATAGACATGGTCACAGGCAGGTGGCATGTGTGTCAGCTGGGAGAACAACATCTGTTCCTCCTTGCTGGTTGCCTTGCCCTTCTCTGCTACCTGTGTCAGTTACCTGCACACTGGGATCCATCTCTGGGATAATCCCCTGAGCTGCCGTGGGCAGGGCAGCCCTCATGATAGCCTGTAGCCCTGTGGGGGGTGGCAGCCACGCTGGGTGTGTTCTTCTGCTAGAATGTGCCCCTTCATTCTTTCCGGACCTTGCTCCGGGTTCCTCTGTCTCTGCTGAGCAGCTGCATGCCAGCGGCAGCCTCTGGGTCAGTCCTGGTTAGCTGCGTGCTGGGAGAAGACTCTGTGTGATTGCTGTGGGCGGGGCTGTTCAATGGCTGTTCTGCAGCTGTGATGGGTCAGTGGGTTTGCTTGCAGTGCTGGCCGGGGGAATGAATGGCAGGCTGCTTATTGCTGTGAGGGGCTTTGGGGCTGGTTTACCCCACAGGGTTTAAGATTCCCAGCCTGCTGGGCTGAGTGTGCTGGGAGGATTTTGTCCAGCTGTTAAGCCCTTGTCCCTTTAAGACTTAAAAAGAGCCTGCTTTTCTTTTATCCCAGGGAAGCTGGCTCTTGGGACCCACCCGTTCTCAGTCTCTTTCTCAGATTTTACTTTTCTGTTTCTCTAATATCCAGTATACCATACAATGTGTGTCTGTGCTCCCAGTGAAGATTACTAGGGCTGGTTATTCAGCAGTCCTGTGCTTCCACTCCCTCCCCACTTTGATTCTTTTTCTCCCACTGGTGAGCTGGGGTGGGGGAAGTGCTTGTTTCCCGCCAGGTCACAGCTTTGTATCTTATCCTTTTCGTGAGATGCTGAGTTCTTGCAGATGTAGATGTAGCCTGGCTGTTTTACTGTACCTTCTGGTCTCTCTTTCAGGAGTAGTTGTATTTTCAAAAATATATATTGTTTTGGGAGGAGATTTCCACTGCCCTACTCATCCTGCCATCTTGAGCCCCTCCTCTCTTATCCTTATTTCATTGATTGCAATCTACTCAGATTTTGAATAAAAGAAAGGGAGTGAAATGGGTAATTAGATTGAGGATTAGAAGTCATTTTGAGTGATGTATCTATACTTTAAAGATACAATAAACCCTGTACAATAATATATCTCAGAACCAGAGGATTATATGATGTATTTCTCAGTTGGGGGAGTTTGGAGTAGTCTTTCAAATAAATCACTTTCTGGACTTTGGTTAGGATGAGAGAAACTTCATTTTGAGCCTAAGGGAAATTTTTACAGTTTTTCATGTAACTTCTTTCATCATGGCCACTTTTCCACAATTTTGCTTTATTTAGCCATACTGGTATAGCAGCAAAGGGAATTGTTTCTTCTAAATGTTGTCCATTCTATGTGCATTGAATCAACTATCTCCAAAAACCAACTGGCTACATCTAACCACACTTCTCCTTCTCTTCTGTTTCTTTTCATAATGACCTCAGTTTGAGGCAATTTTGTGTCCTTCATTAGTATTAGCCATTATAGATGGCAAATAAAGTGTCCTAGGATTTTACATAAATTGATGCTAGATGCACATTGTATTTTCAGTCCAATTCTGGAGACTGAACCTCCGCATTTCTTTTCAGAAGAGAAAAAAGGTGTGAAGTTTGATATTCACCACAGCCAATGTCAAGCACATCCATTTATTTTCTGCTGAGTTATTCTTGGGTTATACATAATGCCATCCGTATTTTTCCCCTTTTTATAATTTATTCTAAAGTACATATGCAAACAGTACTATAACCTTTGAGTAGGAAATTTGTCTCTAGCTAATATTCCCTTCCTGTCAGAGTCATCCAGCTAAGTGATATTGATGGGACTTTAATGATAGAAATTAATTACAGGGTTGAGTTGTTTCTCACCATTGCACTCCACCGTGTTGTCACATTGCTTTAGCTTCAGTGCTCCCTGCCACTCATCTTCCAAGAAAGTTTTGCTTGTAATTGAAGTATGTGCATGTTTATCTCAATTTGAACATATGTGCATGTGGGGGAGAGATTATTCCATTTTGCTGATTACAGCCTGTGATTATTATTTAGCTCTTGAGATCACTTTTATTTCTTAGTCTATTCCTGTCTTGGAGGAATCATTTCATTGAAAGGGACATTGTAAAAATCAAAAGCAGGTGCTCTAGAACTATTGCTGGACTTTTTTTTAACACACAGTGAGGATAATGTAAATTTTGTTAACCTTTTACATATATTTATCAAATACTGTGTTCAAATGTATCAACATTTAAGTGTAAGATACTACTGCAATTAACCTGTGGTTAGGGAAAGTTTATTATAACAGGACAGTCATTAGAACAAATAGGATTTTGGAGTATCTGCAAGCAGTGATGAAAGTGGTGGTAAACAATGGGAGGAATCATCTTAGGAAAATATTTTAAGCTAATAAACCAGGTATGAAAATAACTGAGGTCTAGGTAATGCCTTTCTGTTTTAAAACCAGGGAGGACATATTAGAATCAACAGAGGACAAGTATTTGAAAGAGCCTTAGAAGACATCTTGAAAAAAAAAAAGTGAATTTGAGGATGAATCAAATTAAGAAATTCATTTTACATTGTGACCCAATGTGTATATGTAAACATAAATGCACATACAAACACACACACACAACTAAAACATGTTTCAAGAAACAATTATCCTTACTGTATAATACATACTTAAACTGTTTTTCCAATTTATTCTAGTTTACCTAATAATCTGAAAAACAAAACAACACAAATCTCCTCATTTTACAAATAGAGAAACTGTTGCAGACAGACTGATGATTTTCCCAAGGAGGAGCAGCCTGCTACTTGCAGACCTCTGACCTCTTAATTCCCAAGACAACATATTTTCTATTATGGCTGAAGAAAAAGAACTCAAGATTTAATGTTTTAAAATCAAGGCTCCCCACTGGTTCTTTCACTTTCAGTTTTGTGAGGTACCTTAAATTTTACTAGAAGGAGGGAAGAACAAAAGTAAACAAAAAGAAACAGCTGTGTGGCCTTGAACTCCCTGTGTAACCTATTCTCTGCGTTACACGTTTCCACATTCCACCTCACAGTATCTCAGCCATGACTGATTACCTGGCTGCTCTCAGTTTTAAAGGCCAAGTTCATGCTTTGCTAAAAAATACACCACTCCCAGTTAAAGGTGCCTGCCAGTCAAACATTATCTTGGTTGCTGTAATTCAATTTTCCTATCAGGAAGTTAATGCCACATCATTAAGTACGATATAAAGAACTGATGCTACCAAATAGTCAACAGTATTTTATATGTTGAGAAAACCCTCCAAGGACTTTATTGTATTGGTCCAACAACAGCCACGTGAAGTGTGCAGGTTACTTCTTGCTGTTCCTTGTTTGTTGATTGCCTTAGAAATGTTCTGTGATTTCCCAAGTCCTCACATAAAATACACAGTGAAGCTAGGACTGACCCAGGTCTTCTAAGTTTTAAACTAGCGAGTGCTCTTTCCATAATACAAATAAAGCATGGATGTCGGATAACAGAGTTGAAGACATTGGCACTAAGTTTTATGTTGGAATGAATCTCCCCTTACTAACCAGCTCATTCTGTCCTCTTATGAACCATATGGCATTTTCTCAATGAACAAAGAAAAATAAATCAAAGACCAGCTTTGCTGTAGCCTTCAAATATCTAGTGGCAAATTGCTCTTTGCGTAGAAAGCATTACAGATTAGCATGCATTTTCAATGTAATTCATTTACTGATTGTAAGGCATTTAATTCTGCACTGTTTTTCAGAGGAACATTGTCTTATGGCTTGTGTTGTTTTGACAATTTGAACGAATTATTCAGAGTGAGCATCCAAAATGGTAGTGAAAATAGAGGCTCACAACTTCCAGGATTGCTGTGGCTGTGCTGATGTCTGTTCCCTCCCAGCTCTAACTCCTCATTCCCTACCCTCAGAGGCAGCATGGCCACTGCCATGATGGTTCTGGAGCTTCAGAAGAACAGAGGTGGATGGAGGAGAAGAGCTGGGATGTGTTCTGCGGTAGGGAAGCCTTGTCCAAGTGTTGGGGTCCTGTCTTGGTGACCAATTGTCTCAGTTTGTCTGGTTGAGAGGTTTCCCTAGATATGGGACTTCCAGTGCTAAAACACAAAATCCCAACAAACTGGGAAAAGTGGGTCATTCTAGGTACTGCCCTCAAAATGGATTTTTAGAACTGTCTAGAATAATTCATTTGGCTCTTTCATACCCCAATACTTCAAAAATTTAAGGTTAATTTGATTTAACAAGAAAAATAGATAAACAGGCAAACAGTATCTGGGAGCCTAAGGGGTGAAACATGGATTTGTTTAAACTTTCTTTGTCCCTCATAGTTACTTACTCTAAGCTCAAAGGGAATGAGTTTTGGGTAAGATGTGGGTAAGAAATTATAATTGGGGATCTTGGGACACTTTGTGTTTAAAAGAAGGTAGGCTTTATTTACTCACCTTGCTTAAGTCGAAGTACAGGTACTTTACGGTGGAAGGGAGCAGGAAAGGGCTTGGGGTGCCTAAGGAAAAAGCAAATGGGCTTAGAAAAGAGGTATAAAGGATGCTATTAAAAGATAGACATAGCCTATTTCAAAAAGTTCCTTTGGGTCAATCATCCACCCAGAATCAGTAAGGAAACATTCTATAGAGATCACATGTACCACCCCTGTTATATTTCCAACCCTCTTTTCCACCTCTCTCATTATTCACATGAATCCCAACTCTTATAACACTGAACCAAGGCTGGGAACGCATGTGGCAGTCACTGTTTAAGTCTTTAGAAATTTAGAAGTTACCAAAACAGACACAAAGTTCTTTTCTCATGGAGTTTATAATCTAAGGTGAAGGGGTAGCAAGCAATCCATAAAGCAAGCTGGCAAAGTTCACAATAGATCATAATAAATGCTTTAGAGAAAGATAAAGCAGGGCGAGCGAGTGGGAAATGGAGCGTTGCATGTTCATGAGGATCTCACTGAGGAGATAAGGTTTAGAAGAAAATACATAAAAAAGAATGCTTTAGAAATCAGGACATACAAGCTGGATATTATTTTGGAAACTTAATTTTTGTAGAGCCAGCAGATAAGTGCAAAGGAAAAATTTGCTTCTAAGTCAATAAATAATAAAGGAAGAAAACTAAATACAGTTGGAAAAAGTTAGGGGTTGACAGAAGGTTCAAGCTTCCTATGCTTGTAAGACCATATTACTGCCATATTATTTCATTTTCATTTGTTTGCTTGGAATTGACCAGACAAATATTGGCACCTCCTCCTTGCCTGCACCCTCAGGCCCTGTATTTTACAAGGAAACCTCTATGAGTAAGCCAGAGCACAGCACATAAACTAAGGTTTCTCTTGACAATTCATCTCATACTTTTGTTTCAGCAGAAACTACACATCCTTCAACCCAAGTTATAGAAGCTTGCAGCCTGAGGCATTGATTGCATTGGACATAAAAGACATTATTCAAAAAAACTTATTTAAACATTCTGTTATAGCTGCATGGAATTTACCTATCAAAGAGGTGAGTAGGTCCTACATCAGTAGCTCCTGTTTTTCCTACACACCCCATAAACCACTCACAAATACAGTATTTGAAATGTGAAAGCCAGAATCTTTTGTTTTGCAGAAAAGTGATAGTGTAATGATTCTTACAAATTATAAAAGTGTTTTTTGAGTAAGAGAGATACTCCAAATACTTCTTGGCACTTAGATTTTTATTTTATTAAATTTAATAGATATTGATATTTACCACAGTTATAGCACAAAAATTTCTGTAATCTGAAGTGAAAGCACCATTCTAAGAACACAGAATAATTGCTTTTCCTTAATTGTTAGCTATTGATTCTCCTGAGTAGATGGCAAAGGTGCGGAAGCACATCTGGATTGTATCACAAACATGCATATGTGATGTGAATTACAAGAAAATACTAAATTAGCTTGTTATATTTGATAACATCATTAACTATTTTGAGATCAGCAAATAAAGTAAACTGGCTATAGAACCTAGTTTCTGGAAATTAACAGCGGCTTCTCAAGGAATGTATAATTGTGTCTCCAGGATTCCTCATACCATCAACACAGAAGGTTCTATTTGGAGTCAATTACATCAAAATTTGACATAAATTTGAAAGAATACTTTGTGGCATAAGTCTGCATGTTGACCTTTCATATGACTTTATTAGGTGGTTTTATTATCACTTAGTGCTGACTGAGTTGTAGTATCTGAAAAGATTGGCTCGGAATTGTCTACGTTTAGATTCTCATTGCTGAACTAAGGCACTTGGTAAAATTATTATATCAGCATGACCATCAAGTCTCTTTACAAAGTGTTGATCTGGTGGATTGCTTTACTCAGCTATCAGTCTCACTTCTTAGTAAGATGACAAAAAGAAAAGGTCTAAGTTTGAGGAAGCTAAATGACTGAAATCAATTTAATTTATGATAAAAAAAGTCTACTTCCAGAGAACTCTTTTGATTTTTTAATGAATTATTTCTTTCAAAATGGGGGAGTGTCACTGTTGCTAAAGTCCATGAATACTTATTGTTGTCATTTACTGGGAGTTCTTTATCATTATTTACTTCAAAGAGACTACATAGTCCCTAAGGGTGATACCATGTACTCATATCACAAAAAGAGTTTTAAGCTTTGTATCCCTGCCTATATGTTATTTATTTATTAATTTATTTTTGTATCATTAATCCACAGTTACATGTGCAACATTATGGTTACTAAACTCCCCACTTCATCATTTCCCCCCAATTACCCCATTACAGTCACTGCCCATCAGCGTGGTGAGATGCTATAGAATCACTACTTGTATTCTCTGAGTTGTACAGCCCTCTGCGTGCCCCTCCAACATTACGTGTGCTAATCATAATGCCCCTTTTTCCCCCTTGTCCCTCCCTTCCCACCCATCCTCCCCAGTCCCTTTCTCTTCGGTATCTGTTAGTCCATTCTTGGGTTCGGTGAGTCTGCTGCTGTTTTTTTCTTGCAGTTTTTTTCTTTGCTCTTATGCTCCACATATGAGTGAAATCATTTGATACATGTCTTTTTCCTCTTGGCTTATTTCACTGAATATAATACCTTCTAGCTCCATCCATGTTGTTAGAAATAGTAGGATTTGTTTTCTTCTTATGGCTGAATAATATTCCATTGTGTATATGTACCACTTCATTTTTATCCATTCATCTACTGATGGACACTTATTTTGCTTCCCTTTCTTAGCTATTGTAAATAGTGCTGCAATAAACATAGGGGTGCATATATCTTTTTTCAAACTGGGCTGCTGCAGCCTTAGGGTAAATTCCTAGGAGTGGAATTCCTGGGTCAAATGGTATTTCTATTTTGAGTTTTTTGAGGAACCACTATACTGCTTTCATCAAAGGGTTGAACTAATTTGCATTCCCACCAGCAGTGTAGGAGGGTTCCCTTTTCTCCACATCCTCGCCAACATTTGTTGTTGTTTGTGTTTTGGATGTTGGCCATCCTTACTGGTGTGAGGTGATATCTCATTGTGGTTTTAATTTGCATTTCTCTGATGATTAGTGATGTGGAGCATCTTTTCATGTGCCTGTTGGCCATCTGAATTTCTTCTCTGGAGAAGTATCTATTCATATCCTCTGCCCATTTCTTAATTGGATTATTTACTTTTTGTTTGTTGAGGTGCATGAGTTCTTTATATATTTTGGATGTCAACCCCTTATCAGATATGTCATTTATGAATATATTCTCCCATAATATAGGATGTCTTTTTATTCTTCTGATGCTGTCCTTTGCTGTACAGAAGCTTTTCAGCTTGATATAGTCCCACTTGTTCATTTTTGCTTTTGTTTCTCTTGCCCGGTGAGACATGTTCATGAAGAAGTCACTCATGTTTATGTCCAACAGATTTTTGCCTATGTTTTTTTCTATGAGTTTTATGGTTTCATAACTTACGTTCAGGTCTTTGATCCATTTTGAGTTTACTTTTGTGTATGGGGTTAGACTGTAGTCCAGTTTCATTCTCTTACATGTAGCTGTCCAGTTTTGCCAACACCAGCTGCTGAAGAGGTTATCTCCCCATTGTATATCCAAGGTTCCTTTATCATATATTAATTGATCATATATGTTTGGGTTAATGTCAGGATTTTCTATTCTGTTCCTCTGGTCTCTAGGTCTGTTCTTGTGCCAATATCAAATTGTCTTGATTACTGTAGCTTTGTAGTAGAGCTTGAAGTCTGGGAGCAAAATTCCCCCTGTTTTATTCTTCCTTCTCAGGATTGCATTGGCTATTCGGGGTCTTTTGTGGTTCCATATGAATTTTAGAACTATTTGTTTCAGTTCATTGAAGAATGCTGTTGGTATTTTGATAGGGATTGCATTGAATCTGTAGATTGCTTTAGGTAGTATAGCCGTTTGGACAATATTTATTCTTCCTAGCCAAGAGCATAGGATGAATTTTCATTTGGTAGTGTCCTCTTTAATTTCTCTTAGGGGTGTCTTGTAGTTTTCAGGGTATAGGTCTTTCACTTCCATCATTAGGTTTATTCCTAGCCATTTTATTGTTTTTGATGCAATTGTGAATGGAATTGTTTTCCTGATTTCTCTTTCTGCTAGTTCATCTTTAGTGTATAGGAAAGCAACAGATTTCTGTGTATTAATTTTGTATCCTGCAACTTTGCTAAATTCAGATATTAGTTCTAGTAGTTGCGGAGTGGACTCTTTAGGGTTTTTTATGTACAATATCACGTCATCTGCAAATAGCGACAATTTGACTTCTTCTTTATCAATCTGGATGCCTTGTATTTCTTTGTTTTGTCTGATTGCCATGACTAAGACCTCCAGTACTATGTTGAATAACAGTGGGGACAGTGGGCATCCCTGTCTTGATCCCGATCTTAGATGAAAAGCTTTCAGTTTCTCGTTGTTGAGTATGATGTTGGCTGTGGGTTTGTCATATATGGCCTTTATGATGTTGAGGTACTTGCACTCTATACCCATTTTGTTGAGAGTTTTTATCATGAATGGTTGTTGAATTTTGTCCAATGCTTTTTCAGCATCTATGGAGATGATCATGTGGTTTTGTTCTTCTTTTTGTTGATGTGGTGGATGATGTTGATGAGTTTTCAAATGCTGTACCATCCTTGCATCCCTGAGATGAATCCCACTTGATCATGGTGTATGATCTTCTTGATGTATTTTTGAATTTGGTTTGCTAATATTTTGTTGAGTATTTTTGCATTTATGTTCATCAGGGTATAGGTGTGTAATTTTCTTTTTTTGTGAGGTCTTTGCCTGGTTTTGGTTTTACAGTCATGCTGGCTACATAGAATGAGTTTGGAAGTATTCCCCCCTCTTCTATTTTTTGGAAAACTTTAAGGAGAATGTGTATTGTTTCTTCTCTATATGTCGGGTGAAATTCAGACGTTTGTCCATCTGGCCTGGGCGTTTTGTTCTTGGGTGGTTTTTTGATTAGTGATTCCATTTCTTTTCTGGCAATTGCTGTGTTTAGGTTTTTTGTTTCTTGCTTGGTCAGTCTTGGAAGCTTGGATTTTTTTAAGAAATTGTCCATATCTTCTAGGTTTTCCAGCTTGTTAGTGTATAGGTATTCATAGGGTTCTTTTATAATTATTTGTATTTCTGTTGGGTCCTTTGTGATTTTTCCTTTCTCATTTCTGATTATGTTTATGTGTGTAGATTCCCTTTTTCTTTTAATAAGTCTGGCTACGGGTTTATCTATAGTGTTTATTTTTTTATTTTTTAATTTATTTTGGTATCATTAATCTACAATTACATATGCAATATTATGGTTATTAAACTACCCACTTCATCAGGTCCCCCCCCATCAACCCCAGTACAGTCACTGTCCATAAGCATAGTGAGATGCTATAGAATCACTACTTGTCTTCTCTGAGTTGTACAGCCCTACTCGCACTTCCCCAACATTACATCTGCTACTCGCAATGCCCCTTTTTCCCCCTTCTCCTTCCCTTCCCGCCCATCCTCCACAGTCCCTTTCCCTTTGGTAACTATTAGTCCATTCTTGGGTAATGTGAGTCTGCTGCTGTTTTTCTCTTTCAGTTTTTTTCTTTGCTCTTGTGCTCCACATATGAGTGAAATCATTTGATACTTGTCTTTTTCCTCTTGGCTTATTTCACTGAGCATAATATCCTGTAGCTCCTTCCATGTTGGTGCAAATGGTAGGATTTGCTTTCTTCTTATGGCTGAATAATATTCCATTGTGTATATGTACCACATCTTCTTTATCCATTCATCTACTGATGGACACTTAGGTTGCTTCCTTTTCTTGGCTATTGTAAATAGTGCTGCGATAACCATAGGGGTGCATCTGTCTTTTTCAAACTGGGCTGCTGCATTCTTAGCATAAATTCCTAGGAGTGGAATTCCTGGGTCAAATGGTATTTCTATTTTGAGTTTTTTGAGAGGAACCTCCATACTGCTTTCCACAATGGTTGAACTAATTTGCATTCCCACCAGCAGTGTTGGAGGGCTCCCCTTTCTCCACATCCTCACCAACATTTGTTTTTTTGTGTGTTTTGTCTGTTGGCCATCCTTACTGGTGTGAGGTGATATCTCATTGTGGTTTTGATTTGCATTTCTCTGATGATTAGTGAAGTAGAGCATCTTTTCATGTGCCTGTTGCCATCTGAATTTTTTCTTTGGAGAAGTGTCTATTCATATCCTCTGCCCATTTCTTAACTGGATTATTTGCTTTTTGTTTGTTGAGGTGCATGAGTTCTTTATATATTTGGGATTTCAACCCCTTATCGGATATGTCATTTATGAATATATTCTCCCATACTGTAGGATGTCTTTTTGTTCTACTGATGCTGTCCTTTGCTGTACAGAAACTCTTCAGCTTGATATAGTCCCACTTGTTCATTTTTGCCTTGGTTTCCCTTGCCCGGGAAGATATGTTCATGAAGAAGTCGCTCATGATTCTGTCCAAGAGATTTTTGCCTATGTGTTTTTCTGAGTTTAATGGTTTCATGACTTACGTTCAGGTCTTTGATCCATTTTGAATTTACTTTTGTGTATGGGGTTAGACTGTAGTCCAGTTTCATTCTCTTACATGTAGCTGTCCAGTTTTGCCAACACCAGCTGCTGAAGAGGCTGTCATCTCCCCATTGTATATCCAAGGTTCCTTTATCATATATTAATTGACTGTATATGTTTGGGTTAACGTTTGGATTTTCTATTCTGTTCCACTGGTCTGTGGGTCTATTTTTGTGCCAATACCAAATTGTCTTGATTACTGTGGCTTTGTAGTAGAGCTTGAAGTCAGGGAGCGCAATTCCCCCTGTTTTATTCTTCCTTCTCAGGACTGCTTTGGCTATTTAGGTCTTTTGTGGTTCCATATGAATTTAAAATTATTTGTTTCAGTTCATTGAAGAATGCTGTTGTTATTTTGATAGGGATTGTGTTGAATCTGTAGATTGCTTTAGGTAGTATAGACATTTGGACAATATTTATTCTTCCTAGCCAAGAGCATGGGATGAACTTCCATTTGTTAGTGTCCTCTTTAATTTCTCTTAGGGGTGTCTTGTAGTTTTCAGGGTATAGGTCTTTCACTACCTTCGTTAGGTTTATTCCTATGTATTTTATTCTTTTTGATGCAGTTGTGAATGGAATTGTTTTCCTGATTTCTCTTTTTGTTAGCTCAACGTTAGTGTATAGACAAGCCACAGATTTCTGTGTGTTAATTTTGTATCCTGCAACTTTGCTGAAATAAGATATTAGCTCTAATAGTTTGGAGTTGAGTGTTCAGGGTTTTTTATGTAAAATATCATGTCATCTGCAAATAGGGACAATTTGACTTCTTCTTTACCAATCTGGATGCCTTGTATGTCTTTGTTTTGTCTAATTGCTGTGGCTTCAACCTCCAGTAGTATGTTGAATAACAATGGGGAGTGTGGGCATCCCTGTCTTTTTCCTGATCATAGATGAAAAACTTTGAGCTTCTCGCTGTTAAGTATGATGTTAACTGTGGGTTTGTCATATATGGCCTTTATGATGCAGAGGTACTTGCCCGCTATACCCATTTTGTTGAGAGTTTTTATCATAAATGCATGTTGAATTTTGTCAAATGCGTTTTCAGCATCTATGGAGATGATCATGTGGTTTTTGTTCTTTTTGTTGATGGATTTTCGAATGTTGTACGATTCTTGCATCCTTGAGATGAACCGACTTGATCATGGTATATGATCCTCTTGATGTATTTTTCAATTCTGTTTGCTAATTTTTTGTTGAGTATTTTTGCATGTATGTTCATCAGTGATATTGTTCTGTAATTTTCTTTTTTAGTGAGGTCTTTGCCAGGTTTTGGTATTAGAGTGATGCTGGCTTCATAGAATGAGTTTGGAAGTATTCCCTCCGCTTCTATTTTTTGGAAAACTTTAAGGAGAATGGGTATTATTTCTTCTCTATATGTCTCATAGAATTCAGAGGTGAATCCATCTAGCCCAGGGGTTTTATTCTTGGGTAGCTTTTTGATTACTGATTCAATTTCGTTTCTCATGATTGGTCTGTTTAGTTTTTCAGTTTCTTGCTTGGTCAGTCATGGAAGGTTATATTTTTCTAAGTTGTCCATTTCTTCTATGCTTTGCAGCTTGTTAGCATATAGATTTTCATAGTATTCTCTTATAATTCTTTGTATTTCTGTGGGGTCCATCGTGATATTTCCTTTCTCATTTCTGATTCTGTTTATGTGTGTAGATTTTCTTTTTCTCTTAATAAGTCTCGCTAGGCGTTTATGTACTTTGTTTATTTTTTCAAAGGACCAACTCTTGGTTTCATTGATTTTTTCTAGTGTTTTATTCTTCTCAATTTTATTTATTTCGTCTCTGATCTTTACTATGCTTCTATGATCTTCACCTCCTGCTGGTGACTTTGAGCCTAATTTCTTCTTCTTTTTCCAATTTCAGTAATTGTGTCTTAGGCTATTCATTTGGGATTGTTCTTCCATCTTTAAATAGGCCTGGATTGCAATATACTTTCCTCTTAGAACTTGCCTTTGTTGCGTCCCACAGAAGTTGTGGCTTTGTGTTGTTGTTGTCATTAGTCTCTATATATTCATTGATCTCTGTTTTAATTTGGTCGTTGACCCACTGATTTTTTAAGAGAATGTTGTTTAGTATCAATGTATTTGTGAGCCTTTTTGTTTTTTTGTACAATTTATTTCTAGCTTTATACCTTTGTGATCTGAGAAGTTGTTTGGTAGAATTTCAATATTTTTGAATTTACTGAGGTTCTTTTAGTGGCCTAGTATGTGGTCTATTCTGGAAAAGGTTCCATGTTCTCTTGAGAAGAATGTGTATCCTGTTGCTTTTGGGTGTAGAGTTCTGTAGATGTCTGTTAGGTCCATCTGTTCTAGTGTGTTGTTCAGTGCCTCTGTGTCTTTACTTATTTTCTTTCTCATTGATCTGTCCTTTGGAGTGAGTGGTGTGTTGAAGTCTCCTAAAATGAATGCATTGCTCTCCATTTCCTCCTTTAATTCTTTCAGTATTTCTTTCACATATGTTGGCGCTCTTGTGTTGGGTGCATATATATTTAAAATTCTTATATCCTCTTGTTGGACTGACCCCTTTTTCATTATGTTGTGTCCTTCTTTATCTCTTGCTACTTTCTTCATTTTGAAGTCTATTTTGTCTGATACAAGTAGTGCAACACCTGTTTTTTTCTCCTTGTTGTTTTCATGAAGTATCTTTTTCCATCCCTTCACCTTTATTCTATGTATATCTTTGGGTTTGAAGTGGGTCTCTTGTAAGGAGCATATAGATGGGTCTTGCATTTTTATCCATTCTATTACTCTGTGTCTTTGGATTGGTGCAATCCTTCCATTTACATTTAGGGTGATTATCAATAGATATGTACTTATTGCTTTATATTCGTGGTTGCCAGCGGTTCAAGGGTAGCTTCTTTTCTATGTAACAGTCTATATTAACTTTCTTGTTAAGTTATTGTAAACACAGGCTGATGATTCTTTATTGATCTCCCTTCTTATTCTTCCTCCTCTATTCTTTATATACTAGGTGTTTTATTCTTTGTCTTTAGTTAGTATTTGGATGGTCCCCTTTCTTTCCTGTGATTTTATTTTCTCTGGTGACAACTTTTTAGTCTTAAGAGTGCTTCCATCTATAACAGGCTTTTAAGATATCCTGTAGAGGTGGTTTGTGGGAGGCAAATTCCCTCAGCTTTCACTTTTCTGGAAATTGTTTTATCCCTCCCTCAAATTTAAATGATAATTTTGCTGGATACAATATTCTTGGTTCGAGGCCCTTCTGTTTCATTACAGTAAATATATCATGCCATTCTCTTCTGGCCTGTAAGGTTTCTGTTGAGAAATCTGATGGGTTTTCCTTGTAGGTGAAATTTTCTCTCTCTAGCTGCCTTTAATACTCTGACCTTATCTTTGATCTTTGCCATTTTAATTATTATGTGTCTTTGTGTTGTCTTCCTTGGGTCCCTTGTGTTGGGGGATCTGTGGGCTTCCGTGGACTGTGAGACTATTTCTTTCCCCAGCATGGGGAAGTTTTCAGCAATTATTTCTTCAAAGACACTTTCTATCCCTTTTTCTCTCTTTTCTTCCTCTGATACTCCTATAATGCAAATATTGTTCCGTTTGGATTGGTCACACAGTTCTCTTAATATTCTTTCATTCCTAGAGATCCTTTTATCTCTCTCTCTACCTCAGCTTCTCTGTATTCTTATTCTCTGATTTCTATTCCATTAACAGTCTCTTGCATCTCGTCCAGTCTGCTGCTAAGCCCATTGATCGCTTGTGTGATTTCTGCATTGTCTTTTCTCACTTCCTCCCTTAGCTCTTGCATATTTCTCTGTAGATCCATCACTATGGTTATAACTTTTATTCTGAATTCTTTTTCAGGAAGATTGTGCATGTCCATCCCATCAGGCTCCCTCTCTGGGGTTGTCTGGCAAAGCTTTGTTTGTACCATATTCCTCTGTCTTTTTGTGGCACTAGAAGTTGTCGCTGGTTGGCTCCATGTGTGTCAGCTGGGCCCTTTAAAACTTTTAAAAAGAGAAAAAAAAAGAAGGAAAAAATAAAGAAAAAAAAGAAGGAGAAAAAAAGGAAGAAGAAAAAAAAACCCACCTTGAGTAAATTCTGTGACGTTGCTGTAGGTGGCGCTACTGCTCTACTGTTCCATTCCGCGGGACCGTTTGTGGTGCTGTCTGGTGGTGGGGAACAAATGGGAGGCTGCTGATCTCTGTGGGAAGCCTCAGTGTGGCTCCTTTGCTTGGCCTCTGGCCTAGGGGTCCGATATTCCCCAGGGCTCCCAGCCAGCTGGGCTGAGTGTGCTGGGATGATTTTGTTCCGCTGTTGGGCCCTTGTCTCTTTTAAGAGTTTTAAGAAAACATGCGCTTTTCTTTTATCCTGAGTAGCCGGCTTAGAGGACCCAGCTGCGCTGTCCCTCTCAGATCCGGCCCCTCCATGTCTCCAATCTCCAATACACTGCACGATGTGTGTCAGCGCTCCCAGCGCAGATCACCAGGGCTGTTTATTTGGTGGGCCTGTGCCTCTATTCCCTCCCCGCTCCGAATCCTTTCCTCCTGCTGGTGCGCTAGGGTGGGATTAGTGCTCGGGTCCTGCCGGGTTGCAGCCCCGTATCCTACCCACTTTGTGAAGCACTGAGTCCCCACAGGTGTAGCTCTAGCATGGCTGTTGTACTGTATCTTCTGGTCTCTCGTTTACGAATAGTTGTATTTGTTGTATTTTCATAAACATATATGGTTTTGGGAGATTTCCACCACCCTGCTCATGCCGCCATCTTCTCAGAAGTCCATTTTGTTTATTTTTTCAAAAAAACAGCTCTTGGTTTCATTGATTTTCTCTATTGTTTTATTCTTCTCCATTTTATTTATTTCTTCTCTAATCTTTATTATGTCCCTTCTTCTGGTGACTTTGGGCCTCATTTGGTCTTCTTTTTCCAATTTCAATAATTGTGTCTTTCGACTATTCATTTGGGATTGTTCTTCTTTAAATATGCCTGTATTGCAATGTACTTTCCTCTTAGAACTGCCATTGCTGTATCCACAGAAGTTGCAACTTTGTGTTGTTGTTGTCATTTGTCTCCATATATTCTTTGATCTCTGTTTTAATTTGGTTGTTGACCCATTGATTATTTAGGAGCATGTTATTAAGCTTCCATGTATTTGTGAGCCTTTTTGTTTTCTTTGTTCAATTTATTTCTAGTTTTATACCTTTGTGATCTGAGAAGTTGGTTGGTAGAATTTCAATATTTTACTGAGGTTCTTTTTGTGGCCTAGTATGTGGTCTAGTCTGGAAAATGTTCCATGTACCCCTGAGAAGAATGTGTATCCTGCTGCTTTTGGGTGTAGAGATCTGTAGATGTCTGTTAGGTCCATCTGTTCTAGTGTGTTTTTCAGTGCCTCTGTATCTTTACTTATTTTCTGTCTGGTTGATCTGTCCTTTGGAGTGAGTGGTGTGTTGAAGTCTCCTAAAATGAATGCATTGCTTTCTATTTCCTCCTTTAATTCTGTTAGTTTTTGTTTTACATATGTCGGCACTCCTGTGTTGGATGTATATATATTTATAATGGTTGTATCCTCTTGTTGGACTGACCCCTTTACCATTATATAATGTCCTTCTTTATCTCTTGCTACTTTCTTTGTTTTGAAGTCTATTTTGTCCAATACAATACTGCAACACCTGCTTTTTTCTCCTTGTTGTTTTCGTGAAATATCTTTTTTCCATCCCTTCACCTTAAGTCTGTGTATATCTTTGGGTTTGAGGTGAGTCTCTTGTTAACAGCATATAGATGGGTCTTGCTTTTTTATCCATTCTATTACTCTGTGTCTTTTTATTGGTGCATTTGATCCATTTACATTTAGGGTGATTATTGATAGATATGTACTTATTGCTATTGCTGACTTTAGATTCGTGGTTAGCAAAGTTTCAAAGGTAGCTTCTTTACTATCTAACAGTCTAACTTAACTCTCTTGATTAGCTATTATAAACACAGAGTAATGATTCTTTATTTCTCTCTCTTCTTCTTCTTCCTCCTCCATCCTTTATATACTAGGTGTTTTATTCTGTACTTTTACATTTCCTTTGACTGTTTTTGTGGATAGTTGATTTTACTTTTTCCCTTTAGTTAGTGTTTGGATGGTCTGCTTTCTTTTCTATGATTTTATTTTCTCTGGTGACATCTTTTTAGCCTTAGGAGTGCTTCCATCTAGAGCAGGCCCTTTAAGATATCCTGTAGAGGTGGTTTGTGGGAGGCAAAATCCCTCAGCTTTCACTTGTCTGGGAATTGTTTAATCCCTCTCTCAAATTTAAATGGTAATCGTGCTGGATATAGTGTTCTTGGTTCAAGCCCCTTCTGTTTCATTACAGTAAATATATCATGCCATTCTCTTCCGGCCTGTAAGGTTTCTGTTGAGAAGTCTGATGATAGTCTGATGGGTTTTCCTCTGTAGGTGATCTTTTTGCTCTCTCTAGTTGCCTTTAATACTCTGTCCTGTCTTTGATCTTTGCCATTTTAATTATTATGTGTCTTGGTGTTGTCTTCCTTGGGTCTCTTGTGTTGGGAGATCTGTGGTCTTCTGTGGACTAAGAAACTATTTCCTTCCCCAGGTTGGGGATGTTTTCAGCAATTGTTTCTTCAAAGACACTTTCTATCCCTTTTTCTCTCTCTTCTTCTTCTGGTACTCCTATAATGCATGTATTGTTCCATTTGGATTGGTCACACAGTTCTCTTAATATTCTTTCATTCTTAGAGATCCTTTTATCTCTCTCTGCCTCAGCTTCTCGGTATTCCTGTTCTCTGATTTGTATTCCATTAACCGTCTCTTGCACCTCATCTGTTCTGTTCTAAAGCCCGTCAATCGCTTGTCTGATTTCTGCATTGTCTTTCCTCATTTCCTCAATTAGCTCTTGCATATTTCTCTGTAGATCCATCAGCATGGTTATGACTTTTATTCTGAATTCTTTTTTAGGAAAATTGTGTAAGTCTATCCCATCAGGCCCTCTCTCTGGGGTTGTCTATGTAATCTTTGTCTGTACCATATTTCTCTGTCTTTTCATGGTGATAGAAGTGGTCACTGGTAGGTGCCACGAATGTCAGCTGGGAAAACAAAGATCCTTCCTACTTGTTGTTCTCCTTGCCCTTCTCTGGGGCCTGAACTGTTTTTTCACCCACTGGGAGGTAGTCTTGGTGATAATCCCCAGAGCTGCCTGTGTGCGTGGTCCCCCTCAACCTACCCTTTACCACTGCAGTGGTTTGAAGTCTCGCTGGGTGCCTTCTAGTCCCCTTGTTGCTTTCCAGCCCTTGATGAAGGTTCTGGGGTCCTTCCTGCTTAGCTCCATGCCTGCCGGGAGTAGATTCTATGAGGTTGCTATGGCGGGGCTGCTCCTCCACTGTTCCTCAGCAGTGGCGGATCCTGGACCCTTTGTGGCACTGCCCTGGGTGGAGGGGGAATGAATGGCTGGCTGTTGATCTCTGTGGGAGGCCTTGGCATGGCTGCTTTGCCCAGCCACTGGCCAGGGGGTCCAAAATTCCCCAAGACTCCCATCCTCCTGGGCTGAGTGCTTTGGGTCGATTTTGTTCCACTGTTGGGCCCTTGTCTCTTTAAGACTTAAAAAAAACAAAGAAACAAAAAGAACAACAACAACAACAAAAACAGACCAAAAAAAAAAATAAACACCCGCTTTTCTTTCATCCTGGGGAGCCATGTGAGGGGACCCACTTACAGTCTCTGTCTTGGATCCTGCCCTTCTGTTTCTCAAATCTCTGATACACCACACGATGTGTGTCAGTGCTCCCAGCACAGATCACCAGGGCTGGTTATTTGACTGGCTGGTGCTTCCACTCCCTCCCCACTCTGAATCTTTTCCTGCCACCGTTGCTCTGGGGTGGGAGAGTGCTTGGGTCCCTCCTGGTCACGGCTTTGTATCTTACCCACTTCGTGAGGCACTGAGTTCTTGCAGGTGTAGCTGTAGCCTGGCTATTGTACTGTATCTTCTTGTCTCTTTTTTAGGAATAGTTGTATTTGTTGTATTTTCACAAATATACATGGTTTTGGGAGGAGATTTCCACTGCCCTGCTCATGCCGCCATCTTCTCGGTAGCTGCTGCCTATATGTTTTTGTATACTTCTTTCCTAGAGTAATATCTGGGTTGTGAACCACTCCTAAACTTTCAGTTTTCCAGAATAATTTGAAAAACTAAGAAGAAGAAAAACAAAAGAGACATAGAATAAAGGAGTATTTTTGACTGGAAAGAAAGAACTTTTCAACAGAAAAAAGTAATTAAACATACATGACAAACCAAAATTTTAACTACAGTATCTGTCTTGCTGAAAGTGCTTGGTTTGAGATCCAGAAGAGAAGAAACAAACCCTTGCCCACCATCTATTCATTCTTCAAATTATTGATTGCCCAGAAAGTGCGTAAAAAATTAGATAATATTCAGTTTCCTTTAAAAAACTCACAAGTGAGGAACTAGTATATAAACATGTATGTATCTATGCTTGTGTATGTATGTCTATACACATATACACATGCATGCATACATACACATATGTATGTGTAAATATATAATTATATAAAATATACACTATAACAATTATATATTATATATAAAAGTAGCACCAACCCAATTTATTATATTATATTTCTAATTTGTAATCCATATGCAAAATACAAATACAAGCAATTATAGAAGAGTATATGCTATAGTATTATCTGTATGATAAGATATTTATACTTTCTGTGTACATGGATTATAGGAAGGTTCAGAAGAGGAGGCCTTCTCCAGAGACATTTCTAAGGTCTTTTCAAGAGAAATCCAGAAAAAATCAGGGGAGCAACGAGAGATATAAAAGACTAAAAATAAAAAAAAATAGAGAAGAAATGAAAAGAGTAATAGAGAGAAAAAGTGCAGTAGCAGAAGTGGCATCCAAGTGATTAAAACCTTATACATTAGCAGTGGAGCGAAAAGGTCAGTGAGAAGACACATAAACAGTGGAGAGGAAAGCCAACAGGTAAGGCCCTCCCCAGACATGGCATAATGATACCTGTACCCAAGTATCTCTAGAAAGCACAGGTATCTGATGATGCACATGTGAGCGTGTGTATGTGTGTGTGTTTGTGTACAGTTTGTGTACAGAGTGTGTTTGTGTTGTCTGTGTTTTTGTGTGTACAGTTCTGTTTAAGAATGAGGTAGAAATGGAGGAGTGTCATTAAGGAACATGCCACCTATTATGAATATAGTTTGGAAGTTCTTGTGTTTAAAGCAACTTTCAGTTCTATACATGACCCTTTTGCCAGAATACACAATCACAGTGATGTTGGCTGCTGTGTGATGAGATTGTGTCAAAGCTGGCTGGTGTGATTAAGCCCTTTGACATCACAGCTTTAAATGACATATACATTCAACCCCTCTGCTTCTTTTAACTGCTATTCATAACTTCTTCTTTGGTGAAATAAATTGTAAACATATTTTTTGTGAATTGAAGTTATCCCAGTTGACTGATCTGCATTTTTTGTTTAAATTTTTATCCTATAAAAACAGATATCAAAATCAAAGTCATCCTCTCCTAGTAAATTGCTGAACTCTAATGATGGGTTTTAGATCTAAACGAACATAGTTGCTAAAATATAAAACTTAATTGTCATCTGGTTTACATTCTTTCATCCATATTGTTTATTTATCTACAAAAATCTTTGCATTGTTTCTCCTAGCCTTTTCTGATTTTAGGAATTTCAGCAATCCTTACATTTCTGTAAAGCCATATTTATTCCACATTAAAAAATATCTCATTTCTTTAGTTCTTATAACATTTTTGTGAGATAGGACTTTGTCTTATCTGCTCTACAAGAGACAAATGTATATATAAAGCATTTACCTAGAGTTCAAGGTAAATCGTTGTAGAATTGGATTTTCATCAAATGCTCTTCTCAGCTGGTTCCCCTCTCTCTCTCTTTCTCTTCCTTTCTCTGTCTCTGTCCATCTTTCCCTCTCTCTTTTTATGTCTTTTTTCTTCTTTTTACTTACCAATTCAAGTTTTCTATATTATATAGGATCACTTTTCATAATTTTTATTTGCACATGACAATTTTCCATTTCATTAAGACTTTGACATTGCTAGCAACAGGGTGTACATATTTTTTTAAATAGTGGTTGAGTGGCTGGCTGCTAGAGTGTAGTAACTGCTGAGACAATAGATTTTAGTTGATTTACTTATGTTTATTTTATAATTCCTTAGCAGAAACTGCATGACATTCAGTTGCAAAAATAAATATTCTTTCATGTAACCTTACAGTTCAACATTTTCAGGTAGATTTTGAAAGAGGCATTTTTGAGCACTTCCACTTAAATTGTCATTTTACCTTTTCTTTGCTTACAGGTATATTCACCTTTATCTTAAACCATTCTATAAAAGGACAATAATAACCCTGATCTGATTTTGGAATTTTCTTATGAAAGCAGCCTAGCCAAATAGCAATAATATAAGTTGGATATTATTTGTTTCATAAAATTATTAATTAGATGTGAGTTCTTGGCTAAATTATCTATTTGTGCCTCTGTTTATTATTATTATCTAATTTTTTGATAGGTATTTTGTAATCATTTTTTATCAATACCAAATGAGTATTTATATGAGAAATATTTACTATCTATAACTGTTAAACCCTACTTAAGCCAAAGTTTGTGGTATTATTACATTACAATATTCAAGTTCCTGTGGTGAAACAGACAGGGAATGAGATGGGGAACTCATGGTCCACATCTGCTCAAAATACATCACTGACTAGCAGAGTGCACTTGAGTAAGTCAGCTAATCAATCTTTGTTTCCCAAACTATGAAATGAACGTTGTAATGAAAGTTGGTGACAGGGTTAACATTCTAAAACTCTATCCTGAACTTCCAGGAAGAACCCCGTCTAAGTAAGGGTAAGCACCTGCCGGGCACTGTCTAATATCAGGCTGGAATATCAGATGCTTCATGCACGTCCTGACTTCTCCCACACCTAGCTATGTTTAGCAAAAACTAAATAATGATGTATATAATTGTTGAATCACTATATTGTACAGCTGAAACTAGTAAAATATTATATGACAGATATACTTCAATTAAAAATAAAATTTAGAAGAAACTAAACAAGAATGGATGTGAGATTTTTAATTAGAGAGTATTTAGGAATGGTTACAGTATGTAATTTCATGAGCTACAACCAATAAAAGTAGAGAATATGGTAGAGGTAAACCAGAGATAGAGGAAAGGCATTAAAAATGGGTTGAGAGAAAGAACAAAAGACACCCAGATATGTGATTTAAAATAATAAAGAATACAAAAGGGGTGTGATGGATGGATTGCAAGCAGGTTTAGTGGATAAGAGTGATTGATAGTGAAGAATTTAAGTTTGGAATATAACCTTTTAGGACATTTGGTTCATAAACAGTGAGCTATAATCTCCAGAAAAAATTTACATCAGTGATGTTCATTCCAGTACTTAAAAATAGACGAAAGATTGGCTTTTATCTTGCATTCTTTTTGACTACTTGAACTGCTTACATATAATTTTTATACCTAAGCCAAAGAAGATTTTCCAGATAAAATGTACAGTAAAAAGTGTTTGATGAATGATTTTTAATTTTTTAACTAACAAAACAATCAACAGCTATATGTTTTTAAATGCAGGTATTAATATTTGAGTAATAGTTTAAATGTACTCTCTGATATTATGTTGACTGATAGAAGTTAAATGCTATGTAGAGTAAAATACTTTGAATGATTATAAAGAAAAATAATATTTATTGTATCTTGAGTTAGACTTTAGTCAAATAGGATGTTTAGAAGTCATTTGATGATACGACACCAATATATGAGAGTAACCAGTAAAGGAGAGAATGAACTTTGGACCATAAATTAGATAAAGCATAGTCCTTTATAGACATATTCACATTAACCATTTATGATCTAGCACTTAGGCACTTTAAAATTTAGGTCTGAGAAGTAGGTGAAGGAGAAGAAAAAGTTTAGGAATTTTTAAATATACTTTTGTATTTGGTATATTTTTTTAATCAAGTATTTTTTGGATTGGTGTACAGAAGGGAAATAAAATCAAGCAAACACACTAATACAGTAAGAATGCATTACCAAGATGGGTATTAAGACTATCCAGGAAAAAAAAAACATTTAAAAATGGATGAGCGCAGCCATAAAGAAAAGTGCCTTATTTATTCTGTTATCAGAAGGTCATAATGGCCTACAACTATTTACTGAGAATCTGCTATATGCTCAATACTGTGCTAGACTGGTTTAGAGCGTTAAAGGAACATTGTGGGAATTGATCTAACAGAGTTTTGAGTTGGAGAATCAATTTCAATACAAAGATACCAATTAGAGAACAATATAGGCCTTTATAAGAAATGAACTGATGAAATAGGAGCACTTGACCTGAGAGATCTGCAGTGCATGCTCTGTGCTTTAGTACACATTTCATCAGTTACCATTTGCCAGCCATTAAGGATAGAAGCTGAGCAGGAACTTTCTGGATATTCCTTTCCACTAATGAAATTTACAATAAAAATACAGCTGACTTTTTCATAGTGTTTACCTCATGCCTGACATTATTTGAAATGCTTTATATGTAATATTTCAGTTAATCCTCACTAAAAGAATTACAGGTTATGGAATTTAAGAGATGAGAAAACTGAGAAATCAATAATTTCTTTTTTGGTTTACACAGTTGACAAATGGTAGCTTTGAGATTGTACCATTTAGTTGATTCTAGTGCTGTGATTTTAGCTATGATCTCTTTCATTTCAATGTCATTCTGATTTTATAAAGCTTTATATTCTGCAAATGTTACTGAGATGTAATGGGGCATGAAAGGTTTAAATACAAACTGAGAGAATACTCAATGTTATATCACAGTATACATTGTGGTGCTGTCTAAATGGAGACAAGTTGGAAACTCCTACCTAATAAATTAAGAAATCCCATTTAAAGGGATTTGTCCCATTGCATCCCGCCTTCACTCCCATTAATACCACTACCCTCCCCAGTGCCAGTATGGCACACATGCCCCTCATAGCTGCATACAAGAGTGCTTGAGCATCAAACTGTGCCAGTTATCCCTAGACTACATAAAAAATGACGAACAGCATTGTGTGATGTCATACATGTTTTGTAGCAAAACTGGTTAAATGGAACTGTAGAGCAGGGGAACCCAGATCTCATGATGACTGGATAAGGACATAGTCTCTGTCATGCTGGTTAACATTTACTCCTTGTTCCTCACTGAAGAGAAATTAGGGATGGCTATCCTCTGTTACATCATACTTATAAATATTAATATGTTCAACACATTGCATATGTTTTTTTGTACTGAATTTGTGCTCAGTCATTCTGGCTACATTTTTTTGTCATCTTTGAAAGTATTTATTTAAATACCCCCTCATGGTATTATAACAAAGATGGATATAAAGTATTTATACAGATATAAATAATATAAATATACCAGGATGAGAGAGAGATGGAGACAGAGTTATATAGAAAGGGAATGCTCAACCAGTATATTCTATGATTATTACAGTTACTACGATATAGATTTTGGGGGATCAGAATAATGGCAGACCCAATACTACCTCTTTCTGGTGTGCTGCTACATTTAATACAGTCAATAGAAGTTCTGAGGCAAAAATAGAGTCTATGAAGAAGACTTATCAGAAGAGATGAATTTTTAAGGGAAGTCTTGATATGACCTTTGTTTGGGTGCCAAGATCATCACTATTTTGCTATCCTTTAATTGCCCCTAAATGGTGCTGTTGCCAAGATATATTTGGTGTATTTGGCTATTTTGCTTTGATACATATGTCAACCTTGAAAAACCCAAAGATGCATAAATTTGGAATCAACAAGGAACAATATCATGTGTTAGCACATAATCAGAAAGAGGCATGGTTGGAAGGCCATTTGTAAACTGATAAAATTTAATGATTATCTTTCTTTAATCCACTTTCTTTCATCTCCATAATTACATATGTACACAGGGGTACCCTACTTTATATTTAGTTTTATACATCTATTAGTTACAGCAGAAAGTCAGCTATTGTTTTCTTATATTGGAGAGCATTATAAGTTCATAATAGACTTTTTGATAATTTTATTCTTCAACTAAAAGCTAAAAATAATTCACAAGAAGCCAATATAGTAAAACATTTTTATTTGTGTGCATGATAATCTTAAAAGATTTCTTTTGTGATGCTTTCGAAAATGACAACCATTTAGCTCAGCCACAAATTACATCATCAACTCCTAGATCTGTACAAATAAAATGGTGGGAAGGGGGTTGAACTTGTATTTGCTCAGGTCTATGTGTATCAGGGTACATTAATTATGCATACTTAAGAGCAAGCCTGTCATGGCAAATGATTTCTGAATGGAATCTCATGAAATTTTATAGCTTTAGTATGAATTAAATATGTAATTTGATTAAAATCTTTCTGAAATACAAATGGACAGAATTGACATATCCAGAACAAGAAGAATATTATGGTTCAACATGGTGTGTGGCCTGTGAAGGAAGTAGAAGAATGATCATTCATGCTTTATGCTTATAAACAAAGTAGAAATATGATTTTAAGACTCCTGGGAATAACTGGAATCCAACAATTGAAGTGATATATTTCTCACTTTTCAAATCAGTCATATTTGACATAAAATACATGTATTAAAAAAATGAGTGATGACCCAGAACATTTTTAATAGCCAGCATCTCATATGTAGCAGTCATATATGTATTATGAATGTATAATAAGAAGTATTCTTACTATTAAAAATATTTAGGTTCAGGGGCCAACTTAATTATAGGAACATATTTAGTTAAGACCCTTAGGGAACTGCATTGTTGATTTATTTTCCTGTCATACTGTTCTGCTTTTTGTTTTCCAATCTCAAAAAGCCATACTATCTGAACTGTTTAAAGATCGTAGTTCCTTTAGAGGTTATTTATGATCAGTGTTTGAAAATGGCACGTCAGGGGTGATAATGGCTAAACTTTGTCAGTTTTAGTTGCTGTTTATCATATATTAAAAATGATTAAGATAAAATAATAACAGTAATATGCACACCACAATTTATTATCTGTGCTTTTGCTGTTTTGTGTATTTGTCTAATATAACATCTCATTATGTTTCAATTATTTGTTTAGTTGACTATCTCCATCACTGGTGCAAATGATCCTGGAGGGCAAAGACACTGGGTGGGGTGGTACAGATTCTGTGTCTTTAGTATCCACAACAACATGGGCCTGGGAAACATAGGGATCAGCATTATGTGGCTAGAACAAAATGTTTGTCTAAACTAAGAATAAATGTATTGGTAAAGAATCCAAGGTGCCAATCTAAATACAGCCCTTTTATTCTGATCATACTCTAGATGAAAAAGGTAGGCTCTGAAATTAAACATATATTATTCTCTTATTTTTTTGTTTTAATGTACTAGTGGTACATTCTGTAAGGTATCCAATAATTCAAACTGTTTCTATTTTTCCTGATTTATGAGGTTTTACTACACCATTTTCCTTTAGGGTTAATTTGTACAGGAATTTCCTTCACATGGTGTTTTTATTCTTCATATAGTTATAGGTTACAATAATTCAGGTCACTGAGATTTTTGAAGAACTCATCATTATCTGTTTACAGTTAATGATTTTCCAACTGTTCAATTACAACATCATCAGATGATTTTTTTAATGCAGGAGCAGTGATCAATTATTTAAATATCACAAAGGATCACTTCAAACAACTGTAAGCATGGTTATCCTGGAAATGGTGAAACCAATCAGAATTTATAGAAAATAAGCTCTTGGTATATTTTGGGGAAGAATCAAAGGTAAAAATCATGGGGATGGTTTGAAAATGGATATATAATAAGTGAAGCAATCCCAACTGCAGCATTAGAAAGCTATATTTCATATGGTGTCTGTGAATGTAATATTTAAAGTGTCAAAAGAAGTACTTACTGAGTGCACAGTCTTGTAACACTCCGTAGGGTCTGTTTTGTACTTCCTCTAGTATTGCTTTTCTCTCTGCAGATATTTCAAAATACTGAGGGTTAAAAAAATGGAACTGCTTCTGTTCAAGTATGTTTATTAGAAACAGTTGTTTATGGAAAATACCACTGGCTTGGATGATTCAAACTTGCCTAGGTTTTCAGGTAATTAAACAGATGAGAATTGATGACTGCTGGGATTTTCTAAACTTTTCCTAATACTCTTGATAGTGAAATATAAATATGAGGAAACATGATACTTACAGTCTATATACATGTGGACAGATAGTTCTTTTTGTTTCCAAATACTTATGTAACTCAGTTTTCATGTGGCAAGTTTATGTTGATAACTCTTGTCCTTCTCTGAGGATTCATTAAGCATTTAGGCACCATTTCAGCTCAGACTGGTACCCTGATACACATGCAGAGTTGTTGCTTCAGGTTTGATTTAACGTTTGTTGGCTAAGTATTATCAACTTAGTTTTAGTCTCCCAAGCCATTGGTATAATGGGGATTGAACATTTCATGAAGTAATCTCAAAAGTTTAGGACATTGTATTTGATCCTGTGATTGATGAACTTAAGCAAGTGACAGCTGTTTTAATTAAAACATCATCTGTTTTAAGACTTTTTTTTAAATTAAGACTTTATTTTTTAAGGCAGTTTTCAGTTCAAAGCAAAATTTAGGGGAAGGTGCAGATATATCCCTCATATATCCTGCCCTTACACATGCATAGCCTTCTGCATTACCAACATCTCCCAGCATAGTGGTACATATATTTTACATTAGTTTACATTATAGTTCACTATTGGTGCAATACATTCTATTGGTTTATAAGTTTACACAAACATGTAGTAATAGTGACATATATCCATTATTATGGTATCATACAGAGTATTTTCACTATTATAAAAATTGTCTGTGCTATACTTATTCATTCTTCCCCTCTTCAGCCCCTGAAAACCACTGATCTTTTTTGCCATGTGCAGTTTTGCTTTTACAAGAATGTCTTCTAGTTGGAATCATACAGTTTACAGTCTTTTCAGAGTGGTTTCATTCACTTAGTAATGTGCATTTAAGATTCCTCCATGTCTTTTCATGGCTTAATAGCTCATTTCTTTTTAGATCTGAATACTATTCATAATATTTCATTGAAGGTACCGCAGTTTATTTTTCTATTCACCTACTGAAGGATATCCTGATTGCTTCTAAGTTTTGACATTTATGAATAAATAAGGAGCTATAACCATCTGTGTGTAGATTTTTCTGTGGACATAAGTTTTCAACTCCTTTGGGTATATACCAGGGAGTGTGATTGCTCTATCATATGGTAAGAGTATGCTTAGATAGTTGTAACTGCTCAACTGTCTTCCAAAGTGACTGTACCATTTTGAATTCTCACCAGCAAGTAATGAGGGCTCCTATTGCCACACAGCCTTGTCAGCATTTTTTGATGTCAATGTTCTGAATTTTGGCCTTTCTAATAGGTGTGTAGTGGTATCTTATTATTAATTTGTATTTCCTTGATGACATATTATGTGGAGTGTATTTTCATATGCTCATTTGCCATCTTTATATCTTCTTTGGAGAGGTCTGTCAAGGATTTCGGCCTATTTTTTAATTTGGCTGTTGTGGGTAAAATTGCAGCATTTCCAGAATCCCTTGCCTGGCCCTAGTCCATCTCCATATCAGTAGTTGTTTACAAGGAATGGAGAGAAGGAGACCATCTCTATATGAATAGGTGCACGGGGTGGGGGAAAAGGCAAAAGGCACACTGGGGCTGAGAGGGTTTCTGGGGCCTTCATAGCTGGGTCCGGAGAGACACAGGAGAATGGGAGTAGACAACTTCTCACAAGCAATAAAGGGGTTTGTCCCAGTTCATTTTTCCCTTTGACTAATTTTGGCTTCAAATGTTTATTTGCCCCAGGCTGGGAACACATTTTTCCCTCGGAGTTACATCTGGTGGTAGCAGGACCTCTGAACCCAAATCCTGTCTTCATGGGTACAATGCTTGGATGGGCTTCCCCTAGAGATGGTGGGGAGATACCAAGAAAACCCCCTGTGGATGGTGGGGAGGCCCTGGTGGCTGGTGTGGGGGAAAGGGAACCACCCTGGGGATGGTGCAGCTTCACCCAGGAACCCCCATCCATGGGGCTTCCACTCGAGGAGCCCCTGGTGGGAAACTGGTCTAGGGTAAAGGATGTCTTATATGGGTGGGCCCTTAGGGAAGGGTGGAGACACCAGAAGCTGTGGAATTAGCCTTTTGTGAGATAGAAGACTGCTTAGAGGCCCTGAGTGACTGTGTGGTGGCCGTTCATTGTGGGATTTTTGTTTCTTGAGATATTGGAAAGAGTTACTGAGGATAGAGACACACTTCAGAATTTCTTGTAGGAGCTGAGTAATGACCTATGAAATGCCCTTAAGAAAGAGAGACAGTTATTGAGAAGTGAGGTCACACTCCTGAAAGATACTTTAGCGAGGGAGAAGGCAGTAGGAGAATCCATGCTGCAGAAGACCATGGGGAAGGGAGAGGAAAGAGTGGTGCCTTCAGCCCCGGAGATGGCTGAGGAGATGTTGGGAGAGTATGAGGTGGTGGGGCTGAGGGTGGAACTGTTGCTGAGGCCACCACCAAAGGCACCAGTCCCTCCTGCATTAAAGGCCCACCAGGTTGTAATTAAGAAAATAAAAACGCAACAACCACAGGCTTCTCAGAGTGCAGACCTGCCCCCTCCCCAGGTTGTGGAACTCTCCATGCTCCGCTCCTATATGTGGCATGAGCTGATGGACATCAACGTCTGGTTTCAGCAGCAGTCATGGAACCTCTGCCTACATGGCTTCTGAGTTTCTGGGATATGGGGGTGGAAAACATTGTTATTTCAGATTCTGAAATGGGTAGACTGGCTTCCCTTGATCGCTCACCCTTCTCTCTGGCAGCAGTTGCAAAGTGCCCTTCATACCTCAGGGAATTGGGTGCTTCTGGATTGGTTGAGGGCAGCCATAAGGGTAGTTAGGCCTAACCAGGGTGATTTACCATACTTACCCACTAGCCAGAAAATGTACGCAGAGCTCCAGCAGGTGTTACTGGAGCTGGGAATGAAAAATATCATCTATAATATGGAGCCTCAGGGCCCTGATGGGGAGTTGTTCACTATAGGAATGAGAAATCTGGTGCTGCATACAGCTCCCCATCTCTCTTTGGGACCCTAGTTACTATTCTTGCCTCCCACAAGGGCAACCCATAAGTGAGACTACTCTTACTTTAGCAGATCTGGGGAGGTTGAAATAATAAGAGCACAGTAGAAAATACAGGCTAGGACTGAAAGGAGAGGTGAGAAAGGCCCTGGGAAAGTCTTGAGGACCCAGGTGTGGGTTGATTTGATTAAGGCCAGGGTAGTGAAAGAAAAACTTGATGGGCAGCCCAATAGGATCATGTTAGAACTGTGGCACCAATTAAAGCCAGAGTAGAAGTACTAGTTGCTGAGGTCCTGGACATGGAAGCCAGAGTCAAAGTCTCATGCTCGGTCTGTGTCCCTGCTAGACTTCCTGGGGGACAGTACTCAGGTTCCACCTGGGCCCTCAACCCAACAGAAATAGAACTGGACATTGCGGTTTGACTAAAGGGGGTGTCAAGGACTCCACCTTGGGGTATGTGGTGGGGACTGGAGGCCCCATGTAGAATTAGCAATTCATTGGTCCCTCACGAATGTATAACATGTCCTGGCACTGGTGGACACAGGAGCTGAATGGTCTCTGATTTACATCAACCTTGAGCATCTTCCTTTGACCCCTGCTGTGATAGATAACTATAGGGTTGAGGCAATTAAAGTGAAGAAAGCCCAAATCCCACTGGAGATAGGGTTTTTACCCCCAGAAGAATATACTGTGTACATTTCTTCCATCCCTGAATATATTTGGGGGTGGGTGTGTTGCATGGCCTGTGGTTACAGAGCACTGCAGGTGAGTTTAGACTGAGGATATGTGTGATAAAGGCAGTTCTGGGGGAATACGATAAGCACCTGCCTGTAGCTTTGCCTGTACCTCATTGTGTGGCAAATATTAAGCAATATAAATTTCCTGGTGTACTCAAGGAAATTGGAGAAACTCTACAGGAGGTGGAGAAGGTGGGCGTCATGACAGTCATTTTAATTCCCCAGTGGGGCCAGTGAAAAAGCTGCATGGCTCCTGGCATATGACCATGCATTACAGGGAATTTAAAAATGTCAGAGCCCTGTTGCATGCTTTTGTTCCCTCTGTAGCAGCCCTTATGGACACCCTCAGTCATGAACAAGGGACGTATCATTATGTTGTGGACCTTGCTAATGCTTTCTTCTCTATTGACATAGCACAGGAAAGTCAGGAACAGTGGGAAGACTGGCAATGGACATTCACTGTCCTTCCACAGGGATACCTCCACAGTCCCACCATCTGTCATGGACTTGTAGCCGAGAACTTGGCCACATGGAGGAAACCGCAAATGATGTGGCTGTATCACTACATTGATGATATTATGCTCACATCTGATTCTCTTGAGGATTTAGAAGGGGCAGTTCCTAGACTGTTGCAACATCTACAGGAGAAAAGATGGGCTGTGAATAGCACCAAGGTTCAGGGACCTGGTTTATTAGTAAAGTTCTTGGGGATTGTCTGGTAGGGTAAAACTAAAGTTATCACAGAACCAGTCATAGACAAGGTCCAGGCTTTCCCTACCCCAACCATTGTAGCAGTATAGCCAGAGTTTTGGGGTCTTTCGGGCTACTGGAGAGTGTTTATCCCCCACTTGGCACAAATTCTAAAGCCCTTATACTGGCTGGTAGGAAAGGGCATCAGGTGGGACTGGGATGAAAACATGTGTATCTGATTTCTGCTGCTAAGTGAGCAGTCAAGGCCATACAGGCCTTGAGTGTAATGGACTCATCATGGCCCTGTGAACTAGATGTTCATTTAACCAAAGATCGTTATGGATGGGGCCTTTGGCAGCAGCTTTAATTAATATACCAACCTACTGGATTCTGGTCACAAGTATGGAAGGGAGCAGAGATCCAGTACACCTTGATAGAGAAGCAACTGGTTGCTGTGTACCATGCCTTGCTGGCCTGGAGCCCATCACTGGAACAGCACTGACCAAGGTAATAACCACCTATCCTATTGCAGGATGGGTGAGAGACTGGAAGCAAATACCATGGAGCAGCATGGCACAGATGCCTACACTGGTCAAATGGGGCATGTATTTACAGAAACCAGCTCCCTTTCCAGTAGCCCCATAAGTGGAGAAGTCCAACACTTATTGGGGACAGTGACATATACCAGTGGAAAGCAGGAATAACTTTCTTTTGAGTCATTGGTAGCCAAGAGTCCTTATCAGGAGGGAAAAGCCCCTATACCTGAAGGTGCTTGGTACACAGAGGGCTCCAGTCATAAGCAGCCCCCAAAGTGGAAGGTTGTGGCTTTCCATCACAAGACTAAGACTATGTATGGAGGACAGTGAAGGGAAGAGCAGTAAATGGGCTGAGTTGCCGGCAGTATGACTCATGACCATCAGGGAACCCTCCCCTCTAAATGTCTGCACTGACAGCTGGGTCATTTATTGGAGCTTGACCCTGCAGCTACCAGCATTGTATCATGGCAACTATATGGTTGGTCACCAGCCCATTCGGGGCGAGAGTTGTGGCAAGACCTATGGGCCTCTGCTCAGACTAAGACAATTACCATATGTCATGTGAGTGGCCATTTTTCTTTGGTATTCCCAGGGAATAATGAAGCAGACACACTGGCCCAGGTGTGTTGGCTAGAGGAAAAGCCTACTTCTGATGTAGCCAATGGTTACACCAGTGTTTGTTGCATGAGGGGCAAAAGACAATATGGGCTGTAGCCTTTCAGTGGGGCTTGCCATTGACCTTTGAAGAAGTCTGGAGAGCCCAGAAGGAGGGTTTTGTGTGTTCTAAGAGGGACTCACCACTGAGTCCTGCAGCAACATGGGACAATAGGGAAGAGGCCGATACCCTTTGTCAGGTGGCAGATAGACTATATTGGGCCTCTGCCCATATCATATGGGTATCAGTATACCATGACTTGTGTGGACACAGCTACTGAACTGTTGGTTGATTTTCCTGCATGTTGTGCAGATCAGCAAACCATCAAAAGGGGTCTAGAGGGTCTCTCTGCAACCTATGGTCAACTACAGGTGATTGAGAGCAATCGAGGCACCCGCTTTACTGAGCATGAGTTACAAGAATGGGTGCAACAATTAGTAATAAAGTGGAAGTTTCATGTACATATAACCCTACCAGGGCAGGCAGACATGATAGAGATGTACAATGGTTTGTTGAAATCTGGCCTGAAGTCAGACACCAATAACCTATTGTGCTGGCCAGCTGGCTTATGGATAGTGCTACAGCATTTGAATGACAAGCCCCAAAGAGGATCCATGAGCCATGTGGACACGCTAACACACATTTCTGCCTCTCCTATTCAACTTTATGTGCAAACCAAAGAGGCATTCTTAAAGCTAGGATGTAGCCTGCAAAGCAACATCCTGCTGTCAGCCCCAGCTGCATAAAACCCCCATGTTGAGTGGACGTGGCCCTGGACATTTTAACCCATGGATTAGAGATGAATGGCCCTTCTGGCATCTTGGGGAAAATCACGGGAGCTGACCTCATGTGTGTTCCAGGAATAACAGCAGAGCGGCCCCCAATGATCATTATAGTGTACCCAAAACATCTGGAAGGTAAGGGCATCTTACGGGGAAGTTTTGTTTTATCTTTATGGCCAGTGCATGTACCTCCCATAGGCTTATATATTGACCCATCTGTAACTCCCACAGGACAGTGAAGGTCTGGTATACCTGACCAGGACAAGATACCATTCCTGCCACTGTCCTGTCACACTACCACCCTCTTGCACTTGCATCTTACCTAATGGACTAGATTTGCCTATGATGGTGTCATTAAAACATGTAACTTATCACCCTTAAGTTTATTTCACTGTGGCCTGGACCCACCCCTGGCTGCATCTGCTGTGTGATGATTGCTGTGAACTCCCTACCCATTCAGCTACTGACTGCCTGTGGAATGGGGGAGCTATGGACTTAATCTGTATAGGAGTTCGAATCTAGCTGGATCTTTTGGCTTGAGGAATATGATGTTTTTATTGCTGTTATTATTGTATGTTATTAGTCTGGTTACAGTTCCCCAATTTTCTCACACAGGGGCCACTGCTGAAGATGGGAAGCAAATAAGATTGCGAGGTCAGATTTTTAGAGGTGTGGACTGTGGGTAAAGTTGCCGTATTTCCAGAATTTTTCACCTGTCCTTAGCCATCTCAATATGAATATGTGCTTTCAATGGGTTTAGGAAGAGGTGAGTATGCACCAGTATCAGAGAGGTTTTTTGGAGCCTTCACAGTTGAGTCAGGAGAGACACGGGTGAACAGGAGTAGACAAGTTCTTATAAGCAATAAATAGGTTTCTCCCACTTTATTTTTTCCCTTTGACTGATTTTGACTTTAAAGGTTTATTTTCTCTAAGCTGTGACATATTTTCCCCCTGGAGTTACAGTTATGTTCTTTTTTTTATTGTTTTTATTTTTTATTTTCTATTTTTTATTAAGGTATTATTTATATACACTCTTATGAAGGTTTCATATGAAAAAACAATGTGGTTACTACATTTACCCATATTCTCAAGTCCCCACCCATACCCCAGTACAGTCACTGTCCATCAGTGTAGTAAAATGCCAAAGATTCACTGTTTGCCTTCTCTGTGCTACACTGTGTTCCCTGTGACGCCCCATACCATGTATACTAAACATAATACACCTCAGTCAACTTCACACCCGCCCTCCCACACCGCTGCCCTTTGGTAACCACTTGTTCCTTCTTGGAGTCTCTGAGTCGGCTGATTTTTGCTCCTTCAGTTTTGCTTCGTTGTTGTACTCCACAAATGAGGAAACTCATTTGGCACTTGTCTTTCTTCACCAGGCTTATTTCACTGAGCATAATATCCTCCAGCTCCATCCATGTTGTTGCAAATGGTAGGATTTGTTTCTTTCTTATGGTTAAATAGTATTCCATTTTCTATATATACCACCTCTTCTTTATCCATTCATCTACTGATGGACACTTAGGTTGCTCCCATATCTAGGCTATTGTAAAAAGTGCTGCAATAAACATAGGGGTGCATATGTCCTTTGGAATCTCAGAAGTTGTATTCTTTGGGTAGATTCCAAGGAGTGGATTCCTGGGTCAAATGGTATTTGTATTTTTAGTTTTTTGAGGAACCTCCATATTGCTTTGGAGCCAGCATTTGTTGTTCTTAATCTTTTGGATACTGGCCATCCTTACTGGTGTGAGGTGATATCTCATTGTGGTTTTAATTTGAATTTCCCTGATAATTAGTGATGTGGAGCATCTTTTCATGTGTCTGCTGGCCATCTGAATTTCTTCTTTGAAGAACTGTGTCTTCATATCCTCTGCCCTTTTTTTAACTGGGTTATTTGTTTTGGGTGTTGACACGTAAGAGTTCTTTATATATTTTGGATGTTAACCCCTTGTCAGATATGTCATTTACAAATATATTCTCCCATACTGTAGGATGCCCTTTTGTTCTGTTGATGGTGTCCTTTGCTGTAAAGAAACTTTTTAGCTTGATGTAGTCCCATGAGTTCATTTTTGCTTTTGTTTCCCTTGCTCGAGGAGAAGCGTTCAGGAAGAAGTTGCTCATGCTTATACTCAGGAAATTTTTGCCTATATGGTCTTCTAAGAGTTTTATGGTTTCATGACTTACATTCAGGTCTTTGATTCATTTTGAGTTTACTTTTCTGTATGGTGTTAAACAATAATCCAGTTTCATTCTTTTGCATGTAGCTGTCCAGTTTTGCCAACACCAGCTGTTGAAGAGGGTGTCATTTCCCCATTGTGTGTCCATGGCTCCTTTATCATATATTAATTGATCATATATGGTTGGGTTTATATGAGGGTTCTCTAGTCTGTTCCATTGATCTATGGGTCTGTTCTTGTGCCAGTAACAAATTGTCTTGTGTACTGTGGCTTTGTAGTAGAGCTTGAAGTTGGGGAGCATAATCCCCCCCTTCTCAGGCTTTATTCTTCCTTCTCAGGATTGCTTTGGCTATTCGGTGTCTTTTGTGGTTCCACATGAATTTTAGAATGATTTTCTCAAGTTCATTGAAGAATGCTGTTGGTATTTTGATAGGAATTGCATTGAATCCGTAGATTGCTTTAGGCAGGATGGCCATTTTGACAATATTCATTCTTCCTATCCATGAGCACGGGATGTGTTTCCATTTATTGGTATCTTCTTTAATTTCTCTCATAAGTGTCTTGTAGTTTTCAGAGTATAGGTCTTTCACTTCCTTGGTTAGGTTTATTCCTAGGTATTTTATTCTTTTTGATGAAACTGTGAATGGAATTGTTCTCCTGATTTCTCTCTCTGCTAGTTCATTGCTAGTGTATATGAATGCCACAAGTTTCTCCATAGTAATTTTGTATACTGCAACTTTGCTGAATTCTGATATTAGATCTAGTAGTTTTAGAGTGGATTCTTTAGGGTTTTTTTAATGTACAATATCATGTCATCTACAAAGAGGGAGAGTTTAACTTCTTCCTTGCCAGTCTGGATGCCTTTTATTTTTTTGTGTTGTCTGATTGCCATGGCTAGGACCTCCAGTACTATGTTGAATAGAAGTATAGAGAGTGGGCATCCTTGTCTTGTTCCCGATCTTAAAGGAAAAGCTTTCAGATTCTCACTGTTAAGTATAATGTTGGCTATAGGTTTGTCATACATGGCCTTTATTATGTTGAGTTAATTGCCCTCTACACCCATTTTGTTGAGAGTTTTTATCATGAATGGATGTTGAATTTCGTCAAATGCTTTTTCAGCATCTATGGAGATGATCATGTGGTTTTTGTCCTTTTCATTGATATGGTAGATGATGTTGATGGATTTTCGAATGTTGTACCATCCTTGCATCCCTGTAATAAATCCCACTTGATCATGATGGATGATCTTTTTGATGTATTTTTGAATTCGGTTTGTTAATATTTTGTTGAGTATTTTTGCATCTATGTTTGTCAGGGATATTGGTCTCTAATTTTCTTTTTTTGTGGTGTCTTTGCCTGGTTTTGGTATTAGTGATGCTGGCCTCATAGAATGAGTTTGGAAGTATTTCCTTTTCTTCTCCTCTTTGGAAAACTTTAAAGAGGATGGGTATTAGGTCTTCACTGAATGTTTGATAGAATTCAGCGGTGAAGCCATCTGAGCCAGGCGTTTTGTTCTTAGGTACGTTTTTATTTACCAGTTCCATTTTGTTTTTGGTAATTGGTCTGTTTAGATTTTCTGTTTCTACCTGGGTCAGCTCTGGAAGGTTGTATTTTTCTAGAAAGTTGTCTATTTCTTCTAGGTTATCCAGTTTTTTAGCATATAATTTTTCATAGTGTTCTCTAATAATTTTTTGTATTTCTGTGGTGTCCATAGTGATTTTTCCTTTCTCATTTCTGATTCTGTTTATGTGAGTAGACTCTCTTTTTTTCTTGATAAGTCTGGATATGGGTTTATATCCTTTGTTCATTTCCTCAAAGAACCAGCTCTTGCTTTCATTGATTCTTTCTATTGTTTTATTCTTCTTGATTTTATTTCTGCTCTCATCTTTATTATGTCCCTCCTTCTAGAGGCTTTGGCCTCATTTGTTCTTCTTTTTCTCATTTCATTAATTGTGAGTTTACACTGTTCATATGGGATTGTTCTTCTTTCCTGAGGTAAGCCTGTGTTGCAATATACTTTCCTCTTAGCAAAGCCTTCATTGCATCCCACAGATTTTGCAGTGTTGAATTGTTGTCATTTGTCTCCATATATTGCTTGATCTCTGTTTTTATTTGGTCATTGATCCATTGGTTATTTAGGAGCATGTTGTGAAGCATCCATTTCTTTTTGGTATTTTTCATTTTCTTTGCGTAATTTATTTCTTGTTTCATACTTTTGTGGTCTGAGAGACTGGTTGGTACAATTTCAATCTTTTTGAATTTACTGAGGCTCCTTTTGTGGCCTAGTATATGGTCTATTCTTGATAATGTTCCATGTGTACTTGAGAAGAATGTGTATTCTGCCGCTTTTGGGTGTAGAGTTCTGTAGATGTCTGTTAGCTCCATCTGTTCTATTGGGCTGTTCAGTGCCCTGTCGCCTTACTTATTTTCTGTCTGGTTGATCTGTCCTTCAGAATGAGTGGAGTGTTGAAGTTTCCTAGAATGAATGCATTGCATTCTATTTCTCCTTTTAATTCTGTTAGTATTTGTTTCACATATGTAGGTGCTCCTGTGTTGGGGACATAGATATTTATAATGATTATATCTTTGGTTGGATTGACGCTTTTGTTATTATGTAATGTCCTTCTTTGTCTCTCGTGACTTTCTTTGTTTTGAAGTCCATTTTGTCTGATACTAGTACTGCAACTCCTGCTTTATTCTCTATATTAGTTGCATGAAATATCTTTTTCCATCTCTTCACTTTTAGTCTGTGTGTCTATTTGGGTTTAAAGTGAGTCTTTTGAAGGCAGCATATAGACGGGTCTTGTTCTTTTATCCATTCAGTGACTCTGTGTCTTTTGGTGCATTCAGTCCATTTACATTTAAAGTGATTATCAGTAGGTATGTACTTATTGGCATTGCAAGCTTTAGGTTCATGGTTACCAAAGGTTCAAGGTTAACTTCCTTACTATCTAAGGGTCTACCTTAACTCACTTAATATGCTATTACAATCACAATCTAAAGGTTCTTTTTTTTCCTCCTTTTTCTTCCTCCTGTATTCTTTATATAATAGGTATAATATTCTTTGCTCTTTGTCTATCCCTTGAATGACTTTGGGGATAGTAAATTTAATTTTGCATTTGCTTAGTAATTAGGTGTTCTTTCTTTACTGTGGTTTTATTACCTCTGGTGACAGTTGTTAAATGTTAGGAACATTTCCATCTATAGCTGTCCCTCCAATACACACTGTAGAGATGGTTGGTGGGAGGTAAATTCTCTCAGCTTTCGCTTATCTGGAAATTGTTTAATACCTCCTTCAAATTTAAATGATAATCTTGCTGGATAAAGTATTCTTGGTTCAAGGCCCTTCTGCTTCATTGCATTAAATATATCATGCCACTCCCTTCTGGCCTGTAAGGTTTCTGCTGAGAAGTCTGATGATAGCCTGATGGGTTTTCCTTTGTATGTGATCTTATTTCTCTCTCTCACTGCTTTTAATAATCTGTCCTTATCCTTGATCTTTGCCATGTTATTTATGATATGTCTTGGTGTGGTCTTCCTTGGGTCCCTTGTGTTGGGAGATCTGTGCATCTCCATGGCCTGAGACACTATCTCCTTCCCCAGATTGGGGAAGTTTTCAGCAATTACCTCCTCAAAGACACGTTCTATCCCTTTTACTCTCTATTCTTCTACTGGTACCCCTATAATGTGAATATTGGATTGGTCACACAGTTCTCTCAATATTCTTTCATTCTTAGAGATCCTTTTTCCTCTCTGTACCTCAGCTTCTTTGTGTTCCTCTTCTCTAGTTTCTATTTCATTTATCGTCTCCTGCACCATATCCAGTCTACTTTTAATACCTTCCACTGTGCCCTTCCATGATTGGATGTCCGACCAGAATTCATTCCTGAGTTCTTGAATATCTTTCTGTACCTCCATGAGCATGTTAATTATTTTTATTTTGAACTACCTTTCAAGAAGATTCATGAGGTCAATGTCATTTAAATCTTTCTCAGGAATTGTATTAATAATTTTACTCTGAACCAGGTTCCTTTGGCATTTCATATTTGTATATGGTGCCCTCTATTGCCCAGAAACTCTACTCCCTGCAGCTGCTCAGCCCCTGAAGCAATGGTGGGGGTCGCAGGGGAGTGATATTGGTGCGTGGGGGGAGGAAAAAGCTATTTCCTTTTACCCGGCTGCTATGCTTGTGTCCACTGCCTGAACCAGTGCGCCAGGCACACAGGTATAAGCCTCTATGCTTTGCGTCTGTAGTTGCTGTAGACAGATCTTCCCTTTGGCTGGCTAACACCAGTGTGGGGTCTGGCCCGGAGAAAGGTGCAGTAGGCTGTATCACGGAGGGAGTCCTTGGAGCTCTGTAGCCAGCCAGGGAGTGGGAGCACCTGAAGTTCATCTAAGGAGGAATATTTCTTTTTCCTCCTAAATATGAGAGTCTGTATGGCAAAGCTCCCAACCTGCTGGGCAGAGTGCACCCAGACAATTGTCTACCTGTCCTCTCTCCTGAGCCTTAAGCTCTGTGCAATCCTTGCCCCTTTAGCAGCCCTCTTGTTAAGGGCTTCCTTGTTAGGCAGTCTCTCAGACTGCCTGCCTTTCTTTTGTCCCAGAGCAGCTGGATATGGATCCCTGCTTTCCACAAGTGGCCGGAATCTCAGTCTCTCCAGGAATTCTGACTGTCTTAGCTTTCCAACCCCATAATCACGAGAGTATCATGCAAGCACCATGAAATGTAGTTTTGTGCTCCCAGAGCAGATCTCTGGAGTTAGGTATTCAGCAATCCCAGGCCTCCACTCCCTCCCTGCTCCATTTCTCTTCTTCCCACCAGTAAGCTGGGGTGGGGGAATAGCTTGGGTCCCTCTGGGCCACAGCTTTGGTATGTTACCCTATTCTGTGAGGTCTGCTCTTTTCTCCAGGTGTATGCAGTCTGATGCAGTCCTCTTTCCTGTTGCTTTTTCAGGATTAGTTGTATTAAATATATTTTAGTATTATGTACAGTTTTAGGAGGAAGCCTCTGTCTCACCTCTCATGCCGCCATCTTTAATCCAATCGGCTCTTTATATTCTCAACTGTTGAGTTTTTAAGGTTTCTTTTCATATTTGGATAGCAGTCCTTTATCATGTCTGACTTTTGCAAATATTTTCTCAATTTGTGGCTTGTATTCTCATTCTCTTGATTTCTTTTGCATAGCAGAGATGTTAATTTTAATGAAGTTTAGAGTACCAATTATTCCTTTCATGGATCATGCCTTTCTTGTATCTAAAATGTCATCACTAAATGAAAGTTCATCTAGCTTTTCTCTTATATTATCTTCTAGCAGTTTTATACATTTATATCTATAATCTGTTTAACATTAATTTTTATAACATTTGTGTATAGATTAATTTTTTCTGTATGTCGATATCCATTTTTTACAGCCCCTTTTGTTGAAAAGACCATCTTTGCTCCATTAAATTTATTGCCCACACTCCTTTGTCAAAGATCAGCTGACTAGATGTGAGTATGTATCTTTGCTTTCTATTCTGATCCATTGATCCACCTTGTCTCTTTTTTCTCCAGTACCACAGTCTTGATTACTGTAACTTTATAGTAAGTCTTGAAGTCCAGTAGTATACATCCTCTAACTTTATTCTGCACCTTCAATGTTTTGTTGGCTATTCTGAGTCTTTTGCCACTCTGTATACACTTTAGAAACAGATTGTCAATATACAACAAATAAATTGCTGAGTTTTTTATTTGAATGAATCAAACCTATAGTTTGGAACAACTGACATCTTGACAATATTGACCATTCTTATCCATGAACATAGTATATTTTCCACTTTTTTTTCTTTTATTTAATTCATCAGACTTCTGCAGTTTTATGCATATAGCTCTTATACATATTTTGTTAGACATATACCTAAGTATTTCATTTTTGGGATACTCATGTAAATGGTTTTGTGCTCTTAACTTCAAGTTGTACTTGTCATTGTTAATCAACTTACATGAAGGGAAAGCAATTGCCTTTTGTAATACAACCTTTATTCTTCACCATTGCTATAATCAGAATAAAAAATGTATTTTCATTGATTGGAACAAAGACACCACGCTGGTGCAGGATGTTGATTGGGGGGGAACCTGTGTGTGTTGGGTGTGTCACAGAGTGTATGAGAATCTCTGTGCCTTTCACCCAATTTTTCTGTGACCCTTAAACTGTTCTTTACAAATAAAATATAAAAAAGAGAGAAAAGAAAGCTGTCTTTGTGAAATCTGTCCTTATTAATCAGGAGTCCAATTTACTGGAGAAATATATATTCAACATATGAATTGTCAATTAGAGAAAATCAGGAAGTTACATTTACCAATTGAAGAACTCATGGCATTATAAGTTATCAGAATAAATTGTGGCTATCAACTTGAAACACTCATTATACCAACATATCAACATATCAAATATTTTCTGAGGTCTCCTAAATTATATTTTAGTATTATATACAGTTTTAAGAGGAAGCCTCTGTCTTACTTTGATTTATCTACATTGTCACTGTAGAGCACAATGATAGTCTGTTAGAATTTGTCCAGAATTAAAGCTTCTGCTGACAAAGCTTGTCTGCACCTGAACAGTTTTGGATAAATGTTGCTATTGAGTTCTTGAAGCAGTGAACTACCATAGGGGGTAGTGGTGCTTTTGTAAGTCTTACCAGATGTAAGTTCAAGTCTCCACACCTGGAACATATCCAGCCTGGCTATTTGTTGGTATTGGCTCTGATCAGCTTGATGCCAAATGGTAATATCAAGAGGAAAAGAGGAATCACCATCACACTTCCAGTGGAGAAGAGAGGAGGATTCCACCAATATAAAATCTCCTTCCTGTACTTGTATTTCTTTATATACATTAAAGAGGGTCTACATATTCACTTCACCTCATGCCATCTATAACACTTTTACCTCAGATAAGAAAATGTCCTTTGGAAAACACCATGATAATGTTCTACCTGAGGTCATAACAAAAAAAATGATGATATTTTTCTTGGAAAAATTATACTGTTGTAATAAAAGTTTTTTAAATAATTAAACACTTTCTCTTTGTCATATGACCATTTTAACTCGATTCTCCCATTGTATACTTTAAGCCACCTGATTAGACACAAGCTAGGATATCTAAGGTCCCACAGATTTCACAGAGCATAATATTATCTTTGTATGTGTTCATCATATGACCATCATAGGATGCATTGAATTGCTTACTATTCTTTAGTCAAATATAAGGGAACATCAAGTTTAAAATATACTAAGTCTCTCTTGGGAGCTTTATATATGTGAATACTCATGACTACATATCTTAGTATTTCCAAAACATAAAGAGCCACAAAAAGCCACTAAAACAAAATTAAAATAATAAGACAATATTTTACCAAGATGCTAATTAAAAAAAAAGTGGAAATCACTACATTCCTTACTAGTTGACACACATATAGATGAAAGACAAATTATTTCAAAATCGTATTCATTGAATTAATAAAATACTTTCATATACAATTTAGTTCTTTTACTAGAGTAATAAATTTGATTACTTTTTTTCTAAGGTGAAATTGAAAGACATTTTTCTGCATTCTGAGGGGGGCATAAACCTTAATATTGGTCTAGTTGCCCCTTCACTACGTCAGTCTCTGGCAGCTGGCACAGTGTTCCATCTGGCTCGTTGAGGGAAAATCATAGAAATTAGGAAAAACAATAACTAGGACTTCTACTTTAAATAGGTACTTTTCTGTACTTAGACTTTTATAATTACTTAGACTTTTGTTAAATATTGAAGTAATATTGGCATGAGCACTTGTACAGCATAGTTCTGGGGGAGAAAGTGGATCTTCATGCAGCCCTCATTTCCGAAATATCACTGTTCTTTTGATCTATCTCAAAAATTTTTAATCTATTTTTTTCTGCAAAAACTCTAGTTGAGCCTTAAGTCCTCTTGTAGCCTGGTTACTCATCTTCTCTTTATTTATAGAAATAACATCTGGTTTTAGTAACATCTATTTAGAAATAGCAAAGTCCTCTATCCACTTTTACCAATGGTCCAAGTGATTTCTGTTAATGTTATTAATTTTTTATGCTGTTATTTTTTGGACAGAATCAACTTTTCACATTCTACTTTAAGCACCTTTATTTATGAACCCTTTAGGTTCACATTCTTAGCTGATTCTTTCTCTTTTCATAATAGTTTTGCTTGTTTATAGCCTGTCTTGCTCCAGAAATTATCTTGGAGATTTATAATTGCCTATCAAATATAACACATTAGGGAATAAGAGGAAAAACAAGAAAAGGAATTTTAGTGCACAATATCAAGCTTATGTAAACCTGTTAATTGGATTTAAAAAGGTGAAGTGTTTCAGCCTGTGAGTGGGAGCTTCGTGGTTTATATGTTTCCTTATAAAAACAAGACAAGTTAAAGCATACAGTTTTAAATTTCTATAATAAGTTTTGTTTGGAATTAGCTTAAATCATGAGTAAAAATATAAATATGTAATTATTAAGTGGACCAAACCAGAAAAATATCTGAGGTATTTAACTTGTCTCCCAGTAAGCTAAAGGAGGACTCTTTACCTCTTAATGTGCCTAAGAAGCCAGTGAGAGTTGACTATGATCTCTGTTCTTCACTGCTCACCTCTGAACAATTTTGGGAGAAGTGTGACCATGGAGAGAGAGTTTATTTATCCTCTATCATTAAGTTTAAAGGATAGGTATTTAGGGTGGATACATGGAGACTACAAACCATCTGAGTGATTGGCATTTTTCTAATTCTAGAATCAAAATTCCTCCTGATCTCTCATAAGATAGATAAGGCATGTATTTGCAAATACTTTCAAAACAAGAGCAGATAATACTCAAGTTTTTTCTGTGTCCTTTATAAATTATGGAATATCTAAAGCAAAGTGTATTTAACCCATCATTACAGTTGTCTGTGACCCAACACACTCAGTTTTTCGAGGACTGGCTAGGTTGGGGGACTCCTATAGTCCAGCCATGGGTCAGCAGGAGCCATCCATCCACAGTTTATTATAAGCTACTTTAATCCCATGGGAACATGTGTTCAGACTTACAAGAGTCTTCTAACAATCAGTTGTGGAAGATGGAGCTAGAATAATTTCTCTTTTTTGTCCATGAACCCAATATAGTATTAAAGAATGCTATTTCATATAACATTTGGAACTGCTCTAGAGATTATTTAAGTATGTTATAAAACAAAGTTAGCCCACACAATCATTCTGCTTCAGAGACAAAGTGATGCCACAAGAAAATTACATGCAAGTACCACAGTGACCCACAATGTATCATGAGATGAGTAAAACTGTTAACCAGTAATTTTCTAGCAAACAGCCTAACAAGGTCCATTCCATAATCATCTACCTTTGTTGTTTTTTCAAATGTTTTCTTGGACCAAGTCTCTCAGTGAACCCCAGCAGCATCAGTGGGAGTGATAAAATAGCTCTTTTGTTGTCCATAAAACTTCGTCCCAAGGAAGGTCATCTCTTTCTACTCAGGTGGTCAGTATCACTTCTTCTGTAACATTTTCAATTATATTGATTCTTTTCCCATGTAAGGATTAAGTTCCTGAAATGTCCCATAATAAAAGAATTAGTGATGGAGGAAGCTGAAACCCAATAATAAAATGATCAAAGTTCCATGATCTGACGTGCTCTTAAGTTCACCAAAATAATAGCAAGAACAATGAAATATAGTAGTAATGCCCATTCCAGTAAAAAACAAAAAATCTTTTAGGAGTTCCTTTTTCCTAAGCTCTCCTGAGTTTGAACTCATAATTTTATTTTATTTTGGTATAGGCACATGAATATTAAGAGTCATTTGTTTTCTGTCTCAACTTATTTCTTCCCAATGCTTACTTAGTTACTAATCCAACATTTTCCAAAGAATATTTCTCAGAGAACAAATACACTAACATTCCAATATTCTCCGTGAAAAATGGGTTTTATTGTCCAAAAATAGAGTAAGCCTTGCTTTAATACTATATTTTCCTTCTTGCAATTACTACCACAATGTGTGCAAGACCACAAGGAAGAACTGAAGTAAAAGGACTTCTGTTTTAGCTTAGTATTTCATCAAATTGTCTGAAAACTAATTAATTTTGTGTGTGTATGTGTATGAATGATGCAAGACATCTATGAAAATCCTTTGGTAACCATTTTGGAGGAGTCTATCTTAATATATCCAACATATATAAGGTGATGAGTGAATGCTTCTGTTTAAAATATTATTACTGTCTTCTAGTCATTTCTTCCATACTTGTGACAAAGCCATCTTCAAAATCCACTTCCAGTGGTGATCATCTAATTATCAACTATTTGTGGCTTACTCAACGTCCTTTCTTCACATAGGTTCTTAAGAAATGTAGCTGCATGGTCCAGGTTGATTTTTCCTCAATTGCCTTTATTTTTCCTTAGTCACACACACTCACACACAACAAGGTCCTGTGCTATTCTTGCTTTATACTTTTGGACTTCTAATCCTCAATTATCATTTTTAAAATTGTCTTCAGTAAGAGTGATTGGCATTTTTCTAATTCTAGAATCAAAATTCCTCCTGATCTCTCATAAGATAGATAAGGCATGTATTTGCAAATACTTTCAAAACAAGAGCAGATAATATTCAGGTTTTTTCTGTGTCCTTTATAAATTATGGAATATCTAAAGCAAGTAATATATCTTTCTTAACTTTACTTTTCTACCAACTGAAACATCCTAGGGAATCTCAACAAATGTTCAACAAATATATGAATGAGTAGTACATTTGATTAGAGAAATAAAGATTCAAGACAGAGCTATAATGAGACTATAAGGGCAACATGGTAGAAATCAAAACTGGGGAAGGACATTGCCCAAATATTTTACCTCTCACACTCCTCCCCTGTATAACAGTCACATCTTGTAGTTGACCACTGGTCTCATATAAGTGTTCAATAAATATTTAACAAATTAATAAAGAAATGACATCAAATTCCCTAGAATATCATTATAGATAAGGAAGTCAAATTTGCTGGGAACTGTAGGAAGTTCTGCAGCATTTCACCTGTAGCTGGCTAGCTAGCTCCCTGACTTTTGTCCTGCTTTGACTTCTAAACGAATGTGGGCCTCTGGCAGGAAAAGATAATATGGAAATATCCCTTCTAAAAGACCATGAGATATAACAGTCAATATTAAGGTATTTCTAAATGTTAATGCATGGCTTCAATTAATAAACAAAGTAATCGTACTGATGCTAACTGAACTGTTGTGATTTTCAAGACCCAGTGTTAACTGAGTTTGTCTTTCCAGTTGGGGAACAGAATATTTAGAGGAATTCTCTGAAATAAGTGGGTATACCCTACTTCCACACTCTTCTCCCCAGCTGATTTTGTTCAGTGGCCACTTTTGCAGCCCCTCAGCCAGCATCGTTCAGGGCAAGAAAGGAAGGGAATTACTTCTGAGGCAATGGGAGCAACAGTTTGAGCCAACAGTTGGTCCAAAGGAAGTCCTGCATAAGCTACTTCTTTTTGCTCTTTTCATACTTTCCCCAAAACAGAAAATCTCTTGTCCTAGCTACCTATATGACCTTCCAATTCTGCACCAATCAGTCTCTGATGTGTCCATCTAGTTTTTTCTTGCCTTGCCCTGGCTTCAGTGCTTATACATGTCTTTCATCAGATGGGCCATGTTACTATTGCCGTCCAGGATGACACTGATTTCTATTATTGGTTCACCTTTACAAACCTTTTCTTGATTTGGTTGTTTAATGTGTCTTTACTGACTATAGATCCTGGTACCAAAAGAGAAAAGGAAATCATGCTCATAATCTTGGTCAAAACTAAAACAGTAGTATCCATGTATATTGAGATGTAAGGAAAATACACCTTTCTGGATTAGGTATTTTATTTTTTCACTAAGAACAAGCTCATTTATAAAGATAATTGTCTTTCTGTCTTGGGATTCTGTTATAACTGATGACTGCCTAAGTGCTAATACAGGAGAAATAGACCCTGAGGGTGAGGGCTGTGAGGATGGAAAGGAGGCTGTCCTGAGTCAGCAGTAAAACACTATTTTTTTTCAAGGACACATAGTATTAAAGCTCCAAAAATATTATTACAGTTTGAAATTATGAAATAATATTTCCATTAAATACCCAATATTTGTACTCTTATTAGAGCCCAGTACACAGTTCTATACTTGTTTACTAGAAAAGTTGAGAGGAAAATTAAAACAGTGAATAAACTTTTCCCCAGAAAAAAGTTAATTTTCACCATGAAGAAATAATCCTTAAGATGAAAGGCTGATTGAATCAATAGTTTATTTACTCTTAAATATATTTGGCCACTATCAGGCATTCAGTAAGAGCTAATCTTGTTCTCAGAAATAATCATGACTTAATAAACTGTTGAATGGATATATGAATACAAAGCAGTCTTGGAATGAAATGGTTGATCAGGTCTTCATATTCCCACTGAAAACAAAACAATACCAAAGAAACCCTTAGATATCAGGATGAGAAAGGAGAGAATTGACATCTATAACTGACTTTTTAGATGGTAGAATGGTAGAATAGAATACTTGGGTCTTTCTCCTCTGGGGGCCAAATTATGCATAATCAATTCTTTTCTTGTGAGATTTCGATACTATTTTGAAAAATGAGCAATCTGAGACATTGGGTATATTACTGAAACCCCGTGGCCCTTTATTTCTATTTAATGGGTGTAGAGCCAAATCACATTTGCTGTGCTCTAAAGTATGGGTAATCTTGTGTGATAGAAATGTTTCATCTTAAAAACTAATTAACTAGGAGAGGGGCTCAAGATGGCGGCATGACTATGGTGGGGGAAATCTCCTCCCAAAACCATATAGATTTTTGAAAATACAACAAATACAACTATTCCTAAAAGAGAGACCAGAAGACACAGTACAACAATCAGGCTACATCTACATCTGTGAACTCAGCATCTCACAAAAAGGGTAAGATACAAAGCCGTGACCCAGCAGGACCCGAGCACTCCCCCCACCCCAGGTCACCAGCAGGAGGAAAAGAATCAGAGTGGGGAGGGAGTGGAAGCACAGGACTACTAAATAACCACCCCTAGTAATCTGCACTGGGAGCAAAGGTACACATTGCATGGTGTACTGGATATAAGAGAAATGGAAAAGTAAAATCCAACACTGAGACTTCACACATGTCCCCACAGCTGGCCCCACTGGGACAAAAGAAAAGTGGGACCTTTTTAAAAGTCTTAAAGGGACAAGGGCTCAACAGCTGGACAAAATTGTCCCAGCACACTCAGACCAGCAGGCTGGGAATATTGAGGAACTTCAGGCTCCCTAAACCATTGGGGGCATAACATAGCCTGGTAGCCACTCACAGTGATAGGCAGCCTGCCATTCATTCCCCCCATCCAGCATTGCAAGCAAACTGGCTGACCCGCCACAGCTGCAGAGCAGCCAGGGAACAGTCACACAGCAATTAAACAGGGTTTCCTCCTGGTGTGCAGCTAACCGAAACAGACAGAGGAAGTCAGAGCAAGCTCCAGAAGGCACAAGGGGCACGATGATTGCAGGAGAACACACCCAGCGCACCTGCCACCCCAGGAGTGCACTAGGCTTTCCCGAAGGCAGCCTCGCCCACTGCAGCACAGGAGATTATCCCAGAGACTTCTTCCAGTGTGAAGATAGATGGCAGAGCCAGCAGAGAAGGACAAAGCAACCAAGAAGCAAGAAGGAACTTTGTTCTCCCAGCTGACACAGGCACCACCTGCCTGTGATCACTTCTATCCCCATGAAAAGGCAGAAGAATCTGGTCCAGTCAAAAATCACTCAGACAACCCCAGAGAGAGGACCTAGTGAGATAGATATAACCAATCTTCCTGAAAAATAATTAAAATAAAAGTCATAACCATGCTGATGGGCCTGCAGAGAAATATGCAAGGGCTAAGGGATTAAGTACAGAGGGAGATAACAGAAATGAAACAATTGATAGAAGGCCTTAAGAGCAGAATGGATGAGGTGCAAGAGACTCAATGGAATACAAATCAGAGAACATGAATACAGAGAAGCGGAGGCAGGGAGAAATAAAAGGATCTCTAGAAACAAAAGAATATTAAGAGAACTGTGTGACCAACCCAAATGGAATAATATTTGCATTATAGGGGTGCCAGAAGAAGAAGAGAGAGAAAAAGGATAGAAAGTGTCTTTGACAAAATAATTGCTAAAAATATCCCCAAGATGGGGAAGGAAATAGTCTATCAGACCATGGAAGCCCACAGATCTCCCAACACAAGGGACCCAAGGAGCACAACACCAAGAAGTATAATAATTAAAATGGCAAAGATCAAATACAGGGACAGAGTATTAAAGGCAGCCAGAGAGAGAAAAAAGATCACCCTCAAAGGAAAACACATTAGGCTATTATCAGACTTCTCAACAAAAACCTTACAGGTCAGAAGAGAGAATGGCATGATATATTTAATGCAATGAAACAGAAGGGCCTTGAACCAAGAACACTGTATCCAGCACGATTATCATTTAAATTTGAAGGAGGAATTAAACAATTCATAGAAAAGCAAAAGTTGAGGGAATTTGCCTCCCACAAACCACTTCTACAGCATATTTTAAAGGTACTTCTCTAGATGGAAGCATTCCTAAGGCTAAATAGATGTCACCAGAGAAAATAAATTCACAGCAAAGAAAGCAGACCAACCAAATAGTAACTAAAGGCAAAAAATGAAATCAACTATCCACAAAAGCAGTCAAAGGAAACACAAAAGAGTAGAGAATAAAACACCTAACATAAAAAGAATGGAGGAGGAAGAATAAGAAGTGAGAGAAATTAAGAATCATCAGACTGTGTTTATAACAGTTAATAAGAGAGTTAAGTTAGACAGTTATAGAGTAAAGAAGCTACCCTTGAACCTTTGGTAACCACGAATCCAAAGCCTGCAATGGAAATAAGTACTTGTCTACCAATAATCACCCTAAATGTAAATGGAATGAATGCACCAATCAAAAGACACAGAGTAACAGAATGGATAAAAAAGCAAGACCCATCTATATTCTGCTTACAACAGATTCACCTCAAACCCAAAGATATACACAGACTAAAAGTGAAGGGATGGAAAAAGATATTTCATGCAAACAATAGGGAGAAAAAATCAGTTGATGCAGTACCTGTATTAGACAAAATAGAGTCCAAAACAAAGAAAGTAACAAGAGATAAAGGATGACATTACATAATGATAAAGGGGACAGTCCAACAGGAGGACCTAACCATTACAAATATATATGCACCCAACAAAGGAGCACCTACATATGTGAAACAAACACTAACAGAATTAAAGGGTGAAATAGAATGTGATGCTTCATTTTAGGACACTTCAACAAATCACTCACTCCAAAGGACAGATTAGTCAGACAGAATATAGGTAAAGACACAGAGACACTGAAAAACACACTAGAAAAGATGGACCTAACAGACATCTACAGATATCTGCACCCAAAAGCAGCAGGATACACATTCTTCTGAACTGCCATGGAATATTTTCCGCAATACACCACATACTAGGCCACAAAAAGAACGCCCGTAAATTAAAAAAGATTGAAATTCTACCAACCAAATTCTCAGATCACAAAGGTATAAAACTAGAAATAAATTGTACAAAGAAAACAGAAAGGCTCACAAACACATGGAGGCTTAACAACAAGCCCCTAAATAATCAATGGATCAATGACCAAATTAAAACAGAAATTAAGCGATATATGAAGACAAATGACAACAACAGCCCCAAGCCCCAACTTCTGTGGGACACAGCGAAGGCACTTCTAAGAGGAAAGTACATAGCAGTCCAGCCCTATTTAAAGGAAGAAGAGAAATCCCAAATGAATAGTCTAAAGGCACAATTCTTGAAACTGGAAAAAGAAAAACAAATGAGGCCCAAAGTCAGTGGAAGGAGGGACATAATAAAGATAAGAGAAGAAAAAAATAAAATTGAGAAGAATAAAACAATAGAAAAAATCAATGAAACCAAGAGCTGGTTCTTTGAGAAAATAAACAAATAGATAAACCCCTGGCCACACTTTTTAAGAGAAAAAGAGAAATACACACATAAACAGAATCCGAAATGAGAAAGGAAGAATCATGATGGACACCACAGAAATACAAAGAATTATTAGAGAATATTATGAAAATCTATATGCTAACAAGCCGGAAAACCGAGACAAAATGGACAACTTCCTAGAAAAATACAACCTTCCAAGACTGACCAAGGAAGAAACAGAAAATCTAAACAGACCAATTACCAGCAAGGAAATTGAATCAGTAATCAAAAACTACCCAAGGACAAAACCCGTGAGCCTGATGGATTTACTGCTGAATTTTATCAGACATATAGAGAAGACATAGTACCCATTCTCCTTAGAGTTTTCCAAAAAATAGAAGAGGAGGAAATACTTCTAAACACATTCTATGAAGCCAGCATCACTCTAATACCAAAACCAGGCAAAGACACCACAAAAAAAAAAAAAAGAAAATTACAGACCAATACCCCTGATGAACATAGATGCAAAAATACTCAACAAAATATTAGCAAACCAAATTAAAAAATACATCAAAAGGATCATACACCATGATCAAGTGGGATGCACCTCAGGGATCCAAGGATGGTACAACACTTGAAAATCCATCAACATCATCCACCACATCAACAAAAGGATGGATAAAAACCACATGATCATCTCCATAGATGCTGAAAAAGCATTCGACAAAATTCAACATCCATTCATGATAAAAACTCTCAACAAAATGTGTATAGTGGCAAGTATCTCAACATCATAAAGGCCATATATGACAAACCCACAGCCAATATCATACTTAACAGCGAGAAGCTGAAAGCTTTTCACCTAAGACCAGGAACAAGACAGGGATGCCCACTTTCTCCAGTTATTCAACATAGTACTTGAGGTCCTACCCTGGCAATCAGGCAAAAATACAAGGCATCCATATTGGTAAAGAAGAAGTCAAACTGTCACTATGATATTGTACATAAAAACCCTAAAGACTCCACTCCAAAACTACTAGAACTAATATCTGAATTCAGCAAAGTTGCAGGATACAAAATTAATACACAGAAATCTGTGGCATTCCTATACACTAACGATGAACTAGCAGAAAGAGAAATCAAGAAAACAATTCCACTCACAATTGCATCAAAAAGAATAAAATACCTAAGAATAAACCTAAACAAGGAAGTGAAAGACCTATACCCAGAAAACTACAAGACACTCATAAGAGAAAATAAAAAGGACACTGACAAATGGAAACTCATCCCATGCTCTTGTCTAGGAAGAATTAATATTGTCAAAATGGCCCTCCTGCCTACAGCAATCTACAGATTCAATGCAAACCCTATCAAAATACCAACAGCATTCTACAGCAATCTGGAACAAATAGTTCTAAAATTCACATGGAACCAAAAAAGACCCTGAATAGCCAAAGCAATCCTGAGAAGGAAGAATAAAGCAGGGGGGAATCTCACTTCCCAATTTCAAGCTCTACTACAAAGCCACAGTAATCAAGACAATTTGGTACTGGCACAAGAGCAGACCCACAGACCCGTGGAACAGATTAGAGAGTCCAGATATTAACACAAACATATATGGTCAAATAGTATATGATAAAGGAGCCATGGATATACAATGGGGAAATGACAGCCTCTTCAACAGCTGGTGTTGACAAAACTGGACAGCTACATGTAAGAAAATGAAAGTGGATCATTGTCTAACCCCATACACAAAAGTAAAATCAAAATGGATCAAAGACCTAAATGTAAGTCATGAAACCATAAAATTCTTAGAAAAAAACATAGGCAAAAATCTCTTGGACATAAACATGAGCAACTTCTTCATGAACATATCTCCCCAGGCAAGGGAAATAAAAGCAAAAATGAACAAGTGGGACTATATGAAACTGCAAAGCTTCTGTAAAGCAAAGGAAACCATCAATCAAACAAAAAGATACCCTGCAGTATGGGAGAATATACTCATAAATGACATATCCGATAAAGTGCTGACATCCAAAATATATAAAGAACTCATGCACAACAACAAAGAAGAAGCAAATAATCCAATTTAAAAAATGGCAGTGGATCTGAACAGACACTTCTCCAAAGAAGAAAGTCAGATGGCCAACAGGCACATGAAAAAATGCTCCACATCGCTAATCATCAGAAAAATGCAAATTAAAACCACAATGAGATATCACCTCACACCAGTTAGGATGGGTGCCATCCAAAAGACAAAGAACAACAAATGTTGGCGAGGATGTGGAGAAAGGGGAACCCTCCTACACTGCTGGTGGGAATGCAAATTAGTTCAACCATTGTGGAAAGCAGTATGGAGGTTCCTCAAAAAACTCAAAATAGAAATACCATTTGACCCAGGAATTCCACTCCTAGGAATTTACCCTAAGAATGCAGCAGCCCAGTTTGAAAAAAGATATATGCACCTCTATGTTTATCGCAGCACTATTTACAATAGCCAAGAAATGGTAGCAACCTAAGTGTCCATCAGTAGATAAATGGATAAAGAAGGTGTGGTACATATACCCAATGGAATATTATTCAGCCATAAGAAAAAAACAAATCCTACCATTTGCACCAGCATGGATGGAGCTAGTGGGTATTATGTTCAGTGAAATAAGCCAGTTGGAGAAAGGCAATTATCAAATGATTTCACTCATATGTGGAGTGTGAGAACAAGGAAAAAAACAGCAGCAGACTCATAGAACCCAAGAATGGATTAACAGTTACCAGAGGGAAAGGGACTGGGGAGGATGGTGGGATGGGAGGGGCAAGGGGTAAAAGGGGCATTACGATTAGCAGACACAATGTAGGGGGAGCACAGGGAGGTCTGTACAACACAGAGAAGACCAGTAGTGACTCTATAGCGTCTTACTATGCTCATGGACAGTGACAGTAATGAGATAGGTGGTGGCAACTTGATGATGGGGGATTCTAATAACCATAATGTTCACGTAATTGTGTATTAGTGACACCAAAATAAAAAATTAAAAAAAAAATAGCTATCAGGAATTAATGATCCACAATAATTTGTTTTGAATTTAAACACAGAAAGCACATGGAATTTGGCATTTGAAGACAGAGGTCCTTTTTCCAGGAATGGTACAGACCTGTGTGCTGCCTTTGGCATGAAATTAACCTCCTCTGTATCTCACTTCTCTCAGCTATAAAATCTGGAGTTAATTTATAAGATCCTTTCCAACACTACAATTTTGAATTTTCCAATTGTATTTTTATTGATATTTAAAGACAAGAGGCAGTATTTGTTATTGTTTGTTATTTTTTTCCAAGATGAGGCATTAAGAAAATGAAATATTATATTAGCCCCAAGTAAAGCTATGTTTCAATTTCCTTTAAGATTATTAAATAATTTGATGTGTTAGAATAGAAAATAAAATCTTTCTTGATATCAAATATCCCTCCCTCCAGCTGTTTCTGCATACAGGATTTTTCTAACTGATAAGAATATGGTAGCAATTATGTACTCGCACATTATAGAGTTTTAGACACAATTAATTTTGCCTGAAAAGGGAAACTAAGTTGTAATAATTTTTTATTATGTGAATACATTTATAGGTTTTTATCTCTTTGGGTGACAGAAGAAGAGACACTAGTGGTCTGCCAGATTGTAACAATTTTGTTAACTTACTTGCCTCATATGAACCACAATTTCTGATAAGTCATTTTTCTCTTAATTGCTAATTTACCTCTAAATTATTTACCAGTTTTGATTTTGATTCTGAAACACCTAAAGGCAATGTTCTGCACTAAAAACTAACAGCCTGTAAAAATCTGGTTTTAATAACAACATTTGCTCTTTGAAGTAATGAAAATCTTATATAAATGTTGGGGAGGACAATATTCAAGTAGTACTTAGAACATCTGAGTATAGAAACCATTGAATTTAAATTGATTCTAGATGAAATTTTGAGTATAATACCCAAATTCCCTACTAATTAATAAAAATAATATTCACAAAAAGGAATACAAAAACCTATGAGAGTTATTACATAATTAGAAAAAGTGGAATACATGCAATTTAAATAAAAAATGAATGCTATAATCAACTGCCCTCCAATAAGCTTGAGTATTTTAATTCAAAGGTAGGTTTTGAGAAATAAATAAGATAATGGGCATGAAGTCATCTCTCCTCCCTGATTACCACTCTATAACACTGTTGTACATACATATAGCAATTGAAAATATATTGTTAGGTCTTTGCATATTCCTAACATGTTCCCAATGTTGTAAATCCATTATTTTCTGTGTTTACAGATATTTCTCTCACTCAAAGTTTATATTCATTCGTTGATTGACCAGGTAAATATTTATTGAGCTACCATCATTGGTCAAATGCTGGTAGGTGATAAGGGTGAAATGATGGACAAAATATACTGACTATCTTGAGGAAGACTTTGGTCAAGTAACTAAGTAATTATTGTATGATGCATTAAGTAGTGTTTATCAGGGAAAAAAAGGGAGTCATTAAATGTTGCAACAGGGAAATGAGATGCATTTGAAGAAGACTACTCCTGCCTCAAAGGAGGAATGAATTGTAATGGAGACAATGATGGAGATACAGAAGCCAATTAGGAGACCATTTTAGTAATAAAGGAGAGAGGGGTTGGTGACTAGAACTATGTCAGAAACCACATGCACATTTTCATGTTAGGACTGCACATTAGAGTTCCCTGAAGTCTATGGTCAGATGACTAGAATTTTTTCTAGTACAACCTTTTGCATGCTGAGTTTGAATAAATGTGGGATATCCAAGCATACAAGTTCATAATATACATTGGTTCTTATGAAACCCTGAGAGGAGTCAAACTGAAAAGATAACATGACCAATAATAGGACACTCAGAAATCCAACCCAGGAGGAATTGGCCGAGGAAGAAATGCCCTCAGCGTAGCTGAGGACCACTGAGAAGCTGGAAGATCAGTGCTATCCCTGTGATGTCAAGGACCTCCACTGACCAGAACACCACTCAAGGAAAGGAAAATTAAGTCCTGGACTGTAGAGTGTCTGAGGTTCAAACCAGAATAGTAATGACTAAACTCAGCCAATTTCTTTCATTAGCCAGTATTTTCAAAATAAAATATTTACACATGAAAATCTGAATAGATATTGCCTCTAAGCCAGTCATTGGGTTCAAATAATGGAATCACTGAAATCTATTTGGAGAATGAAGTGAGGAAGAAGCACAAGGTGAAGTAAATCAGTGAGGTATGATCCCATCTGTATGAAAGACCCAAAAGACCATCCGAGACTTGCCCAAATGCGATGAAGCCATCATGAGAGTGCAAACTCAGTGTGGCACAGCAGGGTTCTCTGCACCCCCGAGGTGGTCTGTCAAGACAGTTACTTTGTTCCCCTTCTGAAGAAGCAATGTGTTAAAAGAATGGGTAGAGTTGGCCAGGCATACATACATACCTCTCTGTGTATCTATCTATCTATCTATATTTATCTTTCTGTGTATATAGCATTAGTCCTCTTGGATTTTAGTGAATAAGCTTTTCTGCCTCACAAACATGGAGAGACCCTCTCTTAGATAGTTATCTTTGTTATTTTTTAAGTTGACATTCCAGAATGTTTTTGTATGTGGATCTTTGTGAAAGTAGTTAATGAAAATTTGCCCCCTTTAGGAGACAGACCTGGTCATGGAATGTTAACAAAAATTCTTGCTTTGAGGACCAGATCCTGGACTAAGGTGTATCTATTAGAGCAAAGCCTTCCAATAAGGAATCATGTCTTGATGGCCAGCAATCCAGGTTTTCTCTGGTGACCTATAACTTTGGTATGCATTTTTCAAAACTACAAAACTGTCTTAAAGGGTATAGATCTATCTATTATTAGAAAATTATTTCATTAAATATTCAAACCAACAGCATTGTTATGAGTAATCCTAACAGCACAGACTTTTCATTTTACTCAAATATGAGATATTAAGTACTAGTTTTGAATTAAAATCTTGAAGAGATTTTTTTAAGCTAAAAATAGCTTGGAGTTGGTAGGTACTGCTTATTTTATTTTATTTATTTTTTTGAATATAAAATTCATTTTAATATACTTATAGAAGTATATAATAATAAAGAAGCAGTTAAAATAGTATAATACAGTTGACCCTTGAACCACATGGGTTTGAAGTGTGTGGGTCCATTTATACATGGATTTTTTTACTGCTTATTTTAATCCTGGGTTCTATATTCCTGAGAACCAGTAACTGGATCTATCATCTGTCTATCTCTCTCTGCCTATGTGTCTGTCTACATCTATCTTCCTATTTTTTATTCATCCATCCAACCCTTCATTGCTTCCTCTCCTCTTTCTCTCTTCTTTTCTTTCTTCCTTCCCTCCTTCCCTCTATTCACTCTCTTTCTCTCCTCTCTCTTTCACCATGGCCAGTAACACCTAATGCTGACAATTCATCTAGAGTGTTTGAGTCACTTGCTACAAGAGGGACCTAGCAAGGGGTTATAGGTAGAATTAGGAAAAAGACCAAACCTGTCACTCTGACTAGAAAAGTTCTTGACATATTCCAAGCCCTACTAAAAGTGGTGACTTATGAAAGGCCAGTATGGGCCTGACAGTGATGACCCTTCACTGCATAATGGAAGCCTTATAAGTATTGTTCTTGCCACCTCTTCAGTTGAATTTTATATTTGGAATATAGAGAAGTTTTAGTATAAGGCAGTATCGTAACATGACTTCAAATTAAACTCAGGCTCCAAACATCTTCCATTTAATCATTTTTCTATTTCCCCCTCATGAAAAATTTAGTCACAAAACCACACTCAAATATTATTGAACCTAAGTTGGCTGAGCTTACCTTGACCTTAAGAAGGTACATTGGAGTCATTTTTGAATGAGACAGCACATACACACATTATGTCTGCATTCAAGTGGGCTGAATATGCTAAATTTTATTTTGTTTTTAAACCATTTGTCTTTCTTCTCACTCACAGTTATTTCATAGGCCTTTCTGAAGCTCCCCTTTATCATTACTTGGATTTATACTGTTCAGATGATGCCCTGAAGGAGAATTTAATCAAACATGTGAGCAAGGTTTTATGATCAGATTTCATGATGTAAGAAGTGTGTATTTCAAATCCAAGTACAGTGGACACATGAAAACATTTCAATTTTATGTTTCTTTGTTTCTTATTTAATTTTAAATATATTTTGAGAATGAATGGAGCAAACTATCTAAAATGAATAATGAAAGACATTTAGATGACCCTGATATTTTTTTCTTTTTTTAAATGGAGGTGCTAGTATAACTTTAATTGAAGAAGACCAATGAATCTAAAACAATATTAAAGTTATATATTTTACATGTATGCAATTACAAAATAACTGTATTAAATACCTAATTAAGGAGGTAATTAGAAAAGAGTTTCCTGGAACAAACATACAGAACCCTGTAATAGCACCAGACTTTTCCCTTAATTTTATTATGTAGATATTATAGTAGAGACAAATTAACTAGTAATAGAAATCCCTTGATTTATTCTAGATACAACTTTGTTTCTCAAAGGCATTCTTAGAAAAGCATCATTATTAATTTATTAAGTACAACTTTTGCCTACTTGAGCTTAACAAACAAATCTAATGGTATGAAAGAATTTAATTTCAGAGCTGAATGATAATTTGTTAGGTACTGTTAATTCACGTAATACAAAGTTAATTGTGTTTGCAATATTAGGAGTGTGGTAATGTTCCATTGAGCTATAGCTTTTATGAAATTCTATATTTTGATTAAGCAAACCCAATTGACAAGAATATATCACAAATTGTAATATTTACAGGAGATATTTTGTGTGTACATGTTTATGCCTAATCAGATGGTATTTAGCATAATTTGGTCACACTTGGTAGACTGTATCTGCTTAATTAAGACTCATGTTTTGTTTTTAAAAACTCATTCATTCTTCTTTGGTTATTATTGAGGCTGAAATTCTCAAATATTATTTGCTATTGTTATGGTTGTTTACTTCTTTATTATGTAAAAGTTTGTTGTTTTATCTTTGTGGCTGAAGCTCGCCGGATAAAGTAATCTTGGTTCAAGGCCCTTCTGCTTCATTGCATTAAATAACATCATGCCACTCCCTTCTGGCCTGGAAGGTTTCTCTGAGAAGTCTGATGATAGCCTGATGGGCTTTCCTTTGTATGTGATCTTATTTCTCTCTCTGGCTGCTTTTAATAGTCTGTTCTTATCCTTGATCTTTGCCCTTTTAATTACTATATGTCTTGCTGTTGTCTTCCTTGGGTCCCTTGTGTTGGGAGATCTGTGCACCTCCATGGCCTGAGAGACTATCTCCTTCCCCAGATTGGGGAAGTTTTCAGCAATCATCTCCTCAAAGACACTTTCTATCCCTTTTTCTCTCTCTTCTTCTTCTGGTACCCCTATAATGCGAATATTGTTCCGTTTGGATTGGTCACACAGTTCTCTCAATATTCTTTCATTCTTAGAGATCCTCTCAGTGCCTCAGCTGCTTTGTATTCCTCGTCTCTAGTTTCTATTTCATTTATTGTCTCCTCCACTGTATCCAATCTGCTTTTAATACCGTCCATTGTGTTCTTCAATGATTGGATCTCAGACCGGAATTCATTCCTGAGTTCTTGAATATCTTTCCATACCTCCATGAGCATGTTAATGATTTTTATTTTGAACTCCCTTTCAGGGAGAGTCATAAAGTCCATATCATTTAAATCTTTCTCAGGAGTTGTATTCATAATTTTACTCTGGACCAGGTTCCTTTGGCGTTTCATATTTGTGTATGGCGCCCTCTAGTGCCCAGAATCTCTACTCTCTGGAGCTTCTCAGTCCCTGAAGCAATGCAGGGATAGTAGGGAAGAGGTATTGGTGCCTCCGGGGAGGAAAGGTCTATTTCCTGGTTCCTGGCTGCTATGCCTGTCTCCACTGCCTGAACCAGTGGGCTGAGCACACAGGTATAAGCCTCTGTACCTTGCGTTTTTAGTTGCTGTAGACAGATCTTCCCTCTAGCTGGCCTAACACCAGGGAAGGATTTCCCCATTTGCAAGCCTGGTGGGGCTGGCCAGAGGAAAGGCGCACTAGTCTGCCTGTCACAGAAGGGGTTCTTGGAGCTGTGTAGGCAGCCAGGGAGCTGGAGCACCTGAAGATTGTGAAAGCTCCCAGCCTGCTGGGCAGAGTGCACCTGGATAATTTTGTCTGCCTGTCCTTTCTCCTGAGCAGTAAGCTCTGTGCAATCCTTGCCCCTTTAGCAGCTCTCTTGCTCAAGGCTTGTTAGGAAGTCTCTCAGACTGCCCGCCTTTCTTTTGTCCCCGAGTAGCTGGGTATGGATCCCTGCTTTTACAAGCAGCTGGAATCTTAGTGTCTCCAGGAATTCTGCCTTAGCTTTCGAACCCCCTAATTACAAGAGTATCATGCAAGCACCATGAAACGTAGGTTTGTGCTCCCAGAGCAGATCTCCAGAGTTAGGTATTCAGCAGTCTCACATCTCCACTCCCTCCCTCTCCCTCCCTGCTCCGTTCCTGTTCCTCCTACCGGTGAGCTGGGGTGGGGGAAGGGCTTGGATCCCACAGGACCACAGCTTTAGTATGTTACCCTTTTCTGTGAGGGCTGCTCTTGTCTCCAGGTGTATGCAGTTTGTTGCTGTCCTCTTTCCCGTTGCTCTTTCAAGAGTTGTTGTAGTAGCTTTATTTTCATATTATATGAGGTTTTAGGAGGAAGCCTCTGTCTCACCTCTCACGCCACCATCTTTGTGGCTGAAGCTCTAATGGACCTGCAAAAAAAATAAATAAATAAAAGAAGAAATTAAACTAGAGAACATTCAAATAAGCTTTGGCAAATGTGAATTTATGGTTCATCTCTCTAACAGTATTTTCTAACTTAATAAAGCTTTAAATAACAATGGAAACAGTTGCTTTTGGTATGTCATAAAGACATCAAAGACACCATTTCAGCTTTCAGAAAACATGAAGGGCAGCATATCGTGTCTATTACTGTTTCAAAGATAACCCATGTATAACAAGGGTTTGAAAATTTGTGGGCATGCCACTGTATTTTAAATGATCAAAGCCACCTTGGGATGTGTTAAGTAAGAGAAGCAAACAAAAAAAGAACATATTCTACAGTGAATGTTTATCATTGGCTCCAAATTTTCTGTATTAATATCTTGAACCTTTAGTAGAATTCAAAGAATGGGTTACAAATTCTAAGTTAATTCTGCAAACCTCTCTGTTCACCCAGAGTATCATGTACCCCCATGAACTGACCTGCCAATTTTTGAAGCAGTTGGACCCCTTCATTAATTTTTTCAGTCACGATACCTTCTCTAGATGCCTACCTGGCCCATTTCAAAGCTCGCATAAGTAAAAACTTTTGCCTTAATAAGAGAGAAACCAAAACTGTTTCACAGAATAAACACTAAAACTTTTATTGATGAAGTGCTCATATTTTATTTTGATTTATTACTAAGACTTCTGTGCTTTCCATTAAGTTTTCTGGTTAATCATATTTCAGGTTTTAATTTGCATCCTTTCCATATCATTTAAATAGTTTTGAAAGTTAGGGAGAGATGATTAAGTAAATATCTACCAATTGAAATATCTCTACATGGGAATAAGTTCATTTGGTTTCCTAAATTCTGTAAAGCCCCTGGCTGTGAACCTTGGCCATATGACTCCTAACCTGACTATATTCACCTCTTTTCCCTTGGTCGTATCAGTCATAAATCATCATGCTTCAGGTCTATACAGAGCACCCCGCAGACACAGGTGTTTAGGAAACAAGGTTGAGCTCCTGCACCTCCTGTTTTCACTAATAAGCCTTATATCTTGCTGCAGTAAGCATGCTGGGAGGGCCTAATTTTCTTATATGTAAAAGTAAACTTCTCTAGTTCAAGTGCAATGTTATTGCTAATAAAACACTTGAACTCTTAGCTGGAATACTCTGCACTTGATGTTGTCCCTTTGAATTGAAATGAAAGCTCTGGTATTTAAAAGGTAACAAAGAATAGCTGTTGATAAGAAAGGAGGTTGAAGCAGTAAGGGTATTCAAAATTCAAATATAAGTTGGAGAAGAAAAATAATATTATTACAGGAATTATAGAATAAGGGATGGGGAAAAGACCTCATTATTACATACACACTTTTACAGATGAGGAACTGTGGTCCTGTGAGATGAAAGAGATCAGTTAAGGCTTTTATATAATTTCTGGAATCTACACAGAAATTAAATTCTTGAAGATGAGAGTGCTAATGCTTCCTCTCTGTTTCCAGAACTCTCTAGCCTAATAATTGTCAAAATACTTTTATTTCTTATTTTGGGAAATACATCCCAGTTCCACATTGTATTTTGCATAATGTTCTTACTGAGATAAAACTTTGGCATAACCCTATAAAACATAAAACAATAAAATTAAATACTGCCTTGTACATCTAATTTTTACCTGCCTAGAATGTTGGAATAGAGATAGTTTGAGACCTTTTTGTACTTTTGACAAGGATATTCTGTTGATGATCTAAAACACTTGGACCTTGGACTTCAAAACTAGTTGATGGGCTAGAAGTGTGCCTTGCATTTTCAGGGTCCTCAGCTGATAAGCATGCTTTCCTTTGGTATTTGGATCCTTTCTTTCAATGAAGTTCAGTTCCTCAGTGTAGCAATACTATGTTCAACATATGACCATATCGTTGGCTGCCAGGTCCCCAAAGCGAATGCTTAAGCCTGTCATAGCTTTATACATCTCAAAAGGCAGTTTCCAACAGACTAAACCACTCTTGAGACAGGGATCCTGGGTGTAGTCAGAGTAGGGTGAGGGCCTCCGGAAAAAGCAGGGTGGGATATTTACAGTCAAAGAAATGTAACAATGGGCAAAGAAGTCCCTATTGAAACTGTTAAGCATTATGCAAAGTCAAGGTCACACTAATTCTCTAGGGGAAAGATACCACACTAAGAATATAGACATCTTCAGTGAGATCAGTTAAAGGTCAAAAGACTAGGAGCAACATGGCCTAGAATGCTTGAGTGTTTCACAAATAAAGAAGGGCATCTCAGCATAAGCCCGTGACTTCACTGTAAACAGCCCTAACAAACAGACAACAACCCAGACCACCTTGAGGGTGAGACAGGGACCGTGGGTGTAGTCAGAGTAAGGTGAGGGCCTCTGGAAAAAGCAGGGTGGGATATTTACAGTCAGCAATATAACAATGGGCCAAGAAGTCTCTTTCAAAATTCTGTGTTAAGCGTTATGCAAAGTCAAGGTCACACTAATCCTCTAGGATCAAGATACCAGACTAAGAATATAGACATCTTCAGTAAGGTCAGTTAAAAGTCAAAAGGCCAGGAGCAACTTGGCCTAGAATGCTTGAGTGTTTCACAAATAAAGAAGAGTACCTCAGTATAACCCATGACTTCACTGTAAACAGCCCTAGCAAGCAGAGATCAACCCAGCCCACCTTGAGGGCAGGGCAGGTGGTACAAGTCCACACCCCTAAGCCTTTTTTTTCATGTTCTTGAAAAATCCTCATTTGCCTATAAAAACCCCTAGACAGCGCACCACCCCGGGGCTCTCTTGTCCCCTCCTGGCATGAGCTGGGAGCTCTGTCCTATCACTTTATTTCTAAATAAAAGCCTATATCTTGCTCTACTACCTTGACTGTTTGCTAAGCTCATTCTTTGGCTTTGTGAACAAGAACCCCGGCATCAAAGGCAGGGCAGATGGTACAAGACCACACCACTAAGCCTTTTTTTTCACATTCCCAAAAATCCTCAATTGCCTATAAAACTCCTAGACAACGCACCATCACGGACTCTCTTGTCCCCTCCTGACCTTGCGCTCCTACCTTGAGTGTTTGTGAAGCTCATTTTTTGGCTTCATGAACAAGAATCCTGGCATCATCTTTGGGGGCTCATCTGGGATTTCTTTGGAGATGAATATCAGCATCCAAGCCTGTCTATTCTTTCACTCTCCTTTTAGAAGGAAGCCGTCTATGGCACACAAAATCGGGTGCTCATCAGCCACTTAAATGGGACTAGCCTGGCTGCCAATCTCAAAGTCTTGAGAGACAAGTCCCCCTGCGTCTCCCTCAGTGGATCCCCTGTCTCCCTTGGGAGCTGGGAAAGTTACCTGAGTGGAGGCCAGGATTCCCTTTCAGAGGCATCTCCTTGGATGCGAGGGACTGAGGAAAGCTGTGGGCAACTGTGAGAGTCCAGGCTGAGGCTACACTTCAGTGGCTTCTCAAAGGTCCACGTGTCTGGAATCAGACCCGGAACAGCCTGACTGGTATCCATGAGGAGTGTCTCTATTTCTCTGTCTCTGACTTCCAGCCTGCTTCTTCAGGCTTCCTTGGCCTCAGTGAGTCAGGGGGCATTCCTAACTCTCTTCTAACTTCATCAATTTCATGGAACCCGATGCTCACCACCACAAGGTAGGAGATCCATGCTTTGCTCTTATTCCTGACTAAATGCTGTACTTTTTATCTCATAAAAATGTGTCTTGGCACCCGTTAACCACTTAAAAGATGATTAGTGTTGGCTACCAGTCTTAAGTCTCGGGTGAAAGGTTTCCTGGTGTCTGCCACTCCTTGATTCCCTGCCTCCAGATGGATGAGAATGTCGGGGAGTGGATGAGCCAATTTCCTACTTTCCTATCCTAATCTGTGGACTCTGAGGGCAGACCAGACTGGTAGAAAGTGGTCCTTGGATCTCGGCTCTGGCCGATTGATCAGATGACGTTGAGTGAACCTCCGGCTAGGCTGCTGCCTATGGGAGGGTCGTAGATGACCCCCACCCCTGACCTCTTGTCTCACAGATCAGATTTGTTACAGTGGGTGAATGGCTAAATCCCAGACAGTGGCAGAAACTGGTGTTTAAGTGCATAGACACCCCCCTCCATAACTGTACATGTAAATGGCCCCATTTAAACTCTAGCCATGGCTCTATTCTATTCATCTCTCTTCCTTGGAGGCAGGCTTCCTGGGGCGATGGCAATTCTTTATCTGCAGCCTGAGTCAGAGAAACTAGGGTCTGGATCAGGACTCCCAGAAGGTGTAAAGTAAGAGTGTACTGGGGAGGTCCCCACTAGATCCAGGGCTCTGAAGCAACTCTTGCCTAGTGGGAAGGCAAGAGGGAAATCAGTGCAAAGTACAGGCCACACTTGGTAAGTAGTGGTTAATTCCAGTGGGCTGGCAGAGGGGGTGACTAACCACTGTCACTCAGGCTTCAAGGCGAGGGGATGCCCTCACAGAGTGAGAGGCTGATCAGGGGCTGGACACCTGTCTTTCTCTCTCTCCCAGATGGGAGCATCCTCTTCAAGTCTAAAACCAGACATGCCTCTGGCTGAAGAACTGGGAGCAATTCGATCCCCAGACCCTGAAGAAGAAGTGCCTTATCTTCTTCTGCACACAAGCCTGGCCTCAATACACTCTCTGATGGAGAGGCCTGCCCCCCTGAGGGAAGTATACTGTATAAGATTGTGCAGCTAGATTTATTTTGCTGCAAGAAAGGGAAATGATCAGAAGTCCCCGTGTGTCCAGGCCTTCTTTGTCCTTAGGGAAAGTAAAGGACTATGTCAAAAAGTGGATTAATTCCAGACCCTACTCCAAACCCTAATTCCTCCCCATTGGCTCTGCTATGCCCACCTTATCCAGATCTAAGTCCACTTGCTGAGAACCCTGAAAGTCAGATCACAGGAGAACTACCACCCCAAGCAACACTGGCCCAATCACCCTGCCAGACTTCCCAGGAGGTGAAGAGAAGACAGTTATACCCATCGTTATTGCCCTTACAGGAAGTAGCCAATGGAGGGTGGAGACCAGCTTGGGTCCATGTCCCCTTCTCCTCCAAGACCTGAGGCAAATTAAACAGGACATGGGTAAATTTCCAGATGACACTGACAAGTACATAGAAGTCTTCCAAGGGCTTACTTTAACTTTTGAACTCACCTGGAATGATGTTATGTTTATACTAAACCAAACCCTTACCAGAGGGGAGAAAGAAAAAGTAATCAGAGGAGCCTTAGAGTTTGGAGATGAATGGTATACTATAAATGCAAATGGCAAATCTCCAGAGGAACTAACCCAAGTCCCCACTGGCTGTCAGACAGTGTCATTCACTGACCCAGAGTGGGGCCAAGATACAGATGATGCTGATAACTGGTACAGGAACCACTTTATAACTTGTATTTTCGAAGGGTTGAAAAGAGCATGAGTAAAACCTATAAATTACTCTAAATTATCAGTCATGATGCAGGAAGTAAAAGAAAGCCCCTCAGTCTTTCTGGAATGGCTCAGGGAGGCACTGGTGAAGCATACGTGTATGTCCCCAGAGTCCCTGGAGGGCCAAGTCATTCTCAAGGATAAATTCATCACCTAGTCGGCCCCAGGTATCAGGAGGAAGTTACAAAAATTGGCATTTGGCCCTGAACAAAATCTGGAAAGCCTCCTGAAGGTCGCCACATCAGTTTTCTATAATAGAGATGAGGAGGAAAAGAGGGACCAGGACAGGAGAGATAACTGCAAGGCAGAGGCATTAGCGATGGCCTTGCAGAGAGTTAACTTTGGGTGTCCAAGGTTGGAGAAAGGGAGACCTGCCCAAGGAACTGAGCCCTGGGCAGCTTGTTTCCTCTGTGGCAGAGAGGGGCATTTTAAGTGAGAATGCCCTAGGGGTAGGCACTCCAAACAGCAACGCCCTGCCCGCTCTGTCTAGGAGACCACTGGAAGCGAGACTGCCCTCAGAGGTGTAAGCAACTGGAGCAGACTTACAACAATGTGGTCAGGACTGAAGGGGCCCGGGGCTGCCCATGCTGGCTCCTTGTCACCATCATAACTCCACAGGAGCCCTGGGTGATTCTCTCTGTAGGAGGCCACATCGTCAATTTTTTGCTCGATGCAGGAGCTGCCTATTTGGTCCTCCTCCATTATCCTGGCTTTCCCTCTTCCCAGTCAGCTACTGTTAGAGGCATATCTGGGAAGCCCATAACCAAATATTTTACTCAGCCTTTAAGTTGTGAGTGGGACTCAGTGCTGTTCTCCCAGGCCTCCCTAGTGGTCCCAGAAAGTCTGATGCCGCTTCTAGCCGTGATATACTTTCTAAAGTATAAGCCTCTGTGCATATGAACATAGAAAGAGATGAGTGATGTCTTCCCTTAGTGGAAGTAGACATTAATCCTGAGGTCTGGACCACTAACAGAATCACTGGAAAATCAAAATCAGCCCAACCAGTACAGATTCATCTTAAAGACTCTAATAACTTTCCTTATAAGAGGCAGTATCCCTTAAAACCAGAAGCTCGTGAAGGCTTGAAACCAGTTATCAACAACCTAAAAACTCAAGGCCTCTTGATAGCCTGGAACAGTCCTTGCAACAAAAGCCAGATGGAAGGTGGTGCCTTGTACAAGATCTACGAGCCATTAATGAAGCAGTACCTAATCCCTATACCCTGTTATCCAGGATTCCTGAGGGAGCAGCATGGTTTACTGTGCTAGACCTGAAGGATCCTTTCTTTTGTATCCTGCTTGCACCTGAGTCCCAGTTTCTCTTTGCTTTTGAGCAAGCTGTAAATCCCTCAGCTCAATTAACCTGGACAGTTTTGCCCCAGGGATTCAGAGATAGCCCACATCTATTTGGGCAGGTCTTAGCCAAGGATCTGAGCTCCTTTGAGTCAAGGGAGGCAGAAATCATCCAATATGTGGATGATATACTTCTCTGCACCACCACAGAGGCAGAGTGTCAGGAAAGTACTCAGAGATTACTGAACTTTCTAGCTGATTGTGGCTATAAGGTCTCTCATCAAAAAGCACAAACCATCAGCAGCAAGTAAAATATCTGGGCCTTAACCTCTCTCAGGGAACTAGATCCCTGGGGGAAGAGAGAATTCACCCCATTCTCTGCCACCCATTGCCCCCTACTATCAGACACGTGAGGGGATTCTTGGGCATCACTGGGTATTGCAGAATTTGGGTCCCCAGATATGGAGAGTTAGCCAGACCCCTCTACCAAATTCTTAAGGAGTCCAAAGGGAAGGCACCATAAAACTCCAGTGGTAATCTGATGCTATTAAAGCTTAAGAGGCTTTGAAGAAAGCCCTGCTCCAGGCCCCCGCCTTAAGCCTGCCCACTGGAAACTGGTTTAACCTGTTTGTTGCTGAGAGATCAGGAGTAGCACTAGGAGTACTAACTCAACCTCAAGGAGAAATGCAGCAGCCCGTAAACTATCTAAGCAAGGAACTAGACCCAGTAGCTAAGGGCTGGCCACACTGTCTGAGATCCGTGGCAGCAGTAGCCCTGCTAGTACCTGAAGCCACAAAACTGACCCTGGGAAGAGATTTGATAATGCATGCACCCCATAATATCACCAGCTTATTGAACACCTGGGGGGACCTGTGGTTATCAGACAGCAGGCTACTAAAATATCAGTCACTCCTCCTTGAGGTCCCTGTAACCCAGCTGCAGACATGCTCCACCCTAAATCCAAATCCAGCTACCTTTCTACCCAAATCCATGAGCAAAGGACCGGAGCATGACTGCCAACAGGTCCTTGCCCTAAACTATTCTGCCAGAGAATACCTAAAAGACACCCCCTTAGAGAACCCAGAGCTTGTCCTCTTCACAGATGGCAGCTCACTTATTGAGCAGGGCCAGCTGAAAGCTGGCTATGCAATTGTCACTCTGTGGGATACTATTGAGTGCCAACCACTTCCACCGGGCACGAGTGCCCAGCTGACAGAATTAATAGCCCTCACTAGAGCCCTTGAAATAGGGAAAGGAAAGAGAGTCAATATATATACTGACTCTAAACATGCATACCTAGTGCTGCATGCCCATGCAGCCATATGGAAAGAAAGAGAGTTTTTAAACTTTGAAGGTTACCATAGTGAAATTAACCAGCTAATACAAGCAGTACATAAGCCTAAAGAGGTAGCAGTTATTCACTGCAGAGGCCACCAGAAAGGAATTGATGAAGTAACAGAAGGGAACAGGTGAGCTGATACAAAAGCCAAAGAAGCAGCTCGAGAGACTTATAAGGCACCTATCCATGTGTCTCGGTGTGCCAGCTGCTATTATTCCCAGCTACAGTAAAAAAGAACTACAAGATGGCCTCTCCAAAGCCTGTTCTCTCCTTCCCGCTTGTTGACTTCAGACAGAGGATGAGAAAATTTATTTGACTCAGAGTATAGAATGGCAAGTTCTTAAAACTTTACACCGACTTTCCATTTAGGTATAGAAAATACCTATCAGATTGCCAAAAGTATTTTTGCAGGCAGTAGTCTATTAAAGACCATAGAGAAAATCACTAAAGCTGTGAGATCTGTCAAAGAAATAATCCATTAAATAGAAAAGCTGTTCCTCCTGGATTACAGTGAACAGGCAGATACCCAGGAGAGGACTGGCAAATAGATTGTACACATATGCCAAAGGCAAAAAGATTCCAATATCTCCTTGTATGGATAGATACATTCACAGGATGGGTCGAGGCCTTCCCCTGTAGAACTGAATAAGCAAAGGAAGTAGTGAGAATACTCTCACATGAAATTATTCCCCGATTTGGGATGCCCCAAGGATTACAAGGTGACAATGGCCCAGCACTTAAAGCAGCTGGGACTCAAGGAGTGTCCTGAGCCCTTGGTATTCAGTATAATTTACATTGTGCCTGGAGGCCACAATCCTCAGGTGAAGTAGAAAAAACTAATGACATTTTTAAAAGATACCTAAGAAAGCTGTCACAAGAAACTCACATGCCCTGGCCTGACCTATTACCTTTAGCCATAAAAAGAAGAAATACTCCCAAAATTTCGGGGTTAAGCCCCTTTGAAATGCTCTATGGAAGACCTTTCTTAAAGAATGACTTAATCACGGACAGAGAAGTCACAGAGATAATCCGATATGTGACACACTTCGCTAAATTCCAGACACTCCTTCAAAATCTAACTGAAGGACAGAACAGAACCCCTGCGGAAGCCCTATTTGAACCAGGAGATAAAGTCCTAATTAAGTCAATTCCTTCTAATTCTCCAACTCTTAATTCAGCCGGGGAAGGGCCCCACACTGTTATACTCTCTTCTCCTATGGCCACCAAGGTCACAGGTATCAAGGCTTGGATTCACCACTCCAGAGTAAAGGCCTGGAAAAACTCCTCCCAAGACCTCCCAGACAACACAGATAAAGAAAAACCTATTACACAGACACCAAAATTCGGGAACCGGAGTATGCCTGTGAACCTATAGAGGATCTGAAACTACTGTTCAAAAGAAAATCCTCAATTACCAATGTTTGAGATAAGTACCACACAATTTCTGAATACTACATGTTTTTTTTCCTCCTCTTTAAAGTAATCAATATGAAGTCTACATTACTCTTTTATTTGCTGCTCTCTAATGCTCCCTTCATAATAAATGAATCTGATTCCTTCTTAAATTGGGCTGAAGATGTAGCTAGAATAAATGGAAGTTTATCCTGTTGGATATGTGGGTTACTACCTGTTTCTAGTACCTCAGGAATCCGTTGGTGGGTGTCTCCTCTTCAGGGACAGGATTGGTTGCAAATGCAAATTCTTATAAATGATGCCTGCACTGCCCAGGGTGTACTAAGTGTTGCAATAACTAATTGGAATGTAAAATTCTGGCCCATTAATAATACCTTAAAGGACAAAGGGCATAAATTACCCCCTTCTTTTATGATGTAACAAAGAATTTAGCCACCATTATAGCTCTACCGCAACTACAAAATGCATCTAATATGCCAATTCTCCATGTAAATAATCACAGATATGAAAATGTTTTTTTTCAAATCTGGGATGAGTACATTTGGGTTAAGAAACCATTCTAATGACCATCACTCAAGCCTCACCCGATATTTAGGTTGGCTTCCCAAAGATCACTGTTCACATACAGTAACTTTACAGACTACAGACTGGTTCACCACAGGTTGGTCATTGCACCCTGGAATCCATTGGCCAGCCCCAAACAGCACTCACTGGCTGTGTGGAACTAATCTCTGGCCATAGCTTCCTCCAGGGTGGATAGGAGGTGTACTCTGGGATTTCCCTGGCTGAAAGGATGGTGGGTTAAGAATATCCAACATTCTGCAAACCTCCCAAACCTCCAGTATTGATGGACCAGAAGTGTTTTTCACTGGTATGATCACCTAGCCTCAATTTTTATGCCATCTCTTAGTTCAGAAGACATAAAAATAATTTGGCATATTGAATCCTTAACCAATTTTACTCAAAGGGCCTTAAATGATACTATCTGAGGAATAGCCCTCTTAAACACTGAAGTTAAATTAATGCACCAAGCAGTTATACAAAATAGAATGGCACTAGACATCTTAACAGCAGCACAAGGAGGGACCTGTGTCATAATCAAAGTTGAATGTTGTGTGTACATTCCAAATTATTCACAAAATGTCTCTGATTCACTCCAGGACATCCAAAGGCAAATCCAAGCTATGTCAGACCCAGAAATCCCATGGACTACTACAATAGGAAACTGGTTTTCTACATCCTTTTGGTAGAAAACCATTTTACTCATCAGGCTCATCATTATCCTGATACTAATATTTGGCCCCTGTATACTTAACCTAATAACATGATTTGTTCTATCTCACCTAGAAGCCACGAAACTGCAAATGGTGATAGCAATAGAACCCAGGAAAGAAACTCCCATCTTCTGAGGCCCTCCAACTGACCACTGATGGAGACCTAGCTGCACCCCTTACTGCGCCCCTCCTCAGCATGAATCAGCCAGAGTGGTCGTTGCCCCCTTTCCCTAGCAGCAGCTAGGGTTTCCATCTGTAGAGGGGAGAATGAGACAGGGACCGTGGATGTAGTCAGGGTAGGGTGGGGGCCTGGGGGGGGGCGAAGCAGGGCGGGATATTTACAGTCAGAGCAATGTAACAATGGGCAAAGAAATCCCTATTGAGCTTCTGTGTTAAGCATTATGCAAAGTCAAGGTCACACTAATTCTCTAGGGTAAAGATAACAGACTAAGAATATCCTGAGATATTCTTCAGTGAGATAAGTTAAAGGTCAAAAGGCCAGGAGCAACTTGGCCTGGAATGTTCGAGTGTTTCACAAGTAAAGAAGGGTATCTCAGTATAACCCCATAACTTCACTGTAAACAGCCCTAGCAAACAGACAACAACCCAGCCCATCTTGAGGGCAGGGCAGGTGGTACAAGTCCACACCCACTAAGCCTTTTTTTTCACGTTTCCCAAAATCCTAAATTGCCTATAAATCCCCTAGACAACTCACCATCATGGACTCTTTTGTCCCCTCCTGATGTGAGCCAGGAGCTCTGTCCTTTCACTTTATCTTTAAATAAAAGCCTATACCTTGCTCTCCTACTTTGAGTGTTTGTGAAGCTCATTCTTCGGCATCATGAACAAGAACCCCGGCATCACTCTCAGTCATCAATCTAATTATAAAACTAGACATTCTGTGTACACATCAGAAAAATAGTTGCCTGTATTTTGTGGAGTCTTGTTTGTAAAAAATCATTTGCATTTTCCCAATTATTTTCTTAGGTTTAGAAACCTGTACAAAGGGTTGAAAATTAATCAAAAACTAACTTAAAAAGTCACATCCTCATCTTAGCACTTATCAAAAAAAGGAGATTCTTGAGTTCCTAAAACGTTGCTTCCATAAAGTAATAGATTCCTGTTATTATATTATCTCAATATTGCTATAATTTTATCAGTAAGGATTTTTAGTTTCATGGGTATGATGTCAGTATATAAATACACATTTTTTCCTTTAAATAAAATTATATGACTTAAAGATTTGAGGAGTTCTACTAAAATTAACATATCTCTTGAAAATGATTACTGGAAGTTTGTGGGTAAAATTGCACTGTTTCCAGAATCTCTAACCTAGCCTTAGTGCATCTTCATATCAATAGGTGTTTCCAAGGAGTGGAGACAAGTAGTCCATCTCCATATCAATAGGTAATTACAAGGGGGAGCCAGAGCATATTTGACTGGAGAGGTTCTGTGGGGCCCCTTTTTCTGTAGCCAGGTCGTGAAAGACTTGGGGGAACAGAGTGGACGACTGCTTGTAAGCAATAAACGTGTTTCTCCCACTTTATTTCTTCCTTTGACTGATTTCGGTTTCAAAGGTATTTTGCCCCAGGCTGGGAAATATCTCCTGCCTACCCCCACCCCCATAGTTACAAAGGTAAACTATCAAATTCTATTTACTTTTTTTGTTGCTTTATTTAAATCCTGTCCTGGGTCATTTGTAATCAAATTTAACCTGATCAGTTACCTGGTGACTATTAAGTTCTACTTTACCATTGGCATTGGAAATGGCAGCTATTACCCTAGTTACCCATAATGAAAACAAAAAAGGGTGGCAAAAGCCCTCCCAGATCAATTACAAAATAAGTTTATTTTCTTCTCATTTTATTAAGGGGAAAAGAAATTCAGCTCAAAGGCCAGTCACTTTTATTTGCAAAAATTAAATCTTTAAAGCAACTTTGCTTCCAGAGATAAAGAAAAGATTCTTGGTATATCCCTGAAGTTAGGATTTATCTTTGCTTTTTCTCTTATCAAGAAAAAAGGTTTAAAGTAATTTTCCAGTTTATTCTAGATATATATAACAATAACTTATATCGGAAGCTTTTGCACACCATTTATTGGACTTCCCTGCAAGTGTTTACTGCTACTGCTGTAAGACCCAGAAAACAGGCCCTGCTCAGCCCCGGGATGGATGGCGACCCAAATACTCACAAGAGACCGGTCTTGATGCAAACAGCAAGAGGTTTATTGATTCCACCAGCGCGCTGGGGTCAAGACTCATAACTCACGCAGGAGCAGAGGAGTCCGACCCCGAGCAGAAATCACAGGAGGTTTTAAAGGAAAAGGGACCACAACCAGGGGGAGGCGAGGGGGAGGTCTGCTGATGATTCGATAGCAAAAATATTTCAATTAGGGTCTCACAGGGCTTTATCTTTAAGGTCTATCAGTTTGGGAAAGATTACCTAGGCACGGGTTTGCAAGCTATTGTGTCATTGTGTTCAGGCCGGTTTTTATGACTCAGGCCAAGGGTCAGAGCCTACTTAAAATTTTCCTATTCTTTCAGGTGGTTTCGGGGAAACTGAAACTCAGGCCCTCTAATTTCTGAGGCTTTCTGGGGCCTGTCATGGCGTTAGTTTGGTCCTTTCACTGCTACTATTATTAAATTGTCTAAGTGTAGTATATGGCATCCCACCAGAGGTCTGTTAAGATTCTGCTTGTCAGGGAATTCAATCACAGGGATTGTACAATAGGCATCCAGAAATCTGGTGATAGAACACTCAGATACAAGCAATTTCTTTCAGACAGCATTAGTTAGTGCAGGCATTATGCAAGGTGAAGTTCACTTGTTTGCTTTGGTGATACAAATGCAACACATTTAGGGGTGTTACTCAGTCATGGGCCTATCAGGCAGCAGCTGGAATCAGTAGAGATTGTTCAGATGGAAGAGCCATGGGTCCACTGGAGCCAGGCTGTTCCAGTAACTCTAGCAAGGCAGCTTCCTCCGAGAAAATCCTTCTTCCCAAAACCGCTCTGTTCTTTAAAACTGAAGTGGAGTTTCTGTGGAATTTCCCCCTGCAGTACTATTATGGAGTAACATACTGAAAGCATCTGACTCTATAATAACAGCAACAGCAGTCTGAATAGTTAGATAATGGTCTGAAATTTGAGAGTGGGAAATGTTTTTCTAGCAATGGGTGATAATGGATAATAAACAGTGGCTTTAGATGATATGAAACTGCTAGGGATCAATATTCTCAAATGCTTCTTAGCATCAGTGCCAATTTTATCAACAGAATGAGCACTGTTTGTATCAATAGCAGCATGAAAAGCAGTTGCAGATGTGTAAAACTGATTAAGGAAATTTGAGGGTCTCAAATCCCCCCAAATTTCATATTTTTCAACATGCATTAAAGATGTGCAGAAAAACCCAGAAATCATAAATTTCATTAAAATACTTCAAATGGGCAAATTCTATAGTAGGTGATGAGTTAAAAACAATGAATTAACATATGTTAGGCTGCAGTACAATATTTTCCTAACTCTCAAATATCTACCTTCTTATTTTGCCAAAGTATGCATCATATGTTTCAGTTATGTCTAATATTTAGCAGCCTACCTTGTTTATATTTTCTTTTGATATTTATGAAATCATCTTAGAAGTATGATGAGCTTGATATAGGATAGACACATTCTTTAAGTTTGAATAAATGCTGGTGGATTCTCAATTTATCTGTTTCTATATTATCTTAAACCATATACTTGAATGCAAATTAATCTCTGACCCAATTAGAAAATTTATTTCCCCTGGTACTAAATCATTTATTACTAGATGTATGTATTAGGTTGACCCTTTTTAAATATTGTGGGATACTTTAAATTTTTATGTATTTGGGAAATGGAGAATGAGAGCATACAATCTTCTACAAAAGTAATGGTCTCAATAAGCAGAATGATATAGAATAATACAAGAAAATACTGGAAGGCCCTCAGAATGTTGAGTATCTACAGTTTCTTCCTACTTCATAACTTTTGTCTTTTCTCTGCCTTCTATCTTCCACTGTTTAATTAATCTTGTCCTCACCTTCTGATTCTGTCTCCTGTTCTTTCTTTTAAATCTCTGAAATTAAGTGTGTAATAAAGACAATTTAAGGGGTCAGAGATTCTAGTCCCATGAAGCATCTCAATGAAAATGGCCCCGTGTCCAGATCTGGAGGGGCTTCTGCAGTTAATAAAGAGGCTCGCCCAGGCGTGGCTCTTGGGGATGTAGCCCTGTGGTGCTCATTCTGTGTAGCAGCCAATCTGTGCTCACATGGCTCTGCTTAGACCAAACGCTGTGGTGCTATGCCATGCTTTGCAGAAACCTGACACAGCTGTTTCAGCACTGGACCTGTTAAATTTGTCTTTCCTGTGTGCAATTGTAACCTGTGAAGAACAGAGTTAACAAAAGAGCCAAGTGTCCCTCATGTCGCCAGTTAGGTTTGTGCTGTGTTCTGTGTTTAGCATTTAATCATGTGCCTTAGAGAAGCAACAGGGTAGATGTGATCCTGGAGATTCCAGTATTATTCCTGCTGATGATTTAGAGATCAAACCTTCTATTTTAAAAACAACTCCTTGTTGAATATGAAAATGAAGTTTTAAGGAAACTGTACATCTGATGTTGCATTAGCAACATGAGAATTTTGAAAACGAAAACATGTAATAGATGGTCAGTTTTTAAACCACATTTTATATCAGGATTTAAGAAAATATGAACCAGATTAATTTGTGAACCATGGTGTTTCCGCAGTATTACTAATTTAGTCTAAGTTGATGAGTTTACAGTTAAGACAATCTGAAAATGGAAATAATAGCATCTACCTCATACAGATTTTAGGGGTTAAATGAATAAATAAATGTATAGTGCTCAGAACATTGTCTGGCACAGGGTTTAAAAAGTATAAGCTGTTATTATTATGACCCATGTGCACATAATTTTATTTACAAAGAAATTTACATTATTTATTATTTACTTATTTATGAAAGCTATTGGTGTGAATAACATTATCTAAAGAACAGAATAAATAGATAACAAGAGGATGACAGTAAATCACTCTTTCTTGGATTGGGGGCAGGTTCAGGAATGTCTTCATGGAAGGTATAATGTTTGAGCAGGGTTTTGAAGGACGGATAGAAGCTTGCCAAATAAGCAAAAGCAGGATTGATTTTCAGTGCAAGACAAGTGATATTGCTCTATGTTTAGAGATGGTCTGGGTACTTTTCTCCTATTTGATAGATCTATGTTTATCAATTTTTATGTGTACATAGGTCATTTGAGGACCTTTTTAAAAATGCAGATTCTTATTTAGTAGGTCTAAGTCAGTCAAGGACCTGAGATTTTGCATTCCCATCAGACTTTCAGATGATGGAGACCACATTTTGGGTAAGAAGGCATTAGATTATTATAGTCTCTGGAGTGTCAATATTGGCTTTATATAATTGTTAAGCTATTTTTTAAAGAATGAATATCCTTAAAGTTGAGGCATGAAAAAAAATAACACCTTTGTAGAAACTGTCACCACTCATGCAAGTCTTGACAAGACTGATTAGCTATCTCTTGTGAACTTTATTTTAGCAGTGGTTAACCTGGGGCCCATGGATGAGTTTTAGGTATCTCTGAATCCATCATATTAGATACAATTTGTGTGTTTTTGAATCTAATCATTTTTCAGGGAAGTGGGCCTATAACATTCATCTGTTTCCCATGATATTCTTTCCCTACCTGATTAATATGGTAGAGCTTCTGTTGCCTTTTTCCAGAGTCGTTTGAGCCACCATCTCCTCCTGCACCTGTCCTGGGCTGTGGTCAGCGGCCCTCTATAACTTACCTTGGGTTTTCTGGATTGAGATCTAGAGGGACTTTGCAGAAGTTGCTTTGGGTAAATTAGTGGGGCAAACATCAAATCTAGGAATTTAGGTCAGTAACTTATTCTCAGAATTTCTATATATGGCTAGATCCACAACCTGGCCAATTCTAAGGTGTTGGTAGTATTGGTACAAGATGCTTGTCACAGCTGGTGAGTGGCAAGACTCAGAGAAGAGGTGGATCTGCCCCAGTGGACTCTTAAGGCCAACTGAGACTTAGCTCCATTACCTGGGTGAAGCAGAGGAGAGTGCACAAGGGTCTAGAGCTACACCAGAAAATAGGTTTCTTTGAGCCCATAAATGAGAGAGATGGTCTCGCATTTACGGTTAGGTAAGGTTACTTAAATAAAGGGCTGGAATGAAGAGTTTCTTAATAGTTGTTCCTTTCCACTGAAACCCAAAAGGCTTGTATGGAATTGGCAAGAAAATGCTCATAATGCCAGGGGTACCTTCTTGTTTAAGGAGCACATTCCTAATTCAAGGGCCTCGGATTTTACCAGAGCTGATGGCAGCTTCTGTGGGAGACACCCTGGTCAGAAAATGGGTGGGGTAAAAGCAAGGGCCCTGGCCTGTCCCCAGTCTCATTTCTGAAGACCACGAGCTGACACTGCAGACAGTCAAGCTGAAGGTCCCTGCCGCCCTGTGCGTACGTGGGGTCTGTTGGGGGAGGGACAAGAAGCAGGCAGTGCCAGGACTGGCAGGCAGCAGCAGCACTGTGCGTTTTGTCTGGAGGCGGCAGCTGCAGGGAGAAGGATGCTGGCGAGAACTGGAGGTTTGCCAGGGCTCTAGTCAAGCCAGAGAGCCCAAGATTTGGTGAATGTTTCAGTTCCGATTGAGAAAATGTGAGTATAAATCAGGATTTAGAATGAATATCTGGTCATACATATTTTATATACAGGCTGGGAATCAGAGAGAAAGTCTGCAGTTTACAAAGCATGCAGACTGAATGTTGGTTTGTCCCAGATCTGCTGGATGCCAGTAAGAGGGCAGTAGGGAAATCTAGACCCCAAGTACGAGGGTGTCTGCCTTTAGTCAGGGCAAGAACACGGCAGCTACTGCAAAGCAGAACTCTGTAAATAGCCTCTCCTGTGTATTCAAGGCAGGAACACAAGTGCTACCCAAGCACATTGTTGAGTGATATCCTTTTGGCAATGACAGGATCCCTCATACCTAAAATGCTTTCTGATTCTGTAATCATGTGATCACTCGAGAAGAGGCTGTGAGACTTCATAGCAGGCACTTTGGGCAGGTGCCAGAATCAGGGGGTGTTTGGGTTCATTTGGAGGTCCTCAGGAAGGGTGGCACAGAGCATGTGTGGAAACATTAAGCAGATGAGTGGTAACCTTGTTTCACTTAATGAGCAATATTCAGGGCTCACTAGGCTTATAATGCTACCCTAAACTGTGATACTAGCCAACAAGACAGGCACTTCCAGACAGGAGGACAAAATGCACCTTTCCAGATTGTAAATATCATGACTCTAAGTTGTAACAATGTTATAAAGGATACACACACTCATGGTACTGGCCTAGAGAGTCATTTGGAGGGGATTGTCTCCAAATAGGAAAGTCAAAGAAGGCCTGTTGAGGAAGTGACCAAAAAGCAAATGATAATTACTGTCTTTGATTTGCACCATCCCTCCATGACAGGATACAACCAGCAGATAGAGGTTGTGGAGTAGACACCTTAGATCTGCTCCAGTGGAGGAGCAGAGCTCCAGTCCTACAAAGAAGGGTTGAGAAGGCAGTAGGATGGAGACGGAGGTTGGAGCCTAAATATGGTTGGGGATGGGGAAAGTTTCCCTTTAGGAATTAGGGACACTGGGCCATTTCTCAATCAGTGGAGCCTATGTGGGGAGGGAGAGCGGCAGATGAGGGTTAAGGGGGCAAGCCATGGAGGAACCAAAAATCGAATCCACATTCAGCTCCCTGAACCACATACCTGAAAATCTAAGAGGCAGTTGGATCATCAAGCATGATCTTCAAAAAGTTGCTGACACCAGTGAAAGTGATACAAACATATTAATGCCAAAACTCATATAAATGTGTCTCTGAATTCATCCAAAGGACAAAGTTATTTAAACCCATTCTGTCACTAATAAAATTCAATCCTATTAACAAACCTAAGGAAAAGAGAGAGAAAACAATAAAAAGTTTGTCCTGATAACCATAGTTAATAGAATAAACTTCTAAAGAGAAGTCAAATTATTCTCTCAAATTATGGTTTCATCTTACTTTACCAATGGTGGGGGGCTCAAAAACTTTTCTCAGAGCACCAAAACCTGCAAAGTCTATGAGAAATGACAGATATTTTAAGACTAAAGTTTCAATAGAAAAGTGGTAAGATAGAGGAGGTTCTGAAGAACAATGGGGGGATGTGCAAGTGCTCCCTCTGCTCCAGAAATAGAAATGCAAATCCCAAAGAGTCACTGAAAGATTTAAAGGAGTCTGACAAACTTAATCACATTTCAGATCAGGTAATTCTGAGGTGAAATAAGGGATGAAAGTCACATATGAAACAGGAAAAATTCAGAGAAAAGGAGCATAAGAAACAAATAAAAGGCAAAAGAAAACAATAGAGTCAGAGCAAATAAATATCCTCCTTAACTTGCATTTGACTCAGATATTCCCTCCTGACCTATCTGCCAGGGTAGGGGCAAGGCACTGATTTGGGAACCATACAGAGTGGACTTTATTTCTCTTTATCCACCCCATCCAACAGATTGATTCTCCAATGCTTTATCCAGTTTTCCTCTGCTTTCTAGTGTTTATTTCCTGGCTACTCTGATGATTATGATTTTCCTCTTTCTTGAACATTCTTAGTAGATGATAAGGTTTAGAATGTCAGACAGCTGGGCCAGAAAAATAAAATCTAGGACATTTCCTCTGTGATATTTCACACTTCTAAGTGAAACTTGAAGATTCAGTTTCATGTTTTAAATCAAATGACACCATTATACTAGAGACACATTATTAAGAAGCTAACAGAACTTCAAGCACAAATGTCCTCAGCTTCATTAGACTAAGTCCCCAACATACCACCCTAAAAGTCTGTCACTAAAATGCCTTAACCATTCTGACCAGGGTGAGGGCTGTATAGGACATTTACCTTTAATGATGGAGAAAGCTAGAATAAATGTTCTAGGACGTGCTGTGTCTTGGGAGATCCCTATGTGCCCATCTCACATATCATCCATCCGGAAATCATATTAGTCACGTGTTCTTGACTGAAACTTCTGTCTTGGTTTCTGACGAGAATTTAACTTCTCTTTGATACATTGGCAATAGCATGGCAAAGTTCTGTGGACTTGCAGAAGCTCTGTCTCTCAGCCTCTCTTGCCTCTTGTGAGCCCTCCCACTCAACACTATTCTCGGACACACTTTTGTTGTCATGTAAGAAATGGACACTCCACCCAAAATTCCACTGTTGCCTGTTGCTTGAAACTGAAAGTTACTGCTGTGGAGGAATTCAACCTCAAAGGTTCTCCATCCTGATTTCACATCAAAAACATCTGGGAAATTTAAAAAATAATATGGATATCTCAATCTCCACTCCAGCAAGTTAGTCAGAATTACTCAGGTATCAATAATTTCTAAAGCCCCACAGGTAAAAACTGCCTTTATTAGCTGTGTGAATCAGATTCTCTTAGGTATCTCTGAATAAAGACCAAGTTTACTCAAGTTCACTATTTCTGTAGAATTTCAGATTTTAGCATGTATTTTCAGGGCACCTGTAGTTACGTCAGTTCCTTTAACTCTGGTTTCCCCATTCCAGCAGCCCCCTGCAGCTGTGTCACAGTGGAAGCCAAATCAAGGTAGGCGTGGTGCAAGGGCAGCAGGAAGAAGGAAATGCTTCCTGTTTGTGTAATATCCTGGGTAGTGTCTGGAAGGAAAGAAATACAGAGAAAGGAACTGTAAATAGTACTTTTGCAGCTTTATAAAAAGTGTTAGCATACACACCTTCCATTTCTCTGTTGGATGCAAACTAGAGCAAATGCCACCCTCAGAAATGGGTTTTTATGATGTTGCCAAAAACATAAAACCAGGATGGAAAGCACTAAATTTCTATTTTTGGATCAGACAACTTACCTTTTGATTTCCTGCTCATGCTGATTCTTTTATCTTGCTTCCTGATTTCTGCTGCCTATAATGATGTTGATTATGGTCATTTGAAGTTTTGATGAGGTAAAATTTTAGAATACTCTGGAAGAGGTACCTTGGTAAAGTAAGTAAAATGGTGGGGGATCTTCATATCATTCAACTGGAATAAATCCAAGGGAAATATCTGAAGGCAATTCACTTTCCAGAAATAAGTCTTCCAATGTGATCATTAGCTGAGTAGAGAAATCAGACTTACTCTGCGCAACTTATTAAATACTACCAAGAAATCTGAGAGCTGAATGGAAAGTGCTAAGTACTTTTAGTACAGAGATTATTCCAAACAGCCCTCTTTATTGTCTTCTGGAATGGAATAGTAAGTATAAAGCATTCAGACTTGAATTGTATTGGTGCTGGTAAAATGGCAGAATGATTCGTGTTTTATATTAAGGAGTAGAAAATTGAAAGTGTAAATACCATCCAGTTTTCTTTGACTTACAATCAAGTGGTACTTGATAAAGGGAATAGCAAAGAACCTGGGATGAGGCTCAAGAAATCACTTGAGGGTAAAATGAAGCCAAGAAAACCACCTCATTTAAAAAAAAACACAAAAAATAATGCACATAGACTGCACACAACCTACCACCCTAATCCTGGAGGGATTTCCCCTCACTGCAACAACAGAACCAAACTGAAGTGTGCTGCAGGCTCTCCTCAGCAAGCAGCAGACACCCTTACTCAAGTATTTGTAGAATAAATGAATTTAATGAGATGAACAATGAGTTTAAAAGACATCAAGAGTACACTTTAAAGCTAATAATTAGCATATCAATCAAATGTCTTAAATTAATTTCTACCCTTTGATCTAGCAATTCCACTTTAGGAATCTGTTTTAAGAAAAAATCAGAAATTCAAGTTTATGTGTAGTTTGTTCATAATAATGTTAATAATAATATTTGAAAATGAGAATAGTAGGCTAAATCTAAATGTCCAATAGTGTGAGAATAACTAGATGATTATACAAATATGTGATCACGCTTCTGAAGGCTAGATAATTTCATTATAAAAATCCTCATTTTCTGCTAAGTAGAAAAAATAAAATGGAAATACACATTTCCTGATAATTAAATGAGAAAGTGATTTTTCTATCTATCTATAAAAGACTGGAAAGAAACATACCAACATACGAATAAGAGATAGTCTTTGAATATTTGGATAACAGAGAGAGTTATTAGTGGTTATATTTTGTACACAGTTTTGTGCTACTTTTTTATTTTGAGAAACAAGATGGAAGCATTAATTTTTAAGATGATATTTTATATCTCGACATTGTAGAACATCAAGATATAATACAAAGTGGCCCACTGATACAGTTTAATCAGAAAGTGTTTACTGTGTGGTAAGCACCGTATAGGAGGCTGTAGATGTTCTTAAAGCACCTTCAGAGAGTGTGGGCCAAGGGCTTGCTATGTAGCCTGAACAGAACAAGAGCATATGTAATGTGTACTAAATTGTAAAGGCTGTTGAGGTGATGGGAAGGCAGTAGGAAGGCAAAGTAGTTGGACTGCTGTAGGCAGAATGGCTGAGACTGCCAGAGGTGCAGGTTTCCTTGCAAAGGACAGAGTATTCCAAGCAGGCCAAGCTATAGAGTAGAAATGAGCATCAGAATTCAATAAAAGAAGAGAAGGTGAACCAGAGTGAAGTGGAGGTGGTATGGTGGGGACTAGTGGAAAACAAACTTAGATAATTTGGGGAAAATCGTATTTTGATCAGGGTTACGAATTAATCAGAGAACTAATACGGCCAAGTGCACTGGATATGAAAATGGAGTAAGCAAGGCAACTAAGTCATTGCAATTGCTGAATTAATTGCTCTTAATTAATCAAGGATTAGGGGGAAAGAGCTGAACTAATACAAAGAGGATGTACTCAACTGAAGATATAAACTAGAAATAGTCACCATCAAGCGGACTATTTCATGGTCATCAAATGTCCATTTAGACATCAGGAGCAAACAACCTTCAAGGTAAAAAATTGGACAGGAAAAGGAAAAGGAAAAGGAAAAGAATATACTTTATGGATTGTGAGTTAGAGGAAAAAAGGTGAAGAAAACATAAAGGAGCAGTGCAAACACAGGAGGAAGTGTGCTCCCAGCTAAGAAGCACACAGGTCCAAGTGAGTGGAGATTCAGTCCACTCATCAGAGTGCTCACCAAGAACAATGCAGCTGCTTTAAATGTGGAAACTGTCACCAAAGGAACACAACGTTTGCGTTGTGTTGCCGTCTGCAATGAAGGCAAGACCCTGAACATTTTACCTGAAAAGAAAGAATTGACAGCTAAGACATTTTGGGAATTTTTCTCACAAAAGAATGAATTACAAACAAAGGATTAAAGATGGCAGCATGAGAGGTGAGACAGAGGCCTCCTCCTAAAACTGCATATAATATGAAAATATAATTAATACAACTAATCCTGAAAGAACATAGAAAAGAGGGCTGCGCCAGACTGCATACACCTGGAGAAAAGAATAGACCTCATGGAGCAGGAGTGTATATCAATAATACCTTTATTAAAAAAAAAAGAAAGAATTACAAAATCTTAAGAAATCCAAAGAATGGATAATGACAAGTAAACAAGGCAGAATTTAAAAAGAAAGACAGAAAGAAAATCTTGGAAAAAATTACAGGGATATGTTACTGGGAATACTGAGACAGAAGAGGGTGTGCTTTAATGACCTGAGTGAATTAAGTAGAAATATGATTAATCTTGACCCAGAGTGTCCCAGAGAAAAGAGGTCTTATTTATAAAATATATAATTTTTACAGAAAATGCAGGAAACTCAGTGCCCTGAATTGGGAGTGAAGGTAAGTGGTGCCACAGGCTTCAGATAACTTGCAGGAAGAGCCCTGACTCCCCTGTGAGTGTTTGTCTGGTTCTTGCACCAGGTATTTCCAGGGCTCTTGGGAAATAGAAATCTGGATCAATGTTGCCATTTGTCCAGACTTAGTTTTGGCAAGGTATTAACTTGTTGCCTCAGGTCATACATCGATTCCTAGATTAAAGAATTAAAATGTGAATCCAAGTTCTCTGATCCAGCTACCAGCACCACAAGGTGAAGGAAATTGGCCTCCAACTTTTAATTAAATTATGCTGTCTATTCAGGATATTTATCTATGGGGTTATTATGTCACATATAGTAAACATTTCCAAAGAGTCTGATGAAGTCAAGTCCTGGAAAGAGATCTGAAAAGTAACATCTAGTGTGTGTGTGTGTGTGTGTGTGTGTGTGTGTATTTGCAATGCTGTTGGCACTAAGTGAGACAGTTATTAAAGCCTAAAAATATGACTCTGGAAAGAAAATAATTAAAACATTTTTATAGCAAAAAATGTTTGTACAAATTACATAATGAAAAAATTCATTAAATGCAACCAGCAAAATGAAATGGAAGGATAAAGTGCACCACTTTCTAATACTCTTAGCAAAGAAAAACAAGAGAAAAACTTAGGATTTATGTAAAGAACTATTTTATTTTTCTTGGTTTTTCTTCTTATAGGTAAAGCTGTGTAATTTCTAGATGTCCTAAAAAAGCATGTGAGTCTGTTGTGATCACTAATAATAGTAATTGGTGAGGATATTATGGTCATTGATGTCAGGATTATCTGATGTGATATCTACAAAGATAGGAAAGTGCCTAAAGAAATACTGTTATTGAGCTCCTGGGGATACTTTGTTAATGAGCGTGGGGGTTAAACTACAAGTTTATTACCTGGTACATTTTTAGGGAGAACATTTCTACAAGAGGCACTCATTCAAACTGAACTTAAGAGTATCAGTAAAGAATTGTAACACCTCTGCAGAATGATGCTTTGATAGACTTTGAACATACGTGACCTTATTAGCTAATACAGTAAGATGTTGCCTAGAGTGACCGGCACTAATCACAGTTCTTGTAGAACTGGAAGGAGCTTTAGATGGGAATTCTTGCCAATCTCCTCATTTCACAAATAAGGGAGCTAAGCCTAGACAGGTTGTCACTTGCCCAAGGTCATATCATTAACTAGTAGTAGAGCCAAGATTGGAACCCAGGTCTCCAGAGAAAAGTCATCGGATATACTGGTTTGACAGTTCTTCTGACATTGGTTAGCCTTCCCAATAGCTCCCTGCACGTATCCTGCCCCAGTCCAGAATAATGTACATTCTTACCATTGAAAGGACAAGAACAAGAGGTTATTTATTGATGGGAGGTAAACCAGTGCAAGAAAATGACCATTTAAAAAATGATTGAAGGGTAGTAGATGTACATCATTTCAGCCAAATTTAATAGTTTAAAATTAACATTGAAAGGGTGTATTTATGCCATACATGGTTTATAACAAGATTATCTTTATTCAAAATATGAAGGTTACTGAATTAAATACTTTTTCACCAACATCACCATCATCTCCATTTACTGAGCACTAATAATGAGCCTGACACTACATTCGACACTTTACAAACATAATGTACTCAGCTCTTAAAAAAAAGTATTTCATTATTTTATATAAGAACTGATCTCAAGAAGGTGAAGAAACTTACTTGCAGAATATATGATTATTAAGATATGGAGCTAAGATACTACTTTAGTCATTTTTGGTCCCCAAATGTGTGTTCTAACCACTAATTACATCAGCCCTCAACTGTTCTCACCGTTGTCCAAATAGAAATACTAACAGAGTGGCAAAATTTGCCATTTTGACTAATATCTTCAGGTAAACATTTTAATATTAGGCATCATCTAGAACACCTCTGACTTTATTCATGCCCCTTGCAATACTTCGCTTGAAATGTGTAACTTAGCTCAGGAAAATGCAAAAAATAAGTGATAGGGGAACACCTAGATGCAGTTACAGGTGAAGTGGGCAGAGGACAGGGGTCCCAGGAGGCAATAAGGATCCTCAGGTGGCCCTGGTGGCCCCCCTGGCTCTAGACCAAGACAATTCATGAGTAAGTGGTTGTTAATTCTCAGAAGTTAGAATTTCTGGACTTTTAGAAAAATATTCCAGAAAAATGATAAATACTGCTGCTAAAATGTTTTGCTTATAGAAAGTTGTTATAGATGTCCATAAAAGCTACATCCCTAAATGGCAGCAATTTCAACTATATATTTTTCAAGTATTTTAAAGAACTGATGGCAGTTTGTGGGTGGGAGGCTGGTGACAGGCTCAATATACCTCCTGTCCTGGTAGGGGAGCAGGGAGACCTTGTCAGAGTCCCGGCCTGGGCTGTGCCTTGGACTGCAAGCCTTTTGTGAACTCTCGACCCATAACATATGGGCTTCCTTTCTCAGCTGTGGTCTGGCTCCTTTGAGGTTATCATTTTGCAATGAGTTATTTATCCAATGTCTACCATGTGTCAGGATATAGAAGTCAATAAAAAGACATCCCCTATATTTCCAGAGTTTTCAGTCTAACAGAAGAGACATATATTGAATAAATAAACATAAGTATAAACACATAATTGCAAATTTTGCTAAGTGTTAAAAAGTTAAAAACACTAACACAGGGAGTGGTAGGGAAGCACCTGGAGGCAGTTACAGGTGAGTTGGGTGGAAGACAGGAGTCCCTGGGCTGACCCCCTGCTGAGTCTACTACCTATAAAGTTCAAAGGCCTGTCCTCCATTGAAGGAAGGTGATGATAATGCACATAACCCACAGAGAGAAGTTGAACTAAAACAGAAATAAGGCTAGTTTAGTCTGAAGGAAAGAATATGACATGGAAATCAGACAGAATTACAAATAGTGTACATATTGCCTGGCTGTATAAAACAGTGAAAAAGAGAAGGAATGAAAGTAAATTCATTACATGATATAGCAAAAGGGAATACCAAGGCCTTGGTATCTAGCGATGATGAAGAAAAGCTGCAGTGTCATCGTGCATACTGATGAGGACTCGAATGAGCCCTTTCGATAATAAACAATCCAGTTATATCACAATTCACAGAACACAGCTTTTAAAAGGAAGGCGCTGGCAAAGGCATTGATATCTGTCTAATTCATGTTTTGTTTTTTGTTTCCAAATGATATGCCTGTCCTTTCAACTGATAACAGAAAAGTCTCTCTGTACATCTGACATCTGAGGAAAGGTAAATGTTGGTGGATGGGAACAAACTTTCTCATTTAAGCAAAGCTATGTGGAGTTGGTGTATTTCTGGGACACCTACCAACAAAACACTCATTTAATTTATTATTCTTGAGGCATGGGTCTGATAGTGTTATTTCAACTAGTGATCCTTAGGAAAAATGGAAGATGAATTTAAATTAGAAGGAGATCACCCCTCAACAATATATGGATCTCCTCTGAAAGAGGTGCCTCTTAAGCGCCAACCACTTGTTAATTTTCCATCTCTACATAGCAGGAGGCATCTGTGCTTTCAAATATTATACAAAAAAAAAAAATTCAGAGAGGGAGCTGCTTATACTGAGGACAAGGACTCTGGACCCAGAATTGCCTTCCTGCAGCCCATTCATCCATTCATTCATTCAAACATATTCCATCTACTCAATCATCATTTATTAAATACCTGGTAAGTTTAGGCATTGTTGTTATATGTTAAGCATTAAAAACAATTAGATTAGAACCCATAAATTCTCTAAGAACTTCAAAGTGAAAAGGAAGGCTACAAAATAACTAGAAACATTTTAATCCTGTAAACGAAAAATTGTACCTGACAGAGTTAAATGGGCAAAAATATTTTATTCAAGACTATTGCAATAGGTGAGGGAGATTGAACACAACTCCACTGAGACAATAGGTGGGAGAGTTTTAAGTAGTGAGGTGAGCTAGTGGGAAAGTACTGGAGGACATTAGAAGGGAGGGTAGTCAGTAAAATTAGTCCCTCTGTGTTTGCTAATTGGTGCTTATCTTATGGAAGTTAGGCTCTCATCTTCACACTGAGACTGGGAGATAGAGGTGATATCTCTCTTGATTACATTTCAAAGGGATGGCTTCTAGATCCTTGAGCAGGGGCCTTTCTGAGTAGTAAAACTGGCAAGAGGTTGGGAGAATACTTATTTCTCAAAGAGAAAAGGAATACATTTAAAATTATTTCCTAAAGTAAATGCTCTAAGAAAAGGGAGCAGGGGCCTTTAGGAAACAATAACCCTGGCTCAAGTTTAATCAAGCTGAGGGGAACATGAAGGCCATCTTGATCAATACAGTGTGCTACATGAAATGATGGAGTTTATAGGAACATACAGGAAACATATAGAACATATAGGAAAATACGTGTTAAATTACATTGAAGGTATACGTTAAGACTGCTGTGGGGTCATTTAAAAGTTAGAGTAATGGGCAAGATAGTGTGATCAAAAGAAAACTGGAGTCTGAATTATTTGGGATTTTAACCTTGACTCCTGCTTGCTACACCAGTGTTATATTGGACAGGTCAAGCCTATTGGAGTACTATTTTTATCTTTGATGGAGAAATGACTATCTACTACTAATTCATAGTATTGTGAATATCAAATGCAATAAGATTTACCTGGAACAACATTTAAATAGCATCGCAGCAAATAAATGCAATGTAAAATTGCTAGACATTATCGACCAAGCCCATGAAAAACTGAAAACAAAAGTCAAAGAATTACTTCCAAAAGTCTCCAAATCCAGTCAGTTTAACAAGTATACAGTTGTGAGTTTTCAAGTAACCGGTAATTCTCTTTCCATATGTAAATCCAGGCAGGGGACAATCCCAGGGCAAAATGCCTTCGAACCCAATATCAGTCAAAGGGAGAAATAAAGTTTAAAGCATGTTTACTGCTTACAAGGAGTCATCCTGCACCTCTCTCCCTCTCCTGCTGCAGCAGAAACGAGTGAATCCTCCCCCAAGCCTCTCAGGTAAGATAAGACCTCACTTGCCCAGATAATTACCCATGGATATGGACATGAACTACTTCTCTCCACCTCTTGGAAATGCCTGTTGATATGGAGATACACTAAAGCCAGGTAAAATATTCTAGAAATATTGTAATTTTACCCACAGTCCACCCCTCCAGAAATCTATCCTTACAATCTACTTGCTCCTCCTCTTCCCCAGTGGTCCCTGGGAGAGACAACTGGAGCATCGTAACCAGAACAATGAAATACAAAGCACCAGCAATAAAATCATGATAATCCTCAAACCAGAGGATTTAGCTAGGTTCAAAGTTGTATGTAGATGAAGTCCATAGTTTGGCCATTCCATAGGCAGGCAGTAGTTGAAGAAGTAGAGAGTTCAGAGCAATCATCATCATGCAGCTGCAGCCAGGGGGTGCATCCAGGCCACAAGGACTGTAGAAGAAAATAACCTTAAGGGCAATACATACTTTTATGACATCAGCATAGGCAAATCTTGCCCATCAGGTAGGATACATGCAAGAGAATGGTTCTGTGATAGAACAGTGGCAGGAATGGGATTTCATCCTGGTCTAGTATAACAGACTTTCACCTCCTTCCCTGTGGGAGTTACACATCAGTCAATATGTAGGGCTACAAGAGGTACATGCACTGGCCATAAAGATAAAACAAAACTTCCCCATAAGATGGCATTACTGGGTGTTTTGGGCACACTACTGTTATCTTTGGGGGCTACTCTGCTGTTAACCCAGGAATACACAGGAGGCCAGCTTCCAGGCCTTTTCCCCAAGGTGCCAGAAGGGCCAGCCATCGCTGGTTCATGTGTCCAGGGCCACTTCCACTCAACACTGTCTCCAGGGTTTAATGCACTAGGGGCTGGCAGCAGGATGTTGCTCTGCTGGCCATGTTATGGCTTCAATAACTTCTTTTTGGTTTGCACATACAGTTGTATAGGAGAGGCAGTGTATCCACAGGGCTCAAGGCTCCTTTTTGGGGCTTCTCATTCAAATGCTGGAGCACTGTCCATAAGCGAACCGACCAGCCCCATGGACTATTGGTGTCAGACTTCAGGCCAGATTTCAACAAACTGTTGTACCTCTCTATCATGCCTGCCCTGGTAGGGTTTTATGGTGCATGAAACTTTCACTTTATTCCTAATTGTTGCACCCATTCTCATAACGCATGTCCAGTAAAGTGGGTGCCCTGATGGCTCTCAGTAACCTGCGGCTGGCCATAGGCTTCAAAGAGACACTCTAGGCCCCTCTTGGTGATTTGCTGATATCCAAGACATGCAGGAAAAGCAACCAATAGTCCAGTAGCCATGTCTACACAAGTTATGGCATACCGATATCCTTCTGATATGGGCACAGGCCCAATGTAGTATCTGCCACCTGACAAGGGGTATTGACCAGTTTACTTTTGTCCCATGTTGCTGGGGAACTCGGTGTAAGTCCCTCTTAGAGTGCACCAGGCACTCCCCCTGGGCTCTGCTGGCTTCTTCAAAGGTCAACGGCAAGCCCCACTGACGGATATAGCTCACATTGTTTGTTCCCACATGTAATGTAACCATTGGGCTACATCAGAGGCAGGCTTTCCTTCCAGCCAGCACACTTTGGCCAATGTGTCTGCTTCATCATTCCCTGGGGATGACAAAGGCAAATGGCCAGTCACATGATATACTGTAACTGTCACAGTCTGACCAGAGGCCCACAGGTCTTGCCACAACTCCTGCCCCCAAAGGGGCTGGTGACCAACCATCCGGTTGGCATGGTACCATGTCAGTAGCCACAGCATCAAGCACCAATGGACAGCCCAGCTGTCAGTGCAGACAACTATAGGGGAGGGCTTCTGAGTGATCATGACCCATACTGCACACAACTCAGCCCATTGGATGCTCTTTCCCTCTCCATCCTCAATCCATACTGTTTCAGTCTTAGAATGGAAAGCCACAGCCCTCCACTTCAGGGGGTGCCAATGACAAGCTGTCTGTATACCAAGCATCTTCAGGTATAGGGGCTTTCCCTCCTGATTAAGACTCTCAACTACCTATGGCTCAAAAGCAAGTTCTGATTTCCACTGGTATAGGTCTCTGGCCCCAATAAGTGTTGGAGTTCTCCAGTTAAGGGGCTAGTAGAGAGGGTGCTATGCTACTGTAAATAGTGCCCCATTTGGCCAGTGTAGGTGTCTGTGCCATGCCACTCAGTGGCCTTTGGGTCCAGTCTTGTACCCACCCCATGATGGGATAGATGGTTATTACCTTGGTTGGAGGTGTTCCAGTGATAGACTCCATAGTCAGCAAGGTGGGGTACACAGCAGCCAGTTGCTTCTCTGTCAGTTTATACTTGACCTCTGCTCTGTTCCATAGCTGTGACCAGAATCCAAAAAGTTGGCTTGTTCATTCAAGCTGCTGCCAAAGACTCCATCTATAACCATCTGCAGTTACATGAACATGTAGCTCAGAGGGCCTTGATGAGTCCATTACGATAAAGGACTGCACAGCCATGACCACTCGCTTAGCAGCAGTAAAAGCAGCTGCACATGTCTCATCCAAGTCTTATCTGGTGCCCTTTCATACCAACTGGTATAAGGGCTTCAGAGTTTGTGCCAAGTGCAGGATAAACACTCTCCAGTAGCCCAAGAGACCCAAAAACTCTTGTAATACTTCCACAATTGTAGGGGTAGAGAAATCCTGAACCTTGTCTATGACAGGACAACCTCCAAGAATTTTACAGAAAAACCAGGTCCCTGAACCTTGGTGCACAGCCCGTTCTTTCTCCTGTGGATGTTCCAGCAGTCTAGGAACTGACCCCTCTAAATCTGTAAGAGAACCAGAGTGAGCATAATATCATCAGTGTAGTGATACAGCTGCAGCTTTTGCAGTTTCTTCCATGTGGCCAAGTCCTGTGCAACAAGTTCATGACAGATAGTGGGACTGTGAAGGTATCCCTGTGGAAGGACGGTGAATGTCCACTTCCAGCCTTCCCATATGAAGGCAAACTGTTCCTGACTTTCCTGTGCTATGTCAATAGAGAAGAAAGCATTAGCAAAATCTACAACATAATGATATGTTCCCTGTTCATGACTGAGTGTGTCCATAATGTCTGCTATAGAAGGGACAGCAGCATGCAAAGCGGGTATGACTTTATACAATTCACTGTAGTCCACAGTCATATACCAGGAGCCATCTGAATTTTTCACTGGCCACACTGGGGAATTAAAAGGACTTGAGTGGGCTTTATAATGAGCAACTTCTCTAACTCCTGTGGAGTTTCTCCAATTTCCTGGCACCCCCAAGGCAATTTATACTGCATAGTATTTGTCACCCACTGAGATACAGGCAGAGCTACAGGTGGGTGCTTAGCATGTCCCCTCAGAACTGCCTTTATCATATGTATCCTCAGTCTGAAGTCACCTGCAGCAGTCTGTAACCACAGGCCCTGCAGGATATCTATCCCCAAAATATATTCAGGGATAGGAGAAATGTACAGTATACTCCTTTGGGGGTAAATGTCCTTTCCCCAGTGAGATTTGGGCTTTCTTCACTCTGGTTGCCTCACCCCCATAGCCATATATCACAGCAGGGGTCATGGGAAAACTCTCAGGGTTTCCATGAATCAGAGAACACTCAGCTCCTGTGTCCACCAGCGCCAGGACACATTGTGCATTCACAGGAGACCAATGAATTGATAATTCTTCATGTGGCCTCTGGTCCCCACCACGTCCCCCAAGGTGGGGACCTTGACTTCCCCTCAGTTGAACCACAATGCCCAGTCATCCTCCTGTGGGGGTGAGGGCTCAGGCAAATCCTGAGTCCTGTCCCCAAGGGAATTTTGCAGGGACACAGGCCAGGCTGGCTTTGACTCTGGTTTCCGTGTCCTGGACTTCAGTGGCTGGAACTGCTGCTTTGACTTTCATTGGTGCCACAGTTCTAACAAGATCCTATTGGGCTGCCCATCAAGTTTTTCTTTCACTACTCTGGCCTTTATCAAGTCAACCCACATCTGGGTCCTTGAGACCTTCACAGGGTCTTTTGCACTTCTCCTTTCAGTCATAGTCTGTACTTCCTTCCATTCTCTTATTGTTTCAACCTCTCCCAGATCTGCTAAAATATGAGTAGTCTTACTTATGGGTTGCCCTAGGTGGGGGACAAGTGTAGTCACTATGGACCCAAAGAGGGATGTGGGAGCTGTAGGCACCACCAGATTTCCTATTATTATGGTGAACAACCCCTGGGAGTCCATATTATAGATGACATTTTTCATGCCCAATTCCTGCAATACCTTCTCGAGCTCTACATGTTTTCCAGCTAGTGGGTAAATATGGTAAATCACCGTGATTAGGCCAAAATGCCCTGATGGAAGCTGTCAGCCATTCTAGAAGTGTCTGATTCCCTGAGGTGTGATGGACACTTTTCAACCACTGCTGGATGGAAGGGTGAGTCATAAGGGAAGCCAGTCTACCCATCTTAGTACCCAGCATAACAATATTTTCCACCCCCATATCCCACAGACATAAAAGCCATGTAGGTAGAGATTCCAATGGCTTCTGACTATACCAGACACTTGTGTCCACCAGCTCATCCTGGGTATGGGGGCCAAGCCTAGAGTTCTCCACAACCTGGGGAGGGGGCGGCTCCTCCCCCCAAAGAGCCCACAGTTGTTTCCTTTTAATTTTTTTAACTACAGCCAGGGGGGCCTTTAATACAGGAGAGGCTGGTGCCTTTGGTGGTGGCCTCAGCAGCAGATTGGCCCATAGCCCCACCTACTCATCTTCTCCCCCCATAATCTTCCACCATCTCCGCATCTGAAGGCACAGAATTTCCTCCCCCTCCCCCATGGCCTCCTGCAATGCGGCTTCTCCTGCTGCCTCCCACCTCTCCACTGCTAAGGAATCTTCCAGGAGCATGATCTGTCTTCTCAACAACTGTCTCTCTTCCTTAAGGGCATCCCATAGGTCATCACCCAGCTCCTCCAAGCAGTGCCAAAGTGTGTCTCTCTCCTGCCAAGGTCCCTCTCTCTCTGATAACCCTCTCCCTCTCCTGTATAATCCTCTCTCTCTCCTCAATAACATTTTCCACTATCTCGAGGAAAAGAGACCCTATAATGCCAGCTGCTACACAGCCACTCAGGGCCTCTAAGTAGTCTTCTATTTCACAGACAGCTAATTCTGCAGTTTCTGGTGTCTCTACCCTTCCCCAGTTCTGGAGAAGACCCCACCCCTCTAGGAGGTGCATTGACCTAGACCAATTCCCCATTAAGGGCTCCCAAATTGGAAGCCCCACAGAGAGGGGGCTCACAGGTGAAGCTGCACCCTCTTGGGCCTCCCCACTATCCACAGGTGGGGTTCTGGGCATCTCCCTACCATCTCTAAGGGCAGCCAGCCCAAGGGTCACACCCATGTAGACAGATTTTGGGTTCAGAGGTTCTGCTGACTACTTCCAGATGTAAATCCTGGGAGGGGAAAATCCTTGGATAAAAAGCCTTTGAACCCAAAATCATTCATAGGGAGAAATAAAGTTTAAAACCTGTTTATTGCTTACAAGGAGTTGTCCTGCATTTCTCTCTCTCCTACTGTGGTATAAGCAAGTGAATCCTCCCCCCAGCCTCTCAGGACCAGATATGCCCTAGCTCACCCAGGTAATTATCCCTTGATAAGGAGATGAACTTCTTCTCTTCACCCCTTGGAAACACCTGTAGATATGGAGATGCACTAAAGCCAGGCAAGAGATTCTGGAAATATTGCAATTTTACCCACACCATATAACCCATCGTCTACCAACCAAAAAATTCCTATTTGAAAATGTATCACTTTATCAGTCTATCATAATCTACATACCTGTAGATTTATCAATCTGTAGGAAGAAAACACAAAAGAGAAAACTACAGACTATATTTCAGATCTATCAAGAGATTAATATAAAATGCCCAGGCAGGGTTTATTGTATGAAAACAAAAATTGCTTTATGTTAGAAAATTTGCTAATATGTTCGTTCACGTAATCAGTAAGTCAGAGGGGAAAAATGCTATTTTCAAAAGATGCTGAAAGGAAATTTTACAATATATAACAACCAATTCTTAGTATTAAATTATGGGAAGACAGTAAAAGAAAGATAGTTATGTTTTAAAATAAAGGCTATCTGTTGAAGTCAACAGAAAACATCATACTTAACCTTGAAACACCAGAGGCATTCCCATTAAAATCAAAACAAGACCAGAAAGCACTGACACTACTAGCATTGCTCTGGGAGAGGAGCCAATCAATTGCAATGATCAGCAGTTATAACCATTAGTACTGTTAAAAAAGAAGAAATATGATTCACAGCATTATCAGATAAATTAAGATATTCTACTGCAAATGAATTAGAAATATTGAAAGATAATAAAAGAAACTTCTCACAAATATACAGAACAATAGAGTTCTATATAGTAGCCAAAAATGTTCACTAATCTTAAATTTTAAAATATCACATTCTCAATAGTCTTAACAATTAAGTTATAAAAAAGAAACACTCAAGGAGTTCTTGAGAAAAATTTCCAACAGTAATGAGGATGAAATTAAATGGATGAACAGAGAGACACAATATATTTTTAAAAGAGAAACTGAATATTATAAAAATAAATCAATTATTTTATTAATTCATTAGTATGATGTGATTCTAAACAAATTAAAGAAATATTGAACTTGACAAAGTAGTTAAAAAATAATAAAGCAGTTATAAAAACTATCTATATGGTTAAAATCAAAACCACAATATAACTGAATGAAGAAAAAAGTGAAAGATTATTGTCCATCTTCTTCGACCTCTCCAGCCCCAACACTCTCCCAAAGTGTCCAAATAAACAGAGTAGCTAGGGACCTCTGAAGAAGAGCTGCCAACTACATGTTAAAATGGTGGCTGCCAGAGGTGAGCACCAGGATGTATGAAATGCGTGAAGGAGTTCAAAAGGTACAGACTTTCAGTTGTAGGATAAATAAGCCCTGAGGAATGTAATGTACAGTATGGTGGTAGTTAACAGTATTGTATTGTATATTTCAAAGTTGCTAAGAGAGCAGATCTTAAAAGTTCTCATCATAAGAAAAAAATTGTAACCATGAGTGGTGACAGATGTCAACTAAATTTACTGTGGTGATCATTCTTAACAGGTGTATATATCAAATCATTACATAATGCACCTAAAGCTAATATAATGGTATATCTCAATAGAAAATGAAAACAAATAGAAAGATTGTATTATTAATAGACAATACTTAATATGTTACTGGCACAAGAAGTGATTGCAGGATACCTTAAGAAGATTAACTATCACCAATGTGGTAAGAGGTGATAATTCAGTGCCCAAAACCATGTCTGGCTCACTGGAAGCATAGGGTGCTTATGGAATGAAAATGTGGACTCACTATTTGGTGCTACAGCAATTGTTCCAGAACCAAAAATAGTCTTTTCATACACTCTGCACCCAATTATTTCAGGTGGATTAATAACAACATATAAGAAAACAAAAATCTAACAATAAGATGGAAACTTAGATAACTATTTATGTGGTTTCAGAATGGGGAAATTGCTCAGAATAAAAACAGCAAAATAAATGGCACAAGAAAAATAAAGAATAAAGATGAATAAAGATTACTTAAACTTTGAACATTGAAAATTCAGAAGAAATAATAAAGTGAAGGAAATATTCAGATACATATATTAAGTATAGCAGTATCACCCTTCATGTGTGAAAATATGTGCTATTAAAATTATAACACCAGTAGAAAATTCAGAAAAGGACATACAGAGTAATCTCAAGACTTATCTATGAAAGCAAACATGTAAAAATATGTTTGTTAGTAGTTTACAAGGAAAGAATTAAAACATAATACTATTTTATCTCCCATATCAGTGTGGGTGAAGTAACATAATATCTAGTACATGTAGTAAAATTGAAGTTTCTCTTGCACACTGCTGGCTCAAGTATAAGAACCTGGAAGTTTCTGGAAAGTCAGTTGGCAAATTGTATTAGGAGTTTTAAATAACCTTTGGGCCAGAAATTCCTTTTATAGGATTTTTTTCAAAATATGTGAATTTTGATCAGATGTAACCTAAATATCCATAAATATGAGAATAGTTGTATAGATTACAACACAACTATAGAATGGAATGTTACAAACATTTTACATCATGTTTTAGATAATATTTAATGAATGCAGAAATGCTCATAATAAGGGGTTTAATAAAAAAAGTGAGATGAAACTTTATATTCTATGAATATAATTTTGTTACAAATGTGTATGCCTAATATAAGACATGCTTGAAATCTACTGAAGCATTACTCTTGATTGTGGGTAGACTTTACTCTTTTTACTCTGCAGAATGTCCTAATTTTTAAAAATTGTTATAGTTACTTTGGTTATAAAAGTACTAACAAAACATAAAATAGCAAAAGCCTGCAAAATGTTTGTTGTCACATTAATTTAACAGTAAGCCCTAATATCCCCAAAATATTGAGCTTATAGTATATAGATTATGAATACGATTTCTCTAAACTTAACCCAACTCCTAGCCATAACCCTAGTACTAACAATATTGTTCCATAAGCAGCAAAGTCAACTGCATGTTCAAAATTTTCAAAAGTACTTTTCTCACATTACCAGAAACAATGTCAAATTATGTATAGTATAATCTTAGTATTTTGGACCATAGAAGAGAGATAATGTAAGTTTTATACTAGACACTGCAGAACAATGAAAATTGTATACTTTATATCAGGTACCCATCTTTTTCTAATCCATTCATATTAACTTATTAAACAAATACTTATTGAGGATTAAGTAGAGTTACATTCTTAAAAAGATTACATTAAGCCAGGAGTTATAAATTAAAACACTACAAAAATAATCAAGAAGATGGTTTTTCTGGGACAAGTTGAGTTTTGAACTCCAGAACTTTTAGAACTTTTATTTACTGAGTCAAGGAACACTCCTTGTTTATCCCTGTAATCTCAGTGAAACTCCTTATCCTCTTTACTTTCATACAGTTATTTCCCCTCATCTTTGTATTTACTGCTTGTTTTCATCATGTATTTCTTTTTTTCAATTAGTCCTTCCGTCAACTTAATGATTCACAAGAGGATCCACTAGCCTGTTCTAAACCTAGTGACACTCATTAAATAATTGGAATTAATTCCATGTTTCAGTCAGATACAAAATTATTGCTGAACTGGTGCATTAAATTTTAGATTATTTGCCCTGTTCACAGATAATGCCTTTACAGGTATTGTCTATTCAATACTGTGTGTGTCTAAGACTGAGTGACTTTTCTAATATCTAGCTATGAAATTAAACTATTGAATATTTAATGACGTTTAAATATTAATGTTCTTAGAGGCCAGGAATATATAAAAATGGGATTCATATTTTATTCCTTTAGATAATGGTAGTGAAACAACACTCATTGCATCTTTTGAGCATATAGATGGGTAGTTTGGTATTGAAGGTGAAACTAAGTGAATGCCCATCAAACAGAGCTAGCTGGAGGCCAGGGCTGTTGACTGTAAGGTGTCAATACCAGTTGTATATTAGTGGTTATTTGCAGGATTTTCTAAAGCAAATGACTTATTTTATTTACTAATATTGAATGAAGTAATTAAACACTGTTATAGGATAAGAATAAAATTATAATCCACCCCTTTTTCATTAAAAAAGCTGTTGTGAAATTTAAGCACATTTTAATAAGACGCCATGAAATATACAGACTAAGACAAAGCAGAAACATAATGTACTTAATTGTGCTTAATACAAGTATACTTTACCAAGATGAAAGAGATATTGCTTGTGTTGCTGAAATATACAGAGAACATGAAAACAGCAGGAATTACAGTTTAGGCACTCATATAAATCAGTGATGTCTGAATTGGGGTGAGTGGACCATGAGACATAAGTGGTAATCCATTGAAAGGTGGGAAGAAAATATTAGCACTAATATTTATATATTTTCCTGAAGATGAAATAAAAATTAAAATTCTTAATATTAGAAATGTAAATAGGTACTGTAGTCTTCACATGCTTATTACATTATGTTTCCTTTTTTGTGAAGAATCCATGAGGTATCCAAGGGAAGAGTGGAGGTTGAACATCAAAAGGATGTTTGTTTTCAGCATTTTGTAAGGCAGTGTAGTTTGCATGTGTCTCAGGTGGTTATATTGATAATATTATCTAGTATTAACTATACTAACCTTCTGAAAATGAACAAGTGGTTCAAAATAAATACTGCCAAATAACCCTGGCTTGAAGATAATACTTTTTTTCTTTTTTCTTTTTTTTTTTACATTTTTTTTATTGTGAAATGATTATCACAGAAAGTTTAGTTAGCATCCTTCAACATACATAGTTACAGATTATTTTTTCTTGCGATGTGAACTTTTGAAGTTTTTTCTCTTAACAACTTTTCGATACACAAGACATGATTGCTCACCATGCAACGAACAAGTCCCAATACAGTGAACAAGCTCCCACAAGGTGAACAATGCAAGGAACATAGTGAACAAGTTCTCACAAGGTGAACAATGCAAAGGCAGTCATATCAGAGAAACTAATTCAGTTACTATAATCAATCAAGTCAACTATGATTATTTATGTGATTTTTATACTTAAATTATAAGTGAATCCCACATTTCCCCCTTTTTTGTTTTAATTGACGGAAATGCATATGCATATATTTGTGGAAGGTACCGGAATAATGATTAGCTGGGCTCGGCCTGTGACATAGCTCGTCACAGGCAATGTCTCTCTCGCCTGGAGGGGTGAGGTTCTATGCCTCACCTCAGTTGGCCCCCATGTTGCTCACCTGAGGTCCCTTGTGACTGTACCTGTCTTAGGTTGTTCCTCCCATGAGGAATCTTACCTGTCTCGAAGATAATATTTTTAAATACAAATGAACAGCAACCTCCTCCCCACCCCATAAAAAAGTTACAACTGAAATTCTGCTGTTAGTATGGGCTTTTGCCAGCCACATTTCAAGGAAATCAATGAAGATCTAATCAGGTCTGGTTTCTTAAAATAGTCCACTAAATTATTTGAAATTATAAAATTATTAAGAAAAATATTTGAAATATAAACTTTTATACACTATTTTTAACAATAAGCCTCATCCTAAGCATATATCATGCCTTGAAATAATAGTTTATAATAGTAGTACATACACACACATACGTATCATTTTTCAAGAAAAGGAATACATATATAGATTCTGATCCTGCATAACTGTTTATTTTAATATTTATATTTATTTTTAATTATTAATGATATCTGTACTTGATCAAAGAAATTTAGAGACTGCTATTTGTGATAGTGAATTTGAATTTAGAATCATCCTTGGCAATTGGACTAGGGTTGGTTTAGGCCAAATAGTAGGTGCTAAGGCCAAATGAATATTAAAATACACAGCCAAAATGTAAATCTACGCATCACATGAGAGACAAAGAATGTGTGACAGTGATTTTGGTTTACTGACTAATCAACACTCCAGTAACGGCTTTTCCTGACGGCCCAAAACATTTTCATAATACCACTGAAGCCAATTTGGAAAGCTTGTGGTGCTATATCTGATCTCCAGGGAAAGAATCCCAGGGGAAGTTCCTGAGTCTGATGTCTCATTTCTATGTAAGTTTTTCTCCTAAAGTGGCTCACCATTTATAATGGTCATGTACAGATTATCCTTCAAGGGTGGACTGGTAACATCCCCTTCCCTTTTGTCTTGACTAGTAGTAAGGATACTACAAGGCATTTCAGAATGCCTTGTAGACTACGTTCCAAGCTTTATTTAGGTCAGGTTAAGCAAAGGGGATACATTTCTGTCCTACAGGTTGTGTTCTCTGATCATGAATACCCCATCTAGCAAGGAGTGTTGGACCTCTGGGACAGCAAAAGAAGTTTGGAAAAGCTACTATCTGGGGCTATCTCTGGAATCCATGCCACAGTAATGATGAAACCCTAAGCTTGATGTTTACTGCATAGCAAAGTGATTTGGAATTTCCAAGGGTGACAGTAGGAAAGAAAATCCAAGTCCTTCTAGTGGGAGAGTGCTCACTTTCTCTAAAGCCAGAAAGTTGCTGCTCTAGAAACGGTATCACTTTATAGAGGAGTACTCTTGAGCATACTACTATACTCTAAAAATAAGCTGTGGTAACTTTGGAGGCCCAAGATAAAAATAGACATAGAGCTAACTCATCCTGGTTCTCCTGACATAAAGTGGGAGAGAGTGTCCAGGCAAAACGTGAGACCTGTGCTTGAGACAACTCTGAGGAAAACAAAATTACCCACTAGGATGACTTCATATCAGACTCATATCTGAAAAGTCATAACTAGATTCATACCTGAAAAGTCACTAAAGTTAGTTTTATTGAATTTTGCCTTTAGAAACAGATTGTCCACATCAAGGCAATAAATAGTTGGTGATAGATGATTTAACTCAAATGGCCAGTATTTCCCATTACAGATGAAAAAAATCTACGATATCAAGTGTGTTATGGGAATAAATCTTCTCTTTTTATGGATTTTCTGCTAACAGTCATTCAAAAGAGAGGGGCAAAAATTTTAAACAGCTTTATTTACAATAAGTTGCATGTACTTGAACTGTGTAATTTGATAAGCTTTGCTTTGTGTATATAGCAATGAAAACATCACCATGATCAAAACAGTGAATATATTTATTGTCCTTTTGAGGGAGTATAAGAGCCAAGTGGAAGCTTTTGAAGGAATACTTTTTAAAATAAGAAGAAAATTGGGCTTGACAGATTGCTGAGGAATATTAATTTTAAGGAAGGGGAGAAAAAAATATTAGAGACCGACAAAAAAGAAATCAGAAGTGAGGTAGAAGGACTAACACCAGGGCTGAAATAAATGATGAAGACAGGTCTGAAAAGGAGGGAGCACAAGAGTGATACAGGGTGCCAGAAGCCCAACAGATGAAGGACGGAAGCATCTATCATGCTGCACGGGAAGGTACTTGTGCGGAAAGACTTCAATCAAAGTGACGAGGATGGAACTCATAGTGCCAGTGATTTCATGGAAATGGGGTGCAGCGAATGGTGATCTTGAATGGAGATTACCCTTTTCAGAAACTTGGCTCCAAAGGCCCAGGGAATTGTGGTAGTGAGACAAGGTTGCAGGGTCCATGAAAGGTTTAGGATTTGTTCTTTTTGTTTATTTATTTTTAAAATTGTTTATAATTCTTCACATCAATAGAATTTCAGACAGAGCAAATAAGAAGATGGTGAAGATACAATTGAAGCCGGGATAACTAAGAATGTGAAGCAAATTAAAGAGAAAGGGGAGAAGATTCAGAGAACAAGTGCAAGGTCATGCTCCAGGTTAAGGAGGGTCTTTCTTTTACTAAAGGATGAAGAAGAGAGGTAAATATCTCTCTAATTTGGTCTTCTGTGTTTTCTTCTATCTCTCCTGTTCTGATTTCTCAATCGGTTGGTTAAACTCATTTTTCTCCACCCAAGCTTCTTTTTACTTCAGAAGTTCCTATCTTAGTAATCAGTACCACCATCAATTAAGGAAAAAAATCTAGAAACCATTCTCAGTCTGAGTCTTCCCTTTACCTTTCATATGCAGCCCATCCAGATATCCTTCTGTGCTACCTTCAAAATTGGTCTTGAAGTTAATTACTCCTGCTCAGGCCAAATCATACCTATCTTCTATACTCCCACTAAATAAAGTTCCTTAATGGATAAAGTGACCATATACTTCACTTCTTAACTTAAACAAAGCATTTTTGAGACAGTTAAAGAATGTTATTTATACTCATATGGAACATGAGACAAAATTCAAGGGTCCCAAGGTGAATGGTCACCCTGCTAAGGGATGCTCTTGTTTCCCCCGTCTCTATACAGTCTGTTACTCAGAAAACTGAGAGTGAAGAGTAGTAAGATAGTGTCAACACCCCTCCCCACTTGCCTTCAGCTGTAAACATCCTGGAGGCATCTACTGGACATACAGTTAAAAGAAACTCCAGCCAATGGCCTATAATGAGTTGCATGAGCTGATTCCTGCTCACATTTCCTAACTCATCTCAGAACCTATGCTCCTCCTTTTCTCTTTTATACTGTTGGTTAAATGGGTCTCTTGCCTTTTTTGTGTACCTTAAACATATTGTTTCCTGCCTTGGGGCTTTTGCATTTATTCTTTCTGCATAGCATGTGCTTTTCCAGCATTTTCCTATGGGTATCTTTTTCTGGTAAATCAAGTCCAATCTCAAATGTCATTACCTCAGAATGTTCTTTCCTCATTACACATGTAGCACATTTTTAATCTTCCAAAAATGCTTATCCCATCACTTGTGTATGTCATTCATAACATCTGTTACAACCTGTCATTCATTACTTAGTTTGTTTACTTCTTTGTTTTCTTTCACTGAAATGTACTTCCATGAGGTGAAGGTCTTCATAAGAGCACAGAATGTTGTACTCAATTTGGGAAGCAGTTTGGCACTATCTAGTAGAGCTGAGCATAGGGAGGTGATATGATCTAATTATTCCACTCCTAAATATATACCCATCAGAAATGTACAAGCATGTTCATCCAGAAACATATGCTAAAATTTTTAAACATTACTATTTTTAATAACCCCAACTAGAAGCATATCAAACATCTGCCTATAGTATAATGGATAAATAAATTATATTCATAAAATGGGAGACTACACAGCATTGAGAATGACAAAGCTATACTGTAACTAACATTGATGAGCATACATAATATTGAACTAAAGAAGCTATAGACAAAAGAGTATAGATGGTATGAATAATAAATAAATAAAAAGGAAGAAGAGAAAGAAAATGAAAAGGAAACTGCAGAGTTACCTGTGTTTGAAGTCAGATGAATTGGGGGCTAGGGACCATAGCAAAGCTTCTGGGTTGCTGATAACATTTGGTTTCTGGTTAAGGGGCTGGCTTATAAAGGCATATTACATTTTTGAAAACCCATCAAGCTGCAAATATATGTGCATTTTTTTATGTCATGTTATACTTTAATAAAAAAATAATTTTTAAAATGTTTGTGGATATGGCAGGATACAAGGATTGAGAATGCTTGTAGTAGCTAGTATTTGTGAAGGTACAAGGGAATTAGTTGGAACGATCGCCCAGCAGTGTACAGCTCCAAGCCGAGGTTGGAGACTGGGAGTTTACTGTGGCCCTACATGCACAACTGTGTGATTACCTCCAATTTCATTTCAATAGGTCTGGTGTAAAAGTAGAAGTGGGATGTTCCAGATCCAGGCTGGAGCTTTTCAGAACAGGGCTGGCAGAAAGTTAAAAGGGAAAGGAATTTAATGTTGTCAGCAAGAGATTCAGTCTAGACTGCATGAGAAGGAAAATGGAGTTTATTCATAGACTGAGGAAAAGTAGGGAGATAAGGAATAAGAGACTTTAGAGGCTTCAATTACAGTTGTAGCAGGAATAAATAAGTGAGAAAATGGATAGCTGTTAGTACAAATGGGAATTTATAGCTAAAAACTAAAGATGGGTATTTCAACGTTACTATAAGATCCAAGGCAGAGTTTGTGTTTGAAGCTAAGGATAGGGTGGATGTGAAGGTCACTAGCAATTGGTGATGAAGCTAGCAATTGGACTGGTCTCTGCAGGGCACTGAACTAACCCAAATATTGATGAGAATTTGAGTGGAGGGGAAGTGACAAGCATGGTGCTGAATCCTTTGATAAATGGGGAGAATGACTCAGAGGCTCATTCAAGACTCTGGATTATAGAGTCAAGTGGCATGATATGAATGAAGACAGGCTCTGTCTGTAGGGCAGGTGGGGTGAGGGCTGTGTATGCTGATGTGGGGTGGAATGAGCTGGAGACCAGCAGAATGCTGACACTTTTCTATGCAGAGACTCCCCGTCCTTGTGACTTCACCCTCTCCATTTCAGACAGCTGGAATTAGTGTAAGAGAAAGGGGCAATTTTCAGCAAAAGCAAGGAACTGAAGGAAATTTTTGATGAAGAGATGTGAAAGAGGGCTTTGTTTTGCTTTGCTTTGCTTTGTTTACCACAGAACAGGGATTTTAGAAGGAACAGATTAAGTTTTAAGAGGAGAAGATCAGCAAATCTAAGTAAGAACAGTCTAGCACAAATCTCTATGGAATTCAGAGTGAAGGGGTACATTTTGGGTTCTAATTAAGGGTGACAAGGATGTTAAGTGTGATATTGCAATATCTCAGAGTTCCACATATCTCTGCTGTCTAGTTGTTTCAACATTTCTACAAGGCCAGGATTCAGGTGTTGTTAGGTAATCCACGATGTAAGCAGAGGGACTGTTTTTCAGGGTTCTAACAGACTGTTACTGCAAATCAGTTGTAATGCCCCTGGAAAATTCTAGGCTAAGGTTATAAAGGAAAGATAATCTAGTTCCTGGAACATATGCCTTCTTAGTAAATTGTAGCAGTTTCCGGTGGATGGGAAAACTCCTTCAGAAGGAGCCAGAGAACTGCAAACTGGTTCCTAAAGTAATGATTCATGGTATTGATTCCTGATTCCCTACTGAGATGGTAGCTAGTAACCAAGGAAAGTAGCCTTCCCTAGGCTGGAGTAAAATGTAAACAAGGAATCTCCCTGGGGTGGACTGAAAGAAACTCTTAGAAAGAAAAACAAACTGTTTCTGAGAGCAGGCTATGCAGTCATGGAAGAGAGAAAGTAAATGAGAAAGAAGCCATGCTGGCTCTGTGGCAACAGTCTCTATCCCGAAGGAGCAGTTTACTTGTTTCAAGAGCTTGTGGAATTTCCCCTAGCAACACTCTTATGTGTTGCTGCCCATCTTCTTTAAAGGACTTGACCAGCAGCAGGGGAGTGAAAGGGCATAAGCTAGTCCCAGGGGCACAATTGTGGTTTTCTGCAGTTTAATCATGCTCTGGGCTAGGTTTGTGAGTTCCTGTTATGTCCTCAGAATAGACGAAAAGCCTACATTTCCTGCATAACCACGGTCTATTAGTTTGCCATGCAGAGAACCTCCATTGGCCATATCTGGATGCCCCATAACAAATGCCTTCTAGAGCTACATGGTTAAAATTATGAAGGGAAAGAAAGAAAGGTATACTAAAGATTCAAAGCAAGGTATTAAGAAGTCTTACAAAGACAGAGAGCCAATAACTACATACTTGAGAGTAAAGACTCTTGGGATGCTTATAAATGTTTATAAGGCTCAGGAGAAAGCCTCTCCAGAAAGTAAAACATTAAAAAGTGTGTGTGTACACGTATGTGAAACACAGAAACACCGAGGAATAACTGACATACTGAGTGTATAATGAAAATGATAAGCAATATCATTGGAAAATTCACTTGTTATTTAAAAGCAAAAAGCATACATATTTTATTAGGTTGGGATCTCAAATATCTGCATATATCCAAATTGTAAAATAAAGGTGGAAGAAATTAGGGATTTAGTTTTTCAAAAAGACATTAGAAAATGAAAGTGTAAATGTCTCAGTGAGAGAAAAACCTTCAGTCTTCATTTCACTTGAGAAAAGCCATGCCCTGGAAGTCCACTGAAGCAATTTATCTAAGAAATGGATTTATTTTTAAGAACCCAGTAAAATCTCCTCCCTCCTAGCTCTTCTTTAGGCTCTAGCATGTATTTTGTCTCAGCTTTGTAGGACTGAATTTAAATCAGTAAATAAAAACATAAGGATGTTCAAGCAGTTCATCAATTTGAAGTATTTAATGAGATGTTCTAGGGTGCTATATCATGCCAAGGATGCCGGTTCAACTCTCACACTCAATCTCTAATGGCCTAATTTATATTGTGGCAATAGTTTTAGTTTCAGTGTAGCTTTGGTGGCCTTGTCTAACCCTATGTTAATTATCTCATGCCCCAAATTTTCATTTTGGTGTCATGTCTTTCAGTTTTCAAAATTATTGCATTTGATCTGCGATATCTGGGAATATTTTTTCTCATGTCATAAATATCACATAATTGTTTCTTTATATTTGCTGCTTTTAACATATACACAGTATCCATCTTTCTAATGGCTAAAAATTAAATATGACATTGTGTTTTTTATGTGCAAGGAGTTCAGCTATAATTAAGTGGTGGAGACTAGAAAATATTCCAATAGAAAAACTACCAACAAAGCATTATTTGGCTTTTCAGTCTGGAAAATGAATGTTGCATTTTATTCCTTTCCATCACCACCCTTAGAATTGCATCTTCTTGCAGTAGCACCAAGAATAATGCAAGGTCATTTCTAAAGTGTTTGCTTTTCTTACCTTTGTTCACCTTTCCTCTGAGGGAGGGAGATTATGTGTTTGAATTGTGACCCAAATGTCTCTGGTGTGTCGGGAAGCTCCCCTTTAATTACTCAGGTGGACAGATAAAAATAGAGGAAATGAACAAAAGCTTATGGTTTTCATAAATGCATCCATTGTAGCAATTTTCATTATCTATACCATCCAAAGGCTATATGCTTTTCAAAGCTAGCATTTCCTAAGTCTGAAGCAAAATGGAACTATAGAAAAGTTAATTTTAAAATGAAACTGGTGAATTGCTTTCTCTTTACCATTTCTATAAAGAGTATACTTAATAATTATATTTTTCCATCTCTGGGACTTTCTCCCTTGCTTTGTAGATGTAGATAATGGATTTTCCATTATGTAGAACACAGGCTCAGAATTCATATTCTACCATGTTAGTGGGCTAAATACTACTTACCTGTAAACCTGGGTCTAGGTAAATTTTCATCTTAATTAACCTGTGTAATCGGCTTTTGAAAATAACTTTCATCCCTTCATTTGCATTAATTACAGGGGGTGAAAAACGTAAATTTTTAATTGGCTCAGGAGAACTGTGTACAACAAATCCCCATGCTAAATGTAACAGAGGACTTTGCAGGGACCAGCAGGCTCTCTGTTAAGATCAGGGCTCCCATAAATGGAAAAAGTTTAACCCCCTTACAATATCTCAAAATCAATAACAAAAAGCTTCATAGATGCCCTGATCTTACAAAAGAGTGTCACGGATGCTTTCTCTGGAGGATTCTTAATATGCTGCAGTTACTAGTTATTATTTCTGCAGTTACAGTACCTACTAGCACATAAGCAGCTAATGTTGATGGGATAAATCCAGTAGCATTAAAATAAATCAGCACTGAATAGTGGTTGAATATGAAATGTCCCTAAAATCACCTAAATTCTATCCAAGGAGTTCCAAATATTCTTAAGCATTGTTATGTAAACGGTATTGTTAAACCAAAAACATCCTGAAGGTCTTTATACTTGAGATGTAAATGCTCAACTCACTTCCCTCAGTCTTCTCAGCTCTTTTTGATTTCCCTTTTTATTCATTATTCTTAATGGTCAGTAGCTTTTTCAAAACTTACTGGAGTGAATCCATCTTTCCACTGGGCTCTGACAGATAGGAGGTTTAAAAAATTCAGTCTTCACACATTGACATCTGAGGAAAATATATTGTAGATTTCTTTCTGAATGCCTTCTCCAGCATGAAGAGCCCAGAGTAAAACCCTTCCAAGTATGGCTTGGGAGCACACATATATTCAGCTGAAGACAGCTCTCCTCTCTTTGCTCTGTGAGCATGTCACTGGAAAGCTTCTTAAGTTAGAAGCCAATATGACACTTTGACATAAATATACTCTTTTAGCATTTGACTCAGAATTTAGCTTGTATTCTACTACTATTAAACCCCTGACATATTTACGTGGTGTCAAATGAGAAAAGACCATTTATTTTTAATGGTCTTTAGAAATGTGGCCATTTATTTTTAATGTTCTACCTTATTTCAGAAGACTGGATCCAAGTAGGTGCTACTTCCCTTAATCCAATTAGTTTTCAACCTGTATCTTTTTTATGTCAGAAACATTTTATGATTACAAAAGGAATTCCTTAACTTGTAATAATATTCAGTGGGTGGGAAATAATATTACAGTGTCAAGCTGCAAATGTTTCCCAAACAGGAATTCTTTGCCTTTCCCCCCATGTTCTTAGATATTGTTCTATCTTGATAGATCCTTATGGTAAGCATTCAGTTGTTTAATGTTAACTCATTAAGCACATACAATTGGTTTGATTGAAGGGCTATGATAATGAGAGATTATTGAAATGGAGATACCACTGGGATGATTCCTCCAAACCAAGGGACAGCATTTCTGTGTAACAGTAAGTTCAGTAGCAACTCATATTATCCTGGAAATGTGGTGTTGAGATGTCAGTCTTTGAAAACATTGAGAAAAAAAGCCAAATTATGAATTAAATATCTGTTCTTGAACAACAGTTTGAACTTAGCAAGACCACCAGGGGGAGCAAGTTACTGGTCAAAGGAAGTGATGTACAGTTTCAGACATTTAATAGAAAATCTGGCTTGTGAGAGCAAAATTACACCACAGCAACATGACAGAAAATTACACAAACCCTTAGCTCACTGAAATAATATCTTATGAAAGTCAAATTGGTTTACTTTAGCTTTTGGAGTAAGTGGCTATGCCAGTACCACATAGTTATTTCTTTCTCTGTAAATATTTTTCTAGTGAGGTATCCTATCTGCTGCAGTCCTTATGATCGGCATGCTGACAGCACTTTGGAAAATACAAATGACTGAAATTTAATGGCATACACATAAATTCCATATAATTATAGATAGAAAAAACATATGGTAATAGAGAGGGTCTCCCTCCTTGAAAAATAAGCAATATAGTTTAAATATAGGGAGAGCAAATCCTCAAAGATTTTACATTCAAATTAAAGGAAAATAACTTCTCTAAGGGAAATAAATAAAGTGACCTCTAAGCAAACTGTGAGCAAATACTCTTAAATCCTGTGGACGGAGATTATTCAAGAAGTCCTTCATGGAACAAGAAGTTAATAAACTTGTTATAAAGGATTTTAACAAGTGTTTACAATTCTTAAGTCATGTTAAGCTATATAAATTAAATGAAGCATTTTGAGGGAAACAACTTGTATCAGTGCCATTATGGATATTTCCTATTAACATTCAACAGAGTAAAACTCTTAATTTATTTAACATGAGCTATTTATTGACTGCATAGAGAGTATATAATACTAAAAACACTAATATGACCCCATTCTCTTGAGTCCAAGGGGAGAGGAGACCATTAAACACATAATTACTGTAATATATGATTATTTAACATAAAAGTGTTAAAAGGAAGCACTGTATGCAGTGTGCAGGTATAACAGGGATTCTATCTTTGGTTAAGTACTTAGAGAAAGCTTCTCAGGGGAAGTTGTGATGTGGTAGATACTAAAATATCCATGCAAATCACAGCAGAGGAGACTGGGAGGAGGGAAGAAGAATCTGGTTAGAGGGAACTGCACCTTTGGGAGCTATACACAGAGAAGACCTTGACATACTTGAGGAACTGAGAGGTGCCCGATGGGTCAGGAGTTGAGTGATCAAGGGGTGCAAGTCAGTGGAGATGAAGATGGAAGAACTGTGACATCAGATGAATCTGAAAAGACTTTCTAGGATTTTTAGGTATTAATAGAATGCAAGGGGCTTAGAAAAATTTTGTGCTGGAGAGTGACATGATCCAGATTATGTTCTGGGAAAGTCACATTAGCATATGTGTGGGAAAGAATTAGACTGAAAATAAAAGGGAAGCTGGGAGACCAGTTAGAAGTCCTTGTGGTGATCTGGGAGGAGATGATAATGGATGGAATTAGGGTAGAGACAGTGAAAATGAGAATAATATGTATTTGATACATATTTTGGGAGTAGAGTCAAGAGGACTTGGTGACTAACTGAACACAGAGAATGTTGGATAAGGAAATGATAAGGCTAGGAAATGCCCTTTACTGAAACAACAGATAGAGAAAAAGCAAATTTTGCAGAAGGAGATTAGTAATTCATGTTTTCAAATGTTTGAATATTCAAAAGTTTGATTTTTTTGTGAGCCATCCAAACTGATATCCAAGATGCCAAGTTACTCATGTATTCCAGTCTCTATCATATATATATATATATATATATATACACATATATAAGCATAATGAACAATGTGATTGGAGTAGTCATATGGGAGTCATCGGCCATCAGATGGTAATTGGATTGAAGGCATAGAGTTGACAAGATAATCAAGGGATAGAGTGTAAGTGAGAAGAGAAGAGAACCCAATACTCAATACTGAGAAACTTGATTATTTAACCGATCTGAGTAAATGAGAAGCTTGCCACAGAAGTTGAGAAGGCCAAGACATCAAGACAAGGTGAAATCTAAAAAGCCAAAATATTCTTAAAGTTGCCAAACTTTTGTTGAATGTTTTGGAATGATTTGTTTTTAATGAGATAACTACATTCAAGGGAGGCTAACAATTTTGGTTGACCACTATGGCTATGTTTAGAATTACTCTTTCAAATCAAGGTATTATTATTGACTATATTTTCTCAGCGAAAGAAGAATCTTACTAGTCTTCTTTATTGATCAGTCATGAAAAATGTGGACTGTAAAAATACTTTGATCAATATTCTAATATTATATATCATTTTGTTATTTAGAAAATAAAATAATTAAATATGTGTGCCTTAGGTCAATGCCCCTTGTGTCTATACTCCCTTGGAGAATCCATATTTGAGTAGCTATTATGACTTTGAGTCCTATGCAAATTCCCTATGAACTATTGGAAGGGCCAGCTGCCAGCAGTTTCTTTTTTCATTGTTGCTAGGTGATTCATACACTTACAGGGCTGGCAATAGACATTTCTTCCTGTTTTATTTTTTATTTTTTATTAAGGTATCATTGATATACAATCTTATGAAGGTTTCACATGAGCAACAGTGAGGTTACTACATTCACCCATGTGATCAAGTCCCCCTGCCACATCCCATCACAGTCAGTGTCCATCAGAGTAGTAAGATGCTATAGAATCACTACTTGTCTTCTCTGTGCTACACTGCTTTCCCTGTGCCCCCCGTATGTTATGTGTTCTAATCATAATGCCCCTTATTCCGCTTATCCCTCCCTTCCCATCCATCCTGCCCCGTCCCTTTACCTTTGGTAACAGTCCATTCTTGGGTTCTGTGTGTCTGCTGCTGTTTTGTTCCTTCAGTTTTTGCTTTGTTGTTTTACTCCACAAATGAGGGAAATCATTTGGTACTTGTCTTTCTCTGCCTGGCTTATTTCACTGAGCATAATACCCTCTAGCTCCATCCATGTTGTTGCAAATGGTAGGCTGTGTTTTCTTCTTATGGCTGAATAATATTCCATTGTATATATTTACCACATCTTCTTTATCCATTCATCTACTGATGGACACTTAGGTTGCTTTCATGTCTTGGCTATTATAAATAGTGCTGTGATAAACATAGGGGTGCATATGTGTTTTTGAATCTGGGATCTTGTTTTCTTCAGGTAAATTTCTAGGAGTGGAATTCCCAGTTCAAATGGTATTTCTATTTTTAGTTTTCTGAGGAACCTCCATATTTCTTTCCACAATGGTTGAACTAATTTACAGTCCCACCAGCAGTGTAGAAGAGTTCCCCTTTCTCCACATCTTCATCAGCAATTGTTCTTACTCTTTTCGATGTTGGCCATCCTAACTGGTGTAAGGTGTTATCTCATTGTGGTTTTAATTTGCATTTCCCAGATAATTAGTGACGTGAAGCATGTTTATGGTTTTTATTTTGAAATCTTTATCAAGAAGATTGGTGATTTCAGTTTTGCTTAGCCCTCTTTCTGGTGTTTGAGGGATTTTTGTTTGTACCAGACTCTTTTACCATTTCATATTTCTAATGATTACTATGGAATAATAACTTTGTGTAGGTGTTATCCACTAGTGCCCAGAAGCTCTACTCTCTGGAGCTGCCCAGCACCTGGAGGAATGGTGGGGGTCACAGGCTAGTAGTGCTGGTTCCTGCTGGGAGGAAAGAGACCTTTCCTGCTTCCCAGCTGTAGTGCCTGCCTCCACTGCCAGGTCCAGTTGGTCAAGTGCACAGGGAGGGGCTTCTGTGTCATAGCCCTGTAGCTGCCATAGGGAGGACCACCTCTGGCTGGCTTGGCATGATGGTGAGAGCTACAGGTTGCAAAATGGTGCTTGCTGGGAGTAGGAGAGGCAGGCTGCACACCTCAGTGGGGGTCCTTGGCTCTGCATTGTCAGCCAGGGGGATGGTGCACATGAAGCTCCTGAATGTTCCTAACCTGCTGGATTGAATGCACCAGGACTATTTTGTCCATCTGTCCTTTCTCCTGTGGAGCAAGTTCTGTGTAATCCTTTGCCCTTTAGCAGCCCTCTCACTGTAGGGACGTCTTTCAAATTACCCACCTTTCTTTTGTCCCAGAGTGGCTGGTTATAGGTACCTGTTCTCCACAGACATCTGGAATCTCAGTCTCTCTAAGTATTATGACTGTCCTTGCCTTCCAATGAATCTCCAGAGCACCATGCAATGTGGGTTCATGCTCCCACAGGGTAGGTGTTCAGAAGTCCTGGGCTTCTACTTCCTCCCTGCTCCATTTCTCTTCCTCCTGCCTGTGAGCTGGGGCAGGGGGAGGACTTGGGTCCTGTCAGATCACAGCTTTGCCACTTTACCCTTTTGCTTGAGGTCTTCTCTTTTCCCCAGATGTAGGCCATAAGTTTCAGTCTTCTTTCTGGTCACTCTTTCATATTTGCTGTACTTTCATGTTATATGTGGTTTGGGAGGAGGTTTCTGCCTCACTTCTCATGCTGCTATCATTTTCCCTCTTCCTGTTTTTTAAACTGTTTCTTTTGTTTGCTGTCCTAATTATTACCAGACTCTTGACTTCTATTCATTTTAGTCTTACAGGTACACTTGAACTTGGATAATCTATACAACTTTCCACAGGTTACTTCTGTGAAGACACTGAGTGATTTTTCCTTGTTATACATCACAACACTATTTACTCCAACTCATGGGGGCCCTGGACAGATGGGTTACATTCTTTCATATGAAGTTGCTATCAATTTCTATCCATCTAACTCTCATACATATTTGTACTCCTCTTTATTTCACTAACTTAATTCCTGTAGTTCAGGGCACACAAATATCTACCTCCAAATTTTCTGTGCTATATTTTTCCTAGTAACTTAAGGAGTGTGTTGAACAACCTTGAGATAGGAAGTTCATAACTGAGCTGTGCAGATAATTCCATCACCACACAGCTCTGAAGAAGCTCTACAATATAGTCAGTACGTCACAACTCCCTTTTAATGTGTTATATTAATTGTTTGTGTCTTTAAACCATGAGCTGTGGGTACATGTAAAAGCAAAGGAACTGAGATAGAACTGATGTAAAATTTCCTCTCAAATCAATAGTGAATATTCAAATCAAATCAATAGTGAATATTCAAATCAAATCAATAGTGGATATGACTAATATTTGATCCATTCAATGAAACCCTTCAATATGGAGCTTAATTTTTATGTTATTTCAGTGTCATATGGACACACTGATTTTGATTGGTTTCTCCATCAGAGTGTTATATTTTGTGCTGTAGGTAAGGGCTTTAATTGAAGACTTTAGGTAGAAAAATATTTTCTGCTTGGGAGAAATTTGCTCTTGTAAGTTTGTTTTTCTCTTTTCTTTAAATGTGAAATTATTTAAGATGACATCTTTGCTGTCACACAAAACACTGTGGAAAACAATATTGTGCCATTCTTAAGCATTAGTCTCTACAGATAACTTAGAGGTATTTTGACCTGACAGAGGGGGAGTCATAAAAATGAGTTCACAGCAAATGAAAAGCACAGCTTTCAAAAAATATGTGTGGTATCAAATCTGAGATATAGCTCTATAAGACCATTTGGATTTACCTATTAACTATAATGAAGAACACTGACTTCCTTCACCCTGTCAGTATTGTCAATAAAATAACATAAACATCCATTTCTCTAATATACTTAAATATATTTGAACTTTTAAATACAATGACCTGTTTGCTTAAAAATTTCCCAGTAAAGCCTAGGTTATTTATGATTTTCTTGAAATGTCAATCATTCCTAGCCTTAATATCTAAAATGTCCTCTTATTGGGCAATGTATCTGAAAAGGATTGATGGGGAAGACACCTGGAATAGGACTTGGTTCATTAGCTGAGCTACAAGAGAATTTCCTTTGAAATTATAACATAGATAATTATTTTATATTCCACAAGCAACTCTGTAACCGTGATACTTAAAGAAGAAGGCCAGTATACTAGGCATTAATAATAGTCAAAGTGATAAAGATGTTACATAAGATGATGTATTAGTCAGGGTTCTCCAGAGAATCAGAACCAAAATCGTGTGTGTGTGTGTGTGTGTGTGTGTGTGTATGTATCTATCTCTGACTGTCTCTTTCTTCCTATCTATTATCTATCATCTATCTATCATCTACTGAGAGAAATTTATTTCAGAGAAAGAGAGAGAGCTTTTCTTAAGGAATTGAGTCACGTGACTTTGGAAATCAGCAAGTCCAAAATATGCACAGCAGGCCAGCAGCCTAAAGAAGGAAGGAAGAATTGCAGTTCAAGTCCAAAGGCAGTTTGCCGGCAGAAATCTGTGAGGGGAGATGAGTCTTTTTCTCAAATCCTTCAGCTGTTTACATGAGGCCCACTCACATTATGGAAGGTAATCTGCTTTCTCAAAGTTTACTGATTTAAATGCTATCTTGTCCCCAAAAAATACCTTCACAGAAAGATATAGAATAGTGTTTGATCAAATACTGTACCCTAGCCTAGCCAAGTTGACACATCAAATTAACCATCATGAGATGGTCTTCACAGCTTCTAAGTTAGAAGGAGTATATTTAGCAGAAAACACACTTACTTTATTAAATCAATAGTTCCTCAGTGCAGTCTTTTTCCTTTCATTGCCTGTGGCGAGAAAACTCAGATGTATTCTGCAGGTTTAGGAATTTTGCTGAAAGAAACTTATGTATGTAACTATATATGAAATTCATTCAGTTTGTAATTAATAGACAGCTAGTGAGTTTCTTTACTCAAGTTTTCTTTACTTTGGAAATAAAAATTAATATCAGTTGAAGAGATTTTTTCTGAAGGCTAAGTTAGCCTTCTACTTGTGCTGCTACTAAAGTGACAAGCAAAAATCTGAAAAACAGCATTGAGATGTGTTATGAGAAATGCCTTGGGTTTAGATCCAATTTACTGATACTTTATAACGAATCTGTTATACAGTACATTTTCAAAGATGGTGAGCCCTCTAGCCTGCTTATCATTGATATTGAAATAGAAAATAACTAGAGTAGAAAAGCTCTGTTATTCATGCAGAGAATAAAGAAACTGAAAAAGACAGTGCATGTTTTTTATGTATATAGAAGCCTAGAAAGTGTATTTTAATTCTTTTGTCACTAATTTTTGTAAGTCATGGTTTCCAAACTCTATCCATTTCTTACATTTCTAAATTGTCTTTGTAAAAATCAGTATATAAATTACAATATACTGAAAATTAGAAGATAAACATTCATTCTTCAGTTGCTAACTCTTCTTTTCATCTTTTATATTCATAATTTTTGGTATTGTGGTACTAAAGCAATTTCAATAATATATAATTTATAATTTTGCATGCTGCTTTTTAAAACTTATCAAATATTTTTTATACAGTGCCTGATATACACTAAAAACATCTGTTAATTCTTGAATAAATTAATGTATACAGTTATTATAGATAATGCATGTTGAAATTCACCATTAAAACTATTTTCAACTGTTGGCTTATTTAATCAAACAAATATACCTAAATTACTTAACTATTTCCATGTTATCCAGCATTTGGGTTATTTTCAACCTAAATTTTCTTTTATAAATAATAATGTAATGAGTATCTTCAAAGTGTAAAATGTTTTCTGCTTTCAAAATATTTTCTGTTAGATGTATTTGTAGAAGTGATAACACTTGGTCAAATATATAAACATTTCCTAAGAAACAACTTCAATATTCCTATTAAGGTCATTAGAAATGACAAATTTCTTATAAAATTTCAGGTCAAAAGATGTTTTATTGTTGCATAAAATAAATAATAATTGGTATGAGAAAAAGATATACTAGTAGGATGCAAAAAAGCAGTGGAAAAATAGAAATACATATTATATTCCTTTCATTCTGATATTTCTCAGATACTTCTAATAGCCCCAGATTCTCTGTACCTAACTTTTGTGGTTCGAAAACTCAAGCAAGCAAATTAAAAAACCCAGAATTTTGAAAAACATTTCAAAACCAAATATTTTAATTTAACAGTTGCTTTGGATTACCCAAGCCACAGCTTTTCTTCATATTGAAAGTCAATACTAGGCAGTATTGCAAAAAAAGAGGGAGATAAATGGAGTATGGTAAGTTCATGTTGAATAAAGTTGATTAACCTGGATTGAAATGATGCATAATTTAAATCTACTCAACCAAGAGTTCAAAATAAAGATAATAGTGTTCTGGACATAGATTACTGTTCTTTCTTTATCTGTATCCACAACAGGATATTGCTCTGGGAGAAACTAAATGCTAGATAACCAGCGGTGCATTCTTCTGGCTCCAAATAGACATGCATAATATTAGAAAAGTGCTGCCTTAGGAGTTTATGTCATACAATACATGGGGAAATATCAATCTGAAAACATAAATAAATTGGTCCAATTGCTGATAGGGTTGGAGTAGCAATTTAAGTCAGGCACTAAAAATAAACTTATCAAGAGAAGATGCAAATAAGTAAAATGCCTTTTGCCACTGATCTGTATCATCAACAATGAGAACAGCCTGAGTCCTACCTCAGTTCTTCCTAGGTCAGCCACCTGTGCACTTCTTACATAGGACCCAGAAAATTATTTGGTGTTACTATTGCCTGAGACTCTTATCTTCAAGATGCTGTTTCTCCATTTTTTTGTTGACTGAAATAATGTTCATATTTTGTGACTTACCTCTCTCTAGAAAATAAAAGAACAAATATGACAAAATTAAGAATATTTCAGAAGTTTCAGGAACCTAATACAATTTTCTGTTATTGTTATTGAACTAAAAATTCTTGCTATTATTAGATAGTGCTACAGACTTCATACCATCTTGCTTTCTTCTTAAAAAAAAAAGATAAATGTAAGGCAGGAACAAATCTTCATTGTTAAAATCTGAGTGTACAGACAGGTGTGCAGCAGTGGTTCCAGAGATTTGCTGTGTATGAGAATCAGAAGCACTCTAGGGCCCTGCTCCAGAAAACGTGGTCCATGGACCACAGAGCAACATCAGCATCAGCTGAGAACTTGTTAGAACTGCAGGTTTTAAGGCCTCTGGACCTGCTTGATCTGCGGTTAAACAAGATTCCCAGGTGATTCCTATGCATATTAAATTTTGACACATGCTCTGTGGTTCCATTTATATGAAATTCTGAAAACAGGCCAATTGATAGAGATTGTAAAGTAATAGTTGTCTGGGGCATAGGGTGCAAAGGGGATTAGAAGTAGAAAAAATTAAGGGATTGTATTGGTGTGATGCAAATGCTCAAAAACTGATTTGTGGTGATGGTGACATAAATTAGTATAACATTTCTATAAATCATTGAGTTATACACTTAAAATGTGTGAATTATATGATATGTAAAATATGCCTTTATAAAGCTTAAAGAAAGAAAAACATGTTTGTCAAAAAGCAGATTCCTGCGTCTCACACTGGATCCCATGTGATTGTATTTAGTTTGTGGTACTCCCATTGAGAAACATTGATATAAACAGTAATGACCCAACCCTGAAATCCACCCCAGTTATCTATCTGCTCAATGTCACTACTTCTCTTTCACATGGCAGAAGAACTCCAGGGTCAGTGCAAATAGATGAACACTTTGTTTAATTGCTGGATAATATTCCAAATTTGCTGATAACTCTCTGCTACATCCATATTGATGAAAGTATCTTTTCGGCACTACAATGTTACAGTTGGATTTTACTTTTGTATACATAAGCAAGTATTTCTTTAGGATAGGTATTTAGAAGCAGAAATTGAATCTAACAGAAAGAAATTTAAAATTGTACCAAAAACTGTTGAAATCTCCAATAAACTGAGTTATTTCACCATCCACAGTCTAAATTTCTTCAAGATTAACAATTAATAAGTGCAATCAGTCTTTCCCATTTTGCTCAAGTATCTGGTGAAAAAACATAACTCATTGTATGAATTTGGATTTTTTTAAGTGTTCATGAGAATGAGCATATTTTTAATGTTTTTTTCTCATTCTCATGAATTATTTAGTTTCCTTGCCTATTTTCTTGGGTTTGTAAATCTTCCTCCTTATTCACATAAACTATTTATTGTATTTGCACACTAATCCCATATTTCTTCAAAAAACTAATACTGAAAATTATCCCTCCCTCAGTATTTTATTTACATTTTCATCACATACACAGTGTCTTTCATTTTACAGTTTTAAAATGTTTATGTAATTATGCTTACATGTAAGTAAGTGTTTGTTTACATGTAAATTAGGGATATAACTTTCCCAAATAATAGGCGTTAGTCCCAGAGGCATGTATTGATTAAGTACTGTTCTTACTGAAAAAAATAAAAAAGAATAATTTGTCAAAAATTAAATCTTCATATACATCTGGATCCATTTCTGGGGTCTTTATTTTGTTCTGTTAATTTACATCTGTTCCTTCTCCATACTGTTTTCGAGCTTATGTATACTCTTACATAATGTATTTTAATATCAGGAGCCACTTCTCCTTCATTGCTATTCTTCCACAGATTTTTCCTGTCCAGTAAAAGTTCAATCTAACCTGCCTTTTAAGAATAAACAAACAAATGATTATCTCCAGCTCTTCCTCATTTCATTTTCCTTGCTTTTTACAAAAATCTGCTGTTAATGAGGCAGAAGGTATCACTATGTTAGCAATGTTAGGTAGAAAGATAGACATGAACAGCTTGGGAAGGGGAAGATAAGGTTCAAAGAAAAAGCTATCCAAACTGCCCAGCAGCGTGTTCCCCATGAAGACAACAAAGGCTTTGCAGGAAGAGAGCTTCCTATCAGGACCAGTCCAAATCAGTCCCAACCAGATACCAGTGTGGGAGCAATCGAGAAAAACTAGCAACTTCCCAAAACACACCTCATCATAGAGAAGGACATGGGCACTGAAAGGGCTGAGTATTCAGGTGGGCCTGTCAATCAAGTAACTCCACCTTGTCAGTCAAAGAGGCACCTCCTGCCTAACAGATTGGGGCGTTTGTCTACCTTGACTCTGGCCGACTCCTCCCTTGGAGTGTATTCAAATAAAATTTTCTCTCTGCTTTCTGCTTCACTATTGTGTCTCTGTCTTTCAGTTCTCTGTCGTGGTGGGGGCAAGAACAGAGCAGCACAAACTCAACCCGTAATGACTACACACATTTACATTCCCAACTTTGCAAAAAATTATGCTACATAAAGAAAATAATAAAACGTGTTTAGAAGCTTCTCTATGTCAGGCACCTTAACTAGTTATTCCCCAAATAAAAAAAGGGAGAGGGGAACAAGCAAAACAAACTGCCCTATACCCTTGGCATCCCAAATATTTTTATTCTGTGGTTTCCCTAAATCATTTTGAACCTTTTGTGAAAAAATGTGGTAGGATATCAACACTACTAAGAAGAATAAAAGGTATTTTCTTTGTTTAGTCAATTAAACATATATAAGAATAATCAATAGTAAATGCAGAGAAAGTCAGTTGAAGAACCCAATATAAGTGATGCTGGGGTTCTTGTTTGCGGAGTCGAAGAATGAACTTAGCAAACACCCGAGGTTCAGGAGAGCCAGGGTAGAGGATTTTATTCAGAAATAAAATGAGAGGAAAGAGCTCCTGGCCCATGCCAGCAGGGGACAAGAGAGCTCAGGGTGGTGCAGTTGTCTAGGGGATTTATAGGCAGCTGAGGATTTTGGGGAACTGATAGAGGGCTTAGGGTGTAGACTTTTTAAAAGTGGCCTTAGGATGTTTGTCCTTGATGAGATATTAAGTCCCTTTTAGCATGCTAAAGTGAATTTTACACATAATTACAAATAACTAGCATAATAAAAACATGGGCTACTTTCCTTTTTCTGAGTATCAACTGATCTCACTGAAGAATGACTCTAGAGCTTAATGTTTAACACAGAGTTTTGGTAGGGGGTTTCCTTGCATGTGGTTACATTATTCTGACTGTAAATATCCTGCCTTGCTTTTTCCGGAGGCCCTCAGCCTACTCTGACTATACCCAAGGTCCCCATCTCACATTCAGGGTTATTCTGAATCCCCCTTTTTCACTGGTAGATCCCTGTTCCACTATTATTCACATGATTACATTTTGTCCACTACTTTAATGTTAATGTTAATGTTTTTCAGAGATCAATCTATTCTTTTCTTATCTCCTGGGTTTTGCAATCAATTGCCTTTAGATTACAGGCTGGTAACAGATGGGGAACAACACAGCCAGCTTTGTTTAATAGGATAGTTAGTGCCTGGTGAGGCCTGGGACAGACCAGAGAGGGCTTCTCCAGAATAGAATGTTCAGATGCAGGCATTTGCTAAACACTCTACTCTGACTCAAAAAAACCTACCTGGCAACATTTGAATCTTTATATTCTTGATCATCTCTTCTCAAGTCTGAAATTATCATTTATGTTCTAATTTTTCTTAAATCTATAACACTAATCCAGTTCTCTCTTAACTTCATATCAGCATTCCCAACTCTGTAAAGAATATTTCTAAATACGTACAATATTTATCTGGTACAAGGTAGAGTTTTAGGGACATGTAAAACTGAACATATAAACTGCACTTATTTTCTTCCCATGTAAACTTTATCCTTTTCCTTTACGGGTCATTTGCTTCTAATTCTATAAACAGAATCTTGGAAAACAGCTAGCGCTCTGCTCTACTCCTTTCTTCTAAATTAGCTGCAAGTCTATTCAATTCACCCCCATGATTTTGCTAAAGTTGGTTTGTTATCTGTACTCCCACTTCACTTCTCCGTTCAGCTTCTCATGTTTTTGTTCTGGATGATTGCAATAGCTTCCTAGTTATATCTACCATCTTCTGGTGTCATATTTCACCTTGTTTTTCTGTACTTTTACTTTCATGGTTTCTCTAAAATGAAAATTTAATGGAGACAATTCTCTTGAAATCCTCAGTGACTCACTGGACTTTGGACACATCTCTGCATTTTTACAGCCTCCTTGCTCATCACTTCCCTTCTCCCACTTTCCTGTGCTTCCTTTTCTACCATGAGCATCAGCCTGCATGGAGTATGTCATGCACTCCAAAAGTTCTGCTCATGATATTCCTTTTACTTCCTGGTATTTCTCCTTCCTCCTCCTTTGCTTTCTACACAGCTGACTCCTATTAATACTACAGGACTCAGCCCAGTGTAATTTACTCCAGGAAATTCATAGTTGCTTATGTTTATGCTTATGTTAACATGAATCATATGTATCTTTATCTTAGTTTTACTTGTCTTTCTCCCCATTCTCCTCTGAGTATACTGAAATTACTGACTCCATCTTGCCAATTTTTTCAAATCCACAATATTTATCTAGTACATAGTAGATATTAAATAACTACTTGTTTAAATACATGGATGAATACATGAAGGCACAAATAGGTAAAATAGGCAATAGCTCAGAGCTTAAGAGATATAAATGTGATTTAGGGAGGAAGGAAATGCAGGTGGTGCCAGGTTTTATTGACTCTTTCATATAAGAAGTATCAGACATATTTGATATGAAAAATAAGAAATAATAAAAATAATGCTTCAGAGAAACCATAATAAACTTGGAATTTTTATCAACAAACTCCATGACATGTATCTTGAAATACAAAATATTTTGTTGATTTTTGTCCAAATGTTAGAATAAAATTAAATCAAATTTAAGGACATTTAGCTTTATTTCAAAAAAATTCTAACACCTTGGGCATGCAGTTTCTAATAAATAGTTATATTCAATATTTTGTTATGTAATTAGTAATTAATTTCAGATAAAAATTTCTATTAAGTGTGAGGCTTTGCCAAAATTTGTTCAATAAGATATTGGAACCGTCATGGAACACTTGGATGTTGTCAGTGTTGGAATTTTAGCTTGATTTCTTTTGGATTAGTATTGCCATACTACATTTTATTGTTTAACTATTTTTTTAATGGAATTATCTAAACAGATTAATTATAACATGCCCTATTATGATGGAGTTCATTTGTTTGATGATTTACTGAAATGTGATTTCCTATATCCTCTGTTTGTTATGTAAATAGAAGTCTTAATATAAAATTAGAGAATTTGAATGTTTTTGAACTCAGATCTCTGTAAACCCAAGGTGATGGGCATAACTCTATCTCAGTCCTTGAGTTTGTTGTCTGTAAATAATGATTTTAGGTAAAATAAAATGTCTCACTGTTAAGCAAGAGGATTAATATTGTCAAACTCTGAAGGTCTAAATTTACCTATAAATTCTAAAATTATGGGCAAAAGTATATCTTTGAGGTTCTTTAGGCAAAAATATTTGAATGTTACTATAGTAGGATATGTGGATAATATAAGAACTAAACATTTGAAAGGAAATCCTAAATTTAGTAGATGAGATATGAATGCAAGGAAACTTAAAAGGCTATCAAGGTAAAATTTGTTTTTAAGAAGGAAACCGCTTTTGGAAATCCAGTTTACATTCAAGACATTGAAGAATTGTAGTGCTATTATGCTATGGCTATGAGTTCTTTGTTAGGCTATTTGATAGTATAATTTAACCTATTCTAATATGAGGGAGTAAAGTCCAAGACCAGCTATAATCATGGGCTACAGAAGGGAAAAGAACACCCAAAGAATGCCTGCACCTGCAGTTTTTCCTATAAGCCTAATACTTGGGCTGAAATTTTCCCAATAATGATTAGAGAGCAGAATTTGGATAGTTCTCTGTCTTTGAAGTTTAGTCAAAAAAAGAAAGACTGAATGACAGATATACCTGGCAGCCTCTAACACCTAGCACCATGCAATTACTTCTCACTCCAAATTTTAAGGAACCAAGGGAGAAAATTCTTAGTTTAGAAAATTAGTTTGGAAACTAAGTGTGATTCTTGGTTTAAAAACCACTAAAATCTAAATATGAAGTTTTTAAAAACATTTTTCCTGTTTGCTTGGATAACATGAGCATGATATAACTTCTGAAGTTTCTTTTTATATATTTAATTATAAAGATGTCACTATAAAAAACTTTGAAATATGTCTGTAGATCACCTCTTCTGAATTATATATATGTGTGTATACATACATACATATATAAAAATGTATATATGAGTGTATACATGTATATAATTATATATCAAAATATATAAATTTATAAATATATTAGATGTTTATAATATATAAATAATATATAAATATATTTGATATAATAAAAATGAATGTATAAATAAAATATAGGAAGTATAATACCTGCTTTAAATCTCATTTAAAGGTATCAAATATACAAGCATTTATCTTGAATGCAGCTTAAAAATATTTAGGTCATAAGACTAGAAGAATAAATGAAAGTAAGAAATATCTCAAACACTTATTCAAATACCAATGCCAAAAAGGATAATAAAACACTGAATTAAGATTCTGACTTAATAAAACAAAGCTATACATAAGACAGAAACAAAGAAGCATACAAATGATGTTATGTCAGTCTTAAAGATAAATATTTATAAAAAAGGAAAAAATGAATTAAAAATCTTGTAACCTCTTATAGCAATACTGTACTGCCTCTTGCATACTTGTTTTGGCAGATAAAATTTTCAAGAGTATGGAGGACTTCCGGGAAGATGGCATGAGCAAGGCGGCAGAAATCGCCTCCCAAAACTATATATATCTATGAAAATACAGCAAATACAACTATTCCTAAAAGAGAGACCAAAATACACAGGAAAGCGCACAGCTTGCAGCTGCACCTGAGAGGACACGGCACCCCACGAGGCAGCTAAGATACGGAGCCACGACCCAACGGGAGCTAAGCACTCACCCACCATAGCGCACCAGCGGGAGGAGAGGATTCAGAGCCGGCAGGGAGTGGAAGTACACCCTGCGAAATAACCAGCCCCAGTGATCTGCACGGGGAGCACTGACACACATCGCGTGGTATAGTGGAGACTGGAGAGACAGACGGTGCAGGATCTGAGTGGGAAACGCGCCAGGGTGCATGCAGCTGGCTCCGGGAAGGAAAGAAAAAAAAAACGTGCGCTTTTTTCAGCGGTCTTAAAGGGACAGGAGCACAGCGGAGGAGCCAGATCACCCCGGCACACTCAGCCCAGGAGGCTGGGAGTCCTGGGGAGTTTAAGACCCCTTAGCTGGTGAATGGGAAAAGGTGGCCGCACTTAGACTTCCCAAAGAGATCAACAGCTTCCAATTCATTTCCACCCTGGCCAGAGCTATAAAGGGCCCTGCGGAGTGGTGTGGCCACGGCTACGGGATAGTGGAGCAACAGCGCCACCTACAGCATCCCCACAAAATCTACTCCCGGTGGGCGGTTTTTTGTTTTGTTTTGTTTTTTGTTTTTTTCTTCTCTTTTTTCTTCCTCTTTTTTTTAAGTCTTAAAGAGCCCAGCTGACATACGTGACAACTGCCAGTGACCACTTCTATAGCCATGAAAAGACAGAGGAATATGGTCCAGGCTAAAATCAAACAGAAAACCCCAGAGAAGGACCCTGAAGGGATGGAAATGCACAGTTTCCTGAAAAAGAATTTAGAATAAAAGTCATAACCATGCTGATGGATCCACAGAGAAATGTGCAAGAGCTGAGGGAGGAAGTGAGGGAAGTGAGGAAACACAATGCAGAAATCAGACAAGCGATCAATGGGCTTAACAGCAGACTGGATGAGATGCAAGAGACTGTTAATGGAATAGAAATCAGAGAACAGAAATACAGAGAATCTGAGGCAGAGAGAGATAAAAGGATCTCTAGGAATAAAGAATATTAAGAAAACTGTGTGACCAATCCAAACGGAACAAATTTGCATTATAGGAGTACCAGAAGAAGAAGAGAGAGAAAAAAGGATAGAAAGTGTCTTTGAAGAAATAATTGCTGAAAACGTTCCCACACTGGGGAAGGAAATAGTCTCCCACTCCACGGAAGCCCACAGCTCTCCCAACACAAGGGACACTAGGAAGACAACACCAAGACACATAATAATTAAAATGGCAAAGATCAAAGATAAAGACAGAGTATCAAAGGCAGCTAGAGAGAGAAAAAAGATCACCTACAAAGGAAAACCCCTCAGACTAACATCAGACTTCTCAACACAAAAGTTACAGGCCAGAACAGAATGCCACGATATATTTAACGTTATGAAACAGAAGGGCATCGAACCAAGAATACTGTATCCAGCATGATTATCATTTAAATATGATGGAGGGATTAAAAAATTTCCAGACAAACGAAAGAAGAGAGTTTGCCTCTCATAAATAAACCACCACTACAGGATATCCTAAATGGACTGCTCTAGAGGGAAGCACCCCTAAGGCTAAAAAGATGTCACCAGAGAAAATAAAATCATAGCAAAGAAAGGAGACCATCCAAATACTAACTAACGGCAAAGAAAAAAACACCTAGTATATAAAGAATTGAGGAGGAAGAATAAGAAGGGAGAGAAATAAAGAAACATGAGAGGGTGTTTACAATAAATTAACAAGAAAGTTAAGTTAGATTGTTAGATAGTAAAGAAGTAACCCTTGAACTTTTGATAACCACGAATCTAAAGCTAGGAATGGCAATAAGTACATATCTATCAATAATCACCCTAAATGTAAATGGACTGAAGGCAACAATCAAAAGACACAGAGTAACAGAATGGATAAAAAAGCAAGACCCATCTATATTCTGCTTACAAGAGACTCACCTGAAACCCAAAGATATACACAAACTAAAAGTGAAGGGATGGAAAAAATTTCATGCAAACAAAGAGATAAAAGCAGGTGTTGCGGTACTTGTATCAGGCAAAATAGACTGCAAAACGAAGAAAGTAGCAAGAGATAAAGAAGGACATTACATAATGATAAAGGGGTCAGTCCAATAAGAAGATATAACCATTATAAATATATATGCACTCAACAGAGGAGCGCCAGCATGTGTGAAACAAATACTAACAGAATTAAAGGAGGAAATAGACAGCAATGCATTCATTTTAGGAGATTTCAACACACCACTCACTCCAAAGGACAGATCAACCACACAGAGAAGCAGTAAAGACACAGAGGCACTGAAAAACACACTAGAACAGATGGACCTAACAGACATCTACAGAATTCTGCACCCAAAAGCAGCAGGATACACATTCTACTCAAGTGCACATGGAACATTTTCCAGAATAGACCACATATTAGGCCAAAAAAAGAACCTCAGTAAATTAAAAAATATTGAAATCCTACCAACCAACTTCTCAGATCACAAAGGTATAAAATTAGAAATAAATTTTAAAAAGAAACCAAAAAGGCTCACAAATACATGGAGACATAACAACATTCTCCTAATTAATCAATGGGTTAAAGACCAAATTAAAACAGAAATCAAAGAATACATGGAGACTAATGACAACAAAAACACAAAGAAACAACTTCTATGGGACTCAGCAAAGGCAGTTCTAAGAGGAAAGTATATTGCAATCCAGGCCTATTTAAAGAAGGAAGAGCACTCCTAATGAATAGTCTAAAGACACAATTACTGAAATTGGAAAAAGAAGAACAAATGAGGCCCAAAGTCACCAGAAGGAGGGATTTAATAAAGATCAGAGAAGAAATAAATAAAAATGAGAAGATTTGACAATAGAAAAATCAATGAAACCAAGAGCTGGTTATTTGAAAAAATAAACAAAAATAGATAAACCCCTAGTCAGACTCATTAAGAGAAAAAGAGAATCTACACACATAAACAGAATCAGAAATGAGAAAGGAAAAATAACGACAGACACCACAGAAATACAAAGAATTATAAGAGAATATTATGAGAATCTATATGTTAACAAGCTGGAAAACCTAGAAGAAATGGACAACTTCTTCGAAAAATACAACCTTCCAAGACTGACCAAGCAAGAAACAGAAAAACTAAACAGACCAATCACCAGCAATGAAATTGAATCAGTAATCAAAAAACTACCCTAGAACAAAACCCCTGGACCAGATGCATTCACCTCTGAATTCTACCAGACATATAGAGAAGAAATAGCAACCATACTCTTTAAAGTTTTCCAGAAAATAGAAGAGGAGGGAATACTTCCAAACTCATTCTACGAAGCCAGCATCACTCTAATACCAAAACCTGGCAAAGACCTCACCAAAAAAGCAAATTACAGATCAATATCCCTGATGAACATAGATGCAAAAGTACTCAACAAAATATTAGCAAACCGAATTCAAAAATACATCAAGAGGATCATACACCATGATCAAGTGGGATTCATCCCAGGGATGCAAGGATGGTACAACATTCGAAAATCCATCAACATCATCCACCACACCAAAAAAAGAAGAACAAAAACCACGTGATCATCTCCATACATGCTGAAAAAGCATTTGACAAAATTCAGCATCCATTCCTGATTAAAACTCTCAACAAAATGGGTATAGAGGGCAAGTACCTCAACATAATAAAGGCAATATATGACAAACGCACAGCTAACATCATATTTAACAGCAACAAGCTGCAAGCTTTTCATCTAAGATTGGGAACAAGACAGGGATGCCCACTCTCTCCACTGTTATTCAACATAGTACTGGAAGTCCTAGCCACGGCAATCAGACAAAACAAAGAAATAAAAGGCATCCAGATTGGTAACGAAGAAGTAAAATTGTCACTATTTGCAGATGACATGATACTGTACATAAAAAACCCTAAAGACTCCACTCCAAAACTACTAGAACTAATATGTGAATTCAGCAAATTTGCAGGATACAAAATTAACACACAGAAATCTGTTGCTTTCCTATACACTACTGAAGAACTAACAGAAAGAGAAATCAGGAAAACAATTCCATTCACAACTGCATCAAAAAGAATAAAATACCTAGGAATAAACCTAACGAAGGAAGTGAAAGACCTGTACTCTGAAAACTACAAGACACTCCTAAGAGAAATTAAAGAGGACACTAACAAATGGAAAGTCAGCCCATGCTTTGGCTAGGAAGAATAAATATTGTCAAAATGGCTGTACTACCTAAAACAGTCTACAGATTCAGCACATTCCCTAACAAACTACCAACAGCTTTCAATGAACTAGAACAAATAATTCTAAAATTCATATGGAACCACAAAAGACCCCGAATAGCCAAAGCAGTACTGTGAAGGAGGAATAAAACAGGGGGAATTAAGCTCCCTGACTTCAAGCTCTACTACAAAGCCACAGTAATGAAGACAGTTTGGTATTGGCACAAAAAGAGACCCACAGAACAGTGGAACAGAATAGAAAATCCAAACATTAACCCAAAAATATACAGTCAATTAATATTTGATAAAGGAGCCTTGGATATACAATGGGGAGATGACAGCCTCTTCAGCAGCTGGTGTTGGAAAAACTGGACAGCTACATGTAAGAGAATGAAACTGGACTATTGTCTAACCCCATACACAAAGGTTAACTAGGCCCATACACAAGGTGGATCAAAGACCGGAATGTAAGTCATGAAACCATAAAACTCTTAGAAAAAAACATAGGCAAAAATGTCTTGGACATAAACATAACCGACTTCTTCATGAACATATCTCCCCGGGCAAGGGAAACAAAAGGAAAAATGATCAAGTGGGACCGTATCAAGCTGAAAACCTTTTGTATAGCAAAGGACACCATCAATAGAACAAAAAGACATCCTACAGTATGGGAGAATATATTCATAAATGATGTATCTGATGAGGGGTTGACATCTAAAATATATAAAGAATTCACACACCGTAACAAACAAAAAGCAAATAATCCAATTAAGAAATGGCAGAGGAAATGAATAGACATTTCTCTAAAGAAGAAATTCAGATGGCCAACAGGCACATGAAAAGATGCTCCACATCGCTAATCATCAGAGAAATGCAGATTAAAACCACAATGAGATATCACCTCACACCAGTGAGAATGGCCAATATCCAAAACACAAACAACAACAAATGTTGGCGAGGATGTGGAGAAAAGGGAACCCTCCTACACTGCTGGTGGGAATGCAAATTAGTTCAACCATTGTGGAAAGCAGTATGGGTGTTCCTCAGAAAACTCAAAATAGAAGTACCATTTGACCCAGCAATTCCACTCCGAGAAATTTACCCTAAGACTGCAGCAGTGCAGTTTGTAAAAGACATATGTATCCCTATGTTTATCTCAGCACTGTTTACAATAGCCAAGAAATGGAAGCAACCTAAGTGTCCATGAGTAGATGCATGGTTAAAGAAGAGGTGGTATATATACACAATGGAATACTATTCAACAATAAGCAGAAAACAAATCCTACCATTTGCAACAACATGGATGGAGCTAGAGGGTATTATGCTCAGTAAAATACGCCTAGCCAAAAAAGACAAGTATCAAATGATTTCCCTCATATGTGGAGTATAATAACAAAGAAAAAAACTGAAGGAACAAAACAGCAGCAGACTCACAGAACCCAAGAACGGACTAATAGTTACCAAAGGGAAAGGGACTGGGGAAGATGGGTGGGAAGGGAGGGATAAGAGGGAAAAAGGGGCATTGTGATTAGCAGATGTAATGTAGGGGGGGAATGGGGAGGGTTGTACAACTTAGAGAAGACAAGTAGTGATTCTATAGCATCTCACTATGCTCATGGTCAGTGACTGTAATGGGGTTGGTGGGGGGGACCTGATGAAGGGGATAGTTTAATTACCAAAATATTGCACATGTAACTGTATAATAATGATTCCAAAATAAAATTATTTAAAAAATAAAATAAAATAAAATAAATCTCAAGCAAAAAAAATTTCAACAGTATGAAATTGTGCACGTGAAGATGTTATGGCCATTCTGAAGTTAGAAACTCTTAAAGTTTTGGTTCTCTTTTTGTGTAATTTATATACAGGGGAACATATTAACTAGTGTGACAGGCTGGTGGCATGGCATGAAATCGGCTTTCCTTAAATTATTCTCCAAGAAAGCTAAAAATAAAAGCTATGCATTTTTAACTTAGCACAAGTTAAAAAGACTGCTTATCAGTGTTTAGGAGAGTTGAATTACATTTGTGACCCAGGGTTTAGTGGAGTACAAGGATGGCTGTATTGTAAAGCTGACTGGACAAATGTGTCTTCCTCTGAGGCTTACAAATGCTGTGACTAACCTCTCATGGAGCACATTTTCAGTATCCCCAACAGATCCACCATGTATCTTTGCCACTTCAACTGTATCAGTTCAAATGACTTTCCTAACAGCCCTTAGATTGCCAACTATAAAAGATGGGTTTATTTGCTCAATTTCCTTACACAAGTGTATATCTATGGTGGGTATTTTTTTTACATGTAATTTTGAGATATAATTAGCTCTACTATGATGTTTATTTTGAAAATCAAATTTGTTCCAAGCTAATTTATATATGAAGACATAATTAGATCATAACACAAATTCCACATTTGCCTATGTGCAATTTCCACCCCTGCAGACACTAGTGGAATGGAAAAATGTTCTCAGCTGAATGGAACTGTGAAGGTATATATCAAACACACATACCTCAAATACCTACCAGTTTCCACATGTCTATGAGACACTTGTGCACATATTAAGTTACAACTTCCAGTTTTGCCAACACCAGTTGTTGAAGAGGCTGCTATTTTCCCATTGTATATCCATAGCTCCTTTATTGTATATTAATTGACCGTATATGTTTGGGTTAATGTCTGGATTTTCTATTCTGTTCCACTGGTCTGTGGATCTGTTCTTGTGACAATACCAAATTGTTTTGATTATTGTAGCTTTGTAGTAGAGCTTGAAGTCGTGGAGAATAATCCCTCAGCTTTATTCTTCCTTCTCAGGATTGCTTTGGCTATTCGGGGTCTTTTGTGGTTCCATATGAATTTTAGAACTATTTTCTTTAGTTTGTTAGAGCATGCTACTGGTATTTTGATAAGGATTCCATTAAATCTGCAGATTGCTTTAGGCAGGATGGCCGTTTTGTCAATATTCATTCTTCCTATCCATGAGCATTAGATGTGTTTCCATTTATTGGTATCTTCTTTAATTTCTCTCATGAGGGTCTTGTAGTTTTCAGAGTATAGGTTTTTCACTTCCTTGATTAGATTTATTCCTAAGGTGTTTTATTCTTTTTGATGCAATTGTGAATGGAATTGTTTTCTTGATTTCTCTTTCTGCTAGTTCATCATTAGTGTACAGGAATGCAACAGATTTCTGTGCACTAATTTTATATTCTGCAACTTTGCTGAATTCAGATATTAGATTTAATAGTTTTGGAGTGGATTCTTTAGTGTTTTTTATGTACAATATCATGTCATCTACAAACCGGGACAGTTTTACCTCTTCCTTGCCTATCTGGATGCCTTTTATTTCTTTGTGTTGTCTAATTGCTGTGGCTAGGACCTCCAGTACTATGTTGAATAGAAGTGGGGAGAGTGGGCATCCTTGTCTTGTTCCTGATCTTAAAGGAAAAGCTTTCAGCTTCTGAATGTTAAGTACGATGTTGGCTGTGCGTTTGTCAATTATGGACTTTATTATGTTGAGGTACTTGCCCTGTATATCCATTTTGTTGAGAGTTTTTATCATGAATGGATGTTGAATTTTGTCAATGCTTTTTCAGCAACTATGGAGATGCTCATGTGGTTTTTTGTTCTTCTTTTTGTTGATGTTGATGGATTTTTGAATATTGTACCATCCTTGCATCCCTGCAATAAATCCTACCTGATCATGATGGGTGATCTTTTCAATGTATTTTTGAATTCTGTTTGCTAATATTTTTCGATTATTTTCTCGTCGATGTTCATCAGGGATATTGCTCTGTAATTTTCTTTTTGTTTTCTCTCTATTTTAAGTCTTTCCCCCCTCTTTACCTCCATAACTTTGTATTTAAGTAGATATTTTCTGGTATGTTATTCTAATACCTTATCTATTTCTCTTACTAGATTTTTGACAGCTGGCATGGCTATGTATGAAAAGCCTACAGTTAACATCATAATCCTTGAGTAAAAATTAAAGCCTTTCCACTAATATTTGGTACAAGGCAATTAAAATATTTTTCTTTTTTTGGTATGATATATTTATTTATTTATTTCTGTAATAGTTTATTTTGGTATCATTAATCTACAATTACCCATAGTCTTCTTCTAAATTATAAAGACTAACTTTTAATATGAACTCAATCTTGTCATAAAATCTCATTTCACATGTGAACATTCCGACTCCAGATAGGACAATTTGCACAGTACACTGCAAAAATCAGTCTTTGCCTTCTACATTGGAATCATGCCCCTCCCTCCCTTGCCTTTTACCCCTTCAAGTCCTCCTAATCTTCCACACCTACCTCAGTCTTCTATCCTGCCTAAGACCTCACTTAACACTCTCTCATGCTTCAATCAACATGTCCCTTTACTAAGCCCATGTCATCATTGCCATAGCATCACATGCTCTAGTTTAGAACTGGTTTCAAATGATTTCAACTATCATTGTGCTGTTCTCTCCAACTAAATCATAGATGAGAGGAACCATTTTTATCCTTTCAGTTTCCATACATCCTTACACAGTCTAGGAAATATAGGTTCTCAACAAATGTTTGCTCTTATATCTCTTGAATGTAAGAATGAGGAGTGCTTTTAATATATTTTAAGCAAAGATATCTAAAAATATAGGAATAAGAAAAAATAATCCCCTTTTTTCTGTATATGTACTCCTGCATTTTTCCTTTGTGTAATAAATTCTTGTCCAGCCAAAAATTATCTCATAATTCCAGACTTAGTTTAAAATTGAAAAATAATTTATGATAGCAAAAAATTCTGTTTGCAAGCATGAAATTCACAATATTAGAATTTATATTGATTATTGTTTGAACCAAAATAACTATGTTGGTTTCCCTTGTCTTAAAAATATGGTTACTAACATAAGGGAAGCATAACAAATGTATTATTACTTCTATTTCCTGTGGGCATTTTAAAATGTGGAAAAATTTGACTTTTAAAAAGCATTAATATTACATAAATTAGTTATTTCTTATTACAAAGAGAGTTCATCTGTGGAAAAAATGTCTGTTTTTCCAGAGTCTTTTTGAGAATTCTTTAAAAGTATTAGTTTCTGTAATGTTATTTTTTTTAGAAAACAATTCAATTAGATACTGTATTTTATGTTTTCACTTGGTCTTTTTCAAATTGCTTAAATCTTTATATATAATAATTATATAGAGGAACATTTTTGGGCATAATTTCCATTTTTAAAACACTTTTTTGAGGCATGATATACAAAAAGCTGTACAACATATTTAAAAAAAGCTGTGCACAATATTTTTAATGTGTACAACTAGATGAGTTTGAAGATAAATGTATGCCTGTGAAATCAACATAATCTATATCATAAACATACCCAAAACTTACAAAAGTTTCTTCCCACCCTCTTTCTTTATTATTATTTTCTGATAAGAATGCTTAACATAAGATCTAATCAAACACTTCAAAAGTAAACAAAAATGATAAGAGTATACTGAGCCTCTATATACATATCAACTAGCCTCAACAGTTAACAACATTTTGCTGAACAACAACATATTTAATCTTCACGTCTTTCCTACTTGGTGAAGACATTATGATTATTTTTACAGTAGACTTCTATTGTCGACCCAAATGGTTTACTGAGCTTTGGAATTTAAAAAAATGGATCTTTTGTCTCCTATGTATATATGAAATGGAATGTGAGAACTGAAAGCATCATGCCTTCCCTTTCTGTCTTCAGATAAACATACTGAATCCTGGAGAGGTTCAATTTCTAACTTCTCTATGGTCAACTAACTAGTTTGTAGAGTTGGAAGGAAAGTCTAGATTTCTTGCCCTATCATTTTTTTGCTTCCTATTTTCTCTGGGCTGGAGTTCTAGGAAAATTTCCCAGCAGAATGTGACTTGGGAAATAAACACAATAGGCATTATTGGGGTCACTTTGATATAGTTGCCTAAGCTCCACACCTCAGCTGTCCTTTAATCAGTGGCTTATAAAGCTTAAGACAATTACATATATCTTTCTGCTCTGTTTGTGGTTGTTTTCTCTTTTTAAAAATATTTTTCCAGTTCATAATAACTGCAATTTTATGCAATTATATTATTTCTCATTTATGATAATTATTCATATCCATTTTAAAGTTTTATACTAATTGTTTTTCCTCAATTCTAATTCCATCAATGAGTATCTATGAATAACACTAAATAAATAGTATCTTTCTCTTATTCTTAATTTTACTTTTCAGGTTTAACCCTTAAAAGTGATACTAGATTTATTTATGGATTCATACATAAAATTGTGTCTATTCTTCATATTTTATTAGAAGCATTCAGCTGGAAAAACATGAAACTATTTTTATTTTTTATGTTTTATTAAAGTGCCATTGATAAACAGTCTTGTGATGGTTTCACATACGCAACACAATGGTTCAACATTCACCCATATTATTAAGACCTAATCCCCTCCATTACGGCCACTGTTTATCAATGTAGTAAGATGTTATAGATTCATTAATTGTATTCTCTGTGCTGTAATACCATCCCAATGACTTACCTATATTGTGATTTCAAATTATACTGCCTCTTAGTCCCTTTCTCCCTCCCCACCAAACCTCGCCAACCCTTCCCCTTTCGTAGCTATGGTCTCTTCTCGGTGTCTATGAGTCTACTGCTCTTTTTGTTCCTTCTGTTTTGCTTTGTTCTTATACTCCACAAATGAGTAAAATCATTTGGTATTTGTCTTTCTCTGCCTGACTTATTTCACTGAGCATAATACCCTCTAGATACAACTATGTTGTTGCAAGTGGTAGGATTTCTTTTCCTTTTATGGCTGAATAATATTCTACTGTGTATATGTACCACATCTTTATCCATTCATCTACTTATGGACACTTAGGTTGCTTCCATTTCTTGGCTATTGTAAATAGTGCTGCGATAAACATAGAGGTGCATATGTCTTTTTCAAACTGGGCTGCTGTAGTCTTAGGGTAAATTCCTAGGAGTGGAATTCCTGGATCAAATGGTATTTCTATTTTTAGTTTTCTGAGGAACCTCCATACTTCTTTTCACAATGGTTGAACTAATTTACATTCCCACCAGCAGTGTAGGAGTTTTCCCCTTTCTTCACATCCTCACCAACATTTGTAGTTGCTTGTCTTCTGGATGTTGGCCACCCTTACTGGTGTGAAGTGATATCTCATTGTGGTTTTAATCTTCATTTCTCTGATGATGGGCAATGTGGAAAATCTTTTCGTGTTCCTGTTGGCCATCTGAATTTCTTCTTTGGAAAAGTGTCTGTTCAGGTCCTCCACCTATCTTTTGATCAAGTAATTTGTTTTTTTGGTATTAAGGTATATGAATTCATTATATATTTTGTATGTTAACCCCATATAGGATAAATCATTGATGAATATATTCTCCCATATTGTAGGATGCTTTTTGTTCTGTTGATGGTGTCCTTTGCTATACAGAAGCTTTTCATTTGATGTAGTTCCACTTGTTCAATTTTTATTTTGTTCACCTTGCCCAAGGAGATATGTTTAGAGAAAAGTTGCTCATGTTTATATCTGGGAGATTTTTGTCTGTTTTTTCCTAAGAGTTTTGTGGTTTCATGACTCACATTCAGGTCTTTTATCCATTTTGAGTTTACTTTTGTGTATGGGGTTAGACAATGATCCAGTTTCATTTTCTTGCATGTAACTGTTCAGTTTTCCCAGTACCAGTGGTGGAAGAGGCTGTCTTTTCCCCATTGTATATCCATGGATCCTTTATCATATATTAATTGATTATATATGTGTGGGTTTATAACTGGGCTCTCTATTCTGTTCCATTAATCTATGGGTCTGTTCTGTTCTTGTGTCAGTACCAAATTGTTTTGATTACTGTGGCTTTGTAGTACAGCTTGATGTCAGGGAGAGTAATCCCCCCAGCTTTGTTCTTCTTTCACAGGATTGCTTTGGTCTTTTGTGGTTCCATATATGAATTTAGAGCTATTTATTCTAGTTCACTGAAGAATGCTGTTGGTAGTTTTACGGGGATTGCATTGAATCCATAGATTGCTTTAGGCAGGATGGCCATTTTGGTAATATTAATTCTTCCCATCCTTGAGCATTGGATAGGTTTCCACTTATTGGTGTCTTCTTTATTTTCTCTCATGAGTGTCTTCTAGTTTCAAGCTATGGGACTTTCACCTCCTTGATTAGGTTAATTCCGAGGTATTTTATTCTTTTTGATGCAATTATAAATGAAGCTATTTTCCTGATTTCTCTTTCTGCTAGTTCATCATGAGTATATACGAATGCTACAGATTTATGTGTATTAATTTTGTATCTTGCAACATTGTTGAATTCAGATATTAGTTCTAATTGTGTTTGGATGGGGTCTTTATGGTTTTCTATATATAATATCATGTCATCTACAAACAGTGACAGTTTAACTTCTTCCTTACCAGAATGGATGCATTTTATCTCTTTGTGTTGTCTGATTGCTGTGGCTAGGACCTCTAGTACTATGTTGAATAAAATGGGGAGAGTGGGCAATCTTGTGCTGTTTCTGATCTTAGAGGAAAAGATTTCAGCTGTTCATCATTAAGTATGATGTTGGATGTCGGTTTGTCATCTATGGCCTTTATTATGTTGAGGTATGTTCCCTCTATACCATTTTGTTGAGAGTTTTTATCATGAATGGCTGTGGAATTTTATCAAATGCTTTTTCAGCTTCTATTGTCTTTTTTGTTGTTGTGATATATGATATTGATTGATTTATGAATATTGTATCATCTTTGCATCCCTCAAAAAAATCCCACTTGGTCATGATGGATGATGTTTTGGATGTATTTTTTAATTTGGTTTGCTAATATTTTTTTGAGGATTTTTGCATTTATGATCATCATAGATTTATTGGTCTCTAATTTCCTTTTTTTGTGGTGTCTGCCTGGTTTTGGTTTTAGAGTGATGTTGGCCTCAGAATGATTTTGGAAGTATTCCCTCCTCTTCTCTTTTTCGGAATACTTTAAGAAGGATGGGTAGTAGCTCTTCTTTAAATGTCTTATAAAATTCAGCCATGAAGGCATCTATACTAGGTATTTTGTTCTTAGGTAGTTTTGTGATAATCAGTTCAATTTCCTTGCTGGTAATTTGTTCAGATTTTCTGTTTCTTCCAGGGTCCATCCTTTAATGTTGTATTATCTAGAAAGTTGTCCATTTCTTCTAGGTTGTGCAATTTATTGGCATGTAATTTTTCACAGTATTCTTTATAATTTTTTTATTTCCATGGTGTTCATTGTGATTTTTTTCCTTTTTCATTTCTGATTCTGTTTATGTGTGTACACTCTCTTTTTTTCTTGATAAGTCTGCCAGGGGTTAATCTATTTTGTTTATTTTCTCAGAGAACCTGCTCCTGGTTTTATTGATTCTTTCTATTGTTTTATTCTTCTCAACTTTATTTATTTCTGCTCTGATCTTTGTTATGTCCCTCTTCTTGACTTTGGGCCTCATTTGTTCTTCTTGTTCTAGTTCTTAAATTGTGAGTTTAGACTATTCATGTGGGATTGTTCTTGTTTATTGAGGTAAGCCTGTAGTGCCATATACTTACTTCTTAGAACTGCCTTCAATGCATACCACAAGTTTTGGCGTGTTGAGTTGTTGTTATTACTAGTCTCCATATATTACTAGATCTTTGTTTTAATTTCGTCATTGATCCATTGATTATTTAAGGGGCATGTTGTTAAGCTTCCATGTGTTCATAGGATTTTGTTTTCTTTGTATAATTTATTTCTAGTTTCATATCACTGTGGTCTGAGAACCTGCTTGATACAATTTCAATCTTTTAAACTTTACTGAGGTTCTTTTTGTGGGCTAGTATGTGATCTATTCTAGAAAATGTTCCATATACACTTGAGAAGACTGTATATCCTGCTGCTATTGAGTGGAGTGTTCTGTAGATGTCTATTAGGTCCATTTGTTCTAATTTGTTGTTCAGTGCCTCTGTCTGCTTACTTATTTTCTGCCTGGCTGATCTGTCTTTTGGAGTGAGTGGTGTGTTGAAGTCTCCTAAAATGAATTCATTGCATTCTATTTCCCCTTAATTCTGTTCACATTTGTTTTACACATTTAGGTGCTCCTATATTGGGTGCATAGATATTTATAATGGTTATATCCTCTTGTTGCACTGACCCCTTTATCGTTATGTAATGTCCTTCTTTGTCTCTTGTTACTTTCCTTGTTTGAAGTCTATTTTGTCTGATACAAGTACTACAATCCTGCTTTTTTCTCCCTATTATTTGCATGAAATATCTTTTTCCATCCCTTCACTTTTAGTTTGTGCATATCTTTGGGTTTGAAGTGAGTCTCTTGCAGGCAGTATATAGATGTTCTTGTTTCTTTATCCATTCTGTAACTATGTCTTTTGATTGGTGCATTCAGTCCATTTACATTTAGGGTGATTATTGATAGATATGTACTAATTGCCATTGTAAGCTTTAAATATGCGGTTACCAAAGGTTTAAGGATAGCTTCCTTGCTATCTAACAGTCTATCTTAAATCATTGATTACTCTATGTCAAACATAGTCTAAAGTATTAATCTACCTTCTTTTTCTTCAGTCTCCATAGTTCAGAAATTAGGTGTCATATTCTCCAGTTTTTGTGTTTCCTTGACTGATTTTGTGAGTAGTTGATTTAATTTTTTACTTGCTTAGTAATTAATTGGTCTACTACCTTTACTGTGAGTTTATTTTCTCTGGTGACAGTTCTTTAGCATTAGAAACATTTCCATATAGAGCAGTTCCTTTAATATATCCTGTAGGTCTGGCTCAGGATGGTGATGTCCTTCAATTTTTGTTTATATGAAAATTGTTTAATCCCTGCTCCAAATTTAAATGATAATCTTGCTCAGTATTCTTGGTTGGAGTCCCTTCTGTTTCATTACATTAACTATATCATGTCGTTCCTTTCTGGCCTGTAAAGTTTCTGCTGAAAGTCTGCTGATAGCCTGATGGGTTTCCTTTTTAAGTAACCTTTATTTTTCTCTCTCTCTGGCTGCTTTCAATACTCTCTTCTTTTCCTTGATCTTTGCCATTTTTATTATGATATGAGTTCCTCTTGTTAGGAGATCAGTGGGCTTCCATGACCTGAGTGTCTATTTCCTTTCCAGATTGGGGAAGTTTTCAACAATTATTTCCTCAAAGAAAATTTCTATCCCTTTGACTCTTTCTTCTTTTGATACTCCTATAATGAGAATATTGTTCCATTTGGATTGGTCACACAGCTCTCTTATTATTCTTTCATTCCTAGAGATCCTTTTTTCCCTGTTTTTTGGCTTCATTGTTTTCTTGCTCTCTAATTTCCAGATCACATACAACTTCTTCAACCTGTGTAAGCCTGGTATTTATTCCCCCATTGCATTTTTCATGTCAGATACTGTATTCTTCAGCTCTGAGTTACTTTTTTGGAGGTCTTCTATCTTTTCGTTGAGGTCCTCCCTGAGAACTTGAATATTTTTCTGTAGATCTTATGACTTTTACTTTGAAGTTTTTATTGAGAAGTTTGGTGATTGCAGATTCACTCAACCCTCTTTCTGGTGTTTTGTCTTGTAGTTTTGTTTGGACCAAATTCCTCTGCCTCTTTCTTTTATTTTTAAATGTTTCCTGTGAAATAACAGTTTTATGTAGGAGGTGCTCTCTAGTGCTCAGAAGCTCAGTTTCCTGTTCGGGTGCCCTAGCTGTTGATTTGTGGTGGGTGGGGCACTTTCTGTCTCGCTTGTAGTGATCTGATTTCAGGTGGGTTGTGTGGGCCTTCTGCTTATCTCACTATCAGGGAGGATACTCAGACTGTACTGCTGGAGTTGCTGTTGGCAGAGCCACCCCCACCTGGCCTACAGCAATGGCAGGGACCACAGGTGAGTGGAACAGGAGCCTTCTGGGAGGAAGAAGCTCCTGGGATTGACTCCCTTAGTACTTATGCGGCTGGGCCAAAATAGAGCCAAGAAGGTCCCTCTGCCTTCCTGGCTGCAACCCCTACCTCCACTGCCCGGTTAAGTGGGCCATGTGCTCTGGGAGGAGGTTGGTGCTCTGCTGCTGGAGCCATGGGCAGAGCCACTTTCTGTCTGGCCTGTTGCAATGGTGGGGACCACTGGTAAGTAGGACCAGTGCCTGCTGTAATGAAAGAGCTCCTGGAGCTGGCTCCCTCACACAGTTCTACAGATCGCTAAAAATAGGGCTGAGAAAACTGGGAGGGTTTCCTTCTGCACACCTGGGAGAAAAGTCTGGTTTCACTGTTAGCCAGCAGGCCATACTCCGCAGGGTGGAGCTCAGCACAGCATTGCCAGCAAGAGCAAGGATGGAGCATCTGAAGATCCTGAGAGTTCCTAACCTGTGGGGCTGAGGATGGGCTGGGGAGGTATTGTTGCCCTGACCTTTCCCCTAAGCAAAGAGCCCTGTGTAATACTTGCCCCTCTGGTGCCCCTCTAGCTGCTAAGTCTTTCAAACGGCCTGCTCTGCTTTTTTCTCATTGGGCTGGTAGAGCGTGTCTGTTCTCCACAAGCGGCTGGGATCTCGGCCTCCCTGAGTGTTCCTCCTGTCTCTGTTGTCCAGCCCCACTGATCACCAGGGCAACATGTACTGTGGGCTCGTGTTCCTGTAGCATATCTCCAGGGCCAGGTGTTCAATGGTTCAGGGCTCCTACTCCCTCCCAGCTCTGTTCCTCTTCCTCCCACCTGTGGCCTGAGGTAGGGGGAGGGTTTGGGTCCTGCCAGATCATGGCTTTGCCACTTAACCCTTTTCTGTGAGGTCTTCTCTTCTTCCCCACATGTAGGCAGTCAGTTTTGCAGTCTGCAGGTCATTTTCAGGTTTAGTTGTATTTGCTGTATTTTCATATTCTATGTGATTTTGTGAGGAGGTTTTTGCCTTGCCTTCTTACACCATCATCTTTTTCCCAGAATCCAAATATGAAACTTTTATTAACTGCTTTTTCAATATCCATAGAATTGATTACATGATTTAATATTTAAATATATAGTAAATTGTAAACCTAGACTACTATCACTGCATTTTTGGTAGTAATCTTTGTATATTATTTTTTTCATCACATATTATGAATTTACTGCACTGATGAAATAATTTTAGTAATGTTTATTTATGAAGTTTACCTTAATATGTGTAAATAAGATTTATCTGTGGTTTTAAAACATTGTTATATTTGTTAGATATTTTAATAAAAATTTATATAGCATTATGCACCAGTCACTGTTCTAAATGCTTCACAAATATTAATTTATTTAGTCCTCATGATAGACATATGAAAGAAATATTATTAGCATCCTAATTTTGCAAATTGTAAAATGGAGGCACAAAGATGTTAAGAAACTCCAGTAATGTTAGTTGATGGTAGGCTTTGAACTCAGGCAGTTCAGAAATGAAACAAAAAACAGAGATTTTCTTTGTTCTTTCCACATTCATTTGAAAGACTTAATTTGTACAAATGCCTGGTATATTTTTGGAAATAATAGTTCACTGAGAATTTTATTAAGGCAATTAATATATTTACATTTTTACAGAAAAAAACTATTTTACTCAGATTTTAAAATTGTGTATACATATAAAAAAAGTAATCCCATGTTTATTTTAATTCCCTATGCCATTGTTTATTTATACACTCTTATTTTTTATATTGTGTTTGAGCTTTCATTTTTAATTTTTGAGTAGGTAGCTAATGATATACCTAGTCTATAATTTCTCTACAAAGTATCAGTTTATTTATGAGTCTGCTCTTTTGTACTGGTAAATTCATTAATTTCCAGCAGCAAAATCTTAGTTTAACTTTGCGGAAAATCCAGAAGTTCTGATCCCACTCCTAGCCCCTTTTATTTTTTTTTTTAATTTGTCTCTTCAGTTTAGGTCAGCTTTTTGCAATCTCCTCCACTGTTTTATATTTTTCTGTGGTGCAAATAACTATGTAGTACACATAGTTAACTGCTGAAAAACTCTTAGCTGTATTTCTCTGAAAGATATATTCTACCCCCTGAGAAATCCAAAGAGCCCCTGAATGTACTTTTAATGAACTGCATGCGTGTACCACTAATTAATAAGAAATTATAGCAGCTACTTGGTCTATTATCATTGTACCAAAACATTAAAAATATAGCTGATCAACACAGACTTAAGTAAATTCTCAGATTTTAAAAAATAAACAAAAAACAGTATACATCCTAAAAATGATTGGTACTCATCATTTTGTTGTATCATTATGTTGTTTTTAGACTTTCCTCTATTTGCTTGTGGCATCCCTGTACTAATATGGTGACTTTGAATCATTAACATGATAAATTATGAAATGAATATTTAATCCTGAGAATGTTTTGACTCCCAGTGGTTGTAATTTATAGCCAGTGCTAGTTGATACGTGTACAGTTGGTGCTTACTATACGTGACTGGCATACTTCAAGGAAGCTAGGCAAACTTTATTTTTATCAAAGAATTACTTCAAACTCACCTTTTCCAAGGCTTCTAGTACCATAAAAAGTTGATGGTCAGGTTTGTCCATAGCCCTAGAGAAAACAATTATGCCATCTAAATATCCACTCAAGCATATAAACTCACAAGTGAATGATTTCAGTGGATTCGGATCTACGTGCTTTTGAACAAATAGGGCCAACAATTTAAAAATTACGAAGTTTGTTCAAATTAGAGCCTCTATTTTCCGAATACCTAAGTCTGATTTCACAACACTGGCAGTGTCTATAGATATTCTCTGCATCCTCGGGTTATACAAAATTGTCAATCATATAATTAAAGTGTGGGTAGACTTCCTTGCTCAGGACACAAAAGGGTAGAACCACTTAACCTTTGATGTAAGAGGTAGTCTAGATATTTTCGTCAAGTGAATATAATGATCATGTACAACCCATTGTCAGGGCCTATCAACAAAAATCTCTTACATAATTACCATTTAGATAGATTAAATAAATTGATACATACACAGATGAACAACAGCTTGCTTGACCATTATAACTTAGCTAAGTCTTATATATAGATACTACTGTATAAGTACAACAGGCCAATGGCCAAACTACTACTTACTTATCTGAGAAAGTAACTTAAATATTTACTTTTGAAAGTCCTTGTCTCCATAGTAAACATGATCATTGTATGAAACTTATAAATATTCAAAGAAATGAAAGAAAAAAGTTGATAGGCGCCCCAAGATTCAAAATTAGCATCCATTCCATCTAGCCTCTCTCAAACTCCTTTTTAGTTTGACTGAGAGGATTTTAATTGGACCTTTGGAGCTCAAAACCAGAAAATAATGTATGCTCTGGATGAATCAAGGAGTTTATAGTCTAGGGCATCTGACTGCTCCAAATTGGACTTTGCTTTGCCCCCAAGTGTAAAAATAAATATAATCTTATGCTGGAGATAAAGGCTTCCTTCATTTACGGAACTCAGTCTGACCCGTGGTCTCACCTCCAACAGTTGTTCTAGTCTGTCTTGAGTTAGGCGTGGTCCAAGAATGTCAGATGTTCAGGATGGATAATACGTATCTACCTTGTTCCTTGATCCTATGAACTAGTTGTTATAATGGTACTTCTCTTTAGTACCTTGCTTGGTAGGCAGAATAATTTCTCTTTATGAACCCTGACTTTCTCTGCTATTTTCACTCTGAATCAACAGTTCTGATCCTGAACCCTGGCCTTTGGATGGAACTCTTCCATCCTTGATAGATGGCTCTGACAGTGATGGTACCTTCTGGACTTTCTGTGATATAGGTTCTACATTTTATCATGTATCACTTTTGAGGTTGGAGGTCCATTTTCTGAGGATTTGAATAGATTATGACTGGAGATTAGACTCCACTTGCCTGTCCTTACCTAACCTCCTATCAGAACGAAGACCAGGTCAAAACTCTTCATGCTCAGATATCTGTTAGAAATGATCAAACACACCACCTAGATTCTTAAATATGAAAACATTTACTCACTATATGCTGATTGCTGGTTTTTCACACTGGCTATTCAGAATAAAGAGTTATAGAAGGGATGAAAACAAAACAATTCTATAACTATTCTTTTTCTCTAAAGAATACTTAAAAGAGATAGTAAACTAAATATGCAGAAAAACACAAATATAAAAGCTTCTTTTCATGCAGATTCTGTGGGTTCCTGGTATTTTAGATTACTTCTTACCTTACAGGATATCTATTAAGTGACAACTTGGTAGAAATAATTTCCCATCAAGAAAATACACTAAGAGAAAAAGATTGTAGGGATAGGACATAGGTCGATCATGAGGTATAAAGGAGATATTGGGAATAATTTGAGTATTTTGTATGAGGGAGTATACTGAACATAGCAGTACACCAAAGAAAAACCCACATCAGTTCTGGAAGCAGCCCAGACCACTGTCTCTGGGATCAGAGAGACTAACATTTGAATCCCAACTCTGTCATTTATTAGCTATATGATATTATTCACATTACACAAACTTTCTTAGTCTCTGTATTTTCATTTGTGAAGAAGGAATAACAGCTATATCTTAAGGAGTTGAAAAAAATAAAAATTATAAAGCAACCTTATACTGAAAAACATGCACTGAATTTACTGGGAGGTGTACTTAGAATCTTATCATTAGAAAATTACTTTAGGATGTTGAGATCATTGTTTTGCCTCCTGGATTCATTCCTGCTTCCCTCCATCTTGCTCTGTGCCTCAAAATGCTGCCATGTGGTGGCTACACAAATTCTCTTCTTCTTTGGTTTCTAATTAGCTTAGGGAAAAGACACAATCCAGGAAAGAAATTTCAGAGTGAAGGAGAATTAGGTTTAGGGTATTTATTTCCCTGGATCATCTATCTATCTATCTATCTATCTATCTATCTATCTATCTATCTATCTACTATCGTCTATCATCTACCTATCTATAGAGGATCTATAATATATGCATATATATATATTTCTATAGAAAGAGACACAGATATGGATGGATCTATATCTCTATCTACATCTTTCTATCATCTACTAGTTTTTAATTTGGCTCATGTGATTGTGGGGCTGACAACCCTGAAATCTGCAGAGCAGGTCAGCAGCAAGCTGGAGACCCAGGGAAGAGTTGATATTGTAGTCTTGAGTCTTAAAGAAGTCTGAAGCAGGATTCCTTCAGGTGCTTCAGCATTTTCTGTTGACAGGACTTACTACATAATTTGTTGGGGTCCAGTGCAGATAAAATGTAGGGACCCTCATTCAAAATTATCAAGAATTTCAATATGGCAATATTAAAATATTGCACCAAACACAGGGCACTTAAGTACAGAGCCAGTGCAGCTGTAGAAAAGGCATGTCATGAAGCTAACCCTGCCAGTCTATTTTCCAGAAACCTACCCACACATTGTAAACATTTCCTTAGTAAACTTTTCTGTTAGCCTTTGAAAATGTGTCATATGTTTCCTATTAGAACCTGATATATACAATTACAATGAAACCAAATACTAGGATTTGATTGTCAAAGCTCAATGTCTCTAAAATTTGTCTATTTCTCCACTTTTTTTTGATGAACTTTGTCTAGAAGAATGTACTGACTGCAAAACATTTTGAAAAGATTAAAGATGCTAATTCATGTAACCTTGAAACATTCACATTAGGAAATGAGGATTGATATCAACTTATGGTTAAGGGCATAATTATAGAAAGTGACCAGTTATTTTATGCTTATACTGGTATCCCCATTGTTTTAAAGTTTGCATTGGACACTTTGTTTTTATGGAAGACCTATGTTAGTACTGGTTTCACTAACGAAAAGAAATCCAAAGAGGATTTTAACTTTTCTGAAAAAAGGTGGGAAGTGAAGATAGCACTCAGTGTTTGTTTTGCAGTGAGCTGCTATAGGGACATGGCATACCCTGGGCAGTGAGACTGGGACAGGTGAACTCCCCCACGAACTTTGAGCTATGTCTGTGAGCACTTGTGCTTTATCTGAATTTATTTTGTGCATCCACTAATAAAATGTGTCCTAAGGTAACAGAAGAGGCTAAGAGAAGTTATTTTGGGTCTGAGAACACTACAAAATTTTAAAATACAAATTAATGGTAATTGCTTCTTCACTTTATGCCATTTGGTCTTACAAAAGTTTTCATACAAATTCTCGAATTTCAGATAGAGGGGGAAACCTGTATTTATTCATAATCTAAAATTATTATCTCATTCACTAAATAGTCACACAAGCAATTAGCGTACTTATCAATACTTTAAACAAAGTTTTCCTTTGAACTCTAGTCACTCACAAGTTTCGCTTCTTGTGAGTTGTTGCTTGTGTGTATTTTTCACCATTCAGGAACCCGGATTCTGGCAATGCCTATCTTCTGTATTGATTGTCTTAGGTGATGAAGTGGGTAAGAATATTCAGCAACAGATTTCATTTGCTGAAACTCTGGTTTATATAATCTGGCATCAATGGTATTTAGAAAACAACTTTCTTTCAGAGTCATGATGTCAAATAAAGAGGAAGGGTTATCAAGGGATCGCTGGTTGGACACTGGGAACCTGGCACAACTGGGAGTCATCCACATCGCTTAATGGCCAAGCAATCATAAAGGCCCTTCTTAGAACATCTGAGTTGATTTTGGTAGGGCACACTTTTTAGAAATTCTAAAAGAGCAACCTTTATCTTATTTCAACATGATGCCAGAAATGTTTTTTTGTATATATTTTTCTCTCTCTCTCTGGTACTTATTTGCTCTAGAGAACATTATGTTTTAAGTTAATTTAGTAAAAAGATCAACAAGTTGATCTGCTATATTAATCTAAAATAAGCTGTTTATTTTAAAAGAACTTAATAGTACAGCAATAGAGCAATTTGAGCATTATGTTAATGATTTATGAAAATAATACCAATGTTTAAGAATATATAACTATTTTAATGAACTACACAGAAGAAAATTACATAAACAACATTTTTTCTGAGTACACAATTCCAAGAAATGAGAAAAATTTATTCACAGTAAGAATGGCTGATTCTGATGTTTATATAATATGGAAATTGTCAGTTACTGAAAAACAAAGAGAGAGAGAGAGAATGAATTTTCTTTCAGTTATATTAAACAATTTCTCATATTTTTCCAATGTTGGAATAAAACTGAATATCAATTTTGTCATTTGTCAAGGAGTCATGTTTAAGTAAGCTTGGTTCCCATGGTAAGCTGGGAGGAAAGACTAATCATAAAGTATATAACATGATAAGCATCTCATAAGAAGTCACATCTTTACATTTGTAATTTGTCTCCAAGATATGATAGGGGAGTTAGCAGTCCAAAAAGTAATTTTTTTCTAGTTTTTTTTGATGTTCCCTTACACGTTCATTATGCATAATGGTGATTTTTGTACTAATAGTTCTACTGTGGTATTTTTATAGGTAGAAGTGAAGGCAGGAAGACAGAAGGGTATGCACATTGGTGGGTTCTTGTCAAAAGGGAAGATAAGCCCAAAGTTTCTAGTTGTCATTCCTATGATTAGAACAACACACCAGGCTTCCAGGAATATACCCAAAGAGTCTTTTTAAAGCCTGGCTGCTCTGCATTCATTAAAATACAAACTATCATAAGCATCTTTAAAGCACATTCTTTCCAGGACATGGGAGACAGAGCAAGAAGAGAAAATCCAGTTCAGGATGGAAAATGTGTTCTCTTCCCTGGTACTTCCATATGATATTTAGCTTTCAAACCTAATCTACTTGTTCAGTGAGTTTTTGGCAATTTTCTGGTTCTCACACTGTGTCTTACCCCCATATAATCTTGAAAGAACATATTTACAAATTTTGGGCTTCCACATTGGGTAGATTTCAGCCATACCAAAGTACGACACTAATAAGAATGAACTGATGGCAATTCTCTCCTGCTGAGTATCTGTAAAGGTTGGAAGCATAAAACACACTATCTTTAAAGCCTTCTGGTGAATTGGTTTCCTCTGCAGCTGCTGGTGCAGGCAGACTCTCCCTGTGCATCCGTTCTGGATAGAATATGTTGTGACCACTCTTCTTCTCCATCTTTCTGGCTTTCATTGATACACAAAGGTTCCTGCTATTTGGTGATGTGTGCTGCTTTTTTCCTCTTTTCTCTAATTTTCCTTAGTTGATCTATTAATTTTACTTAAGAGTATTTTATTACATGTTTAATTTTTAAAAATCCCAGAATCTATTCTAAAAGAAAAATAAACTAGCATAATAAAGCCTTCGCTCCCAGTTTTTAGGGTCTCATTTAGAAGATTTTGATGATATAAAATTATTTTATTTGAAAGTTTTTGGAACATTCAGCCTTAATTTTAAGAGACTGGGTGATATTTAATGTTTACGCATGGAAGAGTCAGACAAAGCTTATAAAAGGCAGAATCACACCACATACTTTACATATCTTATAACTGCATATCTTACATATCTTATAATTCTTCTTATAATTCATATTTAGATCAAAAGTGTTCCAGGAGGGAGATTCAAAATGGCGGCGTGAAAGGTGACACAGGGAACTCCTCCCCAAACCACAAATAGTACAAAAAAGTTAATTAATACAACTAACCCTAAAACAGCAAGAAGAAAGAAGGCTGCACCAGACTGTATATATACAGAACTCACAAACAGAGCAGACCTCACCAAACAGGGTAACGTAGGAAAGCCTTAATCCAGCAGAACCCAAGCCCTTCCCCCACCCCAGCTCACCGGCAGGAGGAAGAGAAACAGAGCAGGAGTGGGTGGAAGCCTAGGACAGCTGAACACCTAGCCCTGGAGATCAGCTTTGTGAGCGGAAGCCTATATTCTGTGGTGTTCTGGACGTTGGGGAGCTCAGACTGACATTCTGGCTATTTGTGGAGGATGGGATCCACACCTGGGTGCTCTGTGTCAGAGGAAGGGTGGGCAGTCTGAGAGGCTTCCTAGAAGTGAGAGGGCTGCTGAAGAGGCAGGGTTTACATGGAGCTTGCTGTAGGAGAGAAGGGAGAGCTGGACAAGGTTGTCTGGGTCACTCTGCCCAGCTGGTTAGGAGCTTTGAGGAGCTTCAGGTGCTCCATCCCCCTGGCTTCCTACTCAGCTCTGAGGCCACCGACGGTGAAACACAGCCTGCCAAGCCTTCCTATTGGCCTTCAGGCACCTGCTCACAAACCGGCAGTCACTGTGCTGGCATCAGGCCAGCCAGAGGGAGGCCCCACCTACAACAGCTAGAGACACAAAGCACAGAGGCTTACACGTGTGTGCTTGGCCCAGTGCCTCTGACACTGGAGACAGGCAGCACAGATGGGAATCATGAAACAGATATTTCTCCCCCCAGTCACCAGCTCTGCTCCCCTACGACAACCAACCTCACTCTAGGGGCTGAGCCACTTACAGATACTGGGGTTACTGCGCACTAGTGGGCACCACGCAGAAATATGAAATGTCAAAAAAACATGGTTCAGACCCAAATATCACAAACCCCAGAAAAAGGGCCAAATGAAACTGAACACAGCAATCTTCCTGAAAAAGAGTTCAAAATAAAAATTATAAACACGCTAATGAAGGTACAGAAAAACATTCAAGAACACAGGAATGAATTTAGGACGGAGTTTCAATCATTAAGAAATTCGATATCTGAAATGCAACATACAATGGAGGGATTTAAAAGCAGATTATATGTAGTGGAAGAGACGGTAAATGCAATAGAAATTAGAGAAGAGGAATATAAAGAAGCTGAGGCACAGAGAGAAAAAAGTATCTAAGAATGAAAGAATATTGAGAGAAATGTTTGACCAATATAAACGGAACAATACCCACATTATAGGGTACCAGAAGAAGAAGAGAGAGAAAAAAGGATAGAAACTGTTATTGAGGAGGTAATTGCTGAAAACTTCCCCAATCTGGGGAAGGAAATAGTCTCTCAAGCTATGGAGGTGCACAGATCTGCCAATACAAGGGTCCCAAGGAAGACAGCATCAAGACATGTATTAATTAAAATGGCAAGGTCAAGGATGAAGACAGACTTTTAAAAGAAGCTAGAAAGAGAAAAAGATCACATACAAAGGAAACCCATCAGGCTATCATCAGATTTCTCAACAGAAACCTTACAGGCAAGAAGAGAGTGGCATGATATATTTAATGCAATGAAGCAGAAGGGCCTCAAACCAAGAATACTCTACCCGGCAAGGTTAACATTTAAACTTGAACCCGGGATTAAACAATTTTCAGATAAGCAAAAGCTGAGAGAATTTACCTCCAACAAACCACCTCTACAGTGCATTTTGGAGGGACTCCTATAGATGGAAGTATTCCTAAGGCTAAATAGATGTCACCCAAGGGCTAGACAAAGATTACAGAATATGATTCATAATACACAAAGAATGGAGGAGGAAGAAAAATGAGGAAAAATAAAAGCAGCTTTAAGTTGTGTATGTAATAGCATATGAAGGGAGTTAAATTTGACTGTTAGATAGTAAGGGAATTACCCTTGAACCTTTGGTAACCAGGAATCTAACCCTGCAATGGCAATAAATGCATACCTATCGATAATCACCCTAAATGTAAATGGTCTGAATGTACCAATCAAAAGACATAGAGTCACTGAATGGGTAAAAAAACAAGACCCATCCATATGCTGCCTACAAGAGACTCACTTCAAACCCAAAGACATAAACAGACTGAATGTAAAGGGATGGAAAAAGGTATTTCATGCAACTAATAGTGAGAAAAAGGCCAGAGTTGCCGTACTTGAATCACACAAAATAGACTTCAAGACAAAGAAAGTCACAAGAGACAAAGAAGGACATTACATAGTGATAAAAGGGTCAGCCCAACAAGAGGATATAACTATTATTAATATTTATGCACCCAACACAGGATCACCTACATATGTGAAACAAATACTATCAGAATTAAAGGAGGAAATAGAATGCAATGCATTCATTTTAGGAGACTTCAACGCACCACTCACTCCAAAGGATCGATCAAACAGACAGAAAATAATTAGAAACAGAGGCACTATTTGAACATATTTGAACAGATGGACCTAACAGACATCTACAGAACACTCTATTTAAAAGCAATAGGATACACATTCTTCTCAAGTGCACATGGAACATTTTCAAGAATTGACCATGTACGAGGCCACCAAAAGAACCTCAGTAAATTAAAAAAAAGATTGAAATTGTACCAACCAGCTTCTCAGACCACAAAGGTATGAAACTAGAAATAAATTACCCAAAGAAAATGAAAAATATCACAAACACATGGGGGCTTAATAACACACTCCTAAAGTATCAATGGGTGAATGACCAAATAAAAACAGAGATCAAGCAATATACGGAGACAAATGAAAACAATAATTCAACACTGCAAAATCTGTGGGACATAGTAAAGGCTGTGCTAAGAGGAAAGCATATTGCAATACAGGCCTAACTTAGGGAAGAAGGGCAATCACAAATTAACAGTCTAAGCTCACAATTAATGAAACTAGAAAAGGAAGAACACATGAGGCCCAAAGTCAGTAGAAGGAGGGACATAATAAAGATTAATGCAGAAATAAATAAAATTGAGAGGAATTAAACAATAGAAAGAATGAATGAAAGCAGGAGCTGGTTCTTTGAGAAAATAAACAAAATGGATAAACCCCTAGCCAGACTTATCAAGTAAAAAAGAGTCTACACACATAAACAGAGTCAGAAATGAGAAAGGAAAAATCACTATGGACACCACAGAAATTCAAAGAATTATGGGATAATATTATTAGAAATTATATGGTAACAAACAGGACAACCTAGAAGAAATGGACAATTTTCTAGAAATATACAGCCTTCCAAGGCTGAGGCAGGAAGAAAAAGAAAATCTGAACAGACTAATTACCGGCAAAGAAATTGAATTGGTAATCAAAAAACTACCTAAGAACAAAATGCCTGCACCAGACGGTTTCACAGCTGAATTTTATCAAACATTTAGTAAAAACCTAATAACCATCTTCATTAAAGTTTTCCAAAAATTAGAAGAGGAAGTAATACTCCCAAACTCATTCTACAAGACCAACATCACTCTAATAAAAAAACCAGGCAAAGACACCACAAGAAAAGAAAATTACAGACGAATATCTCTGATGAACATAGATGCAAAAATACTCAACAAAATACTAGCACACTGATTTCAAAAATACATCAGAAATATCATCCAGCACGATCAAGAGGGATTCATCCCAGGGATGCAAGGATGGTACAACATTCGAAAATGCATCAACATCCACTATATAAACAAAAAGAAGAAAAAAAAAACAGATGATCGTCTCCATAGATGCGGAAAAAGCATTTGACAAAATTGAACATCCATTCATGATAAAAACTCTCAACAAAATGGGTATATAGGGTAAGTACCTCAATATAATAAAGGCCATATATGATAAACGCACAGCCAACATTATACTTAACAGCAAGAAGCTGAAAGCTTTTCTTTAAAATCGGGAACAAGACAAGGATGCCCACTCTCCCCACTTTTATTCAACATAGTTCTAGAGGTCCCAGCCATGGCAATCAGACAACACAAAGAAATAAAAGGCATCCAGATTAGTAAAGAAGAAGTCAAACTGTCCCTGTTTGCAGATGACATGATAGTGTACATAGAAAACCCTATAGAATCCAGTCCAAAACTACTAGATCTAATATCTGAATTCAGTAAAGTTGCAGGATACAAAATTAATAGACAGAAATCTGTTGCATTCCTATACACTAATGGTGAATTAGCAGAAAGAGAAATCAGGAAAGCAATTCCATTCACAATTGCATCAAAAAGAATAAAATACCTAGGAATAAACCTAACCAAGGAAGTGAAATACCTATACTCTGAAAACTATAAGATACTCTTAAGAGAAATTAAAGAGGACACTAATAAATGGAAATTCATCCCATGCTCTTGGCTAGGAAGAATTAATAATATCAAAATGGCCATCCTGCCCAAAGCAATCTACAGATTCAGTGCAATCCCTGTCAAAATACCAAGAGCATTCTTCAGTGAACTAGAGCAAATAGTTCTAAAGTTCATACGGAATGACAAAAGACCCCGAATAGCCAAAGAAGTCCTAAGAAGGAAGTATAAAGCAGGGGGAATTATGCTCCTTGACTTCAAGCTCTACTACAAAGACACAGTAATCAAGACAATTTGGTACTGGCACAAGAACAGACCCATAGACTAATGGAACAGACCAGAGAGCCCAGATGTAAACCCAAGCATATATGGTCAATTAACATATGATAAAAAAGCCATGGATATACAATGGGGACATGACACCTTCTTCAACAGCTGGTGTTGGAAAAACTGGACAGCTACATGTAAGAGAATGAAACTAGATTACTGTCTAAACCCATACACAAAAGTAAACTCAAAATACATCAAAGTCCTAAATGTAAGTCATGAAAGGATAAAACTCTTAGAAAAAAATATAAGCAAAAATCTCTTGGACATAAGCATGAGCAACTTCTTCATGAAGATATCTCCCTGGGTAATGGAAACAAAAGCAAAAATGAACAAGTGGGACTATATCAAAATAAAAAGCTTCTGTACAAAAATGACACCATCAGTAGAACAAAAAGATATCCTACAGTATGGGAGAATATATTCATAAATGACATATCCATTAAGGGGTTGACATCCAAAATATATAAAGAGCTCATGCACCTCAACAAACAAAAAGCAAATAAGCCAATTAAAAAATGGGCAGAGGAGCTGAACAGACACTTCTTCAAAGAAGAAATTCAGAAGGCCAACAGGCACATGAAAAGATGCTCCACATCGCTAATCATCAGAGAAATGCAAATTAAAACCACAATGAGATATCACCTCACACCAGTTAGGATGGCCAACATCCAAAAGACAAACAACGACAAGTGTGGGCGAGGATGTGGAGAAAAGGGTACCCTCTTACACTGCTGGTGGGACTGCAAATTAGTTCAACCATTGTGGAAAGCAGTATGGAGGTTCCTCAAAAAACTCAAAATAGAAATACCATTTGACCCAGGAATTCCACTCCTAGGAATTTACCCTAAGAATGCAGGAGCTCATTTTGAAAAAGACATATGCACCTCTATGTTTATCGCAGCACTATTTACAATAGCCAAGAAATGGAAGCAACCTAAGTGTCCATCAGTAGATGAATGGCTAAAGAAGATGTGGTACATATACACAATGGAATATTATTCAGCCATAAGAAGAAAACAAAGCCTATCATTTGCAACATTATGGATGGAGCGAGGGTATTATGCTCAGTGAAATAAGCCTGGCAGCGAAAGACAAGTACCAAATGATTTCACCCATCTGTGGAGTATAAGAACAAAGGAAAAACTGAAGGAACAAAACAGAACCCAATAATGGACTAAGAGTTACCAAACGGAAAGGGATTGGGGAGGATGGGTGGGAAGGCAGGGATAAGGGGGGAAAGGGGCATTATGATTAGCACACATAATGCAGCAGCGGGAGACACGGGAAAGGCAGTATTTATAAAGAAGACAAGTAATGATTCTATAGCATCTTACTACGCTGATAGACAGTGACTGTAGTGGCGTATGTGGGGGAACTTGATAAAGCGGGTCTAGTAACCATAATGTTGTTCAGGTGATTGTACATTAACGATATCAAAATTAAAAAAAAGTGTTCCAGGAATCAAAATATATTCATAATTAAAACTGTCCTATACTAACTGTGCTGTTACTTCCTCCTCTTTCTAGCCAAGTTTGACTTTATCTGAGAACATTTCCTTTGAGTCTTAAATTATTAAATTTGGAGAGATTACAAATACACTGTTTTGCCAGTCTTGAACTATAACTTCATCCTTTTTGTCCTTTCTTTTATTTTATTTTTTAGTATTTCAGCTGATTAATCTTATAATGTTCTATCGTCAGTGTAAAGAGACAACTGATCTATCATCTCACAGACCATGTCCAATTCATTATGCTTTAATGAGGTCATTATATAATTCGGATTTACCTGAATACTTATGACAACAACCTAAAAAAATTCTCAGTTTGCTCCCAGCTGGACACAACTCTCTTATGCTTCTTAATTTTGCAGTAAGGGTATAATACTGTGCCCCTTTTGTTACAATAACAGTCACGATATTTAGTGCTCGCTGTGTGCAATTTGTACTATCCAACATGGAAAATAGCTCCCAGTGGGATAATTATTTAGCCAGTAGAACACAATCCAAAGTGCTGATGGATAATCAATGATTTGGCAGGAAGGAGTGGGAAAATGTCAATGTCCTCAAATTCTTGAGGGCTTGAGAAGAGCTGAATTTTGGGACTGATACAGATGAAAAGAATAAGGAATAAAAAGTTCCTTGGTAATGACTGTTTCAGTTTGAGAAGGAGACACACTAAAAGAAATAGAATTAAAATAGTGCTAACTATGCATTAATTTATTCATCATTCAGGCATAGGAGAATAGCTTCTGCTCTTAAGGCTTATAATATCGGTGGGAAGAATGACAAAAAATAATATTGTAACATGTAATAATGACTTAAAATGTGAGCTGATTTTTTTCCCCATGCTGTACAGACAGTGCATGTTCCTGATATTGAGAAAGCCTGTGATTATCATGGAATGGAATGGTCACAGAAAGGTCCTAAAGGAAGCTGCATCTGATCTGGATCTGGATGAAGAGAAGTTCAACCACAGTAGAGGTAAGCTGCTGGCATGGTCACATCATGAAGAAAGACAAAGCAGTGTGAAACTCATGAGCCTGAGTATATCCTCAGCCCTGGGAGCTCATGTAGGGAAATGGGGATATAAGAGTGGAATGGTAGCTTAGTGGATGCTGTTTCGCTTGCCCTCCAGCATCCGACCCTCTTTATCAAATGACAGGAACTGATTTGCCCCTGAAGGAAGAGGAGCTGCTAGAGCTGAGGAGTGAAGAGGGTCTCTGGCAGAGGTGGAAGGCAGGGATGAGGGGAGGGAGGAAAGGAAAGGGAACTGAGGAGGTAATGGAGAGAGAATCAAGGTGGTAAAAGAAATTGATGATGAATCATATTAAGCCAGCTAATGTACTTAAAATTAGGAAGATGAAATGAAAATAAACATATAAGGATATAATGTACTAAAATCCAGTATGGCCACCACAGAAGTTAATAGTGGAAAACATTTTGTATCTGATCTTGTCTGTTCTGGGCAATGACTTATTAGCCGGTACTTCTAAAGCCATCTGAAATCCTTTACTACTTCTAACTCTACAAACCTTCAAAGTCCAAGCAATAATTTCCAAGAAACTTACAACTTTGGGGAAATTTCCTTCATTTGTTTGTCTGAGAGGACATAGGAGATGAATAGAATAGTAAGTGGATTCTATGCCATCTCTCTGAAGCAGGCTTCTCCTTGGAGCCTATCTCCTAAGCACTCTTACAGGATGGATCTCCTTCTCCTTGTCCCCTGGCAGGAGACATCCTACTAAGCAGTCAGCCCTGAGCACCAAAGACTGTTATAAAACTCATCTGTTGTTTCCTACTGTATCTTTAATTGGCAACGATTATCATAATGTTAACTGTCCATCTTGGAATCTGCCCTCCTCTGCCTCTCAGTAGGGGAATGTTCCAAGTATGTAGGTGTCATCCTGGATCTGTGCAGACAATGATTAATTACAGGACTTTGGTTCCCATCCAGGGACAGATTTGTTCACCAGGGGACATTATTGGTTGTCACACTGGGCAAATACCTAGTGGGCAGATGCCAGGGATGCTGCAAAACACATAACACACAGGACAGCTCCCCACAGAAAGGAATTCTCTGGCCCCAACTATCAATGGTGCTAAGGTTGAGAAACTCTGGTCTAGGACTGGGCACGCGGCTGGCTTCATGCCACTACAAACAATGCATTCGCACAGGGTCACACACTCAAAAGGGGCTTGGGGCTTAATTTCTGCTATTTTAAAATTCTTAATAATTTTATTTTTGGATCTGTGTTTTGTATCTGGAGTCCCAACAGACAATGCAGTACGATACTGGGGACATGGACTCAGCTCATACCAGGCCCTGTCTACCATATCTCTCCCTCATGGTGGGACAGATCCTCAGTCTCCTGCTCCCTGACCCTGCTCAGGGACCACTGCTACGTGGTTGGAGGAGACTGGGCCCAGACGCAGAGCGGGCATGAGTGCCACGTGTGCCTGCTGCACTGACTGCGCGGGGTCCAGGGCGCCTGGGAAGGTCTGCCCTTGTCCCAGAGTGTCCTCCTGCTGGAGCAGCGTACCTTCAAAAGGCAAATGAAAAAAAAAAAACAAGAAAGGTTGAGAAGGAGACGTTGAAAGGAAGAAAAGGAAAAGCATTTTGAACAAAAGGCGCTCATTTTTATTTGCACAGAGCTCAGGGAATCACGTAGGTGGCCCTATTTCAAGAGTCTTGATTGTTAAACAATTAATTACCTCAATGAAAGGGTTAGCTGTTGGGTCGGATACTCTGCTTAGATATCCTAGATAGTCGGAATTGTATTCTTTAAAACTGTCTTTGGGACGCTAATATCTGCCTGATGTCTACTGACCATTTAGGGGGGATCTTCGTTTACAATACAATATTATTTTAATTCCTAGAAATTTGTGGCAGATAACACCTTCCCCTGAAATGAAAGTCAGCCTATAACTTTTGAGTTCCTTTGTTTTTCTTAAGCCAGGGTTCATTTTTAAAGCATGTTTCTTCTCTTTTATTTCTCACTTTGAAGTTTGAGAGCATGGGAAATAAAACCCACATTGCACAGTAACTAAAACTATCTCAATATTAGTATTATTTTTTTCAGCTGATTGATCAGAGTGATAGGACCTAAAATTTGATACTGGAAATGTTGAACAGTGATGATGTAGTGTCAGTGAGCCCTCCACATTTTCTAAATGTGCGTGTTTGATTGGTTTTGTTTTCTTCCAGTTTGTTTTCTTTTCCTTATTTTGCTACAAAACAGCTCTGTAAGCTGATATAATTAAAATATTTTTTATTCAAGTGGAAAGCTGGGAAATAAAAAAATCATTTGAGGTCACTAAAATTCACTTTACATTAGTTTTTTTTTTTGCTTTTATTTTTACAGTGCGCTGTAGAGAAATATTACTTTGTTTTTCATAAGAAATTCTATTTCTGGGAGTTTTTAGACCCCCCCGCCCCCACTGGTGGGGGGGGGAATTAAACTGTTATACACAGAACTGGGTTAATATGTTTTCCTAAACTAGATATATTAGTGGTGAAACTGATAATTGGAGCTTGTTTCTATGGAAGCTGTGTATTCCATGACAGCCCATCTTTTGGTATCCAAGGAGGCTTGTCAAAATCTGTATGATATGTGTCTGTTTTATAAGGATTTTAAACCCTCAAAACCATATATCTTTGTTTTTAAGCAATTTTCTGCACGTCCAGTGGAATGTTCAGGTGTGGGTTAGAAACAGTAAAATCTGATTTAAGATCATGAGGTTTTGGTGAAAGCTCTAGAAGCTCAGTAACCTCTCTGATGTGTTGCGGTTTATATCATTATCTGGCAAAGTAAAACTGAATCTACTATATAAGTGCCTTTCCCCCAAGCCTGTATAAGTGCCTTTTTCCTAATTGAAGATTCACACTCATTTGAGGAACTGCTTGAGTCTTCTGGAAAAAAAAATACATCTTCAGAAAGCTCTAGCTTGTCCAAAAAAAGAAACAGCAGATATCAAACTTCAATTCCAAATGGGTTACTGCTGCTATAATTAAACATTCTTTATTATGAAAGTTAAATTCATTGTGAGGAAATAAGAGTGGTTGTTTCCCAGAATAAGATAACCTTTAAAAGATTTTTCAAGTTTGAGATACTATTCTATTATAATATGGGAAAGCCAAAGTAGGGAGAAAGCCCCTTGTAGATATTGGAAGTTTGATGTAGATGTTAGAGATGTAGAATTAGATATTTTGGTTTTAGCTTCTGCCTACAGATAAAATATATCATCCATGTTTATTTTTAAGGTGTTACTTTTCATAGTGTGGCCGCTTGGCTGGTTAGGAAGACAGATGGGTGACCTGGAGTCATACACATTGATTAGGTGACAGCCTGTTTTCTGAACAATAGCTAGGGCTGTGGCCTGCAGAATTTTCCATTGTTGGCAGTAGCTTCTGCCTTAGCAATATGGACAGTGTAATGGTTTTCCACAAATTAAACCACTTTGTCTTCGGCTGCTGCAGGCCAGTAGGCTCTGTTGACCCCGGGCACTTCCGAACAATCAGCATCTATGTAATGTAGCTTTTCAAGCTGTGCTTCCTTTCCCATCTGTCTTTCATTTGGGTGAAAACTGCCTTGTATCTTTATGGTTGGGGCACTGGATTCTGAGTCAAAGGGCATTATTTCTTTTTTAATAGAGTGGATGAAAATCTATATCATTATTATTTTTCTCATCAAGATAATGATTTGGAAAATGCTCTGCCCTTTTGAGCATACTTCTATGGACAAAGGAATAGTAGGTATTATTCTTTGATCATGTTGTTGGATTTATTTGCAATAACAATTAGGATTATTGAATTTGTATTTAATTATGGTGAACTTTATTACTTTGCCACAATTCTAGATAAAAAATATGTATCAGTAATTTCATAGAATTCACCCTACTATAATTGAGATTGTATTATAGTTAATCATATTGTTTGTCAAGCCTCTGAGTTGTTTTAGGCTAGTTTGAAAACATGGATTTTTCTGAGCTTTGGAAAAGTATCAGTACAAAAATAAATATTTATAACCACATTCTTAGAGATTATGCAAATAAGTCAAGACCAGATGTTACTTTAGGAGATATTTCTTTAAAACTGTTTTAAAATTTTACATGTTCATTGCTGTACAACTATTCCGCTTTTCTGTCATTCTTGAATCAGATTCATCTATATGCTGCATGCAAAAGACTCACCTCAAACCCAAAGACATACACAGAATAAAAGTGAAGGGATGGAAAAAGATATTTCATGAAAATAATAGGGAAAACAAAGCAGGTGTGGCAGTACTTGTATCAGACAAAATAGACTTCAAAATGAAGAAAGTAGCAAGAGATAAAGAAGGACATTACATAATGATAAGGGGGGCAGTCCAACAAGAGGATATAACCATTATAAATATATATGCCCCCAACACAGGAGCACCTACATATGTGAAACAAATACTAACAGAATTAAAGGGGGAAATAGAATGCAATGTATTCATTTTAGGAGACTTCAACACACCACTCATTCCAAAGGACAGATCAACCAGACAGAAAATAAGTAAGGACCCAGAGGCACCGAAGAACACAATACAGCAGATGGACCTAACAGACATCTGCAGAACTCTACACCCAAAAGCAGCAGGATACACATTCCTATCAAGTGCACATGGAATATTTTCCAGAATAGACCACATATTAGGCCACAAAAAGAGCCTCAATAAATTAAAACATATTGGAATTCTACCAACCAACTTCTTAGATTACAAAGGTAGAAACTAGAAATAAATTGTACAGAGAAAACAAAAAGGCTCACAAACACATGGAGGCTTAACAACATGCTCCTAAATAATGGATCAATGACCAAATTAAAACAGAGATCAAGCAATATATGGAGACAAATGGAAACAACAGCACAACACGCCAACTTCTATGGGATGCAGCAAAGGCAGTTCTAAGTGGACAGTATATAGCAATCCAGGCCTATTTAAAGAAGGAAGAACAATCCCAAATGAATGGTCTAAAGTCACAATTATTGAAACTGGGAAAAGAAGAAGAAATGAGGCCCAAAGTTACCAGAAGGAGGGACATAATAAAGATCAGAGAAGAAATAAATAAAATTGAAAAGAATAAAACAATAGAAAAAATCAACGAAACCAAGAGCTGGTTCTTTGAGATAATAAAAAAAATAGATAAATGCATAGCCAGACTAATTAAGAGAAAAAGTGAATCCACACACATAAACAGAATCAGAAATGAGAAAGGAAAAATCACGATGGATGCCACAGAAATACAAAGAATTATTAGAGAATACTATGAAAATCTATATGCTAACAAACTGGATAACCTAGAAGAAATGGACAACTTTCTAGTAAAATACAACCTTCCAAGACTGACCAAAGAAGAAACACAAAATCTAAAAAGACCAATTACCAGCAAGGAAATTGAATCGGTAATCAAAAAACTACCCAAGAAAAAAACTACCAGACCAGATGGATTCAACACTGAATTTTATGAGACATTTAGAGAAGCCATAATACCCATTCTCCCTAAAGATTTCCAGAAAACAGAAGAGGAGGGAATACTTCCAAACTCATTCTATGAGGCCAGCATCACTCTAACACCAAAACCAGGCAAAGAGGCCACAAAAAAAGAAAACTACAGACCAATATCCCTGAAGAACATAGAGGCAAAAATACTCAACAAAATATTAGCAAACCGAATTCAAAAATACATCAAAAGGATCATCCACCATGATCAAGTAGGATTTATTCCAGGGATGCAAGGATGGTACAACATTCGAAAATCCATCAACGTCATCCACCACATCAACAAAAAGGACAAAAGCCACATGATCATCTCCATAGATGCTGAAAAAGCATTTGAAAAAATTCAACATCCATTCATGATAAAAATTCTCAACAAAATGGGTATAAAGAGCAAGTACCTCAACATAATAAAGGCCATATATGACAAACCCACAGCCAACACCATATTTAACAGTGAGAAGCTGAAAGCTTTTCCCCTAAGAATGGGACCCACACAAGGCTGCCCACTCTCCTCGCTTTTATTCAACATAGTACTGGAGGTCCTAGCCACAGCAATCAGACAAAACAAAGAAATAAATAGCATCCATATTGGTAAGGAAGAAGTCAACCTGTCATTGTTTGCAGAAGACATGATATTGTACATAAAAAACCCCGAAAGAATCCACTCCAAAACTACTAGAACTAATACCTGAATTCAGTAAAGTTTCAGGATACAAAAATAATACACAGAAATCGGTTGCATTTCTATATATTGGTGAAGTAACAGAAAGAGAAATCAGGAAATCAATTCCATTCACAATCTCATCAAAAAGAATAAAATACCTAGGAATAAACCTAACGAAGGAAGTGAAAGACCTATATCCTGAAAACTGCAAGACACTCTTAAAAGAAATGAAAGAGGACAGTAATTAATGGAAATTCACCCCATACTCTTGGGTAGAAAAAATTAATATTGTCAAAATGGCCATCCTACCCAAAGCAATCTACAGATTCAATGCAATCCCTACTAAAATATCAACAGCATTCTTCAGTGAACTGGAACAAATAGTTCTAAAATTCATATGGAACCACAAAAGACCCCAAATAGCCAAAGCAGTCCTGAGAAGGAAGAATAAAGCAGGGGGGAATCTTGCTTTCCAACTTCAAGCTCTACTACAAAGCCACAGTAATCAAGACAATTTGGTATTGGCACAAGAACAGACCCAAAGACCAGTGGAACAGAATAGAGAGTCCAGATATTAACCAAAGCATATATGGTCAATTAATATATGATGAAGGAGCCATGGATATACAATGGGGAAATGACAGCCCCTTCAACAGCTGGTGTTGGCAAAACTGGACAGCTATATGTAAGAGAATGAAATTGGATTATTGTCTAACCTCATACACAAAAGTAAACTCAAAATGGATCAAAGACCTGAATGTAAGTCATGGAACCATAAAACTCTTAGAAAAAACATAGGCAAAAATCTCTTGGACATAAACATGAGCAATTTCTTCATGAACATATCTCCCCGGGCAAGGGAAACAAAAGCAAAAATGAACAAGTGAGACTACATCAAACTAAAAAGCTTCTGTACAGCAAAGGACACCATCAATAGAACATAAGGGCATCCTACAGTATGGGAGAATATATTCATAAATGACATATCCAATAAGGGGTTAACATCCAAAAATATATAAAGAGCTCATGCATCTCAACAAACAAATAGCAAATAACCCAAATTAAAAAATGGGTTGAGGATCTGAACAGACACTTCTCCAAAGAAGAAATTCAGATGGCCATTAGGTACATGAAAAGATGCTCCACATTGCTCATCATCAGAGAAATGCAAATTATAAACACAATGAGATATCACCTCACACCAGTTAGGATGGCCAGCATCCAAAATATGAACAACAACAAATGTTGGCGAGGATGTGGAGAAAGGGGAACCCTCCTACACTGCTGGTCGGACTGTAAATTAGTTCAACCACTGTGGAAAGCAGTATTTAAGTTCCTTAAAAAACTCAGAATAGAAATACCATTTGACCCTGGAATTCCACTCCTAGGAATTTACCCTAAGAATGCACCATCCCAGATTCAAAAAGACATAAGCACCCCTATGTTTATCACAGCACTACTTACAATAGCCAAGGAATGGAAACAACCTATGTGTCCATCAGTAGACGAATGGATAAAGAAGATGTGGCACCTATACACAATGGAATATTATTCAGCCATAAGGAGAAAACAAATCCTACCATTTGCAGCAACATGGATGATGCTAGAGGGTATTTTGCTCCGTTAAATAAGGCAGGTGGAGAAAGACAAGTATCAAATTATTTCATTCATCTGTGGAGTATAAGAACAAAGAAAAAAATGAAGGAACAAAACAGCAGCAGTTTCACAGAATGCAAGAATGGACTAAGTTACCAAAGGGAAAGGCACTGGGAAGGATGAGTGGGAAGGGATGGATAAGGGGGAAAAAGGGGATTATGATTAGTACATACAATGTAGGAGGGCACAGGGAAGGCAGTATAACATAGAGAAGACATGTAGTGATTCTATCTTACTACACTGATGGACAGTGACTGTAATGGGGTATTTGGTGGGTGCTTGATAATGGGGGGCATCTAGTAACCATGTTGCTTATGTAACTGTACATTCATGATGACAGATAAATAAATAAATAAATATATGTATATATATATCTCCTATACCCATTGCACTGATTTTCAATTTTTAAGGTCAACCTATTAACAAGACAAGTAAATCTTTATTATGATTACTGTGTAAAATTTAAATGTTTTTATCTTTCTGTAAAAACAAAATACAGTTGCTAGAGATTGATCCTCAAAGGAAGCAGGAATAATGCAGCTTCATACTCCCTTTACTGAAGTTGCCATCAAATATTCTGTGTGTGCTTGTTGGGACAATTCATGAACATTAAGTCCACCATTTGTGGTTGCACAAATCAGTAGAGAAATTAGAACAGTGATACAGTTTCTTTTAAAGAAGAGATGGATGAGTAGACAGAAGTCAAGAGATAACTTTTAAAGTTAGTAGATCAAAAGTAGGAGTCAAATCATATTAACATAGTGGATAATCACCAGGAAGTCTACAAATGTAGGTTTTCTGTTTGTTTTTTCAAGTGGTTACTTCTGGGGAGTTAAGAGATGAGGTAACATGTTGCTGATATAAGCTTAGCTCTTCTATGTATTTATTTAAATATATATTTTTTGGAAAAGTACAAAGACATAATGCCCTTTTTAATATGATTTCTTCTTGTGACTGATTCTGAATCTTACATGAAAGTCAAATACAACAACTGTAACAATAATAATAAAATAAGGGGCAGCTCCCTCGCCAGGAGGTAAACACTAATGTGGGCAAGATGGAGAGTTTCTTGCCTTCTTTTCAGCTTCTGGTCGCCCTTTCTCTGTGTTTGTAAACACCCTCCACCTCAACTTCAGTAGCTAAATCTTACCCTTCAGATCTTAGCTTTCTAGGAGAAGCCTTTTGGGCACTATTACTTTACCCCTAACCAAACTGGAAAATCTGTTTAAGAGTATCTAGCAAAAGTAATTGATTTTGATTTTTAATTCACAGAGAAATGTGGGATTTCAGCTATTTACACTCTGATTCTACTTCGCTTGGTATCATTAGGTAGATAGATAGATGAGAGATAGATAAGGGATACTCCCATTCTTCCAACAAATATTTATTAAGCATCTCTGTGTATTATGATCTTTCTCATATGAACTGTTACTAATTTATAACTTGGTTTAGAAAACAAATTTGGCATAAGTATTAGGAAGGATACTTTAAGAGGAGAGAAGTCTATTTTATATTGACTTGTCACTGTAGTCTTCTCTGTGGTAGTGATTTTTGTATTGAGACCTGAAAAATGAGAAAGGACCAACTATGTGTAGACTAACAAGAAAATTATTTCAGGTATAAGGAGTTGTGGCAGCAAAGGCCTTATCTAGAAAATAAGTAGTTGTGTTGAAGAAACTGAAAGAAAACCAAGTTGACTGAATCATAGTGAATAAGGGAGCAATAATGATGATGAGTGATGGAAACATGGCAGTGACCTCTTCTCACAAGGAGCTGGACCACTTGTAGACATCTGATCTAATTTTCATTGTAATGAAAAACTGCCCTGGGGTTAAACCAGAAATTTGCATATTAACAAATTATTCTGACTTCCTGTGAAGAATAGAATGAGAGTGGGATAAGAATGGAATCCTGAAGGTCAGTTATGATTATATTGTCATTGTCTAGAAGAGAGATTGTGGTAGCTTAATTTAGGGAGGTGAGAAGAAAGCAGATAGATTCAACACACATTTTAGAAGGGCAGTCTCCCAGACTTATTCTCATGTACTTTCTTCACTAAGATAAAATGTAGTTGTTTCCCTCTCTTCTCTCAGTGACTGTACTCTTCCTAGCTTTTAAATTGTATCCCCTCTGATTATCACCCTTTATCAGTTATGTCTTCTTTATCAAGTATCTACTTCAGTCATACCTTTATTGTTACCTACTTTACCTCAACATATACAGAAGATCAGGTCTCTCCCATTTTTATAAAGATAGTCTCCTCACAAACTTCTTCCCCCAGTGGTACACTACTTACTTCCTTGCAGAATCTTACTCACCTCTACTTTCTACCAATCAGACTTTTGCCTAAAATTATGTTCTCTAGGGTCTTAATCCATACATTGCAAATTCAAAGTATTATTTTTATTTCATATCTTACTTGATATCTCTATGACAAGATGGACAATTAGTCTCTTGTATTCTTTATTTCCTTGGTGGCTCTGGCTAAGTTCTCTAACTATTTATTTTTCTGTATTTTGCAAAGATTAGCATATCATTCATGATGTCCCCCTCTTCCTGCCCTTTAATACTAATACTCCATAGTGTTTGATGTTTCCTTTTCTTCTCTCACTCAGTGAAGTCTCTCTGGATTTTCTCCATAATCTTTAAGTAGCCCTTAAGGCTACTTATTGCTGATGAATTCCAAACCTTTATTTTCCAGCCCTACAGATCCTGATCCTGATCCATATTCTTTATAGTCACTAACTATCCTCCCTTGTTTTTTTTTCCCCCAATGGGAAATAATATGAACTTTCTCTTTACCTTGCACCTTGATCCAACTAAACATCTATGATTCCTAATGAGATGATCTTGGGTGGAAAATTCATGTTACCATAGAGCCAACCTGGATATGGAAACTTGAAACAGCCTAGACAGCAATGTGGGGCAGGAAACAAATGGACAGGATGAGTTGTTCACTGGTTACTTCCTGTAGGAGCTGTGAGTTGATTATAAATCTTGGCAATTGGCTGGGCACGGTAAATGAAAGTTCCTCTTGAAGAAATGTCATGACTTTTTAAGTTAGTTGAGGTCAACTTTTCAGATATAATTTTATTTGCTTTTTCAGAACTTGACTTTTAAGATTTCTATTTCTAAGATCTCTTGAAATTTTAGTCAAGGCATTAGAAAAAAATGGAATAGCTATTTAGTGGCTAAAAGAATTCTCTTTCATAAGGCTGTCTTCTTGGACTTCTTGACAGTTTCAGTGTTTCCTTCCTTATCTTGTGAATGATTGATAGATTTCAGAGCCAACAGATTTATATCAAAAACTTTATCAATAAAACTGAAAAGCAACTGGGATAATTTAAAAATATATTGGCATAGTGTGTAACAGATAAATGATTTTTACCTTAGTTTATAAAGCATTCTTAGAAATCCAAAAGGAAAGAAAAAATCTGATTAAAAATGGGCCAATGATACAAAGAGGAAGTTTATGTAAAGAACACCAATATTCTATAGGTATATGAAAACATTATTCTCAATAAAAACCAGAGGCCCAGAAAGGGGCAGTATAACAAAAAGAAATATTGTATATAATTCCTGTCATACTGTCTGATTATGGAACTCAAATTCTTTACTTCTCTCTTTCATACTGTTGGATAAGAAACATAACCTCTCAAAGCCAGTGCTGTCCTATTTTATTCAATTAAGATGAATTTTTATAACATTAAGCCTTTAGTATATTCACAATATTGTGCAACCATCACCTCTATCTAGTTCCAAGACATTTTTATAATCCCAAAAGAAAGCCCTGTACCCACTAAGCAGTTAACTCCCATCACTCTGTATCTAACTCCTGGCAACCACTAATTTGATTTCTGTCCTACCTATTTTGTACATTTCATATAAATGGACTCATATAATATGTGACCTTTGTGTCTGCCTTCTTTTACTCAACATAATGCTTTACAGATTCATCTATATTGTAGCACACAGCTGTACTTCATTACTTTTTATGACTACATAATATTTCATTGGGTGTTTATACCACAATTTGTTTTCCATTTTCCCATTGATGGACATCTGTGTGTTTCTACCTTTTGGCTTCTGTGAATAGCACTGCCATGAATGTGTGTGTGATGTTTTCATTGAGTACTGCTTTTCAATTCTTAAGGGCATATGCTATGAAAGGATTTCGATCCAAAATAGAACTGGAAGATATAAAATGGAGAATCTTATTCATGTGCCCTCAAGAAGACAAAATTTAAGGGTTAAAAGACTGATTTCTCATAAATGCCTGAGATACAAAAAATGGATAGTGTTGGAATTATCTTAGATGATTGGAGGTTGATCAGTGGTTGTCTCATATCAACCTTCAGAAATTTGCTAGAGGTATGAATGAGAGATGATCTTAACTGGACTGGTCTCACAAAATGGGCTGAATTTAGCTATGCTTATGTGTCTGGACTTATTTTTGTCTGCTCAGGAAGTTTTGGTCTCCATTTATTTTCAATTTTAACTTACTCTAACTGAACTCTACCCTCTTCGCGTTGCCCCCAATAATAGGTAACACTGGTGGGTACTGGCCAAACAAATAATTGCTACTACATCACCTCATATGACAACTATGTGTCTGAAGCCAAAGACTCCCATGAGAGGATACATTGGTCATGGGACCAGATTAACATTAGGTCACCTACAAACTGCAAGACAATTTCCATGTGATAAGGGACACATGGTTACAGGTTAGACAGCTAGGGCAAAGGCTATCTACCAAGAGAAAAAAGTATCCTAAGAAAAAGCACACTGCAAAACAAATACAACTTCTAACCCTGAAATCATATCTATCTGGCCTTTTAGAGATGTTTTCTTTTGGTCTCAAGAAAACCTCTGAGAAACGGGATCTCAGTCATCTAAATGCTCTTAGGGTAGCCTTCCTTTAGGGACCTTAGCTGGTTGCATGGTTGCATTTTAAAAAGTGATGGTCCCTCTTCAAGCACTTATTTGACTAAATGCGTTTACTAAACATAGTTTAGAATTTCAGTGGCCATTATGGTGAACTTGGGATCTTCCCAAACTTGTGTTTTTATAGCTTTTAATTGGTAAATAAAGGCTTCTAAATGTACTTAGGATTCTAAAATTATCTTTTACAAAATACTATTTCTAAGTTAACTGAAGTAAATGAACAACTAAATGGAGATAAAAGCACCTGAGACATCTTCCTAGGCAGCACCGAGGTGTCACCAACCCCTTTCCTTTATCTGGACTCCCCTTCTCTAGCACTCATCTAGAAACCACTTCACTTGTTAAAAAGAGAATTAAATTCCTTAAAAAATTATTTATTGAACTCAAAATCCACTTAGACCCTTTCTTATTTTCTTTTGGGCATTTGCAGATACTTTAAAAAATCAGGACATTGGAAATACAGTTGTCATGTACTTAAGAAAAAGAGGGAAAACATTGAAGTAGTAATTATCCTAGACTTCTGATAACAGACAAGTATGCCTCAAAACTACAAAACAAAAAAGAAAAAAATCTTGCATTCTTTTTCTGTCCCTCGAAGTTGTAAGCCTTATCATGTCTATGAAATGTAAAAACCCAAGGAAATAACCAAAACATTGCTTTAAGGTAATAATGAAAAAAGGGAGAAAAGAACCTTTTAAAATAGAGACCACTATCAAAGTTTCCTTGTCAGAATTAATTTGTGAAGAGCTCTGTTTAATTGGCTTATAGAAAATTAACCATTTATATAAACTAAGAATACTTCAGAAACACAGAAACCAACCCAAAAGTTCTCTAAGTTCACATGATCTGGGATAATCGCTGACAAATAAAAGCTACATTAAATTTGTTGGTTTAATTAATACAGACATGTCTTTAGAGTTATCAACATTAAATACAATACTTTATTCTACTGAGGTTTACTGAAGATCAGATAGACATATTATCTCTGATGCAAATTTTCCAGCAAAAAAGTAAGAGGTTCGCTAACTGCTTTAACGTCTCATGAAATCTTCAAGAGTGATATAAATATGATTGTTAAAAACAAATGACTGAAGTAGCTGTAAGTGGGATAAGAGTTTCTAGGTGAACTTTTCAGGAAATAGTTTCCAAAATCTTTTGATAACTCAAAATGTTGCTAAATTAAAACATGAATTAAATTTCATTGGATATACCTGTATCATCTCCAAATGAAATAAAATAATAAAATAAAATAAAATACCAAAACATTACTAAAATAGGTTCATTAAGATAAAATACTAAAGCATTAATAAAAATAGGTCATCTGCTTTTGACTTCCTTTATGGGAGAACTAAAAGATACTTTGGCATATAAATAAGTATGTTTTGTGCCATACTGAAGTATTTTCTATGAGGAAAAATACACTTCTAAAAATTAAAAAATGTCTTTATAAATTTGCACATAGTATAGCAATAGATGAGAAGATTGTCTGTATATGAGCTGTTGTGGTGATTTCCCTGAAGTTTATATAAAGTTGTCCAGGTTTAGCTTGCATGGTTTCGAGAAAAGGGTAGTTTTAGTTTGGTAGTGATTCCAAGTCAAAAGAGTTAGTTAAGGCCTCTTGCAATTCCATATGAATGTGAGGATTGTCCTTTCCATTTCTGTAGAATGGTAGTTGGAATTTTGATAGTGATTATATTCAATCTGTATATTGCTTCGTCATCATAATATTAAATCTTCTGGTCCACTGACTTTTCCATTCCTAAAGTTTCTTTAATTTCCTGCAGTAATGCTTTATTGTTTCCAATATTGAAGTGTTCTACCTCCTTGGTTAAATTTGCTCCTAGGTATGTTATTCTTTTGGATGCTATTTTAAGTGGAGTTTTTAAAAAAATTCTTTTTTGTTCATTGCTGGTGTGTAGAAACACAATTTATGCTTCTGTGTTTATCTTTCACCTGCAATGTTGCTGTGTTTGTTCATTAGTTCTAGTGAGTTTTTTTGTGGATTTTTCATAAATAGGATCATGTTGTCTGTGAATAAAGAGTTTTACTTCTTTGCTGTTTTGGATGTCTTCTATTTGTGTTCTCTTTTTAATGGGTAAGACAATTTGATCTCTCTCTTAAGCTATTTGGAAGATATTCAAGGTTTAGTTAGGTGTCATGAGATAGTTTTTATCTGTCAAATTGCCAAGATTTTTAAGAGGTAAACATTAGTTAAGAGCATTGAAAATGTTGAACTCAGCTACAGAGAACGGAAATTAAAACTTTCAAAGGACTAATGTATAAGCATACTGTTGACCAGCAATTTTAATTCTAATTTAAATCCTAAGGAAATGAAATATTTGCAATGGTTTATATATGAGGGTACTCAGGTTTGAAAGACTTTCTCTTCCTCTTCATTATTGTCCTTTTCCTTGTTTCTGTATCCACAAATGGATAACCAAGTATCCAAAAATGGATACATGGTTAACTATCTATACCAAAATATCAGTACTTGTTATCTCTGTGTAGTTGGATTACTTACACTTCTTTTGGGGGCTTTTCCCTTATAAGTTTTCACATGTTTCATACATATTATTTATGATTTTTAATAAGGAAAGGCGAACATATTTGAAAAGGCCTTACTAACCTTAAGAAAACCTTTTCTCTCAGAATCTACGTTATCACTTTATAATGATTAAGTTTTAAAATTTTCTCACCATTTCTCTATTTTTATGTGGAGAATGACTTCTCCCATAGCATATATCATAGTGAGTCAGTGGTAAAAAAGAATAGAAAGTCTCTAGCTTATATATACACATACATATATATATATACACATACATATATTTTGCTGGAGCCCAAACTGGTCTGCAGTATGCTCTTTACAGAAGTTATTTTTCAAAAAGAAATTAATGGAAATAACTACAACATCCAGCTTCAGGACCTCAAGGGAAAAAGTCCTGTATTTAACAATAGAAAAACTAATAAATTTTAGCCTAAATTAGTAAATGTGGGCTAAATGAATTATAATTGCAATTTACAGTCTGTTTAGTACCTAAGAAACAGCTGGTATTAAGGAAAGTAAACATGTCCTGTTACAGTATCACAGTTTGATTTGGAGATCAATGACTACTGAGGAAACTAAACCTTCCTAGTATCCATACAAATTTTTGGTTTAAACTTTTGGTTAGGAAAATTACAAATTCTGGTGAGTGATCCTATTAACAACAAGAATCCCTTTAAATGTCACTATTCTTAGTTCTCGGTAATTCTTCAAAGTGTTTCCACCCTCTTTTCTTCTTAAAAATGGAAAGCTTATTAATATACCTATATAACCTATGTTTTGAAGTGTAAGTACCTCTGGGTACCAAATTGCTGAACTATTTCTATAGTAACTTGTCACTATAGACATTAAGTAGTACTTACATGAGAGATATAAAATCTACAGTATGTTTAAGATGGCTAAGTTAATTATACTGAAATCTTTGCATTTGATTATCTCTGGTATTCTATACTTTGAAATTCTTTGGCTATTTGAAATAGTTAATTTCTTCTGCCAGAAGTATATTAGAATGTAAATTAGTTAATACTTTATCTCATGTTAATGTGAGATGTCAAAAATGAAGAGTTTGAACCTATAAACACAAAGAAATTTAAATGTGGTATAGTAAAAAAAAATCTCAGAATGTTCTTTCTGTAAAATTTTCACCTTTTGATATTATGTGACTATTTGAAACATGATTTAGACTTGTAAACTAGTATTTTTGCTAGTATGACTCTGATCCCATAAGCAGTACTGTATAGGGCTGAATCCTATCAACCTAAAGAAGGATAAAAAAGGTTTATACATTTGTTATCTATGTCTATGTCATCACTTTTGACCATCTTCCACGGAGCCAGTGACCCTGAACTACTTGTATTTTATGGAAATTTTCATGCTTTCCAGAACTCTGTGCCTTTGTGTGTGTGTGTGTGTGTGTGTGTGTCCATATATATAATTTTCGTCTTTATTCTGGATCTTCTTAAACTTTTTACCTTCTATAAATAGTTCTGCTTGCCCTTCTTTTTGTTTGATTAAATTTTTATTTGTTCACCATTTTTTCCAATACTCTTTTCTTACTTTGTTTTAAATGTGCTACTTATAAATGGGGAAGAGCTATGTTATATTTTATCCCAATAGGAATATATTTGGCTTTTAATAGGAAATCTTTGTTCATATTTAATATAATGTAACAAGTAATACATAAAACTGATTTTATTTTTCACTAATTTACAAAATATTTATCACTTATTTTTCTTATTTCTTATTCATTTTTGTTCCTTTAATCAACTTTTGGTGAATTGATCAAATTGTTATTTATTCCCTTCACCTCTCTTCTCATTTTGAAGTTTTACTGTGCTTTTCCATTTTTTTTCCGATTACGTTCTTTCCCAGGGCTCATAATCAAATACATAGTTTATTAGTATATTACAACAATGGCCCATCCCCCAGTCAAGACCCATTACCTTAGTTTCTTTCTATTAATTTCAGGACACTTTCATCACTCTTGCTTGCCTCTATCAACAGATTTTGCTGAGATATTTAGAATTTCTGTTTGAGGTTATTAGTTTTTTCCTGTAATATATCCTCCCTATCTCAAGATTCTTCATTCAGTATTTTTAAATCATATACACATATTATGAATCATACCCATATCTACATATCAGAAAGAGCATTTTCTTGAATATTTTCCTCAGAAGCAGCATCTGAGTGATATATTCTTTACGTGTTAGTCTATATTTATTTAAATCTTACATCTTTACATCTTTGTACATCCACGTTTACCTGACACAAATACTATATTGAATGTGAAGAGCATTATTCATTTAAATTCCTTTTTTTTCAGTGATTTCATGATAATATTCTACTATAAATTCCAATGTTACAGGTGAGAACCCAGTGATACTCTTGTTTTTTATTCTAAGTAACCATTTCTTTTTGCCTGAGAGAGTGTAAAATTTCTCCCTAGTCTGCACTAGGTTATGCCTTCATGTGTGTCTTTCTCATCAGTCCTGTCCAGACTGTACTGGAACTATCTATAGTCTTAGGTTCTTCTGCAGCTCAGGGACAATTTTTCCTCTATTAGTTTAATCATTGCCTTTCTCCTCTGTCCCTTTTTTTTCCTCTGAACCTCTTTTATTCTAATATTTATGCTTGCAAATTTATTCTCCACATCTTTTATAGTTTCTCCTAATTTAACTTGCCACCACTTCAGTATTTTAACTTATCATATTCTTTTTCAGTCAACAAAGTCACTGATTGTATTTTATTTGGAAAAAGCATGTTTTTTAGTTCCAATAATTATGTATTTGGTGCTATGATTGAATCTTCTTAATGTTTTTCTGCCTCTTCTCCAGTTGTGTCTTTTCTCTCCATCTTAGAGGTAGTTCTGAAAGTAGAGCTCCTTCCTTTCCCCCGAGTAGATCATCCTTTAACTTTGTCAGCAAATGGCAGCTCTGCTCTAGATTCTGGGACATACCATCTTTGCGGTCCTGTCCTGTGGTGGTTGAACTTGTTCTTGTGGGCTGGTCCTGAGGCAAAAGGAACCTCCTAGCCTCCTACAGAGTTGCCTAGGAAGCAGTGGTAGGGCAGCCAGGTTGGAAAAAGACATGGAGTGAATAAGGAGAGGAACAGAGACATTGGGTATAAACATCTAGATTTTTCTTTTCTAACTAAAGGATTTCTGGAAGCAGCCTTTCCAATTTAGGGGAAAAATGATCTGATCATACTTTCTAAAACCTCACTTAGGAAACTTTCAAATTTATTTTTATACTGAAAGGACAGATGAGAAGTATAGAGACTCTTCTTTCAGGGAAGAGCCATTAAACATGTTTCATAATATTTATAGAATTTTGGAGGCTTTCCAGATAAAGGATAGGATTTGCTCACATTCCATTAGATAGTTTTTACTGTATTATAAAAATTACTACCAATTGTTTCTCTCCAAACTATACTGATAGACATGTTTATTGTAACAATCCTTGATTGAGACAGACATAACAGACTCACTGAACAACTATATTGTTGCATCCATGTTTAGGATAATTGCAGGGTTTTATAGCATTTTCTCTGTGAGGCACTTTAGATTGAATGTTGTTAATGTATTAAAGACTTCCTCTGCCTAATGGTAAGATGTGGAATTAAACTGCCAAGTAGGAGTGGGAGTGCACTTAACCAATCCATAATCTTCCCTGATGCTGCACATGGGTAATTACAGTAAATGTGCTTCACCACTGCAGCCCTGAACAAGCTCCTGCAGTACTTAACCTGGACAACGTTTGTTTTTGTAGAATGATATGCATCTTTGGAGTGGCTAAAATATATTTTAATTGGGTGATAACAGGTAGCTACTTCAGCATTGTATAGGGCTTAAAGTAACAAAATTGGATTGTGATTAATATACTAGACAAAAAAAATCTGTTTTTCTTCCTGGTATAATGTAGATAGAGCCAAGAAATGTTGCCAGAAGTTACAATTAAAACTCTAACATTTGATATTGGACCTGCACTTAAGTTGGCTATTTTAAAAGTATAATGGTATTTCTACAGTTGATATGTTCATTTTCCTCTTAAAAGAAAAGCTGCAAAATGTATAGTGATATCTTCCATATTTTTTTCTAGGTGAGGCAGGGTCTCACATATCATGATATTGAAATAATCTGGAGTTGCTTTGCCCAAGGAATTGATAGAAATCAATATTCAGAATTTTTTATCAGAATGTTAATTGTATTTGCAGGGTAAGTGGAGCTAGAATGAGTAACAAAAGCTAGGCTTTCTTATTTTATTTTAACTCTCATATGGCAAGTTTTCAGGTGACTTTTGTATATTGAGAAAAACAACTCCTAACCTTTATATTCACTGTGTTTCCTCAATTTGTTTATATAGTATTATTTAGAGCTGAGAATAGGTTTGGCTATCCTCAGAATACTTTAAACAGAGTAGTTAGATTCTAGGTCAGGTCACAAAGTTTCAACGAACTCATACAATGAAAGAGGTTGTCCTCCCTTGTAAAATATAACCACACTGGGTGAAGAAAAGCAATATGGAACATGGTTCTTAACGTCATACAATGTACACCTGATTGGAAAAGAATTGCACATACATAAATACATCAATAGCAATACAAGTGCCACATGATGACATGTTGAAATTATGTCTTGTGGCTTGAGTGGTGAGAGCAATATGGGTGTTAGTGTTCAGTGTAAGTTTTGAGAGGAGGTATACTTTGAGATGAACCTTTGAATAATGGGTAGAATGCAGATAGGTAAAAGGAATGGTGGACACAGCACGTGAATAAAAAGGAACAAATGTGAGTGAGAGAACATCAGTAAGAGATCTGGCTTGGGTGGCTTTGGAGGTAGATCTGTGGGCAAAGCTATGACAAAGTAAAATTGAAGACAGAAAGAAAAGGCCAGTGGCCTTCACCCCCTACGCCCACCTTCACCCACCTCACCACTTCCAGTGAACTGAGCCATGAGAACCTCACTTCTCTAGGCCTGTTTTGGTTGTGTCCTCAATTTTCTCAAGCAGAACCTCCACTTGAAATCAAATGTCTATGTTATGCTTTGCTTAAGACTTGCAATGGACCTATGATCACACACTTGTCTTTGAGAACAGCCCTAACCGTCCTCTCAGTTGCCCAGTACAGTTAAGACAAGGAAGACGGGAACGCCTCCTTTTCAGTAGCAAGTCTAACTATCTTATCTGTACAGCTTATGAATCTTTCTTTTTTTTAATTTGTTCATTATTGGCTTGTTTTCAATATAGATCTCGGTTTAAAGCAAAAAGTCTGCACAATCTTCTCTGAACATTGAGACAGCAGTAGTTTGAACTTAACATATTTAAGGCAGTGAACTTTTACTTATCCTTGCATTAGCTAACAGCCTCACACCTGTTAAGATATGTAGCTGCACCTACAGTTGTGCCATTCTGTTATGTATTTGCGTACTCATACCTGCTCTGCCTAAGTGACCACTGGCCTATTGCATGAGCATATTTTATGACACTGAAATATGCTTCTGCTTAATATCAGTGAAGCCCTTCTGTGAATGCATATGACAATGTATTTCCCCAGCAACATTTTCTTCATTTCTTTCACACATGAATATTTTTTTATATAATTTATTTTATTATCATTAATTTACAATTACATGGGAAATATTACGATTATTAAACTACCCCTTCATCAGGTCCCCCCACCAACCCCATTACAGTCACTGTCATCAGCGTAGTGAGATGTTACAGAATCACTACTTGTCTTCTCTGAGTTGTACTGCCCTCCCCGTGCCCCCCCAACATTACATCTGCTAATCGTAATGCCCCTTTTTCCCTCTTATCTCTCCCTTCCCGCCCATTTTCCCCAGTCCCTTTCCCTTTGGTAACTATTAGTCCGTTCTTGGGTTCTGTGAGTCTGCTGCTGTTTTGTTCCTTCAGTTTTTTTCTTTGTTCTTATACTCCACATATGAGTGAAATCATTTGATACTTGTCTTTTTCGGCTTGGCTTATTTCACTGAGCATAATACCCTCTAGCTCCATCCATGTTGTTGCAAATGGTAGGATTTGTTTTCTTCTTATGGCTGAATAATATTCCATTGTGTATATGTACCACCTCTTCTTTTTCCATCTACTGATGGACACTTAGGTTGCTTCGATTTTTGGCTATTGTAAATAGTGCTGCAATAAACATAGGGGTGCATCTGTCCTTTTCAAATTGGGCTGCTGCATTCTTAGGGTAAATTCCTAGGAGTGGAATTCCTGGGTCAAATGGTATTTCTATTTTGAGTCTTTTGAGGAACCTCCATACTGCTTTCCACAATGGTTGAAATAATTTGCAGTCCCACCAGCAGTGTAGGAGGGTTCCCTTTTCTCCACATCCTCGCCAACATTTGTTGTTGTTTGAGTTTTGGATGTTGGCCATCCTCAGTGGTGTGAGGTGATATCTCATTGTGGTTTTAATCTGCATTTCTCTGATGATTAGTGATGTGGTGCATCTTTTCATGTGCCTGTTGGCCATCTGAATTTCTTCTTTGGAGAAGTGTCTATTCATGTCCTCTGCCCATTTCTTAATTGGATTATTTGCTTTCTGTTTGTTAAGGTGCGTGAGTTCTTTATATATTTTGGATGTCAACCCTTTATCAGATACGTTTTTTATGAATATATTCTCCCATACTGTAGGATGTCTTTTTGTTCTACTGATGGTGTTCTTTGCTGTACAGAAGCTTTTCAGCTTGATATAGTCCCACTTGTTCATTTTTGCTTTTGTTTCCCTTGCCCGGGGAGATATGTTCATGAAGAAGTTGCTCATGTTTATGTCCAAGAGATTTTTGCCTATGTTTTTTTCTAAGAGTTTTATGGTTTCATGACTTACATTCAAGTCTTTGATCCACCTTGAGTTTACCTTTGTGTATGGGGCTAGACAGTAGTCCAGTTTCATTCTCTTACATGTAGCTGTCCAGTTTTGCCAACCCCAGCTGCTGAAGAGGCTGTCATCTCCCCATTGTATATCCAAGGCACTTTTATCAAATATTAATTGACTGTATATGTTTGGGTTAATGTTTGGATTTTCTATTCTGTTCCACTGGTCTGTGGGTCTGTTTTTGTGCCAATACCAAATTGTCTTAATTACTGTGGCTTTGTAGTAGAGCTTGAAGTCAGGGAGTGTAATTCCCCCTGTTTTATTCCTCCTTCTCAGGATTGCTTTGGCTATTCGGGGTCTTTTGTGGTTCCATATGAATTTTAGAATTATTTGTTCCAGTTCATTGAAGAAAGCTGTTGGTAGTTTGATAGGGATTGCATTGAATCTGTAGATTGCTTTAGGTAGTATAGCCATTTTGACAATATTTATTCTTCCTAGCCAAGAGCATGGGATGCATTTCCATTTGTTAGTGTCCTCTTTAATTTCTCTTAGGAGTGTCTTGTAGTTTTCAGAGTACAGGTCTTTCACTTCCTTCGTTAGGTTTATTCCAGGTATTTTATTCTTTTTGTTGCAATTGTGAATGGAATTGTTTTTCTGATTTCTCTTTCTGTTAGTTCATCATTAGTGTATAGGAAAGCAACAGATTTCTGTGTGTTAATTTTGTATCCTGCAACTTTGCTGAATTCAGATATTAGTTCTAGTAGTTTTGGAATGGAATCTTTAGGGTTTTTTATGTACAGTATCATGTCATCTGCAAATAGTGACAATTTGACTTCTTCTTTACCAATCTGGATGCCTTGTATGTCTTTGTTTTGTCTGATTGCTGTGGCTAGGACCTCCAGTACTATGTTGAATAACAGTGGAGAGAGTGGGCATCCCTGTCTTGTTCCCGATCTTAGATGAAAAGCTTTCAGCGTCTCGCCGTTAAGTATGATGTTAGCTGTGGGTTTGTCATATATAGCCTTTATGATGTTGAGGTACTTGCCGTCTATATCCATTTTGATGAGAGTTTTAATCAGGAATGGATGCTGAATTTTGTCAAATGCTTTTTCAGCATCTATGGAGATGATCATGTGGTTTTTGTTCTTCTTTTTGTTGATGTGGTGGATGATGTTGATGGATTTTCGAATGTTGTACCATCCTTGCATCCCTGGGATGAATCCCACTTGATCATGGTGTATGATCCTCTTGATGTATTTTTGAATTCGATTTGCTAATATTTTGTTGAGTATTTTTGCATCTACGTTCATCAGGGATATTGGTCTGTAATTTTCTTTTTTGGTGAGGTCTTTGCCAGGTTTTGGTATTAGAGTGATGCTGGCTTCATAGAATGAGTTTGGAAGTATTCCCTCCTCTTCTATTTTTTGGAAAACTTTAAGGAGAATCGGTGTTATTTCTTCTCTATATGTCTGGTAGAATTCAGAGGTGAATCCATCAGGCCCAGGGGTTTTGTTCTTGGGTAGTTTTTTGATTACCAATTCGATTTCGTCACTGGTGATTGGTCTGTTTAGTTTTTCTGTTTCTTGCTTGGTCAGTCTTGGAAGGTTGTATTTTTCTAAGAAGTTGTCCATTTCTTCTATGTTTTCCAGCTTGTTAGCATATAGATTCTCATAATATTCTCTTATGATTCTTTGTATTTCTGTGGGGTCCGTCGTGATTTTTCCTTTCTCATTTCTGATTGTGTTTATGTGTGTAGATTCTCTTTTTCTCTTAATGAGTCTGGCTAGGGGTTTATCTATTTTGTTTATTTTTTCAAAGAACCAGCTCTTGGTTTTATTGATTTTTTCTATTGTTTTATTCTTCTCAATTTTATTTATTTCTTCTCTAATCTTTATTATGTACCTCCTTCTGGTGACTTTGGGCCTCATTTGTTCTTCTTTTTCCAATTTCAGTAATTGTGTCTTCAGACTATTCATTTGGGAATGTACTTCCTTCTTTAAATAGGCCTGGACTGCAATATACTTTCCTCTTAGAACTGCCTTTGCTGCGTCCCACAGAAGTTGTGGCTTTGTGTTGTTGTTGTCATTAGTCTCCACATATTCTTTGATTTCTGTTTTGATTTGGTCGTTAACCCATTGATTAATTAGGAGAGTGTTGTTAAGTCTCCATGTATTTGTGAGCCTTTTTGATTTCTTTGTAAAATTTATTTCTAGTTTTATACCTTGGTGATCTGAGAAGTTGGTTGGTAGGATTTCAATATTTTTGAAATTACTGAGGTTCTTTTTGTGGCCTAGTATGTGGTCTATTCTGGAAAATGTTCCATGTGCACTTGAGAAGAATGTGTATCCTGTTGCTTTTGGGTGTAGAGGTCTGTAGATGTCTGTTAGGTCCATCTGTTCTAGTGTGTTGTTCAGTGCCTCTGTGTCTTTACTTATTTTCTGTCTGGTTGATCTGTCCTCTGGAGTGAGTGGTGTGTTGAAGTCTCCTAAGATGAATGCATTGCTGTCTATTTCCTCCTTTAATTCTGTTAGTATTTGTCTCACATATGCTGGCGCTCCTGTGTTGGGTACATATATATTTATAATGGTTATATCTTCTTGTTGGACTGACCCCTTTATCATTATGTAATGTCCTTCTTTATCTTTTGCTACTTTCTTCATTTTGAAGTCTATTTTGTCTGATACAAGTACTGCAACACCTGCTTTTTTCTCTTTGTTGTTTGCATGAAATATCTTTTTCCATCCCTTCACTTTTAGTCTGTGTATATCTTTGGATTTGAGGTGAGTTTCTTGTAGGCAGCATATAGATGGGTCTTGCTTTTTTATCCATTCTGTTACTCTGTGTCTTTTGATTGGTGCATTCAGTCCATTTACATTTAGGTGATTATTGATAGGTATGTACTTATTGCCATTGCTGGCTTTAGATTCGTGGTTACCAAGGGTTCAAGGGTTGCTTCTTTACTATCTAACAATCTAACTTAACTTTCTTGTTAAGTTATTGTAAACACAGTCTGATGTTTCTTTCTTTCTCTCCCTTCTTATTCCTCCTCCTCCATTCTTTCCATAATAGGTGTTTTATTCTTTGCCTTTAGTTAGTATTTGGATGGTCTGCTTTCTTTGCTATGATTTTTTTTTTCTCTAGTGACATCTTTTTAGCCTGAGGTGTGCTTCCATCTAGAGCAGTCCATTTAAGATATCCTGTAGTGGTGGTTTATGAGAGGCAAACTCTCTTAACTTTCATTTATCTGGAAATTGTTTAATCCCTCCATCATATTTAAATGATAATCGTGCTGGATACAATATTCTTGGTTCGAGGCCCTTCTGTTTCATAACGTTAAATATATCATGCCATTCTCTTCTGGCCTGTAAGGTTTCTGTTGAGAAGTCTGATGATAGTCTGATGGGTTTTCCTTTCTTGGTGATCTTTTTTCTCTCTCTAGCTGCCTTTAATACCCTGTCTTTATCTTTGATCTTTGCCATCTTAATAATTATGTGTCTTGGTGTTGTCTTCCTTGGGTCCCTTGTGTTGGGAGATCTATGAGCTTCGGTGGACTGCGAGACTACTTCCTTCCCCAGCGAGGGAAAGTTTTCAGCAATTATTTCTTCAAAGACACTTTCTATCCCTTTTTCTCTCTCTTCTTCCTCTGGTACTCCTATAATGCGAATATTGTTCCGTTTGAATTGGTCACACAGTTCTCTTAATATTCTTTCATTCCTAGAAATCCTTTTATCTCTCTCTGCCTCAGCTGCTCTGTACTCCTGTTCTCTGTTTTCTATTCCATTAACAGTCTCTCGCATTTCATCCATTCTGCTGTTAAGCCCGTCGATCGCTTGTCTGATTTCTGTATTGTCTTTCCTCAGTTCCCTCACTTCCTCCCTCAGCTCTTGCACATTTCTCTGTAGGTCCATCAGCATGGTTATGACTTTTATTCTGAATTCTTTTTCAGGGAGGCTGTGCATTTCCATCCCTTCAGACTCCCTCTCTGGGGTTGTCTGGTTGATTTTGGTCTGAACCATATTCCTCTGTCTTTTCATGGCTGTATAATTTGGTCACTGATAGTTGCCACGTATGTCAGCTGGGCTCTTTAAGACTTTAAAAAGAGAAGAAAAAAAAAGAGAAAAAAAGAAAAAAAGGAAAAAAAAGAAAGAAAAAAGAAAGAAAAGAAAAAACAAAAACAAAACAAAAAACAAAACAAAACAAAAAAACAGAAAAAATGCCCACCGGACGTAGATTCTGTGGGAATGCTCTAGGTGGCGCTATTGCCCCACTATTCCACAGCTGTGACTGTGCCGCTCCGCAGGGCCCTTTATCGCTCTGGCAGGGGTGGGAACGAGTAGGAGGCTGTTGATCTCAGTGAGAAGTGTTAAGTATGGCTACGCTTCCTCAGTCACCAGCTAAGGCGTCTGAAACTCCCCAGGACTCCCAGCCTGCTGGGCTGAGTGTGCTGGGACGATCCGGCTCCTCCGCTGGGCTCCTGTCTCTTTAAGACCGCTGAAGAAAGCGCGCGCTTTCTTTTTTTTTTTTCCTTCCCGGGAGCCGGCTGCAAGCACCTTGGCGCGTTCCCCGCTCAGATCCTACCCCTCTATCTCTCCAGTCTCTGCTGCACTGCGCAATGTGGGTCAGCGCTCCCCGCGCAGATCACCGGGGCTGGCTACTTCGCGGGGTGTGCTTCCACTCCCTCCCGGCTCTGACTCCTCTCCTCCCGCCGGTGCGCTGGGGTGGGGGAGGGCTCGGGTCCCGCCGGGTCGCGGCTCCGTATCTTACCCGCCTCTTGGGGTGCCGAGTCCTCTCGGGTGTAGCTGCACGCTGTGCGCTTTCCTGTGTATTCTCGTCTCTCTTTTAGGAATAGATGTATTTTCTGTGTTTTCGTAGATAAATATAGTGTTGGGAGGAGATTTCTGCCGCCCTGCTCACACTGCCATCTTCCCGGAAGTCATACATGAATTTTTAATAATCCCAACCAGATGGATATCTGCATTCTCCTCTAAATAACAATGCTCTAGAGTTTGCTTATCCTGAATTTTTTTTTAACATTTGTGATGAACTTTTTAATGAGCAGTAACAAGGGGATCCTAGAGTTCAGCTTGTTAATTAGCAGTACAGCTTCTGGCTAGTGTTAGTTCAAAAATGATTTATATTTCAATGCTATACCACACACGTGTTCTCACACAAAGGTATTTGATAATATTAATGCAAGTAGGCTTTTCAAAAGATTGTCTAAATTGTGTCTGTTTATAAAGCAAGTCTGGAAGGTAGGTGTTTACATTTTATTCATGTGGAGAGTAAGAGGGTTTGTTCGTATCTTAATCATAGTTTCTATCTTTGTGAAGAAAACATTTTAGATGTTTCACAAGCCTTAGTGGGGTTGTGGGCAGTACTCAGGTACTGAGTCTTCCTGCTCTGTGTATTCTACTCCATTATGGCCTAAACATTATCATTAGCAATTTTTTCCCAACTTTTATTTCTTTTTTTTTTTATAATTTATTTTGGTGTCATTATTCTACAATTACATGTGCAATATTTTGGTGATTAAACTACCCTCTTCATCAGGTCCTCCCCACCAACCCCATTACAGTCACTGTCCATCAGTGTGGTGAGATGCTATAGAATCACTCCTGTCTTCTCTGAGTTGTACAGCCCTCCCCGGGCCCCCAACATTACATCTGCTAATCCTAATGCCCCTTTTTCCCCCTTGTCCCTCCCTTCCCAAACATCCTCCGGACTTCCTTTCCCTTTGGTAACTATTAGTCCGTTCTTGGGTTCTGTGAGTTTGTTGCTGTTTTGTTCCTTCAGTTTTTTTCTTTGTTCTTATACCCAACATATGAGGGAAATAATTTGATACTTGTATTTTTCCGCATGGCTTATTTCACTGAGCATAATACCCTCTAGCTCCATCCATGTTGTTGCAAATGGTAGGATTTGTTTTCTTCTTATGGCTGAATAATATTAAATGGTGTATATGTACCACTTCATCTTTATCCATTTATCTACTGATGGACACTTAGGTTGCTTCCATTTCTTGGCTATAGTAAATAGTGCTGCGATAAACATAGGGGTGCATATGTCTGTTTCAAATTGGGCTGCAGCATTCTTAGGGTAAATTCATAGGAGTGGGATTCCTGGGTCAAATGGTATTTCTATTTTGAGTTTTCTGAGGAACCTCCATACTGCTTTCCACAATGGTTGAACTAATTTGCAGTCCCACCAGCAGTGTAGGAGGGATCCCCTTTTCCCACATCCTCACCAACATTTGTTGTTGTGTTTTGGATGTTGACCATTCTCACTGGTGTGAGGTGATATCTCATTGTGGTTTTAATCTGCATTTCTCTGATGATTAGCGATGTGGAGCATCTTTTCATGTGCCTGTTGGCCATCTGAATTTCTTCTTTGGAGAAGTGTCTATTCATGTCCTCTGCCCATTTCTTAATTGGATTATTTGCTTTCTGTTTGTTAAGGTGCATGAGTTCTTTATATATTTTGGATGTCAACCCTTTATCAGATACGTTTTTTATGAATATATTCTCCCACACTGTAGGATGTCTTTTTGTTCCACTGATGGTGTCCTTTGCTGTACAGAAGCTTTTCAGCTTGATATAGTCCCACTTGTTCATTTTTGCTTTTGTTTCCCTTGACTGGAGAGATATGTTCATGAAGAATTCGCTCATGTTTATGTCCAGGAGATTTTTGCCTATGTTTTTTTCTAAGAGTTTTATGGTTTCATGACTTACATTCAGGTCTTTGATCCATTTTGAGTTTACTTTTGTGTATAGGGTTAGACAGTAGTCCAGTTTCATTCTCTTCAATGTAGCTGTGCAGTTCTGCCAACACCAGCTGCTGAAGAGGCTCTCATCTCCCCATTGTATATCTAAGGCTTCTTTATCATATATTAATTAACTGTATATGTTGCGTTAATGTTTGGATTTTCTATTCTATTCCACTGGTCTGTGGGTCTGCTTTTGTGCCAATACCAAATTGTCTTGATTACTGTGGCTTTGTAGTAGAGCTTGAAGTCTGGGAGCATAATTCCCCCTGTTTTATTCCTCCTTCTCAGGATTGCTTTGGCTATTTGGGGTCTTTTGTGGTTCCATATGGATTTCAGAATTATTTGTTCCAGCTCATTGAAGAAAGCTGTTGGTATTTTAATAGGGATTGCATTGAATCTGTAGATTGCTTTAGGTAGTATAGTCATTTTGACAATATTTATTTTTTGTAGCCAAAGCATGGGCTGACTTTCCATTTCTTAGTGTCCTCTTTAATTTCTCTTAGGAGTATCTTGTAGTTTTCAGGGTATAGGTCTTTCACTTCTTCCTTAGGTTTATTCTTACGTATTTTATTCTTCTTGATGCAATTATGAATGGAATTGTTTTCCTGATTTCTGTTTCTGTTAGTTCATCGTTAGTGCATAGGAAAGCAACAGATTTCTGTGTGTTAATTTTGCATCCTGCAACTTTGCTGAATTCAGATATTATTTCTAGTAGTTTTGGAGTGGAGTCTTTAGGGTGTTTTATGTACAGTATCATGTCATCTGCAAATAGTGACAATTTGACTTCTTCTTTACCAATCTGGATGTCTTGTATTTCTTTGTTTTGTCTGATTGCCATGTTTAGGACCTCCAGTACTATGTTGAATAACAGTGGAGAGAGTGAGCATCCTTGTCTTGTTCCCGATCTTAGATGAAAAGCTTTTAGCTTCTTGCTGTTAATTATTACGTTAGCTGTGGCTTTGTCATATATGGCCTTTATGATGTTGAGGTACTTGCCCTCTATACCCATTTTGTTGAGAGTTTTAATCATGAATGGATGCTGAATTTTGTCAAATGCTTTTTCAACATCTATGGAGATTATCACATGGTTTTTGTTCTTCTTTTTGTTGATGTGGATGATGTTGATGGATTTTTGAATGTTGTATCATCCTTGCATCCCTGAGATGAATCCCACTTGATCATTGTGTATCATCGTCTTGATGTATTTTTGAACTCAGTTTGCTATTACTTTGTTGAGTATTTTTTGCATCTATGTTCATCAAGGATATATGTCGGTAATTTTCTTTTTTGGTGAGGTCTTTGCCTGGTTTGGGTATTAGGGTGATGCTGGCTTCATAGAATGAGTTTGGAAGTATTCCCTCCACTTCTATTTTTGAAAAACTTTAAGGAGAATGGGTGTTATTTCTTGTCTATATGTCTGGTAGAATTCAGAGGTGAATCCGGGGGTTTTGTTCTTCGGTTGTTTTTTGATTACCGATTCAATTTCGTCGCTAGTGATAGGTCTGCTTAGTTTTTCTGTTTCTTGCTTGGTCAGTCTGGGAAGGTTGCGTTTTTCTAAGAACCTGTCCATTTCTTCTAGGTTTTCCAGCTTGTTAACATATAGATTCTCATAATATTCTCTTATAATTCTTTGTATTTCTGTGGTGTCTGTCGTTATTTTTTCTTTCTGATTTCTGATTCTGTTTATGTGTGTAGATTCTCTTTTTCTCTTAATGAGTCTGACTAGGGGTTTATCTCTTTTGTTTATTTTTTCAAAGAACCAGCTCTTGGTTTCATTGATTTTTTCTATTGTTTTATTCTTCTCAATTTTATTTATTTCTTCTCTGATCTTTATTATGTCCCTCCTTCTAGTGACTTAGGGCCTCATTTGTTCTTCTTTTTCCAATTTCAGTAATTGTGTCTTCAGACTATTCATTTGGGAATGTTCTTCCTTCTTTAAATAGGCCTGGATTGCTATATACTTTCCTCTTAGAACTGCCTTTGCTGCATCCCACAGAAGTTGTGGCTTTGTGTTGCTGTTGTCATTAGTATCCATATATTCTTTGATTTGTGTTTTGATTTTGTCATTAACACATTGATTAATTAGGAGAATGTTGTTAAGTCTCTATGTATTTGTGAGTCTTTTTGTTTTCTTTCTAAAATTTATTTCTAGTTTTAACCTTTTGTGATCTGAGAAGTTTGTTGGTAGAATTTCAATATTTTTGAATTTACTGAGGTTCTTCTTGTGGCCTAGTATGTGGTCTATTCCGGAAAATGTTCCATGTGCACTTGAGAAGAATGTGTATCCTGTTGCTTTTGGGTGTAGAGTTCGGTAGATGTCTGTTATGTCCATGTGTTCTAGTGTGTTGTTCAGTGCCCGTGTGTCTTTTCTTATTTTCTGTCTGGTTGTTGTGCCCTTTGGAGTGAGTGGTGTTTTGAAGTCTCCTTAAATGACTACATTGCTTTCTATTTCCTCCTTTAATTCTGTTAGTATTTGTTGCACATATGCCGGCCCTCCTGTGTTGGGTGCATATATATTTATAATGGTTATATCCTCCTGTTGGACTGATCCCTTTATTATTATGTAATGTCCTTCTTTATCTCTTGCTACTTCGTTTTGAAGTCTCTTTTGTCTGATACAAGTACTGCAACACCTGCTTTTTTCTCCTTGTTGTTTGCATGAAATATCTTTTTCCATCCTTTCACCTTTAGTCTGTGTATATCTTTGTGTTTGAGGTGAGTCTCCTGTAAGCATCGTATAGATGGGTCTTTCTTTTTCATCCATTCAGTAACTCTGTGTCTTTTGATTGGTGCATTCAGTCCATTTACATTTAGGGTGATTATCGATAGATATGTACTTATTGCCATTGCTGGCTTTAGATTCGTTGTTGCCAAAGGTTCAAGGGTAGCTTCTTTTCTATCTAACAGTCTAACTTAGCTTTCTTGTTAAGTTATTGTAAACGCAGTCTGATGAGTCTTTATTTCTCTCCCTTCTTATTCTTCCTCCTCCATTCTTTATATGCTAGGTGTTTTATTCTTTGCCTTTTGTTAGTATTTGGATGGTGTGCTTTCTTTGCTATGATTTTGTTTTCTCTGGTGTCCTCTTTTTAGCCTTAGGAGTGCTTCCATCTAGTGCAGTCCCTTTAAGATATACTGAAGATGTGGTTTATGGGAGGCTAATTCCCTCAGCTTTCGTTTGTCTGGAAATTGTTTAATCCTTCCCTCAAATTTAAATGATAATAGTGCTGGATACAATAGTCTTGGTTTGAGTCCCTTCTGTTTCATTACGTTAAATATGTCATGTCATTCTCTTGTGGCCTGTAAGGTTTCTGTTGAGAAGTCTGATGATAGTTTGATGAATTTGCCTTTGTAGGTGAACTTTTTTCTCTCTGTAGGTGCCTTTAATACTCTCTCCTTATCTTTGATCTTTGCCATTTTAATTATTATGTATCTTAGTTTTGTCTTCCTTGGGTCCCTTGTGTTGGAGATCTGTAGGCTTCCATGGTTTGAGCGACTATTTCCTTCCACAGCTTGGGGAATTTTTCAGCAATTATTTCTTCAAAGACACTTTCTATCCCTTTTTCTCTCTCTTCTTCCCCTGGTAGTCCTATAATGCAAATATTGTTCTGTTTGGATTGGTCACAGAGTTCTCTTAAGATTCTTTCATTCCTAGAGATCCTTTTATCTCTCTCTGCTTCATCTTCTCTGTATTCTTGTTCTCTGATTTCTAATCCATTTACAGTGTCTTGCATCTTATCCAGTCTGTCGCTAAGCCTGTTGATTGCTTGTCTCATCTCTGTATTGTCTTTCCTCACTTCCCTCACTTCCTCCCTTAGCTCTTGCATATTTCTCTGTCATTCCATCAGTATGCTTATGACTTTTATTCTGAATTCTTTTTCAGGAAAATTGTGCATGTCCATCCCATCAGGCTCCCTCTCTGGGGTAGTCTGGTCTGGGGTTGCCTGGGGAAGTTTTGTTTGTATCATATTTCTCTGTCTTTTCATGGTGATAGAAGTGGTCAGAAAAAGAAAAAAGAAGAAAGGGAAAATAGAGAAAAAAGAAAAAAAAAGCCTGCCTGTTGTAGTTTCTGTGGCGATCCTGTAGGTGGCGCTGCTGCTCCACTATTCTGCAGGCACGCCACTCTGCCGGGTCCTTTGTGACTCTGGCTGGGGAGGGAATGAATGGGAGGCTGCTGATTTCTTTGGGAAGTCCCCATGTGACTGCTTTTCCCAGCCACAGTCCATGGGGAGTGAAATTCCCTAGGACTCCCAGCCTGCTTGGCTGAGTGCGCTGGGATGATCCTGCTCCTCTGTTGGGCCTCTGTCTCTTTAAGACCCCTAAAAAAGCACGCACTTTTCTTTTGTCCAGGGAACCAGCTGGGTGGACTTGCCATCTTGAAATCTGCACGTCTCTCTCCAATCTCCAATACACCGCAAGAAGTGTGTCAGTGCTTCTGGCGCAGATCACCAGGACTGGTTATTTGGAAGGCGTGTGGCTCCACTCCCTCCACTCTCTGAATCCTCTCCTCCTGCCAGTGCGCTGGAGTGGGGGAGCGCTCGGATCCCGCAGGGTCACGGCTCCATATCTTACCCGCCTCACAGGGTGCCGAGTCCTCTCAGGTGTAGCTGCAGGCTGGTGTCATCCTGTATCTTCTGGTCTCTCTTTTAGGAATAGTTGTATTTGCTTTATTTTCATAAATATATTTGGTTTTGGGAGGAGATTTCCGCTGCCCTGCTCACGCCGCCATCTTCCCAGAAGTCTCCCTCATTAGCAATTCTGATGAAGAAATAAATGATGTGCCTTTGATAACAAATGCTTACTGAAAGAGTGAAAAAATACATGTGAGAATTGTGATTTATCTCTAGACACTTCCTGGAATTAACAAGAAGATATATAATAAGGATAACACTCATCCTGAGATGAAGACAGTCACCTGCATGATGGCACGACATTCATCAAGTCAGCAGAAACAGTAGCTCAGGTTATCTTGGTGGAACCAGACTGTTGCAATGTTGATTTTGTTGTTATCAGAGAGCCAGAATGGGCATGGATATGATGATGAGTTGGCAAAGAAGTTTTAAGCCACATAAATTTAGGATAGGACAGGCTCAGAAAGATGTCGCTGTAGTGAGGTGTGGATGGTTAGCTCAGTTTAACTTATTATCACAGTACTTATAAAGCAGGAAAAGCCTGTGGGGGTTTCTTACACACCTATTCAACATTCAAATGGATATTAGCTCCACAAAGGCATAGTTGTATTTTCTGGGGCCAAAGAATCAAAAGTTTTAATTTAAGTCAAGAGACCATTGATTTTAACTGGTATCTTGATTTCTGCACTTGATCCAGGATATAAAAGTTTCACCAAAGACATAAAAAGCAGATAAGAGACATATTCTTTTCCTTCAAAAAGCTTTTATTCTGAGTATATTTTGTTTGAGAAAAACATTTGTTCATTTCAGAAATTGTATCTTCACACTATATATCACTTTTATTTATTAATTAACATGTTAAGTGCATTGCAAAGAAAAATACTTAAATTGTACTTTTAAGAAAATTAAACATTTCTGATTAGTAAGAGTTACTATAGTGGTGGGAAATTATTTCAGAGAGAGGATGACAGCAAAACAAAAACAGAACAAAAATGGATCATAGACACAAGTGACTGTACATATATTTCTTTGCAAGTAGGAAAAATAACCTTGAGGGCCTGGTATTCTAGAGTTATTTTGCAGGAAACCTTTAATAAAATTTAGATTAATGTATGAAGGAAATGTCTATTACTGTGATATTTTAAATATAAGATCTATGACTCTCAAAATGCTATTGAAGCCAGCCAAATATATTCACTATGCATTATTTGCAAGTTGCTACGTTAATGTTGGGATCACTAAAAGATTCTGATGCAGGGCCTTTGATTGTGCCCTCGATGAGCTTATAGACTACTGAGGCAAACTCAATTCATATTTGAATACAATGTTTTCCTCAATAAATTCATGTCATAATGAATATAGAGGCCATAGAAATGATGATTGATTCTTCTTTTGTGCACAATATGCTATTGATTTTTCTATGTCAGCATAAATTAACTTACCCTTTTAACTTCCCAAGAGAAAACAAACTAACCCATCTTCTTTTTCACGGGTGCCGTATTAGCATGATGTATATCTAATGATGTATATCTACCCGCAGCTTTGTTTTCTTTATATATTGCTACAATAATCTTATTAAATACCCATGAATTATTATTAAAAGTATTTAGGTCACTCAGGTTGGTGGTCAGTGCACATTTTGTATATTGAAAATTCTGGGGAAAATAAATGATAAAAATGGTAATCTGTGTCTAAATTGCGTATGTGTGTGTGTTCAAATATAAGGAGAGAAAACACCTTAGACCTAGTGAAGTTCTGAATACCTTATAATATGAAACTTGTGCTTTAGTGGATTTGGAAATTGGATTTAGAGAATATTAGGGCAAAAGATCAATACAGATGGATTGTTTTATATAGAGAGCAAGTGTGTTATCATTGCTTAAAGGATTACACGTACTGTGCTTCCAACTTTTAAACAAAATATTCTGGTACCATTGAAATAGAATGTATTTCATTCTTAAAATTCCAAATCATATAATTGAAATGTCTTGTTATTGTTTTGATGCTTTAACAAGTAAAATTATATAACCTGTTAAGTACATTAAATTTTACTCTTACAAAAGTATACCTGAGTATCTATAACCCAAGGTGATGGTTTATAACTCATTTCAAGTGGCCTTTCATCACTCTAATATTAAATATAAGGTATTGGAGATTCTAAAATAATAATGAAAATAACGGTCTTTTCAGGGACACCCAGTTAATGCCAACTTCTGGGGCACCATTAACATTGTAGTGTATGTGAATGATCATTTTTGAAGTTGCCTAGTTTATAACCCCATAGGAGCAGCCCTAATTCTTTTTGAATAGAAGATAATGATTTTAATTTATTTTAAAATTATTTTTAAAATCTAATTCACTTGAGTATGCAATGTGTAATATAACACCTACTTATTTTCTCCCTTTTAGCTTTTATTTAATTGAGGTAATTATTTGCCAAATATCAGATAGGGAAGTATCTGAATAAATTTCATTTGATTTCTGGCATCTGTAGAGTCATCATCTCTCTCCATCTCCGCTATCTTCTCTGCATAGCCCAAACTGTGTTACTTGTTAGAACACACATTTCATTTTTAGGTTTATCAGTGGCCTCGTTTCCTTACCTTTTTCCTCCATGTAGCATTCCCTCAACTGCCTTTCAGTAAATCATTTTCCTTTACATGTCACACTTGCCCACAACAGCCCAGGGAGAACAGATGGGTTGTGTTCATTCACTACTCAAAACTATTTTTCTAGTAAGTATAATTTCTAACACCCATACAAGGTTGCAATCTTTCCGTAGGTGTACAGAGACAGTAAACCCAGAAGTGCAGCACATTGAATTTACCTTGACTGTTAGCATTTCTCTTGATTATATGTGTATTGGACTTACATGGAAGATTTTAGGATGTTCATGCTGCAAATATTAAATACTTCTCCTGTAAGGAATTATGAGAAAAGTGTTGAAGCTTTTGTGTCTCATGTACAGAAAAGATTATCTACTTACTGTAAGACTCTGAGTAGAACTCCATTGGTTATTTTCTTTACGCAGGAGCTTTGTGTTTTTCTTTAGGATGTTTAACAATTTAACACCAAAATTTTATTTTCTTACCTTTCATTTGTGATGTTTTGTATCAAGTTCAATACAGTATTCCTAAACATCAGAAGCAAAATGAAAACATAATTAATAAGAAAGAGCAGAAAAAATATTAGAAATAGAGAACACTAAAAAGCCACTAATAAGAACAAACTTAATTTACAAGTTCCCTGTAGTGGGTTTCAAGTATTTTTTTGTCAAAGGAAATATTTTGTTGGGTATTTGAATAATTCTTAAATATTCTTAACATTTAATCACAACTATATCAAATATGTATACATATCTAGATATGCACACATGACAGTTTTTATAAAATCCTTTGTTTAACTTGGCTTCTTTCCATTTAGATCATGTTTTCAATTTCTTTCAGTTCTCCAAGTTTTCCTGGGCTTTCTGAAGTCTGATCGGTGTTGGCTCACCTATCTTTTTTGTTTGTTATTTGCCACTGCTTGAAACCTTTGCATTCTAAACAGAAACCATTTCTTTTATTTCCTGATGAGTCAGATTCCTTGGGCTACAGTTCAGAATGGGCACCACACCAGTTTTTTTGAAACTCCATACTTCACGTAGATTTTTCCTCAACTCCCTTCTCCTCTTTCATTGTAAAGAGAACTTCAAAGTGGTTCTCAGTCCTATGCTTTATCTTCCTTTAAAATAGTGCCTTTTAGAGCCCCAGGTCTACAGAAGACATGCTCCCTGGCTATTATAATTTCCTTGTAATTTCTATTTTTTAATAACTGCCTTTGATACCAAGTTAGATTACCAGTAGTTGTATTAATTTTCCAAATTCCTAAAGACTGCTAGATTGGGCCTTTAAATCTGCCGGGTGCTAAGTAAGTGGTTCAGGCAGGATGACCTCTCTGCACGAGCCAGCTGTAACTAAAGAAACAGGCTGAGTATAACCTCAGCAGTGCCCCGTGTTTGGGGGATAAGAGGAAATCTTCAACAGTCCTGTAAATGTCCAATACAAAGGCTCTCCCCAACGGATGCTCAGAGTTCTGACACATGAAGCCATTTAAAGCCTCTGTTATTGATGTAACTGCTCTCTCCTCTTAGGAGGATTCCTTCTCTGCTCCCCTCTGATTGACAGGAATAAACATTTTAAAGACTATCTTTTTCAAATTAAGAGCTATTACATAATGTTTCAAAGAAATGACTTGTAATCTATAAAAAAGCAAAATTTGAGTAAATTTTAAGATTTTATTGGCTTTTTCCATCGTTTCACAGATGGTGCAGCACCCAGTCTACCAGAGAGGTAGGAAGGGACTCCAGAGAGTTACACAAAGGCAAGCGATTTTGCAGGCAGAAGGCTACAGGTACAAAGAGCTGTACCAGGCTTAAAAAGCAGATCAGTGACTGACTGCCTGTCACTTTCCCTAGAGCGGGTGGCCGGGGTTTATCAGGCATAGATCTAACTAATGATGATCAAATGATTCCTGATTCACTGGTTTAAGATTCCATTTCTGGGAGACCCAAAATCAAATCATAGTCATTTAAGTCTTGGTTTAGTGACATGGGTTTTAGGATAATAGACTACAGTGGAGGCCTATTGTTTTTAACAAATATTATCTCATATAAAGCATCAGCTTTCATTAGCTCCATTTTTACTGTTGAAGAGACAGACATATAGAGGTTAAGTAACTTTCCCAGCTGGGGACATACATGTCAGATCTGATATCTGTAATAAAAGTAATATATACTCTTTTTACTGAAAGACTTGTTCACATTAATTTGTTGCAAAGATGTTAACAATTTAAAATGAAGACCCCCTCAATGAACAGTATAAACTGAATATAAAACAAATGCAAGAATTTACTAAAGGAAGCATTTATTTTTATTTACATGATTGTTTAAGAGACCTACAAACTTTGTGGCTTAATTTAAAATAGAATAATAGACTCATCTGAGTAGGCAATACATAATAACAGAAGTATTAACAGAGCAGAGAGATACAACTCTGATAACGAAACAATAAAGAGCTGTTGTCTCAATCATCTTCTTTATCGGAACAGAAGTGCCAAAGGGAGGAAATTGTGGGTCATCTATCACTCTCCCAGTGAAGGGTCTTCCACCTAAAATAGCTGCATGATAGCTCTGGATCAGTTGCAGAAATGAGAACAGTTATGTCACACAGAAAAGGTAGGATTGCCTCCCTCCCAGGGAGAATGACACCATGGCAGTACTTCAGTTTCACCAAGTGAACAGGCAAATTTTGATAGTTTGCTTTTAGCTAAGTTATTCTCCTCATGGCTTCACATTTTTTATGAGAAAGAAAAGTGGGGAAATGGTATTTTCAGTTTTAATAAGTAGTTTCTTAGAACACAGTGAAAGATATTTGAACAAGAACATAAAACTTCATATACGTATTACTTTCCCCTAAAATTCATAGTGTTTTCTTGGCACCTATTATAATAGAAAAAGGTTTCTTTTTTATTTTTGACAGAACACTAAATTGAAACTTCTGAGGGTTTTTTTTTTTGTAAAGCCAGACAGCACCATTATCTAGTGGAAAAGTTATTCTTGTTATATTTATGCCATTCTTAGAATACAAAGGATCACCATAATACATGACAAAAATGAAGAGAATTCTGAATACAATTTTTTTATTGATTATTTCTAAGTGCAGACATGCAGCCTTCTGGATAGACTTCTAATGCTCCCCCTTCAAGTCAATACATAGCTCTCCAGATCTACTTACTTCTATATGATGGTCAATGTATTGCTGAACAGACTCTGAGTTTTGAAGACTGAGAGGTAGTACAGCATTTCAATTGGAATTCTTTTGACTGGAGGGTTGGGTGATTAAGCTGGTCGTTTGTGGAAACGTATTGATTTCATGTTATATTTTCAGGAACCGATTTTTCTTTTCTGAAACACTGTGTCATGATGTGCTCTTTAGAATTTCATCTCTTCCCAGAGGGACATGGCACAGCTTTCAACAACTGAAATGAAGATATAATAACGGAAAAAGGGAATATTGTGTTATTACATACCCCTAAATGTTAACAGAGAATCCACAAATAAGAATTTATGTTTTTCTTGATTTTTAAAGGCTTATGAAGTTAGCATATTTGGCTTATTATGCATTAGTCAGACTATCCAGAAAACTATACTACAGTATATTAAATTCTTAAATTATAGTCAACACATGAAATGTGTAAAATGCTTAGTTTTGTACATGGCATGGAGTGTTGCTCGTATTTTAGACTAGATTTTTTTCCCTTTATATGCAGATTTCTTTGCTTTAGAAATTACTCTTTAAAACTGAGTATTTTAAATGAATAAGCGTCCTGGTCTCTGAATACTTTGGAAATTTATTGATCATATATTGTATACCAGGCACTTTCAAATGTTGCATTTCATTTAATAGTCACAGAAATTATTTAAAGTGAAAATTATTACCCTTTTGCTGATAAGAAAAAAAATATGACTCAAAAATATTACATGTCAAGAATCACACAAATATTAAGTATATTATAAAAATACCATAGTAAAATATGGCATATACTTTTTTGGCATGTTCACTACCTAATCTAATCACCTTCTCCTTTACTTTCATTTAATGGAGATTAGATGTACAAAATACTTCCTTGCAGGTAGGGTTGACCTAATGACATGGTCCTGGTAAATGAGATATAGAAAGAAGTCCCTGGAATCAAGAAGTCATCCTGAGATCACATAAAAATTGCCAGTCAGGAAGAAAAACAATTCTCCAACATTAAGTCTTCCTGAAATACTTATACCAGCTCTGTGTTACCCAACACTGGACTTGATATTACATAAGAAAAATAAATGGCTTGTTTTTGAAAGTGCATTTTTATGTGATTTTCTGTTACCTTCCACAAATGATGCAAAAGTATATTTCAATTTTCTAAAATCAGCTTAAAATGGAATAGCATAAAGATAATCTTTAAAAAACAGAACATGGTTAGGCCAGAATCATTTAGCTAAAATACCTTTCTCACCTAAACTTTCTATTTTCTTTAATCAATGCCTTTATTTCCTCCAATTTCCATTCCACTAAATCTTGGCAACCATGAAAATTAGTTCAATGTTGAATTACTGAATCCAGTACTAAGATTACCCAAAATATGTGTCATCATGACTTGCATATTTGCTATCTGTAAGGTACAAATCTGGTTTAGTATTTGTAGTATCCAAAATAACTTGAAAAAAATACAGCTACATAATTCTTAGAATCCAAAAAATTATTACCTAAGAAAAGTACAACCTTTCCTGGTACTCATACCAGATAATATGCTTTTCCCATGGGTCATGACAAAGAGTTTATATTAATATATTGAAACTGCTTCCTCAACAGCATCTCTTTATACTCTTGAGTTGTTTAGGGATGTTTCTTATGACCTTCCTTAGTGTTTGATGTCATCTCACTGCTATTATATGCTTAATAAGCACAAGGCTGTGAAAATCAAACAATGGGACCAAAATAATGCAAACAGGTAGGAATGGATTATCTGCAAGGCTTTGAGAACATTTACTACATATTTTTCCATTCAGCTGAGTGTTTTCTAAGTATTAAGCACACTTACATTGTTGGTTTCTGTTGGGCAGGGGGTGGGCTCAGAGAATATATCCCAAAACATTTGTTGATTCTACCTTATTTTTTTCTGTGGTCTTTTCTTCTCTCCCCAAAATGCATTCAGTTCAGGCTTGGATTCATTGCTTTTTGATAATTAATCTCTGCATTTTATGTAATTTAATATTATTAAAAAAATTCGAAAGGTTGAACCAACTCTTTTGGATATAATAAGTGGCTGCAAGGAGATACAGGCGTTATGAATTTTGTTATTCTTTACTCTAAGTTTGTGAATTGCGTTTTTTCCAGAAAGTAGTCTTATCCAATAGTGAAAACCAGAATAAGTAAATAACTGAGGAGGAATGACTGGGTAACTAACTTTTTCAGAAAGACGCAGGACGACAATTTTCAGTATACAAACACAGTTCCTATTTTGACAAAGACTAGGTTAAACATTCACTACTTTCTAGGATTGAAGTAGTTTTGTATACAATTTCATCTGTCCCTTATAAATTACAAAAAGATGGGAGGGTCATGGTTCATCTAATCATTTCACTTTTGATCATAGCAATTTTAAGGTGAATAAAAGGTAAGACCAGACAAGGTGACATGGCCCTTTTAAATACTTTATTTACTTTTTAAATACAACTAAGAGTCCAAAACATAAAGCCTGAGCTTCTGAAACACAGTTGGGCCAGGTGCATGGAGAAATTTTGAAGACTGAATGGATATGAATGCTTATTTACATTGGACTGCTGGCTTGCAGATTAGCGTATGGTTTCATTAGATGAAGATAAAGTCAATTATGGAGCAGAAAGAGAACTAAGAAGTAATATTATGTTTGCAAACTTGCTTGATAAACAATTGGCAGTGAAATAAAATGAGCAAAGGAATTCAGCTGGCATTTTGCTGGGCATGGAAAGGAGCAATACACTCCATGTAGGTGCTCTTTGTTTTCCCTCTTTGGAGAGGTGTGGTAGAATGAAGAGCAATCTGGGAGAGAATATTTGGAAAGTGAAAGTTGAAATTATCTATTTTCACTATCCTAAAATTGTGAATATTGGGTGTCTGACTAGGAATAATCAGAAGAATTACAGTGAATTATTTTTTACTGTTAATAAGTGAAATCTGAATTATTTTTGGAAATGCTAAAACATTTTGAAAATAAAAAGAATTAAATCAACAAATGCAATGTATAGTGAGACAATTCTTTCTTCCTCAAAATGTTATGGATGATTATATTATAATGGAGAATTGAGGTTAACTTTTTACTGTAACTGTATCAATTAATGATGCTTGTTTTTATTTCTCCCATGTGCCTGCTGGTTTTTTATCCTTTGTAATTCACAGCAGTTGTTGCACTAAGATTACATTTTATTCTCAAGTGTTCCTATTACAATTTACCAATATGTATGTTGCTTTAAAAATATTTCTTGTACCAAATATTTTGAAGGCCACATTATGGAATTTTACAATGGAATGAAAGTTAGTAGAATTCCAAAAATAAGGACTCTTGAAGAAAAGTATAAATTAGAAAACAATTTTTCAAATTGATACTCAATTATTAACCTACTAGATACCTAGGCAAGAATTATAATTATTATATTATAATCAAACATCAGGTTTACAAATGTGTTTCCTGAGAAAATTCAATGATATAAGAATGTCCATGGATAGCAATTGATTAGGTAACTATAAAGGATGATGCCAACTGAAAAGACAAGAAAAATACATTATTGTGTCAGCTCTCTAAAAAGGCAGTCATGGAGTGACTGTATTGCATCAATATCCCACTTAAAAGCTGATAAAAGTCACTGGCCATGAAAAGGAAGAATAAATCTTTGGTTGGCTCAAATAAAATGAAGAAAATATAGCTTAGAAGAAATGCTGAGATTTCTTTGCATGTCTGATTGAAGGATAATTTGTTGAGAACTTAATCATGACTGAGAAATCATGATTCTGTTGTAATGCTTTTCTTCTTGTTTGAGTGACACTAATTTATGTACTTATGTCTTCTAAATCTCTGATTGTCCAATCCTAAAGTAGATATAACACTTCCCTTTTGACCTGAAATCATGAAATTAAAGCAGTGTGTCTGGGTAAGAAGTGGTCTTAGAATTGAATTAGTCTACTTTATTTTTCCATTGTGAATATATTCATATCATTATAGTTTTGTTAGCTTATGTTGAGTCATTCAGTTTTAGTCTACTTCTTAATCTGATGCTCAAATTCCGTTTAGTATTCTCCTACCAAGGTGACATGCAGTTGAACATCTCCATTGATGAGAAATCTGTCCTATATTAGAACTTTTCACAGATTGACATAGGAACAATGTCTTTATTTTAACCTAACATAATTTTGTATATTTTTTATATACAACCTAGTTCTACATAATGCAGACACAAAGAACACATTTGATCCCACTTCCATATCATAACCCTTCAAAGACTTAAAGATTATAAATTTCCACCAAAGTCTTCTATTCTGATTTCCTCCAACTTTTAAACTGTTTATATTTTACAATAATCATGTTTATATTATAAAACAATGTTGCTGTGATTTTTATAGGAATTTTAGAACCTGTATATCAATTTGGGAAGAATTGATGTCTTGACTGTGTTGAGTTTTTCAACCCAGGAACACATATATCTCACCATTTATTTAGAACTTTGATTTCTTTCATCACTGGTTTGCAGTTTTCAGCATATAAGTCTTGTGCATGTATTGTTAGATTTACACCTAAGTTTTTCAGTTTTTGAGTGATTGTAGATGGTGTAGTGTTTTTAATTTTAGTGTGTGTGTTTTCATTGCTAGTATATACAAATATAGTTGGTACTTTATATTTCTGCATAATCAGGTTATATACAAGTAATAGTTTTCTTTCTGATCTGTATGCCTTTTATTTAACCTTCCTGCCAATTTTCCTAGAACTTCCAGCCCTACCTTGGATGATAGTGGTGAGAAAGGACATACTTGCCTTATTCCCAATTTTAGTGAGAAAATATTCACTCTTTCACCATTTATAATAATGTTAACAGTAGATTTTTTTTGAAGATAATTTTATCAGTTGAGGAAGTTCCCCTCAATTGATGTCAGTTTTCCTGAGGTTTTACTGTTAATGGATGTTGATTTTTCTGTATCAGTTAATATAATGATTTTTCTTCTTTATCTTTTTAATAAAATGGATTACATTATTTGATTTTCCAGTATTAAGCCAATTGTACATCCTTGGAATAAACCCCTTGGTGCCCTTTTAATTTTTTTACATATTTATGAATTCTGTTTGCTAGTACTTTGTATGAAGGATTTTTGTACTATATAAATGGTCACATTGTAATCAGCATTCTCTTTTATAGGAAACACCATATTCTGTTTTAAGAGCATGCTTTGGAGTAAAAAATATTTTAGGTTTTATTTCTACTGTATCAATGCTAAGACAAATTGACAGAGAAATAAGTAAGTAGATTTGTAGGACAACTATGTATTGGGGGAGGAAATATTAAGATAGTCATGAGTATGTAAATGAAGAATTTCCCCAATCACTTAAAAAGTGTAAAAAGTTCAACTTTATATATATGACATGTTTTCGTGGGTGTGCTCAATATAATTGATTTTCATTGCTTGTTATTACTTTTGTGTATAGACATAATGTGCCACATACTATATACAAATATTAATTCAAGTAATTTTATTTATAATCTATAAGGTATTTTATTATTATTATTATTATTATTATTATTATACCTGCTTTTTATGTTATTAACCAAATTAGTAAAAAGAAAGAAAAACCAAAATTAAACACTAAGCATTTACTCTTTTCCTTTTTTTGCCATAGTTATTTAGATATTCATGCTAATAGAGAAAAAAACTTGATTTTTTGTTTTTATTTTTGTTTTAAGGTAAGTTTCATTATTTTTTCAAAGCATCATTATGTCGCTAATGTTATAAACAAGACAAAATTTCAAATAAACTTACATTTCCTGAAAACAAAATAGCTATATTAAAAAGGGACATGGAATCTAATTGATTATTCTCAATTCATTCAATAAATATTTATTGATCTATTTTTATTAAAACTTTTTGGTGTCACTAAAAATGAAGCCTAAATAATAAAACTAAGGAATGTGGGAGGATTACTAGTTGAAATAGATATTGGAATCACACATCAGAGGTACTTGAAAATGATAGTTTAAAAAAGAAACAATGAAAGTAATATATTTTGATATTTGTTATGTAAAACAAGGAGTTAACTGTTAATTGTGGTTTCAGAAAGAATATTCTTTTGTTCAGTCATTCAATAAAATTATTAAACATCTTGTGTCAGGTACTTTGTGTGGCTGGGAAACAAAATTGGAGCTGTGACATGGTTCTTGCCTTAAAAATGCTCTAAGTCTAGTAGGGAAGAAAGACATGTAAAAAGAAGATGTAAAATTCAATGTGATAACTCCCATAATAGAAATATGTACTGAGTAACGTTCCTTGGTCAAAAGGAAGTAATTATAAGGAATCTGATTTTAGGCAAATACATTAACAATCTTAAAAAGATAGAGTTTTAATCTTTTTTTAAGAAGGAAAAAGAAATAGTAGTCCATAATTATGAAAACATGCAATCAGAACTTTGCTAATCATAGTTCAGAAACATTGGAAGATGATTCCCTGCACTGGTTGAGATTCAAGACTGGGAACCCTTAGCTCTCTGGCCTCTTGCAATGCTGAGATTCTGTGGGGAAGTTACACACACTTTTCAGATTATAGAGAAAAGTCAGGTAAAAAGCATTAAAACAAGTGTTACCAAAACCTTTTATGGACTTTTCTGTGGTCTCTGGTGCAGGAAACATAAAGAAATACAATGCATAAATCATATTCTTCACTAGTTTAAAACTGTATCATATTTAGTTGAAAAGTACTTATTCATTTAACATGTATACTGCATTTCCACTAGAACTAGATGTTTTACCATTATCATTATTAGTAATGTTAACAGCATTAATTAATATTAATATAATAATGTCATTATTTATTCATAGCTGTCAGTCATTGAACTCCTAGGGCACTCCACTGACACTGCACCAACCTGTCACATAATTGCCTCAGCATAGCTGTAGAAGAGAGAGTCACCATTATACATAGGATGATCACACTGATAATCAGAGGAGTTCAAAACTTTTTCACGTAAGATCACCTAACTGGTGAATGATGCAGCTGTTTTAAACCTTATCTGACTAATTTCAAATTTCAGGTTGCTAGGTGACAAGCTGAATGGTCCATCAGAGAACAATCAGAAAAACACTAAGCATTTGTCTGAAATTACAGTGGACGATTTGAATGTTGATCACTAATATCAAAAAATATTCTTTTACAAAGAGTATTGAATTAAAATCTCACACATTCTAACACCTTCTAACATTCCGTAAGCCCTTGATGTGCTCTGGGCGTGATCTTAGAGCACTCTCACTTGACCATCTCCACGGACCTATAAGGAATTTCCTTAATGACCAGCTGAATTTTAGAGAGAATGTTCTTTTTTCCAAACATCATGATTGATTTCTGTTTCTATGAATACCCACTGTCCATTCACATGCACATACACACACACACACACACACACACACTGCAATGATGTGTATATTCTTCACATGACTTTTTAAGATTTGGTATTCTGAGGACTTGCTCTATTCTTAAAGGAATAAGCATGTAAAATGAACCACATTTTTATCCATAATTAAATAGTATTCTGGTCCTTGAAATTATATTGAAAAAAGAAACTTCAGACTATTGCCTGAACTTGTCACAACTTAGCATATGATTCAGAGGAGTTGTGATTAACTGGATCTAATTTCTAATGTTATAGAAATTTGCTTATTATGAGAATATTTAATGATTATCCTGAAATTATCCAATCATAATCTATTACCACAAAGCTATTTTCCTACAGAATCAATGCAAAGATCTTTGGCTATTTTGGAACTTAATATTGGACTCACAATTTCGATGACTAAATCTTATGAGCCTATTTGGTTTTTGATGAAAACCAAACAATAATGTTTCTGGAATTTTAATAATGATAATTTTATTTTAACACTTTCCAAGTTTGTTTATATCATGTTTGTATTCTAACTGCAGTCTGTAGAATTTTAGGATGGTAAGAATTTTAATGAAAATAAGTTCAGAAAAATGAAGCAAAGTTTTAAAAAATGTAAATATTTTATCACTTGTAAAATAGAAATAGTACCATCTAGGTTGAAGGTTTGGAGTGGAATTAGAACACAATACATGTAAAAAGCTGTTGTCATGGTAGCCAATCAATTAAACACCCTCTATTAAAATATTATTGATGAGCCTTGCTGGGCATTTCAGCCCTGCAGAATGGAATAGACAATGACCTAGAAAAAACACTGGGCTTTGAGCCCACCTGGTTATTGTTAAGTGTTTTGCATGAACGAGGCAATGGCTTCTGCCCTAGCTTTGTTACCTGATTCTGTAAAACAATCAAGAACCTGGGCACTTAACATAATCTATGTCCTACTCTGCTCATATACATCATCACTTTCTCCCTGAAGTACAGCTTGCTTTGACCCCATGCAACACAGAAGTAAATGGACTTGATCTCATTATTTACATGCTCTTCAAACCAAATGGTCAGTTAGATTCCAGTTTATGTTCTGTGGGTTGTGAGATACTGTAGCATGTTCTCTGCTGTTATTATTGTAGTGGTAGGTAGTAAGATGGGTGGTTTTGAAGTGGGAAGACCCTGCAATCATTATCCACTTCATTGGACCTCTGGAAACCTCAACTCCATTTGTCCATTACCTAAATCTTTACAAGTCTACCTAAGGGGTTGAGGTTTCACCCTAACAAACATTCCATGTCACATGTGCCTATGTAAAATAAACCATTAAGGCTCATTAGACTTATCTGTGTGAATACTGCTATTTAAAGTAACAAAAACTTAATTGATGTTTCTTTCACCCTCTCTTTCTCTGACTTCAATCTCGTCTACTTCTCTATGAAATATTTATTTGTTCTCTTCTGAACAATTTTCTTCATTGCCACAAATATACAAATGGATCATTACTTGACTTTGGAGATATATTGTGCATTATCACATTGTTTCTTTATGTCTCTAACTTTATACAAATAAGGTAGGGTTACTAAGAACCATAATTTCCCAGAGCTTTGCCCAGTGTGCACATTTATTTTTACATCAGATGTAATTATGAATAATCCATTTCTCAGCATTTTCAGAGTAGCTTAGTTTCATTTTAGCTCAAAGGTCTTGAAGGAAAGAATAAATTTATTGCATTGAACTTAAATCAAAAGGGAAACAAGTGAGTAGAATGGTTGAGAAAAAATTAAACCTGTAGCTTTTTCCATAGGTGGGGTCCAATAGTGGCCTTTCTCTAGTTACTAGCAGGTAATAGGTCAAGTTCAGTGAGTCAAAGCCTTGGTTCCCTGGGGGTGCCCCTTTTTTCCTGATGGTATTGTTTCTGGGTCAATTAAACAAAGAATTTAAATGTTTTGTCATAAGATAATAACAAATGCTTTGACTACTGCATGCAGTGTTGTGCCAGCTCAAAGTGTAGGCTCCTCTGGTAACCATTATGGCTGACTGAAAAGCCAAGCATGTGTGTGGAGCACCGGCAGTGGAGGCCATTGGTGTTTCAAATCTTTAATCCACTCAACTGCTTTTAGATTTTAGATCAGTTTCTTTAGCCCTCCAAGCAACCCACTAGAGCTCCAAGCTTAGCCTGCTACCACAAGCAACACTAATGCTAAAAGCACTGAATCAGAGACTGAAAGTACATATTTACATGTCCAGGTACCAGAGACTATCAAATAATGAATCTGTCCCTTAATTAGTAAATTGCCAATATAACCCTTTCACATTTCCAAGTTTATTTTTAATGCTACCTGTAATTTTATTTTAAAATTATGGCAGTTAATTTGAGTGGAACTAGAGATAAAATGTTAGTATGTGTAGACTCCTGTGTCTTCCTTTTGCATTTGCCTATCACAACTGTGGGATTCACTGACCTCAAAGAAAGTAGAAAAGGATCTGCCTAATACATGAATCATAGCTTAAATGTTCAGGCCCAGAGATGGGGTGAGACTTTTTGTGAGCCAGAGTCTGCAACATTACTTGCTGAGTTTGTTGACTCCTATATATTCTTGCCAGTTTTCCGCAACATTTGATCTGTAAGAGGGACATTGATTCTTGGTGTGTCAGTGTTTTTTTGCAAATTTAGGATGGTGAAACAGATAAGATTTGAAAAATATCTTTGGAGGTAACTTACAAGTTGAGTAAGTTTCTTTTAGCTATGCATTGTTATTTCCAAGAGTGACTAATTTAGAACTTGCTAATTTAGAATCATCCTTGAACAGTTTTTATGTATGCTGTTGTGAGTAAAATTTCCAGAATCTCTCATCTGACCTTAGTACATCTCCATATCAATAGGTGTTCCCAAGAAGTGGAGAGAAGTAGTCCATCTCTGCATCAGTAGGTGATTACAAGGCTACAAGGCAGGTGGAGAACAATTGTACACCTGAACCAGAGAGGTTTGGTGAGGCCTTCTGCAGCTGGATCAAGAGAAACACTGGTGAGCAGGAGAGAAGACTGCTGGCAGGCAATAAATTGCTTTCTCCCACTTTATTTCTGCCTTTAACTGTTCCCAGCTTCAAAGATTTATCTGCTGGATTAAAGATGGCAGCATGAGAGGTGAGACAGAGGCTTCCTGCTAAAACCACATATAATATGAAAATATAACTAATACAACTACTCTTGAAAGAGCAACAGGAAAGAGGACTGCAACAATCTGCATACACCTGGAGAGAAGAGCCGACTTCATGGAAGAGGGTAATGTACTAAAGCTGTGGTCCTGTGGGATCCAAGCCCTTTCCCCACCCCAGCTAACTGGCAGGAGGAACAAGAATGGAGCAGGGAGGGAGTGGAGATCTGGAACTGCTGAATACCTAACTCTGGAGATCTGCTCTGGGAGTACAAATCTACATTTCATGGTGCTTGCATTATACTCTCATAATTAGGGGGTCGGAAAGTTAAGATAGGCAGAATTCCTGGAGAGACTAAGATTCCAGCTGCTTCTGGAAAGCAGGGATCCATATCCAGCTGCTCTGGGATGAAAGAAAGGCGGGCAGTCTGAGAGACTTCCTAACAAAGAAGCCCTTAGCAAGAGGACTGCTAAAGGGGCAAGGATTGCACAGAGCTTACTGCTCAGGAGAAAGGACAGGTAGACAAAATTGTCCAGGTGCACGCTGCCTAGCAGATTGGGAGCTTACACGATCTTCAGGTGCTCCAGCTCCCTGGCTGCCGACACAGCTCCAAAAACACCTTCCGTGACAGGCAGACTACTGTGCCTTTCTCCTGGCAAGCCCCACTGGACTTCAAACCTGGGAAACCCTACCCTGGTGTTAGGCCAGCCAGAGGGAAGATCTGTCTACAGTAACATTTTTAGCAAAGCATAGAGGCTTATACCTGTGTGCTTGGCCCACTGGTTTAGGCAGTGGAGACAGGCATAGCATCCAGGAAGCAGGAAACAACTCTTTCCTCCCCCAAGGCACCAATACCACTCCACTGCAATCCCCGACATTGCTTCAGGGGCTGAGCAGCTCCAGAGAGTAGAGATTCTGGGCACTAGAGGGTGCCATACACAAACATGAAATGTCACAGGAACCTGGTCCAGAATAAAATTATTAATACAACTCCTGAGAAACATTTAAATGATATTGACCTCATGACTCTCCCTGAAAAGGAGTTCAAAATAAAAATCATTAACATGCTCATGGAGGTATAGAAAGATATTCAAGAACTCAGGAATGAATTACGGTCAGAGATCGAATCATTGAAGAGCACAATGGACAGTATTGAAAGAAGATGGATATGGTGGAGGAGACGATAAATGAAATAGAGACTAGAAAAGAGGAATACAGAGAAGCTGAGGCACAGAGAGAAAAAAGGATCTCTAAGAATGAAAGATGATTGAGGGAACTGGGTGACCAATCCAAGCGGACCAATATTTGCATTATAGGGGTACCAGAAGAAGAGGAGAGAGAAAAAGGGATAGAAAGTGTCTTTGAGGAGGCAATATATAAAGAATGGAGGAGGAAGAAAAAGGACGAGGAAAAAAAAAACAAAAAAGTGAACCTTTAGATAGTGTTTGTAATAGCATGTTAAGTGAGGTAAGTTCGACTCTTAGATAGTAAGGAAGTTAACCTTGAAAATTTGATAACTACGAATCTGAAGCCTGCAATGCCAATAAGTACATAACTATCCATAATCACTCTTAATGTAAGTGAACTGAATGCACAAGTCAAAAGACACAGAGTCGCTGAATGGATAAAAAAACAAGACCCATCTATATGCTGCCTTCAAGAGACTCACTTTAATTTATTATTTTTTTATTTTTATTTTTTTGTGATAACTTTATTTTATTCTATTTTTATTATTCTTTTAAGTTTATTTTGATATCATTAATCTACAATTAAATGTCCAATATTATGGTGATTACACTACCCCCTTTATCAGGTCCCCCCCACCAGCCCCATTATAGTCACTGTCAATCAGCACAGTGAGATGCTATAGAGTCACTACTTGTCTTCTCTGGGTTGTACAGCCCTCCCTGTGCCCCCCTAACATTACATCTACTAATAGTAATGCACCCTTTCCCCCCCCTTCCCACCCATCCTCCCCAGTCCCTTTCCCTTTGGTAACTATTAGTCCGTTCTTCGGTTCTGTGAGTCTGCTGCTGTTTTGTTCCTTCAGTTTTTTTCTTAGTTCTTAAACTCCACATATGAGTGAAATAATTTCGTACTTGTATTTTTCGGCTTGGCTTATTTCACTGAGCATAATACCCTCTAGCTCCATCCATGTTGTTGCAAATGGTAGGATTTGTTTTCTTCTTATGACTGAATAACATTCCATTGTGTATATGTACCACATCTTCCTTATCAATTCATCTACTGATGGACACTTAGGTTGCTTCCATTTCTTAGCTATTGTAAAGAGTGCTGCGATAAACATAGGGGTGCACCTGTCTTTTTCAAACTGGGCTGCTGCATTCTTAGGGTAAATTCCTAGGAGTGGAATTCCTGGGTCAAAAGGTATTTCTATTTTGAGTCTTTTGAGGAACCTCCATACTGCTTTCCACAATGGTTGAACTAATTTGCAGTCCCACCAGCAGTGTAAGAGGGTTCCCTTTTCTCCACATCCTCGCCAACATTTGTTGTTGTTTGTGTTTTAGATGTCGGCCATCCTCACTGGTGTCAGGTGATATCTCATTGTGGTTTTAATTTGCATTTCTCTGATAATTAGCGACGTGGAGCATCTTTTCATGTGCCTGTTGGCCATCTGAATTTCTTCTTTGGAGAAGTGTCTATTCATGTCCTCTGCCCATTTCTTAATTGGATTATTTGCTTTTTGTTTGTTGAGGTGCGTGAGTTCTTTATGTATTTTGAATGTCAACCCCTTATCGGATACGTCATTTATAAATATATTCTCCCATACTGTAGGAAGTCTTTTTGTTCTACTGATGGTGTTCTTTGCTGTACAGAAGCTTTTCAGCTTCATATAGTCCCACTTGCTCATTTTTGCTTTTGTTTCCCTTGCCCGGGGATATATGTTCATGAAGAAGTCGCTCATGTTTATGTCCAAGAGATTTTGCCTACATTTTTTTCTAAGAGTTTTATGATTTCATGACTTACATTCAGGTCTTTGATCCACCTTGAGTTTACCTTTGTGTATGGGGTTAGACAGTAGTCCAGTTTCATTCTCTTACATGTAGCTGTCCAGTTTGTGCAACATCAGCTGCTGAAGAGGCCGTCATCTCCCCAATGTATATCCAAGGCTCCCTTATCAAGTGTTAATTGACTGTATGTGTTTGGGTTAATGTTTGGATTTTCTATTCTATTCCACTGGTCTGTGGGTCTGTTTTTGTGCCAGTACCAAATTGTCTTGATTACTGTGGCTTTGTAGTAGAGCTTCAAGTCAGGGAGCATAATTCCCCCAGGTTTATTCCTCCTTCTTAGGATTGATTTGGCTATTTGGGGTCTTTTGTGGTTCCATATGTATTTTAGAATTATTTGTTCCAGTTCATTGAAGAAAGCTGTTGGTAGTTTGATAGGGATTGCATTGAATCTGTAGATTGCTTTAGGTAGTATAGCCATTTTGTCAATATTTATTCTTCCTAGCCAAGAGAATGGGATAAATTTCCATTTGTTAGTGTCCTCTTTAATTTCTCTTAGGAATGTCTTGTAGTTTTCAGTGTACACGTCTATCCCTTAATTCGTTAGGTTTATACCTAGGTATTTTATTCTTTTTGATGCAATTGTGAATGGAATTGTTTTCCTGATTTCTCTTTCTATTAGTTTGTAGTTAGTGTATAGGAAACCAACAGATTTCTGTGTGTTAATTTTGTATCCTGCAACTTTGCTGAATTCAGATATTAGTTCTAGTAGTTATGGAGTGGAGTCTTTAGGGTTTTTTATGTACAATATCATGTCATCTGCAAATAATGACAATTTGACTTCTTCTTTACCAATCTGGATGTCTTGTATGTCTTTGTTTTGTCTGATTGCTGTGGCTAGGACCTACAGTATTATGTTGAATAACAGTTGAGAGAGTGGGCATCCCTGTCTTGTTCCCGACCTTAGATGAAAAGCTTTCAGCTTTTCGCCATTAAGTATGATGTTAGCTGTGGGTTTTTCATATATGGCCTTTATTATGTTGAGGTACTTGCCGTCTATACCCATTTTTTTGAGAGTTTTAAACATGAATCGATGCTGAATTTTGTCAAATGCATTTTCAGCATCTATGGAGATGATGATGTGGTTTTTGTTGTTCTTTTTATTGATGTGGTTAATGATGTTGATGGATTTTCAAATGTTGTACCATCCTTGCATCCCTGGGATGAATCCCACTTGATCATAGTGTATGATCCTCTTGATGTATTTCTGAATTCGGTTTGCTAATATTTTGTTGAGTATTTTTGGATCCACATTCATCAGGGATATTGGTCTGTAATTTTCTTTTGTGGTGAGGTCTTTGCCAAGTTTTGGTATTAGAGTGATGCTTGCTTCATAGAATGAGTTTGGAAGTATTCCTTCACTTCTATTTTTTGGAATCCTGTAACGAGAATGGGTGTTATTTCTTCTCTATATTTATGGCAGAATTCAGAGGTGAATCCATCTGGTCCGGGTGTTTTGTTCTCGGGTAGTTTTTTGATTTCCACTTCAATTTCGTTGCTGGTGATTGGTCTGTTTAGTTTTTCTGTTTCTTGTTTGGTCAGCTTTGGAAGGTTGTATTTTTCTAATAAGTTGTCCATTTCTTCTATATTTTCCAGCTTGCTAGCGTATAGATTCTCATAGTATTCTCTAATAATTCTTTTTATTTCTGTGGGATCCATCGTGATTTTTCCTTTCTCATTTCTGATTCTTTTTATGTGTGTAGATTCTCTTTTTCTCTTAATGAGTCTGGCTAGGGGTTTATCTATTTTGTTTATTTTTTCAAAGAATCAGCTCTTGGTTTCATTGATTTTTTCTATTGTTTTTTTCTCAATTTTATTTATTTCTTCTCTGATCTTTATTATCTCCCTCCTCCTGGTAACTTTGGGTCTCATTTTTTCTTCTTTTTCCAATTTCCGTTATTGTGTCTTTAGACAATTCGTTTGGGAATGTTCTTCTTTCTTTAGATAGGCCTGGATGGCAATAGGTTTTCCTCGTAGAACTGCCTTTGCTGTGTCCCACAGAATTTGTGGCTTTGTGTTGTTATTGTCATTTGTCTCCGTATACTCTTTGATTTCTGTTTTGATTCGGTCATTGACCCATTGATTAATTAGGAGAATGTTAAGTCTCCATGTATTTGTGAGCCTTTTTGTTTTCTTTCAAAATTTACTTCTAGTTTAGTACCTTTATGATCTGAGAAGTTGTTTCGTAGAATTTCAATATTTTCAACTTTACTGAAGTTCTTTTTGTGGCCTAGTATGTGGTCTATTCTGGAAAATGTTCCATGTGCACTTGTAAAGAATGTGTATCCTGTTGCTTTTGGGTGTAGAGTTCTGTAGATGTCTGTTAGGTCAATCTCTTCTAGTGTGTTGTTCATTGCCTCTGTGTCTTTACTTATTCTCTGTCTGGTTGATCTGTCCTTTGGAGTGAGTGGTGTGTTGCAAGTCACCTAAAATGAATGCATTGCTGTCTATTTCCTCCTTTAATTCTGTTAGTATTTGTTTCACATATGGCAGCACTCCTGTGTTGGTTGCATATATATTTATAATGGTTATATCGTCTTGTTGGATTGACCCCTTTATCATTATGTAATGTCCTTCTTTATCTCTTGCTACTTTCTTCGTTTTGAAGTCTATTTTGTCTGATTCACTTTAAACCCAAAGACATACACAGACTAAAAGTAAAGGGATGGCCAAAGACATTTCATGCGACTAAAACGGAGAAAAAAGCAGGAGTTGCAGTACTTATATCACAAAAAACAGACTTCAAAACAAAGAAACTCTCAAGAGACAGAGAAGGACATTACATAATGATAAAAGGGTCAATCCAACAAGAAGATGTAACCATTTTACATATCTATCCACCCAACACAGGAGCTCATACATATGTGAAACAAATACCAACAGAATTAAGGGGGGAAATAGAATGCAATGCATTCTTTCTAGGAGACTTCAACACACCACTCACTCTGAAGGATAGATCTACCAGACAGAAAATAAGTAAGACAGAGGCCCTGAAAAACACATTAAAACAGAGGGACCTAACAGACATCTACAGACCTCTGCACCCAGAAGCAACAGAATACACATTCTTCTCAAGTTCACGTGGAACATTTTCAAGAATAGATTATATACTAGGGCACAAAAAGAGCCTTGTAAATTCAAAAAGATTGAAATTGTACCAACCAGTTTTTCAGACCACAAAGGAATGAAACTAGAAATGAATTATGCAAAGAAAATGAAAAATACCACAAACACATGGAGTCTTAATAACATGCTCCTAAATAATGGATCAATGACCACATAAAAACAGAGATCAAGCAATATATGGAGACAAATGAAAAAAATAATCCAACACCGCAAAATCTGTGGGACACAGTGAAGTTGTGCTAAGAGGAAAGTATATTGCAATACAGGCCTACCTCGGGAAAGAAGAACAATCCCATATGAGCAGTCTAAACTCACAATTAGTGAAACTAGAAAAAGAACAAATGAGAGCCAAAGTCAGTAGAAGAAGAGACATAATAAAGATTAGAGCATAGATAAATAAAATCAAGATCAATGAAAGCAAGAGCTTGTTCTCTGAGAAAATAAACAAAATGGATAAATCCCTAGCCAGACTTATCAAGAAAAAAAGAGTCCACTTACGTAAACAGAATCAGAAATAAGAAAGGAAAAATCACTACGGACGGCACAGAAATACAAATAACTATTAGAGAATACTATGAAAAATTAAATGCTAACAAACTGAATAACCTAGAAGAAATGGAAAACTTTCTAGAATAATACAACCTTCCAAGGCTGACCCAGAAAGAAACAGAAAATCTCAACAGATAAATTACCAGCAATGAAATTGAACTGGTAATCAAAAACCCACCTAAGAACAAAACACCTGAACCAGATGGCTTCCCCGATGAATTTTATCAAACATTTAGGGAAGACATAATACCCGTCCTCCTTAAAGTTTTCAAAGGAGTAGAAGAAAAGGGAATACTTCCAAAGTGCTTCTATGAGGCCAGCATCACTCTAATACCAAAACCGGGTAATGACACCACAAAAAAAGAAAACTACAGACCAATATCCCTGATGAACATAGACGCAAAAATACTCCACAAAAAATTAGCAAACCGAGTTGAAACATCAAAAGAATCATCCATCATGATCAAGTGATTTATTCCAGGGATGCAAGGATGGTTTGACATTCAAAAATCCATCAACATCATCCACCACATCAACAAAAAGAAGGACAAAAGCCACATGATCATCTCCATCGATTCTGAAAAAGCATTTGACAAATTTCAACATCATTCATGATAAAACCTCTCAACAAAAGGGTATAGAGGGCAAGTACCTCAACATAATAAAGGCTATATATGACAAACCCACAACCAACATTATAGTTAACAGTGAGTAGCGGTAAGCTTTTCCTTTAAGATCAAGAACAAGACAAGGATGCCCACTCTCCGCACTTCCACTTAACATAGTACTGGAGGTCCTAGCCACAGCAATCAGACAACACAAAAATATAAAAGGCATCCAGATTGGCAGGGAAGAAGTTAAACTGTCCCTTTTTGCATATGACATGATATTGTACATAAAAAACCCTAAAGAATCTACTCCAAAACTACTAGATCTAATATCTGAATTCAGCATAGTTGCATGACGCAAAATTAATGTGCAGAAATCTATGGCATTTCTATACACTAACAATGACCTAGCAGAGAGAGAAATCAGGAAAACAATTCCATTCAAAATTGCATCAGAAGGAACAAAATACCTGAATAAACCTAACCAAGGATGTGAAAGACCTATACTCTGAAAACTACAAGATACTCTGGAGAGAAATTAAAGAAGATACCAATAAATGGAAACATATCCCTTGATCGTGGATAGGAAGAATTTAATATCGGCAAAATGGCCATCCTGCATAAAGCAACCTACAGATTCAATGCAATTCCTATCAAAATACCAAAAGCATTTTTCAATGAACTAGAGAAAGTCATACTAAAATTCATATGGAACCACAAAAGACCCCGATAGCCAAAGCAATCCTGAGAAGGAAGAATAAAGCTGGGGGGATTATGCTCCCCAACTTCAAGCTTTAGTACCAAGCCACAGTACTCAAGACAATTTGGTACTGGCACAAGAACAGACTCATAGACCAATGGAACAGACTAGGGAGCCCTGGTATAACCCCAACCATATATGGGCAATTAATATATGATAAAGGAGCCATGGACATACAGTGGGGAAATGACAGCCTCTTCAACAGATGGTGTTGGCAAAACTGGACAGCTACATGCAAGAAAATGAACTGGGTTAGAAATACAAATTCAACCACAATGAGCTATCACCTCACACCAGTAAGGATGGCCACCATCCAAAAGACGAAAAACAACAAATGTTGGCTAGGATATGGAGAAAGGGGAGCCCTCCTACACTGCTGGTGGGAATTTAAGCTAGATCAACCATTGTGGAAAGCAATATGGAGGTTCCTCAAAAACTAAAATGAGAAATACCATTTGACCCGGGAATCCCACTCCTTGGAATATACCCAAAGCAAACAACTTCTCAGATTCGAAAAAACATATGTGCCCCTGTTTATTGCAGCACTTTTACAATAGCCAAGATATGGAGGCAACCTAAGTGTCCATCAGTAAATGAATGGATAAAGAAGAGATGGTACATATACACAATGGAATACTATTCAGCCATAAGAAGGAAACAAATTCTGCCATTTACAACAGCATGGATGGAGCTGGAGGCTATTATGCTCAGTGAAATACCCCAGGTGGAAAAAGCCAAGTGCCAAATGATTTCCCTCATTTCTGGAGTATAATGACGAAGCAAATCTGAGGGAACAAAGTTGTAGCAGACTCAGAGACCCCAAGAAGGAACTAGTGGTTACCAAAGGGGAGGGGTGTGGTAGGGAGGGTGGGAAGGGTGGGAGAAGGGGTTGTGGGATATTATGTTTAGTACACATGGTGTGGGTAATCATGGGTAAAACAGTGTAGCACAGAGAAGGCAAACAGTGAATCTGTTTCATCTTACTACACTGATGGACAGTGACTGAATTGAGGTATGAGTGGGGACTTGATAATATGGGTAAATGTAGTAACCACATTGTTTTTTCATGTGAAACCTTTGTAAGAGTGTATATCAATAATACCTTAATAAAAAAATATTTATATACAAAGAAAAAGATTTATCTGCCTTTGTTTGGGAACCTATTTTTCCCCCCAGAGGTCCATCTGGAGGTAGTTGGCAGGCCCTCTGAATGCAAAATCTGTCTTCATGGGTGCAGCACTTCGGTGGACCACCATTAGAGGTGGTAGACAGATACCCAGAAACCCCCATGTGGATGGTGGGGAGGTCCCAGTGGCTGTTTCAGTGGGCCTTGATAATTCACCCTTACCTCCAGCAGCAGTGGATGGTGCAGCTTCACCTTGTAGACCTCATCCATGGGACTTCCACTTGGGGAGCCCCTAGCGGGAAATTGGTCTAGGTTAAAGCACCTCTTAGAGGGGTGGGCCCTTCCCCTCAATTGGGGAAGAGTGGAGACACTGGAAGCTACAGAATAAGCCTTCCATGAGATAGAAGAATGCTTAGAGGCCTTGAGTGGCTATGCGGCATCCAGGATTGTGGGATGCTTATTTTTCGATATATTAGAAAGGGTTATTAAGGAGAGAGACACACTTCAGCATCACTTGGAGGAGCTGGGAGGGACCTTTGGGATGCCCTTTAGAAAGAGGGACAGTTATTGAGAAGCCAGGTCTTGCTCCTGAAAGATACATTAGCAAAGAGAGAGGAGGCAGCAGGAGAATCTGCATTGCAGGAGGCTGTGTGGGAGGGGAAGGAAAGAGTGGTGCTTTCTGCCCTGGAGACGGTAGAGATGTCAGGAGATAAGAAGCGGTTAGGGCCTAGGGTGGAACTGTTACCAAAGCTAGCACCAGAAGAACCAGCCCATTCCACATTAAAGGCCTGCCTGGTTGTAATTAAGAAAATGAAAATGCAAAAACCATGGGCTCCTCAGTCTGAGGCACAGCCCCTTCTCCAGGTTGAGAAGCACTCCATGCTCGGCCCCTATACCCAGGATTACTGATGGACATGAGCATCTGGTTTTTGGCAGAAGCCGGCAGAACCTCTGTCTGCATGAATTTTGAGTCTTTGAGATAGAGGGGTGGAAAATAGTGTTATGGCAGGTTCTGAAATGGGTAGATTGGCTTCCTTGCTGACTCACCTTTCCCTCTGGCAGCAGTTGCAAAGTGTCCATCATACTTCCGGGAATCAGGTCCTTCTGGATTGGTTGACAACAGACATAAAGGCAGTTTGGCCTAATCAGAGTGATTTACGATACTTACCCATTAGCTGGAAAATATATGTAGAGCTCCAACAGGTGTTACAGGAATTGGGCATGTAAAATATCATCTATAATACGGACTCCCAGGGCCCCGATGAGGAGTTGTTCATTGTGGGAATGATAAATCTGGTGCTGCATGCAGCTCCCACATCCTTCTTTGGGTCCCTAGTGACTATTCTTGCCCCCCACTTAGGGCAGCCCATAAATGAAGCACTCATCCTTTACCAGATCTGCGAGAGGTTGAAACAATAAGAGCTCAGAAGGAAGTATGGGCTAAGACTGAAAGGAGAGGTGCAAAGGGACCTGAGAAGGTCTCGAGGACCCAGATGTGGGTTGATTTGATAAAGGCTGAGGAAGTGAATGAGAAACTTAATGGGAATTCCAATAGGATCTTGTTGGAACTGTGGCACCAATTAAAGCCAGAGCAGCAGTTCTAGTCACTGAGGTCCAGGACATGGAAACCAAAGTCAAAGCTCCATGTTTGGTCTGTGTCCCTGCAAGACTTCCCGGGGAACAGTCCTGAGGATCTGCCTGGGCCCTTGACCCCATAGGAGACCAATTTGGCACTGTGGTTTGACTGAGGGGGGTCCAAGGCCCCCACCTTGGGGCACATGGTAGGGACTGGAAGCCACATGTAGAATTAGCAATCCATTGGTCCCCCATGAATGTACAATGTGTTCTCTTGCTGGAGGATACAGGAGCTGAATGTCCTCTGATTTATGGCAACCATAGTGTTTTCCTGGAACTGCTGCTGTGATAGATGGCTATGGGGGTAAGGCAACTAGAGTGAAGAAAGCTCACATCCCATTGGGGATAGGACATTTACCCCCCGAAGAGTACACTGTGTACAATTCTCCCATCCATTAATATCTTTTGGGGTTGGATATCCTGCAAGGCTTATGGTTAGAGACCATTGCAGGTAAGTTCAGACTGAGGGTACATGTGGTAAAAGCAGTTCTGAAGAGACATGCTAAGCACCCGCCTATATCTTTGCCTACACCTCAGCAGGTGACAAATACTAAGCAGCATAAATTGCCTGGGGACACAAGGAAATTGGAATAACTCTACAGGAGTTGGAGAAGGTGCACATCATAAAGCTCACTCATAGTGCTTTTAATTCCCAGTGTAGCCAGTGAAAAAGCCAGATGGCTCCTGGCATATGAACATAGAGTACAGGGAATTGGATAAAGTTACAGCCCCTTTGCATGCTGCTGTCCCCTTTGTAGCAATTTTATGGACACTCTCAGTCATGAACTTGGGGTGTATCATTATGTTGTGGACCTTGCTAATGCTTTCTTCTCTATTTACATAGCACAGGAAAGTCAGGAACAGTTTGCCTTCATGTGGGAAGGCCAGCAGTGGACATTCACTGTCTTCCACAGGGATACTTCCACAGACCCACCATTTGTCATAGACTTGTAGCCCAGAAGTTGGCCACATGGAAGAAACTGCAAAATGTGTGGCTGTATCACTACATTGATGATATCATGTTCATGTTTGATTCTCTTGTAGATTTATAAGGGGCAGTTCCTAGACTGTTGTAACATCTACAGGAGACAGGATGGACTGTGAACAGCACCAATGTTCACGGACCAGGTTTGTCAGTAAAGCTCTTTGGGGTTCTCTAGTCTGGTAAAACTAAAGTTATCCCAGAAGCAGTAATAGACAAGGTCCTGGCTTTCCCTACACCAGCACTGTGGCATTATTACAAGAGTTTTTTGTTCTTTTGGGCTTCTGAAGCCCTTATTATGGTTGGTATGAAAGGGCATCAGATGGGATGGGGATGAAATACGTGCAGCTACTGAATGATGGGTGCACTGAGGTCCCTACCGGTTCAGCTACTGGTCTCCTGTGGAATGGGCAAGCTATGGACTTAATCTGCATAGGACTTTGTGTGTAGCTGAATACTCTTGCTTGAGGATTATTATGATTTTATTGCTCTTGTTATTATATGTTATTAGTCTGGTTACAGTGCTCCAGTTTTCTCACACAGGGGCCATTCTGGAAGATGGGGAGAAAGTAGATTGTGAGAGAAGATGTCTAGAGGGGCAAGCTGTGGAAAAAAATTGCAATATTTTGATTCAAGATGGCGGCATGACAGGTGACATGGAGAACTCCTCCCAAAACCACAAATAGTACAAAAATATAGTTAATACAACTAACCTTAAAACAGCAAGAAAGAAGGCTGAATCAGACTGCATACATACCTCAAAAATAGAGCAGACCTCATGAAACAGGGTAACATACGAAAGCCTTAATCCAGCAGGACCCAGGACTTTCTGCCAACCCAGCACACTGGTGGGAGGAAGAGAAACAGAGCAGGGATGGGGTGGAAGCCTGGGACTGCTGAACACCTAGCCCTGGAGATCTGCTTTGTGAACAGAAGCCTATATTGTGTGGTGCTCAATATTATGTGGACGTTGGGGAGCACGGACACGCAGAGGGCCTGGGAGACTGACATTCTGGCCATTTGTGGAGGACAGGATCGTCACCCAGCCACTCTGTGTCAGAGGAAGGACAGGCTGTCTGAGAGGCTGCCTAGCAGCAAGAGGGCTGCTGAAGGGGCGGGGTTTGCATAGAGCTTGCTGCACAAGAGAAGGGAGATCTAGACGAGGTGGTCTGGGTGCTTTCTGCCCAGCTTGTTGGGAACTTTGAGGAGCTTCAGGTGCTCCATCCTCCTGGCTGACTGCTCAGCTCCGAGGCTCACCACAGTGACACACAGCCTGTCGAGCCTTCCTACTGGCCTACAGACACCTGCTCACAAACCAGCAGCTAGGGGCTGGCATCAGGACAGCCAGACGGAGGCCCCACCTACAACAGCTAGAGACACAAAGCACAGAGGCTTACACGTGTGTGCTTGGCCCACTGGCTTTGACACTGGAGACAGGGAGTGCAGACGGGAATCAGGAAACAGATCTTTCCCGCCCCAGGCACCAGGTCCACTCCACCACAACCCCTAACATCAATCTAGGGGCTAAGAAGCTCCAGAGACTGGAGTTTCTGCACACTAGTGGACACCACAAAGAAATATGAAATATCAAAAGAACATGGTTCAGACCAAAATCTCACAAACCCCAGAAAAAGGGCCAAATGAAACTGAACTCATCAATCTTCCTGAGAGTTCAAAATAAAAATTATAAACATGCTTATGGAGGTATAGAAAAATATTCAAAAACTCAGGAACGAATTTATGTCAGAGACTCAATCATTAAAAAATTCCATATCTGAAATGCAACATACAATGGAGGGATATAAAAGCAGATTAGATTTTGTAGAAGAGATGGTAAATGGAATAGAAATCAGAGAAGAGGAATACAAAGAAGCTGAGGGACAGAGAGAAAAAAGAATCTCTAAGAATGAAAGACTATTGAGAGAACAGTGTGACCAATCCAAACGGGACAATATTGGCATTATAGGGGTACCAGAAGAAGAGAGACAAAAAGGGATAGAAAGTGTCATTGAGGAGGTAATTGCTGAAAACTTCCCCAATCTGGGGAAGGAGATAGTCCCTCAAGGCAGGGAGGTGCACAGATCTCCCAACAAAAAGGACCTAAGGAAGACAAAATCAAGACATATAATAATTAAAATGGAAAAGATCAAGAATAAAGACAAACTTTTAAAAGCAGCTAGAGAGAGAAAAAAGATCATACACAAAGGAAAACCCATCAGGCTATCATCAGACTTCTCAACAGAAACATTAAAGGCCAGAAGGGAGTGGCATGATGTTATTTAATGCAATTAAGCAGAAGGGCCTTGAACTAAGAATACTCTACTTGGCAAGGTTATCATTTAAATTTGAAGGAGGGATTAAACAATTTTCAGATAAGCAAAAGCTGAGAGAATTTACCTCCCACAAACCACTTCTACAGTGCATTTTGGAGTGACTCCTATAGATGGAAGTATTCCTAAGACTAAATAGATGTCACCCAAGGGCTAGACAAAGAGTACAGAATATGATTCATAACATGCAAAGAATGGAGGAGGAAGAAAAAGAAAAAGGAGGAAAAAAAAAGAAGCTTTAGGTTGTGTTTCTAATAGCATATGAAGTGAGTTAAATTAGACTGTTAGATAGTAACAGAATTACCCTTGAACATTTGGTAAGCATGAATCTAAAGCCTGCAATGGCAATATGTACATACCTATTGATATTCACCCTAAATGTAAATGGTCTGAATGTACCAATCAAAAGACACAGAGTTACTGAATGGATAAAAAACAAGACCCATCTATATGCTGCCTACAGGAGACTCACTTCAAACCCAAAGACATACACAGACAGAAAGTAAAGGTATCAAAAAAGATATTTCATGCAGCTAATAGGGAGAAAAAAGCAGGAGTTGCAGTACTTGTAGCAGAAAAAATAGACTTCAAAAAAAAGAAAGTCACAAGAGACAAAGGTCAGTACATAATGGTAAAAGGGTCAGTCAAACAAGAGGATATAACTATTATAAATATCTATGCACCCAACACAGGATCACCTACATATGTGAAACAAATACTATCAGAATGAAAGGTGGAAATAGAATGCAATGCATTCATTTTAGGAGACTTCAACACACCACTCACTCCAAGGGACAGATCAACCAGACAGAAAATAAATAAAGGGACACAGGCACTAAACAACGTATTAGGACAAATGGACCTAACGGACTTCTACTGAACACTCCAGCCAAAAGCAACAGGATACCTATTCTTCTCAAGTTAACATGGAACATTTAAAGAATAGATCATATACTAGGCCACAAAAAGAACCTCAGTAAATTAAAAAAGATTTAAATAGTATCATCCAGCTACTCAGATCACAAAGTATGAAACTAGAAATAAATTACACAAAGAAAATGAAAAACCTCACCAATACGTGGAGGCTTAATAACATGCTCCTAAATAATCAATGGATCAATGACCAAATAAAAACAGAGATCAAGCAATATATGGAGACAAATGACAACAATAAATCAACACTCCAAAATCTGTGCAATGCAGTGAAGGCTGTGCTAAGACAAAAATATATTGCAATACAGGCCTACCTCAGGAAAAAAGAACAATACCAAATGAACAGTCTAAACTCACAATTAATGAAACTAGAAAAGGAAGAACAAATGAGGCCCAAAGTCAGTAGAAGGAGGGACATAATAAAGATTAAAGCAGAAATAAATAAAACTGAAAAGAATAAAACAATGGAAAGAAACAATGAAGGCAGGAGCAGACTTTTCAAGAAAATAAACAAAATGAATAAACCCTTAGCCAGACTTATCAAGAAAAAAAGAGTCTACACATATAAACAGAATCAGAAATGAGAAAGGGAAAATCACTACGACACCACGGAAATACAAAGAATTATAATAGAATACTATTAAAAATTATATGGTAACAAACTGGATAGCCTAGAAGAAATGGAAAACTTTCTAGAAAAATACAGCCTTCCAAAGCTGACCCAGGAAGAAAAAGAAAATCTGAACAGACCAATTACCAGCAAAGAAATTGAATTGGTAATCAAAAAACTACCTTCGAACAAAACTCCTGCACCAGATGGTATCACTGCTGAATTTTATCAAACACTTAGTGAGGACCTAATACCCATCCTCCTTAAAGTTTTCCAAAAAGTACAAGAGGAGGGAATACTCCCAAACTCATTCCACGAGGCCAACATCACTCTAATTCCAAAACCAGGCAAAGAAAAAACAAAAAAGAAAATTGCAGACCGATATCCCTGATAAACATAGATGCAAAAATACTCAACAAAGTATTAGCAAACTGAATTCAAAAATACATCAAAAAGATCATCCATCATGATCAGGTGGGATTCATCCCAGGGATCCAAGGATGGCACAAATTCGAATATCCATCAACATCATCCACTACATCAACAAAAAGGACAAAAACCACATGATCATCTCCATAGATGCTGAAAAAGTATTCGACAAAATTCAACATCATTCATGATAAAAACTCTCAACAAAATGGGTATAGAGTGCAAGTTCCTCAACATAATAAAGGCCATGTATGACAAACCCACAGCCAACATTATACTTAACAGTGAGAAGCTGAAAGCTTTTCCTTTAAGATCGGGAACAAGACAAGGATGCCTACTCTCCTCACTTTTATTCAACATAGTTCTGGATATACTAGCCTTGGCAATCACACAACACAAAGAAATAAAAGGCATTCAGATTCGTAAGGAAGAAGTCAAACTGTCCTTGTTTGCAGATGACATGATAGTGGACATAAAAAACCCGAAAGAATCTACTCCAAAACTACTAGGTCTAATATGTGAATTCAGCAAAGTTGCAGGATACAATATTAATACACAGAAATCTGTTGCATTCCTATATATTATCGGTGAACTAGCAGAAAGAGAAATCAGGAAAACAATTCCATTTACAATCGCAGCAAAAAGAATAAAATCCTAGGAATAAACCTAACCAAGGGGGTGAAAGATCTATACCGTGAAAACTACAAGAAACTCTTAAGAGAAATTAAAGAGGGCACTAATAAATGGAAATTCATCCCATGCTCTTAGCTAGGAAGAATTAATATTGTAAAAATAGCCATCTTGTCTAAAGCAATCTACATATTCAATGCAATCCCTATCAAAATACCAAAAGCATTCTTCAGCGACCTAGAGAAAATAGTTCTAAAATTCATATGGAAGGACAAAAGACCCTGAATAGCTAAAGCTATACTGAGAAAGAAGAATAAAGCAGGGGGAATTACGGTCCCTGACTTCAAGCTCTACCACAAAGCCACAGTAATTAAGACAATTTGGTACTGGCACAAGAACAGACCATAGTCCAGTGGAACAGAATAGAGAGCCCAGATATAAACCCAAGCATATATGGTCAATTAATATATGATAAGGAGCCATGGATATACAATCGGGAAATGACAGCCTCTTCAATGGCTGGTGTTGGTAAAACCGGGCAGCTACATGTAAGAGAATAAAACTGGGTTATTACTAACCCCATACACAAAAGTAAACTCAAAATTGATCAAAGTCCTGAATGTAAGTCATGAAACTGTAAAACTCTTAGAAAAAAATATAGGCAAAAATCTCTTGGACATAAACATGAGCCACTTCTTCATGAACATATCTCCTGGGCATTGGAAACAAAAGCAAAAATGAATAAGTGGGTCTAAATCAAATGAAAAAGCTTCTGTAGAGCAAAGGACACCATCAGTAGAACAAAAAGACATCATACAGTATGGGAGAATATATTCATAAATAACATATCTAATAAGGGGTTGACATCCAATATATGCAAAGAGCTCATGCACCTCAACAAACAAAAAGCAAATAAGCCAATTAAAAAATGGGCAGAGGAGCTGAAAAGACACTTCTCCAAGGAAGATATTCAGATGGCCAACAGGCACATGCAAAGATGCTCCACATCACTAATCACCAGAGAAATTCAAATTAAAACCTCCATGAGATATCGGTTCACAGCAGTTAGGATGGCCACCATCCAAAAGACAAACAACAACAAATGTTGGTGAGGATGTGGAGAAAGGGGAACCCTCCTGCATTGCTGGTGGGAATGTAAATTAGTTCAACCATTGTGGAAAGCAGTATGGAGGTTCCTCAAAAAACTCAAAATAGAAATACCATTTGACCCAGGAATTCTACTCCTAGGAATTTAGCCTAAGAATTGTAGCAGTGCAGTTTGAAAAAGATATATTCATCCCTATGTTTATTGCTGCACTGTTTACAGTAGGCAAGAAATGGAAGCAACCTAAGTGTCCATCAGTAGAAGAATGGATAAGGAGGATTTGGTACATATACACAATGGAATATTATTCAGCCATAAGAAGAAAACAAATCCTACCATTTGCAACAACGTAGATGGAGCTAGAGTGAAATATGCTCAGTGAAATAATCCAGGCAGGGAAAGACAAGGAAAAACTGAAGGAACAAAACAGCAGCAGACTCCCAGAACCCAAGAATGGACTAACAGTTACCAAGGGGAAAGGGACTGGGGAGGATGGGTGGATGGGAAAGATAAGGGGGCAAAAGGGGCATTACAATTAGCACGTATAATGTAGGGGGGACACAGGAAAGGCAGTATTTATAGAGAAGACAGGTAATGATTCTATAGCATCTTTCTATGCTGATGGACAGTGACTGTAGTGGGGTATGTGGGGGGGACTTGATAATAGGGGGTCTAGTAACCATAATGTTGTTCAAGTGATTGTACATTAACGATACCAAAATAAAAATAAAATTGCAATGTTTTCAGAATCTTTTGCTTCGCCTTAGTGCATTTTCTTATCAATATGTGTTTCCAAGGGGTAGGGAGAAGTAGGCCATCTCCATATCAATAGATTACAAGGGGTGGAGATCAATGGCACACCTGGACCAGGGAGATTTGTGGAGCTTTTTGCAGCCTGTTCACGATAGACGGCAGTGAGCAGTTGTAGACGACTGCTTGTAAGCAATGAACATGTTTGTCCCATTTTATTTCTCCCTTTGACTTATATCAGCTTCAAAGATTTGTTTTCCCTGGCGTGGGAACCTAGTGTCTCCCCCAGAGTTACAGCTGTTAAGTAAAGAAAAGTTCCTTTTGATTTCAATTTTATGAGTAGCACTAATAATTGACATAGACTTGGACCTTAATTTTAGCTGGTATTTAATTTATAATATGATGTGAATACTGAAATTATTAATGAACTAGATCATTATCAACTCTGAGCATTTAATTTTAAGTCTATATTGCTTTATTCAAGTTTTACATGTAAGTACCATTTTAAAAATTACCTACAAATCAATTTAATAAAGAAAAGAAGTTCATATTTTTATGTACTTATCAGTTATAAAATAAAAAGTTGGCAAACGCATATTTCATCCTAAGTACATATTAGACATAGTTACATAAAATAATCTTAATAGACATAATTTACTGTGAAAAATCAGTGATGAGAGTGTGGAAGCTGGCAAATATATGACTTTAATTAATAATCAATAATAATGATAACAACAATAATACATTTTCTTTCATAGTAGAGATCCCCAAAGGTATGTAGAAGCCTAAGTAAAAATAAGTAAGAATAGACTTACTTTAGAGAAGATGGTACTCTTTGCACATATATGCTTTCAAAGTAATAAAAGCAAAAATGGCCATTTTATGTCCGGAAGAGCAGTATGTTTACCTAGCATAAAGTTTAAAACCTTTCTACATACATAAAAAATAATCCATTCACACAGTAATCCTATCTGGATGGTTAAAATGGCCTAAGTTAGTATTCAAGATAACAGTGAATTTACCTTTTACAGTGTTTCACAAAAGAAAAAGAGTAGACATACTCTTTATGTCATTATGTTCCATCTTTTTTATGGAGGAACCATGCTGATGACAAACAAAATGCTGAAGACATTGTTTGTTATTTCCACTGAACTTTTCATTATTTCAATACTTTTGATTTAATTCACAGAACTATATGGACTTGTAGTGACATAGAAGCAAACTGACTTTTGATTTGAGATAGTTTAAGCTTTTGTTAAATAAATAATTCATACTTAGTCTAGAAAATTAGGATTTACAAATAACTCTAAAGAAAAGATATTTACTAAATTGGCATCTAATTAGTGTATAAAAAGTGTTCAGACAAAAATTATTTTGCTTTTTTGTTTTAGATATCCTATACCTTCACTGTTATTAAGCATTTAGGATTCCAGGAGAAGAGTTGGAGTTACGAGATTTGACATGTAGGTTTAACAATATATAATGCAGATTTTGTGAAAACAAAATTCCTTGCCTGAGAATTTGCTGTAAATATTCAATCCAGTTTTAGAATGACACTGATTATCTTATATGTAATGAGTATGTTATAGTTAATGAAATGCTATACCAGGTACTTTATCATTTAATTTTTACAGTTCTGATAAACACATATCTTAATTCTATTTTAAAGATAAAAATAATTAGTAGTGACATTAAGTCACTTGTCCCAAATTACACAGGCTCCCACTTTCAAGGGTATTTTCTTATAGTTACCCAACTACACTAACACATGTTATTATATCATGAATAAAATGATAATAAAGTTGATACTAATAAAAATAAGGAACTGAAATACATTTCAAAATATGCTTCACCTCTCATTGGAACTCATATCCTTCGTTACATTAAAAAGCATACTTGGAGTTAGAAAATAACCTGTGTTCAAATCACAGACCTGCCACTTGGTAGATTGCTAGATGCTGAGCAAATCTCTTAATCTCTATCAGTTAAATTTTATCATCTCAGTAACAGGAATCATATCTGTGGGCAAGAGTTATTTTGAGGATAAAGTGAGATAACGCATGAAAGTGCCTAAAATTAAATCTGCTCAACATTTATTAAATCTCTTTGATGTCCTTTTTCATTGCAAATATTTGTAAAATTGTCTATTGGCAGACTTTATAAATTATCGAATTAGCCTAATTAGGGACAGGGATCATTAACACAATTGGTCCAAGAACTTGACAGTTTTTCTATACCTTGAAGCCATTTTCAACTTTTTTCTAATATGGAACAAGCACTTTAAAGGCCAATAGATTCCAAATTATGTTCCTGGTATTTGGAACATCAGGAAATGTTTCCATGTAAGCTGTAGAATTTTCTGAAGTCTATGGGAAAGAAACTGGTCCCTAACATGGCTGAAATAATAGTCACCCCCCATGAGGGAAAAATGTAAAGTGGTGGGATACTAATGCTTCAGTGCCAATAACTTCATAGGTTGATTTTATTACTATGGACTGATACTTCAGTTGGTCTTACTATAATAGAACAAGGGAGACAGAGATGCTGATTACTATAAGTATCAAAAGCATTACATTGCATGCAAGGAGATCATGAGGAGGAAAATTTGCATGACATTTTTCTTTTAATTTTATTCATTTCCTTTTTCCCTCAACATTTGCATTGAGATCAATATTCACAGAGCTTGTAATGTAATTAGATGAATCGTTAGCTATTAGGAGAATTAGCTTGGGTTGCAAGAAGAGAATAATAAAATCTAAGGAATCATCTGACTTGTCACCAAACATCTATAAAGCCTTTGTAAAGTCTAAAGTATAAAGTAAGAAACAAAGCATATACATATATATTTTACCTTTCAGCAAATCTTTTTGAAGCCCCTTAATATTTGCATAGCAATGAACACTGAGGGTTTTTTTATTTGCATATTAATTATCTCTGTGTTTGGTAAAAATATATAAAAAACAGGATTTCGAGCTTGGCTTGATTGGATTTATTTGTTTTTTTCAGTTTAAAGTCTAGTAGTCTGTAGATGATTGACTCTTAAGTAATCAAATCAAAACATTTTTGTGAGCAGCAATGATTTAAAATGCACTATTGTAGCCACTGTGGAGGATACAAGATGGACAAAGAAAGAGACTGAGGCAGATAAAGCATGGTGGGGGGCAGGAGCATAGAATAAATAAGTAACTTAGCATAAAGGAGAGAAATGTTCCTAAGGCTAATGATAGTCACAGAGGAAGAGAGCTTGTCTGTAAGAGGACAAATGAGGAACTCTTTTTGAAGGAGGTAAGATTTACAGGGTCTAACATTCATTGGAAGAATGACTATACATCACAATTTCCTGGGACAGATAATTACTAATATCACCCTCTTTCTTAAAACTATCCTTGCTTCGACCAAACTGTGTTACCTGAGCGATAGAGAAGCTATCTTGAAATTTGTTCCTCCTCATTGTTTAAACAACTGCTGTATGTTTTGAACAGCAAAAATGATTTCCTTTCTATTTTGGGGCCAATATTTTAAGATTTTTATAATAGCTAAATATTTTTAAATGAAATCATGGGAAGTATTAGTAATATTCATTGCATCTTGCTGCATATATGAATTTTTAAATATTTTCTTCCTCACAATCAGGATAAACAGAAAAATCAGTTTTCAAGTTGTGGAGTTTAAAATGTTAAGTAAGAACTCTGTGTAAAGCAATGACCATATTTTTCTGAATAAAAATACAGCTAAAATGAACTTGCCAGAAATTAATTCATTCCTGCTCAATTATTATCTATAATATTAGAAAGGCACCCTTGTGTAAAGATTAAATATCTGACTAGGATTCAGAAAACATGGGCTTGTTCTGTGGGGACTTGGGCCATAACTTTTATTCTCTAAATTTAAGTATCCTCATCTTTGAAATGATAAAGTTGAAATAGATTATCATTAAGGTCTTTCCCAGCTCTAACAGACTATTATTTGAAACTCAGATAGGTTAATATAAATTTTACTCTTTGTAGTGAAACTTTCTGAGTTGATTGCTTAAAATGATTGAGTAAGTGAAGGATTAAAGTCTTCATAAGGAAGCATAGGAATATGACCGAAGAATGCTTTGATAGAGACTGGAACCCGTTGGCAGTGGTGGAAGACCTTTATTGGAACATACTTAATATGCATTAATATATACTTCTTAGTACTTTATTTTTAAACATCAAATTGCAGCAAATTACTTTAGTTGCTTATTAAAACCTGAATTCTAAAACCTAATTTCAGATATTTTTAATAAAATCATAAGACTATATATCAGTGTTTTTAATTTTGTTTCTCAAATCACAGCTTCAAGGTACACTACTGCCTTAGGTGGGGTCTTTCTAGAAAGAGGCCCTGAGCCAAAGACCAGCTAACCCCTAAAATGAGTGCAAGTGATTTATGAAGCATATACTTCTGGGAGGAACTACAGGGAGTTTGGGCAGTGGGGAAGCAGAGCAGAGAAGCAGCTCTCTAAGTAAGGAAGTAACTTCAAGTAAAGTCTCAGACTCAGCCTGATCCACGGTGGTTCTAGAATACACCTGAGGCTTTTCCAGCAAAGGACCTGAGCTTTTTTTTTTTTTTGTATTCTCACACCAGTAATTCATTGGCTATGAGTCAGGGAGGAATGGGAATTGAAGCTGGATATAAATTTCCTTGCATTTCCAGTTCTTCCAATGCCAAGGCAGTTCCAGTGCCAGAGGGTGTTCCTCAGAAGTCATTTTTAGGTAAGGCATTTAAGAAACAAATTAAGCAGAAGCAGAGGCATGGGAGCAGTGTCAGTAAAGGGATGTGAATGTTTCTTGTTGGCACACCAAGGAAGTCCACTGTGACTATTAATCTCCAAAAGTCTTTCCATGCTCAAACTGTGTGAGAAACTTTATATGCTGTCTCTCCTAAGATTGATGGTGCACAATAGCATATTGTAGGTCTTGAGTAGCAAGGCAATGAACTAGTCATTCTTTTTTCCAATCCGGTGTTTCCCAAATGAATTTGACAAATATAATATATAACTGTTTTCCAGAAGAAACACATTTCAAGTTTTACCTATAAGACTCAAAGAGTTTTAAGTAAAAGTTGGGAATTTTACTAAATCATAGATTTTTGTTCCAAATGGTATTCAGTAGCAGCCTCTGAAGTATATCAGCTACCCACTCAAATACTTATTTGAGTAAGTATTAAATAAATATACACACTCAAGTTAACAATAAAGGATGACTGTCAACATGTTATAATAAACTGTGAGTATTTCTTCTAACTAAGACCATGAGAGGGTTCTTGACTCTGAACAAGAAAGAATTCATGGACAGGTCCTACCACTGTAGGTAAGGAAGTAATTCATTAGGGTGAGAGTAGCAGTAAATGGCAGCATCCATCCAAATCTGGTCCCTCCAAGATTGCCAATTTCTGGTTATTCAGTTAAACACACAGGTACTGTTGAGAAGGGACTTTGCAGGTATAAGGTTACCTGAGGTAGGGCAGTGACATGGGACAGGCATCATGATTAATTATCCTATCTATGATGAAAAATGCAGAGATATAAATAGCATATTAAAAACAGGAGGGGGATTAAAGATGGCAGTGTGAGAGGAGAGACAGAGGCTTCCTCCTAAAACTGCATATAATACGAAAATATAACTACTACAAGTACTCTTGAAAGAGCAACAGGAAAGAGGACTGCACCAAACTGCATACACCTGGAGAAAAGAGCAGACCTCATGGAACAGGGTAACGTACTAAAGCTATTTCCCTGCGGTACTCAAGCCCTTCCCCCACCCCAGCTCACTAGTGGAAGAAAGAGGAAGGGAGCAGGGAGGGGGTGCAGAACTGGGACTGATGAATACCTAACTCCGGATATCTGCTCTGGGAGCACAAACCTACATTTCATGGTGCTTGCATGATACTCTCTTAATTAGGGGATTGGAAAGCTAAGACAGGCACAACTCCTGGAGAGACTAAGATTCCAGCTGCCTGTGGAAAGCAGGGATGCATATCCAGCTGCTCTGGGACAAAAGAAAGGCGGGCAGTCTGAGAGACTTCCTAACAAAGAAGCCCTTAGCAAGAGAGCTGCTAAAGGGGCAAGGATTGCACAGAGCTAACTCCTTAGGAGAAAGGACAGGTAGACAAAATTGCCTGGGTGTACTCTGCCTAGCAGTTTGGGAGCTTTCATGATCTTCAGGTGCTCCAGCTCCCTGGCTGCCTACACAGCTCCAAAAACCCCTTCCATGATAGGCAGCCTACTGCACCTTTCATATGGGCAGCCCCACTGGGCTTGCAAACTGGGAAAGGCAGTGGCAACAGGCATAGCAGCAGGGAAGCAGGAAACAGCTCCTTCCTCACCCCAGGCACCAATACCACTACCCTGCAAAACTCGACATTGCTTCAGGGGCTGAGCAGCTCCAGAGAGTAGAGCTTCTGGGCAATAGTGGGCACCATACACAAATATGAAATGCCAAAGGAACCTGGTCCAGAATAAAATTAATACAACTCCTTAGAAAGATTTAAATGATATGGACATCATGACTCTCCCTCAAAGGGAGTTCAAAACAAAAATCATTAACATGCTCATGGAGGTATGGAAAGATATACAAGAACTGAGGAATAAAATCTGGTCAGAGATCCAATTATTGAAAAGCACAATGGATGGTATTAAAAACAGATTAAATATGGTGGAGGAGGCAATTAATGAAATAGAAACTAGAGAAAAGGAATATAAAGAAGCTGAGGCACAGAGACAGAAAAGGATCTCTAAGAATGAAAGAATATTTGAGAGAACTGTGTGACCAATCAAAAAGTAACAATAGTCACATTATAAGGGTACCAGAAGAAGAAGAGAGAGAAAAAGGGATAGAAAGTGTCTTTGAGAAGGTATTTGATGAAAACTTCCCCAATCTGGGGAAGGAGATAGTCTCTCAGGCAATGGAGGTGCACAGATCTCCCAACACAAGGGACCCAAGGAAGACAACACCAAGACATATAGTAATTAAAATGGCAAAGATAAAGGATAAGGGCAGACTATTAAAAGCAGCCAGAGAGAGAAATAAGATCACATACAAAGGAAAGCCCATCAGGCTATCATCAGACTTCTCAACAGAAACCTTACAGGACAGAAGGGAGTGGTATGATGTATTTAATGCAATGAAGCAGAAGGGCCTTGAACCAAGATTACTTTATCCAGCAAGATTATCATTTAAATTTGAAGGAGGGATTAAACAATTCCCAGATAAGCAAAAGCTGAGAGGATTTACCTCCTACAAACCATCTCTATAGTGTTATTTTGGAGGGACTGCTATAGATGGTAGTGTTCCTATGGTTTAATAGCTGTCACCAGAGGTAATAAAACCACAGTAAAGAAAGTAGAACAGCTAATTGCTAAGCAAATTCAAAATTAAATTAACTATCCCCAAAATCATTTAGGGATAGACAAACAGTACAGAAAATGATACCTAATATATAAAGAATGGAGGAGGAAGAAAAAGGAGGAGAAAAAAAACAAAAAAACACCCCTTTAGATTGTGTTTGTAATAGCATATTAAGTGAGTTAAGTTAGACTCTTAGATAATAAGGAAGTTAACATTGAACCTTTGGTAACCATGAATCTAAAGCTTGCAATGCCAATAAGTACATACCTATCAATAATCACCCTAAATGTCAATGGACTGAATGCACTAATAAGAAGACATAGAGTCACTGAATGGATAAAAATACAAGACCCATCTATAGGCTCCCTACCAGAGACTCACTTTAAACCCAAAGACATACACAGACTAAAAGTGAAGGGATGGAAAAAGACATTTCATGCAACTAAAACAGAAAAAAGCAGGATGTGCAGTACTTGTATCAGACAAAATAGACTTCAAAACAAAGAAAGTCACAAGAGACAGAGAAGGACATTACATAATGATAAAAGGGTCAATCCAACAAGAAGATATAACCATTATAAATATCTATGTGCCCAACACAGGAACACCTGCATATGTGAAACAAATACTAACAGAATTAAAGGGGGAAATAGAATACAATGCAGTCATTCTAGGAGACTTCAACACAGCACTCACTCTGAAGGACAGATCAACCAGACAGAAAATAAGTAAGGAGACAGAGTCACTTAAAAACACATTAGAACAGATGGACCTAACAGACATCTACAGAACTCTACACCCAAAAGCAGCAGAATATACTTTCTTCTCAAGTGTACATGGAACATTTTCAAGAATAGATCATATCCCAGGCCACAAAAAGAGCTTTGTTAAATTCAAAAAGATTGAATTTGTACCAACAAGTTTCTCAGACCACAAAGGTATGAAACTAGAAATGAATTATGCAAAAAAAATGAAAAATCCCACAAACACATGGAGGCTTCACAACATGCTCCTAAATAATCAATGGATCAATGACCAAATAAAAACAGAGATCAAGCAATAATATATGGAGACAAATGACAACAATAATTCAACACCACAAAATCTGTGGGACAGAGCAAGGCCGTGCTAAGAGGAAAGTATATTGCAACAGGCCTACCTCAGGAAAGAAGAACAATCCCATATGAGCAGTATAAACTCACAATTAATGACACTAGAAAAAGAACAAATGAGACCCAAAGTGAGTAGAAGGATGGACATAATAAAGATTAGAGAAGAAATAAATAAAATTTCAGAAGAGTAAAACAATAGGATCAATGAAAGCAAGAACTGGTCCTTTGAGGAAATAAATAAAGTAGATAAACTCCTAGCCAGACGTATCAAGAAACAAAGAGAGTCTACTCACATAAACAGAATCAGAAATGAGAAAGGAAAAATCACTACAGACACCACAGAAATACAAAGAATTATGAGAGAATACTATGAAAAACTATATGCTAACAAACTGGATAACCTTGAAGAAATGGACAACTTTCTAGAAAAATACAGCCTTCCAAGGTGACTCAGGAAGAAAAAGAAAATCTGAACAGACCAATTACCAGCAATGAAATTGAACTGGTAATCAAAAACCTACCTAAGAACAAACACCAGGGCCAGATGGCTTCACCACTGAATTTTATCATACATTTAGTGAAGACCTAATACCCATCCTCCTTAAAGTTTTCCAAGTACTAGAAGAACAGGGAATACTTCCAAACTCATTCTATGAGGCCAGCATCACTCTAATACCAAAGCCGGTAAAAGACACCACAAAAAAAAAGAAATGTACAGACCAATATCCCTGATGAACATAGATGCAAAAATACTCAATAAAATATGAGCAAACCAAATTCAAAAATATATAAAAAGGATCATACACCGTGATCAAGTAGGATTTATTCCAGGAATACAAGGATGTTAAAACATTTGAAAATCCATCAACATCATCCACCACATCAACAAAAAGAAGGACAAAAACCACATGATCATCTCCATAAAGCTGAAAAAGCATTTGACAAAATTCAACACCCATTCATGATAAAAACTCTCAAGAAAATGGGTATAGAGGGCAACTACCTCAACATAATAAAGGCCATCTATGACAAACCCACAGCAAACATTACACTTAACAGTGAGAAGCTGAAAGATTTTCCTTTACGATTGGCAACAAGACAAGGATGCCCACTCTCTACACTTCTATTCAACATAGTAGTGGAGGTCCTAGCCACAGCAATCAGACAACACAAAGAAATAAAAGGCATCCACATTGGCAAGGAAGAAGCTAAACTCTCCCTGTTCACAGATGACATGATATTATACATAAAAAACCCTAAAGAATCAACTCCAAAACTACTAGACCTAATATCTGAATTCAGCAATGTTGTGGGATACAAATTGAATAGGCAGAAATCTGTGGCATTCCTATACACTAACAATGACCTAGCAGAGAAGGAAATCAAGAAAATAATTCCATTCAAAGTTGCATCAGAAAGAACAAAATACCTAGGAATAAACCTAACCAAAGAAATGAAAGACCTATACTCTAAAAACTACAAGAAACTCATGAGTGAAATTAACGAAGATACCAATAAATGGAAACACATCCCGTGTTCATGGATAGGAAAATTAGTATTGTCGAAATGGCCATCCTGCCTAAAGCAATCTACAGATTCAATGCAATTGCTATCAAAATACCAACAGCATTTTTCAACGAACTAGAGAAAATCGTTCTAAAATTCATATGGAGTCACAAAAGACCCTGAATAGCCAAAGCAATCCTGAGAAGGAAGAATAAAGCTGGGGTAATTATGCTCCCCAACTTGAAGCTTTACTACAAAGCCACAGGACTCAAGACAATTTGGTGCTGGCACAAGAACAGACCCATAGACCAAAGGAACAGACTAGAGAGCCCAGTTACAAACTCAACCATATATGGTCAATTAATATATGGTAAAGGAGCCATGGACATACAGTGGGGAAGTGACAGCCTCTTCAACAGCTGGTGTTGGGAAACTGGGCAGCTACATGCAAGAGAATGAAACTGGATTGTTGTTTAACCCCATTCACAAAAGTAAACTCAAATTGGATCAAGGACCTGAATGTAAGTTATGAAACCATAAAACACATAGAAGACAACATAGGCAAAAATCTCCTGAATATAAGCATGAGCGACTTGTTCCTGAATGCATCTCCTTGAGCAAGGGAAACAAAAGCAAAAATAAATTCACGGCACTACATCAAACTAAAAAGTTTCTGTATGGCAAAGGACACCATCAACAGAAGAAAAATGGTATCCTACAGTATGGGAGAATATATCTGTAAATGACATATCCAACAGGGTTTAACACCCAAATATATAAAGAGCGTACATGCCTCAGCCCTCAAAAAGAAAATAATCCAATTAAAAAATGGGCAGAGGATATGAAGAGTGAGTTCTCTAAAGAAGAAATTCAGATGACCAACAGACACAGGAAAAGATGCTCCACATCACTAATCATAGGGAAATGCAAATTAAAACCACAATGAGATATCACCTCACACCATCCAAAAGACTAAAAACAACAAATGTTGGTGAGGATGTGGAGAAAGGGGAACCCTCCTACATTGCTGGTGGGAATGTAAGCTAGTTCAACCATTGTGGAAAGCAATATGGAGGTTTCTCAAAAAACTAAAAATAGAAATACCATTTGACCCAGGAATCCCACTCCTTGGAATCTACCCAAAGAATACAACATCTCAGATTCAATAAGGCATATGCACCCCTATGTTTATTGCAGCACTTTTTACAATAGCCAAGATATGGAAGCAACCTAAGTGTCCATCAAGCAGGAAGGGACTTTGTTTTCCCCGATGACACACTTGGCACCTCCCAGCTACCACTTCTATTGCCATGAAAAGACAGAGGAATATGGTGCAGACAAGGATCACACAGACAACCTCAGAGAGAGAGCCTGATGGGATAGACTTAGACAATCTTCCAGAAAAAGAATTCAGAATAAAAGGGGATTGTGGGATACACATTGTGTGCTGGATCATGGGGAAAACAGTGTGGCACACACAAGGCAAACAGTGAATCTGTGTCATCTTACTACACTGACGGACAGTGACTTCACTGGGGTATGGGTGGAGATTTGATAATATGGGTAAATGTGGTAATCACGTTGTTTTTTCATGTGAACTTTATAAGAGTATCAATAATACCTTATTTTAAAAAAACGAACAGGTGGGAGGACTTCTGGGAAGATGGCGGTGTGAGCAGGGTGGCAGAAATCTCCTCCCAATACCATACATATTTGTGAAAATACAACAAATACAACTATTCCTAAAAGAGAGACCAGAAGATACATTACAACAGCCAGGATACAGCTACACCTGTGAGGACTCAGTGCCTCACGAAGCAGGTAAGAATCAAAGCTGAAACCCGGCGGGACCCAACCACTCCCCCACCCCAGCACACTGGCTCGAGGAAAAGAATCCGAGTGGGGAGGGAGTGGAAGCACAGGCCTGCCAAATAACCATCTCTGGTGTTCCGCACAGGGAGCAGACACACATCACGTGGTGTATCAGAGATTAGATAAACAGAAGGGCAGGATCTGAGAGAGAGATTGCAAGTGGGTTCCCTCAGCCAGCTCCCCCAGACAAAAGAAAAGTGGGCACTTTTTAAAAAGTCTTAAAGAGACAAGGGCCCAACAGCGGAATAAAATCGTCCCAGAATACTCAGCCCAGCAGGCTGTGAGTCTTGGAGAATTTCAGACCCCCAGGCTGATGGCCAGGTAAAGCAGCCATGCTGAGGCTTCCCACAGAGATCAGCAGCCGGCCATTCATTCCCCCCAGCCAAAAGGATCCAGTGGATCTGGCACAGCTGTGGAAAAGTGGAGGAGTGGCCACGCCTACAGCAAACTCAAAGAATCTACTCCCAGCTGGCGTGCATCTAAGCCAGAAGGACTCCAGAACCCAAAACAAGGGCTGCAAAGCACCAAGGGCACCAGAATGCACCCAGCGAGACTGCAACCCACGGCAGTGCTATAGGCTAGACTGAGGCAGCCCAGCACACAGGCAGCTCAGGGGATTATCCTAGAGACTTGTCTCCTGGTGTGCGGGAAACCAGCTCAGGCCCAGGAGAAGGGCAAGGAGAACAACAAGCAGGAAGGGACTTTGTTCTCTCAGATGACACACGTGGCACCTCCCAGCTACCACTTCTATCGCTATGAAAAGACAGAGGAATATGGTGCAGACAAGGATCACACAGACAACCTCAGAGAGAGAGCCTGATGGGATAGACTTAGACAATCTTCCTGAAAAAGAATTCAGAATAAAAGTCATAACCGTGCTGATGGATCTACAGAGAAATATGCAAGAGCTAAGGGAAGAAGTGAGTAAAGACAATGCAAAAATGAGATAAGCGATTCACGGGCTTAAGAGCAGACTGGACGAGGTGCAAGAGACTATTAATGGAATAGAAATAATAGAACAGAAATACAGAGAAGCTGAGGCAGAGAGAGATAAAAGGATCTCTAGGACTGAAATTATATTAAGAGAACTGTGTCCAATCCAAAGAAAACAATATTCGCATTAAAAGAGTACCAGAAGAAGTGAGAGAAAAAGGGATAGAAAGTGTTTTGGAAGAAATAATTGCTGAAAACTTTCCCAAGCTGGGGAAGGAAATAGTTTCTGAGACCATGGAAGCCCACAGATCTCCCAAACCAAGGCACCCAAAGAAGACAACAAAAAGACACATAATAATTAAAATGGCAAACAACAAAGACAAGGACAGAGTATTAAAGGCAGCGAGAGAGAGAAAAAAGATCACCTACAAAGGAAAACCCATCAGGCTATCATCAGACTCCTCAACAGAAACCTTACAGGTCAGAAGAGAATGGCATGATATATTTAATGTAATGACAGAGAAGGGCCTTGAACCAAGAATACTGTATCCAACACAATTATCATTTAAATTTGAGGGAGGGATTAAACAATTCCCAGACAAGCGAAAGCTGAGGGAATTTGCCTCCCACAAACAACCTCTACAGGATATCTTAAAGGGACTGCTTCAGATGGAAGCACTCCTAAGGGTAAAAAGATGTCACCAGAGAAATAAAATCATAGCAAAGAAAGCAGACAATCCAAATACTAACTAAAGGCAAAAAGTAAAATCAACTATCCACAAAAACAGACAAAGGAAATGTAAAAGAGTACAGAATAAAACACCTAGTATAAAAGGATCGAGGAGGAAGAAAAAGGGAGAGAAATAAAGAATCATCAGACTGTTTATAATAGCTTAACAAGAGAGTTAAGTTAGACTGTTAGATAGTAAAGAAGCTACGCTTGAACCTTTGGTAACCACGAAACTAAAGCCAGCAATGGCAATAAGAACACATCTATCGATAATCACTCTAAATGTAAATGTACGAATGCAACAATCAAAAGACACAGAGTAATAGAAAGGCTAAAAAATCAAGACCCATCTATATGCTGTTTACAAGAAACTCACCTTAAACCCAAAGATATACACAGACTAAAGGTGAAGGGATGGAAAAAACATGTTTCATACAAACAACAAGGAGAAAAAGCAGGTTTTGCAGTACTTGTATAGGACCAAAGAGACTTCAAAACGAAGAAAGTAGCAAGATAAAGAAGGACATTACATAACAATAAAGGGGTCAGTTCAACAAGATGATATAACCATTATAAATATATATGCACCAAACACAGGAGCACTGACATATGTGAAACCAATGCTAACAGAATTAAAGGAGGAAATAGAAAGTAATGCATTCATTTTAGGAGACTTCAACACACCACTCACTCCAAAGGACAGAACAACCAGACAGAAAATAAGTAAAGACACAGAGGCACTGAACAACACACTAGAACAGATGGACTTAACAGACATCTACAAAACACTTCACCCAAAAGCAGCAGGATACACATTCTTCTCTAGTGCACATAGAACATTTTCCTGAATAGACCACATACTAGGCCACAAAATGAATCTCAGTAATTTCAAAAATATTTAAATTCTATGAACCAACTTCTCAGATCATAAAGGTATAAAACTGGAAATAAATTGTACAAAGAAAACAAAAAATCTCACAAATACATGGAGACTTAACAACATGCTCCTAAATAAACAATGGATCAACGAACAAATTAAAACAGAGATCAAACAATATATGGAGACAAATGACAACAACAACACAAAGCTGCAACTTCGGTGGGACACAGCAAAGGCAGTTCTAAGCGGAAAGTATATTGCAATCCAGGCCTATTTAAAGAAGGAAGAACAATCCCAAATGAAGAGTCTAAAGACACAATTATGGATATTGAAAAAAGAAGAACAAATGAGGCCCAAAGTCACCAGAAGGAGGGACATAATAAAGATCAGAGAAGAAATAAATAAAATTCAGTAGAAAAAAACAATAGAAAAAATAAATGAAACCAAGAGCTTGTTCTTTGAAAAAATAAACAAAATAGATAAACCCCTAGCCAGACTTATTAAGAGAAAAAGTCAATCTACACACATAAACAGAATCAGAAATGAGAAAGGAAAAATCACGACAGACACCACAGAAATACAAATAATTATAAGAGAATACTATGAAAATCTACATGCTAACAAGCTGGATAATCTAGGAGAAATGGACAACTTCTAAGAAAAATATAACCTTCCAAGACTGACCAAGCAAGAAACAGAAAACCTAAACAGACCAATCACTAGCAGCGAAAATGAATCGGTAATCAAAAAACTACCTAAGAATAAAACCCCTGGGCCAGATGGATTCACCACTGAATTTTACCAGACATATAGAGAAGAAATAACAACCATTCTCCTAAAAGTTTTCCAAAAAATAGAAGAGGAGGGAATACTTCCAAACTCATTCTATGAAGCCAGCATCACTCTAATACCAAACCGAGGCAAAGACCCCACCAAAAAAGAAAATTACAGACCAATATCCCTGATGAACATAGATGCAAAAATACTCAACAAAATATTAGCAAACTGAATTCAAAAATACATCAAGAGGATCATACACCATGACCATGTGGGATTCATCTCAGGGATGCAAGGATGGTACAACATTCGAAAATCCATCAACATCATCCACCACATCAACAAAAAGAACAAAAACCACGTGATCATCTTCATAGATGCTGAAAAAGCATTTGACAGAATTCAGCATCCATTCCTGATTAAAACTCTCAACAAAATGGGTATAGACGGCAAATACCTCAACATCATAAAGGCTATATATGACAAACCCACAGCTAACATCATACTTAACGGCGAGACGCTGAAAGCTTTTCATCTAAGATCAGGAACAAGACAGGGATGCCCACTGTCTCCACTGTTATTCATCATAGTACTGAAGGTCTTAGCCACAGCAATCAGAAAAAACAAAGAAATACAAGGCATCCAGATTGGTAAAGAAGAAGTCAAATTGTCACTGTTTGCAGATGACATGATATTGTACATAAAAAACCCTAAAGACTCCACTCCAAAACTACTAGAAATAGTATCTGAATTCAGCAAATTTGCAGGATACAAAATTAACACACAGAAATCTGTTGCTTTCTTATACACTAATGATGAGCTAACAGAAAGAGAAATCAGGAAAACAATTCCATTCACAATTGCATCAAAAAGAATAAAATACCTAGGAATAAATCTAACGAATTAAGTGAAAGACCTGTACCCTGAAAACTACAAGACACTCCTAAGAGAAATTAAAGAGGACACTAAAAAATGGAAATTTATCCCATTCTCTTGGCTAGGAAGAATAAATATTGTCAAAATGACTATACTACCTAAAGCAATCTACAGATTCAATGCAATCCCTATCAAAATACCAACAGCATTCTTCAATGAACTATAACAAATAGTTCTAAAATTCATATGGAACCACAAAAGACCTCGAATAGCCAAAGCAATCCTGAGAAGGAAGAATAAAACAAGGGGAATTACACTCCCAGACTTCAAGGTCTACTACAAAACCACAGTAATCAAGACAATTTGGTATTGGCACAAGAACAGACCCACAGACCAGTGGAACAGAATAGAAAATCCAGACGTTAACCCAAACATATATGGTCAATTAATATATGATAAAGGAGCCTTGAATATACAGTGGGGAGATGACAACCTCTTCAGAAACTGGTGTTCGCAAAACTGGACAGCTACATTTAAGAGAATGAAACTGGCTACTGTCTAACCCCATACACAAAAGTAAACTCAAAATGGGTCAAGGACCTGAATGTAGGTTATGAAACCATAAAACTCTTAGAAAAAAACATAGGCAAAATCTCTTGGACATAAACATGAGCAACTTCTTCATGAACTTATCTCCCCGGGCAAGGGAAACAAAAGCAAAAATGAACAAGTGGGACTATATCAAGTTGAAAAGCTTCTGTACAGCAAAGGACACCATGAATAGAACAAAAAGACATCCTAAAGTGTGGGAGAATATATTCATAAATGATGTATCCGATAAGGGGTTGATCCCCAAAATATATAAAGATCCCACACAGCTCAACAAACAAAAAGCAAATAATCCAATTAAGAAATGGGCAGAGGATCTGAAGAAATTCAGATGGGCAACAGGCACATAAAAAGATGCTCCACATCACTAATCATCAGAGAAATGCAAATTAAAACTACAATGAAATATCACCTCACACCAGTTAGGATGGCCAACATCCAAAACACAAAGAACAAATGTTTGCAAGGATGTGGAGAAAAGGGAACCCTCCTACACTGCTGGTGGGAATGTAAATTAGTTCAGCCATTGTGGAAAGCAGTATGGAGGTTCCTCAAAAAACTCAAAATAGAAATACCATTTGACCTAGGAATTCCACTCCTAGGACTTTATCCTAAGAATGCAGTAGCCCAGTTTGAAAAAGACATGTGCACCCCTATGTTTATCACAGCACTGTTTACAAAAACCAAGAAATGGAAGCAACCTAAATGTCCCACAGTAGCTGAATGAATAAAGAAGATGTGGTACATATACACAATGGAATATTATTCAGCCATAGGAAAAAACAAATCCTACCATTTGCAACAACATGGATGGAGCTAGAGGGTATTATGCTCAGTGAAATAAGCCAAGCCGAAAAAGACAAGTATAAAATGATTTCACTCATATGTGGAGCATACAAGCAAAGAAAAAAACTGAAAGAACAAAACAGCTACAGACTCACAGAACCCAAGAATGGACTAACAGTTACCAAAGGGAAAGGCACTGGGGAGGATGGGTGGGAAGAGAGGGATAAGGGGGAAAAGGGCATTACGATTAGACATAATGTTGGGGGGGGCATGTGGAGGGCTCTACAACTCAGAAAAGACAAGTAGTGATTCTATAGCATCTCACTATGCTGATTGAGAGTGACTGTAATGGGGTAAGTGGGGGGACCTGAAGAAGTGGGGAGTTTAGTAACCATAATGTTGCACATGTAAATGTAGATTAATGATACCAAAATAAAAAAAAGTATATTAAAAAAAAAACAAAGAAACAGGAGGGCCTCCATTGGAAGTGTAAGATTCCATCTTCAAAGCAGAGAGTTAGGAGGTCAGATTCCTAACATATTTTTTAGTAGTCAGCAAACAGTCTATCGTAAGGCAGGGAAAACCATCCTAATTGATATGTTCCCACCTCTCTTGAAGGTAACCACTATCTTGAATAACAGCAGGATCAATAAATTCCTTGTGTCAAATTTGTCTTACAGAATTATCTGAAGGACTGACTATGGATGGTGACATAGTGTCTCTCACTAGAGATAGACATTATGAGACTACATGACTGATACCCCTGGCCCTTTATCCCATTCTTGAAAATGCTTAAAGACACAAATCCCCAATTTTTAAGTGTGTCTCCTCTTCTGAGGTTGCCCACACTCCCCCTTTTTTAAGTGTGTACTTTTTGTCTTAAATAAAGATTTCTCATTGCTCAACTTACTGCCTTTTACCTCTGTACTCTTCCAGTGATAAATGTCCTTGCTACTTTGCTATTTCATTCCAATTTCTAGAGTTAATCACAAGTCTTCACTCTGTCCCTGTTCTACTCCAGACAAGTAGGGAAGGGCTACTGAAATCTCTGATTTGGGTTTGCAAGTTCCTGTCTCCTGGGTGACCCAGACAGGACTGTAGCTATATGGTCATGTCTTTAGTAGCCTTCTTAAAAATCTCCTTTCTTTGACTTTGGGAAACTCTCAGGACACAATCTCATGCCATTCAGTGCTCTGTGGCTCCCTAAAATCCTGGGGTGGTAGGGACTTAGTTCCCATGCCATGAAGATTCAAGTAGACACTGGCTTCAGGAGTTGGCAAGGGATTTGCCCTGTGCTTTTCAGAAGTTCAATGAACTTACTTTTCCTATTCTGCTCATCCTTGCTCTCTCTGATCTGTATGGATGCTGCCAATTACTGCTACTCTCACCCTAATGAATTCCTTCCTTACCTACAGTTGTAGGACTTATTCATGAATTGTTTCTTGATCAGAGTCAAGAAACCTCTCATCGGTTGTGGTCTGACCAAGTTCACAGGGAGATCTCCCCAGACTGGATTGCCCAACATTACCAATCAATTGACTTTAAAATAGGAAGATTTTCCTAGGTTATCTGTGTGGGGCCAATGTAATCACATGGGTCTTTTAAGAAAAGAAGAGGATGGAAAAAGAAGAAGACAAAGATGGATTCAAAGCCGGAAATGAGAAACAGGATTAGGATTCTGCAAATATTTGCTTGCTTTTAAGGTGGAGGAGGCATAAAATGGGGAATGTGGGCAGCCTCTACAACATGAGAAAAACCTCTGGCCTACGTCCAGCAAGGAAACGAGGACTTTAGTCCTATAGCTACATGAAACTGATTTCTGCAAAAACAACCTGTTTGAGCTTGGAAGCCTCCTGATGAAAGCCTGTGTGCTCAATACCTGCAAGCAGAGAATGAAGCCACGCTGTGCTCAGACTTCTGGCATGCAGGACTCTGAATAAGAAATAAGTCTTTTAAAAATGTCTTTGTTTTTAGGGCAGTTTTAGGTTCACAGAAAAATTGAGTTGAGGGTGCAGAGATTTCCCATATACCTTCCCCTCCACACATGTATAGCCTCCCCACTATCAATGTCTTTCAATAATGTGGTGCATGTGTTATAACTGATGAATCTGCACTGACACATCATAATCAGCCAAAGTTCAACGAGGTTTCCATGAGGTTCACTCTTGGTGCTGTACATTTCGTGGGTTTTGACAAATTTATAATAACATATCGATTACTATACTATATTACAGAATGGTTTTACTGTTCTAAACCACCTCTATACTCTGCCTATTTGTCCTTCCCAATCCCCTAACTCCTGGCCATAGGGCTTTTTTTTTTAAAGCTGCTAAATTTGTGGTAATTTGTTATAGCAGCAGTGAAAAATTAATACAGATCATAACCCCTACTTGAAGGATCCATAGGAGCTTATAATCATATACTTTATTTATCACTTCTCCTATCATTTATTTATTACTGCTTTTGCATGGGACTTGTTAAAAAATTAAGATTAATCTGATTAAATTAAGGTAAAATACATTAAAATAAGGGTGTTGGTCCTTTGACCTAAAATGGTGACTATTGCTGGAAAATTTAGACATATTACTGGCTTGGGGAACATTTTGAACAAGCAGCTCTTATCAATCATTTCTTCCATAATAACATATGCACTACATGGGTTTACCTGAAGAGCCAACATTTATTGTTATAGTTTTTCTAATTGGAACCAGGAGCCTAAGTTACATGGCCTTTTAAATATAAAATTCTCAAATTCTCTGGAAAGTGAAATTTTAAATGTTGTGGATGATCAATATGTTTTATAGATACACAAGTTTATTGAAAAGTGACCATTATTAATAATTATTTCCATTTCCGAATATTTATTTTCAAAAACTTGTTTCTAGTTTCCTTAAAAAGAATCACTTCAGTATATTTAGAATGTGTTTTTTTATATATACAATTGTATCTATTGAGAAAATAGAAATATGCGTAGAAAAAGTTAAAGATGCAACGAATACATCCCATGGAATAACGCTTAGACTCTTGAATTTATGGACACTGTTTTCTAGTATTTCAAAATAACTCACTGATTAGTGCTGCTACTTACTTTCCTTTAATCTGATAAAACGCAGCCGCAACATAGTGGCTAGGTTCAGACTAAAATGATCAACTAATTCATCTGGCATCTGTTCAAAAGGTTAGCTTATAATGTTAGAATTAGACAAAATTATGGCTAATATCACAAGGATTTTCCCAAGTTCTCATTTGCATATGTAAATAGTCAGTGCATGGCTAAATAGACCAGACCCATTCGGGCTTGTACATTAAAGTCTGCATTTCCAGTTAATTTGATTCTGAATTCAGCTATTGAATTCATTATCAAAAGTGCAATAACTCAGACAAGCTTGTAATTAATTCCTCAAAACATTTGAAACTGTAAGCCAGCTGAGGTTAGGGAAATCCTCAGTTGTTGCCTCTATTATTATGTAATGGTATCATTGTATTGTTGGCTGATATTATATATATCATTACTTCATTAGATCTTGTCCTGATCTGGAGCCTACTTTGAAGATCTGAGTGGCAGAAGCTGATTTTACAGGGTCAACATTACCACACATCAAACAAAGTGAGTGCTGGGCTGCTGTCTTGAGCCAAGCTGTGATGAGGGTGAAGCATATTAAATTCAAATTTCGACTGGGTTGAAGAGGCCATGAGTCAGGTTGGTCAAGATGGGGTAATGCAGCATCTCTCCTGTGAAAGAAAGAACAGGAGATGGATATTTCAAACTCCATGAAGGGACAGTGAGCAGATTTGCAGTTGTAAAGTGTGGGGGTGGATGGAGATAATTGAAATGTTGAGATTTGTGTTCATCAGACCCTATTGCTTCTGCCTCATTTCCTGCTTCAGCTTGAAAAGAATGAGGATCTAGGTAACTCCAAAATTATAGCATGGTTGTCAAAACCTTACTCATTAAAAAAATAAGAATTGGCTCTTTATAAGGATTTCTTTTAAAGCTAAAATATGAAGGAAAGCTCTGCTGAGGATTAGCAAAATTCCAGTATTAAAAATTTACATGGACCCTGCATATGACAATATTTGGTGAAAACAAGTAAAGTGAAGATGAGGGTATTTTTCTCAATGGCATATTTTCCTGCTATTCTGACAGTGATGTACTTAATGAAACTTCTCCAACTTCTGATTTACATTCTTCACAAGGAAGCCTACACCTTCAGAAGCTGTCTGTTAAAATAGATAAAAATAATTCTTCACTTTTATCACCACTTCCTGGATCTGATTTGCACATAACAGCTATTTTTGTTGTTGTTTCCTGACAATAGAGTACTTGAGTACTTAAGCTCTAAATCATGAAACTCAAAGATAAATGTCCTTCCTAACACTGTGTTAAGTTACAGTTAAGTGAGCACTTAAGTCACGTGTTTGTCACACTTTGGTCACGAGATGCAATTAGAGGGTTTTTCATTACCAATGTTACATTAGGAGATAAATCACTGTTGTTCTAAAGTATGTGTAACCAGCTCTTTTAAATTATGTAAAGAACTGCTTCTCTTACAGTCACTTGACTTGTCTAAATATTAATCTTTTCTTTCAAAGAATGCTGTAATGTTCCTAATTATGTTCTCACTCAGGTCCTGCTCGGGTAGACTGAGTATGGGATTCATTAATGAGTTGCTACCCAGTTATACTGCTTCCTTTCTACTTCTAAGAAGCTGGCATTATTATTACATTTTTCTTTAAAGGTGATTGAGCACCCTGTCACTGCATCATATAGAGCAGTATGTAAATCATCATTAGAAAGGAACATATAAAAAAGGCTCTCTCTCTCAAATAATAAGAAGTTACATTGAAACTATGTCTATGTAATAACAGAAAAAACTGGTTAACTAATTTCATGAAATATTTCCTTTTCTTTGACTAATGATCACATAATGATTTATTTTTTACTTTAAAAAAACAAATATGTACAGAAACCTATAATTACAACTTACTTTTTAATTAAATTTTTGTTTTGAGATATTTTTATTCACATTCAATTGCAAGAAAAAATACAGAGACACAGATGTATCCTTTACCTAGTTTCCCCCATTGTAACATCTTAAAAAACTACTGTGCAACATCACAACTGGGATTTTGATATTGATACAGTGAAGATAAGGAACATTTCCTTCTCAAGGATCCCTCATGTTGCCTTTTTTACAGACATACACACTTTCTTCTCATCTTACCACCTTTTTAACCCTTAACAACTGTTATTCTGTTCTCCATTTCTATAATTTTGTCTTTTCAATAATGTTATATATAAGGAATCATAAAGTGTTCTTTTTGGGATTGTTGTTTTCATTCAGCATAACTTTCTGGATATTCACCAAGTTGTAGGGTGTATCAGTAGTGTGTCCCTTTTTTATTGCTGAGTAGTATTCTATGGTATGGGAGGGTCACAATTAGTTTAACCATTCATCCATTAAAGATCATCAAGGTCTTTTCTGTTTTTGGGTTATTACAAATCAAGCTGTACAGGTTTTGTGTGAACAAAAGGCTTCAATTTTCTTAAATTCCTATGAGTACAATAAGTGTGTTTTAGGATACCTGAACAATTCATTTTTAAGAAAACTATCAAACTGTTTTTTGCAAAGACTGTGCCATTTTATACTCCTACCAGCATTATATAAGTGATCCAGTTTATCTGCATCCTTCCCAGCATTTTGTACTGCTACAATTTTTCATTTTACCCATTCTCATATGTTCATAGTTGTAAGTCGTTGTGCGTGTAGTTTGCATTTCCCTAATGGTTAATGATGTTGAACATCTTTTCATGTGCTAATTTTCCAACTGTGTATCTCTTTTGGTTAAATGTTTCTTATGCCTTTTGCCTGTGATCTAATTGTACTCTTTGCTTTATTGTTAAATTTTGAAAGCACAGCTTGAGTTTTAAAATTTAAATCTATAAATTTTAGAGCCACTGTCAGCCTGTGTTTAAAAAATCGAATACGTGAGGTAAAAAAAAGCAAATAAAAAATGGCAAGACTGACAAAAACACTGTAAAAAGAGAAACTCTACTCAGAGGGTCCCATCATTTGGGAAGTAGGGTTTGACGTGATCAGATGCTATAAATGACTGTAAGTAGATGCCCATGAAATGGAAACTATTATATGAATTATAAAGTAATTGAGGCAATTTTTAAAAAACTTTTATTCCAGGTTAAAAGGGGAATAAAGAAGGATAAAGGGAATAAAAAAAGGGTAAAGAAAGCAGAAAATGACCAAATATTTCTACCACACAAAGATAACCGCTTATGTTTTGGTTCATTTCAGATTTTTCAGCCATATTGTACATATATAAGTTGGAATCATGTTCTATATACAATTTTGTATACTGTTAACATCCATGTTTTAAATTATGACATTTTGTATGCCTTTACACATTTTTCAAGCATTTAAAAGCAGTGGTGTGTTTAACCATTCACCTATTTTGGACTTATTTTGGACATTTGGGATTTTGATGAATAAACTACATCAGGTCTTTATATCATATATAATCCATTTACAATTGTTTTATATTTGTGTGGTGTAGGGTAAGACACAAAATCTACTTTTTTTCCATATGATTTTCAGCTGACCATCTTTTCTCCACAGTACTGTCTTCAGGTAGGCACACTGTGTGGGCCTATCCACAGACTCTCTAACGTCAGTGCTGTGCTTCTCTTATGGCTACACTGTTACATTTTGTCTTCATGTTTGATAGTTTAAAACCTCCAACTTGTCTTCTTCAAGATTGGCTTATCTGTAAATTTTAGAATCAGCTTATCAATTTCTACAAAAAAAGCTGAGATCTTTTTCACTTGGATTTCATTAAATCTATTGATTCATTCAAGGAAATTGACTTATTTATTCCTTTGAGTTTTCAAAGAACTAATATGGTATGGTAGATATGTTTCTTTAGATCTTTGGTAACTGTTTTTAATTATGTTTGTAGAATTTTGTCAATTTTTTTCCCCTACATCTATTGAGATGATGTCATTAAGTCACAATATATAGTTGATTTTCAAATGTTGAGACCACCTTGAATTCTTATTACCAACACTATTTGCTTGTGATATGTAATCATTTTTATATTCATTTTCACACTAATTCCATTGTAGTAAGATAATATACTCTGAAATATTTTAAATTTTGAAATTTATTGTGACTTGTATGCTAGCATATGGCTATTCTTAAGAATTTTGCAAGTCCTTTAATAAGAATGTGGATTCTGTCACTGGTGCATTGTTCTAATGCTATTTTTATAAGCTCCTCTACAGATAACACTTATTTTCAAATAGAATTCCAAAAGTCAATAATTCATAAAAAAACAGTATCATTTTTCTTTACCTATGTGAAGTTAGTTGAATGATAGATAGCATTCATCCAAAAAGTGCTTTCTTTTAATGTGAGAATATCATTGACTACATTTCTTAGAAGAAAGTCCTCTCTCTTTATCCTAAAGTCTTGTTTACAGTAATTGTAAATCTTTACATCATTTTCTAAGGTATATTTGAGAAAATGGGGTTATAGGTTGGACTTCTTTTAGAAAATTCTATTTTGAGAATAAATCCAAAAGTGTTATTATTTAGCAAAGAGAGAGAGAAAAAAAGAAAGCTAAAAATATTAAAAAGAGAAATATACCTTTCATCTCATCACTATTGATAGTGCAATCTATGTGATGAGGTATAAAACTGAAAGGAAATAATTTGTATTTACCTTTGTTTATGTAATTGCACCGAAAAGTGAAAATAAAAATGTCAGCACCACTTCGCAGAACATGACCTTGCTCTTTCTCTACTTGATCGTTGGCTAAATTCTAAAAGCTTATTGGTAGTGATTTAAGAACTTGCCATTATCTTGTTAGACATTCTGCATGTCATGGTGTAATTCAGAAGCCTCATGTGATCATGTTCACCTAGCAGTTCTGAATTTGTTAACTGTTTATGCCACCATTTTCTGGACTTTTGTTCTTTTCTGTACTTCTTTCCTCTACACTTCCCCCTCATATATCTGACACTTTTCCTCTTCATTGCTACACAGTGAAATGGAGCATGCCTATGCTTCCCTATGGAAGGTTCCCCCGCCCCCTGGCACAGTCAACTAAAATCTATTGCTGCATTTTTTGAATTCCATTATTTTTCCACTGTGTTAACTTCTAGTGCCTTAAGCTGAGTTTTTGTACCAGGGGACCAAAAGAACTAGAGTTTGTGAAACTGAACTTATCGTCAAAGCTATATATCTGTACTTTAATAGATTGCTTATTTACTCAGGTGTCTGTAAAATTCCCTAGGAAATTTCACAAGTTATGCCATTTTAATAAAACCCATCACATCTAATGTTCAAAGAAGAATAAACTAGATTCTATTTGGAAATATCAGTAGTGACAAACCCTGGAAGGATGAGACATTCTAAAATGAATAGAATTCAATGAAGTTTTTAAAGACATCACTTTCCAACTTGCTTATCTCTGTGGGCTCCTTCTTTTAATTATACTTAACTGAGATTTAAGAATGCTTCATGTTCATGGAATTAATGACTTTTTAAATTTATTTTGGTATAAAGTGCAATAAGAGGCCTTATAATTTAATTGAAGACAATGGTTAACTAAAACTCTGGTGTAAGCTATAAAATCTGTATTTTCCTTCCAAAAATTCAAACGGAGACTATAGGAGCTCATAAAATATTGTAAGAAAGGTTCATAGTTTCATGCCCAATGATATTTCTTTCCCAGGTTCTGAATTATATATCCCAAATACTATTAAATGGAGGGCTTTTAGATAATCATAATTCACAGTTTGAAGGTACACTCTTTGGGATCTCCTTATGAAGTGCATTGACTTTTAAAAATGTGAATGATTAAATCAGGAGTTAGCCATGACCACTGCGGTTTTCTCCAGTGTTAAAGGATGAATGTACTTTGTTTAAGTAAAGGGCAAATATTTAATCCCCCCCCCTTAAGAATTACATGTCTACTATCAAAAAGGCACAGAGAAAATTGAAACTGTGGTTACATTAAAACATGGAAAGAGTTTGGTTGCATTTATACAACAATTCTAACTTAAGTTCAAGGCCATCTTTTGAATTTGTTGTAATACCCTGCTTTTCTGCCTATTCTCAACACAAAAGCCAAAGTATCTGCAATCCTTCAAAAAAAAAAAGGCTTCTGTTTCCTTCCCTTTTTCTGTATTCCTTTCTCTTCTTTCCTCCACTCTAGTTACATTAATTAGGTTTTTTATCAGAGTTGGCACTAAGTCATTCTAGTGACTGAGGGGCAGACAGAAATATTTTAGGCATAATAAATTACCTTCCTTCATGGATGAGTTTTTCACTTAACCTACTTGTGCATCACGGTAAGTGAGAATGCGAATGAGCACAAAACCAAGTGAATTGGCCTTGATTTAGCTCTGATGTTGTTTAACTGGGTAACAATATCTAAGTCTATGAAACTCTGTTTTTGAAAAGAGGACCATTTATACTTCATTGGGTTAGTTAAGTGATTAAAACTGAGTTTAGGGCATCAGTAGAGAGGAAGAGAACTAACTGAATGTTTATTCATTAATTTGTGAATATCTAAATAACATAAGAAATTTTACAGATTAGCAATTATAAATTGAATACTACTGACAAACTGTATATATGTGTGCATGTAAATATACTATTATATATATTGAATTTACTATATACTATAGTAATATAATAAATATAGTAAATTCAACTATGTTGCTAATAGTTTCTGATAGGTAAAAGATACCTCCAAAATAAACAATATGGTATTTTTGCCTTGAGCCTTGTTTCTCCAATAAAGTAGTTTGTTTTGGTAAATGCACAAAAATGACTAGAAGGAATGTACAGCAAGTCTTCCATAGAACTAAAGCAGGCTCTGCTCACCTGAAAGTAAGAGAAGCTGTGTCATCCAGCAGGTGAGAGCATGTGGTGTGGCATCAGCTCCATCCCTTACTAGCTGTGTGAATTTGATGAGCTATTTAAACATTTCAAATCCCAGTTTCTGCATCCGTACAACATGGTTGAAAACAGTATTGTTTTGTAGAGCTTTTATGAAGTCTAAATGAGTTAATAAATGTGCAGCACTTAGAATAATTCCTGTCAAACAACGAGTGTTCAGTTCACATTGTTGCCATTTTTTTTTTTAATTTTTCAGCCTTGGTCTTCAATGATGCTTCAGCATATGTGACTCTTTTGCTCTCTTTCTTATTACCTTGCCTCTTTCCTCTCCAAAGCTGTGATTTTTATCCTGATCTGCCTTTCCATCTTTTCTGTCCCAGGAAACATGAAATTTTGGTTATACTAGCTAAAAAGCAGGATTTCCTCACTAGGCCACAAGTGGGAGCTAAGTATGTATGATGAATGAACTGTCTAAGTATGATTCAATAATAAATCGTAACCATGATCACAAAAACTTATGAGTCCTGTGGCTACTTCTGGTGAGTCATGAGCCTGAGGTCATCTTGTGGACCCCTAACATATTGTGTAACTACTAACTGAAATAATGCTAGATTTTCTATGTAATATCAAAGAAAGTAGACTCCAGAACAAAAAAGGTAATTTTAGGGGTAACAAAGGTCATTACATAATGAATAAGGGGCCATTATCCAGAAAGACATAAAACCTTAGAGGTGCACACACCTAACATCTGAGTTCCAAAATAAATAAAGTTAACTGCTAATAGATCTAAAAAGAGAAATAGACAAATCCGTAATTAGAGGTAGAGACTTCAACAAGTTGACTCTAAAATTTATATGAAAAAACAAGGAACTAAAATAGAACAATTTTGACAAAGAAAAGAATTTGGAAGTCACATTACACAATATTGATGGCTTCTATAAAGGCACTCTATTTAAGACACTGTCTTTCTCCAACAGGACATCTGAGAAGTACATTCTCATGCCTACCAAGATGGAATTATGCATTTATCTCCATTTTCTCTCAAAACTTCACTGAAAGGATGTGTGAATAAATAAAAAGGCAAAAACCTCACAAAAAGAAAGAAATGGACAGGAAGGTGATTTATGTCAACAACATTTTGGAATTGAAAAGCAGATGATAATTGACCTAGCACACCAGAGAAAGCTCAAACTTGGGCCAGTTTGTGTATAAAGCTCACAAGAAACAAAATAATTGCTTTCATGGTGATTCAGATATTAAAAGGAGTAGATGCCTCTGAAAACTGAAGTGCACGGTGAATTAAAAACAGAAAAAATAATTACAAATGTTTAGAAAGAGCAGTTGAATCTATCCATCCCTCCCCTATCCCAAACATCCATGAAACAACCTCTTCTGAATCTCACCAGAAGGCTGGTGGTTACTTGATGGAGAACAGAAACAGACTGACTCTGGACTTGGGTGTAGCAGGATCACTTTGAGAGCAGGGGTGACACACGTCTCCTACTAATTGTCAGGTCCCAGAATTCTAGCAACCATGCTTAACCCTTGCCCAATCCCAACTTGCAGTTGACGAATTTCTTTCAGAAGAAAATGATTGTTTCCAAGAGAAAGAACCCGCAAGAAGGGGCCAAGTCTTTCCTAATCACTCTCCAGTGAGGCTCACCGATTTCCAAGCCCTTTGAATTCGTATCAAGTTCCAGTTTACTCTTCAGTGCCTCACTTTTAAACATGAACTTACAACAAAGGGACATTACACATTTGGAGAAAATCTGTAACACAAAAGAGAAGACAAACTAAAACAGTTGTGGAGACAAAAAAATGAAAGATCACAAGAGAACTTTAAGAAAGTTAATCCAGAGAGATAAGAGACTACATTACATCCATGAATCAAGAACTATTTATATTTATAAAAATATATAAATATATTTATAAAAATAAATTCATCTATCTATACATGGAACATTCAAAGAACAACAGAAAAACTCATTTAATTAAATCATTAGATAGCAGAAACAAACATTTCCAAAAAATTATTCGAGACAAATTTTCCAGGTAAAAGAGGGAAAAAGAAATTACATACGAGAAAGAAAGAAAAAGACATTGTGCTATTGGTAAAAGCATAGACACATAAATCAATGGTTTAGAGTAGAAAGCTCCTAAATAGCTTCTCACAGTCAACTAATTTCTGACAAAAGCACAAAAGTAACAAAATGGAAGAACAATGCTATATTTAACAAGAGGTATTGGAAAAATTATACAACTGTTCTCCAAAATTGAGTTTCAATGGTTATCTTATACTCTATACAAAAATTAAAACTCAAAATGAATGATATCTAAATGAAACATAAAAATAAGCTTCTAGAAAAAAATGTAGGTGGAAATTTCTTTGCATATGTGTAAGGCAAAGAGTTTTAAAATACAATACCCTAAGTAGGATCCATTTTAAAAAATGGTAAATGAGACCTTCTCTTAATAAAGAAATTTTGCTTTATGAAAGTCACTATTGACAGAATGAAAAAATAAGACACTGACTGGGAAAAGCACTTTCAAATGACATATCTGACAAAGGATTATATCCACAATATATGAAGAACAATAAAAATCAACAATAAAAAAACAAAAGTACAACTAAAAATAAATGGTGAAACATTTTGAACAGAAACCACCAAAGATAAGTAGATGGGCAATAAATATGTGAAAAGATGGGAACTAGAAACTAAAACTACAATGAACCATCACTACTCACCTATTAGAATGGCGAAACAAAAACCAACCAAGTAAACAAACAAAAATCTCACATTATCAAGTGTTGGCTAAGATGCCTAGCAAATGGAACTCTCATTCACTGATGGAAGGAGTGAAAAATGATATAGCCATTTTGGGAAACAGTGTGGGATTTTATTAAAGAGTTAAACAAAACTAACCATACAATCCAGCACTCCAACTCCTGGATATTGAGGAAAATAAAATAAAAACATATATTTACATGTAAAATTTATAACAGCATTGCATAAAGTCTGTAATAGTTAATAAACTGGTGCCAATATTGAGTTTTTGTGTTTATAATTGTATGGTTATGTATGATGCTAACATCGAGGGATGCTGAGTGAAGGTTATATAGGAACTTTCTATACCATTTTGCAAATACTTAAAAATAAAAGTATTTTTAAAAGCCTTGCTTATATACTATCGCTTTTTGTGTCTTTCAAGAATTTGTGGCATGTTCAATTAAGAACTAAAGGTTTATCCATATAACAAATGCCCTCTCCTAAAGGTGAGAGTCTCAAGTTGTTTGTACTTTTCATTTACTGTCTTTCTAATATTTTCCTTTTTCTTATCAATTTATAATCCCTATGAAATTCTAATTGGAGGTAAATCAAATAAGCTGATTCTTACCTTGTGTCTTTTATCTATTTCATTTTTTAAATTTTGTATTTTTTTAGTGCTTTACTAGGAACCTAGGACACTTGATGGATGGATATCTTGGTCATCATTTTTCTAACCTAAATTCTCTGGGTACTAAAAATGGAGGAAATGCACAGCTACATTTACCCATTTTCTAATTTGCAGTGAAAAGTTCTGCACCTAATTTCATTGTGAATGGGGAGAGTATTTTCTACACACTAACAACAAGCAATTCCCAGATGCCATCTGGGTATCTTACAATTCCACTCAACTCTGACACTGGTTACCTGGAGATAGGATCAGACAGCACAAATTAAGGGCTTAGTCCTACAAGAACCCCCACTACACATGTACTTCAGAGACCAGTCCAAATTCTGGTTGTTACTTGTGCTTTTGAAGGACAGGGTATAGATTGGATGTTCCAATACTCATTTCTTGAATTTGATTAATTTGCTAGAACAGCTCACAGACTCAGAAACACATTTTACATACTTGATTACTGGTTTGTTACAAAAGGATGTAAAGTAGGAAGAACCAGATGGAAGAGATACATAAGGCAAGGTAAGGGGAAAGGTCAGGGAGCATCCAAGCTCTCTCCCAACACCCACTCTCCCTAAATCTCCATGTGTTCATCAATATGGAAGCTCTCTGAACCCCATCCTTTCAGGTCTTTAATGGAGGTTTCATCACATATGTATGATTAACTAAATCACTGGCCATTGGCAATTGATTCAACTTCCAGCCCCTTTTCCCTCATTGGGGGTGGGGACTGGGCAGGACTAAAAGTTCCAGCCCTATAATCAAATGGTTGGGTCCCCTGGCCACCAGCCTCCATCCCCATAGGTTAACTATTTGCTTTCCAAAAGTCACATCATTAACATGACTAATGAAACCTTTATCATTCATCCCTTAGGAAATTCTAATAGTTTTAGGAGGTCTATGCCAGAAATGGGGACAAAGACCAAATATATTTTTGGTTATAAATCACAATATCATAGCAATGTAATTAAATGAATTGAATTAATAATACTACATGCTAAATTTAGGTCATGCTTTCAAGCAATTTGCTCACCTGTAAAATGAGAGGAAATTATAAGCTGTATGGTCCTTTCCATCTTTAACCTTCTGTGAAACATTACATATGAATGCTATAGGAGGAGGTTACATTGATTTATTTTGTTTAATTTATTTGGACTTAGGACCTCTTGAATTTATCTTTTAACTTTGTATATTGGTAAATTATTCTGAGTCATGGGCTTTGGAGATGTCCTCGTCAGATGGTTGAACCTGTTATTCTTAGCTTTATTTTTTATGTTATTGGCCTTATGGCTCCAGACATATTTTGTTTATCATCAGTGATGACACTACCATTTTCAAGCAATTCTGTTCTCATGGATTCATCAGACATACTTCAAGGATATATTCTGGAGACAACCTGTCTTTTGCTTCCTGCTTTATGCACCATCTGGAAACTTCAGCCATAAACAATTTTTATTCTTACTATTTAAAAATAATTGCTTATGTAGGCTATACAGCTACTACAAATATCAACAGAATATCTTTATCACATATTCTCCTCCAAGAAGAAAAAGGAATAAAAAAGATACTTTTAAACAGCCCTGTGTTCCTTCATCAACAGCATTCTTCTAGGGGCAACAGATTTATATTTCTGATAATATGAATAATTGGTTTTTGAATGATTCCTATAATGTCCCAACTGAAGAGTTCATTTTGAATATAAAAAGATAATTCATCAGCAAAACCAAAACTATTAATCATTTTCTTCTTAACTTGGCTAGAAGAGAACATAAAAAGAAAAAAACAAGAAATTGATACTTTATGTAAGCCCTATGATTAAAAATATTAAAATTGTATGTGTAGGGCAAAGTGATTAGAGGTTCTCCAATCAGTGCCTAAATTTGCATTCACATACTTCCCCTTACTAGCTGTGTGATATTGAACAGTCAGTTTAACATCTATAAAGGTTTCATGGTAAAAGGGGCTCTTATCAAGAATTAAGTGAATTCCTTGACATGAAAGCCTTTAGTATAATCCTAGCACATGGGAAACTAAATATTAACTATTACTGTTGTATCTAGGAAGCCAAGCTAATAATTAAAAAGGATGCTACCCAGCCATTCAATATATTTTCTTTAAAGAAGTTAACTGTCCTGCTTTTTGAGAGGTAGTATCCTGTCACTTTGTCACCTGATTCACAGTTTGGATAACAACTATTTCAAGTAATTTAAATTTAACCTGTTTAAGGAAATGTACTGAAACAATTAAAATTATAGCTCTAAGAGGCAATGATGAAAGGATACAAGAGGGACATAAGACTCTGTGTGTGTGTGTGTCTTTGGTCCTGAGTATTTGTGGTGGAGTAAGAAAAATTCATTCTTCGGCAGTAATAAGATGATCAGTTATCTACTATTTTTTACTCAGACTCTCTATCTCCCAAAACCCCAAGCATCTAGGTATTTAGCTGATGCATTGTTTCTCAAAGCTAGTGATCCAATAAAAGAAGAGTGCATTTTCTAATTTATTGGTATATCTGGGTACCATTTCCTACCTCACTGGCACAGGGCAGCCCTCAGGTGCACATATGGTATTTTATAGACACTGGTGGCCTCTAAGCCAGAGGTGCAACTTCTAAATCATCCACTTCACTGTTTAGATTGCTGGAACTGTGCCTCATTCTTGCTTTTCAGTTATACCCAAAGGCATTTGATTCTGTCTGCATGGGTTTATTGTTTGCAGTAGAAAGAAAGCTGCTTCCATGCTTAGAAACTTGAGGAATCAATCTGGAGTATTTAAAATGCTTAAACATTACTCACTTAATCAGGCTCTCAGCTGATCGCTACACAGTTCAATGTCTGCTTCGTGTAATTCTGCAGGGTAATGTTATAAGGCACTCTGTGAACTGCTCATTTGGTCAAATTCTCATATCTGCGTTGGAGCACAGTGAGACCTATTTAAGGCATTTCTCTTCAAATCACCAAGAAAAACATGAGTCTCCTAGAGAATTTCCTGAAGAGACTCATTGTTGATATTTGAGATTGTATTAAAGTATTCGTTTCATAGCTTCGTTGAAGTAATAACTTTAAAATCCATTAACAATCATTTTGAAGTATTTAGTGATGTGTCAATGAAAAGGAACAGAAATATAGCTAAATAACCAACATACAAACCACAGGTATCCCTTAATATTTGTGATAATTACCTTTGAGAGAAGTACCCTAAAATTTAATTTAAAAGTCTGTCTCTCTCAGTCTTCTTGTGAAACATTGAACAAGGTAATAGATCTAGGAATTGAAGTCATCTATTCATTCACATGGGTTAAAGTTGATTAATTTAATAATGTCTGCTAGTAACTGAAAATTAAAGTAACTTAAGTTCAAATAATTTATACAGTGTACATATGTCCAATATATATGCAAGAGCATTGCTATTTTATCTTAATAAATACTTTTTCCTCGGTAGATTATAAGCTTCATGAAGGCAGCAGTTAATAAATACCTGTTTCATGGATGAATGATCTTATATTTAAAGTTCACAAAGGTTTGCTTCTTGCTGTAAACCCAGGACAACCATGACATCAACTCACAGCAGATCACTGATGAATGGCGGCCACCATGGAGTCTGCCCGCAGTAACACACAGGCACAGTGCAGACCGCCAGGGGCAAGGGGCTGCACGCAGCTGGTCGATTCTCATGAAACTTGGCCAGACTTAACAAAGTTCATTTTTTAAAAAAATTACATTTTTCTTTTTAAGGTGATAATACATCTAACAAAAAAATAAATTGATGTGACAAGAATAAGACTAGGCTTACTGAATAATCAAGTAAAATAAATACCAATTCATAAGCCCTATTTCACCAAAAGCTATAGGTTAAGAAAAATTATTCTATCAGACTTTTCATACCAGACATGTAATATCACTTTATTTGTTAAGAAAACCTTTTCCTGACAGACATGCTAACAGCCTTTCAATTCAATTATATATCAGAGGATATAGGTTTTATTTCACAATGTTAAAAAATACTATTCTATATTGAGAAAGCAGCTAATATTTTGGTGTTTAAGTAAATATACTGTGCCCTACATACTATTAGTTGAAAATGGTCACTACTGTAATTGAACATCTAATTAGAGAAAATAGACCCAAAATATACACTACGAATCCTCAAAAATGTTATAAAAATGTTTGACTTCATATCCTACACTTATTCTTCTTATATCAGACAAATACACTGAATCTTTGCCATGTGAATGAGTCCCCATTGTATATCTCCATATATAAAATTAAATGACAAAGCAATAAGTCATATTTTAAATTGCCAAGCATTTCCATGTGTATATGCACCACATTTTATCTTGTAATCTTACTTTCCTTCCTTCATAATGAAAAACAACCACACTAAACAGAATAATACCATTTGTGTAGTGTTTCTATATATTAATTATTCACTGTGGTCTATCCTTTCACTTATTATATCATTTGATCCTCACAGTTCTTTGAGAGTAGGTCTAGTTCACATGCCCATTTTATAGATGAGTAGTTTAGCATTTAAGTTAACTTCCCAAGCTCACCCAGAAAGTGATAGATCCTACATTTAAATCTGAGTTCAGTATGATATGACTTGAAAGTCTAAAACTTTTGCCTTCCTAATGACTCAATCTGATCTTTTCAAAGAAAATAAAAATTTGGAGAAAACACACATGCTATATTACTTCTAGAAATTCCAAGTGTTAACAAGAAAGTTATAAGAATGTTGCTACATTAATTCTTTCGCTCTATGCTCTGGCTCATTTCTGTTATTGTCACCATCATAGAGTTGATTGCAGGGAACTTATTAAGCAGAAATTAAATTGCTGGTTTGGGTAGAGGGAGGAATGGAGAGTGAGTGGTGAAATGAGGATGGTTCATTAACAGTGAAGATGAACACTGTAATTTATCACTCAAAGGACAAAATATCCTGTCTTAAGCATTTGACAATGTTATTGTCAAAAAGAGCTCCCTGGAGTGGAAAAGATATGAAAAGAGAAATATAGGGAAACAATATACAATTTGAGAAGGGAGTGTTCTGAGTAAATATGTATGCTTTCAGCACAAAATTGTCAGAGATGAACAGATCCCACACTTAACACTTATATTCATAATAAATCTACTCTTGACAACAACTCTGGTAAAGTGTTTGATAGAAGGTGATGTCTGAAATGCGATTGTCAGTTCTGGTCATCCAAGCAGTTGCCATCTGACAATGTCATGGATAACTGTCACCGTTATATTTGTACATGTAGGTCATTGTCATTCCCTTCCATCATCCTTTTCCTTTGTGGGAGAGAAAATATTAGACCACGTACAGTAGATTAGAATTAGTTATTTGTCTACTTTGAAATGGTATATTAAAAATAAATAGAATGTGTAGGAACCAAAATTTCATTCAAGAAATAAGCAAACAAGCAGTTAGTACAGTAATAGCTCTCCTACAATTTATTAATTGAAGAACAGTTTGATTTACATTACCAAAATGTTGCAATTACCTAGACGACTACATCACTCTGATAATATTTTATGTGTTATTCAGACTCTAGCAAATTAGAAATGCAATATAGTAATTCTCAGAGCCCTCTTCCCTCACTTTTTTCAAACTGTATGTTTATGATCAATTCAAAGATGATCTGGTTCAGGGGATATTGCATCACTCTGACCAATGGATATTTACAAAATATAAATAAGGTGCTGAAACTGTTAAGAATGAAGGGCTACAAATTTTATAAATTGGCATTTACAAAATATGAATGCTGAGAAGGTTTTAATTTTCTGTGTAATGGAAATTTATGTCTGTTAGTGCTGATTACTCAGAGGAAGTACAAAGGATAATGGATCAAAGCCGTTGAAAATTGCAAAAGTTGTAACTGGAAAGTAACTTAGAGGTAATTTAGTTTCAAACTCCTCAGTTCTCAGGTTTGGAAACACAAATGCAAAAAGATGCAACAGTCAATGAACAGTTAGTCCAATATTCTTTCTACTCTTGTTTGATTCACAAGATTCATCTTGACAACAACAGATGTTTAATCAGACCCATATTATACTAAATTAGGGAACTTGGTTGTAGTTTGAGAACAGGGTTTATTCTGTGGGTGTGGAGTATCCAGGGTTTTCTTTATTTCTCCTCTTACTTTCTCTTTTCTTTAAAAAAATCATTTTTCCAATAATATATCAGATCAGGCCATCTGTTTCTCTATACAACTGCATCACTATTTTGAGGGTTTTTTTTTATGTTTTCTTTTATGCATCTGTCTGGTACAGCCAGTACTTGATATACAGCTCTATCTCTATGGAAGCACTGTAGCATGAATTATCGCAAATCAGAGGAAGTAGTATGAAATTACAAATATTTGAGATGTATTTTTAAATGCAGCCCTAAAGGTGTCATAGAAAGCTGTTGTTCACAGCCAGGAAACATAACTGGTTCAGTATAGAAGAAATTACCAACTGAAGAACACTAAAGAATGAAGACGGGGGCTACGTGGAGTTGTTGGAATAGCACTAACCCAGCACTGATGCCCCTACTAACTAACCGTGTGCCTTTTACACATCACAGGGCCTCCGTCTTCTCACCACCACAAAGGGCAATTTGGGTTGGAAAGTTTCTGCCTTTTCTCCCTCTGAAATTCTGATTTCAGGTACAAGTTTTTCTCTTTTGCAACTGTGTAGACCAGATAGGACTTGGAAGTAAATTGACGGTTTCAGGCACTAGCGCCCATCAGGTGTGTGGGCATAGTAAAAGACAAATTTGTGATAGAAGAGTCAACATACAGATTTTGTACATAATATAAACACATATAATCAGGGTAAAAATATATTTTAAACCAAAATTGTGAAGAAAAGTAAGCAAGCTGCCTTAGCATGTAAAATTTTGTAGTAATATCTCACAGCAATAGGTAGATTGCTATTTTCAATCTAGAATTGAAAGCAAAGGAATATTAGGGTCTATAAATTATTTGAAGCACAGAGAGACGATTTTTACTATTTTCACCAAACCAAAAGAAACAAATAGCCTTGCAAAATGGATTTTGATTTATTCAGTACCAAAAACAATACAAAGGTGATATGAGGAATCAGTACTTCCTTCTCTTTCAATCATTTTATGCCTTAATGTAACATCTGGACATCTAGGTTCATTGAGTTGAATCCATAATTTAACTTAATACAGCATTTTAATGTTCCACAATGTACAATCCTTACATAATCATGATGATATTGAGTGGAGGTTATTATCAAACCTGTTTAATAGATGAAGTAGTAGGGAATTTTATCAATTTTCTTAGTATCAAAATGATGGAATAAACATTAAATCATTATCCTGTGGTTCCAGATCCATGAGGTAAATTTCCTTGGCATTAATATTCACTTATATCTGAATAACAAGACAAAAATCAACTGCCTGGGCTTAATAGGGTGAAAATGTGCTTGCCCTTAGATTACCAAGGTTGTCTGGTTTTGTTCCAGGAAGTGGCCTGAAAGGGCAGTGCATACCTTAACAGGAGTGAGATAAAATGACTTCTGGCACAGCAGTTCTGGAGCAAAATGGAATTATAGAGCTAAAATGCCAGCAATCAGGTGTTTTATTACATGGTCACAAGTGTCACTGTCTATAAGGAACAGTGAGATCATTCTGCTTTAACCCTTTTTGGCACAGGGGTATGTGACAAACTGTCTTTAAAAAATATAAAGGGTATTTCTACCAACTGCATGCATATTCTTCCGTATTCAATCTTGAGTTTGCATAAATCTATTTTTGAAGGAAGAGACTTGATGGTAATTCAAGTGAATGAATTAATTAAAATTTAATATGGTACATTATTTTTACTTGAAAGGAGTTTAGAAGCTGTTCCAAATGTATCAAATCCATAAATTCACATTTATAGAGTTTTAAGATGCATTCTGGCTATATAATAATTTCATATTTTGGAATAAGAAACAGGAACTATAACTGGTATGGCACATTAACTTAAAACCTTATAAACCTCTATCTTCCTTGGACCTATTTGACAGAGAAGCACATTCATTTAATCTTTATTAGAAACTGGAATTGGTTTCTAATATCAACATTCTTACAGTTCCTTAAAGTTATTTTTAATAAACTTATTCCTTAAAGTGGTTTTTCAAGAGATATCAGAGAGCCTGACTTGTGTAAAATAGCATTTACTGTATTTCTCACAGTTTTGTGAGTCTTTATAGATTACAGAATGTCACAAACCTCATCATCTCATGGTGACCTTACAACAAGCCTAAGGATATTTACGATTTCAAACAAAACAAACAAGAAAAGAAAAACACAAATAAACAACACCTTCCACCACCACCACCAGTAAAGCACCTAGATTGAATTTAAGAGAATTTCTGGCCATAACACAATTTGAAAGCCTCAGAAAGAACACCTGAACCATGTCTTTTACAGCCAAACCCAGTACTTAAACTTTATCACTAAAATATCTAGGAGACTTCCATGGCCTTGCCCTGTGTCAGTCAGTGATCTCAGATACAAGCAGTAGAAAATTTCTTAAGAGTAGCTTTTCAAAAACGTATTCAAGAGTATTAAAACATCTACAGATTAAGAAAGCCAGACAGGCCTAAAGGCCACACAGCTGAGAATAATGCTCACACCAACTTGCTGGGTGTACTCACCACTGTAGATACGGACACCAGTGCCCTCACAGATGTTGCTGTTGGAGGTGGCAGTATCCCCATCCTGTTGTCCTGAAATCTGGATGCTTCTACAGCACCATCTTCCCCAAATACCTTCTCCTTGGTTTCTGTATTTTCAATGCTGTCCATGTCCAAATGAAAGTCTCAGGTAGACGAGTCTGATTGGCAAAGCCAAGGTCACCTATCAGCACCCTGAGCTGAAAAAGTGCTGCTCTGGAGCATGCTTGCGTTGAGAGTATATGGGATGGATGCATACAACAGGGAATTTTCCCAGACAGGAAGGTATTTAAAAAGTGCCATATTACAGGAATCATCATGCGTTTCTACCTCAAGCCATTACCCCCACTCCACATTCACTCTTTCCATACCTCCTGGCTCTCTATATTTTAGCCATAATTGTCTTTTTTTAAAAGTTATCTTTAACATAAGGATTTCTACATGTACTGTATTTAATTCTCCATCAAAATATGTACTCAAACTTGTCTTACTTTCCTCACAGACCTAAAAGAAATATACTTCAAAGATACTTTGAGAAGCAAAATGGTCATTTAAATATAAGGTATTATTATTGATATAATTTTTCCTTAATTTTTGTCAAAGGACTAGGGCATACTATATTGGCATCATTATAGCCTCAGAAAGATAATTCCTTAGATTTATATGCAGTTGTCAAGAGGAGGTGAAGAAAGTCCAATAACATCCTTGTGAGCAACATTAGGTAAGCAAGAATGTGCCACTTATTAATTTTAAAAAAAGTTATTTAAAATAAATCTAAAGAAGCTTTGGCTCTGAGACTAATGTTTATAAATATTCAAGATGTCTTTCATTAATTATTTTTAGAGCAGTTTAACATAGTCATTAAGAGTATGAGCTCAGAATTAACCAGACCTAAATTCTTGGATCCTTAGTTATCAGTTTTTTGACTGGGAGAGTTATTTAACCTCTTTAAGTCCCAATTTCTCTTTAAAAAATTCATACTATATGGAATTATTATAATTAGGAGAGATACTATGTATAAATTATATACTATAGCATCTGGCATAAATTGATTAAAATGCAGTTATTATAAGTATTTTCATCATTTTATGTGTTAGAAGTGGTTGAAACTACAGCATAAAATGCTCCTTTTTGTGAGGTATGCATCTGTGTTTCTTTTGAAAGATGTCTGTTATACTGAATTGGAAAGGAAATCAATTGTTGACACTCTTGATTCACATTTCTGAAAGGAAGATCTCTTTTCTATCTATCGCAGCAATTCAGAAGACAAGTCCAAATGTGATAATCTTTGCATAATGTCACCTTTTAATTGACATTAATGAGGTAAATGGTCTCTAATGTTTTTATAGAAAAGTCCCTACTAGGCTGAAGGCCATGTACAGCATTCCCCTTTTTCTCATATAAAAATCTCAACTTGCATTTTAATTATACAGTATACAGTGAATAAAAATATTTATTTTAGTGTTTAGCCAGGGTTAAACACCCTACTATTGATGTATTAATCTACAAGTATTTAAACATGTTTTGCTTTTATGCTTTGGATTATACTGTTAAAATGCCAGTTCTTGCTTTTACAACCTCTAAAAACTGGTTAATTGCTATTGAGGTTGGAATTTATCACAGATTATACCCACACTTGGGCACTTTACTAACTATAACTTAAGTGGTAAATTTATTTATAACAGAATTTTCATTTTTACATATACATCAATAAGACTCATTTTTATACTAACTTTTTAAAAGTTATTAAAATTAAATTTATTGTTAGCCATTGAAAAACACTTATCTTTAGTGAATTTTTGTGTGATGAGAATATGGTATCATTTCTTAGACATTTTGAGAAAAATTAGGGGGTAGATGAGAAAATAAATATGGAGATGTCTAGATTAAAATATATTTTGAGATAAAGAGATAGGTGCAAGTTATCAAGTAGGAAATATTCTTTCTGAGAATTATCCTAATTATCTGTTGAGAAAATATTTGCAACAGAAAGGATGTGTCAAAAATAATAAACTTTTTTCATTTGCCTATCTGAATATAAAATCTTCAACCTAGTCTACCTAACACAATGTCTACCTTGGGATATTGATTTAAAAAGTTGTATGAAGAATATAAAGAAAAAGATCAAGATAATTTTCAGCTTTTGGCATTCAAAACAGGATGACATAGTGGGTAAACAGTCTTGCAAGCCAGGGTGTTGCACTGAGAAAGGATTTGGAAATATCAAATCATAAATTTCTTTTCCTATGATACAGTAATAAAGATACACTTAGAAAAAGTATTTTTCCGTGGTCTTGATGGTATTTATACATCATAGGACAGAGGAAGAGGAAAATCAAATGAAGGAAGCAGAGACCGAGAACCACATGTCCTGATTTTCTGGTCTTCAGCAATTAAAGCAGTGGTTCAAATAAACTAATGATAAGATTGTGAGAAGGGAAGAGTTGTTCTCACCTCATTTTGAACTCATTGCAAAAGCTTCCTCATAGGCCCCCGAGACATATAAAAAAGAAGTGCAGGTGATCTGGCAGACGGAAGTCCTTAAAATTATGGGTAGTTAGCTAAAACTGTGTGTTCTTAGAATCTATGTGTAGATGCTGATCTAAAAGGACATGGTCTATTGCTGGAGAGAAACTGATGAAGTAAACGATACAGAAGGCAGAATGATGGCCTATTAAGGAATTGCTCTAACCCCAGAGTAGAAGGTTTTTAAAGTGTTTATAGAGAAGTATTTCAGAGTTGTTATGTACCAGTGGCTGGCTTGGGACTCTTATTGTTCCCCTTTCCTGAAGGGAATGATTGTTGTCTGCTTTGCCATTTTAGCTGATGGGCTAATGCAACCAAAGGGCCACATTCGGATCAAATAAAGGTCTCTGCATTAACCAGAGAACCTTGACTTAGAATTGGCTTACTGGGGAGAAAGTGTCTTCTTCATTTGGAAGAATGAGAGGGACAGACATGTGTTAATGAGAACAGTGAATTGTGGCAGCCATTTTGCTATATGTTCAGCAAACTGATTTGATTTTTTTCTTGGGTATGCAGCCAAACCACATTTTCTAGCTCTTTGGTAGTTAGGTTTGGATCATGTTACTGAGCTCTGGCCTTTGGAATCTGAATAGAAGTTGCATTTTCATCTCTAGGTCTTACTTATTATTCAAGTACATCACATGTAATTCACTACCTCCCACCTCAGATGTCCTCAGTGACTTGTGACATAAGCATACAAAAACTTTTAGTGTGTCAAAAAATTTGGGGGTTATTTATTATATTACAAAGTTCTTGTAATTATTAAATAAAATAACCTAAAAATTGATCAGCCCAATACCTAGTCCTTCAGAGCTCTCAAAACTTATTTAATATCAAGTACCTTAAAAATCCTAAGGTTAATGTATTAAAAATGACATTTAAAATTAATGTATATGAGTAATGTAAATTTGTTCTGTGTGTGCCAGAAATGTAATAGTTTTTCTAATCATTTAAGGAATGGTGCAGAATAAATGCAGAACATTTTTATTTTCCTAGAAGTCAAAATTTAAAACTAAGGGTAGAAATCAAAAGAAGTGATGGTTTGATTTAACTAAGAAGAGACTATCTAAGACTATAAGAGGCTTTCTCCATTGTGTCAGCCAGTTCAATCTAAATAGCTACATTCTGGTGTAGCTATCTCTCAAGCATTTTCAAATACTGTCTTGAGATTCTATAGTTTTAACTGATTTACACAAGTTTAAAGAAAATTACATAAATACTGCATATTTGTTACACTCTTTTCTACAGAAGAAATATGTTACAAAACGATATCCTAAATTCTCAGAAGTTAGTGTAAGGGACTATGTCCCAATAAGCATTAAGAGGAAAACAACAAACCACCAGATATATGAAATAGTATTTTAAGTTTGTTTTAAAAGATAGAACTTGAAAAACCTTTTAATGAAGGTATAACTGATAAAAGACAAAATTATCAATGGAATTTTTTTAAAAAGTAATTTCATTGTTCATTATTAAAAATAACAAAATACAAATCTATCCTCAATAACTGAAACTCAGATTTAGCAATATTCCACAGTGGAATTATAGTGTTGTGTCTTCAGGAGTTCTAATTACTACAGGAAGTTGCATAATCTACTATCATCACTTGATGATAAAAAAATTCTGTTTTTACTTTAACAGAAAGTGCTCATTCAAATTTTAGTTTTTACAATTTGTTTTGTCTATGTATCCTCTTAGAATGACTGAAGAACTTTGTAATTCAAACTGAAAAAGTACAAATATAGAATTTTCCTAAGTATAAAAATCCTCAAAACCATGATTTTGTGGCCATTGCCAGACATTGTTCTCTAAATATCCTATGCTCCACATCATGAGCACTAGTAACACTTATATATTGAAATATATACTTCTACATTTACAAATAAATCTTGGTAATATACTATCTAAAAGAATCTTCCACTATTGATAACTTAATTTACATATTTTTGAATTACTTTTAAAACTTACCAGAATTACCCTCCTTATATTTAGGGTAAAGCATTATCCTTTGACTTACATTTACCCGCAAACAAAGGAAAGGACTGAGAACTAGTTCCCAACTATATGAGCACATGACAATGTGTGTTCAGTATGTATTCAGCTAGGACATGGACACACCCAAAACATAGTATATAAATCTCCTCTATAGTATTCTCAGTCCTTGCCTTAGAAATAATGATAATGAAATAGTTTTTATTGTAACAGGTGTGTCACGGTATCATATAATCTTTAAAATGTGGGGTGCAGATCTATAAGCGTCGATATATTAAAGATTGAACCTGGTGTTTGTCACCATTTTCAGCTTTGGAAAATTGAAACGGTAGTAGAAAGGACTTAGATATTCTAAAGAGTAACATTAAAACAGAACAGGTGATAACTACCCAAGTTATAAAGCAACTAAATTCCAACAACTACTGATTTTGCTAAGAAACAAGGAGCATCTGAAAAAAGCTAAATTAAACTGCAGCCAACTAATACAAGTAGCAAAACGGGCAATTTGTCCTACAGACTTTTGCAGAACATTTGTGAAAACCCTTTGCAGCGTTAGCTAACATTATTACATTGTATTGAATATTGATTATTCTAGAGCAAAAATACTAGCTGAGAATTATGGATGTAATATTCTGAGATGAAAATAAGGCTATACATTACTAAGCAATCTCCTCATACTGCTGATTTAATGACCTCCATCATTATTTATACTCTTCTTCTAGAGGCAATGCATTCTCTTCTGAACCTTGAGCCTCCGTCATTATAAAATTGGGTATTATCTCTGTAGCTGATAATGAAAAATAATTCTAAGTCTTACCTGCATTAAATAGAATGTGAGCAACAAGAAAAAATAGTCTACAGTTTTTGTGTTCTCATTTCTTGTCTATTTTCACCAGTACTGGTTGAATTATTATAGTAAAGCACCCAGAGACAACACAGGTGACTTTTGGATGCCTCTATTGTGTGTGGACTATTTGATTTAGACAAGTTCACACTAATTGAAGCACATATTATTACTCTAAATTTATGCAGTGAATTAAATTTTTTGTTATCATTTTATGTTTTTATACAAGAAAGTATAAAACTATGAGGAAAATAAAAAATATTCAATAAGTGACTGACTAAATGATTAATGAACAAAAATTGATAGATTCCCTATGAACAAAAGTCTTAGAAAAAAATATAATGGGAACATGTTCTATTTAAAACAGTGAAAATGTCGAATGATGAGAAATAAATTTATACAGAGAGATAATAGAGAATATGAAGGATTGAGTGTGCAGTGTAAAGTGTTCTTTAAATCAAGTAGGAAAGGTGAATCCCTCAGTATATATTATAATAACTGGTTAGAGCTTTTCAAGCTGGGGCAATCTCTACTTACTTTTTTTTAACACCAGAATGAATTAGCAGATAGATCAAAGACTAATGTCAAATACAAAGAAAACATAGAAGTAAATGAAAATAATGGGTAAATTTTGCTTTAATAATAGGTAGCAAAAATCATTTTAAGTAAGCTACAGAAAACAAAAGTCATAAAATAAAGATTGACAAATTTTATTACTAATTAAGCATTTTTCCAAGAGGGCAAATACCACAAACAAAGTCCCAAAACAAATAGCAAACATGAAAAAAAACACAGGTACAAGAAGTATACAAGATCAATCTCTTTATTTTGTAAAAAATTCTTATATTCAGTAAGAAAGTAATATATAGCTCAATGTAAAAATGTATAGAGAGTATACAGAAGCAGTTTGCAGCTTTTAATTTATTATTTATTTTCTTCAGTAAGTAATATATTCATAGGGATGAATTCAAATGATACACAATGATGAACATTAAAGAGTCATTCCTATTCCTGTGCCCATGTCCACCCCATAACCCCACTCCCTGGAGGAAACAACTTTTATTAGTCTTTAAAATGTATCCATTCAGTGTTTATTCATGTAGACATCAGAAAATGCAAATATATAGTTTTATTTCTCATCTTACACAAAATATGCCACATAATATCCATTACTTTGTTTTTTTGATGAAAAAATATGATATGGAGATCTTTCCTTTCCTTGCATAAAGAGCATTTTCACTCTTTAGAGAACTGTACATAGTCCACTCTATGGGTGAACTATAGTTTACTTAACAACTTGTCTTAGTAGATGGGCTTTTGGCTTGTGTTCAATATTTTGCTATTATGTTATGAAGAATGATGTATATAGGACATTTTCTACATTTCTTGGTATATCTGTAACATGTATTTCCTAAAGTGGAATTTTTGAGTCAAGAGTAAATGTAATTGAAATTTTGAAAGATCCTGTCAAATTATCCCTCATTAGAGGTTGAACTATTTCACACTCCTGTCAGCAGTGTATGAGAGTACCTCTTTTCTCAAAGACCTGCAAAGACAATGTTGTCAAACATTTAGTTTCTGATAGTCTAGATAGAAAATATTATATGTGTTAGTGTAATTCTTAATATGAATGAGATTCGATATCTGTTCATGTTTCAGTATCATTTTTTTTATGTGTGTGTGCATATCAGTGTGTTTTGTATTTGTTTTGTTTTGTTTGACTTTTTTTTTTTTTTTTTAGTATAGCCAGGGCAGAGGCCTTTATTGAGAGATACAGTGAGAGGAAAAAGCTCCTGGCTCAAGGGGACAAGAGAGCCCAGGGTGGTGCAATTGTCTAGGGGATTTATAGGCAGTTGAGGATTTTTGGGAATTGATAAAGGGCTTAGGATGTGGACTTGTTAAAAGTGGCTTTAGGATGTTTGTCCTTGATGAGATAAAGTCCCTTTTAGTCTGCTAAAGTGAATCTTACACGTGATTACAAACAATTAGCATAATAAAAACATGGGCTACTTTCCTTTATCTGAGGAGTATCAACTGATATCACTGAAGAATGACTCTAGGGCTTAATGTTTAACACAGAGTTTTGGAATGGGGTTTCCTGGCATATAGTTACATTGCTCTGACTGTAAATATCTTGCCTTGCTTTTTCCTGGAGGCCCTCACCTTATTCTGTCTAAGCCCATGGTCCCTGTCTCATTCCCTCCTCTACAGATAGAGACCCTAGCTGCTGCTAGGGAAAGGGGGTGATGACTGCTCTGGCTGCTTCATGCTGAGAAGGGGCACAGTAAAGGGTACAGTTAGGTCTCCATCAGTGGTCAGTTGAGAGGGCCTCGAAAGATGGGCACTTCTATTCCAGGTTCTATTTCTATTACTATTTGTAGTTTTGTAGCTTGTAGGCAAGATAGAACAGATTGTGTTATTAGGTTAAGTAGTAACATCTGGAGTTGGATTTTCCATTTTGGATTAACTTAATGAGATTAAGAATGCATGGCTGAATATGAGGACTGGAAATAGTAAAACTTTAATTGAAATGATAGGAGAAAACTAAAACATGTAGAGAATCATAGCCAGATATTTTGAAGAAACTAGAATTCTGGATCTAATTTATGTCCCAATGACTAGTATTAGGATTTACTATAGATAAGGCTGCATTATTGAAACAATACTTTTCTCTAAAATTACCCTCATTTTTATTAGAAGTAACCACATTAAGAAAATAATTAACACTTGGCTTGATTATTTGTATAAGTGCAATAAGAAGAGAAATTGATTGCATAGGCTCTTTTAAATGTGCTTTGCTGGTACTTTTTATAAGGAATTTCAGATTGGACTTTTAAACGGCTCTTGAGGCCAGAAAGCCAAGCCAGACTTGACATCAGGTTTTACCTGCAGTACCTGTAGATTTAGATGAATTCCTCTCTTCTCGAGGTCCCCAAGACATCCTGAGGTTCCTGCACCTGCCAGTAAGTGACCTTCCTTACCCACCTGGTAAGGCTGCTGGGAACCCTGTAAGCAAGGTACCAGGCCAGTGCTTCAAAGGGGCTTTGTTGGGTCTATAAAGTCAACCTTAGTTCCTTAAACTGTCTGTTCATATCTGAGTTTACGCATGTGTCTCTCAGGTATAACATTCCAGTCAAAGCCTTGGTAATATAACCAGTGTTTTTAATTGGTCCTCTTACAAGGAAAGCAGATTCTTATTGAATTATGCAAATAAACATACTGTCATGAAATATAAAAATAGTCACTGAGAGTTTTTAAATTCTGGAGGGATCAGGTAGAGAGAAAGATAAATGTTTCAATTCTGCTTATAAAGATATTGTCATTTACTAAACTGTTGTCAGCTTAAAAGAAAAAGCTTAAAACACTTTATCAGCAACATTTGAAACAAAAAGCCATAAAAACATCTTAGTTTACTTAATCTTATGTAACTAATACCTATTCTGCTAAAATCTAGTTTTTTACTAGTTTAGGAGTAATAAAACAGTGACTATAAATGACAAAAGACTTACAAATGACAATGGCTAAAGGTCTGATGAGAGCTTACTGTAAGACAGTTGACATAAGGCAATTTGGATATTTTTGTAACACAAAACATTTAGTAACAGAGTTTAGCATCATTCCCTTTGACAGTGCTTTCCAGGTAATTAAGCAGGTAATTATGTATCAGATAAATAAGCCAAATTAGCCAAATACTTTCCCCAATGAGAAAAAAATTCCTCTGACATGTTCCAGGGGCCCTCTGGAAAATATCAGAGTTAACTAGAGGTAAAAGTACCTTTTTGATTTTGATTTTGGGAAGTTGTCAGGAAGTTTCTTTGGCACTTGCTTAAATAGGATTATAGGTTGCCATGAAGCAATACTTATCCATGTAACTAGAATGACAACAAAATACCTCAAAGGCAAATACAGAAGGTTACAGTTGTTAACAAAGTTTAGCTTTTAGTCATTTTAATATTAAGATCTCATTTTCTTAAAACTCAGACAACTCATTGAGACTTTAAGGATGAGAAACTGCTTTGATAAAACAATTAGAGAACGTTTGCAATCTTTCAACATTAAGAGCAGACTAACAGTTTAAGAAAACTTTGTCTTTTTAACTGAAAACAAAATTCTAATTTTGCTGTGTACATGATAGAGACTCATTTGCTTTAATTTCACATAGCATGACTATATCAATTTTCCCACAAGCTTTCTACAACTTTCCTTTTACATTCAGTGTTCTCACTCTTTAAATAAACAGTTGTACTTTAGAACAGTCACCTTCTTTTACCCTCAACAAAACCAATTTCCATTCCTTATACCGTCTCTTATTAAAACACACATTCTTTAGCATACAGAAATGTTTTCCTTATTACTTTAAGCAGTTTTAATTAGAACTTAAAACCATTAGGAACCTTAATTTTCAGCGAACACTGAGAAGTAGGCTCTTGTAAACTGTTACACTAGCATTCTTTAGATTGACAAATTTCTGTAACCATGAGCTTTACAGCACAATCTCTCACTAAGCACAAAGTATGTCTACTTAGCAAAACTTTAAGATTTTAGGTTACCACAAAGATTCTCAGGCTATTTGTAGGTATACACACTGTAACACACTATAACACACAATTATTATTAAGATTTTCACTTGCTACACTTAGTTTACTCATTCTTAACAACTATGATAGATTACTAAAAAACCTTTACTGAACATTAGACAAAGTCAAGCCTCTAAGCATTTTATTCTTGAAAGATTTAACAGATAACATCAACTTAAATGACTTTAGGTAAACTTAGGCAGCTGATAACCATAAGGTCATATCCATTTCAGTTCAACTTAAGTTAGCATTAATGCTTAATATCTTTTATTAGAATTTTCTGGAAGTTTTAGAATGCCCAACTTTTACAAGTGCTTGTCTTTAAATTTTTATTAATACATCTGGAGGTAGAAAAATCTTTCATTTATACACTTAGATACACAAACATACAGATTGGGACATAATGACTACAGTTAGCAATACTCTTCAAAGAACATTTACACAGATAAACTGATACAAAGATTTGAGTTACTAATATTCAATTGCTGCCTTTCTTTTTAGCTTATTTGACTAAAAGTATCTCAGTTTTCAAGAATACACTATAACGGTGAACAATTTACATAACTGGGTTAAGATTTAGATGGCCCCAGACTAACAGGGCAGATGAGGGTTCTGAACTGATAGGGACTGTGTGTGTCCAGGGGGCTGGAAATGAAATGCAAGTACAATTTTAGTACCAGTCACTTAAAGGCAGGCTGTATTGCAGAAGATAAATTTCTTCCATTTCAGGGAGTCTAGTTTAAAAACCTCCCAATTTTTGAAGATAATAATGAACCTAATAAGTAGAATAGATTTTCACCAAAAAAATTTTAAAAACTAGTCTCATATTGTAGTACTCCATGGGACTTTTGACTATTTTCCTTCCTTGTGGCAAAATGTATTTAGCTGCATAACTTTATTATATTGTATACTTCTTTCAGGGGTCAAACCTCTCTAATCAGAGACTGTATTGAGGCCAGGCTTGTGTGCAGAAGATAAAGCATTTCTTTTTCAGGGTCTGGGGAACAAATTACTCCCAGTTCTTCAGAATGTATGCCAGAGGGGTGTGTCTGGCTTTAAGAGGAAGCTCCCATCTGGAAGAAAGAGAAAGACAGATGTGCGACACCTGGTTGACCTTTTCGCTGTGAGGGCGTCCCCTCACCTTGGAGCCTGGGTGACTGTGGTCAATCACCCCATCTGCCAGGCCTACTGGATTTAACCACTCTTTACCAGCGTGACCTGTACCTTGCCTTGATTTCCCTCTTGCCTTCCCACTCAGCAAGAGTTGCCTCAGAGCTCTGGATTTAGTGGGACCTTACCAGTGTTCTCTTAGTTTACACTTTTTGGTAGTTTTCCTAGTTTTCTCTGCATTAGCTTGAGTCATTCCTTGAAAGCCCCCTGCCTGTCCAGTAAGTGTAGGGACTATGTGACCTCTCACTGCCAGAGCCTTGGTCAGAGTCACAAGCCTGTTCCCCTTCCCTGGGGCTGCAGAAAAGGAAATGCACAGCCCCAGAATGACTGCCTCTAAGATAAGGAGGTCAATAGAATAGAGCCATTTACATTTTGGGCTCAAGGTTTCAGCTTGATTACTTTACAGACTTCATTTACATTACACAGGAGAAAGTGGTGCAGGCCTAAGATGACTGCTTTGAATGAGGAGCAGCGGAACGTTTTCCAAGGCAAGAGATTGTTCAGAGCCTGACACGGACATTTATGGGGGTGTCTATAGTCATAAACACCAGTTTCTGCCACTGCATGGTAATTATCCTGCTAGTCACTCACTGTAAGAAATCTGATCTGTGAGACAAGGGGTCAAGTGTCATCTGTGACTCTCACATAGGCAGCAGCCTAGCCAGAGGTTCACTCAGTGCTATCGGATCAATCAGCCAGACTGAGATCCAAGGACCACTGTCTACTAGTCTGGTCTGCCCTCGGAGTCCACAGATTAGGAGAGGAAAGTAGGAAATCGGTTCAGCTACTCCCCGACATTCCTGTCCATTGGAGGCAGGGGGACAAGAAGCCACAGACACCGGGAAACATTTCACCTGAGACTTAAGACTGGTAGCTGATGCTAATCATCTTTTAAGTGGCTAATGTGTGCTTACACACATTTTATGAGATAAAAGTACAGAATTTAGTCAGGAATAAGAGCGAAGCATGGATCTCCTACCTTGCGGTGGTGAGTATCGGGTTCCGTGAAATTGATGAAGTTAGAGGCACACGTAGAGCGTGTGAAGGAAGTAAAGAGCACCCTTGCCTCACCCAGAAGCCAGGGAGGCCTGAAGGAGCAGGCTGGAAGTCAGAGACAGAGGGAGACACTCCTCAAGGATACCCAGTCAGGCTGTCGGGGTCTGATTCCAGACACGCAGACCTTTGAGAAGCCACTGAAGTGTAGCCTCATCCTAGACTCTCCACAGTTGCCCATGGCTTTCCTCAGTCCCTCGCATCCAAGGAGATGCCTCTGAAAGGGAATCCTGGCCTCCGCTCAGGTGACTTTCCCAGCTCCCAAGGGAGATGGGGGATCCACTGAGGGAGATGCAGGGGAACCTGTCACTCAAGACTTTGAGAATGGCAGCCGGGCTAGTCCCATTTAAGTGGCTGACAAGCACCCTATGTTGTGCGCCATAGACGGCTTCCTTCTATAAGGACAGGGAAAGCCAAAGGCAGGCTCAGATGCCGATACTCACCTCTGAAGTTATCCCGGACGAGCCCCCAAAGATGATGCCGGGGTTGTTTGTGGAGTTGAAGAATGAACTTAGCAAACAGTCAAGGTAGGAGAGCCAGGGAGAGGCTTTTATTGAGAGATACAGTGAGAGGACAGAGCTTCTGGCTTATGCCAGGAGGGGACAAGAGAGCCCTTTTGTTTTGTTTTTATAGCGCCTTGTAGACAATTTCCATTTCTATGTCATTAAATGACCCAACATTTCTCTGCCTCCTGGAAATGTTTTTCAGCAGCCCCTGAGTTTGGTTAGAAAGGGACTTCCAATTCCAGAACTATGAAGTAATTCCCCCCATATTCTTTAACTACTCTAAGGTTTCATTTTTTCATACATTTAAATTGTTGACAATTTTGTGGCTTATGCCTGAGGTTTGGTATGAGATATGGAACCATTTTGAATCCTCTTCTAAATGGCTACCCATGTGTCTAACATGATTGAATTATAAGTTCATATTTGCTGCTGCTGACTTGTACAAAGAGATTTTGAATGCAAATGATGGACAACTTTTATTATGCTTTTAGAAGTATACTTGTTGAAGAGCAATAGAATATATTCTTGTATAAAAATATCTTACAGATTATATGAGGGACAATAAATACTTTTATACATAGCTGATGGAAGGTAAAGATTTACAACCTTATTTGAGAGGTAATTTGGCATTACCTGTCAAAACAGTTTAGACGCACATACTTTAGATGCAGATATTGGAATTGTACTTGTAGAATCAGTATAAACACATATGCATGCAAAAGCAACATACTTTCCCATAAACAAGAGATGTATTAACTCTATTAAAATACATTCATGCAAGGCTAATGCCACTAGCTGTCAGAACATAATTCCAGTGGATCTGTATGTATTGGCATAAAATTATTTCTAAAAAGTTTTAAATGATAAATATTCAGAATAGTGTGTACATATAGAATGCAGAAATTTGTGTAAGCAAAAAAATACATATTTATAAATATAGATGCTCTTAAGTATATAAAGTACATAGTGTTAATGAACATAACTGTGATTAACATGTATCTACACACATCCACTCATATATATATATATATATATATATATGTACATACACATATATCCATATTACATATATTACCATTAATATGTATATTAGGAAAGGTAATTTTTTTAGCTTCACATCCAAACACTATTATGAATTGAAGGGCATTCTTCATTGTGTAAGATATGGTCAGAGACAGAACTGCCACTATTGGAAACCCAAGACACTGAGTATTTTCTCTAAGATAACGACTGGGAGTTAGACCACAAGGAAATAATTCAAATTACATGCTTCTATTTGGGGTTTTGAATCTTGAGTGAATGAGCCAAAGATACAAGGCCATCTGAAACATTATCATGGAGGTGACAGCTGTGGTCCAGGGGTGGAAGCAGCGGAAGTGGTGGGGTGTCTAATACTAGTGTCATCACTAGTGTGTTAAATAATTTGTTCTTGGGCTTAACTTCCACTGAGTTCTCTGATGTCTAGCATCCTATCATACAATCCCGGTTCTTTAACCTTCTTACCAAGTTTGTGAACTTTGAAATATCATTTCAACATTCTATTTTCTGCTTTAGTTAGTTCATTATTGTTGCTTGCAACCAAGAGCTCTGACTGAATCAGAACACAACATTCAAATCCTAAAATTAGAGAACAAGGAAATCACTTGTTTATCGTCAGAAAAAAAGATTTCTGAGGATATACATATGCTTGGTGGAAAATATCTCTATTGATAAATATTTACCTACCAAAAAAAGATCAAAGCAGTCAGTTCATTATTCTACCATTTGAAGTATATCCTTTTAAATGGCATCTGTAATTGGGATATGAAGTTAGAGAAAAAGTCATGCATGACACTAAGATTGGTTTTAGGGAGAGAAGGTGGGACTTTAATAAAGGAAGTTACATAATTGACAGAAAAGATGCTTTACAGAAATATTAATATAGAATTTCAGTAGTAAGAATGGAGACTAATACACAGCTTATGCTGCTTAGGGAAATGTTTCAAAATGCAATTAAAGGAGAAGCAGAAACAATTGAACAGTCTATTATTTTTGAAGTTCAAATTGTAAGGAAATTGTCCCTCTGTGGCTGAAAACAGATACAGCTCAGAGCAATTTTGTCTTTAAATTTGTCTTTCTTAATTGTGTGTTTGTGTGGCATCCCTGCCTGCCTGTTTTGTTCCTGTCTCCTTCTCTGTCCTTATGTGTACCCTTCCTTCACATGATTGTCTTTCCTCCACACTTCTTTTCCAGTAATTAAACCTCCCCATTGTCAGTCTTTGGTCCACGGGTTGCTGTGCTCATTGTTTCTCAGTTCTTGTCTTCATCTCCCATTTCCAGTGGGCACGTTCTGTTCCTGTGAAAAAACCCCAGCCTGTAGCTCTAAACCAGCCCTGCCAGACTCATTACCTCCTGCAATGAGCAAAATCAGTGCATCTGGACACTGCTTAGTTCTTCTAGAGACCACAGACTAATATAATTAGGACGTAGCCTGCTGTCCAAAGAAGTTTGCATTGCTGTTTGTTCCAATTGAATATATGTTCAAGAAAAGAAAAGTGCACTTACAAATATATATATGTGCACTCCATTTGAAATGCCCTCCTTTCTCCCTTCTACATCTTCTTATATGTGACCAATGCTCTTCATCATAAAGTGCTTAAGTAAAATCCTTATTTCCTCATGAAGATCTGTGAGACTTTCTACAGCACAATTGGGAGTGACACTCACAAACAAGGTATACAATATAATATAAATCTATTTCTTATGGTATCTACAGGGTATAAAGAATTGATTAGGAAGCTGTTCCAGGTAGAAAAACGAGTGGCCAAAGACAATGCCATTTCACCCCTACTGGGATGTAAAAATCAATGTGTTTAATGAAAATAAGTGTGGGTGTAGAAAGAGATGAAAATATTAAATGGTATTTAATTGCAGTTGTAATTTGATTTTATATATTTTCTTACAATAACTAAATTTAATAAATATTCTATGTAGTGTCTTTTAAATTCATTTGCTCTTTTTTTGCTTGTGTGGATTATCTTCTTCTTTTTGATGGTAGGGTGTTTCCTAAAAGCTTTTTTTAGTAGAAATGCAAATAATTTCTTCCTGTTTGTGACTTATTATTTTCATTTTCTGTGTGATGTATTTTGATGGCTAGAACCTTTTAATTTAAATGTAGTCATCTGAATTAATGTTGTCTTTTGGGTTTGCAAATGTTTCTTGTTTATGAAATCCCTTCATATCCATAGATATTTTCATGTATTTTATTCTAATTGTTATTTTTTTAACATTTATGAATTCAATTCATATGGAGTAAATTTATGTGTGTAGTGTATATTGGTGTCCATGTTCATTTTTTGCCACATAAATTATCTCACCATCATTAAAAAAATCCCGTATTTTTCTACTGATCTGAAATATTAGCTAAATTATAAATAAATTTGACTTATAAGTGTGGTCTGTTTCTAGATTCTGTGGTACATTCCTTTGATCTATTTTTCTATCTTCATACTCATAAAACCTTGGCTGATTCAATAGAGCTTCATAATTAATTTTGGTGTCAAGTAAGGCAAATTGCACAAATTTCTCTTGTTCAAAATGGACTTGGCTATTATTGGACTATATTCTTCCATATCAAAGGGAGAAAAAACATTTATCAAGTTCCATAAAATATAAAAACTACCTAGAACTAAATAGTAAATACTTTAGTCTTCACAGGACATATGCTGTCTGTTATAACTACTCTACTCAGCTATTGTAGTGTGAAAACAGTCACAGACATTACATGTAAATGGATGCTGTCTGTGTCCTGAAAAAAAAAAAAGCTTTATTTACAAAAGCAGGTAGAGGACTGGATTTGGCCTAAGGGTTGTATTTTGTTGACTTGACTCTGCTCTGTCTATGGCATTACCATCCAGGCTTGGACCCCTAACAATTTATTACATAGAGTTGCTTTATTCTCTTTTTCACTTCACCACCAGTACTTCAAAGATGTGAACATAGCCTCATTTTTTTTTATTCTTAAGTAAAAATGTAGGAGTCTTTGGCTATTTCCATGGCATTTTCCCTACCCTTGGAAGGATTTGGGGATTTTGTTCCCAATGTGGTTCTCAATATATTAAGTGGAACACAAAATTTATTTTAATAAGTGTTGACCAGTCTTAGAAGTTTTAGGGGATCCTGATATATTGGGTGGGATTCTTTTGGATAAAACAAAGACATATATTTGAAATCTTCAGCAATCGAATGCCTGACATAGAGAATCATATGGTAGGAATCATACTCTGGAAATCTAGAACACAGGAAATGTCCCTTTAACCTTGGTGAAAGCACCAGGAGCTGGTTTGGAAGACACTCAGAAGGAAGGCGTTTATGCCCTCTGCCTCACTGAACAGAGACACCCAAGTCCTTTCCATCTTGTACAATTTCCTGACAGAATGGGTCCCTGGAGAGATTGCTAAATGAAAGGCTGAGTCCCCACTGCAAAAAGCAGTCAGGATCAAGTCTTATTCTATCCCCCTTGAAACATGGATCTGGACCAGATATTGGTTGACCACCTCCTCTTCCCCTTGATTAGGAGACCAAGACTTTTTCTCCTCCTACTTTCTGAACTTGCCCAGTTCTCCATATCTGAACTTTCCCCATCAGGCCTCTCTGTTTTCTCATTACTCTTGGTAAAGATTGTCAAAATGTTCTCCCTTTGCTTACCCATCTGACCAGGGACCCACTAAAAATTTCTCCTCTTTTTTTAGGCAGAATATGTACCACAATGGACAAAGGCAGCAGTTAAGAGAAAACAAGTTATAGTGTTACATCTGGACCGGTACAGTTAATGGTTTGTGTTGGCTGCCTCAATGCACCTTCATATTGAATCCTTCTGTATTTGTCTATTTGAGGTGCAAAGTAATCTTCTAACCTTGTTTTACTTAATTTAATTTCCATTTATTAAATTTCACCTCCATTCATTCTAAGACTTGATTGGTAATATGTGCTAGTTACACATCTTCTTTATGCAAAGCTGACGTCTGCACCATATAACCATGTCATGGATCTACTCCATATTTCAGTGAATATGTTTGTTTGACTCTCACAGAGCATTTTCCTGTGATTAAAGAACTGAAATTAAAAATAGGGCACCTTTTTTTGAATGTTTTCAGTATTTGTTCACCTTTTTAATGACCTTTCCCTGAACCCTATGTTTTTTCCACCACCACTCTACTTTCTGTCTTGTTTATTATGCTAATACCTTCCAGTTATCATATATAGAATTTTGATTTGGAATTGTTTACCTTTAGTTTTAAATAAACTGTACTTTCTTTCTTTTCTGACAATACATTTCTTATTTCACAGTGCCAACAAGAAGAAAATACTTGAATTCTCCTCTTGATGTAGTTGTAAAGCATTTTCAACTGGAAAGTAAAAACAGAACTCCTATCTACACTCAATTGAATTTTGAGGTTTTCTGTTACTTTACCCTCTGTTGTATGTGTGATCAAGCCTTTTCAAATTACTCAAAATGTCTGACTAGGCTAAACACAGTGAGCATCTTTGGTGTCCCTAGGGGATTTGTGCCATCTAATGCATGATTCTTCTGCTGAAAAGAGACTAAGTCTGAAAATGATCTGCTATCACGTTTAACACCCTTCTCCTTCAGATAACCATAAAATATACTTTGGGGGGTCCTGTAGCATGTTATGTTAAAAAATAGAAATTTATAGAAAAAAGAGCTCCTTAGACATTTAGAAGTATTTAAAATATTAAGTTTACTTTACTAGTTTCTTAAATCTCTATAGTATGTGTTTTTTAGTTTTTCAAACTCTTAACTATTTCAGAATCAATATTTTCCATGATTTAAAGCTGGTGTTAAGATAAATGAGGATAAAGTGAATAAACACAAATTAAGTCTGAGTTTCAAATCAATACTTTTGAAATCATGAGTTCTAGAAAAAGGATTGGTGTGAAAGCCATCATTTCACACCTGAAAGTAACTAAACTTGAAGATTGCTAATTATTCAAATGGCAAATTTGGATTCAAACTGATTTTGCCCATCCTTCCCTCACTCCAGCCCATTCTCCACCCTCCTCTACCCTGCTCTACTCACCGGAAGGCTGATGCGTATGGGTCATTTCTCCAGGGATCCCTTGTTTTCTGGCTTCCCACGGGTGTCAGCCGACAGGAGGCACCAGCAGGGAATGTCAGAAAAGGAGAAAAGAGAATTGTTTATCTTGCTCCCCTGCTGCTTTTGACTGAGTTTACTAGTGATAACTGGATCTCTCTACAACAACTGGTGCCAGAAGAATGATGGAACAAGATTAAATGCTGAATGGAGATAGGAAAGGGAGGCAGATGGAGGGAAAGCACCTCTAACTGGCAGCATGGCCAAAGAGGGACTTTGGTGTAAACAAAATATTTCATTAGAGCTGTCTCCTAATCGGTATGATGCACTTGAATGAATTATAAGTCCCCACTTCAAGAAGATGATTTTCAAGAAGGCAGCTCTCTCAGAGGGTATGATACAAAAAGAGTTCATTACCTGATCTAGGCTGATGGCAGTCTCTCACCAGGATTCCTCTTGGTGAGTGGAACATGACCTAGATTTTGACCCCCTTTCACCATGCCAGAGGGGAACCTTAGGGCCCTCTGACACAACCGCCCTGCTGCTCTGTATCTAGTGGGAGTTTTACTAAATTGATTGCTGTGTACCATGAAATATGTACCCTCTCCTCCATTTCCCCAATGAAAGATTTAATAAACACTATATTTTTCTAAAACATGTACACATCTGTTAGTCTAGGTTTTCCCTCAAAGAGGAGAATGAGGTGACAGCTAATATCTGGAGTGAATGATATACAGTTACATAAGTAATTAGATGAACAGCTAGACAACCAGGATATGGTATACATATTACTGATATCTTACATCTTACTGATGAATGTGAACTGAAGCTTCAAAACTGTGGATAATCCTTAATATGTAAGCAGAGTTGGTGGACATATTCCGTTACCTAGTGCAGGTTGGATCTGATGCCATCTCTGATCTTAAAAGCTGTGACCAAAGAGCTTTTGTGTCACCTGGTAAAACAAGGCCAGCTAGACCCACCTCTTCAGTAGAAGCCAGAGGTAAAGAGAGATTCCTGTTTTAGAAGGGACTACAAGCAAGAGAGGCCACTGTAATGATCTACTCCATGTTCAAAGTAAAATCCTAGCCATCTCCTCACAGCCTCCCCTTTTCTTCTTCCTCCCTGTATTGGTTCATAATAGTATGAATTCTTCAAGTGACATAATCTCAAAGACTCACAGCCTCAATGACTGAGAACACCTGATTCTTTCCCCACCCAGTTTTAATTTATTACAAATGTATATGGAATCTTTTGTAGCGAGCATTTGCCTATTTGCCATTTTCCCTCTTTCTTTCTGAAATTACCCGTTCAAATTTTCTTTCTATCTCACATTCAATACTGTAATATCCTAACTAAACCTAATAGAATTTCCAGATTTCTACTTCATTTTTCCATATTCTAATCTAAGCCCAAATACAGCTGTTCATGGAAATGGTATGGGTTCCAAGGACAGTACCAGACTGCCTAGCTTCATGTTCAGGAGCCAGTATATTTCATACCAGGTGAATCTCATGCATTAGCTGGTAGTGCTGTGCTGCATCCCATACATCATTCAAAGATAAATCATCCTAAATCCCAGATTCTGGACTAAAGAGCATTTAATGTCTTTTACCCTGTGAGCTAATAAAGTTCAAGTTTTAAGGCAATCCATAATCTGGGTTCAGCTCATAAATAAGGAATAATTTTCTTGCATTTACCTTCCTTCAAACAGAAAGACTTAACCATCACTCAAGTAATCTCCAAGAAATTCCCATTTTGTATTTCCTTTTGTACTCTCTTAGTTAAGAAATGTAAATACCATTCATTCAAAACATTGTGATAGATATCAATTTCTTTACTACTTCTGTCCAGCCAGCCAAACCAAATGTGAAGTCATGCTTTTATATGATTAGTAATTTTGATAAAATTAGTACTAATTTTGTAGAAAATGATACAGGTAAAGCAATTAACATGGGACTAAAAACTGCACTTTAACTCTGGCTTGACACCTAATGCTGAACAAGTCATTTAATTTCTGATAGTTTTTCCTGTAGTCCATAATGGGTAAGTAACATGTACTGTGCCTACTTCATAGATTGATTGGGAAGATCATATTAACTTTTTCTTATGCCAAGAATCCAAAGGCTTTCTAATTCCAGCTCTGTCACCTCCAACATCTGACCTTGGGGAAACTACTTAAGTCTTTGAAGCCTCAGTTTCATCCTCTGTACAATGTGGATCAAGATAACTCCTATGTTAAAAGATTATGTTGAAAATTAGATGACGCAAGAAGCACATTGAATAGTGCCTACCACCCTGACTTGTGCTTAATAGATTATAATATTATAAAAAGTATTTAATGATTTTTTTCAATCGTGGCATTCAAGTTTTGGCATCTGGCCAAAACTGGCATTTGGCATCTTAAAGAAAATAATATTCAGAATATGAGTGAATGATTGGATAATTCATTTAGTTGTGATGTGTGGCTGAGTGAGTAATGGATTTGGCTTAAACTCAAAGCAAAGGTGATTATTTGATGGAAAAATAAGATTGTGAAGACAGAGCAGGTCCAGATATGAAGAATTAAGAAAACTACGGACAGTTCAAATGTGACACAGTAGACAGTTGGAAATCATTGTGGCTACTTGAGCAGAGAAGCAAGACAAATAAAGAAATGATTCAAAAAATACTTTTTGCCATAAGAAATTGCATGGATTGGAAACAGAAAAACATGCATATAGTCAACAAGCTTTCATAGTTAATATCCTATTTGCATATATACCTTACAAAGTAATTTATGGGTTTCATTATTAGAATAGATTTTTTTATAATTAACCTAATTTCCTTTTATCTTATATTGTCATAGTGAGTTGAGCATAAAAAAGGTTTTGCTTAAATGGATATATTCTTATGAAAGAAATATAAATTCCATGTTAGGGATTTATATATTTTATGTGATATGCTTTAATATAGTCCTTTCTTGCTGGATCATCATATAATTTATAGTGTGATACATTAGAAATCCTTGGTTCATTTCAATAATTAGAAAATATTAATCAGTAGGTTATTACTTTTGAGTACAATAAAAAGATTTGCTTCATAACAAAATGATCAGAATATAACTTTGATGGTGTTATAAAAAATGTGAGGAGCATAAGGATATTCACCTATGATAAAAGACTTAAAAATTATTTATGCTGAAAATAAAATCTATAACTTTCAAAGAATTTACAATATATATTTGACCAACATATTTGAGCTCATTAATTATCCTTTACTCTAATAATACATACATAGCAAACTGAGTAGTAATATTATTTCTAGAAAAAGTTAATACATCTTTTTAATTAAATTTTAAAATTTTTGGAATGACATATTGATGAGAGAATTGTATACCTGCAAAGGGACAATATTGTAAGTTGTTTTCCAAAAAATCTGTTCTCAGATTCTGACACATCTCCTAAAGGAAGTCTTTTCAGAGCTTTGTATCTTGATATGGCCACACATTTTAACCTGCAAGTAATTTTTTCATTGATACTTTAAGTCAAAATTATATATCCAGAAATTCCAAGAAATCTTTTAAATAAATGTGTTTCATAGACATAATTAATATAATGCTCACAATTATTTAGTTCTTTATTTAGATTTGTGGCTGTAAGTTTGTCTGTATCTTTGTTTCTGCTCTTTCCCCACCCGTCTCTGTCTCTCATACACATACACAAACATATACTGCAGGAAAACAAATATTCATATAATATTTGAATAATCATACTAAAGCTTTTAAATGTTCTTTAAAAATCACTCAAAATGGTTTAGGTTAAATTTTATTATTTCAGAAATGCATTATTTCTATCCCTTTAAAATGATGCCATGCTCAGAGATGAGATGAGTAAGAAATTGGTAAAAATTGCTAAGTATGAAGGCCTTTGTACTTTACTAAATCCTCATGCTCACTCTTATTTCTCTAGTATTTTGCTTATCTCAGCTATATTTAAGATCTACTTGTCTAGTCACATTTCCTACTCTGTATATGTGCTTTTGCCAACTATTCAACAGGAAAGAGTTGGGAAAACTTCAATAAGGTGTTAATCACTCATAATGGCTTCACTAAGTCTCCCCTCTCACCCCGGCCTTTGCTTCTGTACATGACCCTTTGGAGTTTTCTTGTTCTGTACTCTAATCCAGCGAGTCCTCTTATTCTAGGGTGTAGTGACCAATAGAGAATACATGTATGGATCTGAACCCCTAAAACTGTATGTAAAATTGTGTCTTTATGCTTATATTAATATTTTCAAGAACAGCCTTTATTAAATCCAAGAAACTATTTGTGACCCAAAATAAGGAGAAGAAGCAGTTTGGCAGAAAGGGGGTAACTAATACAGCTGGCAAACTCGGAGAGGCAGCCTTCCACAGACACCAATGGCCTTAAAAATTCCTCTTTTTTTTTTCCTCATAACTCATGCCCTTTTTGGTTTCTATTCCATAATAGCTCTGTGTTTACTTAACATAATAAATGTTTTTAATTACAGCATGAAAGCTCTTGGTTGAACCTCAGTTATTTATCTAAATTAAGCCTAACAATTTCTATTTCCTCCTGAGTCTTGATAAAAAATGCACCTCTTCTGGCCCTTTAGTGTCCTGATGACCTGTGAGAGACCACTAAATTTTTCATTGTGCTCTTAGGCTCCACGATATATGGGATGAGGTTTGCACTGTATCAGTTTAGTCTCTGGCTTTCTTAATGTCCCTTTTTTGTAAACAGCTTGCTTCTTATTATTTGTTTATCCTCATTCCAAGTTAAAGTGGTTAAGAAAATATGCAGCTAATTTCACTTATAGGAGTTAAAAGAAAATAGTTATTTAGAAATCTGAAGTAATTTTCTCTAACAAATTTACTACTTGGAAGAACACTTAACGAATTATACACACATGAGAATAATAACTGGTGTATCATTCAGTTCACTTACACAACATTGTAAGGCACGTTCTTATAGCAGACAGTGCCCACAAAGATGTTGAATAGGCACTGTTTATGGCTTGAAGGAAAAGATGGTCTAGAAAGAGGAGCTAGCATTGACCCAAACAGTGATCTAACTGTGACATAGTTAATGGTCCATGCTTAGCTCTTTCTGATTCATACTTTTTCTTCAGTGGTAGTTTTTCTTTTTTCTGTTCAAAGTGACTCTCTTTTGGGAGATATTTTACTCTCTTTATCTACAGTGGAAGGACCTGAGAAAAAAAATTGTAATACATACAAAATTTCTCCTTTCTTCTCATAGTTTATTGGACCAAGTTTGAACAACTGCCTGAAGCTGAGCCAAATAGATTTTCTCTTGCACGTTATTAGAACTGCAAGATTTAGAAATGACTGTAAGTGGCTACTTATGACTAACCTAGGTCATGTGAATTGGAAGAAGTGTTTCGTACTCTTTTGGCCCAAAAACTAGAGAAAGCCAGATTGAGGAAAGCTGAGAAAGTTCTGATGGATTTTTTAACTCCACTGTTTAAATCCACCCTTCAAAAGTCAGTAAGACTGGCACCAGGACCACTGGCCTTTCTGTCCTTGTGACTATAGGCAAGAAACTTAACTCTTTTCACCACAGTTTTCTCATCATAAAATGTAAATGAAAATAATATATATTACTATACAGTAATACTACATATTACTATAATAATTCTTGTATATTACCTCACTAGAAATTCAGTGGGGTTTTTGCAAAGATCAAATACATGTAATGTGCTTAGAGCAGATCTTGACACATAATTAGAACTTGATAAATACGAGCTTGTATTACTATTGCTCTTGCCATTGGATTTCATGAGAAAACTTTCAATACTTAAACTCCCTCTTTACTTTCTTGAGTTAGTTTCTGTGTCAAAACACTCTAACTCCTATAACATTTTATCTTGGCATTGGTGTTTTTATTTTAATAGGCACCAGGGAGACAGCCTGGAATGACAGAAAAAAATTAACCTTAGCAAAATTAAATGTAGTTATTAACAACTATTGTGTAAGTTGATTTTAAAATTAAATGATTTACAAGTCCATCACCTAGCATATTATGAATAAGCATTTAATATTATGATGCTATGCTTATTATTTCTGTTGATTTATTCTCATTCTTTCTGTATTTATTATTAGCTGGTAACTCTATTATTGTCTGATTGCTGAATTTCAAGTTATTTCAATAGAAATTGAGGCAGGATTTTGTGTTTGGGGCTCATTAGCTGGTAATTTTAGGTCTTAAAAGTAAGTACAGTAATAAAAGAATTAAGTAATTTTATCCATTATGGATATTAATGTATAAATTTTTTGGCCAATTTTCCAACAATGACAGTTAAAGTAGGACTTAGTATTGATAGCAATTTAATAATTCCTTTGCAATCCCTACTCTTTATACTTTTCTACTTCAGTATATATTAGGTAATAAGTTAGTGATTGTTCTTTAAAAGCTAAAATTTCAAAATTTTTCTAGAAGAGAATTAAGATATTATGGTAATCAAATAGACATTTAAAAAATAGTTCTCATTGTCAATACATTTCTTAGAATCTACTTTTTATTCCATTTCCATTTTTCATACTGGTTTTATCCTTCTGGTTGCATATTTACATTCAGGATTGCATTGTTTTATTAGATACTAAATCATCACCTTAATTAGCATATATTAAAGTATAATTTATAATTTACTGATAAGTTGATTTGTACAGTTTTTATGTATCATAAATCTATGAAGCTCAATTTACTAGATATTTTCTACCTACAAGCAGAAATCAGTGTAGCTAAGGAGAGTTTCTACATAAACTCCAAAAAAGAGATATTTTATAATTTTCAAATATCAAAAGCTTATAAGTGTAAAATGACAATAAAGAAGCTTTGATATTAAGAATATAGTGAAAAAATGCCCCTGTATAAATGCATTCAAAAATAAAAGGACAAATGTTTATGAATTTACTGAAATAAAGAATACTGCATGGACTGCAATTAAAACTACTTAAAGCAAAATATATAATTAAAATTTGTTATTAATAAAGATAAAAGTATGTAATTCTCATATTAATAAATTAGGAAAATTTATTAATATGAGGAAATTAAAAATGAACTTAAAATGAATTAATTTAAAAACAAAACACAGTAAAAGGGATTAAAAAATACAGTGCCTCCACTTTCAAAAGTTATTAATGTCAGTAAGAAAATTGCTTCTAGGGTCTTTCTAAAAAAATTTAAAAATTTAAAAATAATATAAAAAGAAAATTTAAGAGTTAGATAAAGATACCAATAATTTATTAAGAATGAGAAAATAAACATAGTCATGGAAGAGTGGTCTTTCTAAAAAAATTTAAAAATTTAAAAATAATATAAAAAGAAAATTTAAGAGTTAGATAAAGATAACCATAACTTACTAAGAATAAGAAAATAAACATAATCAGTCATGGAAGAGATTAGGGTTAATGTAAAAGATTATCAGATACAATTCTTCTTTTTTAAATTAAAATCTATACATACTGGATCATTTCCTAGCAAAATATTAACCATCCTTGGAAAAAGTAATGAAATAACTGAGCAGACAAATTAAGGGAGGACAGATTATAAAAGTTAATTTTGTTCTATGTGTTAACACTGATTTACTGGCAAATCCAGAGACATTTTTATTTGAAGTCTTTTGAAAAATCATATTTACCTTGTGCAACCATGAAAAAGATGAAGTTCTCACCAATTCATTTTAAGTTAAACACTTTAATGCCAAGAACTGATAAAGGTAGCAAAAAAAATCAGAATCCCCTGTTTGATATCATTTATTATTATGCACAAAAATGTATAAATAAATATTGGCCAATGGATCCACAAGACTATTAACTAATAATTCACCATAACAAAAAAAATGCTTCTTATAAGAATGGAAGGTTGGTTCAGCAGTGTTCAGTATATTAACATAATTCATTATTCCTTACTCTAGCCTAGAAAGCATTGTGTGATCTGGCCCCTCCCTATCACCTTGCCCACATCTTTAACCACATCACCCACACTCACCCTAAGCTAATCACATTGAATATCTTCCAGTTCATTAAACATGTATGTAACTCTCTTTTACCTTGAAGTCTTTGCACTAGCAACCTTCTCTGCCTTCTGGAATACCCATTAGCCATGAAGTTCATAAATGGTAATTTATCATTTGCTTTCCAGTAATGAATGTACAATATTCATCCAATACTTTCTATCATATCCCTTTTAATTACACATGCATATAAATATATATGAACATATACATATACAGACACATATTATATATATATATAGACATATACACACATGCACATACACACATATATACATACATACGTGTCTATATATCTAATCAAGTATTATCTCTTATATTCTCTGTGCTTATATTTTGTAAATACCTACTCCAGTGGATTCTTTTGCTGTAGTTGTCCTAGGGCCTAGAAAAATGTTTGGAACATCATAAAAACTCAATAAATATTTATGAATTGAATGAAGTATTGCATCAAGAAATTAATGGAGAAGAAGCATTTAAATCAATAAATGATCAAAATCATTTGGTACAGCTATTACTCATAAAATGCATAAAGTAAAATAGGAGGAAACTATAAATAATATAAAGACTACTAACAGTCAACAGCAAATAAAATTTTAAGGTTGAAATTCAAGTGGTAAGCAGGAAATATAGGACACAGTGAGGAAAATCAGCTAATTCATTTTTGAAGATTCAGGGAGTAGAATGAGGAAAGAATAGAATAAAAAAAGACAAATTAAGAAAAAAATACAAAATTCCTCTTCAATTACAGATGATATAATTACATTATTAGAAAATGACAGATAATTTAGTAAACATTCAAATGAATAAAACTATTTGGGTCTGTATTTGGCTGTATACCAGATTAACACATAAAATATATGAAAATCAATAGTTTTCTCCATATTTTCAGTAATCAGAAATAAAAAAGGAAAAATAATACCCTGTTGACAATAGTGACAAATATTAAAAAGCACTAATAAAGTTTTAAAAAGCTATTGGGCAATAAACATTAATGAAAAACATAAAAAATATGAATTAATAAAGATACACTTTTTACTGAATAGATTTGATTTCATAAAATCAAACAGGCAAACTTTAATCATCTTTATTGATTTAATTTATATATATGTAATGTATACATTTAATTGTATACCTGATACATTTTGACAAATGCATATACATCAGTGTAATTTCCACCTATTTCAAGCTATAGAACATCATATTAGAAGATTTTCTCATGCCCCTTTGTAGGGAATGCCCCAATCTCAGGAAAGCACTGATCTGATTTCTGTATGTACAAATTAGATTGGCCATTTTAGAACTTCGCATAAATGGAATAATACAATATGTACTCTTTTGTCTGGTTTTGTTCACTCAACATAAATATATCAATATTATTGCACCAATAATTGTATCAGTAGTTCATTACTTAATTTGTGTATCTCATGACAAGAATATATAAATATGGCTCACCTTCACCTATTCATGAACAGTTTGGTAATATCTAGTGTGGGGACCTTATTAAAGTTGCTATTTTGATATTATGCTTTAACATATAATTCTTTTGTGGATATATTTTATCTTTTCTCTTGGGTGGAATGCCTAGGAGTTGGAATTACTGGTTCAAATAGCAAGTGCATTTTAAAATAATTTTATCTACTTTATTGATATATAATTCATACACCATACAATTCACTGTTTAAAAAAAATGGTGGTTGTTAGGATATTCACACATATTTGCAACATTACCACAGTTAAATTTAGAACATTATGATTACCTCAAAAAGAAACCTTGTATGCTTAGCTCTCACTCCCCTATCACCTCACGTTCTCATCCCTACCTCCAAGAAGTCACTATTCTATTTTGCATTTCTATAGATTTCCCAATTCTGGACTTTAATATGCATGGAATCAGGGTATTTTTGTTATTGGTTTCTTTCATTTAGCATATTTACAATGTTTACCCATGTGGTACCATGTATCAATACTTCATTTAACTTTATGGATGAGTACTACTCCTTTGTATGGATTTTGCACATTTTGTTTATTCATCTATCCATTAATGCACATTTAGATTGTTTCCATTTTTGGCTATTATAAATAAATGCTGGTATGTGTGTCATTTCTAAATTTTTGTGTGAACTTGTTTTCATTCCTCTTGGAGTAGAATTTCTGAGTCATATGGTACATCTATATTTAGACATTTGAGGAAATGCCACATTGTTTTCCAAAGTGGTTGCACCCTAAAATTCCAACAGATATTCTATGAGGATTCCAATTTCTCCACAGCCTCACCAATACTTGTTATCTAACTTTTTGTTTATCTCCATCCTCATGAGTGTGAAGTGATGTCTCCTTGTGGTTTTGATTTGCATGTGCTTGATGACTAATGTTCAGCATCTTGTCATGTGTTTATCGGTCTTTTGAATATCTGTTTTCCCTGTACAAATCTCTATTCATATCTCTTCCCAATTGATTGTGTTGTCTTATTATTAAATTGTAAAAGTTCTTTATAGATTCTACATGGATGTCTACTGTCAGATATGATTTGCAAATATTTATTCCCATTTCATGATTGTCTTTTCACATTCTTGCTGGTGTCCTTTAAAGCACAAAGTTTAAAATTTTATTATTAAATTTATCTTTTCCTTTTTCTTTTTGTTGCTTGTGCTTTTGGCATCATCTTTAAAAATCTCTTGCCAAATCAGAGGTCATGAAGAAAACCTGTTTTCTTCTAAGAGTTTTATAGTTCTAGCCCTTATATTTAGGTCTTTGGTCCATTTTGTGTTAATTTTTGTATATCGTATGAGATAAGGGTACAACTTCATTGTTTCACATGTCATTACACAGTTTTCCCAATTCAGTGTGTTGAAGAGACCATTCTTTTCCTACTGAATGGTTTGGGCACACTTACCAAAAATCAGCTGGCCACTGATGTGTGCATTTAGATCTGAACTCTCTGTTCTATTCTATTAATCCACATGTCTTTGCTTCTGCTAGTACCCATTTATTTTCTCAGCTTGACTGAGGTATAATTGACAAATAAAATATTAACATATGTAAGGGGTATATTATACTGATTTAATACATGTACATTTTGAAAGTATTCCTCCAATCTAGTTAATTAACACATCCATCAACTCATATATTTCTATATGTGTTTTGATGACAAGAAAGTTGTAATTGCTTGGCAAATTTCAATTAAAGGAATTTGAAAGTTTTTATCTGTGGGTAAAATTGCAATATCTCCAGAATCTCTCACTTGGCCTTAGTGCATCTCCAAATCAATAGGTGTTCTCAAGGGGTGGAGAGAAGTAGTCCATCTCCACATCAATAGGTGATTACAAGGGGGAGCAAGGGCATATCTGGACCAGAGATATTGGGTAGGGTGCCTTTTTGGAGCTGGCTCACAAAAGACACAGGCAAGAATAAGTGAACAATTGCTTGTAAGCAATACATGGGTTTCTCCCACTTTATTTCTCTCTTTGACTGATTTTGGCTTCAAAGGTAATTTGCCTTGGGGTGGGAACATATATTCCTCCTGGAGTTAAAATATCTTTCTGCCAACTACTCCCTATTTCCCCCCTCACCTCAGCCCCTGGCAAGCACTTTTCTACTTACTGTTAATATGAGCTTGACTACTGTTTTTTTTATTTCACATATAAGTGATACCATGCAGTATTTCTCCTCCTTTGTCTGGATTATTTTACTTAGCATAATGCATTTCAGTTGATTCATGTCACAAATGTCAGGATTTCCTTATTTTTCATGCTGGATAATATTGTTTTTACATATATTTATCACATATTCTTTATCCATTCATCAATTGATGGACACTTAGGTTATTTACATATCTTGGCTATTGCAAATAATACTTTAATGAGCAAAGGAGTGTAGATTATTCTTCAACATCCTGTTTTCATTTCCTTTGGACATATTCTGAAGTGGCATTCCTGGGTCATACGGTAGTTCTATTTTCAATTTTTTAAGGAACCTCCAAATTGTTCTCCATAGTGTCCATACCAATTTACATTCCCCCCAACAGTTACAAGGGTTCTCTTTTATCCACATCCTGACAAACATTGTTATCTTTTCTTCTTGATAATAATCATTATAACAGTGTTGCAGTGATATCTCATTGTGGTTTTGATTTTCATTTTCCTGATGAGTAGTGATGTGAACATCTTTCCATGTATCTGTTGACCATTTGTATGTATTTAGAAAAATGTCTGTTCAGTTCCTCTCCTCATTTTTTAATTGCTATTTTTTCCATTGTTTCTTTTTTCTATTGATTTTATGTCAGTTCTCTATATATTTAGGATATTAACCCCTTACCAGGTACATGATTTGAAAATATTTTATCCCATTCTGTGGGTAGTCTTTCCATGTTGTTGCTGATTTCCTTTGCTATGCAGAAGCTTTTTAGTCTGATGTAGTCCCACTTATTTAATATTTCTTTGGTTGCCATTGCTCTTGGTGTCATATCCAAAAATTCTATTTTTCATTGCAATTATTGGATTTAATTGTGCTCTACATTTTTGTGCATCTAAAGGTAGAAATTTGGAAAACATATTCTAAATCCTTTTTCCCTTTTATTTTTTTCTTTTCCTACTGTCCTTCCTCCCTTCTCCCTTTCCCTCCTTTCCCCTCTCTTCTCCTGTTCTCTTCTCTTTTATTTTTCTATTCATACTGGTCATAAAACTCCAGGCACTGCTTTGGCTACATACCAATAAATTTTGATTGTTAAAATTGTCATTCATGCATCAAAAAGAATAAAATACCTAGGAATTTACCTAACCAAGGAAGTAAAGGAACTATACTATGAAAACTACATGACACTCATGAGAGAAATTAAAGAATATACCAATAAATGGAAACACATCCCATGCTCATGGATAGGAAGAATTAATATTGTCAAAATGGCCATCTTGCCTAAAACAATCTACAGATTCAATGCAATCCCTGTTAAAATACCAACAGCATTCTTCAACAAACTAGAGCAAATACTTCTAAAATTCATATAGAATGAAAACAGACACCGAATAGCCAAAGCAATCCTGAAAAAGAAGAATAAAGCTGGTGGGATTATGCTCCCCGACTTCAAGCTCTACTACAAAGCCACAGTAATCAAGACATTTTGGTACTGGCATGAGAACAGACCCATAGACCAATGGAACAGACTAGAGATCCCAGATATAAACCCATGCATGTATAGTCAATTAATACACGATAAAGGAGCCATGGATGTACAATTGGGAAATGACAGCCTTTTCAACAGCTGGTGTTGGCAAAACCAGACAGCTACATGTAAGAGAATGAAAATAGATTATTGCCTAACTCCATACACAAAAGTAAACTCCAAATGGATCAAAGACCTAAATGTAAATCATGAAACCATAAAACTCTTAGAAGAAAACAGGCAAAAGTTTCCTGAATATAAACACGAGCAACTTTTCCTGAACGCATCTCTGTGGGCAAGGGAAACAAAATAAAAAATGAACAAATGGGACTACATCATCCTAAAAAGCTTCTGTACATCAAAGGACACCATCAGCAAAACAAAAAGGCATCCTACAGTATGGGAGAATATATTTGTAAATGACATATCTGAAAAGGGGTTAACATCCAAAATATATAAAGAACTCACATGCCTCAACATACAAAAAGCAGATAACCCTATTAAAAAATGGGCAAAGTGTCTGAAAAGACACTTCTCCAAAGAAGAAATTCAGATGGCCAAAAGGAACATTAAAGGATGTTCCACATCATTAATTATCAGGGAATGCAAATTAAAACCACAATGAGATATCACCTCACACCTAGGATGGCCAACAAAGAAAAGACTAGGAACAACAAATGCTGGCGAGGATGCAGAGAAAGGTGAGCCCTCCTACACTGCTGATGGTAAACTAGTTCAACCATTGTGGAAAGCAGTATGGAGGTTCCTCAAAAAAATCAAAATAGAAATACCATAGGAATTCTACTCCTAGGAATTTACCCTAAGAATGTACAATCCCAGTTTCCAGAAGACACATGCACCTCTATGTTTATTGCAGCACTATTTACAATAGCCAAGAAATGGAAGCAACCTAAGTGTCCATCAGTAGATGAATGGATAAGGAAGATGTGGTCCATTTACACAATGGAATATTATTCAGCCATAAGAAGAAAACAAATCCTACTATTTGCAACAACATGGATGGAGCTAGACAGTATTATGCTCAGTGAAATAAGCCAGGCAGAGAAAGACAAGTACCAAATGATTTCACTTATCTGTGGAGCATAAGAACAAAGAAAAAACTGAAGGAACAAAACAACAGCAGACTCATAAAATCCAAGAATGGGCTAACAGTTACCAAAGGGAAAGGGACTGGGAAAGGTGGGTGGGAAGGGAGGGAGAAGGGGACTGAGGGGCATTATGATTATTACACATAACGTAGGGGGGAGCACGAGGAAGGCCGTTTAGCACAGAGAAGACAAGTAGTGATTCTATAGCATCTTACTATGCTGATGGACAGTGACTTTAATGGGGTATGTGGTGGGGACTTAATAATGGGGAAATCTAGTAATGACAGTGTTGCTCATGTGATTTTATATTAATGATACCAAAATAAAAAAAAAATTTTAAGTGTCATTCATATATAAATATTTTAAATTTTCCTTAAAATTTCTTTTTTACCATAGGTCATGTAGGTGTTTTATTTACTTTCCAAATATTTAATGAAATATAAATTTCTTATTCTATAATTCCAACATAAATAAATTAAAAATCAAACACAATATGTCTGAGATATTTCAATTTTTAATGGGTTAAAATTATTTTATGGCCCTGCATCTGGTCAGGCTTGGTGGATATTTTATGTTCATTTGAAAGGAATATGTATTCTCCATAAATTGAATATAGTGCTTTTTAAAATTTTAATCAGAGGGTAATGGGTGGTAGAGCTTTTCAGATATTTTAATGTTTAATCTTTTTTTTTCTAACTTTTACGGCCATTACTGAGAAAGGTATGATGTCTTAGTCTATTTGGGTTTCTATAGCAGAAAACCACAGATGTGTAGCTTATAAACAGCAGAATTTTATTTTTCATATTGTGGAGGCTGGGAAGTCCATGATCAGGGCACTAGCAGATTTAGAGTCTGGCAAAGACCCACTTCATGGTTTGTAGATGGATGTCTTCTTGCTTTGTCCTCAGACAATGGAAGGGGTGAAGGAGCTCTGTAGGGTCTCTTATAAGGTCATTAAACCCATTTATGAAGACTTCATCTTCATGACTTAATCACCGCACAAAGGCCCCATCTCCAAATGACATCACATTGGCGATTAAGTTTCAACATAAGAATTTTGGAAGAAAAAATCAGTCTACAGCAGGTGATATTACCTACATGACATGGATTTTTTCCTTCTGCTTTTAATTTCTCCTTCATGAAATTTGAACGTCTATTAAGTGGGTACATATTTTAAGTTGATATATGTTCCTTATGAATGCCTTTTATCACTGAAAAATTGCTCTTTTGTCTAGAAATACCCTTTATTTCATCTCAAAGTAGCCATACAAACTTTCTTGTACTTTCTGTTGCATAGGTAAATATTTTTCATCCTTTTATTTCTAATATATTTATGGGTTTTTTTGGAAAGTATTTCTTGGTAGACAACATAAAGCTGTTTTTCCACAAGATTACCTCTGCCTTTTAATTTCTACCATTTTTCTATTTGTTTCTCTGAAAATGTTTTCATTTTATTGTCATTGTGTAGAATATTTTAATTATATTTAGAATTTTATGGGCTTTTTTCCATTTCAAATATATCATTTCTTTGTTATCTGGCTTTTATTATTTCTAATGAGAAGTCACAATAATTCTTCACTATAAGCAATATGCCTCTTTGTCTGGCAATTTTGAATATTGTTTCAGCATTATTTTGTTACCTTTATAGAAAATTTGTATTTGGCCTTAAATATTGTTTACTTTTCATTTATCTTATTTGGAGATTTCTGACCTTGGTGGATCTATAAATTAATATTTATCATCAAATTTTGATAATTTTGACTTTTTTTCTTTCACATATTCTTCCTGCCCTGTTTTAATTCTATTTCAAGATTACCTATTGACATATATTATTAGACCTCAGAAGACCTTCTCAACTGACAAAGCAAGGATATATTATGTACCAACTATGTATATAGCTATAGGTTCTGTATGTGTAATATTCTGTATTTATTTTAAATTGGAGATGAGTTCTTACTGATATTGCCAACTCTAATACATTAACATCTATATAATTTAGACTTTCCCCTTGTTTATTGGTAAAGTCCTATGTCAAAAGTGGGAAACCTGTCTCTCACCATCTGTCATCCTTTTATAATTCATTTCCAATATACATATATAGTAATATCAAAATTTCTAATCCATACTCCTGTGAAGAACAACTTTATGAACTACAGCATAGTGCAAATGCAGAGTACTTTCTCTTTGGTTTTAGAGACTCCATTCTTTTTCACAGTGGCAGGTCGGTGAATATTTTTCCCTGCCCCTTTTAATGAGGTTTCATGGATTTGTAATATATTTATATTCCCTTGTTTTCATTTCTTACTGGAATATTCTAGCCTCCTTAATGTTTTATAAATTTTGCATTCATTAAAGTTTACTCTTTGTACTAAAAAGAAATGTTTTGGAAATGCACAAGTTCACATATCGATAATTTAAGTACAGAGAAAAGTTCCATTGCTGTAAAAATCCCCTCTGCTTAAAGTGTCAACCCTATATTCCTCCCTCATCCCTCCCCAAATCCCTGGCAACCACTGGTCTGGTTACTATCTTACTAATTTTACCTTTTCTAGAATGTGTGTAGATGGATTGACAGAATATGTACCCCTTTCAGATTGGCTTCTTCCATTTAGAATTATACATTTAAGGTTCTTTGATGTCTTTACATGACTTCATAGCTCATTTCTTTTTATTTTTCATTGTATGACTGTAACACAGTTTGTTTTTACATTCACCTATTGAAGGACATCATTATTTTGCTTCCAGGTTTTTGGAATTATACATAAAGCTGCTGTAAGCATTCATGTGCAGGATTTTGTGTGCATATGATTTTCAGATCAATTTGATAAATACCTAGGAGTGTGATTGCTGGATCAAGGGGCAAGAGGATGTTTAGCTTTTTTAAGGATCTGCTAAACTATTTTCCAAATGACTACCATTTTGAAGTCCACTAGCCAAAATTGATCATTCCTATTATTTCATCTCATCACCAGTTTCTGGCTTATAGTCATTTTATAATTGGGTGGCAGTATCTTGTTTTAACTTGCAATTCCTAAATAATTAATAATATAAAGTGTGATTTCATATTTTTCACACTGTTTATTTTCATTGTTGAGGAATCTAGATTTTTTGCCCATATTATAATTGACCCCTTATTTTCATATTATTGAGGGTTTTTAATGTGCTTTTAATATTTTCCTTATTAAAGTATCATTACTATGCAATCTTATGAAGATTTCACATGAGCAACATTATAGTTTCAACATCCACCCATATTATCAAGTCCTCACCCCTGCTTCCCATTGTAGTCACCATCTATCAGCATAGTAAGAATCTACACAATCATTACTTGTCTTCTCCATGTTGTACTTCATTCCCCATGACCTACCTATATTGTGATTGCTAATTATAGTGCCCCTTAAACCCCTTCTCCCTTCCTCCACACCCTCTACCCAACCCTCCCCTTTGGTAACTACTAGTACTTTGTTGGAGTCTGTGAGCCTGCTGCTATTTTGTTCCTTCAGTTTTTTTGTTGTTGTTGTTATACTCCACAAATGAGGGAAATCATTTGGTACTTGTCTTTTTCTGCTTGGCTTCTTTCTTTTTTTTAATTTTTATTAAGGTATTATTGATATACACTCTTATGAAGGTTTCACATGAAAAAACAACGTGGTTCACCCATATTATCATGTACCCCCATACCCCACTGCAGTCACTGCCCATCAGGTAGTAAGATGCCACAAAGTCAGTCAGTACTTGTCTTTTCTGTGCTACACTGTTTTCCCCATGATTCCCCCACACCATGTGTGCCAATCATAATACCCCTCAATCCCCTTCTCCTGCCCTTCCCTACCCCGACTCTTTGGTAACTGCTAGCCCCTTCTTGGAGTCTGTGAGTCTACCGCTGTTTTGTTCCTTCAGTTTTACTTTGTTGTTATACTCCACAATGAGGGAAATCATTTGATGCTTGTCTATATCCCTCTACCTGACTTATTTCACTGAGCATAATACCCTCTGGCTCCACCCATGTTGTTGCAAATTGTAGGATATCTTTTCTTTTTATGGCTGAATAATATTCCATTGTGCATATGGATCACGTCTTCTTTATCCATTCATCCATTGATGGACACAAGTTACTTCCATACCTTGGCTATTGTAGATAGTGCTGCGATAAACATAGGGGTGCATATGTCTTTTTGAAACAGGAATCTTGTTTTCTTTGGGTAAATTCCTAGGAGTGGAATTCCTGGGTCAAATGGTATTTCTATTTTTAGTTTTTGGAGGAACCTCCATATTGCTTTCCACAATGGCTGAACTAATTTATATTCCCAACAGCACTATAGAAGGGTTCCCCACTCTCTTTACCCTCACCAGCATTTCTTGTTTCTTTGTTTGATGTTGGCCATCCTAACTGGTATGATGTGATATCTCACTGTGGTTTTAATTTGCATTTCCCTGATGATTAGCTATGTGGAGACTCTTTTCATGTGTCTGCTGGCCATCTGAATTTCTGATTTGGTGAAATGCCTGTTCAGATCCTATGCCCATTTATGAATCAGGTTATTTGTTTTTTGGATATAGAGACATGTGAGTTATTTATATATTTTGGATATTAACCCCTTATTAGATAAGTCACTTATGAATATATTCTCCCATATCATAGGATGCTTTTTTATTCTGCTGATGGTGTCCCTTGATGTACAGAAGCTTTTTAGTTTTATGTAGCCCCACTTGTTCATTTTTTATTTTGTTTTCCTAGCACAAAGAGATGTGTTCAGGAAAAAGGTGCTCATATTTATATTTAAGAGATTTTTGGCCTAAGTTTTCTTCTATGAGTTTAATGGTTTCATGACTTATGTTCAGATCTTTGATCCATTTGGAGTTTACTTTTGTGTAAGGAGTTAGACAATAATCCAGTTTCATTCTCTTATATTTAGCTGTCCAGTTTTGCCAACACCATTTATTAAAGTGGCTGTTTTTTCCCAATTGTATATCCGTGGCTCCTTTATTATATATTAATAGGCCATGTATATGTGGGTTTTTATCTAGGCTCTCTATACTGTTCCACTGATCTATGGGTCTGTTCTGGTGCCAGTACCAAACTGTTTTGATTACTATAGCTGTCTTGCAGAGCTTGAAGTTAGGAGTGTAATCCCTCCACCTATATTCTTCCTTCTCAGGATTGCTTTGGCTGTTCAGGGTCTTAGGTGGTTCCGTATGAATTTTAGAACTATTTATTGTAGTTCATTGAAGAATGCTGTTAGTATTTTGATAGGGATTGCATTGAATCTGTAGATTGTTTTAGGCAGGATTGCCATTTTGACAATATTAATCCTTCATATCCATGAGAATGGGATAGATTTCAATTCATTGGTGTTGTCTTCAATTTCTCTCTTGTAGTTGTAAGAATAAAGGTCTTTCTCCTTCTTGGTTATGTTGATTCCTGGGTATTTTATTCTTTTTGATGCAAGTATATATGGAATTGTTTTTCTGATTTCTCTTTCTGCTATTTCATTGTTAGTATATGGGAATGCAACAGATGTCTGTATATTGATTTTGTTTCCTGCATCTTTGCTGAATTCTGTAATTAGTTCTGACAGTTTTTTGGTGAAGTCTTTAGGGTTTTCTATGTATAATATCATGTCATCTACAAACAGTGACATTTTAATTTCTTCCCTACCAATCTGGATACCTTTTATCTCTTTGTGCTCTCTGCTTGCCATGGCTAGGGCCTCCAGTATTATACTGAATAAAAGTGGTGAGAGGATTATCCCTATTTTGTTCCTGACCTTAGAGGATATTCTTTCAGCTCTTCACTGTTAAGAGTGATGTTGACTGTGGGTTTCACATATATGGCCTTTATTATGTTGAGGTACTTATATTCAATACACATTTTGTAGAGGGTTTTAATCATGACTGGATGTTCAATTTTGTGAAATGCTTCTTCAGCATCTATTGAGATGATCATCTGATATTTGTCCTTCTTTTAGTTGATGTGGTGTATGATGCTGATGGATTTTCAAATATTGTTCCATCATTGCATCCCTGGAGTAAATCTCACTTGGTCATCATGGATGATATTTTTGATGTATTTTTGAATTTGGTTTCCTAATATTTTGCTGAGGATTTTAACATCTATGTTCATCAGGGATATTGGAATGTAATTTTTTTGTGTGTGGTTTCTTTGCCTGGTTTTGGTATTAGAGTGATACTGGCTTCATACACTCAGTTTAAAAGTATTCCTTCGTCTTCTACTTTTTGGTCAACTTAATGAGGATGGATATTATCTCTTCCTTAAATGTCTGATATTATTCAGCAGTGAAGCCATCTGGACCATGGGTTTTGTTTTTAGGTAGTTTTTGGATCACCAATTCAATTTAATTGCTGGTAATTGGTCTGTTCAGATTTTGTGTTTCTTCCTGGGTCAATCTTGGAAGGTTGTGTTTTGCTAGAAGTTGTCCATTTCTTCTACATTATCCAATTTGTTGGCATATAATTTTTCGTCGTATTCTCTAATAATTTGTATTTCTGTGGTGTCCATAGTGCCATAGTGATTTTTCCTTTTTCAGTTCTGAGTATGTTTATGTGTGTAGACTCTTTTTTTCTTGATAAATCAGGCCAGGGTTTTACCAATTTTGTTTATTTCTTGAAGAACCAGCTCCTGGTTTCACTGATTCTTTCCATTGTTTTATTCTTCTCAATTTTATTTATTTATGCTCTGATCTTTATTACGTCCTTCCTTCTACTGATTTAGGCTGTATTTGTTCTTCTCTTTCTAGTTTCAGTAATCGTGATTTTAGATTGTTCATTTGGGATTGTTCTTGTTCCTTGAGATAAGCCTATATTACAATATATGTCCCTCATAGAACTGCTTTTGCTACATCCCACAAATTTTGGGGTGCTGAGGTGCTATTTTCATTTTCTCCATATGTTGCTTGTTTTATATTTTAATTTGGTCATTGATCCATTGATTATTTATGAGCATGTTGTTAAGCCCCCATCTGTTTGTGGGCATTTTTGTTTTCTTTGCCTAATTTATTTCTAATTTCATTTCTTTGTGTTCTGCGGCCTGAGAAGCTGGTTGGTACAATTTCAATCCTTCTGAATTTACTGAGGCTCTTTTTGTGGCCTAGTGTCTGATCTATTTGGAAAATGTTTCATGTGCACTTGAGAAGAATGTGCATCCTGGTGCTTTTGGATGGATTGTTCTGTTAGGTCCACTTGTTCTAATGTGTTGTTCAGTGCCCCTGTCTCCTTACTTATTTTCTTTCTAGTTGACCTGTCTTTTGGATTGAGAGGTGTGTTGAAGTCTCCTAAAATGAATGCATTGTATTCTATTTCCCCTTTAATTCTGTTAGTATTTGTTGCACATATGTAGATTCTCCTGTGATGGGGCATAGAAACTTATAATAGTTATATCCACTTTCTGGACTGACTCCTTTATTATTATTTAATGTCCTTCTTTGTCTCTTGTTACTTTCTTTGTTTTGAAGTCTATTTTGTCTGATACAAGTACCACAAATCCTGCTTTTTTCTCCCTATTTTTGTGTAAAATGCCTTTTTCCATCCCTTCACTTTTAGTCTGTGTATGTCTTTGGGTTTGAAGTGAGTCTCTTGTAGGCAGCACATAGATGGGTCTTTCTTTTTTATCCATTCTATTACTCTGTGTCTTTTGATTGGTGCATTCCGTCCATTTACATTTTGGGTGATTATCGATAGATATGTAGTTATGGCCATTGCAGGCTTTGGATTCGTGGTTACCAAAGGTTCAAGGATAGCTTTTCTATCGAACCATCTAACTTGAACTATCTTATTATGCTATTATAAACACAGTCTGATGATTCTTTATTTCTCTCCCTTCTTATTCTTCCTCCTCCATTCTTTATATGTTTGGTGTTTTATTCTGTATTCTTTTGTGTTTCCCTTGACTGCTTCTGTGAATACTTGATTTTATTTTTTACCTTTAGTTAGTATTTGGTTGGTCTACTTTCTTTGCTGTCATTTTATTTTCTCTGGTGACATCTATTTATCCTTAGGAGTACTTCCAACTAGATCAGTCCCTTTAAAATATTCTGTAGAGGTGATTGGTGGGAGGCAAATTCCTCAACTTTTGCTTATCTGGAAATTTTTTAATCCCTCCTTCAAATTTAAATGATAATCATGCTGGATCCAGTGTTCTTGGTTCAAGGCCCTTCTGTTTCATTGCCTTCAATATATCATGCCATTGTCTTCTGGCCTGTAAGTCTTCTGTTGAGGAGTCTGATGATAGCCTGATGGGTTCTCCTTTGTAGGTGATCTTTTTCTCTCTCTGGCTGCCTTTAATATCCTGCCCTTGTCTTTTATCTTTGCCATTTTAATTATTGTATGTCTTGGTGTTGTCCTCCTTGGGTCCATTGTGTTGGGAAATCTGTGGGCTTCCATGGTCTGTGAGACTATTTCCTTCCCCAGCTTGGGGAAGTTTTCAGCAATTATTTCTTCAAAGACACTTTCTATCCCTTTTTCTCTCTCTTCTTCTGGTACCCCTATAATGCAAATATTGTTCCATTTGGATTGGTCACACAGTTCTCTAAATATTCTTTCATTCCTAGAGATCCTTTTATCTCTCTCTGCCACACCTTCTCTGTATTCCTGTTGTCTGATTTCTATTCCATTATCAGTCTCTTGAACCTCATCCATTCTGCTCTTAAGTCCTTCTTTTGATTGTTTCATTTCTGTTATCTCCCTCCAGACTTCATCCCTTAGCTCTTGTATATTTCTCTGCAGGTCTGTTAGCATGGTTATGGCTTTTATTTTGAATTCTTTTTCATGAAGATTGTTTATATCTGTCTCACCAGGCCCTCTCTCTAGGGTTGTCTGAGTGATTTTTGACTGGTCAATATTATTCTGCCTTTTCGTAGCAATAGAAATGATCACTGGCATGTGGTGCCTGTGTCAGCTGGGAGAACAAAGTTCCTTCCTGCTTGCTGGTCACCTTGCCCTTCTCCACTGCCTGTGCCAGTTACCCGCACACAGGGAGCAGTCTCTGAGATAATCTCCTGAGCTTCTGCGGGCAGGGCAGTCCTTGGGATAGCCTAGGCACTGAAGGGGGTAGCAGACATGCCGGGTGTTCTCCTTCAAGAATGGCGCCCCTTCGTGCCTTCTGGACCTTGTTCCAGGTTCCTCTGTCTGTGCTGAGCAGCTGCGTGCCAGTGGCATCCTCTGGGTCTGTCCTGGCTAGCTGCACACTGAGAAAGGACTCTGTGTGGTTGCTGTAGGCGGCACTGTTCCCCGGCTGCTCCGTAGCTGTGGCTGGTCAGCCAGTTTGCTTGCATCGTCACCTTTGGTGGGGGGGAATTAATGGCAGGCTGCTTATCACTGTGAGGGGCTTTGGAGCTGCATTACCACCCAAGGTGTTAGGGCACCTGAAGTTCCTTAAGATTCCTAGCCTGCTGGGCTGGGTGTGCCAGGATGATTTTGTCCAGCTCTTGAGCCCTTGTCCCTTTAAGACTTTAAAAAAAAGCCTGCTTTTCTTTTGTCCCATGGGAGCTGGCTGTGGGGACCTGCTGGCAGTTTCTGTCTTGAATTTTACTTTTCCATTTGTCTAATATCTATTACACCATTTACTGTGTGTCTGTGCTCATCGTGCAGATCAGTAGGGCTGGTTATTTAGTAGTCCTGTGCTTCCACTCCCTCCCCACTCCCTCCTGCTGGTGGGCTGGGGTAGGGGAAGTGCTTGGGTCCCTACAGTCATGACTTTGTATGGTACCGTTTTTGTGAAATGCTGAGTTCTCACAGATGTAGATGTAGCCTGGCTGTTGTACTGTATCTTCTGATCTGTTTTAATAATAGTTGTATTTGTTGTATTTTCAAAAATCTATATGGTTTTGGGAGGAGATATCCGCTGCCCTACTCACGCCGCCGTCTTGAGCCATCCTAGATGTTCATGTGTTCATTCTTTTGCTATGAACTCCATGCTGTCTTCATTACTGCAGCTGAGGCATAAATCTTGAAGTTAAGTAGTGTCTGTCTTCCAACTATGTTCTTTAGTATTGTGTTGACTCTATGGGTATTTTGCATTTCCACATACAACTTAGAATACATTTATTGAAGTACACAAATTAACTTGCAAGATTTGCCTCTATTGATCGAATTATTAATAATTAAATCTTAACAATATTGTGTCTTGTAATCCATAAAAATGGAATATCTCTCCATTTATTTACATCTTATTTTGATTACTTTAATCAGAGTTTTGCTTTTTTCACATTTATATATTGGAATAGATCTAGTATATATATGGCTAGACATATACTATGCCAAAGTATAGCTCCTTTTCTTTCCAGTGCTATTGAACACAATGTTGTGTTTTTAGTTTTTGTGTTCTGTTTTAATTCCAATTGTCTATTTCTGGTATATAAGAAAGTAATGACTTTCATACTTTTTGTGTATTAACTACATACCCTGTAATCTTGGTATGAATTGCTTTCCAGTTTCAGGAGTGTGTGTGTATCATTTCTTTGAGATTTTCTGTGTAGGCAATCATGTCATTTGCAAATAAAGTCAGTTTTTTTCTTCCTTCCCAAGCATATAGCCTTTATTTCCTTTTCTTGTCTCATTTGGTTGGGAATTGCCACTTGCTATTTTTGCTTCTCTTGATATGATCGTTTGGTTTTTATTCTTTAGCTTGTTGATGTGGTTGATTGATTGATTGATTTTTTTTAATATATAATTTATTTTGGTATCATTAATCTACAATTACATGTGCAATATTATGGTTATTAAACTACCCCTTCATCAGGTACCCCCCACCAACCCCATTACAGTCACTGTCCATCAGCATAGTGAGATGCTATAGAATCACTACTTGTCTTCTCTGAGTTGTACAGCCTTCCCCATATGCACCCCCTACTACATTATATGTGTGCTAATCATAATACCCATTTTTCCCCCTTATCCCTCCCTTCCCACCTATCCTGCCCAGTTCCTTTCCCTTTGGTAACTGTTAGTCCATTCTTAGGTTCTGTGAGTCTGCTGCTGTTTTGTTCCTTCAGTTTTTTTCTTTGTTCTTATACTCCACAGATGAGTGAAATCATTTGATACTTGTCTTTCTCCACCTGGCTTATTTCACTGAGCATAATACCATCTAGCTCCATCCATGTTGTTGCAAATGGTAGGATTTGTTTTCTTCTTAAAGCTGAATAATATTCCATTGTGTATATGTACCACATTTTCCTTATCCATTCATCTACAGATGGACACTTAGGTTGCTTCCATTTCTTGGCTATTTTAAATAGTGCTGCAATAAACATACAGGTGCATATGTCTTTTTGAATCCAGGATTCTGCATTCTTATGGTATATTCCTAGGACTGGAATTCCTGGGTCTAATTGTATTTCAATTTTGAGTTTTTTGAGGAATTTCCATACTGCTTTCCACAATGGTTGAACTAATTTACATTCCCACCAGCAATGTAGGAGGGTTCCCCTTTCTCGACATTCTCACGAACATTTGTTGTTTGTCTTTTGGATGTTCGCCATCCTAACTGGTGTGAGGTGATAGCTCATTGTGGTTTTAATTTGCATTTCTCTGATCATTAGCGATGTAGAGCATCTTTCCATGTGCCTGATGGCCATCTGAATTTCTTCTTTGGAGAAATGTCTGTTCAGCTCTTCTACCCATTTTTTAATTGGCTTATCTGCTTTTTGCTTGTTGAGGTGTGTGAGCTCTTTAAATATGTTGGATGTCAACCCCTTATCAGATATGCAATTTATGAATATATTCTCACATACTGTAGGATGTCTTTTTGTTCTGTTGATGGTGTCCTTTACTGTAGAGAAGCTTTTTAGCTTGATATAGTCCCACTTGTTCATTTTTGCTTTTTTTTCCCAGCACAGGAAGATATGTTCATGAACAAATTGCTCATGTTTATGTCCAAGAGATTTTTGCCAATGTATTTTTTTCTAAGAGTTTTATGGTTTCATGACTTATATTAAAGTCTTTGATCCATTTTGAGTTTACTTTTGTGTATGAGGTTAGCAATAACCCAGGTTCATTCTCTTACATGTAGCTGTCCAGTTTTCCCAACACCAGCTGTTGAAGAGTCTGTCATTTCCCCATTGCATATCCATGGCTCCTTTATCATAAGTTAATTGACCATATAAGCTTGGGTTTATATCTGGGCTCTCTAGTCTGTTCCACTGGTCTATGGGTCTGTTCTTGTGCCAGTACCAAATTGCCTTGATTACTGTGTCTTTGTAGTGTTGGAACATAGTTTCCCTTGCTTTATTCTTCCTTCTCAGTATAGCTTTGGCTATTCGGGGTCTTTTATTGTTCCATATGAATTTTAGAACTATTTGCTCTTGTTCATTGACGAATCTTGTTGTTTTTTCATAGGGACTGCATTGAATCCGTAAATTGCTTTAGGCAGGATAACCATTTTGACAATATTAATTCTTCCTAGCCAAGAGCATGTGATGAATTTCCATTTATTAGTGTCCTCTTTAATTTCTCTTAAGAGTGTCTTGTACTTTTAAGGGTATAGGTCTTTCACTTCTTTGGTTAGGTTTATTCCTAGGTATTTTATTCTTTTTGATGCGATTGTGAATTGAATTGTTTTCCTGATTTCTCTTTCTGCTAGTTCATCATTAGTGTATAAGAATGCAACAGATTTCTGTGTATTAATTTTGTATCCTACAACTTTGCTGAATTCAGAGATTAGATCTAGTAGTTTTAGAGTGGATTCTTTAGGGTTTTTTATGTAGAATATCATGTCATCTGGAAACTGGGACAGTTTGACTTCTTCCTTCCCAGTCTGGATGCCTTTAATTTCTTTGTGTTGTCTGATTGCCATGGCTAGGACCTCTAGAACTATGTTGAATAAAAGTGGGGAAAATGAGCATCCTTGTCTTGTTCCCAGTCTTAAAGGAAAAGCTTCCAGCTTCTCGCTGTTAAGTATAATGGTGCCTGTGGTTTTGTCATATATGGAATTTATTATGTTAAGGTACTTGCCTTCTATACCCGTTTTGTTGAGAGTTTTTATCATGAATGGATGTTGAATTTTGTCCAATTCTTTTTCAGCATATATGGAGATGATCATGTGTTTTTTGTTCTTCTTTTTGTTTATGTAGTGGATGATGTTGATGGATTTTCAAATGTTGTACCATCCTTGCATCACTGAGATGCATCCCACTTGATCATAGTATATGATCCTTTTGATGTATTTTTGAATTCGGTTTGCTAATATTTTGTTGAGTGTTTTTGTATCTATGTTCTTCAGGGATATTGGTCTGTAGTTTTCTTTTTTGTGGTGTCTTTGCCTGGTTTTGGTATTAGTGTGATGTTGGCCTCATAGAATGAGTTTGGGTGTATTCCTTTCTCTTCTACTTTTTGTAAAACTTTGAGGATGGGTATTAGATCTTCACTAAATGTTTGATAAAATTCAGCAGTGAAACGATCTGGTCTGGGAATTTTCTTCTTAGGTAAGTTTTTGATTACCAATTCAATTTCCATGCTGGTAATTGGTGTATTCAGATTTTCTATTTCTTTCTGGGTCAGCCTTGGAAGGTTGCATTTTTCTAGAAAGTTGTCCTTTTCTTTTAGGTTATTCAGTTTATTACCATGTAATTTTACATAGTATTCTCTCATAATTCCTTGTATTTCTGTGGTGTCCCTAATGATTTTTCCTTTCTCATTTCCTATTCTGTTTATGTTTGCAGATTCTATTTTTTCCTTGATAAGTCTGGCTAGGGGTTTATCTATTTTGTTTATTTTCTTCAAGAACCAGCTCTTGCTTTCATTGATTATTTCTATTGTTTTATTCTTCTCAGTTTTATTTATTTCTGCTTTAATCTTAATTATGTCCCTCCTTGTACTGACTTTGGGCCTTGTTTATTTTTCCTTTTCTAGTTTCATTAATTATGAGTTTAGACTGTTCATTTGGGATTGTTCTTCTTTCCTGAGGTAGGCCTGTATTGCAATATATTTCCATTTTAGCACAGCCTTCCCTGTGTCCCACAGATTTTGCAGTGTTTAATTATTGTTGTCATTTGTCTCCATGTATTGCTTGATGCCTGTTTTTATTTATTCATTGATCCATTGATTATTTAGGTGCATATTATTAAGCCTCCATGTATTTGTGGGCTTTTTCATTTACTTTGTGTAATTATTTCAAATTTCATACCTTTGTGTACTGAGAAGTTATTGATACAATTTCAGTCTTTTTGAATTTACTGAGGCTCTTTGTGGCCTAGTATATGATCTATTCTTGAAAATATTCCATGTGCACTTTAGAAGAATGTGTATCCTGTTTCCTTTGGATGGTGTGTTCTGTAGATGTCTGTTAGGTCCATCTGTTCTAATACATTGTTCAATGCCTCTGTCTCTTTATTTTTTATCTGGATGATCTATCCTTCGGAGTGAGTGGAGTGTTGAAGTCTCCTAAAATGAATGCATTGCATTCTGTTTCCCCCTTTAATTCTGTTAGTATTTGTTTCACATATGTAGGTGCTCCTTTGTTGGGTGCATAGATGTTTATAATAGTTATATCCTCTTGTTGGACTGACCCCATTATCATTATGTAATGTCCTTCTTTGTCTCTCGTGACTTTCTTTGTTTTGAAGTCTATTTTTTCTGATACAAGTACTGCAACTACTGCTTTTTTCTCCCTATTGGTTGCATGAAATATCTTTTTCCACCCCTTTACTTTTAGTCTGTGTATGTTTTTGGTTTTGACATGAGTCTCTTGTAGGCAGCATATAGAAGGTCTTGTTTTTTTATCCATTCAGTGACTATATGTCTTTTGATTGGTGTATTTGGACCATTTACATTTAGGGTGATTATCAATAGGTATGTACTTATTGCCATTTCAGGCTTTAGATTTGTGGTTACCAAAGGTTCAAGGGTAATTCCCTTACTATCTGTCTAATTTAACTCACTTCGTATGCTATTACAAACACAACCTAAAGATTCTTTTTTTTTCCTCCTTTTCCTTCCTCCTCCATTCTTTGTATGTTATGAATCATATTCTGTACTCTTTGTCTATCTCTTGGGTCACATCTATTTAGTCTTAGGAATACTGCCATCTATAGGAGTCCCTTCAAAATGCACTGTAGGAGTGGATTGTGGGATCTAAATTCTCTCAGCTTTTGCTTACCTGAAAATTGTTTAATTCCTCCTTCAAATTTAAATGATAACCTTTTTGGGTAGAGTATTCTTGGTTTGAGGCCCTTCTACTTCATTGTGTTAAAAATATCCTGCCACTCCCTTCTGTCCTGTAAGGTTTCTGTTGAGATATCTGATGATAGCCTGATGGGTTTTCCTTTGTATGTTATCTTTTCTCTCTCTCTAGCTGCTTTTAAAAGTCGGTCTTTATCCTTGATCTTTGCCATTTTAATTATTACATGTCTTGATGTTGTCTTCCTTGGGTCCCTTGTGTTGGCAGATCTGTGCATCTACTTGGACTAAGAGAGTAACTCCTTCCCCACACTGGGGAAGTTTTCAGCAATTACCTCCTCAATGACATTTTCTATCCCTTTTTCTCTCTTCTTCTTCTGGTACCTCTATTATGCAAATATTGTTCCATTTGGATTGGTCACACAGTTCTCTCAATATTCGTTCATTCTTAGAGATTCTTATTTCTCTCTGTGCCTCAGCTTCTTTGTATTCGTCTTCTCTAATTTATATTCCATTTACTGCCTCTTCTACTACTTCTAATCTGCTTTTAAATCCCCCCACTGTATGTTTCATTTCAGATATGGAATTTCTTAATGATTGAATCTTTGTCTTAAATTCGTTCCTGAGTTCTTGAATATTTTCCTGTACCTCCACAAGCATGTTTATGATTTTTATTTTGAACTTTCGGGAAGATTGGTGAACTCAGTTTTATTTGGCCCTTTCTCTGGGGTTTGTGAGATTTTGTTCTGTACCAGTTTCTTTTGACAGTTCATATTTTTGTGTGGTACCCTGTATTGCCCAGAAGCTCCAGTCTCTGGAGCTACTCAGCCCCTAGAGTAAGGTTGAGGATCATAGGGGAGCGGAGCTGGTTCCTGGGGGGAAGAAAAATCTGTTTCCTTACTCCCATATGCCCTGCCTGTCTCCATTATCACAGCCAGTGGGCTTAGCACACAGATGTAAGCCTCTGTGCTTGGCATGTCTAGTTTTTGTACGTGAGGCCTCTCTCTGGCTGGTCTGACCCCACAGCAGTGACTTTCGGTTTGTGAGCTGCTGCTGTTAGGCCAGAAGGAAGGCTCAGCAGGCTGTGTATCACATTGGGGGACCTCAGAGCTGAGTAGCCAGTCAGGGGGATGGAGCACCTGAGGCTTCCCAAAATTCCCAATCTGCTGTGCAAAGTGCACCCGGACAACCTTGTACCCCTATCCCTTCTCCCAAGCAGCAAGCTCTGTGCAAACCACACACCTCCAGCAGCCCTTTTGCTGCCTTTCCCTTGTCTCAGAGCTCCTGGGTGTGAATCCCATCCTCCACATATGGCCAGAATCTGTCTCTCAGGCACTCTGCCTGTCCCATCTCCCCATCCTCCAGAACACCACACAATGTAGATATCTGCTTGCAAAGCAGATCTCCAGGGCTATGTGTTCAGCAGTCCCAGGCGTCCACCCCCTCCCCAGCTGCATTGCTCTTCCTCCCTCTTGTGAGCTGGGGTGGGAGAAGGGCTCGGGTCCCGCCGGATCAAGGCTTTCATATGTTACTCTGTTTTGTGAGGTCTGCTTTGTTCGTGAGGTCTGTATGCAGTCTGGTGCAGGCTTCTTTCTTTTTGCTGTTTTAGGGTTAATTGTATTAACTATATTTTCACACTATCTGTGGTTTTGGGAAGAGTTCTCTCTCACCTCTCACACTGCCATCTTGAATCCTGTCTGTTTTCTGTCCCTATTAGATATTATTAAGGCTATATTTATTATCAAGCCTTGTTCAGGCAGGTCAACCTAGAAAATGCTGTGCACTATGGTATTTTTCTTAAACTTAAAAGCATAGCATTTCTGTTATTTCAGTTTGATGCTCAGTGTGTTTAGGAGGTTTTAACAAGATTTCTACATTCTGGCAAGGCCAGATCTCTAATGTGCCTCATTATTGTGCAAACTGTTCAATTTCTTTTCTCAGACTCACAGCAACAACTCTCTGTTCAATCTATGGATACACAAGGTAGCTCTTAGTCAAGGATTTATGGGGAAATCTGCTCCCTGATGTAGCTCCTTCTCCAGTGTTCTACTCTAGATTCCAGGTGCTTCAAACACCCTGAACTATGGTTTCTGTCTCCTCAGAGAAGTATTACTTCCATGTTCAGCTTTTATTCCTAGGTACAGAGACAAGGATATCTATTGCAGAATTGTTTATAGTGTTCCCTTCCCAAATGTCCATCATGTACAAAACTGATCATGATTAAATAAATTATGGTATATTTGCATTGTTAAGATGAATGAATTTGATCTCCTGTATATTGAAATAAAGAAGAATTATAATGTAATTATAAGTGAAAATGCAAGATATAGACTAATAAGCCAAGTTTAATATCATTAGAAAGTTAAAAATGTATTCACACACACACACACTCATCACAATACAAGTAGAGAAATTTTTTGACTGATGTATATGCCCAAATGAATAGATATTTTGTACTAAGGTGTATGCTGTCTGACCCAGTGAGGCAATATTTTTAAGGAACTAGAGAATTCCTCCATGCTTTCATAATGGAAACAGAATTAATCTGGAATTGGTGTCATTTGAGTGATGGAAGTTATTTCCAGTTATTAATAATTGAACTGGGAAAATAAGCATAAGCTAGATCTGTCCTGGGAAAACAACGATGTATAATTACCATGTATTTGGTCATAAAGACAAAGTTTGGTACAAGCATGTGTCTGTACCTATATTGGTTCCATTGTACCCTCTCATTCAATTTTCCAAGAGGAAATATTTTATTAATATGCTTTTGAGTCACTTTTTATTATTTTACTATTAGCACAAGATATAATTTTTTAGTTAATTTTTGACTTTGATTACTTTGACCCTTACTATCTCTGCTTTTTAAATTTTATGCTGATTGATAATGTCATCATTGAAAATCTGTGGTGTTATGATTGATAGTTCTTGGGGTGAAATAGAAGGGCAAGAAAAGATACAGTCATATTCAACACATACACCTAATATTAATTTTTCCATCTGCAATTGTCTGTACATGAAATAAATCAACATGCTTTCATCAGTGCAGCAAATAATTTCTGATTCCATATACTCCTTGACAAGTGAAATCACTCTGTCTCTAGCATCTGGAAAATAGTGCTCAAATATTAGAACTTGATTACATTGCAGTTATCAAGTGATTATCAGATAAAAGTCATTTTTTAAATAAAAATTATATATTCATATCATTATTAAAATATATTAGATTTTAATATATATAGATGTGTTATTGTTAACAAGTCTTAGGGAGTCAATGTAGGTGGGCATCAGAGCAGATAAATCTCAAGCAAAATAATTTTCTCTGGGTTTAACATGGTTTTTGAAGAATTAATAAGGAAAAAGGAGTTAGGCAGATAGTAGATGTGAAACTTTGCTCTGTATGTGGGAAAGGGAAAAGCAGTCAGTGATGATATCTATCAATTGTCACTTTGTTTATGTGACCCAAGGAACCTGCTAAACACTTTAGAAACACAATATGATCCAATTCTTATAACAACCCTGCCAGTTAGGAATTATTCGTATTCTACAGAAGGTCTTATTAAATGATTTGCTTGAGTTCACATAGTTAACGTTCTTGTAGCAGCATCAAGATTGAAACTTGTGATAATTAGGTTCAATACCCTGTGTCTGATAGCACATTGGCAAGTGAGACTAAGAAATAAGCAAAGTAATTATAGAATTTATTCATTTTCTTTTATTTTCTTTCCTGGTATCCAGATGGCTCCTCATCCATTACATGTGTTTTTTTTTTTTTTGATAATTGTTATGATAACTTTTTCCTGAATTATTTTTCCTTTCTTTTCTTTCATTTCAAGAAAATAGAGACCAGGCATACTTTTCATCAATATATCATCTGCTTTTTCTCTTATCCACTATGTCAGGTCTTATAAATGACTCTTCATTACATTTATTCTGTGTCTATGGAATAGCACATGGATTAACCTCAGAGTTAAACTTCTATTGTTTAAGTAATTCTACTTGTTCTACAACATTTGGAAATATTTGAAATGTTTGAAGGGAGTATTTAAGGAAATCAGTCATCCAAGCTATGCAATAAAGAATACCTGAGTGACATGGGCATTAACCAAAGTATAGTGTTTTCTCCATGGACTACGGAAAGAGTAGAAATTTGATCTAAGGTACAAGAAGGAAGAACACTTTTTTAAACAACTGTCTAATAACATACTGAATGGACAAATTAGAGCAATCTAAAACTCCATGGTATTAAATAGTTATTTTTATATTCAGCACTCTTCTTTTTCCTTTCCATGTGAAAAACCACCAACTAGGCAAATGACATCAACAAAATTATGCAATAATTTTATAAATTATTTAGAGTCCATGAAAATTCAACACTTACTTTAAAACTTCAGTTTGCAAAAGCAAAATAAATATTCTGAGAAAGAGTAAGTCTAAGCATAGCATACATTGTAGTAGTCTCCATACTAATATATAGAGCAAAATGAAGAAATATGGAATTAAAATATCCAAACTTGAGGCATCTGAGAGAAAATATGACTGTTGGTCAATTTTTGGTTCTTATCCACCACAAAAACATCACATTTCCGAAAATGCATTGTAGCTGGATTTCTGTCTTTATTATACTTTACAGCTCCTCAACAAAAGGATATTCCATTATATTCCACTTGTATCTTTCTATCTACCTAATGCCTTGCATCTTTATTCTCAAGGTCTCTTTAATATATCCACCAGTCTTTACCTTCAAGGAGAAGCACTATTATCTGTGCCTATGCGTATGATTAAAAAAAATTAATTGCTTATAGTTGTTTCCATGTAATTATTGTTTTAAATTGGTTATTTCCTTAACATATGCTTTTAAATAAAAAATAGGTTCATTTAGCTTTTCACACATTTCCAAAAGTTTTACATATTCAAGATTGGAATAAAAATTAGAATTGCAAATATTCCTTCCAGGTATGTTAATGCTTTGTTTTTATTCCTTCCTTGTCCTCTTATCCCTCTCCAAATATACTTCCTTAACTTCTCTTACTTTTATAATTTTTCCTTTTATGAAGTAGAGACCATGTAGTTCTCATTACAGACCATAATAGAGTCCAATTGAAAAAGTATGTAGTTGAGAATCCAAGCACACATGTTAATGGGCAGAGAAGTATAATGAAAAGAGCACAGACTTTGAAGTCATAAAAATAAAACTTAGGTTTGCGATTCACTAGCTGCATGACTTTGAACAAGTAAATCATACTTTGTGAATCTGGTGTCTCAGTGTGAGAAAGAGAATAATAATAAATACTTCAAAAGATCACTGGGTGAATTCAGTAAAATAGCATAGGTGGTCAATGAATGGAAGTTAATATTATCATATAATAAGTATGGATCTTAAATTTCACACTGGACAGACTGATATCTGGGTTTCTGATTTTGTCTCTTTCTCTCTTGTATTCACCAATGGAAACATGCCAGTAAATGAAACAGACAGTTACATAAAAGTCTGGCTATGTAAAACCTAGTAAACGAATAATTTTTCAATGATGTTTTCAGGGTTATTTCCCCTTGAGAACTTATTCTGATAAGTAAATGAACATTTTAAAAGCTGCTTATCTTGTCTCCACTGAAAATACATACTTTCTCCATTCTTATTTGTCACTGAACTATATTTACTTCGTTCAGTTTATCTTCCCTTTCAAGAAATACTGCCATGAATAGCAAGAAATGCTGATCAGATTTTGTGAATCTCTCAATTGTGACAGACATTATGAAGAAACTTGAGAATCACCATTAAACCTGTAATTTCACAATCTATCTTTGAAAGTATAGAAATATTTTGCTTTTGAAGAAGTAAATGTATTGAATTGTCTACTCAGAATTTAATGGAATTTCAAAAAGCATTTCAGCTTGAAAGGTGAGAATATGGCATCAGTAGTTTGTTATTAGTATATCTCCTTGAAGCCAGTAGGAAACCACTGTTATCACCTTTTGTTATCTACTTGTTCTATAGGAAGTGGGACAAAATTAAAGAGACAGAACTGTTGTGAAAGTGGTAACTGACATTTTTTTGGGAAAGGAGTAGAAAGATTTCTTAGATTCTGAGTATAACAGAGAAGTTGTCAAATCCTCTTGTTTATTGTGATTGATATACTTCGAGCTTCTGATGATAACACTAACATGAACAGTGTTCCATAAAACTTACAAATTTTTAATTTTATTCTCACTCCCAAACTTTTCAAAGATTTCAGTTACTTCCTAAGAAGCTCTTGGGTGAACCCACCTCTCTTCCTCTCCATTATTCCAACTATGGTCTAAACTACAACAATTTATCATTCAGAGGACAACTGCCTCCTAACTTCACCTAGTGAATCATTTCATGCCACCCACAGGATCTCCACAGCCAGCCAGCCAGATGATTTTTCAAAAAGAGTAGAGCTGATTATATCACCCATATGCTTAAAATAAGTCAAATAATCAAATGAAAAAACAAATGGCTTAGCTTGGTAAATTCTTCCTACCTCCCTAGTCTTACTTAACAACAGGATTTTCATAAGACTGGCTTATATCTATTTTCCAGATGCACCTATAGTCCACTATAACATCCACTCCTACCTCTGCTACTTCTCTTTATCTTTGTTTTTACCTAGTTATTTCCAGCATTTCTCTGGATCAGAGCTTAGCCAGATTACCTTAATGGAATGCTTCCCTCTCCTTTCTGATTAGGTCAATATTCTTTATTATAAGTTTGTAGAATACTTAGAAACTTTTTCAAAACATTTGTTACATGTAGTACTTCCAATTTAAATATTTGATTCCTTCTGTATATATATTTTCCTTACTACATTAAAAATTCCACAAGAACAGGTTCTGTGTCTACTATACTCATCACAGAAGCCTCAGTATAGTGCCTAGCACTTAGTAGGCACTAAAGAAACATTTACTGGATGACAAAATAAAAGAATGAATTAAGGGTGTTGGGAGAATAGAAATTCTGATACTGAAAAGTAATCTTCATTGTAACTGTTGCCTGACAGAAATTCAAGTTATGGAAATTAAGAACAATTATCAATTCTAAAAATGTGATAATATACCACTATTGATTTTGTTAACACTAAATCTAATACAATAATACCATTCGAGTGTTATGTGTAAGAAAAATGGCATGTGATGGAGACAAAGTGGGTGAACTTCCAAGAAAGACAATGAAAACAATTAATGAGATAGAGGGACTGATTCATATTAGAAGAGTAATGATCAACTCAGCACTGAATTTGAAATGGCATTCTACATAGACTATAACAGCTTGTTTTCTACCTTGTTAAGTTTCTACTCTTACTATTTTAATTGTGATATAGTTCATGTAATTATCTTTTTGTTTTCTAAATAAATCAGTTATAAAAACATGGCTCAGAGATGGTGTAAGGGTATATGATAATAATCTGTAATTATTGGAAGTCTACAAGCACCAATTAAGGATAGAAAGTGTTTGATAGAAGGATTAGCTCTAGGATTAACAGAATGAAATTATGCTTGGGAATTTTTCAATTGAGCATAAAATCCCTTTCCAAAAGATTGGATTTTCTAAGATAAGTGAATGCTCATATATCCATTATGCAGCAATTTAAATAAATAGCCAGATTGGGGTAGTGTTGATGATGGGGCCTACAACTAAGGAATTAAATAAATAAAATAAAAATAAAATAAATGCTGGACATATATAATATTCATAATCTGTTACTTTTAAGCATGAGTTTCAAAATGTGGTCAATTTAAATATTTATTGTATTTTAAGTTAACTTTGATCCCATCTTTTAGACTTTTTACATTTGAAAATTAGAAATATCTAAAGACAAAAGTAAAATTTACTTATTTTCTTAGAACTGAAACAAAAACAAAAAAACAGAAAGCTGTTTATTAGGAGAGATTTGTGATCTTGGATGCTGACCTAAGTGTCTCAGTATTATTTTAACATTTTATATAGGAATTTTATATTTATCAATATCTGAGTATTATTTATTGACTTTTACATTCATATCATTTTCTCTGTCAGGTTCTGTTCAAAGTCTCATCATTTTCCTGCATGATGAAGAATAGAATCACTCTGAAGCTCACGGATGAACAAATATGCTATGGAAGGAAATGGATAATAGACAATATTTCCCAACTTGTAGCTAAGTGTTGTCCTGTGACTAAGCTCACACCAGGAAAATGTGAGAGAAAGGGATGTGTACAATTTCTACCTCGCAATTAAGAGGAAATCCAGAGCTCTTTCCCTTTTTTCACAGGCAAGAATGATAGTGACTCAAATGGCCTTGGAATTTCACTGTGAATATAGTGGAGCTACTCTCCTGGACCCTAAATGGATCCCATGGATCAGCATTGCCCAATGACATTGAATACTTACTTCCTAATATACCCTGATTGAGGAATGACTTTGGTATTTTGGTAGAGCAGTGAAATCTTTCATCCTATTTAATATATATGTAAGTAGAAAAAAAGTTTGAATCTCATTCATTGTGTACCAATAGTAACTGTCTAAAGAAAACAAAATATCCCAAAAGTATTTTGGGCTTGAGTTAAGTAAGAGCAGGTTCCAGAAAGATCATGAGATTTCTGGTTGGTCTGTGGTTTTGCTGATGTTTCCAAATTTCACACCGATATGGTGTCTTCCTTTGTTGCCTTTTGGAATTAACTGCTTAGAAAAATGAAATGAAGATGTCACTTGATCTTTGAAGTCTCCAGTTTGGCCTGGGCTCTTGAGGCAAGTATCCATGGACTGCCTAAGAATGACATAAGTTGTATTTTGTGGTAAGAACTCCCTAATGTCTGTCAATAAAAATTAATTCTCCTGCAACAGAGCTGGTTTTCAGATCAGTGATACATCACTTTGTGAAAGAAGATACTAAAACAGTGAGTTATATGCCCATGTCCCACTTACAGTTATTAAATTTGCTGACCTTAGTAACTTCATCAGAGGTTTACTATTGCTGTTTAACTCTCATTTTACCTTGAGAGAGAGATGCTAAATGTTCTTTTGTCTGTGTTGAATGCTTCCTTGGTGCCATTTTGCAGTATTTGCAGGCCTCTCTGACATTATCAAATGGATTGACATTTTAAATATTTGTAGTACTCAGTGGGTACTAATTCAGCAAAGGTGAAGCACAAGCTACTTTCACTGGGGCACAGCAAGTCATGTGTGTCTGTTTAATCACAGCAGCTGAAATGAGATCAAAAGGCACTGTGTTGTTAAAGTCCTAAATCTGCTGCACAGTGGACATATGTGGAGGGGTCCTTGAAGGAAAAAGTTAAGTAATGAAGAATCTACTTAGGCCACCAGCTTATCTGACTGAACTCATTAATCCAGACCAGCAGGAAAATCTCTCCTATAATGTAACACTTCCACATTTCTAGTAAATTCTTTATAGGTACAGCTAAATGATTTGTGGGCCTCTCTGCGATTCTTGATTTTCTTTATACTTTAAATTGAAGTTTTTCTTTCCATATTTTGTCTGAGTTGATAATCAAATATTCTAAAAAGGTGAAAATTATAAACCATTTAACATGTTCATTGTCACAAATTTTTGTGCCTTGAGCCAAAAGGAATTCTGGAGAGTAAGAAATGGTGCTACTAACCTTTTAGCTGCTGAGATGTCATACCTCATGTATCATTTCCAGATTCTATAATGACCAATGATAAAACATTAGTGAGTGGAATGATTCTTTAAAATTTTATCCTAAACATTTTTTTTCTACACAGCATTTACTTTATATATAATTCTCAGTATTTTTAAATAGTCCATTAAATAACCATTTGTATTTTAGGTTACCTTGAATATTTTTAGCCTTCAGCTTTCCACAAACAAAAAGGTGTTCTTACACAATTTTTTTCCACAAAAAATATTTTTACACAAATTCTCCTGACTGACCTCAATCATATGTATTCCTCCAGAAACTCAGCATTGCTACCTTCCACCTTAGTGATCCTGAAGAAGTTTAGTGTATCCTATCAAATATATCAAGTGTATCAAATGTATAAGTACAGAAAATATTAAATATCAGGTTCTTGTACTTCAACCTGTATATTTAGACTATATTTAAGAGAATGCTAGGACAAAAAGCTTAAAAAGTTGGTTACATATAAATTGAAATAGTCAACATACATTACCGCTTAGGTACATTAGGCTTTTTAGTATGATAGTGGGGAGCCACCAAAGAATTCAGTGACCTTTGTTCTGCGCTTTGCTCCATTTGCTTCTCATCCTAATACATTAATTACATTCTTGGGTATCAGAAAAGTCACTTAAATTTCTTCTAACACATTTTCTATATACTTAAGTAAGATAATTAATAGAATACCAAAAAATAAAATAAAATAAATCATGGCAGTTACGGGAAATAAGATAGAAATAATGGCTTTGGGAGCACTCACAAATGTCCGTTCTCTCACAGCGGCCCAAGAGGAAACTGCTTTCAAATTAGACCCATGCTGTCATTTCCCCACTAGGCTTCTCTAAGAGAGCACTGAGGCCTTCACAGACAGATTCAAAGAGTGAGTGTTAATGTACAGGGCCTGTGGTATAGGAGGAGGAGAAATACTACAGGTAAGAGATGTCTTCAAGGTGCTGAATGAAAATATTTAACTGCACATGCTGTAGTAAAAGAAATATTTATTGAGCATGCACTGTGGACATGGCACTAATCTAGGTGTGTGGGTGAATGAAATAAGGATCCACTTGGAGCTTTCACTCTAGCAGAGGGAGACTGATAATAGACATAATAAATAAATGAACTATGTCATTTGTTTGGTGGTGAAAATTTTCATGACAAAAAGATCGATGGAGAGGGTGGACATGGTTGGTTACAGGAATTATTGTAGATTGTAATCGCCTGTGACCACGAGTCAATGTGGGTACCTGAAAGGGGGCTTGAGAAGGAGAGAGGTAGAGACATGAGAAGAATGGAGCCAAGACAGAATTCTGATCAAGGCTCAACTTTATTAGGCAGGGCTACAGTATTTATAGGCAGAATCAGTCCTGCCCTAGTTTCCATGGTAACACTGACGTCAGGGCATCAGCTGATTTCTCAGAAACGCTCCACTGAAGAACATGAAATTTAACTCAGAAGAATACGAAACTTAACTCATGGCCAAGAGGAAATGACATAGCAATCAAACAAAGATAATCTGTGCAGCTGCTGGGCTGCCACAGTAGATTTAAACACAATGTTAAATTGGCATTATTGGGTTAATGTGATTTGCACCAGCACCCGGTGACCAATGTTGACTGGAGAAGGTTTTTAAGAGACAGGAGATAAAAGGGTGTGTGTAAAGTACATGGAAAACAAAGGTGCAAGGGAAGGGAAGTTTTTTTAAGAAGAATTGCACAGGTTCTGTATTCCCTTCCCATTTTTTGTCAAATAATAGTAAGGAGACTATATAATTAGAAGTTACATTTTGAAGACTTTATTTTTTAGAACACTTTTAGGTAAATAAGATAACTGAGAGGGAATTAGAGGTGTCCTATACAGCCCTGTCACACAGTCACAGACTCCCTCACGACCAACATAACCCCAACAGAGTGATACATCTGTCATGACTGATGACCCTATGTTGACAGGTAATTATCATCCAAAGTCCACTGTTTACATGGGGGTTCAACTCTTGGTGTTGTACATCCTAAGGGTTTGGACAAATGTGTAATAACGTTAATCCATTATTAACATGGAGAGTAGCTTCACTACCCTGAAATCCTCTGTGCACTTATGAAATTCCTTTTGGTTGCTTCTTTTATGTTTTTTCATTTTTTTATTTTGGTATTATTAATGTACAATTACATGAGCAACATTATGGTTACTAGACTCCCCCCATTATCAAGTCCCCACCACATACCCCATTACCGTCACTGTCCATCAGCGTTGTAAGATGCTATAAAATCATTACTTGTCTTCTCTGTGTTGTACTGCCTACCCCGTGCCTCCTTCCGCTACATTATGTGTGCTAATCGTAATGCCCCTTTTTACCCCTTATTCCTCCCTTCTCACCCATCCTCCATAGTCCCTTTCTCTTTGGTAACTGTTAGTCCGTTGTTGGGTTTTCTGAGTCTACTTCTGTTTTGCTCCTTCAGTTTTTTTCTTTGCTATCATGCTCCACATATGAGTGAAATCATTTGATACTTGTCTTTTTCCGCTTGGCTTATTTCACTGAGCATAGTATCCTGTAGCTCCACCCATGTTGGTGCAAATGGTAGGATTTGTTTTCTTCTTATGGGTGAATAATATTCCATTGTGTATATGTACCACATCTTCTTTATTCATTCATCTACTGATGGACACTTAGGTTGCTTCCATTTCTTGGCTATTGTAAATAGTGCTGTGATAAACATAGGGGTGCATATTTCTTTTTTAAACTGAGATCCTACATTCTTAGGGTAAATTCCTAGAATTGGAATTCCTGGGTCAAATGTTATTTCTATTTAGAGTGTTTTGAGAAACCTCCATACTGTTTTCCACAATGGTTGGACTATTTTACATTCCCACCAGCAGTGTACGATGGTTCCCCTTCCTCCATATCTTCACCAACATTTGTTGTTGTTTGTCTTTTGGATGCTGGCCATGCTAACTGTTGTGAGATGATATCTCATTGTGGTTTTAATTTGCATTTCTCTGATGATTAGTGATGTGGAGCATCTTTTCATGTTCCTGTTGCCCATCTGAATTTCTTCTTTGGAGAAGTGTCTGGTCAGATCCTCTGCTCATTTTTTAATTGGAGTATTATCTTTCTCTTTGTTGAGGTGCATGAACTCTATATATTTTCGATGTCAACCCTTTATCGGATATGTCATTTAAGAATATATTCTCCCATTCTGTAGGTTGCCTTTTTGTTCTATTAATGATGTCCTTTGCTGTACAGAAGCTCTTCAGTTTGATATAGCCCCACTTGTTCATTTTGGCTTTTGTTTCCCTTGCCCAGGGAGATATGTTCATGAAGAAGTTGCTCATGTTTCTGTGCAAGAGATTTTTGCCTATTTTTTTTCTAAGAGTTTAATGTTTACATGACTTACATTCAGGTCTTTGATCCATTTCGAGTTTGCTTTTGTGTATGGAGTTAGGCAGTAATCCAGTTTCATTCTCTTACATGTAGCTGTCCAGTTTTGCCAACACCAACTATTGAAGAGGCTGTCATTTCCCCATTGTATATCCATGGCTTCTTTATAGTATATAACTTGATCACATATGCTTAGGTCAATATCTGAGCTCTCTATTCTGTTCCACTGGTCTATGGGTCTGTTCTTGTGCCAGTACCAAATTGTCTTGATTACTGTGGCTTTGTAGTAGAGGTTGAAGTTGGGAAGCAAGATTCCCCCTGCTTTGTTCTTACTTCTCTGGATTGCTTTCACTCATTGGGACTTTTGTAATTCCATATGAATTTTAGAACTATTTGTTCCAGTTCATTGAAGAATGCTGTTGGTATTTAGATAGAGATTGCATTGAATCTATAGATTGCTTTAGGCAGGATGGCCATTTTGACAATATTAATTCTTCCTACCGAAAAGCTTGGAATGAATTTCCATTTGTTAGTGTCCTCTTTAATTTCTCTTAAGAGTGCCTTGTAGGTTTCAGGGTATAGCTCTTTCACTTGCTTGGTTAGGTTTATTTCAGGCATTTTATTTTTTTTGATGCAATTGTGAATAGAATTGTTTTTCTGATTTCTCTTTCTGCTAGTTCATTGTTAGTGTATAGGAAAGCAACAGATTTCTGTGTATTAATTTGTATCCTGCAACTTTGCTGAATTCAGATATTAGTTCTAGTAGTTTTGGAGTGGAGTCTTTAGGGTTTTTTATGTACAATATTACATCATTGCCAAATAGTGACAGTTTGAATTCTTCCTTACCAATCTGAATGCCTTTTACTTTTTTGTTTTGTCTGATTGCCATGGATAGGACCTCCAGGACTGTGTTGAAGAAAAGTGGGGAAAGTGGGCATCCCTGTCTTGTTCCCGATCTTAGGGAAAAAGCTTTCACCTATTTGCTGCTAAGTATGATTTTGGCTGTGGGTTTGTCATATATGGGCTTTATTATGTTGAGGTACTTACCCACTACATCCATTTTGTTGAGAGTTTTTACCATGAATGGATGTTGAATTTTGTTGAATGCTTTTTCAGTATCTATGGAGGTGATCATGTGGTTTTTGTCCTTCTTTTTGTTGATGTGGTGGATGATGTTGATGGATTTTCAAATGTTGTAACATCCTTTGCTTCCCTGAGATGAATCCCACTTGATCATGGTCTATGATCCTCTTGATGTATTTTTGAACTCTGTTTGCTAATATTTTGTTGAGTATTTCTGCATCTAATTTCATCAGGGATATTGATCTGTAGTTTCCTTTCTCGTGGGGCCTTTGCCTGGTTTTGGTATTAGAGTGATGCTGGCTTCAAAGAATGAGTGTGGAAGTATTCCCTCCCTTTCTATTTTCTGGAAAACTTTAAGGAGAATGGGTATAATGTCTTCTCTAAATATCTGATAAAATTCAGCGGTGAACCCATCTACCCAGGTGTTTTGTTCTTGGGTAGATTTTTGACTACCGATTCAATTTCATTGCTGGTAATAGGTTTGTTTAGGTTTTCTTATTCTTCCTTGGTCAGTCTTGGAAGGTTGTATTTTTCTAAGAAGTTGTCCATTTCTTCTAGGTTATCTGGCTTTTTATCATACAGATTTTCATAGTATTCTCTAATAATTCATTGTATTTCTGTGGTGTCTGTCATGATTTTTCCTTTCTCATTTCTGATTCTGTTTGTGTAGAATCTCTTTTTTGCTTAATAAGTCTGGCAGGGGTTTATCTATTTTGTTTATTTTCTCAGAGAACCAGTTCATGGTTTCATTGACTTTTTTCTATTGTTTTATTCTTCTCAAATTTATTTATTTCTTCTCTGATCTTTATTATGTCCCTCCTTCTGATGACTTTGGGCCTCATTTGTTCTTTATCCCATTTCAATAATTGTTAATTTAGACTATTCAATTGGGATTATTCTTCCTTCTTTAAATAGGTCTGGATTGCTATGTACTTCCCTCTTAGACCTGCCTTTGCTGTGTCCCACAGAATTTGGGGCGTGTGCTGTTGTTTTCATTTGTCTTCATATATTGCTTGATCTCTAATTTGGTCATTGATCCATTGATTATTTAGGAGCATGTTGTTAAGCTTCCATGTGTTTGTGAGCCTTTTTTTTCTTTGTACAATTTATTTCTAGTTTTATACCTTTGTGATCTGAGAAGTTGTCTGGTAGAATTTTAATCATCTTGAATTTTCTGAGGCTCTTTTTGTGGCCTAGTATGTGGTCTCTTCTGGAAAATGTTCCATATGCACTTGAGAAGAATGTGTATCCTGATGCTTTTGGGTGTAGAGTTCTGTAGATGTCTGTTAGGTCTATCTGTTCTAGTGTATTACTCAGTGCCTTTGTGTCCTTACCTGTTTTCTGTCTGGTCGATCTGTCCTTTGGAGTGAGTGGTGTGTTAAAGTCTCCTAAAATGAATGCAATGAATTCTATTTCCTCCTTTAATTCTGTTAGTATTTGTTTCAGATGTGGAGGTGCTCCTATGTTGGGTGCATAGATATTTATAATTGTTATAGCCTCTTGTTGGACTGACCCCTTTATCATTATGTAATGTCTTACTTTGTCTCTTTTGACTTTCTTTGTTTTGAAGTCTATTTTTTCTGGTACAGGTACTGCAGCACCTGATTTTTTTTCCCTATTGTTTGCATGAAATATCTTTTTCCATCCCTTCACTTTTAGTCTGTGTACATCTTTGGGTTTGAAGTGAGTCTCTTCTAAGCAGAATATGGATGGGTCTTGCTTTTTTATCCATTCTATTACTCTGTGTCTTTTGATTGGTGCATTTGGTCCATTTACATTTAGCGTGATTATCGATAGATATGTGGTTATTGCCATTGCATGCTTTGGATTCATATTTCAAGGGTGTCTTCTTTAGTAACCTTCAAAGTTTAACTCACTTATTATGCTATTATAAACACAGTCTTATAATTCTTTATTTCTCTCCCTTCTTAATCTTCCTCCTCCACTCTTTATATGTTAGGTGTTTTATTCTGTACTCTTTGTGTTTCCCATGACTGATTGTGTAGATAGCTGATTATTTTGCTTTTAGTTAGTATTTGATTGGCCTAATTTCTTTCCTGTAATTTTATTTTCTCTGGGGACATCTATTTACCTTTAGGAGTATTTTCATCTAGAGCCGTCCCTTTAAAACACTGTAGAGGTGGTTTGTGGGAGGTAAATTCCCTCAACTTTTGCTTATCAGGGAATTGTTTAATACTTCGTTCAAATTTAAATGATAATCATGCTGGATACAGTATTCCTGATTCAAGGCCCTTCTGTTTCATTGCATTAAATATTCTCTTCTTGCCTGTAAGGTTTCTTCTGAGAAGTCTAATGATAGCCTGATGGGTTTTCCTTTGTAGGTGATCTTTTATCTCTCTCTGGATGCTTTTAATACCCTTTCCTTGTCTTTGATAATTCCCATTTTAATTATTATATGTCTTGATGTTGTTCTCCTTGGGTTGCTTGTTTTGAGAGATATGTGGACTTCCATGATCTGAGAGAGTATTTCCTTCCCCAGATTGGGAAAGGTTTCAGTAATTATTTCTTCAAAGACACTTTCTATCCCTTTTTCTCTCTCTTCTTCTTTTGGTACCCCTATAATGCGAATATTGTTCTGTTTAGATTGGTCACACAGTTCTCTTAATATTCTCTGATTACTAGAGATCCCTTTACCTCTCTGTGCCTCAGCTTCTCTGTATTCCTGTTGTCTGATTTCTATTCCATTAACAGTCTCTTCCACCTCATCCAGTCTGCTATTAATTACTTCCATTGTTTGTTTCATTTCTGTTATCTCTCTCCAGAATTCATCCCTTAGATCTTGCATATTTCTGTGTAGCTCCATCAGCATGGTTGTGTCTTTTATTTTGAATTCTTTTTCAGGTAGATTGGTGATTTTGGTCTCACCAGGCCCTGTCTCTGGTGTTTTATGGGTTTTGGACTGAACTAGGTTCTTCTGCCTTTTCATGGTGAGAGAAGTGATCACCAGTGAGTGGTGCATGTGTCAGCTGAGAGATCAAAGTCCCTTCCTGCTTGCTGGTTACTTTGCCCATCTCTGCTGCCTGTGCCAGTCAACCACACACAGGAAGCATCCTCTGGGTTAATCACTTGGGTTACTATGGGTGAGGCCATCCTCGGGATGGCCCCATGAAATCACAGAGGTCCCCGGTGACCAGTGTGTGTTCTCCTGTTAGAATGGCACCCCTTTTTGCTCTCCAGACTCTGTGCCAGTCTCTGCTACCTGTGCTGTACAACCGCACACAGGGAGTAGTAGCCTCTGGGCGAACCTCTGAGCTGCCATGGGCAGGGCATCCCTCGGTATGGCCTAAGGCACTGGCGGTGGTTGCAGTGGAGCAGTGCATGTTTCTGTGAGAACAGAGCCTGTACATGCCTTCCGTACTCTACACCAGCTTCCTCTGCCTGTGCCAGTCAACTGTGCACAGGGTGCCTCCTCTGGGTTAATCCCCTGAGCTGCCATGGGTGGGGCAGCCCTTGGGATAGCCTAGGGCACTGGTGGGGGTTGCAGGCTAGCAGCATGTGTTCACCACAAGAATAAAGCCCTTTTGTGCCTTCCATGCTCTGCGCCAGTCTTCCCTCTCTGTGCCAGGCAGATGCGCACAGGGGGCAGCCTCTGCATCTGGCAAGGTTAGCTGGGCACTGGGTGAAGACTGTGTGGTTACTGTGGGTGGGGCTGCTCCCCGGCTGCTCCGCAGCAACGGTGGGTCAGCTGGTATGCTTGTGGTGCCGGCAGGGGCAAATGAAAAGCAGGCTGCCTATCACTATGAGGGGCTTCAGAGCTTCATCGCCACCCAGGGGGTTAGGGTGCCAGAAGTTCGTTAAAGTTCCCATCCTGCTTGGCTGAGTGTACCAGGATGATTTTGTCCACCTGTTAAACCTTTGTCTAAGACTTTTAAAGCGCCCACTTTTCTTTTGTCCCAGGGCAGCCGTCTGTGGGGACCTTTCTGCAGTGTTAGTCACAGATTTTGCTTTTCTGTTTGTCTAAATCCAGTATACCATGCAATGTGTGTCTGTGTTCCCAGTGCAGATTACTATGGCTTGTTATTTAGCAGTCCTGTGCTTCCACTCCCTCCCCACTCTGATTCTTCTCTTCCCATCGGTGAGCCGGGATTGGGGAAGTGCTTGTGTCCCGCCAGATCACGTCGTTGTATCTTACCCTTTTTGTGAGGTGTTGAATTCTTGCAGATGTAGATGTAGCCTGGCTGTTGTACTGTATCTTCTGGTCTCTCTTTTAGGAACAGTTGTATTTGCTTTATTTTCAAAGTACATATGGTATTGGGAGGACATTTCCACCACCCTACTCACTGCCATCTTGAGAATCTCCTGGTTGCTTCTTCTTTTGACCTTGACACTATTGTAAGGCTAAGTCCCAGGAATCATAACTTTAAGTATTAGAACAATGTTAATAATAGTAATATTAACGGCAAATACTTTTATTTTAATACCTACAATGCTCCAGGCTGTATGTAACTGAATAATCTTGTCAAAAACATATGAAATAAATTATTTTTTTAGTGTTTTTTAAAAATAAGAAACCTAAAATGCAGAGAGGTTAACTAATAGCTAGTAAGAACAGAAACAGGATCCGTGCATGGGCAGGCTGACTCTGATTTCACATTTTTAACCACAAAACTGTAGTACAACTCTAACAACCAGCAACTGCCTCCTAAGCTCTGCATCTATTTTGTGAACTAAGATACTTGGTTGTATCCTACAAAAACACAGATAATTGGAAAACTTCCTTGTTATTTCTAAGACTTCCTAATAAATTTCACACTGATTGTAAATTCCAAAATAGAAAATAATAATACAGATGATTTTGCGTGTTGCTGGTGTGAGAGGAATTGATTCACAAGTTTATCAGTAATTAAATCTTCCTTTAGTTGTACTTCATTACATTATTATGTGTGTTCTTTTATAAAGGTTGTCATTAAATATTCACATGTATTTCCCAATCTACCTCAACTGGGGTAGTTAGAGCTATCTAACAACATCACACATTTCCCTATTAAGTTCACTTTGTTTTAGATGACCATTCCATACCTTCTCCCCTTTGCTCAAACCTCCAATGCTTCCTGTCCATTCTCTACTTCAGCTGTTACCTTACTTTTGATTTAACTGAGGAAAGAGAAGCAATGAGAAAAGTAGCAATAGTGTAAGAACATCCCCAGACTGACACCTCATTTATCTGCTTCCCATTTCAGCAAAGTTTGCTCAAAGAGATGTCTATTCTCACAGTTTCTAAATCCTCTCTTCTCAGTTTTTCCTAAATCTACTAACATTAATTCACTAAATCTCCTGGTAGAGTCAACAATGATCTTCATTTTACTAAATCAAATGGTCAATTCTTAGTCCCTTCTTATTTGACCAGATGTATGTATATGTATATACATATATATATATATATGTATATTTATATACATATATATATATATATGCCAAGTAAAATCTGTCACAGAAATTTGAGAATGGTTTCATATTAGAAAATGTAATCCCAAAACCCACCTAAAGATGGATGGAGAAAAATATACATTTCTCTATAGATGAAGAAAAGATGTTTGATAAAATTTAGTATTCACTCAAGTTTTTATTTTTTTTCTTTATTTTATATCCTCTTCCTTTTCATATTTTGCTATCATTAATGTACAAATACATGAACAACATTATGGTTACTAGACTCCACCTATTATCAAGTCCCCACCACATACATTACAGTCACTGTCCATCAGTTCAGTAAAATAAAATAGAATCACTATTTGTCTTCTCTGTGTTATACTGCCTTCCCCGTGTCCCCCCCACATTATATGTGCTAATCATAAAGCTCCTTTTACCCCCTTATCACTACATTCCCACCCATCGTCCACAATTCCTTTCCCTTTGGTAACTGTTAGTCCATTTTTGGTTTCATGAGTCTGCTGCTATTTGGTTCCATCAGTTTTTTCTTTGTTCTTATGCTCCACAGATGAGTGAAATCATTTAATACTTGTCTTTCTCTGCTTGCCTTATTTCACTGAGCATAATACCCTGTAGCTCCATCCATGTTGTTGCAAATGGTAGGATTTGTTTTCTCATTATGGCTGAATAATATTCCATTGTGTACCACATCTTCTTTATCCATACATCTACTGATGGACACTTAGTTTGCTTCCATTTCTTGGCTATTGTAAACACTGCTGCGATAAACATAGGGGTGCATGTCTTTTTCACACTGGGCTCTTTCATTCTTAAGGTAAATTCCTAAAAGTGGAATTCCTGGGTCAAATGCTATTTCTATGTTGAATTTTTGGAGGAACCTCCATAAGGCTTTCCAAAATGGTTGAACTAGTTTACATTCCCACCAGCACTGTAGAAGGGTTCCCCTTTCTCCATATACGTGCCAACATTTGTTGTTGTTTGATTTTCGATGTTGGCCATCCTAACCGGTGTGAGGTAATATCTCATTTTGGTTTTATTTTGCATTTCTCTGATGATTAGCAATGTGGAGCATCTTTTCGTGTGCCAGTTGGCCATCTGAATTTTTTCATTGGAGAAGTGTCTATTCAGATCCTCTGCCCATTTTTTAATTGGCTTATTTGATTTTGGTTTGTTGAGGTGCATGAGCTCTTTATATAATATGGATGTCAACCCCTTATAGGATATGTCATTTATGAATATATTCTCCCATACTGTAGGTTGCCTTTTTGTTCTATTAATGGTGTCCTTTGCTGAACAGAAGCTTTTCAATTTATATAGTCCCACTTGTTTCTTTTTGCTTTTGTTTCCCTTGCCTAGGGAGATATGTTCATGAAGAAGTTGCTTGTGTTTATGTCCAAGACATTTTTGAAAATGTTTTTTTTCTATGAGTTTTATGGTTTCATGGCTTATGGTCAGGTCTATGATCCATTTTTAGTTTACTTTTGTGTATGGGTGAGACAATAATCCAATTTCATTCTCTTACATGTAGCTGTTCAAGTCTACCAACACAAGCTGTTGAAGAGGCTGTCATTTCCCCATTGTATATCCATAGCTCCTTTATAGTATATTAATTGACCATATATGCTTGGGTTTATATCTGGGCTCTCTAGTCTGTTCCATTGGACTATGGGTCTGTCTTGTGCCAATACCAAATTGTCTTGATTACTGTGGCTTGTAGTAGAGCTTGAAGTCAGGGAGAGTAATTCTCCCTGCTTTATTCTTCCTTCTCAGGATTTCCTTGGCTATTCGGGGTCTTTTGTGGTTCCATATGAATCTTAGAACTATCTGCTCTAGTTTATTGAAGAATGTTGTAGGTATTTTGACAGGGATTGTATTGAATCTGTAGATTACTTTAGGCAGGATGGCCATTATGACAATATTAATTCTTCCTATCCATGAGCATGGAATGTGTTTCCATTTACTGGTATATTCTTTAATTTCTCTCTGAGTGTTTTGTAGTTTTCAGAGTATAGGTCTTTCACTTCCTTGGATAGGTTTATACTTACGTTTTTAGTCTTTTGGAAGCAATTGGGAAAGGAATTGTTTTCCTGATTCACTTTCTGCTACTTCATCATTAGTGGATAGGTTTGCAACAAATTTCTGTCTTTGATTTTGTATCCCTAAATGATGCTGAATTCAGATATTAGACCTAGTAGTTCTTCAGTGGATTCTTTAGGGTTTTTTATATACAATATCATGTCATCTACAAACAGGGACAGTTTGACTTCTTCCTTGCCAATCTGGATGCATTTACTTCTTCATGTTGTCTCATTGCCATGCATATGGCTTCCAGAACTATGCTGAATAAAAGTGGGAAGAGTGGGCACCCGTATCTTCTTCTCAGTCTTAAAGGAAAAGCTTTCAGTTTCTCACTGTTAAGTATAATGTTGGCTGTGGGTTTGTCATATATGGCCTTTATGATGTGGAGATAATTGTCCTCTACAAATTTTGTTGAGAGTTTTTATCATGAATGGATGCTGAAATTTGTCGAATGCTTTTTTAGCATCTATGGAGATGATTATGTGGTTTTTGTCCTTCTTTTTGTTGATGTTGTGGTTGATGTTGATAGATTTTCAAACGTTGTACCATCCTTGCATCTCTGAGATGCATCCAACTTGTTCATGAAGGGTGATCTTTTTGATGTATTTTTAAATTTGATTTACTTATGTTTTGTTGAGTATTTTTGCATCTATGTTCATCAGGGATATTGGTCTGTAATTTTATTTTTTTGTGGTTTTTGCCTTATTTTGGTATTAGTGTTATGGCCTCATAGAATGAGATTGGGTGTATTTCTTCCTTTTCTACTTTATGGAAAACGTTAAGAAGCATGGGTATTAGGTCTCACTAAACGTTTGATAAAATTCAGCAGTGAAACGATCTGATTCGGGTGTTTTCTTCTTAGGTAGTTTTTGATTATCAATTCAATTTTCAGGCTGGTAATTGGTCTATCCAGGTTTACTATTTCTTTCTGGGTAAGCTTTGGAAGGTTGTATTTTTCTAGAAAGTTAATCTTTTATTCTAGGTTATCCAGTTTGTTACCATATAATTTTACATAGTATTCTCTCATAATTCTTTGTATTTATGTGGTGCCTGTAGTTCTTGTTCCGTTCTCATTTCTGATTCTGTTTATGTGTGTAGACTCTCTTTTTTTCTTGATAAGTCTAGCTAGAGGTTTATCTGTTTTGTTTATTTCCTTTCTTATTTTTATTTTTATTTTGGTATCCTTAATCTACAATTACATGTGCAATATTATGGTTTTCAAACTATTCCCTTCATCGTGTCCACCCCACCAACCCCATTACAGTTACTGTCATCAGCGTACTGAGATGCTATAGAATCACTACTTGTCTTCTCTGAGTTGTACAGACATCCACATGCGCCCCCAAACATTAGGTCTGCCAGTCCTAATGCACCTTTTTCCCCTTATCCCTCCCTTTCCACCCATCCTCCTCAGTTCCTTTCCCTTTGGTAACTATTAGTTCGTTCTTGGTTTCCGTGAGTCTGCTGCTGTTTTGTTCCTTTAGTTTTTTTTCTTTGTTCTTATACTACAAATATGAGGGAAATCATTTGATACTTGTCTTTTTCGGCTTGGCTTATTTCACTGAGCATAATACCTTCTAGCTCCATCCATGTTGTTGCAAATGGTAGGATTTGTTGTCTTCTTATGGCTGAATAATATTCCATTGTGTATATGTACCACATCTTCTTTATCCATACATGTACTTATGGATACTTAGGTTGCTTCCATTTCTTGGCTATTGTAAATAGCGCTGCGATAAACACAGGGGTGGATCTGTCTTTTTCAAACTGGGCTGCTGCATTCTTAGGGTAAATTCCTAGGAGTGGGATTCCTGGGTCAAATAGTATTTCTATTTTGAGCTTTTTGAGGAACCTCCATACTGCTTTCCACAATGGTTGAACTAATTTGCATTCCCACCAGCAGTGTAGGAGGGTTCCCTTTTCTCCGCATCCTTGCCAAAATTTTTGTTGTTTGTGTTTTGGATGTTGGCCATCCTCACTGGTGTGAGGTGATATCTCATTGTGGTTTTAATTCGCATTTCTCTGATGATTAGCAATGTGGAGCATCTTTTCATGTGCCTGTTGGCCATCTGAATTTCTTCTTTGGAGAAGTGTCTATTCATGTCCTCTGCCCATTTCTTAATTGGATTATTTGCTTTTTTTTTTGTTGAGGTGCAAAAGTTCTTTATATTTTTTGGATGTCAACCCCTTATCGGATATGTCATTTATTGAATATATTATCCCATACTGTAGGATGTCTTTTTGTTCTACTGATGGTGTCCTTTGCTGTACAGAGCTTTTCAGCTTGATATAGTCCCACTTGTTCACTTTTGCTTTTGTTTCCCTTGCCCGGGGAGATATGTTCATGAAGAAGTCCCTCGTGTTTATGTCCAGGAGATTTTTGCCTATGTTTTTTTCTAAGAGTTTTATGGTTTCATAACTTACATTCAGGTCTTTGATCCATTTTGAGTTGACTTTTGGGTATGAGGTTAGGCAGTAGTCCAGTTTCATTCTCTTTCATGTAGCTGTCCAGTTTTGCCAACACCAGCTGCTGAAGAGGCTGTCATCTCCACATTGTATATCCAAGCCTCCTTTATCATATATTAATTGTCTGTATATTTTTGGGTTAATGTTTGGATTTTCTATTCTCTTCCACTGATCTCTGGGTCTGTTTTTGTGCCAATACCAAATTGCCTTGATTACTGTGGCTTTGTAGTAGAGCTTGAAGTCCGGGACCATAATTAACCCTGTTTTATTCCTCCTTCTCAGGATTGCTTTGGCTATTTGGGGTCTTTTGTTGTTCCGTATGAATTTTAGAATTATTTATTCCAGTTCATTGAAGAAAGCTGTTGGTAGTTTGATAGGCATTGCATTGAATCTGTAGATTGCTTTAGGTAGTATAGCCATTTTGACAATATTTATTCTTCCTCTCCAAAAGCATGGGATGAATTTCCATTTCTTAGTGTCCTCTTTAAATTCTCTTAGGAGTGTTTTGTAGTTTTCAGTGAATTCATCATTCACTTCCTTCTTTAGGATTATTCCTAGGTATTTCATTCTTTTGGATGCAATTGTGAATGGAATTGTTTTTCTGATTTCTCTTTCTGTTAGTTCATCGTTAGTGTATAGGAAAGCAACAGATTTCTGTGTGTTAATTTTGTATTCTGCAACTTTCCTAACTTCAGATATTAGTTCTAGTAGTTTTGGAGTGGAGTCTTTAGGGTTTTTTTATGTAAAATACCATGTCATCTGCAAACAGTGACAATTTGACTTCTTCTTTACCAATCTGGATGCCTTGTATGTCTTTGTTTTGTCTGATTGCCATGGTTAGGACTTCCAGTACTATGTTGAATAACAGTGGGGAGAGTGGGCATCCCTGTCTTGTTCCTGATCTTACATGAAAAGCTTTCAGCTTCTCGCTGTTAAGTATGATGTCAGCGGTCGGTTTGCCATATATGGCCTTTATGATGTTGAGGTACTTGCCCTCTATAGCGATTTTGTTGAGAGTTTTTATCATGAATGGATGTTGAATTTTGTCAAATGCTTTTTCAGCATCTATGGAGATGATCATGTGGTATTTGTTCTTTTTTGTTGATGTGGTAGATGATGATGAATATTCGAATGTTCTACCATCCTTGCATCCCTGTGATGTATCCCACTTGATCATGGTGTATGATCCTCTTGATGTATTTTTGAATTCGGTTTCCTAATATTTTGTTGAGTATTTTTGCATCTATGTTCATCAGGGATATTGGTCTGTAATTTTCTTTTTTTGTAAGGTCATTGCCAGGTTCTTTTTGGTATTAGAGTGATGCTGGCTTCATAGAATGAGTTTGGAAGTATTCCCCCCTCTTCTATTTTTTGAAAACTTTAAGGATAATGGGTGTTATTTCTTCTCTATATGTCTGGTAGAATTCAGAGGTGAATCCATCTGGTCCAAGGGTTTTGTTCTTGGGTAATTTTTTGGTTACCGATTCTATTTTCTTGATGGTTATTCGTCTGTTTAGTTTTTCTATTTCTCGCTTGGTCAGTCTTGGAGGGTTGTATTTTTCTAAGAGTTTGTCCATTTCTTCTAGATTTTCCAGCTTGTTAGCATATTGATTCTCATAGTATTGTCTTTTAATTCTTTGTATTTCTGTGGGGTCTGTCGTGATTTTTCCTTTCTCACTTCTGATTTTGTTTATGTGTGTAGAGTCTCTTTTTCTCTTAATAAGTCTGCCTAAGGGTTTACCTATTTTGTTTATATTTTCAGTGATCCAGCTCTTGGTTTCACAGATTTTTTCTATTGTTTTATTCTTCTCAATTTTATTTATTTCTTCCCTAATCTTTATTATGACCCTCCTTCTGGTGACTTTGGGGCTCTTTTGTTCTTCTTTTTCTAATTTCAGTAATTTTGTCTTTAGACTATTCTTTTAGGATTATTCTTTCTTCTTTTAATAGGCCTGTATTGCAATATACTTTCCTCTTAGAACTGCCTTTGCTGCCTCCCAGAGAATTTGTGGCTTTGTGTTATTGTTATTGGTCTCCAAATATTCTTTGACCTCTGTTTTAATTTGGTCATTGACCCATTGATTAATTAGGAGAATGTTGTTAAGTCTCCTTGTATTTATGAGACTTTTTGTTTTCTTTCTACAATTTATTTCTAGTTTCATACCTTTGTGATCTCAGAAATTGTTTGGTAGAATTTCAATATTTTTGAATTTACTGAGGTTCTTTTTGTGGCCTAGTATGTGGTCTAATCTGGAAAATGTTCCATGTGCACTTTAGAAGAATATGTATCCTGATGCTTTTGGGTGTAGAGTTCTATAGATGTCTGTTAGGTCCATCTGTTCTAGTGTGTTATTTAGTCCCTCTGCGTCTTTACTTATTTTCTTTCTGGTTGATCTGTCCTTTGCAGTGAGTGGTGTGCTGAAGTCTCCTAAATTGAATGCATTGATTTCTATTCCTCTTTTAATTTTGTTAGTATTTATTTCACATATGCTGGCGCTCCTTTGTTGGGTTCAAGGGTTGCTTCTTTACTATCTAACAGTCTATCTTAACTTTCTTGTTAAGTTGTTGTAAACACAGTCTGATGTTTATTTATGTCTCTCCCTTCTTATTCTTCCTCCTCCATTCTTTACATACTAGGTGTTTTATTCTTTGCCTTTAGTTAGTATTTGGATGGTCTGCTTTCTTTGCTATGATTTTATTTTCTCTGGTGACATCTTTTTACCTTAGGGGTGCTTCCCTCTAGAGCAGTCCCTTTAAGATATCCTATAGAGGTGGTTTATGGGAGGCAAAGTCTCACAGCTTTCTCTAGTCTTGAAATTGTTTAATCCCTCCATAATATTTAAATGATAATCGTGCTGGATACAATATTCTTGGTTTGAGGTCCTTCTGTTTCATCACGTTAAATATATCATGCCATTCTCTTCTGGCCTGTAAGGTTTCTGTTGAGAAGTCTGATGATAGTCTGATGGGTTTCCTTTGTAGGTGATCTTTTTTCTCTCTAGCTGCCTTTTATACTTTGTCCTTATCTTTGATCTTTGCCCTTTTAATTATTATGTGTCTTGGTGTTGTCTTCCTTGTGTCCCTTGTGTAGGGAGATCTGTGGGCTTCTGTGGACTGCAAGACTATTTTCTTCCCCAGCACAGCAATTATTTCTTCAAAGACACTTTCTATCCCTTTTTCTCTCTCTTCTTCTCCTGGTACTCCTATAATGCGAATATTGTTTTGTTTGGATTGGTCACCCAGTTCTCTTAATATTTTTTCATTCCTAGAGATCCTTTTATCTCTCTCTGCCTCAGCTTCTCTGTATTCCTGTTCTCTGATTTCTATTCTAGTAACAGTCTCTTGCATCTCATCCACTCTGCTGCTAAGCCCGTCGATCACTTGTCTCATTTCTGCATTGTCTGTCCTCACTTCCCTCACTTCCTCCCTCAGGTCTTGCATATTTCTCTGTAGATCCATCAGTATGGTTATGACTTTTATTCTGAATTCTTTTTCAGGAAGATTGTGGATTTCCAGCCCATCAGATTCCCTCTCTGGTGTTGTCTGGGCCTGGCTAAGCTTTGTTTTTACCATATTCCTCTGTCTTTTCATGGCGATAGAAGTGGTTGCTGGTAGGTGCCATGTATTTCAGCTCGGCTCTTTAAGACTTTTGAAAATAAAAAAAGGGGGGAGAAAAAAAGAAAGAAAAGAGAAAAGAAAATAAAGAAAGATAGAAAAGAAAGAAAAGAAAAGAAAAAAGAAAGAAAGAGAAAAAAACGCCTGCTGGTTGTAGATTCTGTGATGATGCTGTAGGTGGCACTGCCGCTCCAGTATTACACAACTGCTGCCGTGCCACTCCACAGGGCCCTTTGTAGCTCTGGCCGGGGCGGGAACCAATGGGAGGCTGCTGATCTCTTTGGGAAGTCTCAGTGCAGCTACTTTTTCCCAGTCACCAGCTAAGGGGCCCGAAATTCCCCAGGACTCCCAGCCTGCTGGGCTGTGCGTGCTGGGACGATCCTGCTCCTCTGGTGGGCCCTGGGCTCTTTAAGACTGCTAAAAAGACGTGCACTTTTCTTTTGTCCCAGAGTGCCAGCTGAGAGGACCTGGGTGCGTTCCCCGGCTCAGATCCTGCACTTCAATCTGTGATACACAGCACGATGTTTGTCAGTGCTTCTGGCGCAGGGCCGGTTATTTCGTGGGCTTGTTCTTCCACCCCCTCCCTGCTCTGAATCCTCTCCTCCCACTGGTGCTCTGGGGTGGGAGTGTGCTCGGTTCCCGCCGGGTCACGGTTTTGTATCTTACACACTTCATGGGTGCTGAGTCCTCTTAGGTGTAGCTGCAGGCTGGGTGACATCCTATATCTTCTGTTCTCTCTTTTAGGAATAATTATATTTGTTTTATTTTCATAAATATATATGGTTTTGGGAGGAGATTTCCGCCGCCCTGCTCACGCTGCCATCTTCCCGGAAGTTCTGTGTTGTTTATTTTCTCAATGAACCAGCTCCTTCTTTCATTGATACTTTTTATTGTTGTATTCTTCTCAATTTTATTCATTTCTGCTGTAATCTTTAGTATGTGCCTCCTTCTACTAATTTTGGGCCTCATTTGTTCTTCCTTTTCTAGTTTCATTAATTTTGAGTTTAGACTGCTCATATGGAATTGTTCTTCTTTCCTGCGGTGAGCCTGTATTGCAATATACTTCCCTCTTAGCATGGCATTTGCTGCTTCCAACAGATTTTTGCAGTGTTGAACTATTGTTCTCATTTTTCTCCATATATTGCTTGATCTCTGTTTTTTATTTAGTCATTGATCTATTGATTATTTAGGAGCATGTTATTAAGCCTCCACGTGTGCTTTTTGTTTTCTTTGTGTAATTTATTTCTGGTTTCATACCTTTATGTTCTGAGAAGCTGGTTGGAACAATTTCAATCTTTTTGAATTTACAAAGGCTCTTTTTGTGGTCCTAGTATATGATCTATTCTTGAAAATGTTCCATGTGCACTTGAGAAGAATGTCTATCCTGTTCTTTTGGATGAAGTGCTGTGTAGATGTCCATTAGGTCCAACTTCTCTAATACGTTGTTCAGTGACTCTCTCTCTTTACTTATTTTCTGTCTGGTTGATCTGTCCTTTGGAGTAAATGGTGTGTTGAAGTCTCCTAAAATGAATGCATTGCATTCTATTTCCTCCTTTAATTCTCTTAGTATTTGTTTCACATATGTAGGTGATCCTGTGTGGGGTGCATAGATATGTATAATAGTTATATCATCTTGTTGGACTGACCCCTTTATCATTATGTAATGTCCTTCTTTGTTTATTGTGACTTTCTTTGTTTTGAAGTCCATTTTGTCTGATACAAGTACTGCAACTCCTGCTTTTTTCTCCCTATTAGTTGTATGAAATATCTTTTTCCATCCCTTCACTTTTAGTCTGTGTAAGTCTTTGGGTTTAAAGTGTGGCACTTGTAGGCATCATAGAGATGGGTCTTGTTTTTTTATCCATTCAGTGACTCTATGTCTTTTGATTGGTGCATTCAGACTATTTACATTTAGGGTGATTATCGATAGATATGTACTTATTGCCATTGCAGGCTTTAGTTTCATGGTTACCAAAGGTTCAAGGGCAATTCTGTTACTATTTAACAGTCTAATGTAACTCACTTTGTATGGTATTACAAACACAACCAAAAAGGTTTTTTTCCTCCTTTTTCTTCCTTATCCATTCTTTATATGTTAGGCATCATAATCTGTATTGTTTGTCTATCCCTTGGGTTTCATCTATTTAGCCTAAGGAATACTTCTTTCTATAGCAGTCCCTCCAAAATGCACTGTTGAAGTGGATTGTGGGGATCTAAATTCTCTCAGCTTTTGTTTATCTGAAAATTGTTTAATCCCTCCTTCATATTTAAATGATAACTTTGCCAGATAGAGTATTCTTGGTTTGAGACCTTTCTGCTTCATTGCATTAAGTATATCATGCCACTCCCTTCTGGCCTGTAAAGTTTCTTTTGAGATATCTGATAACAGCCTGATGGATTTCCCTTTGTATATGATCTTTTTCTCTCTCTAGCTGCTTTTAAATGTCTGTCTTCATCCTTGATCTTGCCATTTTAATTATTATATGTCTTGATGTTGTCTTCCTTGGGTCCCTGTGTTGGCAGGTTTGTTCACCTCCATGGCTTGAGAGCCTATCTGTTTCCCCAGATAGGGGAGGTTGTCAGCAATAACCTCCTCAATGATACTTTCTATCTCTTTTTCTCTCTCTTCTTCTTCTGGTACCCCTATAATGTGGATATTGTTCAGTTTGGATTTGTCACACAGTTCTGTCAATGTTCCTTCATTCTTACCAAAGGTTCTTTTTTCACATTCTTTCATTCTTTTTTCTCTCTGTGCCTCAGCTTCTTTGTATTCATCTTCTCTAATTTCTATTCCATGTACCGTCTCTTCTACTGCATCTAATCTGCTTTTAAATCCCTCCATTGTATGTTTTGTTTCAGATATGGAATTTCTTAATGATTGAATCTCCATCTTAAATTCTTCCCTGAGTTCTTGAATATTTTCTGTACATCTATGAGCATGTTTATGATTTTTATTTTAAACTCTCTTTCAATAAGATTGGTGAGTTCAGTTACATTTGGTCCTTTTTCTGGATTTTGTGAGATTTTGGTCTGAACCAGGTTCCTTTGACATTTCATAATTATATGTGGTGCCCTCTAGTGCCCTGAAGCTCTAGTTCCTGGAGCTGCTCAGTCCTTAGTATGATGTTAGGGGTCATAGGGAGCAGCGCTGGTGCCTGGGGGTAGAAAAGAGCTGTTTTCTGATTCCCTGCTGCAGTGTCTGTCTCCAGTGTCAGAGCCAGTATGCAGGTGTTAGCTTCTGTTTTTGATGTCTCTAGCTGTTGTACATGGGGCCTCCATCTTGCCCCACCAGTGCAGTGACTGCCGGTTTGCGAGTAGATGCCAGCAGGCCAGGAGGAAGGGACAGCAGACTGCGTGTCACAGTGGGGGGCCTCAGAGCTGAGTAGGCTGCCATGGTGATAGAGCACCTTAAGCTCCTCAAAGTTCCCAACCTACTGGGCAGAGTGCACCCAGACAACCTTGTCCACCTATTCCTTCTCCCATGCAGCAAGTTCCATGCCAACCCCACCCCCCTCAGCAGCCCTCTCACTGCTATGAAGCCTGTCAGACTGCCCATCTTTCCTTTATCCCAGAGCAGCCAGGTGTTGATACCCATCCTCCAAAAATGGCCAGAATCTGTCTCTCAATCACTCTGCCTGTCCCATCTCTCCACCCTCATCTACCTCCAGAGCACTACACAATGCAGATTTGTGCTCCAAAGCTGACCTCCAGGGCAGGGTATTCAGCAGTCTTAGGCTTCCACCCCATCCCTGTTCCATTTCTCTTCCTCACACCGATGACCTGAGGTGGGGGAAGGGCTTGGGTCCCGCTGAATGAAAGCTTTTGTATGTTACCCTGTTTCATGAGGTCTGCTGTGTTCATGAAGTCTGTATGCAGTCTGGTGCAGCCTTCTTTCCTGTTGCTGTTGTAGTGCTAGTTGTATTAACTATATTTTCACACTATATGTGGTTTTGGGAGGAGTTCTCTGTCTCCCCTCTCATGCCATCATCTTGAATCTTGAGTCTCACTCAAGTTTTTAATTCAACAAATTCTTACTCAACATAAACATTGTCAGAAAATTAGAACAAAATTTTGACTTCATGATGGAATATTAAAGGATTGTCTATATAACAAAAAAGACAAAAGTGTTATGAGGAATAGCATAGAATAAATACCAGCTATAATTCATAAACAATATGATTATCTATGAAAATCAAGGAGCATATACAAACTAAACTTAAAATTTGTTTGTATGAACACTGAGGTGGTTTGTGTTTCTGTATGAAAGAAGAGAGTATGGAACATCTTCAACATCCTGGAGCAGAGTATACAAGGAAATAAATTAGACCAGGCATGTCACATCATTTATCCCTGCTCACTATTGTCTTTGCTGGTGCTCAGGGACCTCCAAAGTGTCTTTACCAATATGGGTTCCTTAGAAAATCTCTGCATGTTGGCTACTTCAGGTACAATTTCTTTTTCCAATGTTAGGCATGTTCCTCTGGATCTTCTATGGAGTCTTCACAGCACTGAAGAATTAATAAAACATTTTTAGAATGGATAAATGGATTTTTTTACCTACAAACCTAAACTTTCTAGAACTGTAAGAAGCATATACAGGTTGATCAATTATAAAACTGAATGCTTCTATATTCTTGCATATGCACAGGCATGTTCCTTTGTGATCTTCTTGTGGGGGTAATTCTGTATCTCCTGAGGCAGGATATCTTTCTTTGTAATAACTAGAATACTGTTTATGTTAACTCCAAAAACTATAATCTCAGATTCCACACCATGACATTTATAATTTCAAAGTACTGAGTCCAGTACTTTGTATTGAGTTCAGCACATTCAGTTAAACAAATATTTACTAAATGACTACTGTTTTAAAGAAACAATTTATTGTATATTATATTTATATTTTGTTCCTAAATAATAAAATATCTAAATGAAATAAACAGATGAAAAATAATCTAAAATAGATCAAGCAAATAAATGCTATCAAAATTACAAAGGTAACTGAGTTTATTAATTACACATGAAGAAATGAATCATTCTGTGCTTGAGCAAAGTCAAGGACATTTGTAGCATAATGCAAGTCTGTTATCCCTCAGGGAGAACGCAGCACTTAATCTACTTTTTCCATGATGTATTACCTTTCAGAAGCTTTTCTTTCACTTTCAGGACAGAAGAATGTCTTATTCAAGAAGAGAAGGAGGAAAATAGGTGAAAATACACACTAAAGAAAAATAGAAACCCCCAAATTCAACTGCTTAAATTTATCAGACTTGAAGAATTTATTAACAGTGACAGAATCAATAAAATGAGCGACCTATTTGAGGAGTAGAAAAACTACAAGAAAAAGTATGTTTTCCTTACTTATTCTGAAATATTTCCTTAAGAAGACCATGACAGAGTATATTGATTACATTGCATTTTTCCTTCTGCTATACTATTTTTTTAATTACTGGATAGAACAAATATTCAGTGGAAAAAATAAAATGTATTTAGGAATAAAATTTTCAGGCATTGTGAACATGTTATAAGTACTGAAGCCCTAGTCATTTATACACTCAGAAAGTAACAAGAAAAATGACATTATGACTATATTCTATGTCTAATATACAATAATAGGCAATGTTATTTTCCTTAGATTTCCATTCCCTTGGCGGTATGTCCGGTTCATAAAATGTACTATCAGTGCCAAGAAGTCTACATAAGTGAAATTTCCTTTTGGATCTCAGAAAAATGTAACAACTTCTCATCAACCCTTGTATTGTTTGCAAAACTTGATATTTTGAATCTGAATATAATGTCTGAAATTTGATAATTGTTCTATTTTGTAAAATAGTAAAAGAATAAAATAGTGAGTTGACAAACTGTGTTCATTTTCCCGTGCATTTTTAATCTAGTGAAAGTTTTTATATATATCATGTATTCTCTTGGTTTCTAATTATGATATGAATAATAAGACAGGATAGCAATGGAACATCAGAGAAATATTCTATGTTGGAAAATAATTTACCTATATTGGAATTGTGCTGTTGGAACCCTTAATAACTTAGGTACCTTTCTGAGCTGAGATTCATCAATCAAGTTTCATTCTGTTCTCTGAACCTTATTCAGAAATTATTGTCTTTAACTTAAGTTTCACATCTAATATTTATGCACATTAAATTAAATGTACCATCCTGAAATAATCACAACACATTCCCTCCATTTCTACTGTAAATATAATCTATGGACTAGGACATGTGTACAATAAAGTTCGATTTTAATTTCCTGAATGAGATTTGTGCTTACCTTTAGTCTGTACTAGTGATAAACTATTACTTTTATTTCCTTAACAGTTCAGTGTCTTGGTTCATAGTAATAATTTATCTTTTTTGTTATCTCCTTAAAGTTTTGGAGTTAATGATCAATGTAATTTGGTTGAAACTGAAGAAATCATTTCTATTTTTCTTATACATACAGATGTCTACTTCCTAGAAACTTCTCAGTAGCCCTCTGATGGTGACTAAGAAATTTTCAGAAGTCTCTGTTTTACCCTAAAATAGCAACTGAACATCATTTCCTGATGTTTGAAACCACTTTTTCTCAGAAAACTATACAGAAATTTCCTTTGGTGGATCTGGAAAAGAAAACCACACAGTCAATATAATTTTTTTTATCTCCTACCCAATTGCCTATGATAGTTTTAGAGGAATCTTCTGATTAATGACTGTAAAAAAACTTCACATTACAAGTTGCTCATACTTATTTAAGTGCAAAAGACCTCACAATTTCCAGCTTTTGAGAAACTGGAGTATATTCTTGACTGTCACTCAGGAACCAGATAATTCAGTCCATCTCTATGGAGAAGTATAAGAAGTGGGGGAAAAAAACCATAGAAGAAATAGGAACGGAGCTTTTTTTTGTAAAACCAGAGGATGGAGGAAAAGTTTTTTCAGTTTCCATCTCCTGCCCTCAATACAGGGGAACACTGAAAAGGTAGCATGAACCTCACCAGATGGAGTCTGTGAATGTTATGCAAAAACAACACAGTTCACCTAAGTCTTGATAGATAAATGGAAGCTTGCCAGAGTCAGAAGGAAGAGAAGGGCAAGTAAAATAATAAGAAAAACAATTTCCAATACACAGAAACTTGAAGGACCATTCAGTGACTTCATATTCAATGAATAAGAAAATGAATGAATAAAAATGAAATCATAAGATAATAAATATTTATGCCATGTTTCATACTTTACATATTTATATATGCTACTCATCACTTAAAACCTCCTTGAAGAAAAAATATATATGAGACAAAAGATTTGAGGAGTATTATAAAAATTTAACACCAGGAGCAGTGCCTAAGAGGGAACAAATAAAAATCAAGGATTTCATTTAGAAAGAGATTACCATAAAACATATCAGTAGCTACCCAGAAAATCTACTTACTCATTGATGACTGAATCAATATACCTATATTGAAAGTTTTTTTAATTAGGTTCAATATATTCATATCATGTAATTGGTTATATATTTGAGAAATTATAATCCTTCCTATAATTCATTTTAGTAAATATATATATACATATATGTTTACAAAAATCTTACATCTTAACATTATATAAAAATCTTTCGATATATATGGCTGGGAAGATGGCGGCATGAGCAAGGCGGTGGAAATCTCCTCCCAAAACCATTGCTGTATATCAATGAAAATACAGCAAATACAACTATTCCTAAAAGAGAGACCAGAATATACAGGACACCGCCCAGCCTGCATCTGCAGCAAAGAGGACTTGGCACCCCGTGAGGCGGGTAAGATATGGAGCCGCGACCCAGCGGGACCCGAGCACCCCCCACCCCAGCTCACTGGCAGGAGGAGAGGATTCAGAGCCGGGAGGGAGTGGAAGTACAGGCCCGATGAATAACCAGCCCTGGTGATCTGTGCCTGGAGCGCTGACACACATCATCTGGTGTATCGGATATTGTAGAGGCAGAAGGTGCAGGTGTTGAGCTGGGAACGTGCCGGGTCCTTACAGCAGGCTCACCGGTACAAAAGAAAAGTGCACGCTTTGTTTTGGCGGTCTTAAAGAGGCAAAGGCCCAGGATCATTCCAGCACACTCGGCACAGCAGGCTGGGAGTCCTGAGGAATTTCGGAACCTGTGTCTGGTGACTGGGAAAAAGTAGCCGCACTGAAACTTCAAACAGAGAGCAATGGCCTCCCATTCGTTCCCGCAACAGCCACAGCTACAAACGGCCCGGGGGAGCTGCGAGGCCACGGCTGCGGAGTAGTGCAGCAACAACACCACCTACAGCATCCTTAAAGAATCTACTCCCGGTGAGAGCTTTTTTTTTTCCTTTCTTTCCTTTTCTTTTCTTTTCTTTCTTTTTTTTTTCTTTTCTTTCTCTTCTGTCTTTTCTTTTTTTTTTTAATCCTTAAAGAGCCCAGCTGACATACGTGGCAACTACCAGTGACCACTTCAATCGCAATGAACAGACAGAGGAATATGGTACAGACCAAGCTCACCCAGACCCAGAGAGGGAGCCTGAAGGGATGGAAATGCACAATCTTCCTGAAAAAAAATTCAGAATAAAAGTCATAACCATGCTGATGGATCTACAGAGAAATATGCAAGAGTTGAGGGAGGAAGTGAGGGAAGTCAGGAAAGAATGCAGAAATGAGACAAGCCATCGACGGGCTTAGCAACAGACTAGACGAGATGCAAGAGACCATTAATGGAATAGAAATCAGAGAACAGGAATACAGAGAAGCTGAGGCAGAGAGAGATAAAAAGATCTCTAGGAATGAAAGAATATTAAGAGAACTGTGTGACCAATCCAAACAGAACAATATTTGTATGATAGGAGTACAAAGGAAGAAGAGAGAAAAAAAGGGATAGAAAGTGTCTTTGAAGAAATAATTGCTGAAAACTTCCCCATGCTGAGGAAGGAAATAGTTTCGCAGTCCACGGAAGCCCACAGATCTCCCAACACATGGGACCAAGGAAGACAACACCAAAACACATAATAATTAAAATGGCAAAGATCAAAGATAAGGACAGAGTATTAAAGGCAGCTAGAGAGAGAAAAAAGATCACCTGCAAAGGAAAGCCCATCAGACTATAATCAGACTTCTCAACAGAAAACTTACAGGCCAGAAGAGAACGGCTGATATACTTAACGTGATGAAACAGAAGGGCCTCGAAACAAGAATAGTGTATCCAGCACAATTACAATTTAAATATGACGCAGGGATTAAACAATTTCCAGACAAGTGAAAGCTGAGAGAATTTGCCTCCCATAAACCACCTCTACAGGACATCTTAAAGGAACTGCTCTACAGGGAAGCACACCTAAGCCTAAAAAGATGTCACCAGAGAAAATAAAATCATAGCAAAGAAAGCAGACCATCCAAAAACTAACTAAAGGCACAGAATAAAACACCTAGTATATAAAGAATGGAGGAGAAAGAATAAGAAGGGAGAGAAATAAAGAAACATCAGACAGTGTTTACAATAACTTAACAAGAAAGTTAATTTAGATTGTTAGATAGTAAAGAAGCAACCCTTGAACCTTTGGTAACCACGAATCTAAAGCCAGCAATGACAATAAGTACATATCTATCGATACTCACCCTAAATGTAAATGGACTGAATGCACCTGTGAAAAGACACAGAGTAAGAGAATGGATAAAAAAGCAAGACCCATCTATATGCTGCCTGCAAGAAACTCACCTCAAATTCAAAGATATACACAGACTAAAAGTGAAGGGATGGAAAAAAATATTTCATGAAAACAACAAGGAGAAAAAAGCAGGTGTTGCAGTACATTTTTCAGACAAAATAGACTTCAAAACGAGGAGAGTAGCAAGAGATAAAGAAGGACATTACATAATGACAAAGGGGTCAATCCAACAAGATCATATAACCATTGTAAATATATATGCACCCAATTCGGCAGTGGCGGCATATGTGAAACAAATACTAAGAGAATTAAAGGATGAAATAGACAGCAATGCATTCATTTGAGGTGATTTCAACACAACACTCACTCCAAAGGACAGATCAACCAGACAGAAAATAAGTAAAGACACAGAAGCACTGAATAACACAGTAGAACACATGGACCTAACAGACATCTACAGAACTCTACACCCAAAAGCAACAGGATACACATGCTTCTCAAGTGCACATGGAACATTTTCCAGAATAGACCACATACTAGGCCACAAAAAGAACCTCAGTAATGTCAAAAATATTGAAATTCTACCAACCAACTTCTCAGACCAGAAAGGTATAAAACTAGAAATAAATTTTAGAAAGAAAACAAAAAGGCGCACAAATACATGGAGACTTAACAACATTCTCCAATTTAATCAGTGCGTTAATGACCAAATCAAAACAGAAATCAAAGAATATATGGAGACTAATGACAACAACAACACAAAGTCACAACTTCTGTGGGATGCAGCAAAGGCTATTCTAAAAGTATATTGCAATCGAGGCCTATTTAAAGAAGTAAGAACATTCCCAAATGAATAGTCTGAAGACACAATTACTGAAACTGGAAAAGGAAGAACAAATGAGACCCAAAGTAACCAGAAGGGGGGACATAATAAAGATCAGAGAAGAAATAAATAAAATTGAGAAGAATAAAACAATAGAATAAATCAATGAAACCAAGAGCTGGTACTTTGAAAAGATAAAGAAAATAGATAAACACCAAGGCAGACTTATTAAGAGAAAAAGAGAACCTACACACATAAACAGAATCAGAAATGAGAAAAGAAAAATAATGACAGACACCACAGAAATACAAAGAATTATAAGAGAATATTATGTGAATCTATATACCAACAAGCTGGAATACCTAGAGGAAATGGACAACTTCTTAGAAAAATAAAACCTTCGAAGACTGACCAAGCAAGAAACAGAAAAACTAAACAGACTAATCACCAGCAACGAAATTGAATCGGTAATCAAAAAACTACCCAAGAACAAAATCCCCAGGCCAGATGGATTCACCTCTGAATTCTACCAGACATATAGAGAAGAAACAACACCCATTTTCCTTAAAGTTTTTCAAAAAAACAGAAGAGGAGGGTATACTTCCAAACTCATTCTATGAAGCCGGCATCACCCTAATACCAAAACCTGGCAAAGACCTAACCAAAAATAAAACTACAGACCAATATCCCTGATGAACATGGATGCAAAAATACTCAACAAAATATGAGTAAACCGAATTCAAAAATACATCGAGGATCATACACCATGATCAAGTGGGATTCATCCCAGGGATGTAAGGATGGTACAACATTCGAAAATCCATTAATATCATCCACCACATCAACAAAAAGAAGAACAAAAACCACATGATCATCTCCATAGATGCTGAAAAAGCATTTGAAAAAATTCAGCATCCATTCATGATTAAAACTCTCAACATTATGGGTATAGAGGGCACATCCCTCAACATCATAAAGGCCATATATGACAAACCCACAGCTAACATCATACTTAACAGTGAGAAGCTAAAAACTTTTCATCTAAGATCGGGAACAAGACAGGGATGCCCACTCTCTCCACTGTTATTCAACATAGTACTGGAGGTCCTAGCCAAGGCAATGAGACAAAACGAAGACATACAAGGCATCCGGATTGGTAAAAAAGAAGTCAAATTGTCAGTATTTGCAGATGACATGATATTGTACATAAAAAACCCTAAAGACTCCACTCCAAAACTACTCGAACTAATATCTGAATTCAGCAAAGTTGCAGAATACAAAATTAACACACAGAAATCTGTTGCTTTCCTATACACTAATGATGAACTAACAGAAAGAGAAATCATAAAAACAGTTCCATTCACAATTGCATCAAAAAGAATAAAATACCTAGGAATAAACCTAATGAAGGAAGTGAAAGACCTGTCCTCTGAAAACTACAAGACACTCCTAAGAGAAATTAAAGAGGACACTAACAAATGGAAATTCATCACATGCTCTTGGCTAGGAAGAATAAATATTGTCCAAATGGCTGTACTACCTAAAGCAATCTATAGATTCAATGCAATCCCTATCAAAATACTAACAGCTTTCTTCAATGAACTGGAACAAATAATTCTAAAATTCATATAGAACCACAAAAGACCCCGAATAGCCAAAGCAATCCTGAGAAGGAGGAATAAAACAGGGGTAATTATGCTCCCGGACTTCAAGATCTACTACAAAGCCACAGTAATCAAGACAATTTGGTATTGGCACAAAAACAGACCCAGAGATCAGTGGAAGAGAATAGAAAATCCAAATATTAACCCAAAAATATACAGTCAATTAATATATGATAAAGGAGGCTTGGATATACAATGCAGAGATGACAGCCTCTTCAGCAGCTGGTGTTGGAAAAACTGGATAGCTACATGTAAGAGAATGAAACTGGACTACTGCCTAACCCTATATCCAAAAGTAAACTCAAAATGTATCAAAGACCTGAATGTAAGTCATGAAACCATAAAACTCTTAGAAAAAAACATAGGCAAAATTCTCTTGGACATAAACATAAGCAACTTCTTCATGAACATATCTCCCCGGGCAAGGGAAACAAAAGCAACAGTGAATAAGTGGGACTATATCAAGCTGAAAATTTCTGTACAGCAAAGGACACCATCAGTAGAACAAAAAGACATCCTACAGTATGGGAGAATATATTCATAAATGACGTATCTGATAAGGGGTTGACATCTAAAACATATGAAGAACTCACGCACCTCAACAAACATAAAGTAAATAATCCAATTAAGAAATGGGCAGAGGACATGAATAGACACTTCTCCAAAGAAAAAACTCAGATGGCCAACAGGCACATGAAAAGATGCTCCACATCGCTAATCATCAGAGAAATGCAGATTAAAACCACAATGAGATATCACCTCATACCAGTGAGGATGGCCAACATCCAAAACACAAACAACAACAAATGTTGGCAAGGATGTGGAGAAAAGGGAACCCTCCTACACTGCTGGTGGGAATGCAAATTGGTTCAACCATTGTGGAAAGCAGTATAGAGGTATCTCAAAAAACTCAAAATAGAAATACCATTTGACCCAGGAATCCCACTCCTAGGAATTTACCCTAAGAATGCAGCAGCCCAGTTTGAAAAAGACATATGCACCCCTATGTTTATCGCAGCACTATTTACAATAGCCAAGAAATGCAAGCAACCTAAGTGTCCATCAGTAGAAAAATGGATAAAGAAGAAGTGGTACATATACACAATGGAATATTATTCAACCATTAAAAGAAAGCAAATCCTACCATTTGCAACAACATGGATGGAGCTAGAGAGTATTATGCTCAGTGAAATAAACCAAGCCGGAAAAGATAAATACCAAATGATTTCACTCGTATGTGGAGTATAAGAACAAAGTAAAAACTGAAGGAACAAAACAGCAGCAGACTCACAGAACCCAAGAACGGACTAATAGTTACCAAAGGGAAAGGGACTGGGGAGGATGGGTGGGAAGGGAGGGACATGCGGGAAAAGAGGGCATTACAATTAGCAGATGTAATGTTGGGGGGGCACGGGGAGGGCTGTACAACTCAGAGAAGACAAGTAGTGACTCTATAGCATCTCACTACCCTGATGGACAGTGACTGTAGTGGGGTTGGTGGGCGGGACCTGATGAAGGGAGTAGTTTAATAACCATAATATTGCACATGTAATTGCAGATTAATGATACCAAAATAAAGTATAAAAAAATCTTTCTCTAACAGAGCATATCTGAAATATTATGTCTTTAGCATAGTTGCAGAGTCATTGTTTAATCCTGTCAAATGTTTCACTGCATAACATTTCATAAAAACATTTGTAATTGACAAGAAAGGACCTTCATTAAAAAGTGCAACATACTTAACATAAACTGAATATCAGTAATATAAGAGAGACTGAATGGAATACAGAATCATTCACAATTTCTGCTGTGAATCTAAATTGTAAAAGGGATGGACTAGGATTGCTCAGAACAAAAAAGGCTGGCATCAAAAAATAAAGAGCATCTCATTTTAGCTTTACCTATTCAAATTGCTCATGGAAGTCTAAAAAGGTTTTAACATTAGGTAAAGCACAACATATTTTTTTACTGACTCTTGCATCCACTGTTATTATAGGACATATAGGCCTCTGTCATGTCCTTCTGCTATTTCTGGATGTCCCACAAATTATACTTCCTGTAACTCATACCTGAAACCTGTCATTTTCTCAATCTTGCAATTTTTTCTCTGTTTTTGATATTCTCTATTTATTTTTACAACTTTATTTATAATGTGTCAAGGAAATGCTACTGTTTGGTTTTAATATGTAGCACAGCTTTTATTAAAATACCTTTTTTTTTTTCTTTCCTCGACCCTGACCTCAAGGTCCTCTGTAGATTCAGAAAGAAGCTCAGGTCAGGTGGGGCTAGAGATCATTTTGATGCCATTCTGTTCCCAGAATCACTCTGCCCTTCATTAAACTATTCTCACCTGACTTGGCTTTCCTTAGAGAGGGCAGTCTCCAAGGGGGTCCCTGTCACTTATGCATATGTTTGCAGGAAGGAACACTCTACTAGTTCACAGATGTGCCCCAGCACCATGAATTATAGGAAAGGGTGGTAACTATGGCAGACGCTCAGTAATATCAGCTTGGCTACTACTAGGTACACTACAAATACTGTGCTAGATGCATCTGCTTCTTCAATTAGTCTCATCCTTCACCATGAAACAATACCCTTAAACCCTAAATAAATTAAAAATCAGGCTAGTCTTGTCCAAAGTCTCATGAAAATAAATTGTGGAAGACTGATTAGAGGCCAGACTTATTTCTAAAGCCCATGTTCCTTCAGTTACAACAAATTGCTTTTTGATGCTCAAATCTTGGAATTTTAGGCCTCTATTGAAAAAATTTCAATTCAAATCAATTAAATTCTACAAATTGGGCTTCTTTAGGCAAAGATGAAATATAATTAATTTGGTTTTTGTTTTGTCTTACTTTTACTAGGACACCTAGATCTCTGGGCTAAAACCTGATTTAAAGACTCATTTGGTTCTATTCAGAGATCATGTGTGGTATGACATTTGTAGCTGCTTTCTGTTTCTCTGTGGTAGAGTGTTAAATTCTTTAATTAAATTCATTAATTGGAATAAATAGATAAGGACATGAGCAAACATAGAAAATGTCTTTTTTTGGTTGCTTGTTTTCCATATTTTATTTGGAATTTTCTCAGATTTAATGCACTGAATCAACATGGAGGGAAGGGGTACAATATAAAATATATTTATTTTCTCCAAGATTGCCCTTAATCATGCTCTATAATATTTCCCTTTCCTACCCCTTAATGATGTCTTGGGGAAATCCTTAACTTTCTGGTCATTTTCAGATTTAAAAAAATCATCTAGTTCTATTCAGTTATTCTCATCTCTTAATTTACTATCAGGGTTCTCCTTCCCTCCATATCATGCTGCACCCTCGTGCTGGGAAGGTTCACATGCCTGTTCTACTCTTGTGTTGAGATGGAGAGATGGAATTGGAGAGACAGCAGTGGTTGCATTGTTACCTACTTTACTGGTGGTGGAAAGACTTTGCTGATCTCACTTCAGCCAGGCCCAGTTCTGCTCTCTCCTTGTAGCTCCTGTTGGTGTGATTTTCTCTGTGTAGGTGGGTAGCATGCTGGTTTTCTTGTGGAGCATGTTTTCCTTTATTACAGCCTCCAACATCACAGAGAACTCCTAAGGCAAAGGCAGCCTGGTCCTTCCCAGACCCTGGCCATGGGCCGGGCCCCAACCCTGCCAAGCACTAGTGGCCATGTCTGCACACCAGAACTGAAGTGCAGGGAAGTAGTTACACTCTCTCAATGGCAGCCTCGCCACACTGGACTCTGATGTCAACACCAGAATCAGGTCACTTGATTCCTTGAGAGTATCAGATATCCAGGCAGGGAGAGAGACTCCTGTCTCCCTTCCTGCTGGCCGCTTTCTCTGGGACCTCTCACTACATGGAGAGGTTGAAGGCTATCCCCAGCCCCCATGGGGAAAAGAAAAGCCTACTTTATGTCTATCAAGTTTAAGGATAATTGAAATGGTCTTTTTTTTCCTGAATCATCTGCCTATGGACATGAGAAGTATGCTTCTGTGTGAGGGGGTCTAGAAGGAGGGACTTGCTGGATAGTAAAGTCAATTGTGTGGACCTGGAGTGTATCTAGCCCCAGTTGCTTTCTCTTTCTTCAAATGTGAAATCATCAAGCTCTATGTCCTTATTGTTGGGTTCTGGTTAAAAGAATTTGTGCAACAGAAAAAGTACACTCAAGTTTTTATCACACTTTATCACATTATAAAGTATAACTTAAACATCTAAAAACTTACTTTGTGAAAAAATTGCTATTATGTCTTTAAGACATACTGAGTGAGCATGAGCATGTCTGATCAGCTTTCTGGACCAATTGACAGATTGCCCACTCCCTTTGCTCTGTCTTCAAACTCTGCAGGCAATGTTTAGATTAGTTTTATTTTCTTCAGATATGACTTTCTGTGTAGATTTTCTTGACCACCAATATTAAAAATTAGTTTCATTGTATTTCTGAGCAATGTTCCTGATCATTTCTACATTTCTAATCATAATTCAGGCCTTGTTGCCTCTATTAATTTATTTTCAATTTGCTGAAAGAACGTCCTCTCATAAGTAACTACTATGCGCTGGGGTTGCTGATACCCAGTTAAACAAAGTAAGTTCAGTTTCTCAAAGACAGTATGCAGAAAATGTTCACCAACCATTGTTACCATTGACACAGAGAGAAGAGTCTTTCAAAGAAATCCTGCTCAGATTACTGGAGTTCTCTCTACATGAAATGAAAGGTAGGCATGTTTCCCCATAGAATTAAATTCTTATAAACAGACAATCTTCTATTTACTGTCCACTCGAAATTATTTTATTTTTTAAAAATCTAAGATTTTTAGAGAAATCTCTGAATATCAGGACTTTCCCTCTCTCCAATTCCATCTGTCATTTTGCAGGCCCTTTTCTACCATTTTCTAAAATAATTCCCACTAGTATTTTGGCTTTTCATATTATATAATTAATTTTTATAATGCTAAAAATAGGAACAAATCTGTTACAGACATACACTTTGCAAATACGCTAGGATTCAAAGGAAGGTGGCTCTTTAGTTTAAATGGAATTGAGTATGTGTATTTGGCTAGATCTTTATCTACAGAAAGACAGTGATTTCATTATTTGGTCTTACAGATTGGCCTTCCATTCAAAGGGTGTAGCAAACTAGAAAGGTGAACAAATAAAACCAATAAATGCTGTAGCACCCAATAGGTAGTTAGACAAGTAATAAGGACATATTGGTTATAAACTACTTAATCTAGACTTTGCCAAAGGAGATAAGAGACATGAAGACCAGTTATGTTAGTTCCTCCCTCCTTTATTTAGTTCCTCCCTCCTTTATTGAACACTTCCCCTCTACTTTGCTCTATCTTTCCCTGCAGATTCAAATGTAAGCTGTTAGAGTCACAATAGTAGACAACACTGACTCCATTCAACTAGCACTTAATCGCTATTACACAGAGGTGAGAGGTCAAAAAGCGATCATCCGTATCAGTGATTCCAGCAGAATTTAGCTGCTGAATCGTGTAAGGCTGTTTAAGGCAGGAGAATGTTTCCAGCTATTTCACAAGTCAAACACTATTCTGTAATCATATCACAGCCGTTCACTGCCAAAGGAAACACTGGATCAAACAGGATTTATGCTTGTATGAATATTATATCTGAAGAAAACGTGTAATCTCATATCAATTATTTTCACTTAGATAAAATATTTAATGGTAGATGGAGAAAATTATCTGTGGTCAGTGTTGTCAATTAATAGAAAAGAATTCTTACGATTATTTGAAGGCAGTTATTATGAAATGTTTAGAAAAAAGTCATTATTTTTTAATTTCTAAGTTTGCAAATATACTTTAAAAATGTTACATAAAACTATAAAACTAATTTATTAATGAAAATGGAGTTAAAATTCAAGTTGAAAGATGTCTATTTTAAAAATTTCCCTTGAAATTCTTTTGTGATGTGAAAAATATTTTTTATTATTCAAATAATCTTCCATTTATCTTCTTACACCTTTCAGCTTCTCTTAAACCAACATGTTTGTAATTTAACAACTGCTTTTTAAAAAAAAACAAAACAAATAGGCTCATGCATTTCTTCAGCCTCTCTTTAACTCTTTTCCATCAAAAAAGAAAAAAAAAAGGCCACACATAATACAATAGTACAGTGATGCGAATTGCTTTTTTTTCCCCTTAGTGTATCATTGCTTTTTTTTCCTAAATGTGTGAATGCTCCTTGCAAAGCTGGGGTATATATTTTGGCAGCAATGTGAACCTTTGATAATCACCTGCAGGGGGTATGGCTTTAGTGCAGCTATATTGTAATGGTACATTTCAGTTGGAAAACAAAGGAGAAGAAATTGAAGAAAGTGGGAGAAAGCCTCCGTGACAACATCAACATTTATCCATGTGCAAAAATGATCGACAGAGTCACCCTGGCGCCTTGACAGTTTAGCATCACACTCTACAGTTTTGCCTTCCTGGCTGCTGCTCTCCCAAGTCCCTATATAAAACAAGAATGAAAGTCATTCAAGTGGTAAATTACACTTATTGGAAAGAAGACTTCTGTTTGACCGGTATACAAATGAGGTTTGAGGATGGAGATATAGAAAATTTTTGTGAGGGTTTTTTTTCTATGTTGAATCTACAGACTGACTCCTGTGGTTGTAGAGTATATTTATTTTCTACATTTTAAACTCAGAAATTCCCTGTATTCCCTCAATATTAGCTTTGTAGAAACTTCTGTTGGGAAGGAAGAATTGTGCTCTACAGTTCAAGCTTGTATAAGAACCAAATTGACATAAGAGATTAACAGGAGAAAAATACAAAGTTTACGTACATACATACAAAGGCTCGATAATGAATTTGAGACCCAAAAAAATGAGCAAGGCACACGGCTTTTATGCTTTTTAGTAAAAGAAACAAATATGTGAGGAATTGACGAGACAAAGAAAACTTGAGTTTGGAACCTTCAGTTAGTAGAGAATTCTAAGCAGCATTTGGGCCGGTACAGTAAATTAGTAAAAAGTAACAAGGTTTGTTTATACAGGCTTCTTTAGCCTTGAATTCCCTTGTCTCTGATGATAAGAATGTCTCTCTACCTCCTGTTGCAGGGAAGGCACCTGAATTTCCTCAGAAGAATTCCCCCTTTATTTCCCTAGGAAAGAATTCCCCCAGAGGATTTATTTCCTGGATTCAAGGCAAAGGGGACAGAGGTGGGTCAGAGAATTTCTCCTGCGTCTGCTGTTTCTCCAGTTGTTTTAATTCAAAGTAATCAGTATGCAAAAAAAAAAAAAAGGCACATTCAGGGGGCCGCCTGCGCTGGGTCCCTGAACTTCCAAGGAAGTTTTGAATTTTCCTTAGACAAATTTTGATATTGAGTTTAGAAAAAGAAAAAGCTTAATTACTTAAATTTCTTTCTGCAGACAGTGCTAAGATCTCTCCGTAAGGCATCCATGGGGAAGAGAACCACGAAGCATAACTAGTGAATATACCAAGCCAACAATAGAATCTATCATGGCACAAAAATTCCAAGTTAAATATTAGCATTTAAAATTTTAAACATTGACACCTATGTTAAAAATTTTTTAAAACATTCAGGAAAATAAAAAAGTACATTTTAAATTATATAATAACTTGCTTTCTAATGATGATTATATCTTTTTCCTGTGTTTATGTACATACAAGCAAACATTGCCCTTCTCTCATAAAACTGAACTATAGCAAACTCATTAAAATTATGTTTCTAATTTAATGACATTTCTATGTTGTTAAATCTATAAAATCATTTTAATGTATACATAAAATTCTTAATTTTATTTTTTCCTACTAAGTTTTGTTGTCATATTCAACTATACTTTGGAAAAAGTTCCTTATCTTATCTATAAAGTATTTCAAAACAAAACATAAAATTTGATCATGTCAAACAGAATTGCACCAGGCAAATTAAAAGGTAGGAAGCTTTTACTCAACAGTATTGCATAGGGGTGAAGACTACTGCAAGAGAGATGAGATCGTGAACTCAACTCCGGTGAAACAAAAGGCAGAAAAATTTTAAACCCTGGGGTGAGCAAGTAGGCAAAAACTGCAGGATGTCAGAAGGGTTTTAGTCAGTGTGATTAGTCCATGTGCGCTTACTATCAGCTGCTTATCTTATTGAAATTAGGCTCCTGTCTTCACATAGAGACTGGGAGCTACAGGCCTTATTTTTCCTGATTGCATTTCAGAGGGATGGTTCAACCAGGTCCTTGAGAAAGACATTCTCAGGCTCTAAAAACTGTACAGGCTGGGAGATTTATATCAAAAAGAAGCTGTAACTTGGGGGGGAAAATCCCGGGCAAATACTTTTGAAACCAAAATCAGTCAAAGGGAGACAGAGAAAGAACTTACAATTGCAAGTTTTCCAGAGTAAATGCTCTAAGAAAAGGGAGGTGAGTGGCCTATCTATAGTCAGGAAAAAAACCGGTCTAAAATTTAGGTGAGCTGAAGGTAATGTTAAGACCATCTCGATCAGTAACAATATATGTTGCTAAATTTATTTCATTTTAACATTTTTGTTATAATTCATCTATTAATCTGGGAGTGTATGAGTGTCTGAGGTGAATGTAAACATGCATAATGTCAGGAAAAAAATGATTCAGTCAAAACAGCGTTAATCAAATGCAATCAGTTATCCAAAAGTGCTTAGATTTCTGTGTAAATGTGTAAATTTACAGTTCCAGAAAGACAACATAATCATAAAGTTATAAAATGTTGCTGGATTATTGAGCCCCTTCAAAGATTATTTATGGAGAAGGAATTCTTTCACTAAGTAACCAAATTTTAATAGGAGGTTTGTGTGCATGAGGTTATAAATAATCCCTTATAAATATTTTTATAATTAATTTAAAAGAACATTTAAAATAAACTATCTCAATGACATTTCTATATTGTAAGTTAGTCAAAATGTGCAATTGTTTTATTTTCCCTTCTTGTGAGATAGTTGGTAGTATACATTGCCTGTATTCTACTCCTTGTTAGTTCTAAATTGATTTACTCAGTGATGACACATATAGATGATACAAACATATAGATACAAAACAGTTATGTATACACATATTTGTATATATTTAAATATAATTATGTCTATATCTATACCTTTACCTGTCTTCATATCTGTATTTGAGTTTCATACGTGTATTTGCCTTTATAGCTTAATTTTGTCTGTAACTGGTTTCTTCAAAAGCAGAAGCTGTCAGTGATTTCCTTGTTACTTTCCACTCCTTGCTTCTAGATGTAATATCCAAACTTTAGACTTTTTACCCCACTAAAGCTGCCTCTTAAGAATAACTTTTTTATTCTCAAATTCTAGCTCCCATTTTCTTACTGACAACAGGAGTCAATTCACATATCAGAATTTCTTAAAAGAGACTGTTACCTAGAGCTGAGATTTCTGTATTCCTGAACAAGTAAAAGAGCAATAAAGAATAAAAGGACTCTAGGAACAGAGAATTTTGTATTTTGTAGCATGTTGGTCCAGTCTTGATTGCTATCTTTCCTTTAAACAGTCTTAACAGTTTAAATCTGAGATCTATGGTGCAAGAAACAATGATAGAGCCATAATCACCTCACAATCATTTTTCACTTTCCCCTCATTAGGGGGCTGCAGTTTCATGCATACATGGAAATTAATGCTGGCCATAGGCCTAGAAGGGAAAAGAATGGCATGACTAGAAGTTACACTGAGAACTGCTGAATGGGCTAATAAAATTTCAAATCCAATCCCTTACAACGAGTAATTTTTTCTTGGTTTTCTGTACTTCTTTGAGTATTTACAAAACACATTAAGTAGGAGAAGTTTTAATTCTGTTAAAACTTTTGTTCTGTTTAGTTCTGTGAAGAAAGAGTCGAAGAAATTCAAATGTATTTAGGGCCTACTATAATTTACACGTATGCTGTCATTGACTATTTATTATGACTCCATATATCTATCATTGTTTAAATATATAAACAACACTCTTCCAGCATGTTCAGGGCAAAAAGTAGAGCCACATCTTTGAAAGGACACGGTAATAGCCTCTTAATCTAATCTCTCATATTTCCCATAAACTTTCGATCAGCATTTGCTTGAGAAGCCAAGCCTGATGATTCAACTACCAAGATTAAAATTCTCGACAAGCCTCCTTTGGTTTTAGGATAAGGTTCATGCTCCTTAACATGGATTATGAGACTTTTGACATTCCAGACTGATATTTAGTCTTCCACTAGCCACTAACTCTCTCACAACCTTTGCTTCCCCAGTTCCAGATTTACTGAACTCTTTAAGTTCCTCAGAGGTACCCTGGTCTCTCTTGTCTATTGAACTTCGCACCTAAATCAGACCAGGGGAGAATGGACAAGATCCATAACAGCAGGAGGTGTGATAGTTAAGAACACAAATTCAAGAACCAGAATGTCAGGGGATGAATCCTAGCTCTGCCTTTAAATGTTACATAAGCAAGTTACTTCTGCCCCTTTAGCTTACTTTTCTTATGTGAAAAAAATGAGATAATAATAGTATTTTGCATCACAGGTCTTCTGTCTGTTACAAGAAAGCACAAGAAAAGCACTGAGAATAATGACTGGCACAGAGCAAGTGTTCAATAAATGCTAGCTGTTGGTACCAGGAAGAACATGTTTGTAAAGAGGGAGAGACTGGAATGTTCTCATTTTTCCTTAGATGAGACAGGAAGGGATGTCTTACTACCTAATACAGCACTGATGAGAATAAGCACAAATTACCACATCATGTGCAAAGGGTCTTCTATCTTAAATATTAAGAGTTTCTCTTGTGGTTAATTTTCTCATGCGAATTTAAGAAGAAACTAAAGGGAATCTACTCTCCAGGCCTCATCAACATGACCATCTAGAACAGTTGTGATATCCATGTTCTATAGCTGACAGGGGAAGAACATCTCAACATGAGCCTAAGGATAATCAGATCTTTCTGACATAGAGAAAATTAAAAAGTCTATGTACTTTGATGCTTCCTAGTGCTCTTTTTTTGTCAAACATGCAAATCCACAGTGCTGCCTATAGAACGACCTTCATAAGTACTATCAGCTTAATAAAATACCTACTTTGTCTTTCCTATACACACATTATTCCTAACTCACATTTAAGTTATTCTTCATGGTAAGAGCTAATCTCATTCTTCATCCTGTCACTGAATCATGTTAAATTTCTCACTAAGAATAATTAACTCATAGCTAAATTTCTCTGGCTTTTCCTGGTACAAATACGGAAATGGCTTTATCTGCTCAGAAACAGTGTCTTTTCTATATTCTGCAGAAGAGTATAGGTATTGTTTTGACATAACTAAACCATCAAATTGATGCCAGTATAACATTTGAGATATTTAAGTTATTTGTGTCCTAGTCACCAGAATGTGGACTTTGGAAATAGGATATCATTTCAGGAACTGTTTCAAGCTTTTTTATTATCTCCACTCCTTATATAAAGAAATATTTAAAATATTTTAGTTTCCTCTCTGTCTGTCTGTCTCTGACTCTCTCTTTCACGCTTTCTTTCCGAGAAAGGCAACAAAAAAAGTCCAACTTCAACACTCTGAGTTGCATGTGAGCTGCTTGATTAATGTGCTTGTGAATTTTTAATAAGGGATGTGTGCATATTCATAGTGATCTTTATTAATTCATAAAGCAGCTGCTCAAGGCAGCTACTGGAGAGAGACATCATCTCCTTCCCCAGAAACCTCTTGGCAGCCATCAGGTCTCTCCCCTGTCTGATCATAGATGGCAGCCCCAGCCTCCTAAACCTATGGCCCTTTATCTGCCCTGGGAAAGGAATCCCTTTTGCCAGCAGGAAGCCTGAGAGATTGGAGATTCAGATCTAAATCCCCCAAAGTGTGGAGGATGAAATATAAAACTTAATGAGACTAGTAGAGTCCTTGGCTCATTTCAATTATTTTTAATTGTTTTCAGATGCTGCCCGGCATGCTTCATTTAGTTCTGCAATAAACAGAGCATGCAGTATGATGGTGGATCTCACTTGAGACTCTGAGGAAACATCCCACAGGAAATGATGAGAAATAATAAGAGTGTTACATATTTGGAACACAAACCAGGCGGATGAGATGGAAAGTACAGGGCTACGAAGAACCAGGGACTGTGCCTTGCCTGCTTGAAGATTCACAGGAAATCACACTTTTAAATTGCTATAATCACTCCCCAAATTACAAATAAATAAAAAACAGTGAGGCCCAAAGTGACTCTTCTGCTCAAGTTGATTGAAACTTACCCATTACCAGGCTCTTCTCTCCTGAATGTTTTTCTTAAGGGCTGACCAGTTTAGAGAATTTTGAGACCTCAATATATAAAAGTTGAAGAATACTAGTTAATAATCTGAGACATCTTGTCATACCAACATCTCCTAACACCTTAATCTGAAATGTGAAGTATTTATAAATTACTTAGAAATGTAATTTGAAAACTCCCCATAACTTTTATTGGATGTCATTGAAGAAATTAAAATATTTGATTTTTATGCCTTTATACTATTCTATCATTTTGACCAGAAGATTATATGGTTAATTTTAATACATAGATTTGGCTAGGGAAGGGTACCCAGATTTCGGTCAAACACAAGCCTAGATGTTGCTGTGAAGGCATTTTTTTTTAAGATGTGATTAACATTTAAATCAGTAGACTTTGAGTAAAGCAGATACTCAAATGTGGGTGGGGCCTCACCCAATCCATTAATGCCCTTGAGAGTAAAGCTGAGGTTCCCTTTGAAAGAGGAATTCTGTCTCTAGACTCACTTGAGACTCAAAACAGCGCATCAGCTGTTCCCTGGGTCTCCGTCAGCTCATCTGCCCTTCAGGTTTTTGGACTTGCCAGATTTCACAATAGCATGAGCCAATTCCTTAAAATAAATCTCTTTACTCTTTTATTGGTTCCCTTTATCTATTGGTTCTCTTTCCCTGGAGAACCTTAACCAATAACAAAGACCAAGACACAATCTTTGGAGTTCAACTGAAGCACATTTCTAACAAAATTCTAAATGTGCTTTAGGGCTTTTGAACAGTCGAGGTATATGTAACAGAAAATTCTTCTTTCAGTCCATGCTCAATGACTCAGTTTTAAGTATCCATAAACAATACAAAGACTTTTAAACATGAAGATATTCAATTCCCACTCCCAGACGTACTGGAATATCTTTGAATGACAGTAGTTTATATTGTTTTTCAAAAATTTCCTAGATAATTTTGATATTTAACCATGTTGAACACTCTCTGACTCATGAGTCCAGTGGTTTAACACATACTCACATGCTCTCCCCACCCACCCACATCTGTACACACCAAAGAATTGTGTGTGTGTATGTGTCTATACATACCTGTGTATAAATTGTAATACATGATAAAATTAGAAATAATATATTAAGGATGGTAAAAATAAATTGATTATGAGCTCCACTCTCCCAGAGCATTGTGCTCTGACGCCCATACAAGCATCATGGCTGCTGCAAATAACCCCCTATGTAGATGCCCTGGAGGGGTGACTGAAGGCATCCTCTGAAGGCTGTCTTTGGAGGGTGGCTCTCCGTTCAGTTCCATACTACCTTTATTTTCTGATATTTATATTTTTATTTCCTGATAACAAAAGTATTGGATGATCATTATGGACAATTACTGCAAGCATAAAGATAAAAATATAAATTACCTGTAATCTCACATTCAGAACTGATTGTCCATACATATGCACAGTCTCTTCCATTTTGCCTTCCGGGTACATATTTATATATGTTGTTTTGAGTGGATATTCCTTTTTTTCATTAAACATTACATAATTAACATTTTACTATGCCAAAAGGTTTTTTTTTTTTCTCCTCCTTTTTCTTCCTCCTCTGTTCTTTATATATTAGGTGTCATATTCTGTACTCTTTGTCTATCCCTTGATTGACTTTGGGGATAGTTAATTTTGCATTTGCTTAGTAATTAGCTGTTCTACTTTCTTTACTGTGGTTTTATTACCTCTGGTGACAGCTATTGAACCACAGGAACACTTCCATCTCTAGCAGTCCCTCCAAAATACACTGTAGAGATGGTTTGTGGGAGGCAAATTCTCTCAGCTTTTGCTTACCTGGGAATTGTTTAATTCCTCCTTAAAATTTAAATAATGTTGCTGGATAAAGTAATCTTGGTTCAGGGCCCTTCTGCTTCATTGCATTAAATACATCATGCCACTCCCTTCTGGCCTGTAAGGTTTCTGCTGAGAAGTCTGATGATAGCCTGATGGGTTTTCTTTTGTATGTGATCTTATTTCTCTCTCTGGCTGCTTTTAATAGTCTGTCCTTATCCTTGATCTTTGCCATTTTAATTACTATATGTCTTGGTGTTGTCTTCCTTGGGTCCCTTGTGTTGGGAGATCTGTGGGCTTCCATGGTCTGAGACACTATTTCCTTCCCCAGCTTGGGGAAGTTTTCAGCAATTACCTCCTCAAAAACACTTTCTATCCCTTTTTCTCTCTCTTCTTCTTCTGGTACCCCTATAATGTGGATATTGTTCTTTTTGCTTTGGTCACACAGTTCTCTCAATATTCTTTCATTCTTAGAAATCGTTTTTTCTCTCTGTGCCTCAGCTTCCTTGTATTCCTCTTCTCTAATTTCTATTTCATTTATTATCTCCTCCACCATATCCAATCTGCTTTTAATACCCTCCATTGTGCTCCTCAATGATTGGATCTCTGACTGGAGTGCATTCCTGAGTTCTTGAATATCTTTCCATACCTCCATGAGCATGTTATTGATTTTTATTTTGAACTCCCTTTCAGGGAGAGTCATGAGGTCCATATCATTTAAATCTTTCTCAGGAGTTGTATTAGTAATTTTACTCTGGACCAAGTTCCTTTGGCATTTCATATTTGCATATGGTGCCCTCTAGTACCCAGAAGCTCTACTCTCTGGAGCTGCTCAGCCCCTGAAGCAATGTCGGGGGTTGCAGGGTAGTGGTATTGGTGCCTGGGGGGAGGAAAGAGCTGTTTCCTGCTTCCCAGCTGCTATGCTTGTCTCCACTCTCTGAACCAGTGGGCTAAGCACACACGTATAAGCCTCTATGCTTTGTGTTTGTATTTGCTGTAGACAGATCTCTCTGGCTGGCCTAATGCCAGGTTAGGGTTTCCCGGTTTGTGAGCCAGGTGGGGCTGAACAGGAGAAAGGCACAGTAGGCTGCCTATCACGGAGGGGGTTCTTGGAGCTGTGTAGGCAGCCAGGGAGCTGGAGCACCTGAAGATCATGAAAGTTCCCAACCTGCTGGGCAGAGTGCACCAGGACAATTTTGTCTACCTATCCTTTCTCCTGAGCAATAAGCTCTGTGCAATCCTTGCCCCTTTGGCAGCCCTCTTGCTAAGGGCTTCCTTGTTAGGAAGTCTTTCAGACTGCCCACCTTTTTTTTGTCCCATAGCAGCTGGATATGGATCCCTGCTTTCCACAACCAGCTAGAATCTCAGTCTCTCCAGGAATTCTGCCTGTCTTAGCTTTCCAACCCCCTAATATGAGAGTATCATGCAAGCACCATGAAATGCAGGTTTGTGCTCCCAGAGCAGATCTCCGGAGTTAGGTATTCAGCAATCCCAGATCTCCACTCCCTCCCTGCTCCATTCCTCTTCCTCCCGTTGGTGATCTGGGGTGGGGGAAGGGCTTGGATCCCATGGGACCACAGCTTTAGTACATTACCCTTTTCTGTGAAGTCTGCTCTTGTCTCCAGGTGTATGCAGTTTGGCACAGTCCTCTTTCCTGTTGCTCTTTCAGGAGTAGTTGTTTCGGTTATATTTTTGTATTATATGTGGTTTTAGGAGGAAGCCTCTGTCTCACCTCTTACACTGCCATCTTTAATCTGTCCTATTGGGACTGTTTTTAATAACTGTTTTTTATAATAATAAATTATATTTTGTAAATATAAAAGTCACAGATACACATCTATACTTTTTTTAATAGAAAAAAATTGGAAGAAAAACGTAACCAAGTCAATAGAGGACACTATTAAATGTCTTGACATACATTTCCCAGCGGTTCAAAATTCATACCATAGACACCCACTAGGAGGGTGTGAGAGTGACTAGTTCACCTTCTCTTCAGCCATATAGACAATTGTAAGTTCTAAACATCCTAACTAATTTCGTATTTAAACAATGGCATTTCTGCTTTAATTTTAATTTCTTCCATTGATCAAGGTCATTAATATTCTGGGTATTGTCAGTTCATTGTCTTTTTAATGGTTTATTAGTGCTTTCTCATCTATTTTAAGATCCCTGTATATATGACACTAACCTAGTGTTTGTCATATTTGTGGCACATATGGTTCGTTTCAAATTGCCTTATAACTTATTTATGGTATTCTTTTACTTCCAAATTATTTTATTTTTATGCGAAGTTTAATGATGTATACATGTATAATTTCTATCATTCTTTGTTAGCTTAGAAAACCTTTTTTACACTATAAAATCAATGAAATTTCACCTCTATTTTCTTCCAATTTGTGTGACTACATTTTTTTTTTTTTTTTTGCTTTTAAATGTTTAAATGACCCATAATTTATTTTGGGCATTATATGAGTTGCAAACCAGGTAACTTGTTTTTCCCCATATACTCAACTTATTGAATAATTAATTCCTCAATTTTTAGATTTCTTTATTCATACACATTTATACAGGTATGTTTACATATAGGGACTATTTGATCTAATTGTTGACTTTTATTCCAGCATCAAATTAAAAAGGAAATGGTTTAGATTTATGTATTTAAAAATAGCTTTATACATTTTTCTCATTTTTTCAAAATTCAAGTACACTTTTAATTTTTCTGTAACATTTTAATATTAACTTTGCTTCTTTTCACCATGGTGTACTTGAATTATTTTATTTTTAAAGCTTATTCTAAGAAATTAGCCATTTATAAGAGATTAATTTATTTAAATTAATCATCACCTCTGATATGCTTGAATTTCTGTTATCATGTTTTAGGCACACTTCTCTTTTGTTTGTTTAAACTCTTTGCTCATTATTTTATTTTCTGACTTAGACTATATTTTGTTTCTTATTATTTTAGTCTAGACAATATAATGTTTCTGGTTTTTCCACCATGAAGAATAAAAAGTTTATCTCAATTTTTATTAGTATGATGTAATGTTATATACTCAATATATTACTAATACCTCAATAGAAATATGCATATCCTGCAGAAAAAGGCAATTCAAAAAGAAAATAAATTGCTACTAATTGTACAAAAATGTCAACTTTGTAATTACAAATTCCATGTTTAAATAGTAGCATATCAATGAAGCTTAGTAATTATAGATTTGTGCTTTTAAATTAACTGAGTCATCTTCAAAAGGAAAAAAGGAAAATTCATTCTTACATATATTCTCATATACTCTGCTGATGAAAGTAAGCATTAAAATCCTTTGAAATGCTCAAATATTTTGTCCCAGAAATTCTACTTGTAGGAAATTGTCCAATGGAAATAATGACATCCATAGAAAGAAACAATGAATCCAACATTATTTATAACACTGAAATAACTTAGAACACATAAAGATATAATGATAATAATATCTATAATTTATAAAGAACTTACTGTGTGCCAGACATATAATTTTACATGTGTAACTTTCACAACAACCAAGGAGTTAGGTACTATTAATAACTGCTTGTCAGGTTAGGAAAACAAGTCGTCAAGCTAGTAATGTTTCAAGCACAATATGAACCTAGGCAGTTTACATCAGAATCTAGGCTTTAGTCAACAAGACAACAAGGGGAAATTTTATTTAATTTTGTTAGTCTTAGTGATATGAGGTTAATTACTTATTTTATACCTATACAATGGAATAAACGCCCTTCCATTCTTGAATTCCTAATTTGATTAGTTTAAAATATTGTTTGATCTTTGAGTACACTCTCAAAAATACACACAGGAGTTTTATATGTTCTGAATCATGCCTTTCTGTCACTTTTATGCATATCTGACAATCTGGTTTTATATAAGCACAACAATATTTGTTGCTCCATTGTCTTTTAGCACTTACTGTTGTATGAGGTATTTAATATTAAAAAGCTGTGGACCTTTCATGGGCAAAAATTTTTTTAAATACATATATTCTGTTTATGGTCTCGATATTTTCAGAAATGTATTCCTCTTTTCATCAAATGTTTTCACTTTTGGTTAATGCTTCGATATCTTTCAGTCTCCCGTGTTGTTATCTATCTGGTTTTGTTTTTAGCCTTGAATTGGAAGAGGTTTTCCATGAAAAAAGATCTCACGTTTGCTGCAAACTGGAGAAATGGAATTACATTATTCCTTTTCAATGTCTTTCTCAACATATCACATTTAGCAATATAAAATAGCTCATATTAATGAATACAGCCCAATTTTAATGCATAAGCATCAATAATCTACTTCAAGGCTGCTAGATAAAGGGAAGAATCTTCTTTGAATCATATGGTTAGGTATGCTAAGTTAATGGCACTGATGTTTTGGGGATCAATTCTAGTGCCTGAGAGGCTGCACCCACATCTGCCCTGGTTCCCAGGACTTTTCCTGTCTCCTCCTTGTATTCAATTTCCTCCCTAACTAATCATCTTGATTTCAGCTCATTTCTCCTTCTTTTTCTTCTGTTGTATCCTGGAAGGCCAATTCTTGGAAGAAGAAGTAAAAGGTTTTTTTTCCCTGGTTCATAAAATTCTTTCAACATAGTGAAAGCCAAATTAATAACTTTTCCTGTTTAGTGTATTGATGTGTCCTAAAGTAGTGACAAAGAACAGAGCAGAGTTGATGTCTTTGCCCATTTCCATTAAGGATACCTGTCTTGATCTGCTTCACAGGATGGAACACAGGGCACAATCTAGGGAAGTGTTTCACAATTCACACTGTCCACAGTGGAGGCAGAATAAGCATCCCAATTAATGAAATATCCTTCTAATTAGTTCTCAGTGCAAATGTCAGTTTTTCACCAATTTCATGGGAAAATTGGAAGGAGGTTCCAATTTTCATTTATTTTACAACCACATTAGCTTAGAAAGACTTCCTATGCCTTTTCCAAGTCACCAAAAAAAGTAACAAAACAAGCAATAAGAGATAATTTATGTCTTTTCATGTGTAATATAGATACCTACTTTTTCTTATCTTCTTTAGGATTTCCCACACATTATTGGGAGTAATGTGAAGTTCCAAAACCAGGATTCCCGCCTTTGCCTTTATACAATACAGCTCCCAGATTTACTGATTTTAGTCACCTTGTTCTCTGACACCACTTTCTTCTATTACAGCTCCAGATTTACCCAGCTTCTATTTCCAAACATCATAATGGTACCTCAGACCATCTTCAGTCTTCAAAACAAAGACTTTCAGTTAGGGGCTGGAGGGAGAGGAAGGGGGAGTTTACTGCTTGTTCAAAGGGTATCAAGTTTTAGTCATATAGGATCAGGACATTCTGGGTATCTGTTACACAACAATGTGCATATGATTGACAATTTGGATTATGTACTTGGAAAATATTGGTAGAGTGAATTTTATGTGTTTTTTTGTTTGCCACTATTAATAAAATGATCAGTTAAATAACCTTACTCAATTCATTGATGAATCAGATCTTGTTACTCAAAATACATCCTTAAAAATCTAATGCTTGCTCTTGATGCTAAGCAAAATAATCCTTCCAAATATATACAATGATATCTTCAAGAGAAAATTGGGTGAATAAAATCAACTACAGATTTTTCACAGGTTCTTTGTGATGACTATAAAATATATGGCTTTATTTACTGCTTTCAATACTGGTCAGTTACACCTTCCTTCAAAATCTAGGTTAGTTCCTACTTCCAAACTCTTTACAGAATTTTCTTTTGTGCTTATGTACTTAGAATATTTGTTTATATCAGTTGTTTGGCAGTTAGGTACCTAAGTCTTTATGATATCTCTTACGTTGTAACATGTTGAAATAGATCAATAATTTAAAACTTTAATATTTTATCATAAAATTTTGCATTAATTGGATTTTTTTAAACATTGCATTAAAATATCATTTACCTCAATTGCTTAATATTTTGACATCCCCTTAAAAATTTTCCCCAAGACAAGTGCCTGGTTGTCTCATCATAGGCCCAGTCTTAAAAACTCATTAAACTGATATCTTTAAAAAAATGTCTGCTAATTCTGCTCTTTTGGCTATGTATCTGATTGAAAACTGAATCTTGCATCTGAACCTAAATCCTTCTGTTGATGGTATATTCCAAGATCCCAAGGTCTTGGTGTGTGAGTCTTTAACCTGAATCTCAACCATCTGCTTATTCCTTGAGCACCATTTGCCATTCTGAGTTTACGTGTTGGATATTCCCTACTGATGGTCCACCTCTAAAACATGACCTGACAATTCCCATCCACTGCTTAACCTTATCACTACAGTGTGCAAGCCCCTGATCTCTGGATCTATGTGCAAAGCCTGTGCCTACCTGCTGGCCGTCTCTAAGCTGTTTCAAAGTTCTCAGCATGCACCCTCAATTCTTAAGTGAACGCATTCTGTCAAGTCCTGTTTTGACCAGTAGAAAGTGAGTAATTTCATGGGAGTCCATAGAAGAAAGAGCTCCAAGAACGTTGTGGTTCAACAGTGCCAAATGCTACACTAAAGCTGCAGTGACAGAAAATTCAGAAAAGACCATTGATTTTATTATTGTGGTTTTTCTTGGATTTCATAGACTAAATAATTTTATTTTGTTCAATTCAGCACATATTTATTAAAGGCTAACATGTTAGGCACTGCTCATGTTTATCACATAGCTTAAAGTAATACAAAATAAGTATCACCCTGGTTTTCACCTTTCCCCTCTGATCTTTAACATGATTTGGAGAGAATTACTAATAAGACCTTGGTAATCATTAAGAGAAAATTTTCAGTATAGTGGTTAAGGAAAGTGAAAAGTGAATGATGATAAAGTAGGGTTGACAGGTAGATTTTTTTTCAAGAAATGTAGTTGTAAGAGGAAAAGAGTGATTGTTTTAAGAAGAAAAGTTTTATCTGTTTGTTTATTATTTTGGTGGTTACTACTTTTTATTTGTCCATATATAGTATATGTAAGAGTATGTTTTCTGATAAGAAGGGAGAATATAGCTGACAGGAAGATGCTGGAAGATGTAAGTGACAGAAAAAAAAAAGATGAATCAAAATCTTAGAAGAAGAGAAATAGTATTTATCAGTTGTATGTGAAAATATTAATTTCAACAGAGACTTGGTCCTTCGTTCCACCAAGAAAGAAGCAAATAAACATGAAGAAAAGGAGTATTTTTGTTTGTTCATTTGAGCTCTAAGGAATAATTTGGGACATTTGTTGAATGGCCTTGATTTTTTTTTAGCCATACCATTGATGATTTGATATCCAAATGCTGAAGGCTGTGGAGGTAGGACTCAAAGCTATCAACAGGCAGAGACAATTTTGAGAGAAATATTTCAGGGAGTATGATAGGAAAGGAATGCATATGATGTTTGGCAAGGACAATTAGGATCCTATTCATTCCAGGTAGCATGAATTCATAGCAGACCCCATCAATGATTTTGCCCATCAACCCAGAAACAATGTGATCAGTTGAACATGTCATTACCATCTCATTATAACTATTGCCTCAAAGAAAATTTAAGCTTCTTGAGTGCAGAAGCCATATCATAGCATTTTTACTTTCAAATTTTCCATTACACTTAACATTTTGCAGATGCACACTATACACAATAATTTGTTGACAATTCATTGTTAATGAGTCCTTTTCCTAAACTTCAAACATGGTTTTCATTACCTAGAATCTTATTATCATGCTAGTCCTGATGCAGAAGTATATGTTTAAATCTCTGGTACCCAAAGGCTCAAGACAATCATACCCCAAAATGCTGCAGTGGTACTTTGTAGTGATACATTCCCAATTATGTTTTTTAAAAAGCTACCAGATATGTAAGAGAGAAAATGAGCATTGATTGCATAAAGACCTCGCCAATTCTTATTAACTATTTACAGTAAATAATAATTATACAGGAAAAACTCAAGTTACTTTAAGGATTATGCATTATATTGTGAAATGTTTATTAAATAATTACAGAGCATTGGTGTCTGTGTACAGCTTTCTATTATATGAATGGCTTATGAAACAGTTACTACTGCTCCCAAATCACCCTAAACACATTTACATTATTTTAAGGTGCATATTTTGATTATGAAATATTCACTGTAAATAAATATACTATTTGTAATACAATAGAAACTTCTTATATTCCAATACACACCTTTAAGTTGCTAAGTGTTTTAAGAGGCTTCTAAAGTACTGAAGAATGAATAGGCTTATGTGAGAGTAGTGGATTTAAAACATGCAACAGCTTTATAATTCATTTTTTTAAATAAGTTCATAAAAGACATAAATGCACAAATTATAAGGAGTTGAAGTACAAGTTTTATTTCTAACTTTTTATTGAAGTATAGTTGACATAATATTTTATTAGTTTCAGATTTTTTAAATACCTCAGCCCCTATCCCATTGTCAGAATGTCCTGAAATCCATTTTTCAAAGCTTATGCAGACATCCCTTGTATAATCAGGTAAGAGAGGAGCCTTACCTTAGGCTGGAGACCCATCCACTCAGCTTTGCCCCAGCATTTCCCAACCAGAGCAGCTCTGGAGCTGATATTCCCAAACCCTTTGGGCTCCAAAGAAATAATCTAGAATCCTCCATCTTGGATGATGTGCAAGTTGTGAGTCCTTATAATAACTATTTCATGGCCTTTCTGGAGAGATCCCTGTCAAGAAAAACATGAATTTTGAAAATGTGATTATGTTACCAAATATTGGCCAAATTTAAAGGATTGTATGGTGGCTATTTGGTAACATGGACAATATTATTCAGATAACAGAATTTTGCTGCCATAACTTCAATATCCCATCTATCTTCATGATATATTGGATACTGAATTCTTCTTTCAAGGTCTATGCAATTAACCTAGGGAGGACTCTTCACCAAAGAATAAACATTTCTAGCCTACAGCTCTGGATTTCTTAATCTTTAGCAACTCAGCAGAGTTTGCCATTTTACATATTTACATAGTACATTTACATTTTACATATTGCTGTGCATCACAATGTGGTCCTTAACAGGTCTCATTTGGGTTTATTGATGAGAAGTTGCTAAGAATGCAGTGTATTCTTTTATCACCAGGGAGCTCTTATTACACTAGTCTTGTGATGCCAGAGCTTGGAGGTTGATGTGCCTAAATTGTTAAAAATAGAAGTTGGAAAGTTGGAATTGAAGTGAATATGCTAAAAGAGCTGTCATGATAGCAAAGTTATTTTCATTAGCTTTAGTTTCAGAAATATCATATAGATTCACATAATTAGTCTGGATGCAACCAACCACATGTAAATTATGAACATTATCTGTTTCTCTTAACAATAACAGTAATTTTGTACCTGTAATGAAACTAAAACAATTTTCTTATTGATTAATTGAAGGCTGAATAACTGTGAATGAAACTATTTTTATAGTTTTATGCATTATGTAACCACTCAAACACTGATATTTTTCTTTTCTAACTTTAACAATCACATAAAGTCATGATACACAGAAACTTGAAAATGTATTTTGGAGGTTAACAAAGAGGCCCTAGGTGATAGCTCTAGGTTCTAGGAGGAGGAAATACAAGTATGCTCAAATTAAAAGTGTTTAGAAAAAGAAAAATCGCTTGTAAACATGGAAATTGCCTAGCAACAGAAAGGGTGAGAGATTGAATTTAAAGTCATATGTAGCTCTGCCTGGGAGAAATAAAAGAAGGCCTAAAAGAAGAAGTCTAGCTTGGGGAGTTTGGTAATACTGAAGCAACAATAACACACGTACTCTGCCATGTACTAGGTAAAAGATTTTTGTTCATTAAATTGTTCAATAAAGAGGTGGTGAGAACTTGCATCAATTTTAAAGTCTCATTAGGTATTTGCTAAATAAATAAGGTGTTGGGAGGAAGAGAAGGAGAAAAGAGAATGGCAGGAGATGGCTGGCATTCCAAGCAGGGAGCAGTATAAGCAAAAGCTAGGAGGTATGAGAGAAGCTGGCACACTGAGGCAATTGTGAACCCTTACCTGTGGCTAGAGAATAGGTTTCCAGAGGAAGCAATGAGAAATGACAGGCTTTCCTCGCCATGCTAGGTTTAGGTTTTATCCTGAAGGCAATACAAAGTTATTGAGATATTATAGGCCGGGAAGTCCTATATCAGTTTTATTTTAGGAGGATCATTATGAAAGAAAGAATTGACAAGAAAGCAAAGATGAAGGAAAGGATGAGTAGTTGAGCTGTTCTTGCAGCAAGTAATAAAGATATAATGCAGACATGAGTGGCAAGAGTTTATTAGTAAAGTTGGACTGGGGAGATGTAGGATGGCAAAATTTGCAAATTCAATGTTCCAACCAGATAGAGAAGATAAGATAGCTGGGGAGGTCGAAGATTATTCCCACATTTCTTGTTTGGCAAGTAATAATACCTGTGATTTAAAGATTGCTTACTCTCTGTCAGGCATAGATCAAGGGATTACATGAATTAATTAATTCATGTAATCATCCCAACAAATTTATAAAGCACATATTTCATTATCATTTTATAAAGGAGAATAGTGAGGCACAGAGAGGTTAAGTAATTTCCCATAGGTAATAAGTGGCAGAAATGGGTTTTGGACACATTCCATTTAAGTTCAAAGCCCATCTATTTTTTTTTATTAAGGTATTATTGATATACACTCTTATGAAGGTTTCACATAAAAAAACAATGTGGTTACTACATTCACCCATATTATTGTGTCCCCCCATACGCCATTGCAGTCACTGTCCATCAGTGTAGTAAGATGCCGCAGAGTCACTATTTGCCTCTTCTGTGCTACACTGTCTTCCGCATGATCCCCCCCACACCATGTGTGCCAATCATAATACCCCTTAATCCCCTTCTTCCTCCCTCCCCACCCGCCCTCCCCCACTTCTCCCCTTTGGTAACTGCTAGTCCCTTCTTGGAGTCTGTGAGTCTGCTGCTGTTTTGTTCCTTCAGTTTTGCTTTGTTGTTATACTCCACAAATGAGGGAAATCATTTGTTACTTGTCTTTCCCCACCTGGCTTATTTCACTGAGCATAATATCCTCCAGCTCCATCCATGTTGTTGCAAATGGTAGGATATGTTTCTTTCTTATGGCTGAATAGTATTCTATTGTGTATATGTACCAAATCTTCTTTATCCATTCATCTACTGATGGACACTTAAGTTTCTTCCATATCTTGACCATTGTAAATAGTGCTTCAATAAAGATAGGGGTGCATATATCTTTTTGAATCTGTGAAATTATATTCTTTGGGTAAATTTATAGGAGTGGAATTCCATGGTCAAATGGTATTTCTATTTTTAATTTTTTGAGGAACCTCCATATTGCTTTCCACAATGGTTGAACTAGCTTACATTCCCACCAGCAGTGTAGGAGAGTTCCCCTTTCCCCACATCCTCACCAGCATTTCTTGTTCCTTAGTCTTTTCGATACTGGCCATCCTAACTGGTGTGAGTTGATATCTCATTGTGGTTTTAATTTGCATTTCCCTGATAATGTGGAGCATCTTTTCATGTGCCCGTTGGCCATCTGAATTTCTTCTTTGAAGAATTGTCTGTTCATATCCTATGCCCATTTTTTACTCGGGTTATTTGCTTTTTGTTTGTTGAGGCATGTGATTTCTTTATATATTTTTGGATGTTAACCCCTTGTTGGATATATCATTTACAAATATATTCTGCCATACTTAGGAGGCCTTTTTGTTCTGTTGATGGTGTCCTTTGCTGTACAGAAGCTTTTAAGTTTGATGTAGTCCAAAATTCCTTCTTATATACTGTATTGCAAATCATTATAGGACAAGTGTGCTTCATATGCCATGACAGAGAATAAAAGTGGAATATTTCTAGGTAAAAGAATGAAATCATAAGGATATTTACCTGCTGGTGAGCATTCCAACAGGAATTTGAAAACATAGGTCCAAAAGTTATATGTAAGCTAGAAACAGAAAGAGACAGATGATAAAGTTGGTACTTTATTTATTGTTTTATGATCACTTTCTTCTATGCATGTATCCTTACATTTCTTTATCCAGATATTCAATCATTTGATGGGTGAGCATTAAATGTCTGCTGTATGCAGGTACTGTTCCTGGTTCTAGGGACATGGTGATGTAAATACAAGACAACATCCCTGTTCTTGATAAAGTTAAATTCTAGTTGAAGGGAACAAAAGGAGTAAGTGTACAAAATCATTTCATTTAGTTTACAGGCCCATGAATGAAATGAAACAAAGAGGTGTGATAGTGACTAAGCAGAGCAAAGTACAGACCTGGTATTAACTGGTAAGAAAAGGCCTCACAGAAATGTAATATCTGAGATAGTACTACATGAAGGGCAAGGGAGAGCCAGTGATGGGAAGATTCTAGGCAAAGCATAAAATTAAATTTCTCCTATCTATCAGAAACTTCTTCCTCTAGCTACTGCCCTACCTCCTCCCTTTTCACAGAAAAATTCCTTTTAGCATTGTCTAAATTTGAAGTATCCATTTTACCTCCCACTCGTTAGTCAAATCACTATCATTTGGTGCTAATGACTTCGTGTAAACTATTCTTGCCACAGTCACTGATGATATCTTCATCCTTACACCAAATGGATGCTTTTCAGTTGTTACCCTTCTCAATCTCTGGGTAGAATTTAAAATGTTTAATATCTTTCTTTACAAAACCTCATTTTTCTTAGTTTCTATAGCATATAGATCATAGATTTTGAGAATCCATACTCTGTAATTTGCTTTTTACATATATATATTTTTGTATATATATATCTTTTTCTTAGTTTGTATAGCATCCAGATCATAGATTTTGAGAATCCATATTCTGTAATTTCCTTTTTACATATATATACATATATATCATCCCCTTCAGTCTGTGTAACATGCTTCCCTTCCTTCAAATATCTCTTAAGTGTTGATGCCAACATTCCTCTCTTTTCTTCTTTCTGCACACTCACCAGTTGGGTGCTATCAGTCACTGTTGTGGGTTTAATTACCCTACTTTTATATAAATCCCCAACTGAGCCCCATGAGAGCTCTTGAGATCTAGATTCATGTATCTAACTAGAGGTTACCATTCGGATTTCTCACAGGTCCTTCAAAATCATTTTGTTTACTTCCAGTGTCAGCTTCCAGTGCAAACACACTACAGCCTATGTCCTCCCCTGATTAGGACTGTAAACCCTGGACAGAATATGGAAAGGAACAAACTGAGAACATGAAAACTAAGTAGTAACAAGAAGGTTGGGAAGGGAAGACAAAACTTGAAAGACAACAAAATTGGTGGTGAGTTTCCCAGTCATTTTTCCTACTGTAATTTTCAACTTTGATATGAAGTGAGTCCCTTTGTTAAATCGCACTACCCCAAGAAAAACAGTGGTGTGGGTACCTACAATCCAGAGAGAAAAATCAACTCTTCTGGCCAAAGGAATCAAGAAAACGATTCCCTAAGAGAACATTTTTTTTTCCACTCCTTTTCCTGCCCTCAAGGCAGCCCTAGTTCCATACAGCTGTACCAGAGTGCAGAGACTAAATGCAGAAATAAGCCAATATTTCTGGCTAGACAAAGTAGAAAAATGGACCCCTGGAAGATGGAGAATATAGCGGAAATAAAAAAGAAGAGAGAGCTAAAGAAGTTCATCCACTAATTCAGCACATAACAACCCAAGCCTTGGGCTTAAAAGTGCACTGTCTTGAACTGCACATGCATGGACCAGACTCAGAAAAACACAGCATAGGTTTTGAGGCCTGAACTATTATGTAAATTACAGACCACGTCTTACATTAACCTCAGGATGATACATGCATGATGCAGAGCTATAAAGCACAGCAGTGGATTTGAAAACTGAACTTGACATTGGAACCACTGCACACAGAGGGTGGAATTAAGCTTGTATTCTAAATGAACCTGGGTTTATTGATGGCACGTGCGCGCATACACACACACAGTCACATACACACACCAACATTCTCCAGATGATTTCAATAGAACATAAATCCCACAACATGATATAAAAATATCCAGGACACAATACAAATAAGTAGAAAAATATTATGAATTGAAGAGAAAAGATATAAATAGATACCAAAAGCAGAAAATTTCAAAGACTATAAAATTAGTTATTTTATCATGCTTTATAAGGTAAAGATGAAAGTTCTGAAAATATGTATGTTTTCACCAAGAGAGACAGAGAGAGGCTATAAAAAGAAAAACCAAATAAGAGTTAAATAACTGAAAGTATAATATTTAAAATAAAATTTCAATGGGTTCAAAAATAGGAGGTAGCAGATTAAATAATCAAGATAGAATAATAGAAAGTAGCCATTCTGAAAAGCAGAAACAAAAAACCGATTTTAAAAAACTCAGGGAACTATGGAACAATATCAAACATTCTAGCATTTGAGTCACTGAGGAAAGTTGAGATAGGTGCAGAAAAAAATATTGAGAAATAATGGCTGAAAACTTAATTTGGTAAGATACATACATGTACAGATTCAAAAGCTCAGCTAGTCCTCAAGAGGATAAAGTTAAGGAATATCATGATCAGAATCATCAAAGTGAAACTGCCAAGAAGCAAATATAAAAATTAAATACTGAAATAAGGCAGAAAAAAATGACACATTACATATAGGGGACCTGCAATTTGAGTACATTGAGATTTCTACCAAAAAAAATGAGGGTAAAAGACAGAAGAACACTATTCCTTTTTTTTTAATTGAAGTATTGACATAAAATGTGTTAATTTCAGGTTGCAGAACATAGAGATTTGACAATTGTTAACGTTATGAAATTCTCATTATGAAAAGCAGTTGTAGGACTGAAACAAAATAAATGTCAATATAGGATTCTATGCTTATTGAAAATATCTTTCAGGGAAAAGAAAAATGGATATTTTCAGCTGAAAGAAAGCTAAGAGAATTTTTTCCTAACAGAAATGACCTAAAAATAATGCTAATGGAAGTTCTTCAACCAGGAAACCGTACCATCAGGAACCTTAGAATGTAAGGAAGAGCCACAGTAGTGGTATATGTCTGGGTTACTAGAGTAATTACTGTTCTCCTCATAAGTTCTTTAAAGTATAAATGACATTTGAAAGCAAAATATATATTATATGATGTTTTCAATATATATATAGATATAATACATATGATATATGACATAAGGGACTGTTTAGTTTTAAGATTTTTATATTTTAATTGATGTGGTAAAATATTTAACTCAGCAGATACTATAAAAATTAAATATGCATTTTGTATTTCTCAGAAAAGGTATTAAAAACAATAGAAAAATACAAAAGACAAATTAAGGTAAGTTAAAATTAAATTCTAGGAAACATTCAAATAATCCAAAAGAAGATAGGAAATTAGGAAAGAAGAACAAAAAATAAGAGAGAGGACAACATAAAACAAAAATTAAATAGTGAACCAAAATTCAACTATATAAATAACTACATTAAAAGCAAATAGTCTAAAATACACTAATTAAATAGCAAAGATTGTCAGATCACGTAAAATAACAAGACCCAATGACTTACTACCTTAAAAATTAAATTAAAATGCTATAAGGAAATTAAAGGTAAAAGCATGGGAAAAATATGCAAGCAATAATCAAAAGAAGACTGTGGTAGCTATGAGTAGCTATATTAGCTGCAGAAAAACTCAATTTTAAAAGAAGGAAACTCATCGAGATAAACAGTGTTATTTCATAATGAGAAAGGGGTAAATTCACACTAGAGACATAATTCCAAATGCTTTACACAGAAGTTCAAAACACATTAAACAAACTGATAAATCTGAGATAAAGTAAATATACCCACAATTACACATGGAGTCTTCAACATTCCTCTCTTCAGAATCAATAGCTCAATACAACTAAAATAAGGTTATAGAAGAGCTGAATAACATCATTAACCTAGTTTATCCTATTTATCTGTAGTGCTATACCTAACAATAGCAGAATACACATTCATTGTATATAGAATACTCACCAGGTGGATATGATAAGCAAATCTTATCAAATTTAAAAGGATTAAAATTTTACAAACAATGCTTTCAAACCATAAAGAATCAAACTAGGAATTAATAACATAAAATACCTAAATATTAGAAATTAAACTTACACTGAAAATTAAAGTCAAAATATTGGAAATTAAACCACATGCAGCTAAAGTTTTCATTTATTTAAAACATTAATTTCTGAACCTTCACAGAACATCTGAGTGAAATACCCATTCCTGCTGCCTTACTTTGTCTGGCTAATGCCTATTTATATAAGAGGTATCAGTTTAAGCCTCATTTTCTCAAGACATCTTCTTTGGTGGTCATGGAATGAAAGATGTGCCACATTTCTATTTCCTCTGAGGTACTTCCTCACAATGTGTACCTACAATGTTCCTCAACATTTTAATCAAATGTTACTGAGCCTCGTCAGACCATCCTGTTCTAATTTAGTGGCCAATCTCAGTTTAGTGTAACATCATAAACAATAACAGAAAAATAAAATAAGACAGCCAAAATCTGATACAAATTATCATTTTCCTGGTGACTAGTCCCAGCAAACAAAACCTCCTTCTGCTATACAGACTGGAATAAATGAGACCTTAATCAGTTATGGTTTATTATTACTTTCTTTTCACGTGAGTTTCATACTTGATCTCCCTATAACACACTAAGCTGCATGAGGAAGAAGACATCTATCTGGCTCACCCTTTTCCCAGGTCCTGCCTGGAATGCCCAATGTCAGTTATTGATAGTTGTTAGTGATCTGGGCCACTAGGGTTCTGGGATAACTTAGAAGAACCAAGAGAACTCCAGGTTACAGGATCTTTGGAGAGAGTTTTTTTTACATTGCTGAACACCAGAGAAACTTAAATAAAAATAAAATAAAATACATAGCTCTAAAACAGTCATACATATTATAACTTTGTCATAAAGCCACTTTCTCATTGTAAACCCTTAGTATCTTGTAACATTCCATTCAGTAGTTTAAATGTTTGTTTTTCATCTCCTTGCTCTTTATTAATAAAGTATTTCCAGAAGGCAAAACGTTCCTTATGTCCTCATTCTATATCTACACCAAATATAACTGATGCCTAGCAAAGAAGTGTCCAACTGAGAACAAACTGCACCAGCAAAGGTATTATGTGAGCAGAGACATTTCACTACAGGAAGATCCAGACTTCACCCTTGAATGTGTATGGAAGGGAGTGCCTTCAGATTACTCCACCTTAACAAACATGATGCTCAGGTGGTTCAGTTAATGATAACTTCATAACCAATGAAGCCTCACCAGTGTATTCTGTGAAAATAGTGACAATTTATACATGAAAAAATGAGTGAATAAGATTTTTCTTTTAAATATTTTAAAGGTCTTCACTGACTGAGATATGGGAAACATACTGTTAGTCAATAGCAGAACTAACATCAGCAAAGAAAAATGATTTATCCAATATGACACAACCATACTGTATCATTTTAATGTAGGTATTATAAATCACTTTTTTCTTCAGCATTAATATATTTATTCAATTGATGCATTTTGAAATTTAATGTAAACTTTAAATATTCCTTAGGAAATATGTAAATATTATCTCTCTGTTCCTGTACCTCACCTCCGTATAATTATATACCATCATTTGCTGATGAGGGGGGTTCCAAAAATATCCCTGAAATAACAGGTGAATATTCAATACAGTTTGTGAATGTTGCATTCATATCATTTCAAACAAGAATGTGATTAATGTGGCTTAGGATCCTCAGATAATTTATTGAGTTGCTTGTTGATTACAATCTGTGATACTTTCCTTCTTCTGTGTAGATATTGATTTGATAAATAAAGTGGGGATAATTTTTCTTCTGGAATGGTGACATTAATGGCCATTGAATTCTCACTGACAACAGTAGTGAACCATGTTTATTGGAACACCAGTAATTATTTCAGTTATTTTTCTCCTCTTCTCTTTGTTCTTCCCTTTTTCTTCTCCTCCGTATGATTTTGATCTTTTTAGGAGACTGGAAAACCTATAGGAAGGTAAGCTAGGATTTCACCCTTTCTTTGAAAGGCAAGATTTTTTAAAAAGGAAATGAAGATTTATGTAATTATGTGCATGTGTGCATATGCATGTGTGTATGTATATGCACATAACATGTCAACAGTTTACTGAAAGCAAATTTTATATGGGCACTTCACTGGAGGCCTTGGGTTATAGTAGACATGGTACAAACTGTGGAATCAAATGTGTTCAAACATCAATACTGACTGCTTCTAAAGGTGAGACCTTGAGAGACATTTTTTTCTGAGCTTTAATTCAGTAATAAATTAATGATAATCATAACTTCTCTGCAGAGTAGATTGAGGTATTAAGATAGTAACTATAAAGCACTTAGTTTAATATCCTGTATAGTAGACACTGACATCTCTAGGATAAGTTATTATTGTAATATATCTCAAGAGATTTTTAATTCAACAGAGAATTAAAGTCATTCATTCAGTCAAGAAACATTTATTATAATCTGTAGTATTGCAAACTACTTAGAGATACAAAGATAAAAATGCCATAGGTCCTAGCTTCACAGGGCTTACGTTCTAGGGAATGGAATGCTCAGTGACAACAAAAGATATAATTCTACAATAGATAAACAGTGGTGTGAGATAGTGATTGAAATCTACTTGTCCAGAGGTGTTTGTTTTTGATTTGCTGTTCTTTTATAATAGTGCAGAAAATTAGAGTGGAGATGGTCTTCCCTTGAATTATACAGAAAAAAGTCAAGAAGACCTCTTTCTAGGCATGAGAGGCTCTCGGTCCAAAGGGGCAAGAGTGGTTTGCTGCTGTGGAGGTCTCTACTGGAGAAGCACATAAACGGGAAGGGAGCCTGACCTCTCTTCTGTGTAAATATATCGTTCTAGAAGAGAGGTTATCTTCCTGCCTTTCTTTACTTCCCTATCAGTGAGGGTCAGAGGCTAACCTTATTAAAGGTAAGGAATGGAGTCCCCAGGGAATCACTTGTAAAGTTTATTGATGGGGGAACTTTCAAAAGGGGGGAATAATATCTAATTTCCTGGTTTGAAATATGTTTAATCACTGTGTATGTGTGTGGTGGAGGGTGGGAGAGGGGACTTGTATCTTTGATTAAATATTTTATGAAATGAGAATGGCAAAATGATTTCATAAATAGCATACAACTCAGTCTAAGAAAGAATGGTTCACTACATTATAATTCGAAGCGTGTATTAGAAAAATTAAAATAATTTTGTGATGATAACCCCAGTGGATTTAACTTTCTTGTAAGACAGTAATATTTATAACACACTAAGGTAAGTACAAAGATGGAAATATGCAGGGAATATTGTAAAACCATGATGTCAGAGAGGGCTTCTTAAGTTGATTAAAGCCCATTCTAAATTTTAAATATGAGTAGGCATTATACAATCAGATCTGGATTGGGAGAATATTATAGGTTGTTTCTAGGAAGGGATGAACTAAGGAACTGAGGCAACAAACAATATGACAAATTGTGTTGTGTGTTTTACTATGTTTATTGTTCATGATGTGTTTGCTGTTCATCCCAGTAAAGCACAGATAAGAAAAATCAAGCTATTTCTCACACACCCACATACAAGATGGAATTATTTTCTCCCACATGGGTTGAAGCACTTTGCAGTACTCTTACTTATTGCTGAAGATAAATTGAACAGTAATGTTGCTCCATTTTTTTTTTATGATAGGAAGGCTTTTGAGTAGATACCCAATTGGAATGGAAAGTTAGGACATTTTCCAAAATGTTTTTTATACTGCTTTTACTTAGATTGTATAATTATTTTGGTGGTAATGGATGGGGTCTGGTCTTGCACAGAACACCAGTGGAAACGGGAATGCACATAACCGTGTAAGTCATTTATTTGCTGCTGACCATGAGAACAAGTTCGATGTATCTTTTCATATTATTTTGAATACACGACATTTGAGCCCACTAAACACAGAGGTGATGGCACTTTGCTTTGAAGATGTATTAGCAGGTTCCAAACTTATCAAAGTATCAATTCTTTAAAAAATGATTGCTAACTATAGTGTCTTAATGTCATGGTGATAAGCCATGTTGATACACAGTCAAACAAGGGACAAACCACCCTTGACTTGAAAGAGTCAACAGTTGAAGAGTATTTGATTGATCCCAGGAGAAGAGTTGGATACTTTCACCTTCTTAGAAATCTTCTCAACCATCACAGCTTATCACTCCCACCATCAGTGGTGTGTTGACTGAAACAGCAATAACATATTCCCTGCCTGCTACCGAGCCAGTGTGGGGAAATGAGGATGTCTGCTTCCAATGTGTGCTGTTGATCGGAACACTATACAGTGTGCTGGTTGTTTATGCAGTAGTGAAGGTTCTTTCAGATTTTAAGTTCTTATGTAACTTTCCCTCAGCAAACATAATCATTTGATATCTGGGCTAGCTGCGTTCAGCACAGTGCGAAGGACCCTTAAAGATCCATATATATGCATCACTACTTCATATCTGAATATATGGTTAATGGGAAGAAACAATAATAATGCCTATAATTGCTGCAGAAATAAAAAACTACTTTGAAAAATTATCCCATTTTTCCAGGAACACTGTTTCAATGGAATATTGAGAGGGAGTGGGAAGTGAGAGGAAGGAAGGATTCTTTCAATGAAATTTCTCTGCTAAGTAAAATTAAGTTGAATTGGAAATAATTTCATAGTGACTTCTGCCTTTGTGAAAGTAGAATAACACCACTATTATAACACCAGCCTATAAGTAAATACTGACAACAGAAGAGAAAATTTACTGTTTATGAAAGAGGCATGAAAAGACTGCAATTTTGGCTATGTGTTCAGAGTAGAAAATCACATGATCCATACTGCAAGCATACTAAAACCAATGATGTTTCTCTCTAGTGGTTGATTCCACCAAGAGATCCCAAACTTTAAGTTGACAATTTTCCAATCACCATGTTGCCCTCAAAAAAAGCAATTAAAAAAAAATAACACTGTAGGATCCTGAGGAGTTTCAGTTGCTTTTCTCCCAATTATATTAATCAGTGACATGAAAATACATCCACTTTTGAGAGCAAGTATATTTATTTGGCTAAAAGAGATTGCAAAAGAGTTAAAGTACTGTTTATTTTGCAGCTTTATGAAAGAAAAGGAATTTGTCAATATATATCAGAATATTCCTATTCTTGTTAAAAACAGAATAAGCTCAGAATGTTGAAAGTATTATTGGAATTCTGCACAGTCACCTCCATTAGTAAAGCAATTGGAAAATAAAGCTTGCCATTTATTACCTTAAAAAGAATTTTCTCATATCCAATATTCTCTGCATAATATGTTGTCAAAAGCAATTTAGGCACTAGCAAAATTCAAAATTTGTCCTGCATGTGTATTCTGGCTTCCCTGATTAGAGTACAATTTGGTGAATTATAGTTTTGATACTGAATATTATTTATTTAAATAGAGTACATTTAATTTCTTGTTTTCCTCAGACATAAACTGTACTTTAAATGCTATTAATAGATGCTACAAATATTCAGTTTTTCTAATGAGCTTTTGCTAATGAGTTTTACTAATATTTAGTTATTTGCTAATAAATCTACAGATGGGTTCAGCAAACATTTGAGATCATGAATCATTTTTGAAGATATAAGTTGAGAACTTAAAGAAATAGAAGGTGCTTTATCTATTTCTATTAAATTTGCTCTTTAGTATTTAACATAACATAAAATGATCTTTAAACAGATAATTATGATTCAGTGATAGTGTGAGTACTATGCTAAGGTGCTTGGCCTTAATATTTTTAAGAGACAAGGAATGATCTCAGTATTGAATAAGCTGATCTCATCCTTATCAGCATTGGGGAGAGGGAGTAGGTTCAGATTAAATGTGAGAGACTGTTAGCAATTTATTGCAAGTCTGAAAAAACTGTAGGGAGGATCTGCCCTAGGGTAGAAGCTGTGGAAATGGGAAGAAAAGGACAGATGTAAGAATATGTGGGTAAAGTCAGCAGCATCAATAGGAGCTGAAGTTTGATTACATGGCGTAAAAGACCATGCTGGGGTTCCCATCTTGAGTGACTTGAAGTAAGATATTCAGGGAGAATTCTTGAGCTTGTGTGCATTAGCACAGCTCGTGGGAATGCTGGTGTCAGACTCCGAGAATCATTATAGCAGTTGAGACTATCCCTTTAAAGATATAGTAACTGGCTTAAAATTGATAGATGAAGAAGGTATGTTTTTTAAAAAAGTATGCATTTATTAAAGCATAATTATCTCCCATGGAAAGCAGAAGAAATCTAGAAATTAGGGTGGTAAGTGATGGGAACAAGCACAGGTATAAACAAATGCATTAAAAGGCTTATTCTTTTAATTTAAAAAATACAAGTAAAATTTTTAAATGTGTTATACATTTATTCTGGAAAATTAGTTTCAAGCACAAGCTGACTTCATAAGGCTTCTACCCACATGTGCACTTATATCTAAATTGCATATCAAGTTCAGAGCTTAGAAACACCACTGAGATCTCCTTCAAGGGGTTTCTGAATAGTGCTGTTACTTATCTACTCAGTCACTGCTGCCAGATTATCAGAAAACCTACATTTGAGCAGCTGGGCAGGAGCAGAAAAGAACCCAGCTGTCCTTACAGTGCCAATTATTAAATGGGAAAAAGAGTTGGAAGCTTAAGTTATTTGAGAAATGTAAAACATGCACACTATTTAAACCTCAACCTATTTTTCCCTGTGGTACATGAGTTAACCACATGCAGTTACAAATGATCTTCAGAATTAATTATATGGCACTGTGGGTGTGCATTGTTCCTAGTAAGGCATGTGGCTTTGATCCCTACATGGGTGTGCATCATGAAGCCTAACACAGGGGTACTTGCTGTTAATTTAGAATTTATGCCCTACTTATTTGCAGAAAAAATTTGATTGCTGGGGAAAACAATAGAACACAATATTAAAATAGAAACACACGCACATGTTCAAATAAATATCACAGCCATAGAAACATAAATATTATGATTCATGTGAGATGACTGAATCATCACAAGAGTCTCCATGAAGGCTCAGCACAGGTGCAGGGGGGTTTATACTGTGTCCTGAGAAAAGAAAAGTCAGAAATACTGATCCCTATCTTCTCAGATTTTCTGGTCTCTAGTGAACCTAATCCTGACAGCACTGTCATTATTACAACCAGTAATGTAAAAGTTACTAGTGTGGAAATTATTTCATTATTTTGAGAACACACTAACTATATTTTATATACTTTTATAAGTGCAGAGAACATTGTAATATGAGAGTATATAACTGATAAAATGAATGAACTGAAGGAGAGAGTAGAAGATGGCAGCATGAGTAGGGTGGTGAAAATTTCCTAAAACCATATATATTTTGAAAATACAGCAAATACAACTATTCCTGAAAGAGATACTAGAAGATACAGTACAACAGCCAGGATACATCTACATATGCAAGAATTGAGCATCCCACGAAAAGGGTAAGGTACAAAGCCATGACCCAGCGGGACCCGAGCACTCCCTCCACCCTCCTCACTGGTGGAGGAAAAGAATCAGAGTGGAGAGGGAGTGGAAGCACGGGACTGCTAAATAACCAGCCCTAGTAATCTGCACCAGGAGCACAGACACACATTGCATGGTGTACAAGATACTAAAGAAGTGGAAAAGTAAAATCTGAGATGGAGACTGTGAACAGGTCCCCACAGCTGGCTCCCATGGGACAAAAGTCTTAAAGGGACAAGGGTGTAACAGGTTGACAAAATTGTCCTGGCACTCTCAGTCCAGCAGGCTGGGAATCTTAAGGAACTTCAGGTGGCCTAACCCCCTGGATGGCAACACAGCTCTGCAACCCCTCATGGTGATAATTAGCCTGCTATTTATTAGCCCCCACTGGCACTGCAAGCAAACTGGCTGACCCGCCATTGCTGCAGACTGTCCAGGGAGCAGCGCTGCCCGCAGCAACCACACACAGTCTTCTCCAAGCATTCAGCTAACTGGGATAGACCCAGAGGATGTCCCCAGTGCGCAGCCGGCCGGCACAGGCAGAGGAAGCAGGGGAAAAGTCCAGAAGGCACAAAGGGCGCCGTTCTCACAGGAGAACACACACTGTTGGTCCGAGAACCACCCGCCCATGGCAGCTCAGTGGATGAACCCAGAGACTGCTCCCTGTGTATGGGTAACAGGCACAGGCAGCAGAGAAGGGCAAGGTGGCCAGCAAGCAGGAAGGGACTTTGTTCTTCCAGCTGACACATGCACCACTCACCAGTGATCACTTCTATCGCCATGAAAAGGCTGAAGAAAAAAGAATTCAAAATAAAAGTCATAACCTTGCTGATGGAGCTGCAGAGAAATATGCAAGAGCTAAGGGATGAAGTCAGGAGGGAGATAACAGAAATGAAACAATCTATAGAAGGACTTAAGATCAGACTGGATGAGGTGTAAGAGACTGTTAATGGAATAAAAATCAGAGAACAGGAATACAGAGAAGAAGAGGCAGAGACACATAAAAGGATCTCTAGGAATGAAAGAATATTAAGAGAACGGTGTGACCAATACAAACGGAATAATATTTGCATAATAGGGGTACCAGAAGAAGAGAGATAAAAAGGGGTAGAAAGTGTCTTTGAAGAAATAATTGCTGTAAACTTCCCGATGATGGGGAAGGACAAAATCTCTCAGACCATGGAAGCCCACAGATCTCTCCACACAAGGGACCCAAGGAGGACAACACCAAGACATATAATAATAAAAATGGCAAAAATCAAAGACAAGGACAGGGTATTAAAGGCAGCCAGAGAGAGAAAAAGATCACCTACAAAGGAAAACCCATTAGGCTATCATCAGATTTCTTAACAGAAACCTTACAGGCCAGAAGAGAATGGCATGATATATTTAATGCAATGAAACAGAAGGGCCTTGAACCAAGAATACTGTATCCAGCAAGATTATCATTCAAATTTGAAGGAGGAATTAAATAATTTACAGATAAGCAAAAGCTGAGGGAATTTGCCTTCCACAAACCACCTCTACAGGCTATTTTAAAGGGATTGCTCTATAGGGTATTTTGAAGGAAGTACTCCTAAGGCGAAATAGATATCACCAGAGAAAATAAAATCACAGCAAAGAAACAAATCAACCAAATACTAAATAAGGCAAAAAATAAAATCAGCTATCCACAAAAGCAGTCAAGGGAAACACAAAAGAGTACAGAATTAAACACCTAACATATAAAGAATGGTGGAGGAAGAATAAGAAGGGAGAGAAATAAAGAACCATCAGACTGTGTTTATAACAGCATAATGAGTAATTTAGTTAGATGGTTATATAGTAAAGAAGCTACCCTTGAGCCTTTGGTAACTACAAATCCAAAGCCTGCATTGACAATAAGTACATATCTATCAATAATCACCCTAAATGTAAATGGACTAAAGGCACAAATCAAAAGATACAGAGTAATATAAAGGATAAAAAGCAATAGTCATCAATATGCTGCCTACAAGAAACACATCTTAAACCCAAAGACAAACACAGACTAAAAGTGAAGGGATGGAGAAAGATATTTCATACAAACAATAGGGAGAAAAAAACAGGAGTTGCAGTACTTGTATCAAACAAAATAGACTTCTGAACAAAGAAAGTAAGAAGAGACAAATAAGGACATTACATAATGATAATGGGGTCAGTCCAACAAGAGGATATAACCATTTTAAATATCTATGCACCCAACACAGGAGCACTGACATATGTGAAATAAATACTACGGAATTAAAGGAGGAAAGAGACAGCAATTCATTCATTTTAGGAGACTTCAACACACTACTCACTACAAAAGACAGAACAACCAGACAGAAAATAAGTAAGGACACTGAGGCACTGAACAACACACTAGAACAGCTGGACCTAAGAGACATCTACAGAACTCTACACCCAAAAGCAGAAGGATACACATTCTTCTCAAGTGCACATGTAACATTTTCCAGAATAAACCACATACTAGGCCACAAAAAGAGCCTCCGTAAATTCAAAAACATTGAGATTCTACCAACCAACTTCTCAAATGACAAAGGTATAAAACTAGAAATAAATTGTACAAAGAAAATAAAAAGCCTCACAAACACATGGAGGCTTAACAAAATGCTCTTAAATAATCAATGGATCAATGACCAAATTAAAAAAGAGATCAAGCAATATATGGAGACAAATGACAACAACAGCACAACCTCCCCACTTCTGTGGGACACAGCAAGGTCTTTTTAAGAAGAAAGTATATAACAATCCAGGCCTATTCAAAGAAGGAAGAACAATCACAAATGAATGGTCTAAATTCACAATGATTAAAACTGGATAAAGAAGAACAAATGAGGCTCAAAGTCAGCAGAAGGAGGGACATAATAAAGATCAGAGAAGAAATAAATATAATTGAGAAGAATAAAACAATAGAAAAAAATCAATGAAACCAAGAGCTGGTTCTTTGAAAAAAGAAACAAAATAGATAACCCATAGCCAGACTCATTAAGAGATAAAGGGAATCTGCACATAAAAACAGAATCAGAAATGAGAAAGGAAAAATCACTATGGACATCACAGAAATACAAAGATTTGTTAGAGAATATTATGAAAATCTATATTGTAACAAGCTGCATAACCTAGAAGAAACGTACAACTTTCTAGAAAAATACAACCTTCCAAGACAGACCAAGCAAGAAACAAAAAAATCTAAACAGACCAATTACCAGCAATGAAATTGAACTGGTAATCAAAAAATTACCCAAGAACAAACCCCCCGGGTCAGATGGATTCACTGCTGAGTTTTATGAGACATTTAGAGAAGACATAATACCCATTCTCCTTAAAGTTTTCCAAAAAATAGAAGAGATGGGAATACTTCCAAACTCATTCTATGAAGCCAGCATCACTCTAATACCAAAAGCAGGCAAAGGCTCCACAAAAAAAGAAAATTACAGACCAATATCCCTGATGAACACAGATACAAAAATACTCCACAAAATATTAGCAAACCAAATTCAAAAATACATCAAGAGGATCATACACCATGATCAAGTGGAATTCATCTCAGGAATGCAAGGATGGTACAACATTCGAAAATCCATCTACATCATCCACCACATCAACACAAAGGACAAAAACTCACATGATCATGTCCAGAGATGCTGAAAAACGATTTGACAAAATTCAACATCCATTCATGATAAAAACTCTCAACAAAATGGGTATAGAGGGCAAGTACCTCAACACAATAAAGCCCATATATGACAAACCCACAGCTAACATCATATTTAACAGCAAGAAGCTGAAAGCTTTTCACCTAAGATCAGAGGCAAGGCTGGGATGCCCACTCTCCCCACTTTTATTCAACATCATACTGGAGGTCCTAGCCACACAATCATACAAAACAAAGAAATACAAAGCATCCAGATTGGTAAGGAAGAAGTCAAACTGTCACTGTTTGCAGATGACATGATATTATACATAAAAACCACTAAACAATCCCCTCCAAAATGACTAGAACTAATATCTGAATTCAGCGAAGTTGCAGGATACGAAATTAATACACAGAAATCTGTTGCATTCCTATACACTAATGATGAAGTTGCAGAAAGAGAAATCAAGAAAACAATTCCATTTACAACTGCATCAAAAAGAATAAAATACCTAGGAATAAACCTCACCAAGGAAGTGAAAGACCAATACCCTGAAAATTATAAGACACTCTTAAGAGAAATTAAAGAGACACTAACAAATAGAAACTCATCGCAAGCTCTTGGCTAGGAAGAATTAATATTGTCAAAATGGCCCTCCTGCCTAAAGCAATCTACAGATTCAATGCAATCCTTATCAAAATATGAACAGCATTCTTCAATGAACTGGAACAAATAGTTCTAAAATTCAAATGGAACCACAAAAGACCCCAAATAGCCAAAGCAATCCTGAGGAGGAAGAATAAAGCAGGGGGGATCTTGCTTCCCAACTTCAAGCTCTACTACAAAGCCACAGTAATCAAGACAATTTGGTATTGGCACAAGAACACACCCACAGAACAGTGGAACAGAATAGAGTCCAGAAACTAACCCAAACATATATGGTCAATTAATATACAATAAAGGAGCCATGGATATACAATAGTGAAATGACAGCCTCTTCAATAGCTGATGTTGGCAAAACTGGACAGCTACATGGAAGAGAATGAAACTAGATCATTGCCTAACCCATACACAAAAGTAAACTCAAAATGGATCAAAGACCTGAATGTAAGTCATGGAACCATAAAACTCTTTTAAAATACAGAGGCAAAAATCTCTTGGACATAAACATGAGCAACTTCTTCATGAACATATCTGCCAGGGCAAGGGAAACAAAAGCAAAAATGAACAAGTGGGACTATATCAAGCTGAAAACCTTCTGTACAGCAAAGGACACCATGAATAGAACAAAAAGGCATCTACAGTATTGGATAATATATTCATAAATGACATAACCAATAAAGGGTTGACATCCATAATATATAAAGAGCTCATGCACCTCAACAAACAAAAAGCAAATAATCCAATTAAAAAATGGCAGAGGATCTGAACAGACAATTCTCCAAAGAAGAAATTCCGATGGCAAACAGGCACATGAGAAGATGCTCCATATCGCTAATTATCGGAGAAATTCAAATTAAAACCACAATGACATATCAGCTCACACCAGTGAGGATGGCCATCATCCAAAAGACAAACAACAGCAAATGTTGGTGAGGATGTGGAGAAAGGGGAACCCTCCTACACTGCTGGTGAGAATGTAAATTAGTTCAACCATTGTGGAGTGCAGTATGGAGGTTCCTCAAAAAACTCAAAATAGAAATACCATTTGACCCAGGAATTCCACTCCTAGGATTTTACCCTAAGAATGCAGCAGCCCAGTTTGAAAGAGACATATGCACCCCTATGTTTATCGCAGCACTATTTACAATAGCCAAGAAATGGAAGCAACTTAAGTGTCCATCAGTAGAAGAATGGATAAAGAAGATTTGGTACTTATACACAATGAAATATTATTCAGCCATAATAAGAAAACAAATCCTACCATTTGCAACAACATGGATGGAGGTAGAGGGTATTATGCTCAGTGAAATAAGCCAGGCAGAGAAAGACAAGTATCAAATGATTTAACTCATCTGTGTAGTATAAGAACAAAGAATAAATTGAAGGAACAAAAACAGCAGCAGACTCACAGAGCCCAAGAATTGACTAACAGTGACACAAGGGAAAGGGACTGAGGAGGATGGTGGGGATGGAGAGATAGTGGGGAAAAGGGGCATTATGATTAGCACACATGATGTGTGTGGGGGGCACGGGGAGGGTAGTGAAACATAGAGAAGACAAGTAGTGATTCTATAGCATCTTACTATGCTGATGGACAGTAACTGTAATGGGGTATGTGGTAGGGAGTTGATAATGGGGGTATTCTAGTAACCATATTGTTGCTAATGTAATTGTACATAAATCATACCAAAATAAAGAAAAATGAATGAACTGAACATTTGAGTAGTGTTCAAAACATTCTCAGCCGCAGTTGGCTCCTGAGAAGATATTCCATTGAGGAGTTCATAATTTTTTATAGAATAAAGAGGCTTATAGAACTTGGTTTTCTTTATGCACTTAAAATATTTGGATATATTTCAGTAATTCAAGAAGAGAGAGAGAGTGAAATAATATAATAGCATACCTACTTATAACCCTATATTTCAAATCTTAAAATTTTATCTTTAAAAGTTAATGTTCAGAAATGTAATTTGAGAAATGTCTAATCACTTTTTCTTTCATTCTAATGATGATTGTGTAAGGTTATTTAAGATGCAACTTGATATTGCTATCACAATTTTTTACACTAATAAATAATCATTTTAGTTTGCATGTTTCTAAAATTTATATAAATTAAATTACACGTCTACAACATCTTTTTACACTCTCCATTTTTTCGAAGATTAATACTTGCTCATACAGTAGTTCTCCCTTACCCTTGCGGAATATGTTCCCAGACCCTTAGTGGATGCCTGAAAACCAAGGATAGTACCAAGCACTATTTTTACTGTGTTTTTTCCTCTACATACATACCTGTAATAAAATTTAATTTATGATTAGACACAGGAAGGGATTAAAAATAATAACTAATAATAAAATAGAACAATTATAACAATATACTATAATAAAGTTATAAGAATGTGTTCTCTCTCAAAATATCTCATTGTATATACCCACCTTTCTTCTTATGATGATGTGAGATTATAAAATACCTACACTGTGAGGTGAAGTGAGGTTAATGACATAGGCATTGGGATGTAGCATTAGGCTACTGACCTTCATTTGCTTCTGGACCATGGTTGACTCCAAGTAACTGAAACTGCATAAAGCAAACCTGCAGAGGAAGGGGGACTCTGTATATATTTCCTAATGCACTTACTTCAACCACTGTATCATATCCAATCCTATGAAGATATAAACATTATTTATCCATTTTATTATTGGCAGAAATTTGGGTTGTTTCCTATTTTTGTAAATTATGAATAGTTTCAATAAATATTTTTATACAGGTATTTTTTGTTCATTAGTTTCTCTATTTGTTAGTTTCACTAACACGTGAATCACCAAGACATAGGTGAACTTATCTATGCAGTGGTAAGATTTTCTTCAGAGTTGTTATAACAGTGTCCATCTACTTTTTTTATAATAGTAAATTATGAGACTCATTGCTACACTAAATCCTACACAAAGTTTAGTAGTGTCAAAGACTTAAATTTTTGCCAACCTGATTGATAGTTTCTTATTATGACATTCATTTTCATTTCCCTCATTACCAACAATATGAACATTTTTAATGTATTCACGAGCATTCGGGTGTCCTTTTCTGCAAAATAGCTACTTGCTCGTATCTTGTATTCATTTATACATTTTGCTGTTTTTCTGTATGCACACATATATTTTACATAAAATACTAATTTTTAGTTATATGGGTTATAAATATCTTCAGTCAGTCTGTGTCTTAATTAATCCCATTAATTGTGATGTATTTTGATTAAGAGATTTTTGGGGTTTTTTGGTTACATTGTCTAAATGATAATCTAGTCAAATTTATCATTACCTACTGTTTGGTTTTTGCTTTAAATATTGTGTAATAAATTTTTCCATTTTCAGAAGTCTTAAAAATATTATCCTAATCTTTTTTCCAAACATTAAATGAGTTGCTTTTACACTGAGATCTCAATCAATTGGTAATTTATATTTCTATGTGAAATACAGTAGCCACCTAATATCATTTTTTCTCTATAGATGACCTATTTTTACAGCACTATTTATTCAGTAGAAAATGGAAAATCATTTACACACTGAATTGTAATGCCACTTGTGTCCGATGTCAAATTCCATATATGCAGGACTGTCACTTAGTCCATTTATCTACTTGTGCCAAAATCACACTGTATTAACTAGTACCTATTTTTTAAATATCTTGATATCTTGGAAGGATGATATCCTCTAATATTTTTCATCTTCAGTGTGAAGACAATTAAGAAATAAGTGTATCATGAGGAAGGACACTTGCCTGTCTTGACACTAAATTTGAATAGGAATAAGAAAAATGTTCCTACATAATTTATAAACAAAAGTTCTCAAGTAGGCTTAATGATTGAATTCAAGAATCTTAGTGGTGAATAAAGCTGAACTTGACAATTTAGTTTATTTGCCAAAAGGCATTGGCAGAAGTAAATGCAAAATTCCACATAAGAAATTATCAAATTATGTCCCAAATAATTTTCAGAGATAATGTGTCAATAAAAATTAGTGGGCTACAACTGAAAAAAAACCAGCAAGAATTCAACATAAAGAAATAAGGCAGCATATGTGTGAATCATCTAAAACAACAATTAGCAGGGTTTGACACACAAAACCTCTAAAACTGAATTATTGAACTTAGAATATGTGAAAAAATTGACTTTTTGATATTGAATCTATTAAAAATACCTTTTCAAAAGCCTCGAAACGTGTCAACAAAACAAGATCATCAAACAGACTAAATAGCTTTTATTAATATATATATTTTGGCAATGAAATAACTCTAAAATTCAAATAAAAAATTAAATGGATGCATTAAGCAAAATTTTAGACATAGGTGAAAAGTTAGTAAATAGATCATGTGGCTGACATTATTTCCAGAACAAATTTCAAAGAATAAAAGATACAGGAAATAGAGAAGTTAAGAATGTTGTAAGAAAAAGTGCAAAGGTTTAGCATACAGCTAATCAGGGTTCAAGAAATATAAAACAGAAATAATTAGGAAAAAGTACTATCTATTCAAAAAAATAATGGCTGAGATTTGTTCTTTTAACACAATAAAAAGCACAGGTCATATTCAGGAAATGGTCATTGCCTATTTTGCTTACAGAAATCAGAATTTATAGACTTTTATTTATTTAACTTTCTAGTTACAGAAATGTTAGGCACACTTTAATTTGGCTTGAAACAGTTTTTTCAACACTCAAGTGCTTTTTTAAAATAGGCATTTTCCATCTGATTACAAAAGTCCTGAATATGTATATTCTGGTGACCACAGAATGCAAATAAAAGACTAGGTATTCAAAATTCTTATTGAAATTAAAATGTGTACATATTCTATTTCTGCCATTTTGAATCACAGTCCGAATATGAATGCTTATAGTGAAGGGATCATGAAGCTATCCAACTTACCTAATTGGTGAATAAATTCCAGGTTTTATTTTTGGAATCAAACTTTTAACCACAAGACTTGTGATGACTGAACACTTTAAAGTCATGTCTAGTGTGCAAATTATTTTAGTTTGTTCAACTGTGGAATGTATTTTATTCAAAACAATACATTTGACTACCACTACTTAGTGGGATAGAGTACCTTATAGAAAATTGTGTACATAGGAAGAATAGTCCAGATTTAAGCCACAAAATGACTCTAATATGTAGAAACTGGCAAAGAAAAAAGCAGCAAAAGGGAATATAAAGGAGGATCAATTGAAATATGGAAAAAAAAAACAAGACATGTTAGAATCTTGGAGGCCATGGGTGAAGAGAGTTCCAAGAATATGGATGTGGCTGCCTTGGTAAGATATTGAGTAAACTGAGGACAGAAACATCATTAGCAATATTGGTGATCTTGACAGAAATATTTTTAATGTAGTAGTAGGGAAATAGCAAAATTGAGTTGGCTTAAAGTGTGCAGCTGGGGAGGTAAAATTAGAGAGAGTATACATAGGCAAATCTTCTGGGTATGTTGGCTCTGGGTGAGGTCAGGGATATGGCCACATAGTTGAAGATGCCATGGGATTAGATGTCTCAGTATATTTTTTTTCTTTTGCTTTCTTTTTACATAATGGTTGAAGATGCTATTATACTGGCATGATTGCCATAGAAAGAAAAAGAAAAGAAAAGGAAATAAAGGAGTAGAGTTTAGGGGAGAGTCAGGAGGATGGGCTTCAGAGCACACATGAAAAGCTGGCCTTTGGTGGAAGGAAAGACATGAAAAGGATGGGGTAAATTCAGGTGGATTAATAGATTTGTTGAGCAGATTAAGGCAGTGAAGACATAGGCGAGGTCATCAGGTGGAGGTGAATATTGAGAAATAAGTATGAGAGATTGGGGGATCTGAGTAAAGAAGGTAATCCAAGAAATATTTCCCTGGGAATGAGAAGAAATTGCAAGAATTTTGGACTGCCTATTTGAAGTTTTGGAGGGTTTTTTTTTCTTTGTTATTCATCATAAATTAAAGTGAAACAAATAAACCCGTTTGTTTAATTTTTTCCTAACAATAGTCAACTTCTCTGGTTTAGTCACTGCAGCTGAGGATTACAGAGTTTATCTAGACTATTTATGTCAAGAAGTGGTTAACACAGATCAGTAATAATGGAATAGTATAGCATTTAGGTTGGCCAAGGGAAAAAAACAGGAGACAGTATATTGCTAGTGAGGAAATTGTGTGGCTATAGCTGAAGTAGACCATTTCTGACGAAGGCAATATTTGAGTGGACAGTTTCCAACTGATATTGTAAGAATGTTGCAGTTGCTAATAACAAGAACCACTGGAAAAATGTAACAGGCAAAAGAGGTTTTAACTGAATTTGAGTATAAGAATAATCTAATGGTACAGCTACTCATTCATCTTTTTTTGTGAATTTTCCAGGAAATTCATGAAAGCAAGATTAAATTTTCATAATTGGAGTTATGAAACACTGGAGGTTGGCAAGGTGGATCAAACTGGCAAAAGGGTAATTGGAAAAGCGTAATTTTAACTTCTGATTATAAGGTTTTGACTTGGAAGAGAGGCAAGTGATTCCAGGATCAGGAGGTGGAGTAGAATGTGGTAAAACTGGGTCTCCATCTTGGTATAAAGATCAGTAGAAATGTAGAAATGAGATATATAAACCATTAGGAACAGAGGCACAGAGTGGGATTTCAGAGTCGGTTATCCTATGAAATATTTCAAATGATAATGAGACCTAATGCCTTGGCCACTTACGTGAATGACTGCCCCTGATCGGTGTGGAGGTTGACGCTCATGAGAAAGGAAGACCAAGCAGGCGAAGAAGACAACACACTGTGGATTTCTTACAAGCAGCACTAAGAAACTTCTTATTTTTAGTCTGAGTCACAAAAGTTAAATAACTAATTTATTTTCCTAAACTTTTGATTAATTTCCTTACTGGAGGGTATCATAAGGAAAACTGATAATTTTAGAATTTGAGAATAAAGGTCAATCATTTTAAATGTCACTTCTGAGACAAAAAATTGAGTTCTTGACAGTAGAATAGATTCAAGGAGAACTACCAACTTGCCCATGCTAATGAATAGCTGTAGACACTCCCTGCTGACCCTGAAAATAAATCTTAGCTACAGTGATTATTTGAAATAAGCAGATAAAAATAGATCCTTCTCCTGGAAGTTGTTAAAACTGTCCTGAATTAAGTAGGAAAAGTGTGTGTGTGTGTGTGTGTGTGTATATGCCTATATATGTTCATGCACATTTACCACTTCAGATTTCTGTATTGACTTTGATATTATAGTATACACTGTAGGCAAGGAAATCTGAGTAATTCACAGTAATATGAACAATATCTATGTCGTTTTCAAATTATAGTCTAGAAAGAGATGCCAGGGAAATGTACATTTGCTGTGAACAAATCTAATCTACCACAAAATCCTTTATACAAAGAATAAATTAAACAGGGATGCATTAAAATACTGTTATAGTATTCCTTTAAATGTAAAGTTTACTCAGTTATTCCAATAATTGGGTAACTTTTTTAGAGCTCCATTATTTTGTAAATCAAGATACCAAGACATGTTAACAAAATAAACCTAAAGAAAAACAATTCAAATAAAAAAAATACAATTCTTTCAAAGAAATAATAACTTAATAACTAGAGAAGCAGAAATACCAAAAACAGAAAATCCCATGCACTGAAAATATAATAAATAGCCTAAGTGTCTGGAACTAACATAGATTCTCAGTATGGAAGCTTGTAGGGAAGCATAATGAGAAATTATGAAGATTCTTATTGAAAAACATGCCATAATAATAATATATATTTATTTAAGACATTTTAGTTCCATCATACTTAACATATGTGTGCAAATACAGAATACTGTATTAAAATTAGTATTTATAATGTTTTCTATGATTAATAAAGATGAATAATAACAGTTAGCAAGTATGGGATTCCCAGTCTCCTGTATGTGAGAAAAGAAAAATTATGAGAGTAAAAAGAAGAATGTGAAAGTTAGAGAGAAAGAAAAACTTTCTCTTTGTAATTTAAATATAAGTAATCTTAGACAGTCTTTCAGTTAACATTAAATTAACATATATTTAAAAGTGGAAGAGTAGTAGCATTTAAGCAATCTCTCTCAAGTGTCTGTAAGAACTAACAACAGAGCTTTGACAACCTCTATTCACAGTCTAATGTAAAAAACATACATGACTGCTTAAATCAGTGGTTGGGACCTGGAGATTTACAAAACACATTTGGCATGCAAATTAGTTTTGTTGGGTCTTCTGAGATTTTAAATTGTGTAAACATTTACAAACTGGGAAATTTTATGTAAAAACAAATTTTCTGGCTTCTTTTGAAAAATAAGAATGCCTGGCAACAGTGAGGATTGAGTAGCAACTGCCCTCTCTTTCACCATGGCCTTGGTCTCTATTCTCCACAGTCTTTTTCACTTACCTGGGTGTCTACACCTGCCCCTACATTCACTTTTTGGCACTTGCAGACACTTGATTTTGAGATTCCCTGTTCAGAATGTAAGTTCTGAATAAAAAGTAATTCTTGCAAATCCCATCTTTTACCAATAAGTAAAATCAATTATATTAATATATAAACCATATTTTACCAATATGAAAATAACAGTGTTAAAAGTCATAAAGCCCAGGAAATAAGAGATTGAATGTAGCTTTGCCCTTGTCTGTGAGAATACAGAGGAAGTAGGGAACAAAAAAAAATCAACCTGTGTACTTGTATCAAATTAGAAATAATGGAAGGATGCATGGCAAAGTAAATAAAACAGTTAAGAAGAAGAATAAGATAAGGGGAAGAGTTCTATAAATGACCAATTGATTGTAGAAGTACATTTTACTCTCTTCTCTCATTATTTCACTTCTCAACTTCCCCATTCAATTAATTCATTAATGAGACTCTTTCCCATTTTCTTATTCCCTTGTCTTCAATTAATTAATGCCATAAATGAATGAGAAGTCAAATTTAAGATAAATTTCCTAGAGAACAAAGTGAGTCCAAAGGAAAAGATTTGGACTAGAATTTAAATAAGTAAGTTAAATTTATTGAAATAACCAAATTTTCATATTGTATTTTGTGTAATTTATTTCAAAATGTTGAATGAATATTATTCACTTACCATTATTTACTGAGCACAGAGTTTCAGTTCTACAAGATGAGAAGAGTTGTGGAAATGGATGGTGGTGCTAATTGCACAATATAAATATACTCATTACTTGTGAACTATACACTTAATGGTTAAGATAGTAAATTTATGTTATGTGTATTTTACCACAAAATAAAAGGAAAGAGGTTCATTAGAGAAAAAAATTGAGAAAAATGTGAGAGAGGAGAGAGGAGACAGAGAAGTTAGCTCCTGAGAGTCTAATGAGATCCAAAAATAGTCAGCTGTGGTTTCTTAACAGCCGCACTGTTGACATTCTGGGCCAGATAATTATTTGCCATGGAGAGCTAGGATGTGTGTTGTGGAATGTTTAGCAACTTCTCTAGTCTCTACTTGCTAATGCGAGTAAAGCCTCCTCCCACAGTATTGACGGCCAAAAGTGTCTCTTGGGGGACAGAGTTCTCCTCAGAAAACTAGTGTTCTGTGTTTCCCAGGCTCTCTCAGGTGAATTGTTCAAGATGCCCAATCTCAGTGTAGAGTTGACTGACTTAAACTAAAGCATATCTAATTTTTTTAAGATGAGTTTTATTCACTCATTTGTTCATTCATTTCTTCAATAAATATATTTTTTAATAATTTATTTTGGTATCATTAATCTACAATTACATGTGCAATATTATGGTGATTAAACTACCCCCTTCATCAAGACCCCCCCCCACCAACCCCATTACAGTCACTGTTCATCAGCGTAGTGAGATGCTATAGAATCACTACTTGTCTTCTCTGAGTTGTACAGGCCTCCCCGTGCCCTCCCAACATTACACCTGCTAATCGTAATGCCCCTTCTTCCCCCTTGTCTCTCCCTTCCTACCCATTCTCTCCAGTGCCTTTCCCTTTGGTAACTATTAGTCCGTTCTTGGGTTCTGTGAGTCTGCTGCTGTTTTGTTCCTTCAGTTTTTTTCTTTGTTCTTATACTCCACATATGAGTGAAATTATTTCGTACTTGTCTTTTTCGGCTTGACTTATCTCACTGAGCATAATACTCTCTAGCTCCATCAATGTTGCAAATGGTAGGCTTTGTTTTCTTCTTATGGCTGTATAATATTCCATTGTGTATATGTACCACATCTTCTTTATCCATTCATCTACTGATGGACACTTAGGGTGCTTCCATTTCTTGGCTATTGTAAATAGTGCTGTGATAAACATAGGCGTGCATATGTCTTTTCAAACTGCGCAAGCATATCTAATTTTTTACATCTTAAAGGAATCTCTGTTTTAAAGTGTTTAATTTCTGGTTAAAATAATTTATAGTGTTTGAAAAAATTTGATTCTTCTCTGTCTCAAAATGATAAAACTCAAATGGATATTAATTACTATAGCAACTGAAAGTTTTTCAGATGAAGCATTCATTCTTAGCTAGAACTAACCCTAAGAAAGAAACTTCAGTATAAATGTTTCCTTTAACAATTTTATATTCATATCTTTAACTATTTTATATTCATTCATATCCCACAGATTACAGCTAAATGACCTGGGGCTGAAACACAGAAACTCAGAGCAAACAAAAGCATCTACAAAGCGGGAAGCTCTGGTTGGTCAATCTCTGACATTAGTTGATATTATGGTGTGCCCACATTCTTTAATAGGAAGAATTTTTTTCATTTAAATATAACACTCCAGCAAATATTTATTTCTAATTGTGGCATGACTCAAAATATTGGCCACTATTTCTCACACCTTTGGAAAGTCATTTTATGACAGAAATTTATTATAATCATCATGTATTTGCTGAAAAAATGCTACATACAAAGCATAGTGTTTATCACTGAAAGGTTCCAAAAATTTCACATCAGCATTGGTATTTTCAAATGCTTCTTAGAATTATAATTTTTAGTCATTAAGTAGACATTGAAAAAAAGGGAAACATTATTTCTTGTTAAGCATTACAGTGGGCAATGTTTCCAACATACATTTTACATTCAAATTCACTTTTTAGGTCACTATTAAAAGATTTAATCAAACAATTGTACAGAATATCATACCAAATTATGTACACTATGAATTCAATGACCACGTTCTATGAATTAGCAATCTAAACATACTCTGTTGTGGATCTCACTATTAAGTTCACAGGTAATACATTCTCTGTGAATGTTCCTCTGATCTTCGTCCTATCCCCATTCTCAAAAAAGAAAGAATTAACTATCTTTTCCTTTGTGTTGCATATACTTCCCTTGTTGCTCAAATTACATTGTACTGTAATTTCTTTTAAAACAAAATGCTCTATTGCCACTGTCTTGAAAGTCAACAACAAAGATTTATTATTTTAAGACTATGATGCTCATCAGATTCTCTAAATGCTGGAGTTGGTTGCCCTCTGAAGGTCCTGAAATCCAGTAACTTCTCTTTAAAGAGGGAAAAAATGAGGCCCAAAGGAGAAATAACTTGCATAATTCGCATGATGTTGAAGCCTAGACTCTAATTAGAATCTTTAGGTCCAGTCTTTTATACTAAACCATTCATAGGATACTTATCTGAAGTGTAGAAGTATCCTATTTCTGATAGAGTGTACTTGAGTTGGATTTCCTTGCCAAGCTTCAATAAGTAGAGAAGATTTCATTTTGCCCTGGCAGCTTAAGGTTCTGGTATTACTGATCTATAGGCAGAGATTAAGAATTTTCTCAGTAACTAGAGAAGACATCCTGACTGGTACACAATAAGGGAGTTGGTTAGCTATTTGGAGCAACTACATAACTTCAGCTGAAAAAAAAATCCCAAAACATAGTGAACATTTTATCTTACAAGATAAATGAATCAAGGAAGTACTTCAATCCAGCTAGATTTACAGCTTAGGTAGACAGTGATGGCAATGACCACATTTTTGGTTTCAAATGACCATAAGAACTCAGGGAAATTATCTCCAATGGAGAACAGGGTCAAATTATAAATTGCTATCTACTGTACATGAACTAATTTTGAAAATGACCTTTGAAATTTCTTTTTAACAGGAGGATATGGCCCAAGTTTTCTGAGAACAAATGCTTTGACATTGCACATTGTAGCCATCGCTACAATCTCTTCTGACTTCTGAATCATTGGCTCATCAGAAGGAAGTAGATTTTTATTCTGAGTGTACCCCACTGGAGAAAATTTATTTGTTTCCTTTTCTCTAGTATGACTTCAAAGTATATTTCTAAAGTTAAAAAATCTCATTTGGAGAGTACTCTTTTGAAGTAAAAGTAAAACCAGGTCTTTTGGGTTCCTATACCCAATTCCAATGTGTGTGTAGAAGTTTCCCCACACCAACAAGCAATTCCTGGACACCAGGTGGGTGTCCTATGATTCAGCTTAATTCTAACACTATCCACCTGGAGAAAGCATCACATTCTATCAGTTAAACGCTCAGGCCGACAGGACTGCACTCCCCTTCAGATGACAATCTCAGCCCAGGCGTTGCCTGTGCTTCCGACTGACTGGCTGTAAATCAGAGGTTCCCTACAGGTTCACCCTGCTTCAGTTCAATTGGTTTGATAGAATGACTCACAGAACTCAGGAAACTTCTTTACTCAATAGATACTGATTTACTGCAATGAATATTAGAGGATAAAATTCAAGAGCCAGATAAAGATATAAACATAGGACGAGGCATGAGGTAAGGGTATGGAGCTTCCACTCTCCCAGCACTTCCATGTGTTCACCAACCCTGTCCTTTAGTTTTTATGGAGTTCACATTGCATAGGCATGATTGATTAAATCAACAGCCATTGGCAATTAATTCACTTCTATCTGCTCTCCCCTGCTGAGAAGGTGGGGGTGGGGGTGGGGGGTGGGACTGAAATTTCCAACCCTCTAATCACCTGATTGGCTCCACTGACAACCAGCCCCACTCGTCTTCAAAAAGTCACCTCATTAACATAACAAAGACACCTTATGGCTCTCATCACTAAGGAAATTCCAATGGCTTTAGGATCTCTGTGCCAGAAATGGGCAAAGATCAAACACATATTTCTTATTGTAAATCACAATATTATGCCAGGCAAGCCAGTTTTTTTTAAATCTCTATTACATTGTTTAGAGGATCTGGATACTTTATGCTACTCTACAAACTGTCTAGGGGCTCTAGCTTCCTCATGCTTATGACCTGGTTATCTGCAGGCTGTTTTGCATTTTATGATATATGATGTCTGGCTATGGGTGAAAAGCAGCAAGACTTGATCTCTAGAATTGCAGCCTAGAGTGAGCCCAGTTATAATTATTTTATTGTACCTCTACCCTTACTGTTGCACAGTAAGCTCCTTGAAGGCAGGAAACAGAAACATTAAACAATTTTTGTACTATTCATAGCACAAAATTAGATAGAATTCCCTTAAAATTTGCATTTTTGATGAGAAAGGTAAGAAATGCATCATCAATGGGCTATTGTATAAACAATTATCATCCAAAGTTGTTTATTTGCTCATTTATCCATTCTTTCAAAGATTTATTAGGTAGGTTCATTGAGCATTTAATATTCTGGGCATCATAGCACTCCTGAAACTACATAGTTTTGTACATAGAAAACAGACATAGTTTTTGGTCTTAGCTTTCAGTCCAGAGCAGTGCAGTCAAATATATAATGGAAATATTCTACATATGCTCTGCATGATATTCACTGGTCAGCCACATGTGGCTATTGAACACTTGCCATGTGGCTAGTGCTAACTAAGGAAATGAACTTTTAATTGTACTTAATTTTAATTATATAATTTAAAATTACATAGGCACCAAAGGCTTAGGGTTACTGTACTGGACAACACAGGTTTGAACATTGATAGAAGAAAAACAGTGCAGCATGACAGACTCTGATTAAAATGTCAATGTACAGTCTTGACCTAAAAATGGCACCACCCTGACTCGGGGGCAGGTTTATAAGAGAAGTGTCATCCAAACCCAAGTATAAAGGGATGAATAGAACATAGGGAAATGATTTTTGTTTCAAACAAAGTAGCAACCTTTATAAATCACAAAGATATGAAGTTCTTTAGGGAAAGGAAGGAGAGTAATGTAGGAGGAAACTTGACTAAAAAGAGAAATAAGGACATTTGGACAAAGATAGAAATGGAATTTTGTGTGAAAGTGGTGATTATGATTAAATTCAATGTTGAACCCTAATCAAAGCTTTATATCTGCTATTACTATGGATTCATAGGAGGTTTACAAGACTGAACTATGAGACATAGTTCATAGTTGAAATAAGACAGATGCGGGAGACGTTGGAGAAGTAGATTTAGTGAGGCTTGGAGACTGAGTGGACATGATAAATGGAAGACATTATCAAGTTGTATTAGCAGCCAGAAGACTAGTGCAACTGTTGATAGAAATAGACATATCAATCCATTTTGATGGAAGTTAATTATTTTTTGTAGGACTGTTGAAAAAACAAATTAGATAACATACACAAATATTTGAGCATAGTGCCTGAAACATGGCAGACAATTACTAAAATTGAATGAACACAAAAATATGACAAAGTGGTAGACTTTACATATTTTTATTCTTTTCATGAAGTGTAACATTTTTTGCTGGAAATAACGTAGACCTGAAGTCATATACTTCAGAGGTGGAGTCCTGGCTAGTCAACATACTACAGTTAGATTAAGCCTTTCTGAATATCTAATTTCTTCATCTTTAAATTGTAATAACTAGTTTATTAGAATATTGCAAATACTAGACAAGATAATAGTCACAACAGTTAATCAATGTGTTAACTTATACATCCATAAACATTTACAGAATAATTTTTTGTGAGCTAGCCAAATATATTAAATTCTGGGACCACAATGAATAAAATATAACAACATTTCCTTTATTCAAATATCAAGCAAAAGATCAGATACCATGTGGCATAACAAATATGACACAGATTCAAGCCCACTTTAATATATGGAGCCAACAGTTCATTATTTATTGAACAAATTGGCAATCCCTCTGGACCTTCTGGCTTTGGATTTACTGACTTTCTCAAGAATTTCAGCACTTTTTTCATGCTGCTCCCTCTGAGACATGATCCTTCTCTATTCAAGGGTATGAGGCTATGGTCTGAGATTAAGGAGCATTCCTTTTTGCTTTTTTTAAAATCTCCTTTTAGTCTCCAATGTCTGTATCAGATATTTGGTTAATCTACTATTGCCTCAAGCTCCTTAAATTGTAATCTCATTCTAAACAATTTCCTTTGGTGATTTAATGTACACCCATAGTTCTTAAAACATTTTGTAATCCATTAATTTCCAGAGTGTATATCCAATCCTTTATATATCCTAAATCACAGATTCACATATCCAATTGCTTCCTGGAAATTTTCTCTTAAAAACAATTCCCTCATACCAAAAAAGAATCTTCAACTCAATAATTGAGTATATTAAAAGTCTTCAGTATCAGCTTTGTACATCACTATTTACCAGCTTAATGAAAAGTGCTACTTTTCTCAAAGTAGTTCCCTGAAAGACAAAACGTCAACTTAGTTCTTGCTCTTTCCCCATATGATTTAATTTGTCACCAAATTATTTGAGTCAATCTCTTAAAAGCAGATGCAGTGCCATTGCTCCAACAGCAGTCTACTTCTGTCCCCTACTTCTACTACTCTGCTTCTCTTATCCATTCTCCAGGCAATGATCCAAAAATGTAAGTTTGTCCATGGCACCATCTCAATTAAAAACTTTCAGTGGCTCTGCATAACTCAAAGGACAAAGTCCAAACTCTTTAGTAAAAGAAACTTCAATATCTGACACTGACTACCATTCCACCACATTTATCAATACTTCCCATCCTCTCTTGTATCTCAGTCACCAGCAATTTAAATTAGCTTGCTATTACTTGAATAAGTGATGTTACCAAAGTTCATTACATTTTTGCATATGGTATTAATAGTGTTTAAACAGTTTCTTTTATCATCTAATGAAGTCCTATTGCTAACAAATAATCAAGGCTAATCATGTCTTCATTGATACTATTAGTTTATTTAGACATATTTTTATTATTCATTCAACATTTTGTAATTATTTATATATATATTTGTTTCTCCTATATAGACTTGCATCCTATAGAAGCAGGAAATGCATTTATTTCTCCTTGCATACCCAACATTGTGTAGGTAAGTGAAAAAAATGCATGGATGAAAGAAAAAATAATGTAAACTCTCAGATATGTATGTACATGAATTGTATATGTATTTGTATGTGTATATTATAGATATGTAGATGTTCTAAAGGAAATGCCATATTATCCTGAGACATTTTAGTCTTCTAAAAATCACCTGGATCCACTGAGAGGAGCTACATATATTTGGAAATAATGTTGACTTACTAGAACTGGCCAGTTAAAATAATATTATAATTAATTCTAAACTAAAAAAAATTATCACTCTTAGTGTATTGTTATAAAAGTGGTGTTTAATTTTATGAGTACTGCAAATGATAATGTTGCCCAGAAATTGTTAGTTTGTTTTTTTGAATTATGACTTAATAGTTCATTTCTTGAGAAATCAAATTGATATTGACTGGCTGGCTATTTCTGCACAGTATTAATGTCTCTTGCTTTAAGACTTCTAGCCTTTCCAGGAAGCCTTACTTGGCTCTTTCCATTTATAATGAGTGCCCTTTTTGAACATTGTCTTCACTCACAAAAACAACATCTTTATCATGTGCTTATGGTTAGGAAATACATACCATGCTTTCCTTTTCATTCCCTCAAGGTTCAAGCCTAGGGCAGGGCATGTTTTCATAGAACCGAGAACTTTAAAAAGAAAATTGTAAACCATTCCTGAAGTGACTTAAGTCAAAATAATAAAATTGAAGAAAATCACCATATTTATATTAATGGTAAAAAATATAGTATTTTTGAGATTTAAATGATTTTTAATGTTTAGAGATAAAGAAGACATTATTTTTGTGCCAGCAAAGAAAGTAAAAATCCAAAGCATCATTCTGCAACCATTGTCAGTGTGTGAATCAAACACAAAGGAAATATCTATATTCCAGACAGTACAGTAGATTACAGTGTTTATGGCTGCACATGGTATTCCCCACCTCAGCACATAGGTACCTCAGTACATAGACAACCTCTACACACACACACACACACACACACATACACACATGCAATTTTAAGGTTTTTAAGCCAGTTTGAATCTTAACAAAAATATGCGTGTTTAGGTAAATGAAAAACTACTGTCTGTCCAAAATAGTTAGCAAATTACAACATTTCTGGTGCAAATCATTGAGATGACTGTTACTCTTGGACTTAGGAAATTCCTCCTCACCAGAGATGCCTTTTTTTCTGGGTAACCATCAACCCTGCATTTGTTTGGATGGGCCATGTAACCTCCATGCTTGGTTATTATGATAGATCATTCTGATCTAGAAGTTTTAGTTCTTGCCTTTATTTCACCTCCAACTTCAGTGACCTCAGTTCATTTTATTTTTCTCAGTTGTACATGATATTCGTATTTCCCATATGATAAGACCCACATCCACTCTATTTTCAGGTCCAAATGGAATTGATTGAAGAAAACGTTCTCATGATTAACTGATCATAGGGTTTAGGTGTGCTTAATGTTCCCTAGTCTTGTTATTTGTTTTTTCTTAAATGTTTTTTGATTTTTTATCTGTTCCCAGATGTAGGAGGAGTGTGCTTTCACAGGTTTCTTCTTGTAAATCAGCATTATTACCAAATTCAGCTGAGTTTATTCTAAGCAAGTTTGGTCTGAAAATACCGTAGACTCAGGTGAGTGAGCTGCACTTCATTTCACTGATAGAGACTCTTGTCTCCATGACGGTGGATCTAAACTGCCCAACCTCCATTCTCAGGGGTTTCCTGGACTGACCTGTCCTTTGTCTATAAAAAGCATTTTTAGATTTGCCAAACTTTAGTCCTAAGACTGGTAGCTCTGTGGATCCCTGGACAGTGATGATGATATAAACGCTGTTTTGTGCTAAGTACTTGTTCTACTGTGAAACTCCTCAAGGTCCTGAAACTCTGCTAAACTATGGTTGATGGTGAAGGATGGTGGAATAACTAAATCCCCCTGTCAGGTCAATTCAGAGCTTGGAATTTGAACATATGTAAAAATTTGGAAAGTTTATTCATAGATGAATAAAGAAAAGTTCCTTAAAATATAGGTGCTCTTGTCAAGAATTCTATAACATAGACTTAGATTTACATTTTTATGAATGCTTTGGCCCCCTTCTTCTTTTGTTCCAATGTGCAGATAATATATTACTTCATTTCTCCATCAAAGCTTTAATCATTTGAATTTCTTAAGAGTTCTATAGAGATCTTCAAATTCCTTTAAGCAAAATTTGTAATGAACACCTTTACATTGTGTCCACATTTTGGTCATAAAGATAACAAGCACCACAGAATTGGATGTGGATAATGCAAACAAGCAACTGCCTGCTGCTAGATGACATAGTTATTAGAAAGAGTGAAAGGGAAATATTCATTTTTCAAGCCTGAGTGGTTATTTTCTTAATGTTAATACAACTTTAATCCACATTTAATATTCTTCAGATACATTATAAGTCTTCTCTCCCCTCTTCCTTTCCTTTACAGGTAGTTCATTTTGCAGGACTGTCACCATTACTGTGGGTTTCAAATTCTTGTCTTCCTCACAGTGTAAGGATTTCCTGAGCTTATTACAGATATTCCCCCATTTTATACATAAAATTATAAGTTTACACAATTTTTTAAACACTGTTTTTCTTGCAGTCTGCATTTTGTGCTTCTGTTAATTTTCTTCCCTAAAATGCTTTTCATTATTTCTTAATTGCGATATTGGAATTTGCTGAGCTGACCATACTTGCTCCAGAACTACATTCTGAAGAAATGCAGGTGCTGCAAAACTGCTAGAAACAGTCACTTTTTATCCAGCTAATCATGGTCACAGTTTGATTAACAGTTTGCCTTTCGCAGCTGCCTACAAAGATGTGACTTCATTTCTCTTACCCTGATGGCATCTAGAAATATCTCGTAGCAATGACAATGCAACATAATTACTTTATACTGAACAGAAAAGTAAAATCATCCATTGAAAAGCTGTAGGTGTAAACAGGGTCCTGTAACTATGTGAGAAAATGACTGAAGTGTCTTTATTCACTAAATATTTCTCATTTTCTTTCATATTGCAACAATATATGAAAATAGTTTGAATTTATAAAGTGCCTTTTACTTAAATTTCTTAGTGTATTTAGAGACTATCCTGTGTGTTATTTAGCAAATACATTTCTGGAACAAAGTCTGCCTAATAATTCGTACTTAAACAAATAAATAAAGGTAATCATGAGGATATTAAATGTCAGGGTGAACATCCATAACAATTAAGTATTAAAGATTAGCCAAATGGGATCTTGTTGTAGATCCAAGACTGGTAGTGTCGTATTTAAAATAAAAAACACCTTAATTTGTCCTAAAAGCCCTATCTCTGAAATATATTTACACAGAGTGAATCATCTAGACAAATCCATGACATGTTTCCAAATAATCTATTAATGAATAATTGCTCAGCTGTGAATATTTTAGCCAAAAGTATGTTTAGTTTAGAGTATTTGCATCTGTGATATATGCTAACAACTTTGCTTAATTTCAGTGACCATTCTTAAAAAAATGAGCATGAAAACTATGAAATCCCAATGGCCATTGTCAAATACCAAATGTTCTGTGCCAGACACTGAATTTTGCAGTATAAAATGTACAAAAGATGTTTAATGTATGGATTCTATAGTCATCTATGGAAAGAATTTGGAAACTCATTGGAAGAAATATTATTTTGTCTTCAAAGCTCTTTTCTTATACAAAATCACCTTTAGGGAATAAGAGCTTCCAAAATATCAGTCTTTCATTTTTAACTCAGACTATCCTGGTTAAAACAAGCTTTAGTCTCTAAAACGAGTTTGCTTTGTATTCCAATTCAGTTCAAAGTATCCACTTCAATATAAGAAAACTATTATCACCCTGTTGGTGAACCTCAAAAAATGTTTGACAGAACTAATGTACAAATTTTGATAAATTTATCATATAAAATATACAACAAATTCACTGTTCATTCATTTGCCCTGACTCTTTTTCTTTCCCCTCAGAAACTAATGAAAACAAGAGTAGGATGATTTTAGCACACGGTTGTGTACTTCTGGAAATGTCTCAGTTAACTATTTATTTGACAAATTTGAATCCTAACATAGATGTTCAAATAAAAAAGACAGAGAAAAACAAAGATAATATATCTGTGACATAAGAATGTTTAGATGTTGGTTTATCCTCTCCCCATTTTTTTTTCCTTTTCATTTCTACCTCATCTTTCTCTCACAATTTCTACAATTCTCTCATTTTCTCAGAAGCATCAAGTGGATATCAAATGACTCAACAAAGCACCTTGATTTATTTTGAGGTATTTTCATTCTGGATTTTAAATGTTAAACCCTGTGATCATATTTATTCCTCTCCTAGAGCCTTGGATAATCTCAATGGAAAACATCTCCCCAAAAATTGGGTTATCTCTCTAAATCTTGAAAATCCTATATCCAGGATTGTTTCATCTGCCATAAACTTGCAGGTTTGCATAGGGCAGTAACCAACCATGTCCTAATATGTAAATTGAAATGGAATTTGACTCCTCCATTTTTGTAAGGAACAATTTTACTTGAAAATGAAAATCACAGCCCATTTGTGTGACTGTTTCACCAGAACATAAAATTGACAATTCTTTTCTTCAGAAATGCTAGAAACCATAAGAGATGTTGTTCCATGAAATAACATCACTTGATTACACATAAGAGAATGGTAACCAATTTTGTTAGGTAATATTAGCAAGCAGATGGAATGAAGAAAATTTTTCCCTTGATAAAAATAAAATTAAATTGTTACATATTTTAAGTGATTATCCTATTAAATAAGGGGTAAATGTACATTTAACATTTCAGCTGAAGTTAGAAATATACTCTACTAATATACTATTATTCCTACTCTGTTTAATCCTTAAAGAGTCCCAAAAGATGTACTGTGACTTAATCATCCATTGTATAAAGTTTCTAGCTACATTGTTTTGGAAAGCAAATAAAGTATTAGCTTTTTAACCTAACTTGATATAAATATCAAGGTGACAGTAATTGACTCTGGCTTCTTTCACCTTTCAATCAATAATTGGGCCTGTGCAGAAAGTTACCATTACTAGATTAAGGATAAATTGACATAAATTTGTCCATCAGCTCTCATGCGATCCTTCGCATCGAGTCGCTGGCTTTCCCAAGGACTGTCTTAGAGCCGGAGCGTGTGGACACGGACCAGACGGAAGGCGATTCGGCCACACTCACTGTGGGTCTCCCGCTTTGCTCTCGTCGGCCAGAAGCTAAGACTGAACTAGCAATGCAGAGATCTAAGCAGCAGGGCAGGCGGCTGGGCAGACTTATGGCTTTGGACCAAAGGTGCTGTAAGAACTCCAGACAAAATTGCAGAAAAGGATTTTTTAACTGTAACTGTAGCTTGAAGGAGAAATACTCTGACAGGTCAAAAGTAGATGCTACAATGCTTAAACTACCTAGGAGGATGCTGACTGTTTAACTCCTCTTTTGCTTTTATCGTCTTCATTAAAGTAAATGGTGATCTTCACACAGGAAGAGTAAACCAAGCATGGTTCAGAGGAAATTTGTTAGGTGTGGCAATTGTTTCTAAGTCACTTAAACCAGGTTCCGTCTGAACAGCTGGTGATGCTGTTTGACCTCTGGGCCTCCCAGCACTCTTTCTTGCTTAATGGACCACACTATGAATGACTGTTCAGTACTTCATTCACTTATTCATTCAACAAATACTTATTAAGCTTACCTTCTGGAAGGTGGAGGCAACTATATTAATGAGCATGTAAGACCATGTCACAAAGTGACAAGTGCTTTAGAAATATCAGAGGAGAAGGAATGAGGAGTGCCCAGCCCCACAGAAGTCACTTTCTTATGTCATTATCACTTCCCACTGTCCCCCAAATTCTGTTTCCCACCTTTATACCTTCTTCACAAGCTATTTTCTCTGCCTCAGATGCCTTTTTTGTCCTCTGCTTAGAAAACCCATAATTATGTTTCAAAATCCAGCAGAAGTCACACATGCCCTGTGAAGCTCACTCATCACTCAGTTGCTTGAAGAGGAAGGAATCTGAGGACTCAGTGTGCTCTGTCTAGTTATTCTTGTCACATCCCAATAATTGCCTTTTAATAGCATATTCCATGTTACCAGTTGCATTATGTATATATTTTTCCCTTCTCTTACCCTGTTAATTTATTAGCAATTTGAGGGAAGGAATCATGTATATTTATTTGTTACTATAGATGAAGAGTTGGCAATACTTTTCTGTGAATTGTAATAATGCACAGATATTACTGGATTGCACATAGTTTGGACTTTGTAGGCCTTAGAATCTGTGGCAGCTACTCTGCTCTGACACTGAAGCATGAAAACAGCCATAGGTGGTATGTAAATGAATGGAGTGACTATATTCCCGTAAAAGTTTATTTACAAGAACAGCCACTGGGCCAGATCTGGCCCATAGGAGGTAGTCTGTAGGTTCCCTTGTTTACGTGTCATTTTTTCTTTTCCTGCCTCCATTTGGAATAAGGTCCTATCATTTCTACATTTGGTTACATGAAAACATGTAACAAAAAAACATCTGTTTCCTACTGATTTGGAAGATACATATCATGTTTTAAATACTACTGTTGGTTACATTTGAGGTCTTTTTAAATGTACACTTAAGGTATATTCTATAAATAATTATGGCAAAATTTTTGAGTGCATCTACTGAATACTCCCAGGTAAATGAGAAAACTAACACAAAGCCTCTTCCCCATTTCCTTGACTTTCCATGTCTAATTTGAATTGTTGAGTCACAATTTCTATACAAGTTTATTATCTTTAAATTCTTTTGATATTAGGCATATTTTCTTTCACGGTTTATTGTGACATTTGAGTTGTTTTATAACCATATATGCAAAATTATATAGAATCAATCCTACTTAACAGCATTCAATGAACTTCCACACTATTTTATGTTACCTTTCTCCCATTACTAAGTTCCTTCTTTTTATTAATTTCCCAGTGTACTCTATTACATTCTTAAGTAGTATTTCCGCTGAGGAGGTACCAAAGTTTATGTGGTTGGTATGCATTCTGAGCCCTTGAATGTTTGTGAATTCTTTTCTAATGTCTTAGTACATGGAAAATAATTCTCTTGGTAATTAAATTTCTCTTTTTATGGTGTGTGATTCCCCATTCTGCACTGTCTTAACTTTGCTTTGAAGATAACTGTTGGAAAAGTAAAATGAGCATTAGGTTTTATTAAGTTCTTTGAAATACCTATCTTCTTTTTTTTTAAATTTAAAACACTTCACCTGCTTTTCCTAACAATCAATCACTTATAACATGTATTCATCACTGCCTTCTGAAATATATTAACTTCTAGGGTACTAAATAACATTTAGCATGGTTTTGTGATGAGCAAATTGTTCTGGGATAATTTAATTCAATATTCTGCCAGAGAGAAATGCTAAGTAGAAGAAGGAAAAAATTTTTACACCTGATACAGCTTATTACCATAAGGTTTTAATTTGATTTGACCTGAGAATTCTACCAACTTTCTAGGAAAGATTGATTTTGAACACATCCATTTAGGTGAACCAACAAACTGCTTAAAGATCTAATTCAAGGTAGAAACTGTTATGATAGCATGGAAGGAACATGGATTTAGAGTCAAGAATGATAAGCTTGTTTTTTTCTTACCATAATATATTGGAACTGTAGACAATGGGCAAATTTTATTAATTTAATTTATTAATATATAAAAGAGATACAGTAGTTATTCTGCTTTTTTATACATCTATTCTTAATTATATATGGAACTGCTCCATCACAAGAAAATATAAACCTATGTTTTTCATAACTGTAGAGTCTAAACTTTAGTATTATTATTTTCTGTTTTTTTGAAATAGTGCAAACTGGTAGATCATTTAAAGTTACCACTAGCATATTTTTAAAATATCTATATAATTAACAATACTTTTTCAAATGACATAGAATATGACATATAGCAAAATCTATTCTTTCTTAATATTAAATAGTATTTTAGTTATTAATTTTACTTATTTGAATCAGATACTTTTGACATCTGCTAGGCAAAATTATAGATACTAGGAATGCATATATAAAATAATATAGAGTACCCTGTAGTCCCCATAACTTGCTTGCAAAAACTGATATGCAAAATTTAGTGTGAAAATTAACCCCTAACCAATTGGATAGCCACATCCAAAAGAATGAAGTTGGACTCTTAAGCCATTTACAAAAATTAACTCAAGATGAATCAAAGGCCAAAATGTAAATGCTGAAACTGTAAAGCAGAGGAGTAAATCTTCATTACCTCAGATTTAGCAAAGGTTTCTTAGATATGAAACCAAAAGCACAAGCAATAAAATAAAAAGTAGATAAATTGGACTTTATAGAAGTTAAAAGCTCTTGAGTATCAATGGACACTCACGAAAGTGAAAATAAAACTCACAGAATAGGAATAAAAATTTGCAAAGCATATATTTGACCAGATTTAATATCCAGAATATATAAAGTATTCTTACAACACAAAAGGACACACAATGACTTAAAAAATGGGTAAAAGAATTTAATAAACATTTTCCCAAAAAAGGTAACCAAATAAGCCAACAGCTACATGAAAAGGTGCTCAACATTATTTGTCATTAGAGAATCACAAATCAAAACCACAATGAGATACCATTTCATATCCACTAGGATGGCTAAAAAAATAATTTTTTTTAAAGATAGTAAATGTCTTCAAGGATATGGAAAAAATGGAACCCTTGTACATGGGTTCCTTATACAAGATAAGTGGGAATGTGAAATGATATAGCTGCTATGGAAAACAGTTTAGCAATTCCTCAAGAAATTAAACAGAATTATCAATGACCCAATAATTCTACTCTTAGTTCTCTAGCCAGAATAATTTCAAAAATATGTCTAAATAAAACTTGTACCAGAACTTTGAGAGCAGCGTTATTAACAAAAGTCAAAAGGTCCATAAACAGATGAATGAGTAAACAAAATATGCTATATGAATATAATGGTATATTATTCAGGCATTCAAATGAATGAGTACTGATACTACAGTATGGATGAAGCTTGAAAATGTTATTCTATTGAAATAATCCAGGGACAGAAGACCACATATTATATTATTCCATTTATATGAAATGTCCAGAATAGTTAAATATATAGAAATAGAAAGTAGATGAGTATTTTTTTAGGATTCAGAGAAATAGGGGGCTAGGGAGATGATAGGTTAACAATACAGGGCTTCTCTTTTTGGTTGCAACATATCTTTGAATATACAAAAATCATTTAATTATGTGCTTTAAATATGTGGATAGTACAGTATGTCAATTAATGTCAATAAAGCTGTTTTTTAAGAAGTTTATGATTGTTCCTTATACTTATAACTATTTTATCCATGTACATCCAAGGCTTCTTTGTGGTAATGCCAATGTGTTCCTTATACTCTGACATAAATATGGGCAGTTTGTAATTGTGGTGTCTTCAGTAGGATTGTGAGCTATGGAGACTAGAGATGAGGTTTCAGCTCTCCCATTTACCAACCATGTGATCTTAGGTAAACAATGCAATCTTATCTGACCCACCTGGGTTGTTGTGATGATCAGTTAAATAATATACGTGAAGGCCATAATAAACAGGGAGCCTAAAATGATGAATATGCTATTACTGAATAACAAAAAGACTTAAAAAAATAACAATCATCTTTAAAAAAAGGAAAAACAACTATTAATTTAGCTAACAGTTCTGGTGGGTGGTTCTGCTTTGGGCTTTGGTCAGCTATGTAAACTGGGCATGTTCATGTATCCCTTTGCAGTCAGTTGGAAAATCAGCTGTAGTCTCACTGGACCCAAGTGGCCTGACTCACATGTTTGGAGGTTAGCTAGTTATCAGCTGGGTGATGGAAATGGCTGGGCTGTATATCACTCACCATCTCTCATATTAGCTTCTGCTTGTTCACATGATGATAGGGTTCTAAGAGTGCTGGAGCATAAGAACTTGGCAAAGTCTCATTTTCACCACATTCTATTGGTCAAGGCAGGTCACTGGGCCAGCCCAGTGTCTAGGCATTTGAAAGTGCACTTCAGTTACTGATAGGGATCAATGGAAACTGTTGCAGTCATTTTTGCAATCTACCACAGATAGGAGTGGCAGAAGCTTTGGATGCAAATTTTTCTGAGGCAACTTGGTTTTTTGCTGGTATAAGAATTACTTCTCAATAACAAAGAATAATAGGAACATGGTTTATGTTAAAACTTTGTATATGTCAAGGTACCCTATAAACTGCAAAATATTTTACAACAGAACTACTGCTATCAAAATTAGGTATCCACTGTGTGTTAATGCTATGTGACAAGATTTACTGATTCCTAGTGCCAAAATTTAACTATGTATATTTGGAAACTGTATGCTAGATATTATACTCAAAATAAATGCTTATTATATTACTCTTAAGTCATCTCAAAAGTATAATCTGTCTCCACTGTTGAAACATTTAAATATATGGCTAACAAATGACAATGCAACATAACTTGTGGCATATACACTGCTTTTAGTCACTGGAAAATGTTTCATTTAGACTGTTACATTTAGCTTGATAAATATGATCCAGATTGATTAGATTATTCTTTCTAGTTAGGCTGAAAAAGCTTTGTTTGCTGCCAGTGACTGCAAGTTGGTTTTACATGGGTACCACTGTCATGTCTGGATCACTGTAAACACATTTCTTGCTTCTTCTTTTGTACAGCTGATACTTTAAAAAATTAATGTATAATAGAAATGATTTTTTAAAGTTTTCTCTTAAACCAAAAATAAGTAATGTTAGCTTCTTTTTTTGTTTTTCTTTTCTTTTCAAATAAGAAACATTCTGAAGAGTATTTAGTTGCCTAGCTGCCAAAGTGACTGCCAGATGCAACAACTTTGGTGACACAACAGTTTCATAATGTGTGTCAGTGCTATGTGACAAGATACCATGACTCCTCATGCCAAAGTTTAAATATATATTTAATTGGAAACTCATATATTATGATCATTTTTAAAAAGATGCTTAAAGGAAATTGCTCATCATCTATGCTGTTCTTCCAGCATTTTGCTTTACTAAATAATAGATGGAATACTGCTTTTTCTAATTTTGTACTTTAGCCTAATGCAAATTCTAACATAACGGAAGCAGTGCATTCAAAGTTCAATATAAATATGTAACTTACAGTACATGTGATATTTATCATACTGATTTTCACTATATTAAAAGCACTCCATATAATACTTCACAGAGTTTTAGCAACAAATAAGAATTTTCTGAAAATTCTTTTTCTTAATTCCGAAAGCTCTAGAGTTTTGCCGAGTTAATGTAATTTAAATTTACTTTCTGTATTCTGATTCACTGTTTTAGTAGTCAGAGTTGTCACTTGAAACTTTATAGGAAACTGTTATGAGATTACATAATATTCAGTTAACAGTAAAAAATGGCCTTAGGCACTTTTTCAGATAAGCAAGGTAATAACAAAAGGCAGTAAACATATTGTGAGATTCTAATTACACGAAAAACTGGCTGCTTTTCCTCAGTGTAGATATGGAAGAATTATTAATATTCATTACATTTTCACCAGTGTATTCTGGGAGTGTTTAGACAACCTAAATGCAATATACACCCTAGGTCTCAAAAGAATTGAAATAAACCTGTGCCTTTAAAGGAGGTACTTAGAAGGAATAATACTTGTAACAATATTACTTTTATATTTACATTCCAAAACAAAAAAGCTGTTTTCTTCTTCATTAACTATTTTAAATTTATAATGAAATAAAGGAAATTCATAATTAAAGCTACTCCCTTCTTATACATTAGCCCGTAAATATATTCTAAACATATATTTATCTCATAGAGGAACTTCTTTATTCTCTTGTGGAATTCTGTCACCTTCTGGGAGGAAATAAAAATAAAAATAGAGCTAGTAATACAAAAGGATTTCCAATAGCTCTCAAGATAATATTGCAGAAGGAAAGAAAAATCCTGACACTTTCTGAGAACTTATTCATATTCAAGTTCACAAGCGCTTGAAGTTGCTCAGGTAACAAATCTGCTTCTGTCTTCTGAGACCTCATGTCCTAGAATTGCATAAAGCTCTTCACAGAATAAGTTCTAGAGATGGAAGTCTTATCACCAAAAGGCTCTTGCTGCTAATTTTCAACAACATTAGCTGTGTCATACCTCAAAATTTGGCCCAAACATTTCATAGCCAATTTCAGAGCCAAAAATCTACTGATAGCTATTCAGAAAATTCCTAAGTATAAGGAAGAGAACAGAGGAGTGGATTGTTTTTTGTTGTTTTCTCTGGCAGTATTATTTATTTTAACTGGTAAATTAAAATTATTCCTGAGATCAGAAAATGACATTTTTATCCCACTTGCCTTCCCTTTCCTTCCTCTGACTCATGAAAATCGCATCTAGAAGGGAAAAAAAAGTCCATAACTCCAATCAGAACATTTGAGTTATATTCTGCCATATTCTGGGAAATGCCCCAAAAGAAGGAAGCTGCAAGGAGACCAGAAGCCTCCTTTCACCCCTGCTGGAGGCTGCATTCTCTGAAACAAAGATTGGCAGTTAGGGAAGAATATCTCTACTGGTTCTTAGATTAGAATGAAGAGAACTAAGGTTGGGGATGGGGAGGCCAAGACAGAAGTGGGAGTTTTCTTTCTGGTGAACAGTGTGACAGTTTAGGACAGAAATGGTATTGAAATTGAAAAATTAAGTGATGCTACCAAGCCATTTATTTTTCCATAATCTACCCCCTTACCCAAAGGAAGTTGCCAGAAGCAAATTTCATAGAAGAAGACCAGGAAGGCAGTGAACATAAACAGAAACTTCCATCTAAAACACTTAGCCGCGAGCCTGGCCAGCACCCTGAATGCCATGGCTTGGAAGACACTTTCTCCCTGAGCAAAGGGAATGACAGATTTGGTAAGAGGCCCCAAGCTGAAGCCAACACTGCAGATGACTGGAGCGCCATTTCTCTCCCTCCTCCACCCCTTTTTTTCTCAAACATATACCTGGCAACATTAAAAGATGAGTAATAATCTGAAAGAAATAAGGAGAGAAGCTATACTTCGAGACTGGTAATATTTTTTTTCCTCCAAAGATGAGAAGGATGATCAAATGCACATGAAGTATACCTATCACAGAGGAATTTCCAAAGAACACCACAGAAGAATATAGATCATTATTTTGTCATAGAATCAAAGAAGTTGGCAACAATATGAATTTCCAGAAACACAATCAAAGAAGAAACTGTAAGTTAAAAAAGGAGATAAATAGCACAATAACAGAAATCAGAAAAAGGAATAAAAAAACTGTCAAAATGGAAGGCACATCAGGAGAAACAAAAAATATTGGGGCATAGTTGGCCAAGGAGGATGAAATATAAATGTACTTTCCTAATTTTCTCAAATAATAATCAATAATATTGTTGGGAAAGAATTTGGTTTGGAGACTCAGGAAGTCCATGAGACAAGTAAGGAAGGAATTCATTATAGTGAGAATATCAAGGAATGGCAGCTGCCTTGCAGGCAACACAGAGCAAGGAAGAACAGAGGGAAAGAAGGGAAGTTCATTGTATTCCCAATCAGCATAGGGCAGATCCCTTGCCAACTCCTAAAGCCAGGGTCACCTGGTAACCAATGTCTGCTTGAATCTGCAGGTTGTGAAAACTAAGTCCCTCCCACCCCAGGATTTGGGGGAGCTGCCGAGCACTGGATGGAGTGACATCATGTTCTGGGAACTTCCCAAAGACAAAGAAAGGAGATTTTCAAGCAGGCTGCTAAAGGGCACAGTTGTACAACTGCACTCCTGTCTGGGTTACCCAGGTGACAGGAACTTGCAAGGCCCCAGATAAGAGCTCTCAACAGCCCCTCCCTACTTATCTGCAGTGAAACAGAGAGAGTGACACACTCAAAGAAAGGGTAGTATGGGCAGCCTCTGACAGGAGGCACGTTTAGAGGTTTAGTGTCATAGATTTTATAGGGTTTTTTGGGTAAGGGTCAGCATAAGGTATGATATATACAGGTGATTCATTGTTCTTTGGAAGTTTTGTCTTAAGAACAGGGTTGTTTAGGAGACTGTGGTGGTCCAGATCTCAGTATTCTTTATCCATATAAGTTTATTTACACTTTGGAGGTCTGTCTCTTGTCCTGGTTATAAAGTTACATAAGGGGCTGGAAGAAAAAGAACAGTATATAGATTAAGTTAAAGAATAAGAGGATATTCTCAAGGTGGTGGTGTGAGTAGGGTGGCGGAAATCTCCTCACAAAACCGTATATATTTTGAAAATACAGCAAAAATAACTATTCCTAAAAGAATGATCAGAAGATACAGTACACCATCCAAGCTACATCTACACCTTGTGAGAACATAACATCTCATGGAAAAGGGTAAGATACAAAGCCGTGACCCAGTGGGACAAGAGCACTCCCCCCACCCCAGCTCACCGGTGGGAGGAAAAGAATCAAAGTGGGGAGGGAGTGGAAGCACAGGACTGCTAAATAACCAGCCCTAGTAATCTGCACCAGGAGCACAGACACACATTGCAAGGTGTGCTAGATATTAGAGGAATGGAAAAGCAAAATCTGAGACTAATACTGTGAACAGTTTCCCACAGTCAGCTGCCCTGGGACAAAAGCAAAGCAGGCACCTTAAAAACCTTAAAGGGTCAAGATTTTAACAGGTGGAAAATATCATCCTGGCACACTCAGACCAGCAGGCTGCGAACTTTAAGGACCTCTGGGCGCCCTAACCATGGGTGGCAACGCAGCTCCAAAGCACTTCACGGTGATAAGCAGCCTGCCGTTCATTCACCTTTGCCCGCACAGCAAGTAAACGGGCTGAGCCACCATTGCTGCCAAACAGCTGGGGAGTAGCCCCGCCCACACCGACCACACAGAGCCTTCTCCCTGCATGTGGCTAATGGCGCCAGACCCAAAGGCTGCTCCTTGCACGTGGTTGACTGGCACAGACAGCGGAGTCTGGCTCAGAGTCTGGGAGACACACAGGAGCTTTGTTCTCGTGGCAAACACACGCTGCTCGCCTGCAACCCTGACAGTGTCCTAGGCCATCCCGAGGTGGCCCTCCACACGGAAGCTCAGGGGATTAACCCAGAGGCTGCCGCCTGTGCACAGTTGATGGGCACAGACAGCGGAGACCCGTGCAGAGTCCGGGAAGCACGAAGGGGATCTCTTCTTGCGGTGAACACGTGCCGCTCACATGCAACACGCACCAGTGACCTAGGACATCCCATCACACACATGGAAGCTCAGGAGATTAACCCAGATGCTACTCCCTGGGTGCAGTTGCCTGGCGCAGGCAACGGAAACTGGCGCAGAGTTCTGGAAGCAAAAAGGGGCAACAATCTCATGGCAGAACACATGCCGCTCTACGGCGACCCCAACAGTGCCTTAGGCCATCCTGAGTGTTACACCGCCCACGGCAGCTCAGGGGAATAACCCAGAGGCTTCTCCCTGTGTGTGGCTGCCCAGCACAGGCAGCAGAGATGGGCAAGGCGACCTGCAAGCAGGAAGGGACTTTGTTCTCCCAGTTGACACATGCGCCACTCACCAGCAACCAATTCCACCATGATAAAAAGTCAGAAAAAAACTAGTACAGTCCAAAATCCTCCCAATAGCAGAGAGGGCCTGGTGAGACTGAAATCATGAATCTACAAGAAAAATAATTGAAAATAAAAGTCATAACCATGCTGATGGAGCTACAGAGAAATATGCAAGAGCTAAGTGATGAATTCCGGAGGGAGATAACAAAAATGAAACAAACAATGGGAGGATTTAAGAGCAAACTGGATAAGGTGGAAGAGACTGTTAATGGAATACAAATCAGACAACATGAATACAGAAAATCTGAGGCAGAGAGAGATAAAAGGATCTCTAGGAATGAAAGAATATGAAGAGAACTGTGGGACAAACCCAAACAGAACAATATTTGCATTATAGGGGTACCAAAAGAAGAAGAGAGAAAAGAGATAGAAAGTGTCTTTGAAGAAATAATTGCTGAAAACTTCCCAAATCTGGGGAAGGAAATAGTCTCTCACTCCATGGAAGTCCACAGATCTCCCAACACAAAGGACCCAGGGAGGACAACACAAAGACATAATAATTAAAATAGCAAAGATCAAAGACAAGGACAGAGTACTAAAAGCAACCAGAGAGAGAAAAATGATCAAATAAAAAGGAAAACCCATTAAGCTATCATCAGAATTCTCAGCAGAAACCTTACAGGCCAGAAGGGAATGGCATGATATATTCAATGAAATGAAAGAGAAGGCATCGAATCAAGAATACTGTACCAGCAAGATTATCATTTAAATTTGAAGGAGAGATTAAACAATTTCCATATAAGCAAAAGTTGAGGGAATTTACCTCCCATAAACAATCTCTACAGTGTATTTTAAAAGGACTGCTCTAGATGGAAGTGTCCTAAGGATAAATAGATGTCACCAGAGAAAATAAAACTACAGCAAAGAAAGTAGACCAACCAAATATTAACTAAAAGCAAAATAAAAACAGCTATCCACAAAATCAGTCAAGGAAAACACAAAGAGTACAGAATAAAACACCTAACATATAAAGAGTGGAGGAGGAAAAAAAAGAAGGGAGAGAAATAAAGAATCATCAGACTGTGTTTATAATAGAATAACAAGTGAGTTAAGTTAGATGGTTAGATAGAAAAGAAGTTACCCTTGAACCTTTGGTAACCATGAATCCAAAACCTGCAATGACAATAAGTACATATGTATCGATATTCACCCTAAATGTAAATGGACTGAAGGCACCAATCAAAAGATACATAGTAATAGAATAGATAAAAAGCAATATCAATATGCTGCCTACAAGAGACTCACTTCAAACCCAAAGACATACACAGACTGAAAGTAAAGGGATCGAAAAAATATTTCATACAACAAATAGGGAGAAAAAAGCAGGAGTTGCAGTATTTGTATCAGACAAAATAGACTTCAGAACAAACAAAGTCACAAGAGACAAATAAGGGCATTACATAATGATAAAGGGGTCAGTCCAAAAAGAAGGATATAACTGTTATAAATATCTATGCACCCAACACAGGATCACCTACATATGTGAAATAAATACTAACAGAGTTAAAGGGGGAACTAGAATGCAATGCATTCATTTAAGGAGACTTCAACACTCCACTCACTCCAAAGAACAGATCAACCAGACAGAAAATAAGTAATGAGACAGAGGCACTGAGCAACATATTAGAACAGATGGACCTAATGGACATCTACAAAACACTCCATCCAAAAGCAGCAAGATACACATTCTTCTCAAGTGTACATGGAACATTTTCAAGAATAGATCATATACTAGGCCACAAAAAGACCCTCAGTAAATTAAAAAAGATTGAAATTGTACCAACCAGCTTCTCAGACAAGAAAGGTATGAAACTAGAAATAAATTACACAAAGAAAACGAAAAAGCACACAAACACATGAAAGCTTAATAACATGCTCCTAAATAATCAATGGATCAGTGACCAAATGAAAACAGAGATCAAGCAATATATGTAGACAGATGATAACAACAAGAATTCAACACTGCAAAATCTGTGGGATGCAGCAAAGGCCATGCCAAGAGGGAAGTATATTGCAATACAGGCCTACCTCAGGAAAGAAGAACAATCCCATATGAACAGTCTAAACTCACAGTTAATGAAACTAGAAAAATAAAAAGAAATGAGGCCCAAAGTCAGTAGAAGAAGAGACATAATAAAGATTAGAGCAGAAATAATAAAATTCAGAAGAATAAAATGATAGAAAAAAATCAATGAAAACAGGAGTTGGTTCCTCAAGAAAATAAACACAATAGATGACCCTTTGCCAGACTTATCAAGAAAAAAAGAGAGTCTACACACATAAACAGAATCACAAATCAGAAAAGAAAAATCACATGTACACTACAGAAATACAAAGAATTATTAGAGAATACTATGAAAAATTATCTGCTAACTGGAAAACCTAGAAGAAATGGAAAACTTTCTAGAAAAATGCAATCTTCCAAGCCTGACCTAGGAAGAAACAGAAAATATGAATAGTCTAATTACCAGCAATGAAATTGCATTAGTAATCAAAAAACTACCTAAGATCAAATAAACGGGACCAGATGGTTTCACTGCTGAATTTTATCAAACATTTAATGAAGACCTAATACCAATCCTCCTTAAAGTTTTCCAAAAAGTAGAAGAGGAGGGAATACACCCAAACTAATTCTATGAGGCCAGCATCACTCTAATACCAAAACCAGGAACACACCACAAAAAAAAATAATCACAGACCAATATCCCTGATGAACATGGATGCAAAAATACTCAACAAAATATTAGCAAACCAAATTCAAAAATACATCAAGATGATCATACACCATGATCAAGTGGGATTCATGTCAGGGATGCAGGGGTGGTACAACATTTGAAAATCCATTAACATCATTCACCACATCAACACAAAGAAGAACAAAATCCACATGATAACCTCCATAGATGCTGAAAAAGCATTCGACAAAATTCTACATCCATTTACGATAAAAACTCTCAACAAAATGGGTATAGAGGGCAAGTACTTCAACATAATAAAGCCCATATATGACAAACCACAGCCAACATCATACTTAACAGCAAGAAGCTGAAAGGTATTCCTCTAAGATTGGAAACAAGACAAGGATGCCTACTCTCTCCACTTTTATTCAACATAGTACTGGAGGTCCTAGCCACAGAAATCAGACAAAACAAAGAAATAAAAGGCATCCAGATTGCCAAGGAAGAAGTTAAACTGTCCCTGTTTGCAGATGACATGATATTGTACATAAAAAACCCTAAAGAATTCACTCCAAAACTAGTAGATCTAATATCTGAATACGCAAAGTTGCAGGATACAAAATTAATACACAGAAATCTGTTGCATTCCTATACACTAATTATTAACTAGCAGAAAGAGAAATCAGGAAAACAATTCCATTTACAATTGCATCCAAAAGACTAAAATACCTAGGGATAAACCTAACCAAGGAAGTGAAAGACCTATACCCTTAAAACTACATGACACCATCGAGAGAAGTTAAAAGTAGATACAAATAAATGGAAACACATCCCATGCTCATGGATAGGAAGAATTAATATTGTCAAAATGGCCATACTGCCTAAAGCAATCTAAATATTCAACGCAATCCCTATCAAAATACCAACAGCATTCTTCAACAAACTAGATAAAACAGTTCTAAAATTCATGTGGAACTACAAAAGACCCCAAATAGCCAAGGCAATCCTAAAAAGGAAGAATAAAAGTGAGCGGATTACACTCCCCAACTTCAAGCTCTACTACAAAGCCACAGTAATCAAGACAGTTCGGTACTGGCACAACAGACCCATATACTAATGGAACAGTCTAAAGAGCCCAGTATAAACCCAAGCATATATGCTCAATTAATGTATGATAAAGGAGCCATGGATATATAATGAGAAAATGACAGCCTCTTCAACAGCTGGTATTGGCAAAGCTGGACAGCTACATGCAAGGGAATGAAACTGGATTTTTGTCTAACCATATACACAAAGGTAAACTCAAAATGGATCAAAGACCTGAATGTAAGTCATGAAACCATTAAATTCTTATAAGAAAACATAGGTAAAACTCTCTTGAATATAAACATGAGCAGCTTTTTCCTGAACGTATCTATTTGGGCAAGGGAATCAAAAGCAAAAATGAACAAATGGAACTACATCAAGCTAAAAAGCTTCTGTACAGCAAAGGACCCATCATCAGCACAAAATGGCATCCTATAGTATGGCAGAATATATATTTAAATGACATATCCAACAGGGGATTAACATCAAAAATTATAAAGAACTCACATGCCTCAACACCCAAAAGGCAAATAACCCTATTAAAAAATAGGCGAAGGATATGAACAGACACTTCTCCAAAGAAGAAATTCTGATGGCCAACAGGCACATGAAAAGATGCTCCAAATCACTAATTATCAGGGAAATGCAAATTAAAACCACAATGAGATATCACCTCACACCAGTTAGGATGACCAACATAGAAAAGACTAGGAACAACAAATGCTGATGAGGATGAGGAGAAAGGGGAATCCTCCTACACTGCTGGTGGGAATGTAAACTAGTTCATCCATTGTGGAAAGCCATATGGAATTTCCTCAAAAAACTAAAAATAAAAATGCCGTTTGACCCGTGAATTCCACTCCTAGGAATTTACCCAAAGAAATCAATTTCTCAGATTCAAAGACACATGCACCCTATGTTTATCGCAGCACTATTTACAATAGCCAAGAAATGGAAGCAACCTAAGTATCCATCAGTAGATGAATGGATACAGAAGAGGTGGATGGAATATTATTCAGCCATAAGAAGAAAACAAATCCTACCATTTGCAACAACATGGATGGACCTAGAGGGTATTATGCTCAGTGAAATAAGCCAGGTAGAGAAAGACAAATACCAAATGAGTTCTCTCACTTGTGGAGTTTAGCAACAAAGCAAAACTGAAGGAACAAAATAGCAGCAGACTCACAGACTCCAAGAAGGGACTAGTGGTTACCCAAGGGGAGGGGGGGACGTGGAGAGGTGGGGAGGGAGGGAGAAGGGGATTGTGGTGTATCATGATTAGTGCACATGGTGTGTGTGGGGTCACAAGGAAGACAGTGTAGCACAAGGACAAGTAATGACTCTATGTCATCTTACTACACTGATGGACAGTGACTGCAATGGGGTATGGGGGGGACTCAATAGTAAGGGTGAATGTATTAACCACATTGTTTCTCTTGTGAAACCTTCATAAGATTGTATATCAATGATATATTAATAAAAAAATAATAATTTGTAGGGGCTTCAATTTTCTTACATGTAGAGACCTTGGATTCATCACTCCCATCCTTACAGTAAGAAACAGCCAGACAAATTAAAAAGCAATGGCTTTTCTTGGACCCTTGGTGAACCATTCTTACGTCTTGACAAAGGGCCTCTTTGCAGAGCACTGTTCAGAAACTTTATGCATCAGCAGGAGTATAATTCCTTCCCTCCAGCTCCTCCAGCCTTCCCCTGAGAGGAGGAAAATAGTCACCATGGGACTGGGCTTCAAGGAAATTGATTGGGAATGCTGAAGCAGCGTGGCAGCAGGGAGAAAAATGTTACACCAGTCGAGCAGAGTCTGAAACACTTGTAAAGGTGACAGGCCCAGTACATGGGCCACCCTAAAGACTTAACTGGAAGACCACAGAATGCACTCCCCAACCCACCACCACCATCAGTGTACTCAGGAAGCTCGAGGGCAACAAATGTGCATGGCAGCTACAAGACTGCAGAGCTGCGAGGTACAGTCCTCTCAGCAGCAGCACTGGATGAAGGAAGCCCTAAAGCCAAAAGGGAAGACAAAAACAAGGGCACTGGAATTTTAAGCCCCTACCTATAGCACAAATTGCCCCAAATTGCATGTCTTTTCACTTGTAACAAACATTACAAAGTTTGCCAAAGACAAGAAAAAAAAACAGCCTGAAGAATAGTCTTAACATACAGCACTAAGCATGAAGGAAATTTTGATAAATTTCTTTAAAAGGAAAACCCACTTTTAATAAATGTCAGAATAGTGCTGTCCCCATAATGCAGGTGAGTCATTTCTCTTCATGGACAGAAATTGAAGAAGGGACTGAGTGGTGAAAATAAGGCCTAAGCTCCTTTCCCAACACTCCTAAGTGAAGGCAGACATGTTGTAGGGAGTTTACGTTTGGGGGTCCAGGGAGTAACACAAAGAGATGAAAGGATAATGTGGAATCTTCTTCTCTGTGCTTATCTTCAACTTAAAAATTCTTCATTTCTGTTTTAATTGATGCTTTGTATTAAAAATGAGGTTTGTGTATTGTCAGACGAGAATAGTAAGATTGTCATTTTTTAACTGGCCTTTTAAAAATCACATACTGTATTCAAATACAATTTACTGATTTAAAAAATTCTATGCTTTTTTGTAACTGTTAAAAAGCAATTTTATGTCGCACAAAAAAATTCAGTATCATTATTATTTTTGTTGTACATTTAAGGATTTTTATACACTGAAACAATGTATATAAATAATGTATATGTTTTAAAACTCAGGCAGAATCCCATCTCCCACATACACAAGCAATTTTAATTTTAGACATCTTCTGACTTTTGTTCTCAAGTATAAATCAATTTAAGGGGTTGAAGTTGTAGGTTCCCTGGTTATCTTCTATTTTACTTGTATATTATTTTCAAAATATTTGGTTTCTTTGTTATTTAATTTTTGAATAGGAATAGGCTTCATTAATGAGAAGAATACAGACAAGAGAATCAAATACTCATCAGGAGGAACATGGATTAAGTTTAGATAGCACATACAAGTGGAATTAACACAGTGAATATGGAATGAACTATTCTAGATCATTCAAACCTTAGTGAGAGAAAATAAGACAAAAATACACACATAACACATAAATGTAAAATGGTTGTCATGTTTTTGACTTCAAAAGTAAAGGAAGTTAAAAACATCTCAGAACCAACAGATTAGAAAATCAGAATCAAGGCAAAACTGGGCATACTCTACCCTGCACTGCCTTGATAAAAAGAGTGCCATCTTGTAGTTGTAGCATTTTTATGATGATAGGAAAACACATTCAAATGAAGTAAATAATTATTAGAGGGAAAGTCTAGTAGGAAGGGACTGGAGAGTAGTTTGGAAGGGGCTTTGCCTCAGACAAGAAATAGCTCTAAGAAAGGAAAATTTTAGTAATGTATACAAGAATTCACTTAAGTTGGCCATATCCAGAGAATCAGAGTCTTTATGATTTTTTTTTCTCATTCTGGGAAAACCATGGTAGGCAATGACACATGTCATTATATTTCCCAATTTTCCCATATCTGCCAATCAATATCCCTGTCTAAAAAGACAAGGGAAAGTCTGAAGCTGGTTGTGTTTGTACCAAGTATGGTACTGTGCTTAAAAGGCTCTCCCTGCAGAAAGGGGTAGAAAAACATGTAGCCACCATTATCTACACATATTACATCATGTTGGTATATAATAAATTATTTTGAATGGCACTTAGGTTTTTCTCCATTTTTGTTGTCATTGTCATTTTAGGCATAGAACTAAGAAATATTTCCATGAATTTCAATTTTTTATTTCTGTTGAGATTTTTCTCAAAAGTAATTCCCCAAAGTGGGATATAATAAAATGATTTAAACTACAAAAATAAATATTGAAATTTATAATCTCCACCTAACTCATCAAGTTAACCTCAAAAGATATTGGGTTATTTGAAAAGAAAATTTGTTTCCGGAGTAAAATAATCTCATTAGATTGTAATATTTAAAAGAACAGTCCCAAGTCAGGATTCAAGAAACTAAACTGGTCCTATCATTCTAGTCAAATTACTTAACTCTCTCAGCTTCACATTCTTCTTATTTTGGGGAGACTAGCATCCAATGTAGTTAATTTGTAAGACTTTTATATAAATCAATTAATAATAGATGTGAAAGCATTTGTATATTATAAAACATTTTATAAATATTAGTTTATTTATAGTATAGAGAAATACTTTTAAAGTCCCATTATCTTTTAAGGTTGTATATGTAAATGAACAAATGTATTTGTCTGTCTCTCTTTCCTTCTATACATCTGTCCTCTCTCGCTCTTCTTAGAGGGAAAATCTGCTAGGAAGGGACTGGAGAGTAATTTGGAAGGGGCTTTGCCTCAGACAAGAAATAGGCCTAAAAAGGGAAAATTTTAGGAATATATACAAGAATTCACCTGAGCTGGCCATCTCCAGAGAGTATCAGAGTCTTTGTGACTTTTTTTTTCTCATTCTGGGAAAAGTTAACTTTCTCATGTGGGAACAATTGTAGTTTACCGAAATGAAAACAGAAAGTCCACATAATCATTGGATCCTGGAGGTTTTCCCAGTAAATTCCTTAGTTTTTCCCAACAAAGAAATCATCTATTACAAGAAAAGATTATAAATGAAATAGCAAGTATTGATGACCGATAATATAAAAAGGTTTGATAAGTTTATGGAGATAAATGCTCATATAATCTTCATTTATAGTATGAATATTACAGTCATAAGCATATCATACAAACCCGAATGTATAATAGATCCCCTATATAGCAACTTGATTCACTGACTCTCTTGCTATTTTTAGTAAAAAAAAAGATAGTGAAATGAAGGAAACAAGTAAAAAAAAAGTGGTCAAACAGTTTGAAAGGGTGTATGTACAAGTCATTCATTGTAGCAGCCCTGTTATAATACCTAAAGACAGAAATTACCCACATCCTCCATAGAAGACTAGTTTGATAAACAATATAATACTATTCGGCTTAGCAGCTATAAAAAGGAATGAAGAATCTGTCCATAAACTAAAATGGAATATTCTCCAGGATAAATTAAGTGGAAAACCAAGATGCAGAAAAGTATATAGTATTATCTATAAAGAATGGATATGAATAAGTCTGGATATCTATATACCTCCCCAAAGACATACATACACACAACTATGTACATATTTTCTTATAACAGTTGAAACAATAAATTGTGACATTTTAGAAAAGGTTCTAGTTAGGGATTGAGTCCACTAGGTGGATGGAACAGAGATAGAAGATAGAGTTTTCTGAATATACATTGCTTCAAAGATTCAGTGTTGGGATTATGAAAACTCTATACAAAATCTTAAAACTAATTTTATATCAAATTTAAAATATTTTTAAACCAAACCTGCAATTGGGTTGGAAGGCAAATATCACACAAAGAGAATTGTTTCAAATTTGATTTAATCAATTAGGAAATTTGGGGGACATATATCTTCAAAAGTCATCCCCCAACTCTATCTCCCACTGACACTCCAATTACACATTAGTCCATTTGATATAGTCCCTAAACTCACTGATGTTCTGTTCTCTTTTTTCCCCAGTCTTTTTTTCTTTTACTTTATTTAGATAGTTTCTATTGTATGTATTCATTTTGCTAATCTTTTATTATGCAGTATCTAATTTTCCATTAATCCTAGCTAGAATATATTTACTGTCAAATACTTTAGGTTTTATCCCTAGAAGTTTCTATTATTGAATTTTTCTATCTTTCAGTTCTCTTTATCATGATCCTACTTTCCTCTAACTTCTAAAACACATATAGAGTATGTTTATAATAACTGTTTTAATATACTTTTCTATTAATTATATTATCTGTACCATTTCTGTATAGTAATATAATACTAATATTACTATTACACTAATATTATTTTTTGGTTATTTCTGAGGGGTAGTTTAAGTTGTTTGGAAAAGAAAAAGTTAAAGGTTGCTTTTAAGCTATGTTACTGGTCAAAAACAGCCTTTATTGAAGAAATAATAAATGCCTCCCTCCTAAAACAATATCCTCTGAAGACTCTACTTATGTGTCAGGAGTCCTTTCCACTTGGTTGGTGAGAGCCTTTTGCAAGCTCAAGAAATTCTATCTGCTCCTTACCAGTGGTTCTTTCCCAGGCTTTTTTTGTTTGTTTGTTTGTTTGTTTTTTAAGCTTATTTTGGTATCATTAATCTACAATTACATGTGCAATATTATGGTGATTAAACTACCCCCTTCATCAGGTGCCCCCCACCAACCCCATTACACTCACTGTCCATCAGCATAGTGAGATGCTATAGAGTCACTACTTGTCTTCTCTGAGTTGTACAGCCCTCCCCATGCCCCCCTAACATTACAGCTGCTAATCATAATGCCCCTTTTTCCCCCTTGTCCCTCCCTTCCTACCCATCCGGGAAAGATTCCTTAAACACATATTTTGATCAATATTTGAGAAGAACCATCTTCAGATCTTTGGCTTCTCTTTGGACTCTCTCTTCTCTCTGGCATCCTGCTGTATAAATCCTATTCATCTTTACTTATGACATCCTGAATGCTGCTTCCTCTTCTCAGCTAAATGATGTGGCTCTTTGGGCTACCTCCCTTTGCTCTACAGTCCAAGTGCTTAATTAAGGAAATCTTTAGACTCACTTAGTTTTTGTTTTGTCCTCCTATAAAGGATCACTGCCCTGCATCATCTGTTTGCCACATATTTTATCTGATTTCTTAAAAATTGTTCTATATATATCTCCTGTTTTATAAAAAAAATATTTAAGGAGGGAGGATAAAAGAAGTATCAGTTATCATAATGGTAATTATATTTTATTAATTATATGTTTTGCATACACTTACACAAGCACACATAAATGGTAAGGTAAAGCAAACAGTAGTGGAATTAAGAACCAACATTTTCAATGTTACAGAAAAAAAGATACAAACAGAATTAAATAACTTAACCAAAAACTCTATAATTCTAAACCTGAATTTCACGTATTGATCTTACCTCTCAAAAATAAGCATATTTCCTAGTTTTGTAAATGTAAATAACTGGAAAAAAAATAACCAACTGAGTAACAACACAGAATCATGCAACCAAGATTATAGTCTCTAAGTGCCATTTCCCATAATCGGAAAGAAGGTTTCTGGGACAAGTACTGATTCCAGGTCTGTGAGGTAATATAAATGAGTTTGTATTATATTATCAATCCAGAAAGCAACACATATATATATATATATATATTTAATTTTGACATAGATATATGGCAAAAGAAATCAAGGACAATTTGAGCATTAGTATGAATAATTATTACAATGAATCAAAAAGCACTAAAAACATTAACATCCATGAATCCAAAATTATACACAAGGGGAAGGAAAACATCTTTAATTTACTGCCTTCAAAGGTTGTGATATAATGAACTCATGACTTTCAAAATTTTAAATAAACAGAAATAATGATGTATTTATTTTGTTTTGCCTGTATTAACAAATACAGGAGAAATAAATTTTTATAAGTTTCTTTTGTTAGATTCATTTTAGCTAATAAATATAAAAAGAATGGTAGGATTAAAATATTGTCATTCTGTATACCCTTAATGAAATAATGGATCTAGGTAATAGATAACTTCACAAAAAGAGCACTTAATATCACAAAAACACACGTAAACAAGAAGACACATTTTATTTTACATAATAAAATCACACAACTTATGATATATTTTGGGCCAAAAAGATCAAGCCTGAATCAAATCAAGCCTTTAGACCTAACCTCCAGTGTAAAAGAAATGCAAGATGAGAAAGAACTATATTAAACAATACCCTGCAGATACAAGCAGGAAAATCCAGACTATGGGACAGCGAGGTTTCTTCAACAAGTAAATTAAGGAGAAGGAAAAAAAGATAGTATAGGAACTTACTGTTGCAAAAAGACTTAACAGACATATCAATAAAATGAACCTAGTTTGGATATTGACCAACCAATATTGTTAAAACAAACTAAAACTACAGTTATGAAATAACTGGGGGAATTTGAATTTCATCTTGATAATTTATTGTATTAAAACTTTATTACAAGTCATTTTATGCCTTAATATTTGAAGTTTATATATGCGTTTAGATTTGAAAAAAGAATTATTTTCTTTTATGGATAGACAACACATACTGAAATATTTAAGGATAAACAGATATAGAATGAAGGACTGACTTTCAAAAATCTATAGTGGTGGGAAAGGATATGCAGTGAGTTGTAGTTATAACAATTCTGGCTAATTGCTGAATCTGGGTCATAGATACATGGGAGTTCACTATTATTTTCTTTTCCCTAATGCTTTAATTAAACATTTCCTAACCCACTTCTATTGTTTTTTAAAAATGTATAAAATAAATTAAAAACACTCCATAAGTAAGATGGTTTTTCTTGGTCCTTGATTTTTATATAAGGGATTGGTGGAATTCAAGCCTAGAATGAGCATAAATGGCAAGTTTCCTATGTGTATTCCTTTGTGAAGTAAATATGGCAATGTGTAAATATGATAGTGAAGAAGAGAAAGAACATACCATAGGGAAGGAGATTTCAGACTTCTCACTAGATAGCTCAGCAGTTTAGGTACCTGGGTTTAGTTTCAGACTGCTCCAAGACCTCTGGAATCACTGGGTTCACCAGCTCTAGGTCAAGAAACTCCTTTATTTGAACAAGACCTGCTTCCTTTTTCATGCTTCAGGAGGCTGGCTGGATTTCCAGGAAGTGCCGTGTCTATGAGAGGGATCTAGCACAGACATGATTAGAGGATCCACCAATGGGTGCAGCTTGCTAACCAGAGAAACCAGATGCTAGTGACCACCTCTCAAGATCTCAGTTCCCAATGCCTTAGATGGTTGCTTCTCCTCTGAGTAGTCCCTGAATAGATGTGTTCATAAGCCCCAACTAGGCATTGTGATGACAGTCATACCATCATCCCTTCTAATACATCATCACCCTGCTCACAGTCTTGATAATTCTAAAGTCCACAGGGAACAATGAAACCTGATCTACAGAACTGTTATCCAGCATAGTTTTCAGTTAAGAACACTGGTTTCAGTACTGGTCTATGGAGATGAACAATGTGTAGTTTTTTCCCTTAAAAAAAAGATTTTATCTGATGTGGATAAGACAGATATATAGATAAGTAATTTCTCCTAGTGTTGTTCAATGATATTTAAATATAATACATTGTTATAGCAGCACAAAAGAAGGGCCCCTAGCCCCCCAACCTGGGAAATTTCAGGAAAAATTCCCAGGGAAATTTGTTCCTAACCCAGGTCTTTAAGAAGCCTAAAGGTTATCAGATAAAAAAAAAATTTCAATGAGATGGAATTATAAGTAACATGGCTTTAAGTATCATCTGTATTCTGAAAAATTCCAAATTTATATTTCTGGTGCAGACCGTTCTTACAAACTCTAGAAGTATTTATCTTACTGTGAATATATTCAGTATAACCACTTGGATGTCTAATAAATGTCTCAAATTCAACATATATAAAATGAAGTCCTGATCTTACCCCCAGATCTTTATCTGAACCCTTCTCTGCTAGGCAACACTGTGTGCCAATTTCTCTCAAAACAAAATCCTGTAGTAGTCCTTGATTCCTCTCTTTATCCCCACCCCACCCCTCTCATACTTCATGCAGCAAGTCTGTACAGCCAGATAATTGGAAAGAGCCACAGAAGGAAAGAAAACTGGCAAACATCAGAGCTATCTAAGACTTCCAGGCATGGATCCCAGGGAACATTATTGATCACACAAGACATGCTTTGTCTGACGGTGGTAAAACATTAAGGTATCTTTAGAGGCTTATTGTCTACCTCTCACTACTACAGTGTAAGATCCATGAAGTCAGGGATCTTAGTTATAATTGCTGATATATTTCAAGCACTGAGATACACCTGGCATATAGTAGATGAACAATAAATATGAATTGAATGAAAAAAAGAGTAAAATTTATGTCATTGTGTATGTATTTAGTAATATAAGAAACTAAATTTGCACGGATAAATATGGTGAGATCAGAAATGGAGGTAAAGCAAATTAAGAAAATGCTATGCCACAGTGAATGTGAGGTGCTATTCTATGGACTGTGGTTTTTACCCTATAGGTAAATGGAAGACCTGCTAAAACATTTTTTAAATGGATATGTATTTTATATAGATCATTATGGTGGTCCCTTGGAGAGAGAGATGAGGAAGACAATAAAGGTCAGAAAATTATTGTAATATTTTAAAGATGAGGGCCTGACTTAGGGAAATGGGGATGGAAAGAAAAGGAAGATTTAGAACACTCTATACCATAAGCCACTGTGGTAGGGCATGTTACTCGAGTGGATATAAAGAATGAGGGAAATAAAGCAGTCTAAAATGCTATCAGTTTTTTTGATTTGCATCCGGGGAGATAATAACTAATTAATGAGATAATTTAAATTATCAGTATAAAATCAGGAAAAGATCTTGAATGAACAATCATGTGCTCTGTTTGGACATTTTTCTGGAAGCTGATATAATAATGCAATCAGCATTTTGTGAAGTTATACAGACAAAATATGCCACTTACTAGCTTTGTGACCAAGACAATATAGTTCTCTTATTTGCTCCTGTATTCCCACCTATTAAGAAAAGGGCAATGACAGATACCTCACAGAATTGTTATAAATATAAAATTAAATAAAATATGTGCATATCACAGAGACAAATATCACTACATATATGTGTTTGGCAAATATGTCAAGTACTCCAAGTGGATATGTCTAGAAGAAATCAGGGCATTCGTATCAGAAGTTTTAGGAGAAAGGAATGTATACCTGAGTTATTAGGAACTAGATAAATCTTAACAGTGGCTAAGATTATGGAAACACAAAAGGCACAAGTAGAAGAGCAAGGAGATACTCATGGGAATGATCATTTTAAAAGCTTTAAACAGAAACTCACAAAGAAGACCAATATAGTACAGAGAGAATGAAAATTAGCTTAAGGTGCAAAGTGGGGTTTTTTTTTTGTTCTGTTCTTGAGTTTTTACTAGACTACTTATTTAACTAGTTACTGTTAAATAAAGCTCACCAAGTCTACATGTTGAAAGTTAAATGTGCACTCTTCTATGTGGCTCACATTTCATATAACTCCTTAAAACCTCCACATGTTAGTGATAGGACAAATGGCAGTCATTTTACTCAGTTCCATTCCCAGGGTAATTTCATTCACAGTGCCGTATATCCTGTGATATCCCACTTTCTATAGTCATAGACAAGGACATGTTAATGGAAATCAGTATATTTTGCATTATTCTTCCCGTTATTTATAACACCATAAGAACTATAATTAGTATAAGACTGAGGTTCTACCTTCATCACAATACATTGCCTGAATAGAAAAGAAAGCACCATGGCACATAGCTGTCAGAATTAGAATTCACATTTCAAAAAGGACAGTTTCTTTATGAAAGCCTGAAGGGGATTAAATTGAAGCAGTTTAAAGTTTACGGGGAAAAGCCAACCAAAGTAAAGGGTCAGAAAATGATATGCTGGTGATAAAAATGTGTGTGCCTATTCCCCAGGACAAGATTAAACTAAAGATCTGAAAATTGAATGGGTTGTTCAATATGAAATATCTCAATTTGTCTACAATCCTGAGAAGCCTACATACTATCCATCATATCTGCTGTAAACTAGAGGAGGTCTGGATAAGCAAATTACATTTAGGAAAATAAATATTTTATCTTTCTATCCACTATATTTGAAATTGATATTCAAAAATGAATCTTTCACATGCTTGATATTATATTAGAGCTAATGATGAAATAAGGGAGGTCCAATAAACATGCCCTAGGTGCCTCATTTAGTCAGCAGTGCCGCATAGGGGAAGCATTTCAGTTCTTTCCTGCCACAACTCAACATCACCAGTTAACACAGTCCTTTCTCCTTTCCTTTTTCTTTTTTTGGCTTATTTTTCTTTATTGAAGTATAGTTGATATACAATCTTACATTGGTTTCAAGTATACAACACAGTGGTTCAACAGTTACCCACATTATTAAATCCTCACCCCAACTAGTGCAGTTACTGTCTGTCAACATAGGAAGATGTTACAGAATCATTGGTTATATTCTTCACACTGTACTTCCATCCCCAACTTATAGTATGATTGAGAATTTCTGTACCTCTTTATCACATACAACTTTGACTCCTCCAAAACTTAAGTACTAAATGACCAGAAGCCTTACTGATAATATAGTCATTAGCATATATTTGTTATATGTACTATATACTGTATTCTTACAATAAAGCAAGCTAAGTAAATAAAATGTTTTTTCAAATCATTGCAAATTTCCAAAAAGTTTTCCAGTATATATTTACTGAAAAAATATGCATATAAGTTGGCCTGCATATTTCAAAACTCTGTTAATTACATATTTTTTTCATGTAAACTCCACTCAGATCAAGATATAAAGTATTTATAGAAGTTTCTTCATGCTTCTTCCAATTTAATACTGCTTTCACCAGAAGTAACTGGTGTTTTCAATTCTACCACCACAAATTGGTTTTGCCTGGTATTGACCTTCATATAAATGAACTCAGATACTATATACTTCTCTATCTAGTTCATTTGGATGTCACTATGTGTGTGAGATTTGTACAGAATAGGACATTTCAGATCTTTAGTTTAATCTTGTCCTGGGGAATAGACACACACATTTTTATCACCAACATACCAATCTCTCATTGGGTATGCTTATTTGAGTATCATGCTCTGTGTTGTGGATTGCCTTTCTACTCTCTTAGTGGTTTCTTTTGATAAATAGAAGACCTTGATTTTAATATAGTCCATTTTCTCAATTTTCTTTTTATATTTCAAATTTGTGTGTTTAACAAATGTTTGTCTATTCCAAGGATAATAAAATTTTCTTTTAAAAGTTTTATTAATTTTTTCTTCACATTTTGAGCTGCAATTTTTCTGGATTTTATATGTACATTGTGTGAGGTAAGGATCAAGAAATGCTTTTCCTTTCAATATGCAAACAGTAGAGTCATATTTTGAAAAGACCATCATTTCCCAGTATATTCTGGAAACTAGACTGTTATTGTGATAATTTTATGTGTATACTTGGAGAGTGCTTTTGGATAAGATTAGCATTTAAATTGATGAACTCTGACTAAGCTGATTGCCTTCATAATGTGAGTAAGCCTCATCCAAACAGCTGAAGGCGTGAATAGAACAAAAAGACCAGCCTCTTGAGTAAAAGAGAGTTCTCCAGTAGACTGCCTTTAGACTTTATTTGCAGCAGCAGCTCCCTAGGGACTTGTATCTGCTGGTCCACACTGTAAATTTTTACTTTCCAGTCTCCATAATCATGTGAACCAAGACCTTATAACAAGTCATACGCACGCACACACACACACACAAACACACACACACATACACACACACACATACATACATTGTATTGGTTGTGTTTTCCTGAAGAACCCTTACTAAGACAGTCATACATAAGGTAAGTATATATGTGTGATTTCTTCAGACACTCTACTCATCTATTTTTTTCATGCCAATGTCTGTTTTTATAGGTGTTTTCCATAAGACAGTTAAATCAAGCTAGTTCATCAAAACCAGAAATAGAAGCCTCTAACCAGATATTTCAATGAAACAATATTGGGAGGAATGGAAGGTGGGGTGAATGGGGAAAGAAAAAAAGATACTTTCTGAATTTTACCAAATCTTTGTTACTTATAATACTAATTAAATAAAATTTGAGATTAGTAAATCAAGAATCATCTTAATAAGTTAATTATTTAGAAATAATAAGGAGCTATATGCAAGAAAAAAACTTCAAAAGCAAAGAAAGTGGGGATTTCCACTTTTGGTATGATAGCAGGAGGAATCAGTGGGTTCTCAGTGAAACTGGTACAAATGTGTAGCTCTGGAAGGAGAGGTTCCCTGCCTGGGGCAAGTTCTCTATAAATTTAATGAGACTGAAGAAAGGCAAGGCATAAAGTTGGGAGACAAGGGGCGTTGCCACACTTTTATTCTCACTGTGGTCAGTACACATGGCTGGCTTGAATGCATTCCCCAGGCTGGCTATAAGTTCTGCTTCCCAGCATAAGTTTAATCCTCTAGGCAGTAGGACCCAGTCTCTATTTGCTCCCCAACCTCCAAGTTCCCTGCTTCCAGGCTCAAGCTTAATTCTCTAGGAACACTGGGGCTCCATGGCTCTCTCTGCTCTCCCAGTGGCAGCAGCCCACCCCCTGCTCTGACACTCCAGGAGCAACTCTGTATGTGGGTCTCTGGTGACTGGCAGACACCTGACTAATTACATACAAAGAACACAGGCAGAGGAGAGAATGGCTGTATCCTCTATACCCCTCCCCTGGGCAGGAACTCCTATGACTGACCAGAGGCTCTGTCACCAGTAAATATCCCATAAATGTGTAAATATGCTCTTATTATATATACAATAGGTGCTATTAGGGCCAGGTGGGAATCCTGGTTGGAAAGTTCCATTTTCCCCACAAAATTATAGAAGGACAACTAAAGTCTTTGGAAATGGTTTGGGGTCATAAACGTACTCAGCAAAGAGGTCTCAATAAGATCAGGAAGAGTTTGTGGTGTTCGAATCAAGACCCACTCCCTCCCTTCCCTCTCCCAATCCAGCAAAATGATAACTCTAACCCAGACTGTTGCTGCTAAGAACAGGGCTCCCTTTCCCCCACTTCCAGTTAGAAGGCTATCATCCCAGAAAGGGCAGGATATCATTATTTCTTATCTGTTCTCAGTTATCTGATGCTGAAGATAATTCCTATGTGAGTGTGGCCAAGAGTTGGGGGCTCCATTCTTCTGCCCAGCTGCCATTCGTGGGGTAGAGGTCCTAACTCTAGCATGAAACAGTTGGAATACTGGAACCTTATCACCTTTGTCTTAGTAGTAATGATGGCTTTATAAGAGAAAGGTAAGCTGAGAAGACCTGAAGTTACTATGTCCCATCACCTCTACCACCTGCCCTGAGGGCTCCGTTCCTGGAATGGGAATATCACTCGGAGAGAAATGCACCATTGTTCCCACCCCCAGCTCAAGAGCCCTGGGTTGGACAGTTTGCGCGAAGAGGAAGGAGGACATAAAGAATAAAACTCTAATTTCTTCCTAGAGTAACTGACTCATTTGTAACAGTGTGTGGAAAAATTCAAGCCTAAGGGTGTTCTCAAAATAAGTAGAGATTTTGATGACAGGCAATGGCAGAAAACTGGTGAAATCATTTGGCATATAAACTGAACTGTAGGCTGGGTAGTTCACCTGTGAGAGCTGGGGACAGAGACAGATGGGAGAAGTCTTCTGGAGTCAGAACAAATCTCAAAACACTGACCTAGGTACTGTTGCTTCAGAACTCAGATCTGATTATTTTGAAAAGTAGCCAATACCCCAGTGCATTTCTGAAAACAATAGATTAATCAAGCAGTAATTAGTGGAGCTTAACAGCTGTTGATCAAACAGTCAACAGGTGCCCTGCACACACTGATGTCTCTCCGTAGTAACTGTGGGCACACATAAGGCTGAGGAGCAACATCAAAAACCTAACACTGCAGGTGTCAGGGCGTATAGAGGGTAATACACTGCACTAAAATAATCCAGTTAGCTATTAAATAAACAATCAAATAAAAATAATCCCTGATGAGGATAGTACCCAGATTGTTAATAAAAATTATCTAACATGTCCAGTTTCCAACAAAAATTATGAGACATACAAAGAAATAAGAAAATGTGACCCATACTGATGCCAGGGTTCTTGTTCACAAAGCCGAGGAATGAGCTTCACAAACACTCAAGGTAGGAGAGCAAGGTACAGGCTTTTACTCAGAGACAAGGTGAAAGGACAGAGCTCCAGGCTCACGCCAGGAGGGGACAAGAGAGTCCGGGGTGGTGCGTTGTCTAGGGGTTTTACAGGCAGATGAGGATTTTTCGAGAACATGAAAAAAAGCTTAGGGGAGTGGACTTATTAAGCAGTCCTAGGATATTTACAAGTAACTTGATACAAGAAACCTCCTGCTCTGTTGATTTCTCCAGGAGATACTAGCATCTTGGTCTGGGGCATATGAAACAAGGCCACCTGCTCAGCCTGACCCCAAGGTGGACTGAGGCATTGTTTGCTAAAGAGTAAGTTAAGTGCAATCTTATCTTTAAGGTGGAATCCTTCTTGCCGTTTACTGTGTTATGGCTGGGCTTGCATGCTAAATTAGTTTGCCTAGTTTGCAAAATCACATCATTAGATCTGAAGGAAGAAAGACAGCACCTAGGCCTGGGCCTTTTAGCATGTTGAAATGAATCTTATACATGATTGTAAATAATTAGCATAAGATAAACAGGTGCTACTCTTCTTTATCTGGGGTACACCAACTGATCTCACCAAAGAATGACCCTAGAACTGAAGATTTAACACAGAGTTTTAGTAGGGGGATTTTCTTGCATGTAGTTACATTGCTCTGACTCCAAATATCCTGCCTTGTTTTTACCGGAGGCCCTCACCCTACTCTGATTACACCCACGGTCCCTGTCTCAATACCAGAGACTAGGCAAACAACAGAAACTGCCTATGAGTGTAGCCAGAAATCAGATATAACAGGCAAACTTTATAATATCCATTATAAATATAATCAAAGAATGAAATTCAGTCATGATTAACAAAAGAAGGTATAACAATGTTGGATCAAATACAGAATAAAATAAAGAGATAGAAATCATTTTTTCTAATACCAAATGGAAAAGCTGGAGTTGCAAAGAACAATAATTGAATGTAATATTTGTCAGAGGCACTCAAAAGTAGATTTGAGACTGGCAGAATAGAGAATTAATAAGCTTGAAGAGACATTAACAAATATGCAACCAAAGAATGGAAGGAAAAAGAAAGAAAAATGAACGGAGAGCCTGTGAGAGATGTGTAGCACCATTAAACACACCAACATACATGTAATAGGAGCACTGCAAATAAAGGAAAAAGAAAGGAGAAGAAGAAATCTAGAAAAAAATGTCTTAAAAAAAAGAAATTATTGGAAAACACCAACCTACACATCTAAGAAACTGAACAAACTCCAAGTAGAATAAATGAAAATACTCATACAGAGAATTATCATAGCAAAAAGGCTAAATGCCAAAGACAAGGAGAAAATCTTGAAGCATCAAGAGAATAATGAGTACTCACTTACAAGAGAATCCTAATAAAATCTAAAGCTGACTTCTCATCAGAAACAATGGAGGCTAGAGTCAGTGGTATAATATCTTCAAAGTATTCAAATAAGAAAACCGTTAACCATTAAAACTATAACAGCAAAACCATCTTTAAAAGTGAAAATGAATCACGCTGTTGTATACTTGAAATAAATATAATATTGTGTATCAACTATATTTCAATTTAAAAAAGTGAAAATTAAATAGGGACTTTCTCAAACAAAAAGTGAAGGAATTTGTTGTTAACAGGGCTGTGTTGCAATAAATAATAAAATTCTTTAGGCAGAAAACAAGTGACCATATATGGTCATTCAAATCCACAAAACAAAAACAAAAAGCACAGGATAGGTATTTATAAACTATGATATAATTATACATTTTCTCCCCTTTATTCTGTTAACTAGTTTACAAAGCAATTATATAAAACAATATGTTTATAATGTATTGTTGGGCCTATAACATATAGAAATGTAATACAATACTTACCTGGCAGGGGAGATACCATGATCACGAAGGTGGTTTTCCCAGGGCGAGGCTTATCCATTGCACTCCGGATGTGCTGACCCCTGCGATTTCCCCAAATGTGGGAAACTTGACTGCAAAATTTGTGGTAGTGGGGGACTGCGTTCGCGCTTTCCCCTGTAAAAAAAAAAAATGTAATACAGTTGCCAAAAACAAGACACAGAAGGTGGGTGAGAGCGCAACTCTACTGGGCTATAGAAGTGACTCCAGGTTATAAATGGAAATCATGAGAACAAATGAAGAGGACCAGAGATGATAAATAAGAAGGTTAAAAAAACAAAAACTATAAATATATTCTTGTTCTCCTTTCTTCCTTGAGCTTATTTAAAATTTATTCAATTTCACAAAGTAATAATTACAATTACTTTTTTTGTTTTGTTGAATTTGTAACATTTACAGTTGTAATAAAAATAACAATAATGCTACAAAAAGGGAGGAAGGATAATAGTTATAAAGGAGTAATGTTTTTATATATTATTAGATGTAATTTAATATAAATCTGAAGGTAATTCTTAAGAATTAAGATACGCATGGTAATTCTTAGAGCTACCACAAAGGAAATAACTGAAAAAAAAATAATGAAAAATCTTTACTGAAATTAAAATTAAATTAGAAAATATTCATATTGTGCAAAAGAAAAGTTGAGAAGCAATAGATGAATAAAAGACATAAGATGCATAGAAAAAAACCCCACAAAATGGCAAACATAAAACCAACTACTTCAATAATAAGTGTGAATAGATTAAACAACTCTATCAAAAGGCAGACATTGAACAAACTGAATAAAAAGAAAGATCCAACTGTTATAAGAAGTACACTTTAAAGACACATAGATTAAAGCTAAAGGATGGAAAAATATATCATGCAAATAACAATCATATAAAATTGAAATGGTTATGCTAATATAAGACAAGATAGAGTATATATAGTTATCAAAGTAAAGAGGAACATTTTATAATGATAAAAGAGCCAATCTATCAGTAAAATATAAGAATTTAAACTGTTTATAACTAATACTAATAACAGAACACCAAAATAATAAAGGAAGAGCTGACAGAAATGAAGGGAGAAATAGAAAACTCAGTAGAAATAGTTGGAGACCCAACTTTCAAAATGGATAGAACTAGGCAAATGATCAACAAAGAAACGGGAGACTTCAAAAACATTATACATCAACTAGACCTAACAGATATCTATTGAACATTTTACTCAACAATAACAGAATAAGTATACTTTCCTACTGTATGTAAAACATTCTCCAAAGTAGACTGTATGTTAAGCCATAAAGCAAATCTTAAAAGTGTTTAAGTGACAGAAATAATGCAAAGTATGTTCTCCAACCACAGTTAAGTGAAATTAGAAATCAATAATTGAGTTGAGGGAAACTCACAAGTATGTGAAAATTAGACAGCACAGTCTTAAACAACTAATGGGCCAAAATGGAAATCAAAAAGGAAATTTGAAAACATTTTGAGATGAATGAAATGAAGGTAGAGCATACCAAAACTAATGGGATGCAGCTAAATTTCATTAATTATAATTTTATCAATAGTAATAATAATTATGCCTGTATTTAAAAAAAGAAAATTTCAAATAAACAGTTTAATCTGCATAAGACACTGAAAAAGAAGAGCAAGCAAGCTAATTAAAAATTTAAAAACCTTTTAATATAAGAAGAAGGGAATCATAAAGATTAGAGCTGAAATTAATAAAATAGAAAATAAAAACAGCATAAAGATCAATGAAATAAAAAAGTTGGTTCTTGAAAAGAGCAACAAATTACAAGTCTTTAACTAGAAGGACAATGAAAAAAACATAAAGACTAAAAATTACTAGAAACAAAAAGGAAATCGGGAACATTACAACCAACTTTACAGAAATAAAAGGAATATGAAGAAATACTATGAACAAATGTAGGCTAATAAATTAGAAAACTTATGTGACATAGAAGAATGACTAGAAATATACAAGTTACCAAAATGAACTCAAGAAGAAATAGATAATCTGAATGTACCTATAACAAATGAATTAGTAACTGAAAAACCTGCACACAGAAATCAGGCCAAGACAACTTCACTGGTGAATTATACCAAACATTTTAAGAAGAATTAATACAAATTCTTCATAGACTCTTGAAGAAAAATAGAACAGGAGGCAACATTTCCCAATTTCATTCTATAATCCCAGTACTAAATTGACATCAAAACAAAATATATAACAAGAAAACTACAAATCAATATCTCTAAAAGTATGGACAAATCTCAGCAAAACAGTAACAATCTGATACTAGCAACATATAAAATAAATAAATACCGCAATCAAATGGGATTTATCCTAGGAATACAAGGTTGTTTTAAAAAGATGAATTAATTTAATACATTATATCAATGTAATAAAAAGCAAAAATGTGATATCAATAGACACAGAAAAAGCATTTGACAAAAATCCAACACCTTCTAATGATAAAAACACTCAAAAACTAGGAATACAAAGAAATTTCTCTACCTAGTACAGAACATCTACAATAAAGCCGACAACTATGAAACCTGAGAAAGAATGCATGTTTTTCCCCTATGGTCAGGAGCAATACAATGATGTTTGCTCATACCATTTTTATTCAGAATTTTATGGGTGATTGTAGCCAGAGCAATAAGGCAAGAAAAAGAAATAAAGCATCCAGATTGGAATGGAGGGAGTAAAATTATCTCTGTATCTATGTCTTGCAGAGACATGATTTTGTAAATAGAAAGGCCTAAGGAACCCACTAAAAAACTATTAAAACCAATAAATGAGTTCAGAATAGTTTTAGTATACAAGACAGAGATAAAAATTATATTTATTTTTATACTTTTATAATGAATAACCTTGAAATTAAGAAAAGAATTTCATTTACTATAGCACTAAAAAGAATAAAATACTTAAGAATAAATTTAACAAAAAAAATGTAAAACTTTTACTCCTAAATCTATAAAACATGGCTGGAAAAATTAAAGATCTAAATAAATGTGAAAACATCTTATGTTCATGAATCAGAAGGCTTAATATTGTTAAGATGGCAATGCTTCCTGAATTTATCTATAGATTCAATGCACTCCCTGTAAGAATTCCAATTGACTTCATTTTAGGAACTGACAAGCTGATTTTAAAGTTCACAAAGAATTGCAAGGGATTAAATATCAATAAAATAAAACAGTGATGATGTGGAGAAACTGGAATCCTTGAGAGCTGTTGGTGGAAATGTAAAATAATATAGATTTTATGGAAAACCATAGAATTAGGTTTGGTTATGATGGGAAGATGATGGATTTTCTTCGATGTCTCAGAAATGTTCTAGAATTGACTTTGATGAGGGTTCCACATAGCCGTGAATATAATAAAAACTATTAAATTGTACACTTTAAATAGTTTTATTGTATGGTATGTGAATTATATCTCAAACAAATGTATAGAAAAGGGAAAAGTACAATGAAAATGGTTGCCTGTAAAGAACGAATGTCAGCACTGGGGAACAACAATGCAGGGAACTGCTGTTTTTGTTAGTTTATAAGTCCTAGAGGAACTGTTTGATTTTACTGATGATGTACATGTTTTATTTCACTAAAAAATGAAAATATTTAAATGGGTAATAAAAACTTGGCTTACTAATGGCAAAGTTAAGATAAGCAAAGACAAAAACTATATATGCAGGAAGAAATGCCACAGTTCTAACACTTTAATTTTGGAGACAGATAAATTTTGAAATTCGGAAATTTTCTTTTTTGTATTTTAAAGGTTAATGTGGCACACATACTATTCATTATGTAATAACCTCAAAATCACCAAAGATAGTGCTACACAATTAAACACATTAATATTTCTGTAGCCAAATATATGAATGTTGACATTAAATGTAATAGAATCTAAAAGATGCCTTTATCATAGATTATGTTCAACTTTTCCCACCAAATGAATTAAGGCTAGTCTTTCTCACTTAGAAAAAAAAACAACTTTCCACCTTCTTTCTTTCTCTTTGAGGACTGCAAATCATTGAGGATTGCAGTTCTGTAAACCAACATGATCAAATCATATCTCATTTCATCTCATTTTAACATGTATCCAATGTAGATTTTACATCGACTAGTAATTATAGAATATTTTAACTATTTTTATTGTTAGAATTTGTTAAAAATGAAGCAGATGCAGTGATAATTTTCATATAGACAGGTCATAGAGTCCCATTAAATTTAGAGTCATACCACTGAGGATGAGTTTTATGTGGGTTTCTTATATTATGCACCAGCTACCAGAAATAAAAGTTATGTTCATATTTTATTGTGTCAGTATTAAACACATTCACTTTGTTTTTAAAGTAGTTTTTAAAACTTCTTATTAAAAGCCTCTTCGGGTCTTCCAGGAAGATGGCAGTGTGAGCAGGGCGGCGGAAACCTCCACCCAAAACCATATATATTTATGAAAATACAACAAATACAACTATTCCTAAAAGAGAGACCAGAAGATACAGGACACCACCCAGCCTCCACCTACACCTGAGAGGACTTGGCACCCCGCAAGGCGGGTAAGATACAGAGCCACGACCCGGCGGGACCCGAGACCTCCTCCACCCCAGCACACAGGTGGGAGGAGAGAATTCAGAGCGGGGAGGGAGTGGAAGAACAGGCGCAAGAAATAACCAGCCCTGGCGATCTGCGCTGGGAGTAATGACACACATTGTGTGGTGTATCAGAGATTGGAGAGACAGAGGGTGCAGGATCTGAGTTGGGGAATGCACCTGGGTCCTCGCAGCCAGCTCCCCGGGACAAAAGAAAAGGGCAGACTTTTTCAGTGGTCTTAAAGAGACAGGGGCCCAATGGAGGAGCAGGATCATCCCAACACACTCAGCCCAGCAGGCTGGGAGTCCTGGGGAATTTTGAACTCCCTGGCTGGCAACTGGGAAAATGTAGCAAACTGAGACTTCCCACAGAGATCAGCAGCCTCAATTCATTCTGCCCTGGACAGAGCAACAAAGGGCCCTATGGAGCAGTGCAGCCACAGCTGCAGAATAGTGGAGCGACAGCCACACCTACAGCATCCTCACAGAATCTACTCCTGGCAGGTGTTTTTTTCTTCTCTTTTCTTTCTTTCATTTTTTTTTCTCTTTTCTTTATTTTCTTTTCTTTCCTTTATTTTTTCTTCTTTTTTCTTTTTTTCCTTTTTAAAAGTCTTAAAGAGCTCAGCTGACATACATGGCACCTACAAGCAACCACTTCAATCACCGTGAAAAGACAGAGGAATATGGTACAAATAAAACCTACCCAGACCCAGACAACACCAGAGAAGGAAACTGAAGGGATGGAAAGGAACAATCTTCCTGAAAAGAATTCAGAACAAAAGTCAAAAATATACTGATGGATCTACAGAGAAATATGCAAGAGTTGAGGGAGGAAGTAAGGGAAGTGAGGAAAGACAATGCAGAATTGAGACAAGCGATCAATGGGCTTCAGAGAAGACTGGACGAGATGCAAGAGACTGTTAATGGAATAGAAATCAGAGAACGGGAATACAGTTTAGCTGGGGCAGAGAGAGATAAAAGGATTTCTAGGAATTAAAGAATATTAAGAGAACTGTGTGACCAATCCAAAAGGAACAATATTAGCATTATAGGAGTACCAGTGGAAGAAGAGAAAGAAAAAGGGATAGAAAGTGTCTTTGAAAAAATAATTGATGACTTCCGGGAAGATGGCAGCATGAGCAGGGTGGCAGAAATCTCCTACAAAAACTATATATATCTATGAAAATACAGCAAATACAACTATTCTTAAAGAGAGACCAGAATACACAGGAAAGCGCACAGCATGCAGCTACACCTGAGAGGACACGGCACCCCACGAGGAGGGTAAGATACGGAGCCGTGACCTGGCGGGACCCTAGCACTCACCCACCCCAGCGCACAGGCGGGAGGAGAGGATTCAGAGCTGGGAGGGAGAGGTAGTACACCCTGCGAAATAACCAGCCCCAGTGGTCTGCACTGGGAGCACTGACACACATCGTGTGGTGTAGTGGAGATTGGAGAGACAGAGGGTGCAGGATCTGAGCGGGGAACATGCCAGTGTGCTTGTAGCCAGCTACAGGGAAGAAAAAAAAACAAAGAAAGGTGTGCGCATTTTTCAGCAGTCTAAAAGAGACAGGAGCCAAGCGCAGGAGCCTGATTGCCCTGGCACACTCAGCCCAGCAGGCTTGGACTCCTGGGGAGTTTCAGACCCCTTAGCTGGGGAGTTTCAGACCCCATAGCTGGTGACTGGAAAAGCGTGGGTGCACTTACACTTCTCACAGAGATCAACAGCCTCCCATTCATTCCCACTCCGGTCAGAGCTATTAAGGGCCCTGTGCAGTGGCACAGGCATGGCTGCAGAAAGTGGAGCAACAGCGCCACCTACAGCATCCCCACAGAATCTACTCCAGGTGGGCGTTATTTATTTTTTTTTGGTGGTTTTGTTTTGTTTTTTGTTTTTTCCTCTCTTTTTCTTTTCTTTTCTTTCTTTCTTAATTTCTTTTTTTTTTTTTAAGTCTTAAAGAGCCCAGCTGAACATACGTGGCCACTACCAGGGAACACTTCTATAGCCATGAAAACAAAGAGGAACATGTCCAGACTAAGATAAACCAGACAATTCCAGAGAAGGAGCCTGAAGGGATGGAAATGCACAGTCTTCCTGAAAAAGAATTCAGAATAAAAGTCATAACCATGCTGATGGATCTACAGAGAAATGTGCAAGTGATGAGGGAGGAAGTGAGGGAAATGAGGAAAAATAATGCAGACATAAGACAAGCGATTGACAAGCTTAACAGCAGACTGGATGAGATGTAAGAGACTGTTAATGGAATAGAAATCAGAGAACAGGAATACAGAGAAGCTGAGGCAGAGAGAGATAAAAGGATCTCTAGGAAAGAAAGAATATTAAGAGAACTGTGTGACCAATCCAAACAGAACAATATTCGCATTATAGGAGTACCACAGGAAGAAGAGAGAAAAAAGGGATAGAAAGTGTCTCTGAAGAAATAATTGCTAAAAACGTTCCCACGTTGGGGAAGGAAATTCTGTCGCAGTCCACGGAAGCCCACAGATCTCCCAACACAAGGGACCCAAGGAAGACAACACAAAGACACATAATAATTAAAACGGCAAAGATAAAAGATAAAGACAGAGTATTAAAGGTACGTAGGGAGAGAAAAAAGATCACCTACAAAGGAAAACCCATCAGACTATCATCAGACTTCTCAACAGAAACCTTACAGGCCAGAAGAGAATGGCATGATATATTTAATGTAATGAAACAGAAGGGCCTGGAACCAAGAATATTGTATCCAGCACGATTATCATTTAAATATGACAGAGGGATTAAACAATTTCCAGACAAACGAAATTGAGAGAGTTTGTCTCTCATAAGCCACCACTACAGGATATCTCAAACGGACTGCTCTAGAGGAAAGCACTCCTAAGGCTAAAAAGATGTCACCGCAGAAAATAAAATCATAGAAAAAGAAAGCAGACCATTCCAAGTAATAACTAAAGGCAAAGAATAAAACATCTAGTATATAAAGAAGGGAGGAGGAAGAATAAGAAGGGAGAGAAATAAGGAAACATCAGATGCTGTTTACAATAACTTAACAAGAAAGGTAAGTTAGATGGTTAGACAGTAAAGAAACAACCCTTGAACCTTTGGTAACCACGAATCTAAAGTTAGCAATGGCAATACATACATATCTATTGATAATCACCTTAAGTGTAAATGGACTGAATGCATCAATCAAAAGACACAAAGTAACAGAATGGATAAAGAAGCAAGACCCATCTATGTGCTGCTTACAAGAGATTCACCTCAAACCCAAAGATATACACAGACTAAAAGTGAAGGGATGGAAAAAGATATTTCATGCAAACAACAAAGAGAAAAAAGCAGGTGTTGCAGTACTTGTATCAGACAAAATAGACTTCAAAACGAAAAATCAGCAAGAGATAAAGAAGGACATTACATAATGATAAAGGGGTCAGGCCAACAAGAAGATATAACCATTATAAATATATATGCACCCAACACAGGCGCGCCAGAATATGTGAAACAAATGCTAACAGAATTAAAGGAGGAAATAGAGAGCAATGCATTCATTTTAGGAGACTTCAACACACCACTCACTCCAAAGGACAGATCAACCAGACAGAAAATAAGTAAAGACACAGAGGCACTGAACAACACACTAGAACAGACGGACCTAACAGACATCTACAGAAGTCTGAACCCAAAAGCAGCAGGATACCCATTCTTCTCAAGTGCACATGGAACATTTTCCAGAATAGACTACATACTAGGCCACAAAAAGAACCTCAGTAAATTCAAAAATATTGGAATACTACCAACCAACTTCTCAGATCACAAAGATATAAAATTACAAATAAATTTTAGAACGAAATCAAAAAGGCTCACAAATACATGGAGACTTAACAACACTGTCCTAGTTAATCAGTGGGTTAACGACCAAATCAAAACAGAAATTAAAGAATATATGGAGACTAATAACAACAACACAAAGCCACAACTTCTGTGGGATGCAGCAAAGGCAGTTCTAAGAGGAAAGTATATTGCTATCCAGGCCTATTTAAAGAAAGAAGAACAATCCCAAATGAATAGTCTAAAGACACAATTACTGAAATTGGAAAAAGAAGAACAAATGAGGCCCAAAGTCACCAGAAGGAGGGACATAATAAAGATCAGAGAAGAAATAAATAAAATTGAGAAGAATAAAACAATAAAAAAATCAATGAAACCAAGAGCTGGTTCTTTGAAAAAATAAACAAAATGGATAAACCCCTAGCCAGACTCACTATGAGAAAAAGAGAATCTACACACATAAACAAAATCAGATATGAGAAAGGGAAAATGATGACAGACCCCACAGAAATATAAAGAATTATAAGAGAATATTATGAGACTCTATATGCTAACCAGCTGGAAAACCTAGAAAATATGGACTTCTTAGAAAAATACAACCTTCCAAGACTGACCAAGCAAGAAACAGAAAAACTAAACACACCAATCACCAGCAATGAAATTGAATCGGTAATCAATAAACTACCCAAGAACAAATACCCCGGACCAGATGGATTCACCTCTGAATTCTACCAGACATATAGAGAAGAAATAACACCCATTCTCCTTAAAGTTTTCCAAAAAATAGAAGAGGAGGGAATACTTCCAAACTCATTCTATGAAGCCAGCATCACTCTAATACCAAAACCGGGCAAAGACCTCACCAAAAAAGACAATTACAGACCAATATCCGTGATTAACGTAGATGGAAAAATACTCAACAAAATATTAGGAAACCGAATCCAAAAATACATCAAGAGGATCATACACCATGATCAAGTGGGATTCATCCCTGTGATGAAAGGATGGTACAACATTCAAAAATCCATCAACATCATCCACCACATCAACAAAAAGAAGAACAAAAACCACATGATCATCTCCATAGATGCTGAAAAGGCATTTGACAAATTCAGCATCCATTCCTGATTAAAACTCTCAACAAAATGTGTATAGATGGCAGGTACCTCAACATCATAAAGGCCATGTATGACAAATCCACTGCTAACATCATACTTAACAGCGAGACGCTGAAAGCTTTTCATCTAAGATCCGGAACAAGACAGGGATGCCCACTCTCTCCACTGTTATTCAACGTAGTACTGTAGGTCCTAGCCACGGCAGTCAGATGAAACAAAGACATACAAGGCATCCAGATTGGTAAAGAAGAAATCAAATTGTCACTGTTTGCGGATGACATGATATTGTACATAAAAAGCCCTAAGGACTCCACTCCAAAACTACTAGAACTAATATCTGAATTCAGCAAAGTTGCAGGATACAAAATTAACACACACAAATCTGTTGCTTTCCTATACACTAATGATGAACTAACAGAAAGAGAAATCAGAAAAACAATTCCATTCACAATTGCATCAAAAAGAATAATATACCTAGGAATAAACCTAACGAAGGAAGTGAAAGACCTGTACTCTGAAAACTACAAGACACTCCTATGAGAAATTAAAGAGGACACTAACAAATGGAAATGCATCCCATGCTCTTGGCTAGAAAGAATAAATAATGTCAAAATGGATCTACTACCTAAGCAATCTACAGATTCGATGCAATCCCTATCAAAATAAAAACAGCATTTTTCAATGAACTGGAACAAATAGTTCTAAAATTCATATGGAACCACAAAAGATCCCGAATAGCCAAAGCAATCCTGACAAGGAGGAATAAAACAGGGAGAATTATGCTCTATGACTTGAAGCTCTACTACAAAGTCACAGTCATCAAGACAATTTGGTATTGGCACAAAACAGACCCACAGACCAGTGGAACAGAATAGAGAATCCAAACATTAACCCAAACATATACAGTCAATTAATATACAATAAAGGAGCCTTGGATATACAATGGGGAGACAACAGCCTCTTTAGCAGCTGGTGTTGGCAAAACTGGACAGCTACATATAAGAGAATGAAACTGGACTACTGTCTAACCCCATACACAAAATTAAACTCAAAATGGATCAAAGACCTGAATGTAAGTTATGAAACCATAAAACTCTTAGAAAAAAACATAGGCAAAAATCTCTTGGACAGAAATATGAGCGAATTCTTCATAAATATATCTCCCCGTGCAAGGGAATCAAAAGCAAAAATGAACAAGTGGAACTATATCAAGCTGAAAAGCTTCTGTACAGCAAAGGACACCATCAGTAGAACAAAAAGACATCATACAGTATGGGAGAATATATTCATAAACGTTGTATCCGATAAGGGGTTGACATCCAAAATATATAAAGAAATCACGCACCTCAACAAACAAAAAGCAAATAATCCAATTAAGAAATGGGCAGAGGACATGTATAGACCCTTCTCCAAAGAAGAAACTCAGATGTCCAAACGGCATATGATAAGATGCTCCATATAGTTATTCATCAGAGAAATGTGGATTAAAACCACAATGAGATATCACCTCACACCAGTGAGGATGGCCAACATCCAAAACACAAACAACAATAAATGTTGGCGAGGATGTGGAGAAAAGGGAACCCTCCTACACTGCTGGTGGGACTGCAAATTCGTTCAACCATTGTGGAAAGCAGTATGGAGGTTCCTCAAAAAACTCAAAATAGAAATACCGTTTGACCCATGAATCCCACTCCTAGGAATTTACCCTAAGTCTGCAGCAGCCCAGTTTGAAAAAGATAGATGCACCCCCATGTTTATCGCAGCACTATTTACAATAGCCAAGAAATGGAAGCAACCTAAGTGTCCATCAGTAGATGAATGGATAAAGAAGATGTGGTACATATACACAATGAAATAGTATTCAGCCATAAGAAGAAAACAAATCCCAACATTTGCAACAACCTGGATGGAGCTAGAGGGTATTATGCTTAGTGAAATAAGCCAAGTGGATAAAGACATATATCAAATGATCTCACTCATATGAGGAGCATAAGAGCAATGAAAAAAACTGAAGGAACAAAACAACAGCAGACTCACAGAACCCAAGAATGGACTAACAGTTACCAATGGGAAAGGGACTGGGGCGGATGGGTGGGAAGGGAGGGTCAAGGTGGAAAAAGGGGCAGTACAATTAGGAGACGTAATGTTGGGGGAGCGCAGGGAGGGCTGTACAAATCATAGAAGATAAGTAATGATTCTTTATCATCTCACTACCCTCATGGACAGTGACTGTAATGGGTTGGTGGGGCCGACCTGATGAAGCGGGTAGTTTAATAACCATAATATTGCACATGTAATTGGAGATTAATGATACCAGAATAAATTATTTAAAAAAGTCTCTACCTCTATATCCTTTCTACCTTTATTTAATTAAAATGTTCCCACACTAAAACCTTTGGATTTGCTTTTAATCTGATTTCCCCAGTTCTGTACTGTCCTTTCAGTCCAGTTTTCTATATTTAGTTACCAAAGTGTTTCCTGCCAATTCTTAAACATTTCTTTTCAAACTGATGAGGATCCCCTTTCTCACGTCTCTTTTATATTGGTTTTATCCAAGCTTTCCTAATGAGGAGCTAAAATTTGCTTGGACCTTTAGAAGATTTTTAATATCTGAGGATCTAAAGTAAGACAATAGACATTTTAATAGTATGATTGGCACCATGTGGAAAGTCAAGGATCATGGCATTTAGAGATGCTAGTCTTTTGAATAAAATTATTTTTATTGTTAGAATTTGTTAGAAATGAAACACATGCAGTTATAGTTTTCATATAGCCAGGTCAAAGGGTCCTATTAAATTAAAGTCGTACCACTTAGGATTAGTTTTATGTGGGTTTCTTATATTACTGCACCAGCTAGCAAAAATAAAAGTTATATTCAATTTTATTGTGTCAATATTAAACACATTCACTGTGCAATTTGTTTTTAAGATAGTTTTTAAAAGGAACCCCAAATCTCTAGCCAAGGTTTCTGTGGTGCTTTCCTGTTTTTTTGGCTTCAGATACTTGAACCACCTAGAAAAGACACTTCTGAAAGTGTCCTCCAAATCAAAGCCACTGTTTCACCTGAGGATGTGCACCCTGACATGGAATGCTAGCAAAAATAGTATTATCCTTACCACTGACAATGTAAAATCTCAGTTATGTTTGGAAAAATGAAATGCTTTTGTGTGTGATATTAGCCCCAACTTTGTTTGCTGGTCTTATAGACTTCAGTGTCCCAAATGTAAGAAAGGGATTAAATGGATTTGAATTCACATATGTAACCTCTTAAGTAAATTCATTATGAATTAACAGGTGTTCCTTCAAGAAAATCGAGCATCAATGCCAGTGATTATGAGTTATAGTAACGCAATCCCATCAGGCACTTAAATAGGATTGGTTGCTTTACATGTTACATAAACTGTATGTTTTATCTATCATTATTTACCTTCTTCACCACTGTCAGAAAGCTTACTATATTTTTTATCCTCTCATTTTTTTTTACTTTCCAGTCTTCAGAATTATTTCCAAACTTTTGAAACTCTTATTACTTGTTAGAGAGCCACCTTTTCAATGCTATTTTTGATAAATTTTTAAAAAGGATATAATCTCTAGGACTTGTCTTACTTGGTAGCATGATAAAGTAATAACAGTGTATGATATAGTCATATGTGTAGGAATAAACAAATTCACCAATAAAACACTATAGAGAATTCAGAGCAGATCCACATATATGTATGGACTTATTAAATAACTGATGTGGCATGGCAGAACTCTGATGAATATAGAGACTTAGCTGTCCATACTATAAAACATAGTTTGGTTTCCTAGGAAATACCATACACAACAATCAATTCAGATTGTTGAATGACAAATTTTTAAATATTAGACTAAAATATAGAAAGATATTTTAAATCATGGTCTATTGATGAATGTTTAAAGAAGCCATTAAAACCTATTTAATTAAAAGAAATTATAGGTAAAGTTTTCTGCATAAAAGTTTAGTACTTCTGTTCATCTGATGATGAAATGAGAACCACAAAACAAGCTACAGACTAGAAAGCTTAAGAAAAACTGACAATTAATACCTAGTATGTACAAATAATTCCTAAAATTCAGTAAGAAAAATACAAAAATAAAAATTCAGACAAAGATATGAACTGAGGTTTTTCTTAGAAATAGAAACTGGAATGACCAATAAACATATGAATAGGTATCCAGCCTTATTGGTAATTAGGAAAATACAACTTAAGACCATAATGAGATAGAACTTTTCATCCAACAGGTACACAGAAATTAACATCAGAATAAATCAAGTTCCTTAAACAGTTCCTGGAACATAGTGGAATACAATTAGTAACTGTTGAGAGAATGAGTAAATACATAGGAACTCTAATATAATTTCCATGGAAGTGTAAATACCTATGACTATTTTGGAAAATAATTTGAATATCTAGTAAAGTTGAATATTACATGCCCTATGGCCCTAAGATCCAGGAATTTTGTATGTTTATATTGTATAAATGTATCAGGCATATGTATGAAATGTTATTGACATTGTTTGTAATAACATGAACAAGAAAAAAATTTAATGTTCATTAATAGGACATTATATAAATAATACAACTGTGAAATTATTAGGGTTTAATGATCAAAACAAGCATGATGTAGCAATTAAAATGAACGTATTGTAGCTACACAGAAAAAAATGTATCTTTAAAACAATTTTGAATGAAAAAAGCAAGTTGCATAAATTTACATATAGTCTGATTTTACTTTGATAAACGTCAAAATCGTGCAAAATTAATAAGTATTGTGTAGTAACATATGCATATGTGGAGAAAACAACTGTTTAGGAAAGAATTGAATGATAAACACAATTCAGGATACTGGTTTCCAATGTTGGCAGAGACTGGGATGGGATGGAAAGGAGCATAGATTAGATTAATTAGTATCAGCAATATCTAAGTTCTTATGTTGGATATATGAACATGGGTGTAACCTTATTGTTATGTTTTATGATTGTATTTGATGCATATATTACTTAATAGGAATATATTTTAACATAATGAAATGATTTAATACATGGAAAACTCAGGACAAATATTTATCTAAAGTTTGATAATTACAAGTAATTATTATGTATTGAAAGAATGTTGAAATTTATTTACATTTTTCCTAAAATAATGAAACTACAGTGAAAGTGTTTTGATATATGTAATTTTGTATATATTCAGAATTTGTAAATTTGTTTAATTTCTGCAATTCCAAGTGTTTCTGATTGTTTTTGCTAACACATCAATGCTTATTGGCAATGATTAAAATACACATGTCTAGAAAATGTTGTCAAATATATATTGATTTGACTTAACTTATGAAAATATAATAGTAACTGATATCCTTTCAAATGAGTCTTAAATTTGATTTATAATAATGAGGTATATAAGTTCCACTTGGCTCATTTGTGTTTGTTTGTTTGTTTTTCCTTTTTAAGGAAGAAAGGTAAAATAAAATGAATTAAATATCTGTCAATAAAATTTATGTAGTTTTTAGTAAAATGCATTCCAGTCTCATCATTTGTAAATGTATAATTTAAAAAAAGGAAAACTAATGCTAGAAAATATTGGGGTACCCAAAGCACTGAATGTTAGTTCATTTCATTAAACCATTTTGTACACATTAAATTTTGTACACATGTGTAGTAATTTTATTGCCTTTGACATTTTGTCCACTTAATGTCAATAATCTTTTAAGACATAGATCTTAAGAGATTTATTCAAGTGATTTAAACACTGTTAATTTGCAAATGGACGCATTCTTTGTCTCCTGAATGGTCAGAAATGTGTTCTTTCAATTTGAGCCATGAATTCTTAATTGCAGAAGACATGTAGAAAGACATTTTTCTTCTTTATATCACAGGCTATATTTTATTTATTATATGACCTAATGTTTCAGTCCAACATTTCTATCATTATTATTCTCTTTTATTGCTGTATTTAGATATTTTTGTATCAGAGACAGATTTGTCTCTAAAATTGATCCACTATAATATATAGTATTAATTTCAATGCTATCATCAAGAAATAAATGCATGCATAAAATGAGATATTAACAATAAATATTTTTTAATGATGATGCTATTTCTTATTTTTTACTTTTCTCACAATTGATCAATGTTCTGGGGTAGGTGAAAATGTTAAATTGAATAAGATGACTATGGTAACTGGAATGCTAAATATAAATCTTAATTTAGAAAATTATTTTGTAAAAAGCATTTACCACTCTGCTGGGATGTTTTGGAAATTTGTGTAGGAGAATATTGGGAGAGGCTATAGGCAAATTAGTAAGGCAGAGAGCCAAAGATACTCAATGGCAAAACATTTAAATACTGTCCCTTGTTCTATATGACTGTCTCAGTAGAGGTTTCTTGCTTATAACTTTTTTAGTCTGCAATTTATATCCACATAGAATATATTTTTAAGTGTTTTTTAATTGAAGTATAGTTGATATACAATATGAATTCAAGTGTACAACATAGTGATTCAACAGTTACACACATTAAATCTTCACCCTAACTAATGCAGTTAATATCTGTCAAAATAAAATATTTTACAGAACCACTGACTATATTCTCCATGCTGCATACCCATTCTTGTGACCAACTTTTATTATGATTGAGAATTTTTGTGCCCTTTATCACCCCCATATATCCCACTCACCCACTACAGCTCTTCCCCCTTGGTAACCACCAGTCAGTTCTCAATGTCCGTTAGTCTACTGCTATTTTGTTAATTTTATTTATTTATTTATTTATTTAGATTTCACAAATAAGTGAACTCATATGGTATTTGTCTTTCCTGCCTGGCTTATTTCACTTAGTATAGTACCTTCTAGGTCCATTCATGTTATTGCAAATGGCAGGATTTCTTTCTTTTTTATGGCTGAATAATATTCCATTGTGTATATGTACAACTTCTTTATCCATTCATCGACTGATAAACAGTTTGGTTGCTTCCATTTCTTGGCTATTGTAAATAATGCAATAATAAACATAGAGGTGCATATACATTTTTGAATCAGAGATACTTTTTCTCTGTGTAAATTCCCAGGAATGAAATTACTGGGTTATATGGCATTTCTATTTTAGGTTTCTTGAGGAACTTCCATTCTGTTTCCATAGTGACTGCACCACTTTACATTCCCACAGTGTAGGAGGGTTCCATTTTCTCCATATCCTTGTCAACACTTGTGGTTTCTTGTCTTTTGGATAGTGGCCATTCTTACTGGTATGATGTGATATTTCACTGTGGTTTTGATTTGCATTTCCCTAATGACTAGTTATGTGGAGCATCTTTTCATGTGACTTTTGTTCATCTGTATTTCCTTTTTGGAAAAATGTCTTTTCAGGTCCTCTGCCCATTTTTTAATCAAGTTATTTGTTTTTTTTCGTGTTGAGGTATGAGTTTTTTATACATTTTAGATGTTAACCCCTATCACATAAATGATTTGCGAATATATTCTTCTATATTGTAGGTTGCCTTTTGGTCTGTTGATGGTGTCCTTTGGTGTACAGAAGCTTTTTAGTTTAATATAGTTCTGCTTCTTTTTTTATTTTGTTTCCTTTGCCCAAGGAGATGCATCCAGGAAAACACTGCTCATGCAATTCAAAAGATTTTTGTCTTTGTTTTCTTCTAAGAGTTTTATGGTTTCATATCTTACGTTTAGGTCTTTGATCCATTTTGTGTTTACTTTTGCGTATGGAGTTAGATAGTACTCCAGTTTTATTCTCTTACATGTAGCTGCTCAAGTTTCCCAACACCAGTTATCGAACAGGCTGTCTTTTCCCCATTGTATTTTCATGACTCCTTTACTATATATACTAATTGGCCATATATGTATGTATAGGTTTATATCTGGGCTCTCTATTCTGTTCTGTGGATCTATGGACCTGTTCTTGTGCCAGTTCCATGCTGTTTGATTATTATAGTTTCATAGTATAGCTTGAAGTAAAGGAACATAATATCCCAGTTTTGTTCATTCTCAAGATTGCTTTGGCTATTTGGGGTCTTTGTGGTTCCATATGAATATTAGGATTATTTGTTCTAGCTCATTGAAAAATGCCATTAGCATTTTTTTGAGGGACTGCATTGAATCTATAAATTGCTTTGTGAAGGATGGCAATTTTGACAGTATTAATTCTTTCTATCCATGAAGATGGGACAGATTTCCATTTATTAGTATCCTTCAGTTTCCTTCATCAGTGTCTTATACTTTTCAGAGCACAGTTTTTTAGCTACTAGGTTAGATTTATTTCTAGGTATTTAATTCTTTTTGATGCATTTTAAATAGAATTGCTTCCCCAATTTCTCCTTTGGCTAGTATATAGGAATGCAACAGACTTCTGTGTATTAATTTTTATCCTGTAACTTTACTGAATCCAGTTATTAGTTCTAATAGTTTATGGTTGGGTCTTTGGGGTTTTCTCTATATAATATCATGCCCTCACCAAACAGTGACAGTTTTATTTCTTCCTCACCAATTTGGATGTCTTTTGTCTCTTTATATTATTTGATTGTCATGTCTAGAATTTGCAGTCCTATGTTGAATAAAAGTGGAGAGAGTGGGCATCCTTGTCTTATTCCTGATCCTAGAGGAAAAGCTTTCACTTTTTCACCATTGAGGATGATGTTAGCTGTGGGTTTTTCATATATGGACTTTATTATGTTTTGGTATGTTCCCTCTATACCCATTTTGTTAATAGTTTTATCATGAATGGATGTTTATTTAGTTAATGTTTTTTCAGCATCTATTGAGATGATCATATAGTTTTTATCCTTCCTTTTGTTAATGTGGTGTATCACTTTGATTTGTGAATATTGTGCCAACATTTAATCCCTGGAATAAATACTACTTGGTTTTTTATGTATTTTTTAATTGGGTTTGCTAATATTTTGTTAAGGGTTTTTGCACCTATGTTCATCAGGATTATTGGGCTATAATTTTCTTTTTTTGTAGTGTCTGTCTGGTTTTGGTATTAGAGTGATGCTGGCCTTATAGAATGAGTTTGAAAGTATTCTATCCTTTTCCATTTTTTTGGTATATTTAAGAAGGATAGCTAATATCTCTTCCTTAAATGTTTGGTAGAATTCACCTGTGAAGTCATGTTGTCCCACACTTTTGTTTTTTGGGTGTTTTTTGAATGCCAATTCAATTATGTTACTGGTAATTAGTCTGCTCAGATTTCTGTTTCTTCTTGGGTCAATCTTGGAAGGTTCTTGCTTTCGAGAAATTTTTCCATTTCTTCTAGGTTGTCCCACTTATTGTCATATAATTTTTCATAGAATTCTTTAGTAATTCTTTGTATTTCTGTGGTGTCAGTTGTAACTTCTTTCTTTTTCTGATTTTGTTTATTTGTCTACTCTCTCTCTTTTTCTTGTTAAGTTCAACTAGTGATTTGTCTCTTGTATTTATCTTCTCAAAGAACCTGCTCTTGGTTTCATTGATTTTTTCTATTGTTTTATCTTCTCTATTTTATTTATTCTCCTCTGATCTCTATTATGTGCTTCCTTCTACTAATTTTGGGTTTCATTTGTTCTTCTTTTTCTAGTTTATTTAGTTGTGAGTTTAGACTCTTTACTTTGGATTGTTCTTTTTTCCTGAGGTAGACCTCTATTTCTATGTACTTCCATCTTATAACCACTTTTGAACTACAGTATTCTTGTTTTCATTTGTCTCCATGTATTGCTTAATTTCTTCTTTCATTTGTTCATCGAGCCACTGACTATTTAGGAGCATGTTGTTTAGCTTACAAGCATGTGTTTTTTTGTTTTCTTCTAGATTGGTTCCTGTTTCATACCATTCTGATCAGAAAAGATACTTGATACAATTTCAATACTTTTAAATTTATTGAGGCTCTTTTGGTGTCCTAGTATGTGATCTCTTCTGGAAAACAGTCAATGTGCACTTGAGACAAATGTGTATCCTGGTACTTTGGGGTTCAATGTTCTGTATATATATACCTGTTAAGTACGTCTGTTCTAATGTGATCTGTCCATTGATGTAATTGAGGTGTTACCAATACCTAATATGGTTGTATTGCTCTATTTCTCTCATTAGATCTGTTATTATTTGTTTCACATATTTAGGTGTTCCTATGTTGGGTGCATAGATATTTACAATCATTATATCCCTTTATCATTACATAATGTCTTTTTGGTCTCTTGTTAATTTCTTTGTTTTGAAGTCTATTTCTCTTCTCTTTTCTCCTTTTTATTTTCATGAAACGTCTTTTTCCATCCCTTTACTTACAGCCTATATATATTGTTAGGTCTGAAATGAGTCTCTTGTAGGCTGCATATATTGTCTCTTTATCCTCTCTTCAACTCTATTCTTTTTAATTAGTGCATTTAGTCCATTTATATTTAAGCTAATTATTGATAGGTTTGTACTAATTGCTATTTTATCAATTGTTTTCTAGCTGTTTTTGTAGTTCTTATATATAATTTTTCTTCCTCTCTTATATTCTTCTCATTATTTGATGATTTTCTTTAGTGTTATGCTTGGAACTTTTTTAAATTTGGGGGGTATCTATTGTAGGCTTTAGGTTTGTGGTTACCATAGGTCATTGAAAGTTTCTTAAATGCATAGCCGTCTATATTAATTTGATAGTTACTCTATTTCAAACGCAGTCTAAAAGTACTATTGTTTTATTCTTCTTCCTTCACACTTTATGTGTAAGATATCATAAGCTACTGTTTTTTTGTGTATCTTTTGACTGATTTTGTATATAGTTGATTTTACTATGTTTTTTAATACAGACTTGCTTAGTAATTGATCTATTATTTTTCCTGTAGGTTTACTTTCACTGATGAAAATATTTAGGCTTAATAACATTTCCATCTACAGAAGTCCCTTTAATGTATCCTGTAAGACCTGTTTAGTGGTGGTGAAACCTTTTAACTTTTGTTTTTCTGGGACCCTTTTAATATCTCCTTCAATTCTGAATACCTTGTTGGGTAAATGATTTTTGGTTGCAGGTTCTTTCATTTCAATATATTAAATATTTCATGCCACTCTCTTCTGGCCTGTAAAGTGTCTGCTGTGAAGTCTGCTGAAAGTCTTATGGAGTTTCTCTTATAGGTAACTGTCTGTCTTTCTCTTCTGCTTTTAAGACCCTCTTTTTATCTTTAATCTTTGTCTTCCTGGTGTTCCATTTTTTTTTCAGAAAGCTCTCTGCACTTACAGGACCTGAGTGTATATTTTGTTCCTCAGGTTGGGAATGTTTTTAGCTATTAGTTCTTCAAAGAAAATTTCTACTCCTTTTTCTCTCTCTTCTCCTGGTACCCTTATCATGCAAATATTGTTTCATTTGGACTGGTCTCCCAGATCTCTTAGCATCTTCTCATTTTTAGAAACTCTTTTTTGCTCTGTCCCTTAGCTCGGTTGTTTTCCTGTTCTCTAATTTCCATCTCACTGGTTCTCTCCTCTACCTCTAGGAGTCTACTATAATTCTCTCCATTGTATTTTTTATTCCATTTATTGTATTCTTCAACTCTGAAAGGCTCCTTTTCAAACCTATCTTTGTGGAAATTCTTACTGAATTCATCAATTCTTTTCCTGAGGTCAGTGAGCATATTTATGACTGCTACTTTGAAACTTTTATCAAGAAGATTGATGATCTCCACTTTATTTGACCCTCTGATGTTTTTCTTTTGCTTGGAACATAACTCTGCCTCCTCATTTTGTCTGGGTTTCTGTGTTTCTTCCTTAGTATTGGATAAATCTGCTATGCATCCTGGTCTAGAGAGTAATGGGATTATGAAGGACACATCCTGTAGTATCCAGAAGCTCTACTCTTTGCTCACCAGTACCTGGTTCTCTTTTGTGGAGTCACAGTTACTGTTGTTGAGCTGTGGGAAGGGCTACCATTCTGCCTGTGAAAGGGCAGTGGATAATTACTGTCAGCAGAAACTGACAACTCCCTCTGTGCCCTTTGTGTGCTGGGTGGCACTTCTGCTGGGATCATTGTAGGCTGGGATGCCTTCTGCCTGCAGGGAGTAAGGTGGCACTGTTAGTTTGATGGGTGGGGCAGGACAGGTGTGCAGGGGAGTAACCTCATAGGGTGACCACCAGGGTGGGAGATGGAGCATATGGAGCTGACTCCTGCAGATGCCTCATCAGCTGGGCTGATTGAGAGCCAGGAAAGCTAGGAAAACCTTCTGCCTGCAAGACAACAAAGTCTGGCCACTGTTGGGCCAAGCTGGTCAGCTGGATAGGTGGGTAAGTGCATATGCAGGGATGTACACCACAAGGCTAAGCCACTAGTGAGGAAGATGGAGCATTTGGAGTTGGATTCCATGAGTACACAACCAGCTGGCCTGAGGGAAGTCTGGAGAAGTGACTTCCACCTACCATTTATCCTCCAGAGAGAGCTCCCTCCAATCCACAAAATTCTGACATACTTCCACCTACTGGTAAATATTTCAAAACTCCTGCCTTTGTTTTGGGTCTTAGCAGGACTGATCAAGAAAAAGTACCTGTCCTCCACAAGTGATGTGAGTCTTAGCCTCCCAGATGTCCAGACCCCTTAATCACCAAATCCCAGTGCAATGTGTGTTCATGCTCCCAGAGCACATCTCCAGGGCCAGTTATGCAGGATTCATTTATCCCCACCCTACTTCATTCCTCTTCCTCCCACTAGTGAGCTGTGATATGTTTAGGGCTTGGGTCCTGATGGATCATGGCTTTGCCAATGTACCCTCTCTGTGTGGCCTTCTCTTCTTCCCAGGTTTAGGTGGTCTGTTTTGCATTCTTTTGGTCGTTTTCAGAGTTAGTTGTTTTTGCTATATTTGCTTCCTTGGTGTGCATGTGAGAAGAGTTTCCACCTTGCTTTCCTACTCCATTTTTCCACTGCATATTGCATAGAAACACAAAGTATTTACAAACATTTTTAAGGGAGAAATAACGACTACTGTGTAAATCAAGCAAAATATTGTACTTTGTGTACTCAGCACATTATCATGTGATGCAAAAAGAATACTGGAGAAAAGATGGCAGGATGAGAGGTGGGACAGAGGCTTCCTCTTAAAACCTCATATAATGTGAAAATAAAGCTACTTCAACTACTCTTGAAAGAGCAATGGGAAAGAGGACGGCAACAAACTGCATACACCTGGAGACAAGAGCAGCCCTCACAGAAAAGGGTAATGTACTAAAGCTGTGGTCCTGTGAGATCCAAGCCCTTCCCCATCCCAGATCACCAGTAGGAGGAACAGGAATGGAGCAGGGAGGGAGTGGAGATGTGGGACTGCTGAATACGGAACACTGGAGATCTGCTCTGGGAGCACAAACCTACATTTCATGGTGCTTGCATGATACTCTTGTAATTAGGGGGTTGGAAAGCTACGACAGGCAGAATTCCTGGAGAGACTGAGAATCCAGCTGCTTGTAAAAGCAGGGATCCATACCCAGCTACTCGGGGACAAAAGAAAGGTGGGAAGTCTGAGAGACTTACTAAGAAGCCCTTAGCAAGAGAGCTCCTAAAGGGGCAAGGATTGCACGGAGCTTACTGCTCAGGAGAAAGGACGGGCAGACAAAATTGTCCGGGTGCACTCTGCCCAGCAGGTTGGGAGCTTTCACGATCTTCAGGTGCTCCAGCTCCCTGGCTGCCTACACAGCTCCAAGAACCCCTTCTGTGACAGGCAGACTTGTGTGCCTTTCTTCTGGCCAGCCCCACCAGGCTTGCAAACTGCGAAATCCTTCCCTGGTGTTACGCCAGCCAGAGGGAAGATCTGTCTACAGCAACTAAAAACGCAAAGCACAGAGGCTTATACCAGTGTGCTCAACCCACTGGTTCAGGCAGTGGAGACAGGAATAGCAGCCAGGAACAAGTAAACAGCCCTTTCCTCCCCAGAGGCGCCAATACCACTCCCCTACAGTCCCCGCATTGCTTCAGGGGATGAGCAGCTCCAGAGAGCAGAGCTTCTGGGCACTAGAGGGTGCCATACACAAATATGAAACGCCAAAGGAACGTGGTCCAGAGTAAAATTATGAACACAACTCCTGAGAAAGATTTAAATGATATGGACCTTATGACTCTCCATGAAAGGGAGTTCAAAATAAAAATCATTAACATGCTCATGGAGGTACAGAAAGATATTCAAGAACTCAGGAATGAATTCCGGTTAGAGATCCAGTCATTGAAGAACACGATGGATGGTATTAAAAGCAGAATGGATACGGTGGAGGAGACAATAAATGAAATAGAAGCTAGAGAAGAGGAATACAAAGAAGCTGAGGCACAGAGAGAAAAAAGGATCTCTAAGAATGAAAGAACATTGAGAGAACTGTGTGACCAATACAAACAGAACAATATTTGCATTATAGGGGTACTAGAAGAAGAAGAGAGAGAAAAAGGGATAGAAAGCATGTTTGAGGAGGTGATTGCTGAAAAATTCCCCAATATGGGGAAGGAGATAGTCTCTCAGGCCATGGAGGTGCGCAGATCTCACAACACAAGGGACCCAAGAAAGACAACAGCAAGATATATAGTAATTAAAATGGCAAAGATCAAGGATAAGGACCAACTATTAAAAGCAGCCAAAGAGAGGAAGAGGATCACATACAAAGGAAAACCCATCGGGCTATCATCAGACTTCTCAACAGAAACGTTACAGGCCAGAAGGGAGTGGCATGACATATTTAATGCAATGAAGCAGAAGGGCCTTGAACCAAGATTACTTTATCCGGCAAGATTACCATTTAAATTTGAAGGAGGGATTAAACAATTCCCAGATAAGCAAAAGCTGAGAGAATTTGCCCCCCACAAACCATCTCTACAGTGTATTGTGGAGGGACTGCTATAGATGGAAGTGTTCCCACGGATTAATAGCTGTCACCAGTGGTAATAATACCACAGTGAAGAAAGTAGAACAGCTAATTACTAAGAAAATGCAAAATTAAATTAACTATTCCCAAAGTCAGTCAAGGGATAGACAAACAGTACAGAATATGATACCTAATATATAAAGAATGGAATAGAAAGAAAAAGGAGGAAACAAACAAACAAACAAAGAACCTTTAGATTGTGTTTGTAATAGCATATTAAGTTAGTTGTTAGACTTTTAGATAGTAGGGATGTTAACCTTGAACCTTTAGTAACCAGGAATCTGAAGCCAGCAATGCAATTAAGTACATACCTATCCATAATCACCCTAAATGTAAATTGACTGAATGCACCAGTCAAAAGACAGAGAGTCACTGAATGCATAAAAAACAAGACCCATCTATATTCTGCCTTCAAGAGACTCACTTTAAACCCAAAGACATACACAGACTAAAAGTGAAGGGATGGAAAAAGATATTTCATGCAAACAACAACGAATAAAAAGCAGGTGTTGTAGTACTTGTATCACACTAAATAGACTTCAAAACGAAGAAAGTAGCAAGAGGTAAAGAAGGATATTACATAATGATAAAGGGGTCAGTCCAACAAGAAGATATAACCATTATGAATATATATGCACCCAACACAGGAGCTCACCATATGTGAAACAAATACTAACAGAATTAAAGGAGGAAATAGACAGCAATGCATTCTTTTTAGGAGACTTCAACACACCACTCACTCCAAAGGACAGACCAACCAGTAGGAGAATAAGTAAAGACACAGAGGCACTGAACAACACACTAGAACAGATGGACCTAACAGATATCTACAGAACTCTGCATCCAAAATCAGCGGGATACACATATTTCTCAGGTGCACATGGAACATTTTCCAGAATAGACCACATACTAGGCCACAAAAAGAACTTCAGTAAATTCAAAAATATTGAAATTCTACCAACCAACTTCTCAGATCACAAAGGTATAAAACTAGAAATAAATTTTGGAAAGAAATCAAAAAAGCTCACAAATACATGGAGACTTAACAACATTCTACTAACTAATCAATGGGTTAACGCCCAAATCAAAACAGAAATAAAAGAATATATGGAGACTAATGACAACAACAACACAAAGCCACAACTTCTGTGGAATGCAGCAAAGGCAGTTCTAAGAGGACAGTATATTGCAATCCAGGCCTATTTAAAGAAGGAAGAACATTTCCAAAAGAATAGTCTAAAGACACAAATACTGAAATTGGAAAAAGAAGAACAAATGAGGCCCAAAGTCCCCAGAAGGAGGGACATAATAAAGAAATAAATAAAATTGAGAAGAATAAAACAATAGAAAAAAATCAATGAAACCAAGAGCTGGTTCTTTGAAAAAATAAACAAAATAGATAAACCCCTAGCCAGACTCATTAAGAGAAAAAGAGAATCTACACACATAAACACAATCAGAAATGAGAAAGGAAAAATAATGCCAGACCCCACGGAAATACAAAGAATTATAAGACAATATTATGAGAATCTTTATGCTAACAAGCTGGAAACTATAGAAGAAATGGACGACTTTTAGAAAAATACAACCTTCTAAGACTGACCAAGCAAGAAACAGAAAAAATAAACAGACAAATCACCAGCAATGAAATTGAATCAGTAATTTAAAAACTATGCAAGAACAAAACCCCCAGACCAGATGGATTCACCTCTGAATTCTACTAGACATATAGAGAAGAAATAACACCCATTCTCCTTAAAGTTTTTCAAAAAATACAATAGGAGGGAATACTTACAAACTCATTCTATGAAGCCAGCATCACTAATACCAAAACCTGGCAAAGACGTCACCAAAAAAGAAAATTACAGACCAATATCCGTGATGAACGTAGATGCAAAAATACTCAACAAAATATTAGTAAAGTGAATCCAAAAATACATCAAGAGGATCATACACCATGATCAAGTGGGATTCATCCCAGGGATGAAAGGATGGTACAACATTCGAAAATCCATCAACATCATCCACCACATCAAAAAAAAAGAAGAACAAAAACCACATGATCATCTCCATACATGCTGAAAAAGCATTTGACAGAATTCAGCATCCATTCCTGATTAAAACTCTCAACAAAATGGTAATAGATGGCAGGTACCTCAACATCATAAAGGCCATATATGACAAATCCACTGCTAACATCATACCTAACAGCGAGACGCTGAAAGCTTTTCATCTAAGATCCGAACAAGACAGGGATGCCCACTCTCTCCACTGTTATTCAACGTAGTACTGTAGGTCCTAGCCACAGCAATCAGACGAAACAAAGACATGCAAGGCATCCAGATTGGTAAAAAAGAAATCAAATTGTCACTATTTGCGGATGACATGATATTGTACATAAAAAACCCTAAAGACTCAACTCCAAAACTACTAGAACTAATATCTGAATTCAGCAAAGTTGCAGGATACAAAATTAACACACACAAATCTGTTGCTTTCCTATACACTAATGATGAACTAACAAAAAGAGAAATCAGAAAAACAATTCCATTCACGATTGCATCAAAAAGAATAAAATACCTAGGAATAAACCTAAGGAAGGAAGTGAAAGACCTGTACTCTAAAAACTACAAGACACTCCTATGAGAAATTAAAGAGGACACTAACAAATGGAAATTCATTCCATGCTCTTAGCTAGGAAGAATAAATATTGTCAAAATGGCTATACTACCTAAAGCAATCTATAGATTCAACGCAATCCCTATCAAACTACCAACAGCTTTCTTCAATGAACTGGAACAAACAATTCTAAAATTCATATGGAACCACAAAAGATCCCGAATAGCCAAAGCAATCCTGAGAAGGAGGAATAAAACAGGGGGAATTACGCTCCCTGACTTCAAGCTGTACTACAAAGCCACAGTAATCAAGACAATTTGGTATTGGCACAAAAACAGACCCACAGACCAGTGGAACAGAATGGAAAATCCAAACATTAACCCAAACATATACAGTCAATTAATATTTGATAAAGGAGCCTTGGATATACAATGGGGAGACGACAGCCTCTTCAGCAACTCGTGTTGGAAAAACTGGACAGCTACCTGTAAGAAAATGAAACTGGACTACAGTCTAACCCTATGCACAAAGGTAAACTCAAGGTGAATCAAAGACCTGAAAGTATGTCATGAAACCATAAAACTCTTAGAAAAAAACATAGGCAAAAATCTCTTGGACATAAACATGAGTGACTTCTTCATGAACATATCTCCCCGGGCAAGGGGAAAAAAAGCAAAAATGAACAAGTCGGACTATATGAAGCTGAAAAGCGTCTGTACAGCAAAGGACACCGTCAGTAGAACAAAAGGACATCTTACAGTATGGGAGAATATATTCATAAGTGACAAATCCTATAAGGGGTTGACATCCAAAATATATAAAGAACTCATGCACCTCAACAAACAAAAAGCAAGTAATCCAATTAAGAAATGGGCAGAGGACATGAATAGACACTTCTCTAAACAAGAAATTCAGATGGCCAACATGCACATGAAAATATGCTCCACATCGCTAATCATCAGAGAAATGCAAATTCAAACCACAATGAGATATCACCTCACACCAGTGAGGATGGCCAACATCCAAAACACAAACAACAACAAATGTTGGCGAGGATGTGGGGAAAAGGGAACCCTCCTACACTGCTGGTGGGAATGCAAATTCGTTCAACCATTGTGGAACGCAGTATGGAGGCTCCTCAAAAAACTCAATATCATTTGACCCAGGAATTCCAGTCCTACGAATTTACCCTAAGAATACAGCAGCCCAGTTTGAAAAAGACAGGCGCACCCCTTTGTTTATCGCAGCACTATTTACAATAGCCAAGAAATGGAAGCAACCTAAGTGTCCATCAGTAGATGAATGGATAAAGAAGATGTGGTACATATACACAATGGAATATTATTCAGCCATAAGAAGAAAACAAATCCTACCATTTGCAACAACATGGATGGAGCTAGAGGGTATTATGCTCAGTGAAATAAGCCAAGCTGAAAAAGACAGGTATCAAATGATTTCACTCATATGTGGAGCATAAGAACAAAGAAAAAAACTTAAGGAACAAAACAGCAGCAGACTCACAGAACCCAAGAACGGACTAATAGTTACCAAAGGGAAAGGGACTGGTGAAGATTGATGGGAAGGGAGGGATAAGAGGTAAAAAGCGACGTTATGATTAGTAGATGTAATGTTGCGGGGGGCATGGGGAGGGCTGTACAACTCAGAGAAAATAAGTAGTGACTCTATAGCATCTCACTACGCTGATGGACAGTGACTGTAATGGGGTTGTTGGGGGTGACTTGATGAAGGGGGTAGTTTAATAATCATAATATTGCACATGTAATTATAGATTAATGATCCAAAATAAATTATAAAAAAAAATAATACTTAGGAGAAGCTAATAAAAGAATAAGTGATTTAAAAAAAAAAGAACAAATGGGACGTGAACAATTTCCAGGGATGTGTTGTTTTAATTTGTCTGATTTTTTGCATACTATTCAAGATCAAATATACAACATTCACCATGCTATTGATAAGTTTTCAGAAATGCCTATATTGTTAAATTGGTTTTCTTTGTTTCATTGGACATGGCCTATAATTGTAGGTCTAATACTATTATGCATTTGTATTCCTGTTCTCTTAGTGTGAATGCGAAAGGCAGTTGTTGGTCTTTTAAAGCCAATACAAGCATATGCTACTTTTAAGAATTAACTTCAAGAAATAAGTGATTCCTTTTAAACAACTTTGTGAAATCATATACTGATTCCCCACCTGCATTTGCTACAAGAAAATAATCATGTATATTGTGATTTTATCCAGAATTATAGCTGCTGGCTGTCCTCTCTTTCATATTTTATCTCCCTGTTTGGTCCCAGGAGATGGCTGGTTAGCCAGAGACTGGTAAGATTCCTCATGGGAGGAACAACCTAAGACAGGCACAGTTGCAAGGGACCTCAGGTGAGCAACATGGGTGCCAACTGAGTTGAGGCATAGAACCTCACCCCTCCAGACGAGAGAGACATTGCCTGTGACAAGCTATGTCACAGGCCGAGCCCAGCTAATCATTATTCTGATACCTTCCACAAATATATGCATATGCATTTGCATCAATTAACACAAAAAAGGGGGAAATGTGGGATTCACTTATAATTTAAGTATAAAAATCATATGAATAATCATAGTTGACTTGATTGATTATAGTAACTGAATTAGTTTCTCTGATATGACTGCCTTTGCATTGTTCACCTTGTGAGAACTTGTTCACTATGTTCCTTGCATTGTTCACCTTGTGGGTGCTTGTTCGTTGTATTGGAACTTGTTTGTTATGCTCCAAAAGATTGGAGACTGTTGAGAATTAAGCTTGGAGTTGATTAATGATAGTGTATTGAGTTCCCTATGCAGAATTCTATTGTTGTTAGCAACCATTTGATCAGTAAATGTGAGAGGTGCTCTCTCAGCATCACTCTTGAGCTGTTAAAAGAAAATAGCAGATTAGATGTAGTAGAAGAGATGTAAATGGAATAGAAATTAAAGAAGAGGAATACAAAGAAGCTGAGGCACTGAGAGAAAAAAGAATATCTAAGAATGAAAGAATATTGAGAGAACTGTGTGGCCACTAATAAAAAAATTAATAGTTCTGGGGGTGTAATGTGCAGCATGGTGAGCAATAATGTCTTGTGTATTGAAAAGTTGTTAAGAAGAAAAACCTCAAAAGTTCACATGGCAAGAAAAAATAATTTGTAACTATGTATGTTGAAGGATGTTAACTAAACTTACTGTGATAATCATTTCACAATAAAAAAAACTATACCCCAGACATAATTTGTAATAAATGTATTTTATTTAAATAAGGAATTATAAATAGTATACAATAAAAACTTAATTTCTCAATAAAAAAAACATGTGGATAGAATATAGAATAACATGGGAAACTGCCACCCTGCCCTGCCCTGCCCCCCCACCATCCTTAAGCAACCAACAAACAAAATGGACACAAATTGTTAGTTCTATGGAAAAACACCAAAAAAAAAAAAGAAAAAAAAGAATACTGGAATAATAAGGATGGAACCATTGCATTTGATACTATCCTAGATGATGATGACCAATGGAAATATTACTTTATTTCTTCAATATTTACTGTGTTCTACTATCCTAACAGATTCTTGGAATCTCAAGAGCCACCAATGTAAACTTCTACCAAACCCTATGTTGAGTGATTTTTTTATAAATTCAATTTCATAAAAAATGCTTGTCAAGTACAGTTTATATTATGTTATTTTTAATCTGTCTTATAGTTACATACTAAACATTGAGAGATATTAAAAATAACACATTATTGCAAAGTCAAAAAAACCTAAGGGATACTGTTTGTTACTAAAAATAAAATATCAGATTCTGAAGAATGCCACATAGAGAGGCATGGGTAAAGTAACAAGCAGCCTAGACCTGAGTGGATTTACTTTATAACAGAGGTGGCCCTATTTTTGGTTCTTGCTGCATGGTAGAATAACAGAAAGTTGATATGGGGACATGCTTGCAAGGTGGCAGGAATCAAAGAGGCTTCATGAAAGACAGGTTCATTAAAGAGAGAGAAGCCTTGTATTGATTAACAATATAGTAACTATGTTCCATAAGGTGAAAAGGATTGAAGTAATTTAATGAAAAATAAGATGAGAAGGAATTAGAAATAAAAAGAAAGGCATAAAATATTTAGAAGTGATTCCTAAAATTGTGACGAAGAGCAAGTCATAATATATAGATTTCATAATATATATGTTTCAATTATATACACACCTATATATGTATATTTCAATATGTAATATGGAAAATCAATATTGCCACTTTACTTAACAAACCAAAGTAATCATTGGCTTTCCTCTCTTCTAGTCTCCCAAATGTCTGTGGTCATACTTTAATAATTGCTGATATAATATTTATTGTAATTTGCTTATTTATATATATGCTTTTAAATGTCCACTTCTTGAGGATAACTATGGCATGTGTTATTTCACATTAATCTAGCACACATCAAGCTGGTGCTTAATAAATGTTTGAACAAATAGTGGAATATAAACTCATTATTATTAGTAGTAGTAGTTTTAGTAAATTATAACATTCAGATTCAGGATTATGTATTCATTTTCCTCAGCCAAATTTATTAAATTTGCACCTTCTTTTATTTAAAGAGTAATATATTACTTAATATAACATATTGTTGTCCATTTCCACAGACTTATCACTGTTTGGTAGATGTCCTTAAATTATAATTTATTTTTATATAGTAATTGTGTCAAATAAGTTATGGAACTTTGAGCACTTAGAACTTTATCCTTTATCAGTAGTGATATGGAGAGAGAAAAGGAGTGGCAGAGGGAAGAATGAGAGGCATTTGAATATATGTGTGAAAAACTTTTAATAATGTCAATCTTTCATTTTACTGAGTTGAATTGATATAAATAGAAATTCGTTTACTCGAACATTCAATTTTCCATTCATTTACTACATAGTTATCTCTTTCTACTCCTATTTTCAGCATTATGTATTTTTTAAATTGAGGTTTATTTGGTATGCAATATTATATTCATTTCAGGTGTTCAACACAGTGATTCAATAATTATATGCATTGCAAAATACTCACCACAATAAGTGTAGTTACCATCTGTCACCATACAAATTATTATTATTATATTATTGACTATATTCCCTATGCTGTACTTTTCATCCTGGGATTTACTTATTTTATAACTGGAAGTTTGTATCTCTTTTTCCCCTTCACCTATTTCACAATTATGTTGTGTTAGGAAATAGCTACAGCGGACAGTTTGTAACATTTGAAAAGTAAATTTAACTATCTGAAAAACAACCTGATAATATCTATGCAAATTATAAATGTTTATAACTTTTGACTCAGTGTTTTCCCTTCTAGGAATTTATCCAAGAGATAAACTCATACATTGTTGATGGATGGATGGTTGAATAGATAGATATAGACATTATCGTGTCACAGTTCATAAGCATGATAACAATTGTGACCTAAGTGTTCTTTTATTTTAGACTGACTAAATGAATTTTTATATTTGTAAAATATAAAATGATATTTGGCTACTTAATTGATCTATATGACTCCGTGTGGGAAAATATTCATTTTTATTATTTAGTTGAAAGTTAATCAAGTTGAAAACAGAGTACAGAATATTACCTATATAAATTATAATAAGAAAAAAATATCTGGAATGATATACATCAATGTAAGTTCACTATAATTTCTTCCAGGGAATAAAATATGGTGATCTAGGAAAACAGGAATAGGGAAGGGAAAATTTAATATCCCTTATTATGGTTTGCTTGTTTATAATAAACATGTATTTATTTTAGGATTAAAATATCTGATATATTATGACAGAGTAAACTGGAAAGAATTTGCCAAGCCTTTATTAAATTGTAGTGTACTTTGCACAAAATATAAAAAACATATCTTTGAGACTCTACATTCTGTGCTCAAGTTGTCAAAAGTGAATAATATTTGTAATTTCAAGTGACACAATATGGATGAGAGACAGATGAAGTTAATGTGATGTATGAGTTTAGGGAATGATTTCAAATTATCCTCTACTGGTTTGTTAAAAAAAAAAAAGCACTGGGAATGAACAATGAAATTGACTGATTTGAAAGTCTCCTCATTCCTTGTCCTCTGGCTAGCCTGTGATGAAGATGCCTGATGACTGGCGGAATACCCAGAAGGCAGGCAGCAGAGAATGGACCAGAAAGCAAAAGCTAAAAGCCATTAGCACACTGGACAGTTGATGATTCTTTGAATATGGAAAATGCAAGATAAATGCTAAAAATCACTATTTAGTATCTGTCCAGGCTGATCGGTTTTGCTGGAGCTGATTCACTGTGACCTATTAGATTCATATCATTGTAAACTATGGTATGCAAAAATTCCACCAAGTTTTATGTATGTATTGTACTTCATTAAAATTAATTCTGTTCTAGCAGCTGATAATGAAAGTTTTCTTCTCTTTAATGTAAATTCTTATAAGACATGCATCATGATTTTTCAGAGATGTTAATATTAATATTATTTGGGAAAATTCTGCATGTTAAATAACTTTAAATCTGTTTATGACGTGAAAGATGTATATGGCTTTACTGAAACCTGCCTAAGCAATCTCTTAGTATAAAAAGCACTATGAAAACGTCCCCCAATCATTTACCTCAAGGAGCGTCGCCATTCTCTGGAGGTGCCAAAAGATCACAACACCCAAAGCTCTTCAGAGATGCTTGCCCATTACTCGATTATTCCTTAGAGGGATGGTAACTGCACCACAGATTACAGCTTAACTCTATTTTTCACAACATCATAGTTTATAAAATTACAGTCTATGCTATAGCATGTCTGTTTGATTTATGCTCAGCCTAAGGCATGAAATCTGCTTCCTTCCAGGAGGAAATTATGCTTTCTTGAATTGAAAAAGGAGATGACAACCATAAAATAAGCCAGATTGCCTCCCCCTCCAATTACCTACGTTCTTTATTTCTCACAAAAACATGAAGAATTCGGGGATTACTGATGTTTCTGTTTTTGGTAAATTGGAAAGGTTTAGTCTCTGATTTGTTGCATACATACATTTAATACTGTAGGCAATGTTTGTCTAGAAATTGATTAAATTTAAATCTAGAGGAGAAAATTAATAAATTCCAACTGTGTTGTTTATCCCACATAGTACCACTGTCCCTTTTATGAAACACTTAATCATTTTTTGATGTATGCAACTTAGTGAATAACGATGTTTAAGACTGACCTTGGCAGGTCACAGGTCAATTCAATTTCCATTGATTAATGCATAACAAAATTTCCCATTGAAGCAAACTGAGAAGAGGAATGAGGAAGAACAATTTAAAAAAGTGTATCAGTACGTGTTATGGGAACACAAATGAAACATTTCCTTCAACCAGTCACAGAAAAATTATATATTTTGATAGTAGAAAATTAGAAAAGTGACAATGAAAAATGGTGTAAATTAGATAAGACCTGAAGGTACAGGTTATCTTATTTTTTAATAGTCAAAACAGTTTTAATATGATGATTTAATGAAATAGGATAATCTTTTAAATATTCTTGTTTGTTGTTAAAGGTCTAGTTGTGGTTAAGTAAAATGCAGTGAATGAAAAAGAATGGGATATTTTCCTATTTCAAGGCAGCCAAAGCACAATGGTATTTTCCTCCAGATTCGTATTCTATGCAAGCACACACAGTTGTCTTAAAGATGAATATGAGATACTTCATGTGAATTACATCAATAAAGTGCTAGTTACCCCTTGAAGCCTCTGAGAAGTTATAATCTTTATTTTTGCACCTTCTAGTTTGGGCAATGAAAACTATAGGGTTGGCAACCAGTATACTAAATAGGACTTCTGCTTGAGGTTCCAGCTGGGTGGATGGTGTTTATGATGGTTCTTTCAATGGAAAAACTATCGTGTCTTGGTAACCAGGCTATGCAATCACACCTGTCACACTGGAACTCCTCATTGGATATCATTTACACAAAAGCAAAACAAATCCAGATATTACATTCCAAAAAGCCAGTAAACATTCTGCACGGTTTCTCTACATTTGCTATAAAGCTACAAAGACTTTCATGTGAATCAGATGGACATTTTTGCATTTTATAAGCTCAGTTTCCAAGAAACTTGAGCAAACATACTGATTCAGAAAGATTAGCTCCATTGGATAGAAACTGCATAGAAACACACCACTGGAAATTAGGCAATGTGTAGTTGCAAGGAAGGATTTTGGGTTTATAAGTGAGAAACAGGAAATATGTTGCAGATCTGGAATTATTGCAAGATTCATGAAGCCTGCAACAAATAAAATGAAGATATTATTTTAATGCACCTTTTTTTTGGTATCATTAATCTGCAATTACATGTGCAATATTATGGTTATTAAACTACCACCTTCATCAGGTCGCCCCCACCAACCCCATTACAGTCACTGTCCATCAGCTTACTGAGATGCTATAGAGTCATTACCTGTATTCTCTGAGTTGTACAGCCATCCCCGTGCCCCCCAACATTACGTCTGCTAATCGTAATGCCCCTTTTTCCCTCTTATCCCTCCCTTCCCACCCATTTTCCCCAGTTCCTTTCCCTTTGGTAACTATTAGTCAGTTCTTGGGTTCTGTGAGTCTGCTGCTGTTTTGTTCCTTCAGTTTTTTTCTTTGTTCTTATACTCCGCATATGAGTGAGATCACTTGATATTTGTCTTTTTCAGCTTGGCTTATTTCACTGAGCATAATACCCTCTAGCTCCATCCATGTTGTTGCAGATGGTAGGATTTGTTTTCTTCTTATGGCTGAATAATATTCTGTTGTGTATATGTACCACATCTTCTTTATCCATTCATCTACTCATGGACACTTAGGTTGCTTTCATTTCTTGGCTATTGTAAATAGTGCTGCGATAAACATAGGGGTGCATCAGTCTTTTACAAATTGGGCTGCTTCATTCTTAGCATGAATTTCCTAGGAGTGGGATTCCTGGGTCAAATGATACTGAGTTTTTTGAGGAACCTCCATACTGCTTTCCACAATGGTTGAACTAATTTGCAGTCCCACCAGCAGTGTAGGAGGGTTCTCTTTTCTCCACATCCTCGCCAACATTTGTTCTTCTTTGTGTTTTGGATGTTGGCCATCCTCACTGGTGAGAGGTGATATCTCATTGTGGTTTAAATTTGCATTTCTCTGATGATTAGTGATACAGAGCATCTTTTCATATGCTTGTTGGCAATCTGAATTTCTTCTCTGGAGAAGTGTCTATTCATGTCCTCTGCCCATTTCTTAATTGGATTATTTGCTTTTTGATTGTTGAGGTGCATGAGTTCTTTATATATTTTGGATGTCAACCCCTTATAGGATTTGTCACTTATGAATATATTCTCCCACACTGTAGGATGTCTTTTTGTTCTACTGATGGTGTCCTTTGCTGTACAGAAGCTTTTCAGCTTGATATAGTCCCACTTGTTCATTTTTGCTTTTGTTTCCCTTGCCCGGGGAGATATGTTCATGAAGAAGTTGCTCATGTTTATGTCCAAGAGATTTTTGCCTATGTTTCTTTCTAAGAGTTTTATGGTTTCATGACTTACATTCAGGTCTTTGATCCATTTTGAGTTTACATTTGTGTATGGGGTTAGACAGTAGTACAGTTTCATTCTCTTATATGTAGCTATCCAGTTTTGCCAACATCAGCTGCTAAAGAGGCTGTCGTCTCCCCATTGTATATCTAAGGCTCCTTTATCATATATTAATTGACAGTATATGTTTGGGTTAATGTTTGGATTCTCTACTATGTTCCCCTGGTCTGTGGGTCTGTTCTTGTGCCAACACCAAATTGTCTTGATGACTTTGGCTTTGTAGTAGAGCTTGAAGTCAGGGAGCATAATTCTCCCTGTTTTATTCCTCCTTCTCAAGATTGCTTTGGCTATTCGGGATCTTTTGTGGTTCCATATGAATTTTAGAATTATTTGTTCCAGTTCATTGAAGAAAGCTGTTGGTATTTTGATAGGGATTGCATTTAATCTGTAGATTACTTTAGGTAGTATAGCCATTTTGACAATATTTATTCTTAATAGCCAAGAGCGTGGGATGAATTTCCATTGGTTAGTGTCCACTTTAATTTCTCTTAGGAGTTTCTTGGAGTTTCAGGGTGTAGGTCTTTCACTTCCTTTGTTAGGTTTATTCCTAGGTATTTTATTCTTTTTGATGCATTTGTGAATGGAATTGTTTTTCTGATTTCTCTTTCTGTTAGTTCATCGTTAGTGTATAGGAAAGCAACAGATGTCTGTGTGTTACTTTTGTATCCTGCAACTTTGATGAATTCAGATATTAGTTCTAGAAGTTCTGGAGTGGAGACTTTAGGGTTTTTTTTATATACAATATCATGTCATCTGCAAATAGTGAAAATTTGACTTCTTCTTTACCAATCTGGATGCCTTATATTTCTTTGTCTGATTGCCGTGGCTAGGACTTCCAGTACTATGTTGAAGAACAGTGGAGAGAGTGGGCATCCCTGTCTTGTTCCCGATCTTAGATGAAAAGCTTTCAGCTTCTAGCTGTTAAGTATGATGTTAGCAGTGGGTTTGTCATATATGGCCTTTATGATGTTGAGGTACTTGCCCTCTATAACCATTTTGTCGAGAGTTTTAATCATGAATGAATGCTGAATTTTGTCAAATAATTTTTCAGCATCTATGGAGATAATCATGTGGTTTTTGTTCTTCTTTTGGTTGATGTAGTGGATGATGTTGATGGATTTTCGAATGTTGTACCATCCTTGCATCCCTGGGATGAATCCCACTTGATCATGGTGTACGATCCTCTTTATGTATCTTTTTTATAATTTATTTTGGTATCATTATTCTACAATTACATGTGCAATATTATGGTTATTAAACTACTCCCTTCATCGGGTCCCCCCCAAGAACCCCATTACAGTCACTGTCAATCAGTGTAGTGAGATGCTATAGAATCACTACTTGTCTTCTCTGAGTTCTACAGCCCTCCCCATGCCCCCCCAACATTACATCTGCTAATCATAATGCCCCTTTTTTCCTCTTACCCCTCCCTTCCCACCCACCTTCCCAAGTACCTTTCCCTTTCGTAACTATTAGTCCGTTTTTGGGTTCTGTGTGTCTGCTGCTGTTTTGTTCCTTCAGTTTTTTTCTTTGTTCTTATACTCCACATATGAGTGAAAATATTTGATACCTGTCTTTTTTGGCTTGGCTTATTTCACTGAGCATTATACCCTCTAGCTCAATCCATGTTGTTGCAAATGGTAGGATTTGTTTTCTTCTTATGGCTGAATAATATTGCATTGTGTATATGTACCACATCTTCTTTATCCATTCATCTACTCATGGACACTTAGGTTGTTTCCATTTCTTGGCTATTGTAAATAGTGCTGCAATAAACAAAGGGGTGCATATGTCTTTTTGAAACTGGGCTGCTACAGACTTAGGGTAAATTCCTAGGAGTTGGATTCCTGGGTCAAATGGTATTTCTATTTTGAGTTTTTTGAGGAACCTCCATACTGCTTTCCACAATGGATGAACTAATTTGCATTCCCACCAGCAGTGTCGGAGGGTTCCCTTTTCTATACATCCTCGCCAACATTTGTTGTTGTTTGTGTTTTGGATGTTGGCCATCCTCACTAGTGTGAAGTGATATCTCATTGTGGTTTGAATTTGCATTTCTCTGATGATTAGCGATGTGGAGCATCTTTTCATGTGCCTGTTGGCCATCTGAATTTCTTCTTTGGAGAAGTGTCAATTCATGTCCTCTGCCCATTTCTTAATTGGATTATTTGCTTTTTGTTTGTTAAGGTGCATGACTTCTTTATATATTTTGGATGTCAACCCCTTATCAGGTACGTCATTTATGAATATATTCTCCCATACTGTAGGATCTTCTTTTGTTCTACTGATGGTGTCCTGTGCTGTACAGAAGCTTTTCAGCTTGATATAGTCCCACTTGTTCACTTTTGCTTTTGTTTCCCTTGCCCGGGGAGATGTGTTCATGAAGAAGTTGCTCATGTTTATGTCCAAGAGATTTTTGCCGATGTATTTTTCTAAGAGTTTTATGGTGTATTTTTGAATTCGGATTGCTAATATTTTGTTGATTATTATTGCATCTATGTTCATCAGGGATATTGGTCTGTAGTTTTCTTTTTTGGTGAAGTCTTTGCCAGGGTTTGGTATTAGAGTGATTCCGGCTTCATAAAATGAGTTTGGAAGTATTCCCTCCTCTTCTATTTTTTGGAAAACTTTAAGGAGGATGGGTGTTATTTTTTCTCTATGTGTCTGGTAGAACTCAGATGTGAATCCATCTGGTCCGGGGTTTTGTTATTGGGTAGTTTTTTGATTACCGATTCAATTTCATTGCTGCTGATTGGTATGTTTAGTTTTTCTGTTTCTTGCTTGGTCAGTCTGGGAAGGTTGTATTTTTCTAAGAAGTTGTCCATTTCTTCTATGTTTTTCAGCTTGTTAGCATATAGATTCTCATAATATTCTCTTATGATTCTTTGTATTTCCGTGGGGTCTGTCGTGATTTTTCCTTTCTCATTTCTTATTTTGTTTATGTGTGTAGATTCTCTTTTTCTCTTAATGAGTCTGGCTAGGGGTTTATCTATTTTGTTTATTTTTTCAAAGAACCAGCTCTTGGTTTCATTGATTTTTTTCTATTCTTTAATTCTTCTCAATTTTATTTATTTCTTTATTATGTCCCTCCTTCTGGGGAGTTTGGGCCTCACTTGTTCTTCTTTTTCCAATTTCAGTAATTGTGTCTTTAGACTATTCTTTTGGGAATGTTCTTCCTTCTTTAAATAGGCCTAGATTGCAATATACTTTCCTCTTAGAACTGCCTTTGCTGCATCCCACAGAAGTTGTGGCTTTGTGTTGTTGTTGTCATTAGTCTCCATATATTATTTGACTTCTGTTTTGATTTGGTCGCTCACCCATTGATTAATTAGGAGAATGTTGTTACGTCTCCATGTATTTGTGAGCCTTTTTGATTTCTTTCTAAAATTTATTTCTAGTTTTATACCTTTGTGATCTGAGAAGTTGTTTGTTAGTATTTCAATATTTTTTAATTTACTGAGGTTCTTTTTGTGGTCTAGTATGTGGTCTATTCTGGAAAATATTCCATGTGTACTTGAGAAGAATGTGTATCCTGCTGCTTTTGGGTCCAGAGTTCTGTAGATGTCTGTTAGGTCCATCTGTTCAAGTGTGTTGTTCAGTGCCTCTGTGTCTTTACTTATTCTCTGTCTGGTTGATCTGTTCTTCTGAGTGAGTGCTGTGTTGAAGTCTCCTAAAATGAATGCATTGCTGTCTATTTCCTCCTTTAATTCTGTTAGTATTTGTTTCACATATTCTGCGCGCCTGTGTTGGGTGCATATATATTTATAATGGTTATATCTTCTTGTTGGACTGACCCCTTTATCATTATGTAATGTCCTTCTTTAACTCTTGCTACTTTCTTCATATTGAAGTCTATTTTGTCTGATACAAGTACTTCAACACCTGCTTTTTTCTCTTTGTTGTTTGCATGAAATATCTTTTTCCATCCCTTCACTTTTAGTCTGTGTATACCTTTGGGTTTGAGGTGAGTCTCTTATAAGCAGCATATAGATGCGTCTTGCTTTTTTTTCCATTCTGTTACTCTGTGTCTTTTGATTGGTGAATTCAGTCCATTCACATTTAGGGTGATTATTGATAGATATGTACTTATTGTCTTTGCTGGCTTTAGATTCGTGGTTACCAAAGGTTCAAGGGTTGCTTCTTTACTATCTAACAATCTAACTTAATTTTCTTGTGAAGTTATTGTAAACACCATCTGATGTTTCTTTATTTCTCTCCCTTCTTTTCTTCCTCCTCCATTATTTATACACTGGGTGTTTTATTCTTTGCCTTTAGTTAGTATTTGTATGGTCTGCTTTCTTTGCTATGATTTTATTTTCTCTGGTGACATCGTTTTAGCCTTAGGGGTGCTTCCTGCTAGAGCACTCCTTTTATAATATCCTGTAGAAGTGGTTTATGAGAGGCAAACTCTCTCAACTTTCGTTTGTCTGGAAATTGTTTAATCCCTCCATCATATTTAAATGATAATCATGCTGGATACAATATTCTTGCTTCGAGGCCCTTCTGTTTCATCACGTTAAGTATATCATGCCATTCTCTTCTGGCCTGTAAGGTTTCTGTTGAGGAGTCTGATGATAGTCTGATGGGTTTTCCTTTGTAGGTGATCTTTTTTCTCTCTTTAGCTTCCTTTAATACTCTGTCCTTATCTTTGATATTTGCCATTTTAATTATTATGTGTCCTGGTGTTGGCTTCCTTGGGTCCCTTGTGTTGGGAGATCTGTGGGCTTCTGTGGACTGTGAGACTATTTCCTTCCCCAGCGTTGGAAAGTTTTCAGCAATTATTTCTTCAAAGACACTTTCTATCCCTTTTTCTCTCTCTTCTTCCTCTAGTACTTCTATAATGCGAATATTGTTCTGTTCGGATTGTTCACACTGTTCTCTTAATATTCTTTCATTCCTAGACATCCTTTTATCTCCCTCTGCCTCAGCTTCTCTGTATTCCTGTTCTCTGATTTCTATTCCATTAACAATCTCTTGCATCTCATCCAGTCTGCTCTTAATCCCGTTGATCACTTGTCTCATCTCTGCATTTTCTTTCTTCACTTCCCTCTTTTCTTCCCTCAGCTCTTGCATATTTCTCTCTAGATCCATTAGTATGGTTATGACTTTTATTCTGAATTCTTTTTCAGGAAGATTGTGCATGTCCATCCCATCAGTTTCCCTCTCTGGTGTAGTCTGGTCTGGGGCTGTCTGTGTAAGTTTTGTTTGTACCATATTTCTCTGTCTTTTCATGGCGATAGAAGTCATCAGAAAAAAAAAAAGGTGAAAATAGAGAAAAAAAAATGCCTGCCGATTGTAGTTTCTGTGCAGATCCTGTAGGTGGCGCTGCTGCTCCACTGTTCCACAGCCACGCTGCCTCGCAGGGCCCTTTTTGACTCTGGCTGGGAGGGAACGAATGGGAGGCTGCTGATTTCTGTGGGACGTCTCTGTGCGAAGTCTCTGTGCGACTGCTTTTCCCAGCCACCGTCCAAGGGGATGGAAATTCCCCAGAGCTCCCAGCCTGCTTGGCTGTGTGTGCTGGGATGATCCTGGACCTCCGTTGGGCCCCTGTCTCTTTAAGACCCCTAATAAAGCACGCACTTTTCTTTTGTCCTAGGGAATTGGCTGGGTGGACCTGCCGCCTTGGAATCTGCACCTCTGTCTCTCTAGTCTCCCATACACCACGCGAAGTTTGTCAGTGCTCCCAGCGCAGATCACCAGGACTGATTATTTGGCAGGCCTGTACTTCCACTCCCTCCCCGCTCAGAATCCTCTCCTCCCACCGGTGCGCTGAGTGGGGGAGTGCTCCGGTGTCGTGGGGTCGCGGCTCTGTATCTTACCCACCTCGTGGGGTGACACGTCCTCTCAGGTGCAGCTGCAGGCTGGTGTCATCCTGTCTCTTCTGGTCTCTTTTAGAATAGTTGTATTTGCTGTATTTTCATAAATATATTTGGTTTGGGGAGGAGATTTCCGCCTCCCTGCTCCCCCCGCCATCTTCCCAGTACCTAATGCACCTTTTATCTAGCAGATTAGAATCCTTTTCTTCTTCTTCAAAAAAGATCATATTGAGCCAAGAAAATGTAGAAGACCTACCTGTTTTCTTTTCTCAAGGAAATGTTTCCCAGGTTTGTTCTGTTCTAACTGTAGTTTTAAAGTAGAAATCATACCATCCATTCCATCCTAAAAAGTAAGATGGGTAAATTTGAGGTGTCATTAGGATGTCATCTTTGGCACTAGGGTTTATTTTATTTGGAATTTAACATTTATTTCCTTCTAAGGAAAATGACATGAGAAAAGGCTGGGATGCATGTTTTAATATACATTGTTAAAATATAACATTTAAAAGAACAAGGTTGATAAAATAGTTGACAAATACCTGTTTAACTTCCATCCTCTTTTGGGGGAAATAAAAATATAGTTAAACATTTTTATTTCTGATATTTGCATACTTTTTGACATTAAAAGTTAGCAAATGATGTATAAAGGATCAATATTTCAACTGGCATATCTTATACACAAATGCACATTAGGACATAACTTTGTTAGGCTATGTTGGGATGTATTTTTGTATAGGTCAGTGACATATTTTAGTCAATTTTATTTCAATAATTCTAGCATTAGTGGCACAAAAGTATGAGCAATCAAGGTAGTTTTATGGAAATAAACAATAACCTAAGTAACCTGATTTAAAAAATCCAATTTTAAAATCTGGAAGCACACATAAAATATGCAAGCAGCCAGCAGAATTATTGAAATAATCTTTTACTTGGAGACATGCCATAGTCCAAGCAAATAGGTTATGTGACTGGGAGTAGAGATACTGAATCAAGTTGTCAAGGAGGCTTAATATTTTCTTCAGTATGGCACTTTATTTGTCATCCAGCTTTTATAAAACAAGTGTCAAATAATCAATGGGGGCCTTGGTTTACCTGTTGTGAGGCTGCTAGAAAACTTTCCTTTCAATAATTCCTTTCAAATCATACATTTAAATGAAAATGGTAGAAACAGTACATTTCCTACACTTGGTTTCACAAATCTATTTCTCCTTCTTGGGGCTTATGAATTGTGTGGAAATGTTTTGCTATTGTAAAACTAGGTGGTTCAATTAAATATATAAATTGATGCAAACCAGAGGGATTTTTGCTGATGCTATGCTTTTTAAAGCAAAACTGAAATTATGATCTTGTAAACTAATAAAATATGGGCACAGAACTGCTCATGTATTTCAATGAAATCTCAATAAAGACAGACTTTTTTGAAGATATACCATAGCTGGTAACATATCTCTCCAATAAAAGAAAAGGAAAACGCTAGAGAAAGCTACCCTGGCTGTAAAAGAGAAATGAGATTTTATGTTCCCCCACAGTGGTCCCACAGGAAAGGAGAGATTTGCGAGCTGCAGAGGCCCTAAGTCATCCAGGACACCCCTTACTGGGCTGTGATGATGCCATGTGGCCACTCTCACCTGTGTCAGTGAGGCCGTTGCAGCCCCTCACCCATGACCAAGGAGGAAAAGGTCTTGAAGGCCAAACAAAACAAAACCCAGTGGGAGTCAGGCTCTCAGGGCCTTGGTAGAGTCATTTAGGGAAGAATGATAACCCTAATGCTTGCCAACTCTCATGCACAGATAGCACCAGAGTTTGCCCAGTCTGTACTTTTCAGGACACTAAAGTATCCTTGACACACTGTTTGATGTACTAATTAATATAACTTTTTTTCTTATGTAAACTACATATAAACCGTTTTCATACAAAGAGGGGCAGAGCAGCCTGAGGAGAACTTTCTAACCAACTGTCATCCCAGGCCCTCAGAGTCTTCTCTGAATAAACTCTATCCTTCTTAATGCAGTGGCTGCATGGATTTCACTCAAAATGGCAATATAAGAAATATACATAAACATATATTATATATAATTATGAAAAATATATATCATATTTAACTATATAATATATATAGTAAGTAATATATATAATTATATATATGTTTTTATACATGATATATATATATATATTTAGGTCTACCTGTAAATGACTTTTATTAATATGATTTTGAAATTTTTGCATAAAATAATCATGGTTATTCAAGTTGAAGAAAAAAGGTTTGGCTTTGTGTATGTGGTTGTTGTTGAAAAGATCAATACTCTCTAGGTTAATGGGCACTACTTGACCTGGTAAAAGCCCTTAAATCAACAGGAGGAAGAACTCACTAAGCTCTTTACAATGTAGATAAATAATATTTTACACAATTGATACTTTCTAAAAACAATTATCTTAATGCTGATTATTTAAAATTTTTGCATATTAAAATTTCAGATGTGGCCCGTTTTTAGTGAAAAAACTAACAAAATAAGCTTAAAGATGACAAAATATCTTTACATGTTTTTGAGCTGATGAAGGATTCTAATAAAATATTTACAAACTGAGTTAATTTTTGCCTTAAATGTAGAATATTGCACATGCTCAGAAACCATAGTGATCGACAAAAATGTGGGAAGGGAGATGACTCCCGGTTGTATAGGAATGTACAAAACTTATATATTTTTCAAAAGTATTTAAAAGCAGATATTTTGATGGCCTCATTGGTCCTTTACCCAATAAATCCTACAAAGAATGAAAGCCATGGAAATGCAATTATTGTACATGTAATTAAAAAGAGTTCTGCAAGGAGGGAAAGTAGAGAAGCTAATATTCCTCTAACAGGACGGGAATAGACACTTTGAAGGAGCTTGTTGCATAAGGAATCAAGTTCTGCCTAAATATGAATATGGATGCAGATTTAAGCTGCAAAATCTGTCTTTTCTACATTTTACTTTTCTCCCTCTCTCAAGATATCAGTCTCTGGAGCTGAAGCCCAGAAAGTGTATGTGCTACACTATCTCTGTAAATTGTGATAAAGAAAAGATGGACAGAGGAAAGCAAAAAGAGACCCCAAGCAAAATGATATACATATAAGAAATTATAAGATTGTCAGAAAGTCAAGTTGCAATATATTCAACAATAGGCTGCTTAAAAGCTGTTGTCTAATAGACAAATATCTATTGTGATAAAAAATGTGATACATATAAGCTATGGAAGGGGGGAGGGTAACAAATGTTCCATATATTTGACAAGCAAGCTCTGGTAAACACATTGCAAGTAGGTAATATGTCTTCATATCATCTACAAAACATAGGCAACAACAAAAACAGTTCTTCAATTTAAAACAAAATTCAAAAAAACATAATACCATGTTTATAATAGAGGTGATTTATTTTTTGAAAAAAATAAGACCACACTAACTGAATGCTCTTCAGAACACCAATGTAATAGTTAACATTCTCTTTGATGATGTCGCTAAGGATATTAATCACAAGGAATTAATTGGCAAATCCTAGCCATGCAGTGAACCTTCATAGCCCCAAGTCCAATATACTCTCTTGCTTATGGTGGACAGCTTCCAAAAAGTCTAACACACTGTCTCAGTGGGCACTCTGTATTCTAGCTAGGTCTAAAAGTGAAGTTGGCAGAAACTTTCTATTTCCCTGGAGTAGAGCTCATTGAAAATTGAAAGTTAAGGTTCTCTTTGTATATAATCATGAGTAGCACTTTCTTTGGCATTCTTAATGTATGATGACACATCTAATTGAGAATATTTGTCAGGACAGTAACTGACACATCCACCCTTTCTCCTCTTCACTTCTTTCATTGTCATGACAACCACTCAGTCCTTCACCACAGTTTTCAGGCAGCCTTGTGTGGCAATATAACACTTTCTTGGCTTTGAATCATTGCATTTGTTTTAAAATTCAAGGCCTTATAATGTTTGTGTTTATGTGATTTGAAACAGGCTGTCTGGGATTGTCATCATTTAGGATGATCCTGGAATGAGCAAAGAGCAAGCTCTTTTTATTCTTTTTTTTTTTTCTTGCCTTAGGCTCTCTTTCCAGCTGGAGGGAAATTTGGACTTCTGTATTTCAGTCTCCAATTCTTTCCCAATTTCTTGTTTAACTCTCTCTGCTATCTCAGCTAATGCTCTTAATTTTCTTACCTGGCTTTCTATTTTAGTCCTTTAGATACAAGCTGTGTTGAAACTACCTGATTGCAGTTCTGAATCCAGTGTTTCTACCATAGGATCCTCTCGGGAATGCCCCTCGGAGTCCATCTAATTATTAAGCAGTTCATCTCCATCAACAGGATATTTCAGTTCCTATAGTGAATTTGCTGTTGCTCTGCTCTTTGTAATCACCAGTGAAGATGGAGAAAACAAAATCTAGGACTGCTGTTCTGCTCTTACTGTTTGCACATGGAAGCTGTCCCTTATTTTCTCTGTCCCTCAGAGAGATGCTCATGTAAACACCTTTCAGAGGATCTGCACAGTTCAACTGGATTATAGTTTAATAGTATCTCCACTATTTTCTGTTAATTGCTCATGATGCTCCATGTGATGCTGTAATACAGCCAAGGCAGCAAATTTCTCTCTTCCATACAGGTCATTACAGTGAAACTTAGTATGTGTAATAGGTACATTTCTTCTGATGGAGTTACTTTTAGGAAGCAGAGTCTATAAACTGTCATCAACTTCTCTTGCATAAGTAGATTTTCTATTTTTACAGCAGTGATATTTGGGTCAAAGTGTCTGTAAGATCGTGTTCTTCCTATCGTCCAGCTCTGTGACAATTCTGCTCTTTGTCCATGGTGCATAGGACCTCTTCCCACCAGAATACCTTAGAGAAGCCTGCTCAGAGCAGGCAAAAATGAAGCAGAGCCAACCGCTTCCACAGAACCCCGGCCGCCTCCAGGCCTGAGAATTCCGAAGTGGCTGCAGCCATCCCTGAAAGCCAGATGGGAGTTCATGTTTGCTAGGATGTTTAGTTATATTAATCATAAAAATTGACCTGTTATAACAATAATCTCACCATTTTTATTCTGTATGTTTTAAATAGTATTGTTCTCAAAATAAAATACTAAAATTATTTTTTTCAAAATCCTCACTAACTCTGAGAAGAACCCCCATCAATGTATGAGGAAATCACATAAAATAGTTCACAACTAATAATGCAGAATATTTTGGACAGACTCTATGTGTTCAACATCTCTTATTACACAACTTTTATATTTAATTCTGACAATTAATGAAGCATGTATCATGCCTAACTATGTACCAGGCATGTGTTGGTCATATAAGGCAGAGAAGCAAACAAAACAGACAAAGTTACTGCCCTCATGGCGATTACATTCCACACTATGGGCGGGACACAGAAAACAAGTCCGCAGGGAAAATATAAACACCAGGGTCAAGAACTGTGAAGTGTATGAGATTTTTACCCTGCTTGTAAGCTAGTAAGTTAGTCACCATGGTTTTATGGATGTTGACAAAAAGCATTAGACTTCTGGGTCAGAGGCCAAAGTATTTTTTACCCAAAGCACTAGCAATTTTCTTTGCTAGATCTCTGAGCCTCAATTCCCACAGGAGACCCAAAGAACGATCTTGGTGAGGCAGAAGTCATGAGACTCTTATAATATTTGTTCTTTTGATCAAAATTACCTACTTATCTCAATCTTAGAAATTATCAGTTGGGATGTTTGTCATGATGGGATCTTCAGATAAAAAGATAATGTTAATGGAGGAAGTTTGGTTATGCAACTTGTTCACTAGAAGCTTCATAGAGTACTGACAATTTTTGGATGGACTAATTTCACAATCCATTTGTTTCGGCATAACTGTATAGGATATATCCTATAAGTGCTATCTGTGTTTACACTGATTGTACAGTTGAAAATAAAACAAAACAAATGTCAAGTTGGTTTGTCTATGGTAGATGTCATGATCTTAAAAAAAAAAATGATTCAAAAGCAATGACCTTGCAGTGATCACCAAGTGCTGACTAAACCACAGAAATGGTGCAATACCAACAGTTATTACAATTTCTCTCATCCAGCAAAATAAAGCACTTGAATCAGTAAGTGCTATACCCCACTTATGATGACTTGAGCCCAGGAGTTTACAAGCCGGTGGAAAGTAAGCCTATATTGTTTTTTTTTTTTCATATTACTTATTTTATTTTCTGCAGGATCAATTCTGGTTTACAGATTATATTTTGCTACTTACTCTTTAGTTTCCTTGTTGTCCTTTTTTATCTTTTCCATGACCTTTTAATTCATTCTGATGTCTTTTAATTTTTTTTCTTTGTGTCTTTTTTTTTAATATAATTTATTTTATTATCATCAATCTACAATTACATGTGCAATATTATGGTTATTAAACTATCCCTTCATCAGGTCCCCCCCACCAACCCCATTACAGTCACTGTCCATCAGCATAGTGAGATGCTATAGAATCACTACTTGTCTTCTCTGAGTTGTACAGCCTCCCCGTGCCCCCCCAACATTACATCTGCTAATCGTAATGCAAGATGTGGTACATATACACAATGGAATATTATTCAGCCATAAGAAGAAAACAAATCCTACCATTTGCAACAACATGGATGGAGCTAGAGGGTATTATGCTCAGTGAAATAAGCCAAGCCGAAAAAGACAAGTATCAAATGATTTCACTCATATGTGGAGTATAAGAACAAAGAAAAAATACTGAAGGAACAAAACAGCAGCAGACCCACAGAACCCAAGAATGGACTAATGTCTTATAATTTTACGCTTTTTATTCTTTATGATTTTTTTCTGTTGTATTTCATGTTGACCATATCATCTTGTATACTACTTAGGACAGTGCAGTTTCTGAAAGTTTCTCTGGCTTTTGGGTATCTCCTCAAAGTCTTCAGTATACTGTTCCCTTCTCTTTGTTATGATATATGTAGTATAGACCTCATTTGATTCCTTTTGAATGAATAATAAGATAATATTTTTCAATGTAGAGGGTATATGGGTTGCCTTTGGTATCACTCTGTGTCTGTTTTAGTGGTAAAAACCCTCATCACAGATCCACCGGTGGAGAGGAGGTGGGTAAGTCCAGCTCTCAGTCAAAATCTAAGTTTCTAGCTAGTACTTACCAATGCATTTCTGCTCTGCTGGAATGGCATAGTCTTCTGTCCCCTCTACCTAATTCTGTAATTGTAAACAAAAAAATAATAATTTGGACCTGCATAGCTGCCAGGATCCTTCCTATGTGCCTCCATCAGCAGTTCTTTACTTGTGAGCAGGATTCTGCATCACCTCCAGTTGTCACCTGGAAGTTCCTGTCTCTTAATGTATGTAGACAAACAACCAAGGGCTGTGGGTAGGTTGGAGGGGAGTGCTAATGGCAGCTGTGCTCTGCATTTAAAAACAAAAACAGAAAATAACAAACAGCCCTATCTTGGTGAAGAGTGCTTTCCTGGGGTTCTGGTTGGGTCACAACTGCATCATGGCCATGGCCATGACTGCCACGCGCAGCTGCAGCCCAGCACCAGACAGCATCTCACGATACTTAAGCACTGAATCTGCAATGTTTGTCATGAGAATGAATGAACATGTGGACTCTAAACCTGTTAAAGCATTTTCCACCATTATAAAGATATGTGTTTTATAAACGCATGCCATGAGATGAAAGTTGGGTATGTATTTTCAACTTGCCTTCATTTGACTTAAAATTAGAAATCTAGAATCTCCCAGAATCTTTTTTTTCCCCTTTACTATGTATTAAACTTTTAAAAAGCTGGTTAGTGGGTCCTCCTTAATTGTTTTTTTAATTCCTTTTTTATTGAAATATAGTTGATATACAATATTATATTGGTTTCAGGCATACAACATAGTGATTTGACAATTATATACATTACTAAGTGCTCACCATTATAAATGCAGTTACTGTCAGTCAACACACATAGATATTACAATATTATTGACTATATTCCCTGTGCTGTATTTCCATCCCTGTGACTAATTTGCATTATAATTGAAAGCTCGTACCTCTTAATCCCCTTAACCTATTTCTCCCAACTCCCCACTTTTCTCTCCTATGGCAACCACCAGTCTGTTCTCTGCATTTATGAGTCTATTTCTGTTTTATTTGTTTGTTTTGTTTCAAAGTAAGAAAGTAAGCCTATTGTTTATGTTATTGTTTGGAGAATGAGAAATCCAAGAACAGAAAGCTCTGCATCTAATGATATCTGGGGAACAGCTGAGATTCATCCAGGCCACAGGGTGGTTCTGTGGCCATGTATATCCTTGTGTTTTCCATGATAAGCTAAGATTTTAATCACCAATCTGCTGTCATTTTAAAGAAAAAGAAAGGAAGAAGAAGATAGAGGAGGAGGAGAAGGGAAGTACTAAGGGCTAAGGAGCTGGCTCTGGGAAGAATTACTAAATAATATTCACTGTAGTCCCTATCATTAAAAAGTGAGAGTGTTTTGCCCTGGACGCAAGGATAAGAGACTGGTTTTGCCAGCTTTTCTTCTTTGTCAGTGACCTCAGCGGACAGTGTATATATTGTGTGTGTGTGTGAAAAGAACTTAGTGTTAACAAAAAAATAGGGAATGATAAACTCTGGAAACAGAATGTGTGTGTTCTGAAACCTACTATCAGTTAGTACCTGAGTGACAGCATTCTTAATTGGAATGGCAGGAATGGGCAGTTATAATAATTAAAAGATTTAGTAAAAATAGAACAGTTCTTGACATATAGTAAGCACAGTTATAAATAAACATACAATATGGAATATTGAGCTAACTTTTCCCCTGACTTTATTCTTTCAGTTATATTATTAAAAATTCAAACAAGAATAATTCTAAATAAGAACCTAGGTAGTTTTGGATTTTATGGATTAATCATCTCCATTTCTTTCTCTTTGTTTAGACAGTTATATATATATATATACATGCATTAATCAAAGATAAATTCCTACTCTGATACTAATTCAGTCTTTCTTGAGTTTTGAGGGGAATCTCATTAGTATACATGCTTTACTCAAACATATATTTTATGTGCTCATTACCACAGACTGAGTCTAGCCCCAACTATATAAAGATTTAACCTTCAAATGTTTTGGAAAATAAAGTTTGAGAAGTAACATATAAATGTAAATACACATATATATTTGAAAAAAATAAACTATCACATGTAAAAGAAATCCTTCAAAAAGCCTTACACACACTGGATTACTTTAGTATATGCTGCTTAATTAGGTGACTTGACAGCATTAGTGATAAACACTGGAATAATCAGAACTTCAGTGGCAGAGAAAACCTCAAAGAATCTCAGTGACCATTCTCCTGCCTGGACTGACCCACCTAGGAGATACATTTCTGCTTTCACCCATGATGGGTTTCAGAGGCTTGTCTGAAGGTCAAACGTAAAAGAGTGGTTAGATGGCTTTTAATCATATATGTGAACATATTTAGAACTTCTAATCGTTATCCAAATGACCATTTGTTTAGCAACTATATGCACAATGTATACATGTTTATTCAAATAGTGCTTCTCAAACCATCTGTAGATACACACCTTTAAAGTTTCCAATCAATCACCAATTGACATCTTTGTAAAAGTGAATCAATATCATTGACTAGAAAAATGCTACCCCCATCCTCACCCTGAGCAAGGTCATCTTCATCTAATATTGAGCTGTTTATATATGTTTTACACTATTTATGCTGTTTATACATGTTTTACACTATTTATATGTCTACTATTCTCAATTTCGAATTCTATCACATCTGTTAATTTAAAGAGTTTAAGTGTTTTATACCAGAATATTGGCCATGAATGTAATTACTGCAAATTGTGCTAATTCATTCATTTTATTTTAGTTTACCTACTGAGAATTAAAGTTTTAAAGCATGATATGCAAATATATGCAAACATGCAAATTAGCTATTTCATTTTCATCTAACACTCAAGGAAAAAGCAACAAAGCTTAGGAATGTAACACTGTAAATAACACCACCAAGGAGTGTTAAACCATTCAGGATATATGGAAAGGTAGTTATTTTTAATTAACTTGGATTAATATTAGAGTTACATTGTCTCTAACTTTTCAAAGATATTAGCAGTATATCACTCCATTTAATTTAAGCAAACCAGTCCTTAATCTGGTTATTAGTCAATATTCAGTGATTGATTTATCATTAGTATAACCTCACTTTGAAAGATATTCTCAAATAAATGGTGTGATTAATCTGTCACTGTACTCAATTTAGATATTTATAGAATAGCAGTTCTCCCACTTTTTGTTCTCAGGAACTTTTTAGATGTTTAAGGTGTATTGAAGACTTCAAAGAGCTTTGGTTATGTGGGTTATGTATACTGATTTTTAGCACATTAGAGACTATTTCATTATTTCATATACTATTTTATTAGTTCATTTAAATTTAAAATAATAAGCCTATAAAATGTTATTTTATAGAAAAGTCATTATTTGCATTTTTTTCAAATACTTTTAGTGTCTGATATTAGTAGAAGAGAACCAGAGTCTTATTACTGCTTTTGAAGTCATTCCATCACAAGAAATTATATTACCTGTTGTAATCAAAGGCAATCCTATCTCATACACATATGCAGTTGGAAAAGGGAGGAGTATTTTAGTCGATGTTTCAGATAACTGTGGGTACTCTTCTTTGGTACTACACCAAAACTTGATGAGGAATGGAAACTAAAACCATGTCAATAAACTTTTTAGACCCTTTACCCTAAAATCCACTGATCTATCTTGTACTCTGGAAGTTTTACCCATTTGTGATTGTGTAACATCATCACTGGTCATTTGAAAATATTGCTTCACTTAGTTATACAAACATTCTGAATTTTGACACATTTCATCATACAATATCAAGTACGCTTGTTTGTTAGTATTACCACCTCCACTGACCTCATCACAGAAGGCCCTCAGGATTGGGAAGCCATCAAGATCACACCAGTGGGCACAATTTCTAAATTTGTAATTTTCACTTCAAGTCTCAAATTTCATCACTGGCAACAGATATTATCAGTTATTATCTTTGAAATTATAGTCTACTTCATTCACTTTTGAGAAATGTCTGCCTGATACCTAAATCTGAATAATCATATGTACGACCACAATTCTGAATGCACACCCAAGTGGGAAAGTTGCAATGGGAAAGTGCTTGAGAGACCAAAGGCAAGACCCAGAGATACCATATGAGACATGGGGTTTATTGAGACTTGGGGAGTCCAGGAGGAGCCGGCTGGACAAGGTTGTACACTGTTATTACGGACCAGGAGGGAACTGCTTAAATGGGATGAGGAGACAGAGACTACATGCTTTGCAAGAAAGGATCATTCTTGTGCAACCAACTCCCCAAGGAACAAACCCTAGTCTGAGGGTTCTGTCTTCCAATAAGATGTTTCCATCAATACGGTGGGCCTAGATTTGGCCAACCCCAGGCCACTAACATATCATATAGCTAGCAGACCACCCATAGAAAGGGGCCCTGTGGACATGGTTATTCTGGGACAAAAGCTTACAAGTGGCAGTCCCCACACCAAGCTTGTCAAATTTTCTTCAAAAAAAAAATAATAATAGTGATCCAAGGGAAAAACAACCAGTTTGCTACTTAAACTATTGTACCTGTGCTTTTCCTGGAGACAACTACTGGACTGTGGCATGCAGCAGAATTACTTTGTGTTCTTCCCATTTTGTCAAAGAGACCCTAGTTTGTAAGGCTTAGTAAAATAGAAAGTAGACATTTAATAAAATTAATAAGTTTATCACTTTATTAAGGGCTTTCTTAAGTGTGACTGGCTTTTGTTTATCTTGTGAGTGCACACAGGGAAGAACAAAATGATTACTTGTATAGCTGAGTACACCCAACTACACTGTGGTGTCAGCATTTTTCCCACCATTGTTTCTGCACCATCAGTCCAACTGTCAACACAGTGCAGAAGGTACATGATGTCTTTGTAAACTCGTGCTGAGCTCCTAGATTTCTTGAAAGCAACTCAAGGACCCTCTTGTCCTTGTAGGCCATGCATGGAGAATGGCAGATAGAAAATAAAAAATAATGTCAGCATTTAACAAGAAAAAGGAAGAATTGCAAAAGCACTTTGCCTACTGAGAACTAAGAGGAGGGTGGCCAAAAAAGAAAATGTATTGTTTAAGTGTAGAAAAATGTGACACAACACCCTTGCAAATAACAGTAGCATGCCACAGTCATTCTCTCTGAGAAGCCCTACACTAGCCCTCACAGCACTTATTAGTGTAACTGGGAAGGAAAGGTTGCCTCAGTCTAATGAAATCATCCAAAGACAGAGCCCAGGTTATGCCTTCTCTGGAAAATTCCTCCTACCCTTAATTTTTTTCTTCCTTTTCCATGAAGAGGAGATTCTCTCATCTGCCACACAGATATGTTGCAAAGACTAAATAAATAACAACATATCTAAAATATTTCATGTTCCTTAGAAAAAGCATTATATTGGTACTTATAATCCTGACTCTCTGATAAATGAAACTCAAATTCAGACAACTTGCTAATGCTTGTCAGTTCAGTCTTCATCTGGCATTGCAGTGCACTGAGGGAAGGGTCTTCTAACATGCAAATGATGCTGTTCCGCCTTCAAATAGTAACAGCCCAAAACATATAAGCAAGAGTTAGTTACTGGGCTTAGTTAATAAATGCAAGGAAATAAACCTGGAGTTGGCAAAAAAGGGAGTCAAACTTTACTATCATCTGAACTTAAAGACAGTTCATTTCCTTTCAAAAGGTGGACTAGGTCTAGGCATTTGTAATTTGTGTTAGCATTTGTCCCTCTCAGGGAGAAGGAAAAACAGTCACTTCTTATCCAGCTGACATGGTACTAAGTGTTATCTAGTTCTCTATGACCACATACAAACAGAAATATGCACAGTAACCATTCAATTTTATTTCTATTAATTTGGACTTGGTAGTAGAGTAGCTTCTTCACAAAATAAACAAGTATGAAAACAAATAACTAACAACAGAAATAAAGAGAGGCTATGCTTCCATTTTTCTGAAATTTTAATTGACATTTGAATCAACACCCATTATTTAAATTTCAAAAGATACGTAAGCATATTTAGTCCAAGTCTTTTACTCAGTTCTTTCCCCCAAGCACCTACTTTATCCAGGAAGCAAGCAGTATTGGTATGGATTAGAAAAATGAAATTTTTGACATTTCTTTTTAGAATTTTCAAATGCCATGTGTATAAGAAGAGAGATCCTGCTGATCTTTAAAAATTCAGGTACCGTACCCTTTCCAAATTAAGCAAAATATCATACTTCAACCTAGTGGATGTTAAAAAATATTGTTTTTGATATTTATTAAAAAGAAAGTTTAATTGAGAAGTTTTTTATGAACGTATTTGGCAATTGTAAGTTTAATGATTTAATTGGTGTGTCAATTTGTGTCAGTAAAATTAGAAAAATCTTGTTCTGACTTAATATTTATTAAAATAGCTAAAGTATTTGTATGAAATTTTTAGATTTCATTTTAGGAAACTGTGGAAGCAGCTAAATCACAAGCAGCTTTGAATGTACCTCTTTAGGATGACATTTTCTTATTTCCATGTCAGCTGCTCTTGCAAATTCCACAGAACCAAACATCTTTCAAACTTTATATCCTGAAGAAATAAATTATTACTAGTGAATAGATATTTGACATTGCTTAACCCACTTGCCACAGAAATAAATGCATTGAAAAACATTTAAAGTATTTTTTTTAATTTCATGGATAAATTACTTTGTACCACATGCAAAAGAAAGCAGCATGCTCAAAGTCCTCCTAACTCTGATTTACTTCTGTAGAAGATAAAATGCACACATATAAATTTTGAACATTTTTTTCAAGTTGAATAAGCATTTAACAACCAACAAATAAAATACTAGTTGCACTTTTATTTCAGAAACAGAACATTCCCACTGTTCTTTTCTATACACAGCCAGTAAGGTTAAAGTGAAAGCAAGGAAAACACATAAGCTGCAACTTTCACCAAACAAAACAAATTCTGATAGCTGTGAATATAATTACAGCTCTTCTAAAAGGACTTGGAATCAGATTTTGTTAAGAACTTTTCCTTCAGCACAACTTAATTTTGGAATACCAAAGCAGAGAAATTCTGTATGTTAGGCACCCAACATGATTTCATCTTTTTGTGCATAAGTAGTTGTTAGATTTAATTTTAAAGAAAGGTGTGGGATATTTAAACATTTCTAATGAAGCAGAAGAAAAAAGGAAAATATTCACAAAAATGAGATCCAACTGATTGACATTTACAGTTTAGATGGATATTAACTCACTGTAGGACATATCACAAAATTGTGTAACTTTTATTTTAATTTCTCTTGCTTCTGCCTTTATGAAAAAAGAAAAGCATGTTATTCCCTCACTTATGGATGCCTCTACACATGACAGTCAAGTCTTGTTTCTCTCATCTTGTCATTATCCACCTAACAGGCTTTTCTGGAAGAGGAAAAAGAAAAACGCCCAAGGTATGTTCTGTTTATATTTTCTTGGGGAAAACAAAAACAAGCAAGAAAAAGAAAAATCAGCTAAACGATGAGAAAAGGCAAATGTACTCAACGAATGTTGCTGCTGAAATATGCAGATTGTATAATGAGCTAATATTCCATGATTTGTTTTCCTCTTCTCATGGCAAAAGCTTTGAAAAATTTGTAAATTATCATGGCAAAATATTTGTCTCTTGTGGCCATCAGTGGTTGTTTACCTAGAAAAGTAAATTTTCTTAAAATATACCCTGCCTTTTTCCAAGTAGCTTTTCCTGTAAAACTGAACCACCACCTTTGCCCACTAAGGCACTAGATTTAAATAATAACTGCATTTCTATATGTCAATACATTTATCTAAACATGTTATTTCAGTTGTTTTCTTGTTGATCCATTTGGTTTAATGTTGTATCTGTAATTATGTCCTTTTCCAATACATCAATTCTCATGAGTACACTCTTCCCATTTAAGTCGTTCTAATTCAAGCTCATGACAAACTTGATATTAAAATTTTATTTTCTATTCATCAAAATATTTACAAATTTCAATTGATTGGTTTGGTAAAATATACTAATTTGCAAACAAAAGTAAGTCAGTAATTGTCTTCCTCTACAATTTATCTCCCTGTTCTAGACCACAGACCCAACAGTTTTCCTACTACTCTGAATAATTAAGCCATTTTAATAGTGGTTCTGATGGAAATATGCCAAATTTCCAAATACAGGTAGTCAAATTATTAAAACTGAAGAGTTTGGACACCACAGAAGACAATATCCCTGTGATACAGCTTCTCGTTGTATAGGCTGTCCTTGCTTCAGTGTAGGAATCTTGAGTTGAAGACTAGTCATCTCAGTGTGTTCCAGGCTGAGGGACTGTGCTATAATGATTGCCAGTCAAAGCCTTTGCATCAATTTACATTTCTGGAACTGGTCAGGGGCCTACATAATACTCCCAGTATTAGGATACAAGATACATGTGTGAGAGATTTTGGCTGTGGTGGGCCACAGCAAGCCTAGACGTAATCACTGGACTCATAAATGTCCTTTAGGGGCACCACGGGTGTAAGACTGTAGGATGACCCTCCTTCAGGGCAAGGATGTGTTTATTTTATCTGTCACGGAAACTGTTACTATAAAAACTTATAAAAGAGGCTTGTTTCTTTACCCTTTAAAATCTTATTCTGCTCATCTGTGTTCTGCACCTGAGAAATGCATGTAATAGCCACAAAAACTGAGAAAACCATTGCTGACCTGGCTAAACAATAATGACCATCCCTATTTCTAGCCATGCCATCATAGTCACCACCAACATAATCTACTCTATATCAGGTTTTATGTTAGATAATATAAATATATAATATTATATCATCCCAACAAGCCAAAACATAGACATTACCTCCAGTTTACAGATAAAGAAACTGATGTTTCAGTTGGTGTATCTCTCAGTCCCTATAAAAGGACTATTTACAGAGTAGTGGGAAGGGTTACGGGAACTAATAAGGAATGGCTAAACACCAGGCAGGTGCAATAGCTGGAAGCCACCATACTGCCTAGCAATAAGGGCAAGGGGAGGGAATGATGCTGTTTGAACCTGGCAAGTGCTCAAACTTGGGAGGAGATACCCATAGCAATAGAAGTTGTGACTGAGAGGAACACTGCCACCGTCAGAACTGCAGTGAGGTTGGGCAGGAGCAAGGGAAACCAATACCCAGTATTTTGCTTCTTTCATGCTCCAGACTCTATCCTGTGCTTCCCATTGGCTAAACCCAACGGACAGCCAGTTGGTAAGGCAGCCTCGCATTGCAGCCCTCGGAGCTCGGGCTCCAGGAGCCCAGAGAAGGGTGGGAAGAGGGCAAACAGGATAATCACCAGAGATGGTTCCACCATGGAAACTGGCGGCGGAGGTGGAATTCAAGTGAAGTGTTTTCTTCCATCTAAACCACACTCTTAACCTCCACATACATTTAAAGGTTCATTAGATTACAGGTTTAGATTGGACAATAATCTGAGAAATTAGAGTGAACCAGAGAAGAGAAAACCAGCATTCAATGTTCCCACTGCTTTTTCATTCTAAGAAGTGGGGACATTTACTATGTTTAAAACTCCTTTCCTTTGAAAAAGCCGTGGCAAAGGCAACAAGGTGATGATTAGAATGACAGATGGCTCCTGGCATTTAGAATTTTATAAACAGAAACTGCTATATTTTTACCTCATGAAGATTAAATTTAGATTTCTGAAATTAAAAAAGAAAGCGTCTCAGCTGCATGTGCCTTTCAGGGAAGAGCTGTTGATTCACACTTGCTGAGTAAAATAGCTGAATCCCTATGGCCCCGTGGTTCATGAGGGAAGAGTGTGATGCTTCGGGAAATTTGTGTGAACTGCCCAAAATGTTCAAAAGCTAAGTGCTTAGGTTTTACTTATAAATTGGGCTCAGAGTGCTTTTATAGCACTGAAGTTCTTTGTTTTTATTTATAAATTTCTATATAGCCATGTCCCATATTTTACTATATCTATGACACAAACAATACCCTTTTATTCTGAGATATAAAATACTAAATAGTTCTTCATATAAAATACTAAAATCATATTTCTGATTTGATTATTCCTGAAAGAATTTGTTCTTTATAAATTAAGCAAATTTATTCATTCAGTTAGTGTTTATTGACCACCTACTGTGGTCCAGGCATTGTTCTAAGTACTCGGAATCTAGCACTAAATCAATCACAGATCCCTGTTCTTATTCTAATGGGGAGACAGACAATAATAAGATGCATAAATAAAATATATAGTAAATTATATTGTAATAAATGGTAAGGGAGAAGCCCAAACTGACCAAAATAGGGAAGAGCAATTAAAAGTGTCAAGTAAAGTATTTTCATTACTCACCAGTATTTGGGAAAAGAAAAAATAAGCAATAATTATGTAATAACTGTGATCAAGATAGTATATTATATATTTCTACATATTATTTAGCAAAAAAATCACCTTTTTAATCCATCTTTTATTTAATCATAAAATTGGACCTGAAGACATTATGGGCATTAAACAATATGCTTATTTTGCTCCTTTGCTTTTCATAAACAACTTTTCTTCTTCTCCTTCTTCAGATTTATGTCTTTTGGAATATTCACTATGACATTTGAAATGTGCATACCATACAAAACAAATTTGCAAAAGCTATATCAATTAGCAGTTAGAAGGTAACTTTTTTTTTTTGACTAGGATAATGTTATAAATAGCAACCAATATTTCATTGTAGAGTATCTTGTTTTTTAGAATTAGGATTTTAAACTATATTTTAGAAATCAATGTTTTTATTTTATTTTTTCTTTCATTTTTTTCTTTTATTTCTTCTTTCTCTTCTTTCTTTCTTGTTAGGATTAAATAAGATTGTGTATGTAAATTATTAACACAAGTTTCAGCCTATATTAAGTGTTTAATGAGTGTTAGCTCTTATTGTGATGATCTGAATTGGTAAGGGACAGTAGCATTTTGCTAATACTCTTCACAATATTCCCAGGAAAGTGAAGTTTTGAAATCAGCCTTTTCAGCACAAATATAAACTCTGTGTTAACCATATCTGAAATTATAGGCAAAAAGCAGACCTGTGAGAAATGTATTTCTCAAGGGATTTATGCAAAATTGCAGAAAATGTATATTACAAATAATTTCAGCACCTCTTCTCTCTTGGAGAAGAAATGCAAATCTCACAGGAAAGCAAACTTAGTTCTTTCTTAGCCAATGCTCAGAAAGAATTGCATCCAAATAAAAATGCCAAGTACAGTAGTTATGTGCAATTAAGTTTCAAGAATATTAGAATTAAATGATTCATCTGGGTATAATATAATCTCTATGCCTCACATGGTACACTTAAATAAAGTCAATGACAACCAGCTAAATAGTATATATAGCAAAGGAGAATCAACACCTTAGAGAGACCTAGGAGAGAGAACACTGACACAGGAACTTGAGTAGTAGGGATCAGACCCAAGAATGCAGCAGTGGGGAGTCAGCCAGAGCAGAAGATATCAGGGCTGTGGCACCTGCCTGTGAGTGTGTCCACAGAAGAGTTGAACCAAGAACAGATGAATCAGATATTGAAGTAGGGGAGGAGCTGGAGGCATAATGATGACAAGTAGATTCAAAGAAGACACTGGAGAGCACAGCTTTAATGGCAATAATGTTTAGAAGGAATTACATTTTTCTCTGTAAGTTTTTGTGCAGGGTGATACCTTCAGATAAATTTACTCTTCCATTTGCTTTTCTCAGAAGCTTATATAAATAATTCTGGACACATGGAAATTGATTCCTATAGAACAGAAACCTAATATAAATAATTCTATGTCCTCATGTAAAAATACATTTTATATGTTAAAATATTTAACTGAAAAATTTAATCATGCTCATTTTGAAACATTCATGGATTAAAAGATTCATTAATAAAAATCAACAAATGCTCTCAGTTCAGTGAGAGATCATGCAGTAGAATGCATGGCCACTATTTTCAAGGAATTTTCAACCTTGGGACACAGTGATCATGACAGGAGTACTGGCAAAACGTCAGTGGCTGGGAAGACTTGACTTTGAACATAATCTCCACCACCTATTAACTTTGGAATCATGAACCTACGGCTTTACCTCTCTACATCTCACAATTTTTTTTTACCTCTTCAAATAGTGAAATTTCTTGCCTTAAATGTGATAATGCACTTTAAATTTTCACCAGTTGTCCAAACACAATGAGTGAACAGTATTATTTTCACTTATTGTTAATATTTGAAATAATAAAAGCATAAAAGAATAAAATTGTGTAATATTCTATGTTGCACACTTGGATTTACATAATCAAAGAAAAAAGTAATGCATGGATAACATACCTGTGGGGAGCACCCTCATGCCTGTGAATTTCACTGTGGTCTAAGGAGTTGAAAAGATGCCCAAAGGGGTATAGGCAATTGCACTCCAGCTAACACCTATTTAATTCTCTCCCCTGACTCTTGTTTCTACAATGGTTGAAGAAGCATGAGAATTGAGCGTGGATTATTTCCAAGCATCTTAATATCCTAAGGAAGATCTGAGATATCCAGCCACATCCCATTCTTCTCTATCTTTTCTGTGACTTTACTCATGGGGAGGGCAGTGTCTGCTATGTAATGACCCTTTTCCATGAACCTAATGCATCTTCAAGAATACGTGATGCCCCAAGGAAAGGCTCCCCTAGACACCCAGGCATCTGCTGTGTTCCTCCCTACTGCTTACTGTCCCTCCATTCCTAGCATTTCTAGGAGCATTTCTGGGAACAGGCACTTAGGGCACCCTGTTCCTCACTCATCCTTTTGGCATTAGGTTTAGGTTTGTATCTAGACTTTATATAACCTCAGGAGCCCTTCCAGAATTCAGTTCTGGTTGCATGCCTCTTTAACTGGAAGTTGCCTAGCTGTGGCTGCCTTCCCAACATCACCTGTCTAAAGGAGAAGAATCAGACAGTGAGGATGTAAGATGTGCATTCAAAGTACTATTCTGCAAGGAATTTGATTTGCCCTTAGCTACAACTGATATCTTGAGAAAGCCTCATACCAGGATTCCACTGTAAATTTTTAGTCACTCCAGTAATAATAGTAGCAAATCTACTACATATATATTAATTAAGAAATTTCAACATTATTCTTGGTATGCCAAGGACTTCCATGGCAGAAGGTTGCTGCTAATATGGAAACTTCTATAATGATTAATTTAAGGTAGTGAAATAATAATTGCCTAGCAGTAAGAATTCTGCTCTAAAGTTAGAACAGACGGTCCTGGAGAATCCAGCTGACAAACCTTCCGTATATGTTTTTCACAAGTTTTTGTATTTCCCAAAGTACCAAGCTCTCTTGTTTAGTGAATATTCTGTAAATACAGGGATATTATCTCAGATTGTTCACAGATCAAAAAAATAAATGTGGTTCAGAAGAACGTCAGGGACAGATTTGATGTGTGGAAAAATTAACCTTAAATTTCCACTTTAGGCTAAAGATGAAATACATTAAGTGCATCAGAAAGAGTACATTTTGAAATTTAAAATTTAGCTTTTAGTAATTATTGAAGTTTATTTATTATAGCTTCTTTTACTGCAAGTATGAAAGGCAGAAGCGAAGACCTTCCCAATTCTGTGTTCTGGCACCTAGCGGAGCACAGTTGAAGAATTATTTGACTTGTAATATAGCAGAATTGTCAGTATGGAGAAGCAATTTATAACATTTACTAGGCTACTAGATATTTACCTAGCTTCTCCACTAGACAAATAACTATTACAACACTTCCAGAGCTGGATCTTCAAAGGTTCCATGAACTTTGCTTTTTCTCCTGGCTGTGACTATCTCCTGCTTATCAAGATGCTTCATTAAGACAAACAACAAATAACCAGAGGCCAGACCTAAAGCAACAAGGAACTGGTTAATCATCAAATCCTTACTTTTGGGTATAGGTTTGGGAAGAAACAACATGTATTTCATTACCCTTTTCACTCAAGAAGCAATGTAGCATGATGATCATGAATTCAGGTTTTGGACCAAATTGCTAGATTTGGAATTCCAGTTCAACCACATGCTAGCTCTGTGACCTAAAGCAAGTTATGTAACTATTCTATGCCTTAGTCTCCTCATCTATTAAGTAAAACTATTGAATATATCTCAGGGACTTGATATGGAGATTAAGTTTTAGTTTTTTAGAATAATTTTGAGATTGAGGCTTTAAAATTAAATTTAGATTGAGACTTTCTACTTAAGTGGTGCCAAATAGTGTGGAAAAAATATTCTACAAGTATAAATGGAGACATTATACATATAATGTTTCTGATTTTGATATTTAACCAGGACTAAGCTTACATATATTTTAGCTAGAGCTGGTTTAGGTGGGCTTGTGAGAACTGATTGTTAAACTTTCAGAAAAGTAAGTCAACTGATGTCACATTGTTAGCTTGATACTGACCACAGTGAATTTCATAGTACAAAAAGCAGAAATTGGCCAGTAAATACTACAAATCAGCCTTTTCCCCCAGAGTACTGGTTGTTAAACATTAACAACACATCACTAAGTAGTGTTCTATAATTCTTCTTTTAACAGATATTACTAAGTACCTACTATGTTCCACATGCCTGCTATGTGTGGATGTACTGGTGGCTAAGGATAGCAGAAAATCCTCTGTTGTTTAAACAGATTTGTTGCAGCAGCAGTTAAAAGTAAGCACCTTTTGGAAATCTTAGCTGTGTTTAATAATTTTATTTTTCTTTTGTGACTTTATAAGTCCTTAATATGTGGTCCAAAAAGATAGACATCTGTTACTGAAATTCCCACTAGAATCAGTGGCTCATTCAACACACACAACCTAAGCACAATGCCTGGCATATATCACATACATTAGCAAATACTCACTGAGTAAAAAAATAAACACAGGAAGATGGTGTCCTATAAAAGCTGGAGGGTCTAAAGTGACTTAAGGAGTACCTGTCATCAGTCTGTTTTCCCCGGGTGATCATGCTTTATGTTTGTGAAATGTTTTTCCATATTTCTCTGTATACTACCCATACCTCATTTATAAAATCTGCCTACATAATAACTAAAGTAAATTTAGAAACCTGAAGTGTTATATTGTATCAATGTAGCTTAACTTTGTAACAACAAAATAACTCAACATATGAAGGTTAGTGACAACATTTTGCATGGATCACTTGAAATAATCTTCAAATAACACTAGGAGGCAGGTAGGTTCTGGTTCCGGTGTCACCTATGAAGGAACAAAAGCAAAGGGCCTAACTTGCTCTAAATTATATTAGACAGGGTTTAGGTGTGAAACTAATATGGTTTTTATTATATTACTGAAGCTTGATTTACTTTACATTTACCTATATGTTTTTGTTTGGTATTAGGGATGTTGCTCTACGTAAAGCAAATGAACCCCAGTAAGTAAGAAACTTTCATGAGTTGGTCTTTTCAGTTCACAGCAGATAGTAAAACAGAACATATCCCTTACATAAGACAATTCATAAAGTAACCCAGTTTTGTTTGAGCAGTCAGTTCTTCAAAGCTGATTTAGAGGAAAACTTGCTGCAAGTTTAGTTTGTGCTCCTCAATTCTTGTCGCTGCCACAACAAAGAATTGAAAGGCGGAGACACGATAGCCAAGCAGAGAGAAAGTTTTTATTTAAATACACTCCAAGCTAGGAGCAGGCCAGAGTCAAGGCAAAGGCTCCAAGCTTTTGGGGAAGGGTTTATTTAACATATCCAAGCCAGGAGATGCCTCTGATTGACACGGAAAGGTCATTTGATTAACAACTCTAATTATACACCTCTTGGTGCATATCTCTTCCCAAAAAGCACACACAGAAATGCATGGTGGTGGGGAGCAACACCACAGTTTTATTTTAGTGAGATTATGATGAGGTGTGGTTTGAGCAGTTCTTAGTTTTGCTCGGTTGTGCCTATGCTGGGGTCAGGCTGGGACTAGTTTAGCCTGGTCCCAGTAGGCAAAGAAGTTCTCCCCCTGCAAAGTTTTTTTGTTGTCTTCATGTGGGATCTCCTCCCAGGGCAGAGCTTGGGCAGTTTTTGCCTTGAATCTTATCTTCCCCTTCCCTGGCTGCTCATGTCTATCTTCTACCTAACAAATTTATTTAGATTATTGGGAAATCAAGCAGGACATGCCCAGAACTGTGCCTTTGGGTCAGAAAACTGCTAAAATCTAGTTGGGCTGTTAAGTAACTTTGCCGGTAAATCTTATGGTGAAACTTACAAGTTTTGGGATGGTGTAACTCTGGGGGGAAAATCCAGAGGCAAAATATCTTTGAAACTGAAATCCATCAAAGGGAGAAATAAGGTTGAAGAAACCTGTTTATTTCTTACAAGCTGTTGTCCACTTCTGCTCTCCCATGTCTCTCATGACCCGGCTGCAGAAGAGGCCCCACCCAACCTCTACAGTCCAGATATGCCCTCACTGGCCCTGGTAATTACTTAGTGATATGGAGATTGACTACTTCTCTCCACCCCTTGGAAACACCTATTGATATAGAGATGCACTAAAGCCAGGAGAGAGATTATGGAAATATTGCAATTTTACCCACGGCCCACCCCAAGAGAAATCTCACCTTAAAATCTACACATCCCCCAACTTCCACAATGGTGCCTGTGCAAGAAAACTGGAGCACTGAACACAGACTAATGATATACAATAGCAACAGCAATAAAATCATGATGATCCTCAAGCCGGAGGACCTAGCTAGGTTCAAGGTCCTATGCACATTAAGTCCATAGCTCACCATTCCGCAGGCAGGCAATAGCTGAACAGGTAAGGACTTCAGAGCAATCATCACGCAGAAGCTGCAGCTGGGGGTGGGTCCATACCACAGGGACTGTAGAAGAAAATAACCTTAAGGGAGATAAGATACATATTTTAATGACACCAGTATAGGTAAATCTTGTCCATCAGGTAGGATGCATACAAAAGAGTGGTCCTGTGATAGAACAGTGGCAGGAATGGGATATCCTCCTGGTCTAGTATACCAGACTTTCACTCCCCTCCCTGTGGGAGTTACAGATGGCTCAATATATAGGGCTATGGAAGGTACATGCACTGGCCATAAAGATAGAACAAAACTCCCCCATAAGATGCTCTTACAACTTGGACATTTTGGGTACACTACCTTAATCTATTGGGGCCACTCATTTATTACTCCAGGAATACACATGAGGCCAACTTCCAGGGCTTTTCCCCAAGGTGCCAGAAGGGCCAGTCATCTCTGGCCCATGTGTCAAAATGTCCAGGGCCATGTCCACTCAATGGAGTCTCCAGGGTTTAATGCAACCGGGGCCGGCAGCAGGATGTTGCTCTGCTGGCCGTACCCTGGCATCCATAACTCCTCTTTGGTTTACACATACAGTTGTATAGGAGAGGCAGCACTGTGTGTTAGCATATCCACAGGGCTCAAGAGTCCATTTCAGGGCTTCTCATTCAAACGTTATAGCACTGTTCATAAAAGAACTGCCCAGCCCTGTAGTCTATTGGTGTCTGACTTCAGGCCAGATTTCAATAAACCGTTGTACCTCTCTATCATGCCTACCCCAGTAGGGTTACATGGTACATGACACTTCCACTTTATTCCTAGTTGCTACACCCATTCTTATAATGCATGTCTAATAAAGTGGGTGCCTTGATCGCTCTCAATCACATGCAGCCATCGGCTGCAAAGAGATGCTCCAGGCCCCTTTTGGTTGTTTGCTGATCACATGATGTGCAGGAAAAGCAACCATCAGTCCAATAGCTGTGTCCCCACAAGTCATGGCATACCCATATCCTTCTGATATGGGCAGAGGCCCAATATACTCTGCCTGCCACCTGACAAGGGGTATTGGCCCCCTTACTATAGTCCCATGTTGCTGTGGGACTCAGTGTAAGTCCCTCTGAGAGCACACACAAGGCACTCTTTCCAGGTTTGGTTGGCTTCTTCAAAGTTCAATGGAAAGACCCACCAACAGGCTGCAGCCCACATTGTCTTTTGCCCCGCATGCAACAAATGTTCATGTAACCATGGGCTACATCAGAGACAGGCTTTCCTAGCCAACACAACTGGGTCAGTGTGTCTGCTTCATCATTCCCTGGGGATGCCAAAGGCAAATGGCCAGTCACATGATATACACTAACTGTCTTAGTCTGAACAGAGGCCCATAGGTCTTGCCACAACTCTTGCCCCCAAAGGCACTGGTGACCAACCACCCAGTTGGCATGATACCATTTCTGTTGTCAGTAGCAGGGACAAGCCCCAGTAGATGGCCCAGCTGTCTTGCAGACAACTATAGGGGAGGTCTACTGGTTGATCATGAACAATACTGCCACAACTCAGCCCAATGTCTGCTTTTCCCCTCTGCATCCTCCATCCATATTGTCTCAGTCTTAGTATGGAAAGCCACAGCCCTCTATTTCACAGGCTCCACATGACTGGAGCTGTCTGTATACCAAGCATTTTCAGGGGCTTTTCCCTCCTGATAAAGACTCTCTGCTACTAATGATGCAAAAGCAAGTTCTTCCTGCTTTCCACTGGTATAAGTCAATGGCCTCAATAAGTGTCGGAGTTCTCCATTTAAGAAGCTAATAGAGAGGACACTACGCTGCTGTAAATATGCACCCCATTTGGCCAGTGTAGGTGTCTGTGCCATGCCACTCCACGGTACACAGCAACCAGTTGCTTCTCTATCAGGGTATACTGGACCTCTGCTCCTTTCCATAGTTGTGACCAGAATCCAATAGGCTGGCATGTCTGTTCAAGCTACTGCTAAAAGCCCCATCCATAACCATCCTCGATTACATGAACATCTATCTCACAGGGCCTTGATGAGTCCATTACCTTCAAGGCCTGAACAGCCTTGACTGCCCACTTGGCAACAGTAAAAGTAGCTGCACATGTCTCATCCAAGTCCCACCTGATGCCCTTTCATACCAACCAGTATAAGGGCTTCAGAATTTGTGCCAAATGCAAGATTAACCCTCTCCAGTAGCCCCAAATACACAAAAGCTCTTGTAATACTTCCACAGTTGTAGGGGTGGGAAAACCTGGACCTTGTCTATGACAAAACAACCTCCAAGAATTTTACAGACAAAACAGGTCCCTGAACCTTGGTGTTATTCACAGCCTATCCTTTCTCCTATAGATGTTGCAGCAGTCTAGGAACTGCCCCTTATAAATCTGAAGAGAATCAGACATGAGCATGATACCATCAATGTAGTGATACATCTGCACCGTTTGTTGTTTCTTCCATGTGGCTGAGTCCTGGGCTACAAGTCCATGACAAGTGGTCAGACTGTGGAGGTACTCCTGTGGAATGACAGTGAATGTCCACTGCCAGACTTTCCACATGAAGGCAAATTGTTCCTGACCTTCCTATACTATGTCAATAGAGAAGAATGCATTAGCAAGGTCCACAACATTATTATACATCTCTAGTTAATGACTGAGGGTGTCCATAAGGCCTGCTATAGAGGGACAGCAGCATGCAAAGGGGATTTGTTTGATGTTATTCAGTTCCCTGCAATCTACAGTCTTATGCTAGGAGCCATCTGGCTTTTTCACTGGTTACACTGTGGAAGGAAAATGACTATGAGTAGCCTTTATGATGCCCAACTTCTCCAACTCTTATAGATTTCTCCAATTTCCTTGTGTCCCCTGAGCAATTTATACTGCATAGTATTTGTCACCCACCAGGTATAGGCAGACCTACAGGTGGGTACTTAGCATGTCCCCTCAGAACTGCCTTTACCACACGTACCCTCAGTCTGAACTCACCTGCAGTGGTCTGCACAGGCCCCGCAGAATATCTATCCCCAAAATATATTCAGGGATGGGAAAAATGTACACAGTATACTCCTTTGTGGGGGTGTAAACAGCCTATCCCCAATGGGATTGGGCTTTCTTCCCTCTAATTGCCTTACCCCCATAGACATCTATCACAGCAGGGGCCCCGGGAAAAAAGTCAGGGTTGCCATAAATCAGAGAACATTCAGCCACTTTTTCCAGCAGCACCAGGACATTTTGTACACTCACAGAGGACCAATGAATTGCTAATTCTTCATGTGGCCTCCGGTCCCCACCACATACCCCATGGTGGAGACCTTTACCCCCACTCAGTGGAACGATGACACCCAGTCATCATCCTGTGGGGGTGAGGGTCCAGGCAGAGTCTGAGCACTGTACCCCAGGAAGTCTTGCAGAGACATAGGCCAGACATGGGGCTTTGGCTCCTGCTTCTGTGTCCTGGACCTCAGCAGCTGGAACTGCTGCACTGCCTTTAATTGGTGCCACAGTTTTAACAAGATCCTATGTTTTCCTTTTACTACCCATCAAGTTTTTCTTCCACTACTCTGGCTTTTATCAAATCAACCCACATCTGCATCATCAAGACCTTCACAGAGTCCTTTGCACCTCTCCTGTCAGTCGTAGCTCATACTTCCTTCCATGTCCTTATTGTTTCAACCTCCCCCAGATCTGCTAAAGTACAAGAAGCCTCACTTGTGGGTTGCCCTATGTGGAGGACAAAAATAGTCGCTAAGGACCCAAAGAGAGATGAGAGAGCTGTGTGGAGCACCAGATTCCTCATTCCTATGGTGAACAACTCCTCTTCCTGATATTTTTCATGTTCTGCTCCCATAACACCTGCTGGAGCTCTGCATACATTTTCCAGCTAGCGAGTAAGTATGGTAAATCACCCCGAGTAGGCCAAACTGCCCTGATAGCAACTGTCAGCCACTCCAGAAGCACCTGATTCCCTGAGGTTTGATGAGAAGTTTGCAACCACTGCCAGAGGGAAGGGTGAATCATCAGGAAAGCCAGTCTACTCATTTAAGAACCCGACATAACAATGTTTTCCACCCCCATATCCCAGAGACGCAAAAACCAAGGAGGCAGAGGTTCCAACGGCTTCTGCTGAAACTGGACGTTCATGTCCACCAGCTCATCCTGGGTGTAGGGGCGGAACATGGAGTGCTCCACAACCTGGGAAGGGGGTGGCTCCTCCCCCTGAGGAGACCCCAGTTGCTGAATTTTTATTTTCTTAATTAAAACTGGCTGGCCTTTAATTCAGGAGAGGCTGGTAGCTTGGTCGGTGGCTTCTGCAACAGATCAGCCCTTGACTCCACCCCTCATCCTCTCCTGAGCTATCCTCTACCATCTCTGGTGCTGAAGGCACCACTATTTCCACCCCATCCCCCATGGCCTCCAGCAACACAGATTCTCTGGTTGCCTCCTCCCTAGCTGCTGCTAATGTTTCTTCCAGGAGTGCGACCCATCTTCTCAATAACCGTCTCTCTTTCTTAAGGGCATCCGTAAGTCATTACCCAGATCCTTCAAGTGATGCTGAAGTGTGTTTGTCTCCTGCTGAAGTATCTCTCTCTCTTTCCTCAATAACACTTTCCACTATCTCAAGGAAAAGAGATCCTATAATCCAGGCTGCTACATGGCCATTCAGGGCTTCTAAGCAGTCTTCCATCTCGCAGAGGGATAATTCCACAGCTTCCAGTGTCTCCACCTTTTAGCCCCAACCCTCTAGGAGGTGCTTTACCCTAGACCAATTCCCTACCAGGGGCTCCCCAATTGGAAATCCCACAGATAGGGGTTCCTGGTTGAAAGCTGCACCGTCTACCGCTGCAGCCACTTGGGCCTCCCCATCATCCACAGGTGGGGTTCTAGGCATCTCCCCACCACCTGTAGGGGCAGCACACCCAACAGTCACACCTATGAAAACATATTTCGGGTTTAGAGATCCTGCTGACTACCTCTAGATGCAACTCCGGGGGTAAATCCCAGGGCAAATGCCCTTGAAACCAAAATCCATCAAAGGGAGAAATAAAGTGTGAGAAACCTGTTTATTTCTTTCAAGCAATCATCCACTTCTGTTCTCCCATGTCTCTTGTGACCTGACTGTAAAAGAATGGATCCCCACCCAACCTGTCCAGTCCAGATTTGCCCTCACTGGTCCTGTAATCACCTATTAATATGGAAATGGACTACTTAACCCCTTGGAAACACCTATTAATATGGAGATGCACTAAGGCCAAGTGAGAGATTCTGGAAATATTTCAATTTTATCCATAGATGGGATGAATTAGGGAAGAGAATGATATAATAAAATATATAATAAAACATATTTTTCTACTCCAAGTCTTTAATAACTTTTTCAGTTTCTAGAGTAGTGAGAACTTATTTTTTTGTTTTGTTTTATAAATTAAATGATAATTTATTCAAGTAATTAATACTACTACTATTAATAGCTAAAGCTTAAATAAATAGTATGTAGCATTGCCAGTCACAGTTCAAATAAAATATATTTGAAACATATGTATATATATATATCCAATAACCCTATTGGGTCAGTGTTTTTATAATAACCCATTTTAATAGGATAATATTGACACTCCAAGAGATAAAATTACTTGCCCAGGCCAATGAGAGGTAAATTTGGGTTACGTAATACATGCATAAAATTTCTAAATAGAAGCACACATTTTGGTATATTTTTTTAGTTGATTAAGGGACACAGAAATCTTGAAGGTCACTGTCTATGAGCATAAATAAGTTTGGAACTTGGGGATTGTAGGTTGTGGCAGGAGGGAGAGTGAGGGAAGAAAGATAAAAATCAAGATTTATGATTACCTATGATCTGGCAAAAAATTTACCTTTTTAATGTCATATTCCTTCACATACATTCTTCTGCTAGCCCCATTCAAACAAGGCCATATTCTCTCATTGTTTCTTATAAAGACACCCTTTCCCCTTTTAAACCTTATTCCCTTTATTCCCTGTAACTGGAATGCTTTTGCCTTTGACATCATTTATCTAAATCCTGCCCTTTCTTTGCAAGGTCTTTATTATGTACCACCCACTCCAGCACCCCCAGCCCTACCTTCCCAGGTGGCCATTCCTCCCTCTGCTGGTCTACTGTGGCCTTCTGCTTTGGAGATGTCTCTTCTCACTGTCTGCTGTTGTTGGTAAGTGTTTGTAAAAACATGCCCTTACTAACTTTAACATTTGGAAGTAAGGGAACATGACTCACTGTCTTTTTCTCTCCCAAGGTAGACTTTAGTAAAGCCAAAGAAATATTTTCTAGCAATTAAAGCTGACCAGCAATGAAAAGGCTGAACTTCTCACACAAATTATATCAGAAAGAGTGAGATTGCCTTCTGCAGTGACATTTTAGGAGAGAATAACTCCATTACAACTTCAGTATTATGTGGCCATTTGACCTTTAAATAGTCAAGTTGAGGAAAGCAACTTTAAAGAACTAGTTTAAGTAATTTTTTTAAAATGTATGTATTACTTATTTACATGAAACTGGAGCAATGGTTAAAAGAGGGGCAGCTTTGGAAATTAATTCATAGAGGATCAATAAAGATGTGGACATAAAGCTGAAAGAGTATTAAAAGGAAAAAAGACTAATTCTGTATCTTTAAAACTGTTGTTGACTGCAAACATTTTTAAAAATTTTACTGTAACATTTTCTAACATCAAGCAGATGTAGTCCAAAATATCATGATAGGAATTCAGTATGAATACAAAATACATGTGAATAAATTGAAATATCTAATATTGGGCTACCTCATTTTGGATTTTGAGTACCTTTCTTCTTTAATTTTAATTATTATAATATGAAAATGAAAATAAACTAATCTGACATGTAATAAAGTCATAGATTACAGAGAACAGACTGGTGGTTACCATAGGTAGGAGGCAGGGTGTGGGGTGTGAAATGCGTGAAGGGGATCAAAAAGTGCAAACTTCCAGTTATAAATAAGTAAGTCCTATGGATGCAATTTACAGCATGATGATTATAATTAAAAATATTGTATTGTATATTTGAAAGTTGCTAAGAAAGTAATCATCACAAGAAAAAAATTATAATTTGTTAGGTGATAGATGTCAACTAGACTTATTGTGATTATTTTGCAATATACATAAACATTGAATCATTATGTTGTACACCTAAAACTAAGATATTGTTATATTCAATATGTCAGTTAAAACAATTCAAATCAGCAATGATCATTAAAGACATCAAATTAGGAAAGAACTGTAAATACATTTCATTACATTCAAAGTTGTTTTAACATATATATAATCAATTTATGTAAATATTAAATATAGTGTTTGATTTATAGTTATTAGAAAAAACTTTGAAAGATGTGGAGTTTTGCTTTATATGTTTTCATGGACGGCAAAAGATTTTGTCTCACAGAAAAGAAATATACATTATGTTTGCCATTGTAGAACAATGAGGAAATAAATTATTAAGGTCCAAAATGATTAGAGGCAAACTATGAAATCCATTCAGAGAACCAAAGACAAAACATTATTGAGGTGCATTAATAGAATAGCAATTGTAAATTTGAACTGCTTGGTTTGCATTTTTTGAAGAATATCATTCTATCAGTTACAGAGGGAATTGTGTTCTTTATAACAGACTGGTGTTGAAGATTACTAGATAATCTTACCAACCTTCAACTTGAAAGGGTGAATTCCTGTTACAAAAAGGCAAAGCTCACTATGAGTTCATACTCTGTAAGAACTCTGTAATCTAAAAGCCAGTGGCATACTATTTTCTGCACCTCCCAGGTTCCTGTGTACTTGTATGCAGTTATGTATCAGTGGACCTTTCTGTCTATATTCCTGTGTGTGTTAGTTTTTGTTTCTGTTGAAGAGTATTTGACTACTTAGGATGGCATTGCTTTTGCTGAACAGTAGATCTTAAGTTGTGAGCAATCTGTTCTACAAGCTTTCTTCTGAAACTTATTTTTCTTCTTTTTATTTTGTGACCTACAAAACCTCATCCCCATCATCTCCCTCATATCAGTGTTACTAGTGAATTTAAAAGGAAAGATTAAAAATAAAATAAAACTTTTCATCTGTTGTCCTCTACCCAGTTGTTGGAAATGGAGTATTCTAGCTAAAATGAGCCAAGTCAAAAATGTGTGTGTTAAAAATCACCTTGAAGATAGATCATAGGATCATGAAACCCAAATTCTGATTAGTTTTAAATTCAGAATGACCAGTGCTTACAGAAATTTTATTAAGAATCCAAGAAGTGTCTATATACTACATAGTATTCTAACATGGTCTACTATATATACGTGTGTGTGTTTATATGTGCCATTTTTTTAAAGTTAACACTCCTGCGAGATTTTTTTTTGCTATTATTGATGTACAATTACATGAGCAATATTATGGTTACTAGACTCCCCCTATTATCAGCTCCCCACCACACACGCCATTACAGTCACTTCCCATCAGCATAGTAAGATGCTATAGAGTCACTACTTGTCTTCTCTGCGTTATACTGCCTTCCCTGTATGCACCCACCCACGACATTATATGTGCTAATCATAATACCCCTTTTTCCCCCTTATCCTTCCCTTCCCACCCATTTTCCCCAGTTCCTCTCCCTTTGGTAACTGTAAGTCAATTCTTAGGTTCTGTGACTCTGCTGCTGCTTTGTTCCTTCAGTTTTGTTTTTATACCCCAAAGATGAGTGAAATCATTTGATACTGTGTTTCTCCGCCTGGCTTATTTCACTGAGCATAATACCCTCTAGTTCCACCCATGTAGTTGCAAATGGTAGGATGTGTTTTCTTCTTATAGTTGAATAATATTCCATTGTGCATATATACCACATCTTCTTTATCCATTCATTTACTGACGGACACTTAGGTTGTTTCCATTTCTTGGCTATTGTAAATAGTACTGTTATAAACATAGGGGTGCATAAGTTTTTTTCAAACTGGGCTGTTGCATTCTTAGGTAAAATTCTGAGAAATGGTATTTCTATTTTGAGTTTTTTAAGTAACTTCCATACTGGTTTCCACAATGGTTGAACTACTTTACATTCCCACCAGCAGTGTAGGAGGGTTCCCCTTTCTCCACATCCTCACCAACATTTGTTGTTGTTTGTCTTTTGGATGGCGGCCATCCTTACTGGTGTGAGGTGACATCTCATTGTGGTTTTAATTTGCATTTCTCTGATGAATATCAATGTGGAGCATCTTTTCATGTGCCTGTTGGCCATCTGAATTTCTTCTTTGGAGAAGTGTCTGTTCAGCTCCTCTGCCCATTTTTTAATTGGCTTATTTGCTTTTTGTTTGTTGAGGTGTGTGAGCTCTTAATATAATTTAGATGTCAACCCCTTATCAGATATGTCATTTATGAATATATTCTCCCATACCATAGGATATCTTTTTGTTCTGCTGATGGTGTCCTTTGCTGTAAAGAAGATTTTTAGTTTGATATAGTCCCACTTGCTCATTTTTGCTTTTGTTTCCCTTGCCCAGGGAGATATGTTCATGAAGGAGTTGCTTGTATTTATGTCCAAGAGATTTTTGCCTATGTTTTTTTCTTAGAGTTCTATGGTTTCATGACTTACATTCAGGTGTTTGATCCATTTTGAGTTTACTTTTGTGTATGGAGTTAGATGATAATACAGTTTCATTCTCTTACATGTAGCTGTCCGGTTTTGCCAACACCAGCTGTTGAAGAGGCTGTCATTTCCCCACTGTATATCCATGGCTCCTTTATCATATGTTAATTGACCATATGTGCTTAGGTTTATATCTGGGCTCTCTGGTCTGTTCCATTAGTCTATGGGTCTGTTCTTGTGCCAGTACCAAACTGTCTTGATTACTGTGGCTTTGTTGTAGAGCTTGAAGTCAGGGAGCATAATTCCCCCCACTTTATTCTTCCTTCTCAGGCTTGCTTTGGCTATTCGGGGTCTTTTGTGATTCCATATGAATTTTAGAATTATTTGCTCTAGTTCATTAAAGAATGCTGTTGGTATTTTGATAGGGATTGCATTGCATCTGTAGATTGCTTTAGGCAGGATGGCCATTTTGACAATATTAATTCTTCCTATCCATGAGCACAGGATGTGTTTACATTTATTAGTATCTTCTTTAATTTATCTCATGAGGATCTTCTAGTTTTCAGGGTATAAGTCTTTCACTTCCTAAGTTAGGTTTATTCCTAGGTATTTTATTCTTTTGATGCAATTGTGAATGCAGTTGTTTTCCTGATTTCTCTTTCTGCTAGTTCACTGTTAGTGTAAAGAAATGCAACAGATTCCTGTGTATTAATTTTGTATCCTGCAACTTTACTGAATTCAGATATTAGATCTAGAAGTTTTGGAGTGTATTCTTTACAGTTTTTTATGTACAATATCATGTCATCTGCAAACAGGGACAGTTTGACTTCTTCCTTACCAATCTGGATGCTTTTTATTTATTTGTGTTGTCTGAGTGCTGTGGCTAGGACCTCTAGAACTATGTTGAATAAAAGTGGGGAAAGTGGGCATCCTTGTCTTGCTCCAGATCTTAAAGGAGAAGTTTTCAGCTTCTCACTGTTAAGTATAATGTTGGCAGTGGGTTTGTCATATATGGCCTTTACTATGTTGAGGTACTTGCCCCTTATACCCATTTTCTTGAGAGTTTTTATCATGAATGGATGTTGAATTTTGTCAAATACTTTTTCAGCATCTATGGAGATGATCATGTGGTTTTTGTCCTTCTCTTTGTTGATGTAGTGGATGATGTTGATGGATTTTCAAATGCTGTACCATCCTTGCATCCCTGAGATGAATTCCACTTGATCAAGGTATATGATCCTTTTAATGTATTTTTGAATTCAGTTTGATAATATTTTGTTGAGTATTTTTGCATCTATGCTCATCAGGCATATTGGTCTGTAATTTTCTTTTTTATGGTGTCATTGCCTGGTTTTGGTATTAGTGTGATGTTGGCCTCGTAGAATGAGTTTGGGAGTATTCCCTCCTCTTCTACTTTTGGAAAACTTTAAAGAGGATGGGTATTAGGTCTTCACTAAATGTTTGACAAAATTCAGCAGTAAAACCATCTGGTCCAGGGGTTTTCTGCTTAGGTAGTTTTTAGATTACCAATTCAATTTCTTTGCTGGTAATTGGTCTATTCAGATTTTTTGTTTCTTCCTGGGTCAGCCTAGGAAGGTTGTATTTTCCTAGAAAGTTCTCCATTTCTTCTAGGTTATCCAGTTTATTACAGTATAATTTTTCATAGTATTTCTCTCATAATTCTTTGTATTTTTGTGGTGTCTGTAGTGATTTTTCTTTTCTCCTTTCTGATTCTGTTCATGTGTGTAGACTCTCTTTTTTTCTTGATAAGTCTGGCTAGGGGTTTTTCTTGATAAGTCTGGCTAGGGGTTTATACTTTTTGTTTATTTTCTTGAAGAACCAGCTCCTGCTTTCATTGGTTCTTTGTATTGTTTTATTCTTCTCAATTTTACTTACTTCTGCTTTAATCTTTGTTATGTTCCTCCTTCTATTGACTTTGGGCCTCATTTGTTCTTCCTTTATAGTTTCATTAATTGTGAGTTTAGACTGTTCATTTGGGATTGTTCTTCTTTCCTGAGGTAGGCCTGTATTGCATTATATTTCCCTCTTACCAGGGCCTTCGCTGCATCCCACAATTTTTTCAGTGTTGAATTACTGTTGTCATTTGTCTCCATATATTGTTTAATCTCTGTTTTTATTTGGTCATTGATCCATTGATTATTTAGGAGCATGTTATTAAACCTCCATGTGCTTGTGGGCTTTTTCATTTTCTTTGAGAAATTTATTTCCAGTTTCATACCTTTGTGATCTGAGAAGCTGGTTTGTACAATTTCAATCTTTTTTAATTTACTGAGGCTCTTTTTGTGGCCTAGTATGTGATATATTCTGGAAAATGTTCCATGTGCACTTGAGAAGATTGTGTATCCTGTTGCTTTTGGATGGAGTTTTCTGTAGATGACCGTTAGGTCCATCTGTTCTAACACGTTGTTCAGTGCCTCTGTCTCTTTATTTCTGTCTGGTTGTTCTGTCCTTAGGAGTAGGTAGTGTGTTGAAGTCTCCTAAAATAAATGCATTGCAGTCTATTTACCCCTTTAATTCTGCTAGTATTTGTTTCACATATGTAGGTGATCCTGTGTTAGGTGCATAGATATTTATAATAGTTATATTCTTTTGTTGGACTGATGCCTTCATCATTATGTAATGTCCTTCCTTGTCTCTTCTGACTTTCTTTGTTTTAAAGTCTATTTTGTCTGATACTAATACTGCAACTCCTGTTTTTTTCTCCCTATTTGTTGCATGAAATATCATTTTCCATCCCTTTACTTTCAGTCTGTGTATGTCTTTGGGTTTGAAGTGAGTCTCTTGTAGGCAGCATATAGATGGCTCTTGTTTTTTTATCCATTCAGTGACTCTATGCCTTTTGATTGGTACATTAGACCATTTACATTTAGGGTGATTATCAATAAGTATGTACCTATTGCCATTGCAGGCTTTAGATTCGTGGTTACCAAGGGTTCAAGGGTAATTCCATTACTATCTAACAGTCTAATTTAACTCTGTATGCTATTACAAACACAACCTAAAGGTTCTTTTTTTTTCCCTCCTTTTTCTTCCTCATCCATTCTTTATATGTTAGGTATCATAATCTGTATTCTTTGTCTATCCCTTGGGTGACATCTATTTAGCCTAAGGAATACTTCTTTCTATAGCAGTCCCTCCAAAATGCACTGTAGAAGTGGATTGTGGGATATAAATTCTCTCAGCTTTTGCTTATCTGTAAATTGTTTAATCCCTCCTTCACATTTAAATGATAACCTTGCCGGGTAGAGTATTCTTGGTTTGAGGCCCTTCTGCTTCATTGCATTAAATATATCATGCCACTCCCTTCTGGCCTGTAAGGTTTCTGTTGAGAACTCTGATGATAGCCTAATGGGTTTTCCTTTGTATGTGATCTTTTTTCTCTCTCTAGCTGCTTTTAAAAGTCTGTCTTTATCCTTAAACTTTGCTATTTTAATTATTATATGTCTTGATGTTGTCTTCCTTGGGACCCTTATGTTGGAAGATCTGTGCACCTCCATGGCTTGAGAGATGAACTCCTTCCCCAGACTGGGGAAGTTTTCAGCAATTACCTCCTCTATGACACTTTCTATCCCTTTTTCTCATTCTTCTTCTTCTGGTACCCCTATTATGTGAATATTTTTCCGTTTGGATTGGTCACACAGTTCTCTCAATATTCTTTCATTCTTAGAGACTTTTTTTTCTCTCTGTGTCTCAGCTTCTTTCTATTCCTCTTCTCTAATTTCCATTCCATTTACCGTCTCTTCTACTACATATAATCTGCTTTTAAATTCCTCCATTGTATGTTTCATTTCTGATATGGAATTTCTTAATAATTGAATGTCCACCTTAAATTCGTTCCTGAGTGTGAGAGCAAGAGAAACTCCATTTTAAAAAGGCCATCTTAAGAAAAAAGCTGGTTACTGGAAAAACCACCCATTGTTTGTTCCAGTAACCCTCACCCCAGATAGTTCCCTAGCAATGACCTCAAGGTGCAGACACTCAAGGTCCACGCTCTCCTGTCCCTTAAAGATAAAATACCTTATATCAGCCAGCAGCTGGGCACCAGGCAGACTTAACCCATGGCCCCCCTCTCCCTGCACCTTGTAATGCATAAAACCTAGCCTACCCTGGGCTCAAGGCTCTCACTTTGGAACTGCTGCATCAGTGACAGGTGTGAGTCCAAGCTTGAGCTTGAAATAAATGACCCTTTTGTGTTTGCATCAGAATCAGCTCCTTGGTGGTCTCTCAGGGACTCGCGACTTGGGCACAATACTGAGTTCTTGAATATTTTTCTGTACCTCCATAAGCATGTTTATAATTTTTATTTTGAACTGTCTTTGAGGAAGATTGGTGAGTTCAGTTTCATTTGGCCCTTTTTCTGAGGTTTGTGAGCTTTTGGTCTGACCCATGTTCTTTCGATGTTTCATTTTTTCTGTGTGGTGCCCTCAAATGTCCAGAAGCTCCAGGCTCTGGAGTTGCTCAGCCCCTAGAATGAGGTTGGGGGTCATGGGAGAGTTGAGCTGGTGCCTGTGGGGAGGAAAGATCTGTTTCCTTATTCCCATCTGCCCTGCCTGTCTCCTGTATCAGAGCCAGTGGGCCGAGCACACAGGTGTAAGCCTCTGTGCTTGGTGTCTCTAGCTGTAGGCGGGGCCTCCCTCTGGATGGCCTGATGCCAGTGCAGTGACTGCCAGTTTGTGAGCTGGTGCTGTCAGGCCAGGAGGAAGGCACAGCAGGCTGCGTGTCACAGTGGGAGTGCCTCCGAGCTGAGTAGGCAAGCATGAGGGTGGAGCACCTCAAGCTCCTCAAAGTTCCCAACCTGCTGGGCAGAGTGCACCCAGACAACCTTGTCCACCTATCCCTTCTCCCACGTTGCAAGCTCCATGCAAACCCCACCTCTTTGGTAGCCCTCTCACTGCTAGGAAGCCTCTCAGACCGCATCCCTTTCCATTGTCCCAGAGCAGCTGGATGTGGATCCCCGTCCTCCACAAATGGCCGAAATGTCAGTCTTTCAAGCACTATGCCTGTCCCAGCTCTCCATCCTCTAGAGCACCATACAATGTGGGTTTCTGCTTACAAAGCAGATCTCCAGGGCTAGGTTCCGCAGTCCCAGGCTTCCACCCCCTCCCCCGCTCTGTTTCTCTTCCTCCTGCCCATGAGCTTGGGTGGGGGAAGGGCTCAGGTCCCAACGGATCAAGGCTTTTGTACATTACCCTGTTTTGTGAGGTCTGCTCTGTTCGTGAGGTCTGTATGCAGTCTGGTGCAGCCTTCTTTCCTGTTGCTGTTTTAGGGTTAGTTGTATTAACTGTATTTTCACACTGTCTGTGGTTTTGGGAGGAGTTTTCTGTCTCACCTCTCACGCTGACATCTTGAATCACCTGTGAGATTTTTACTGTGACTAATTGTAACTAATGCCAAAGAGCAAATGATATTTTGATTGTTATAAGAAAAGTACCCTAGTAACAACAGCAAAACCCCAGAAAATATGATATTATAGTTCAGTTCAAAGCAACTTTCACAATAAGAGCATGTTTTCCACCAGGTTCTGTTTCAGCATTTGATGTAACGTACATTGAAAATATTTATATTGAAGTTATTGACTCTAGAGCTATTTTAACACATTGATCTCCTAATTTTCTTTTCAATCCGGATGCTGATTAATGACAGGAAAACCTGCCATTACAATGGACTGGGGGAAAATGCACTGTGGGAATCTGTTTAGGATATTGAGGATATTTCACTGCCGAGCTTGTCAAAGTGCAATCCATTCAAAAGTGGGCAGGCTAGAAATAGCTCTACCTTGTTTATGGATGATGCCATGTAGTTTTACGATTCATATTAGAGCTACATACAGCCTTTTCTTCCTGACAGTTTAAGCACCAGAAAGAAAAATAAAACTGCTGTATAAGAACCTCCCTCATAAATGGTTTCAATGTAAGACTTCCTAGCTACAAGTTCATATTAAGAGCCACAGAAGGTCTGATTTCTGGAAAATTAAAACTTTCTCCTGGTTTAACAGAAGGTCTTTCAAAGAAGAGGTAGCAAATTTAACTTAGAAATAAAAGCATGGTGAGGTATTTTTAAGTAAGTTAAAAATTTTATAAAATCTGCACAGTAATTTTCCAGATTGCACAAAGGTGTCTTTATCTGCATAGTAACAATCAAAATATGATCACCTATGCATTTTCACCTACTTTCCACAGAAATGGTATTAGCCTATTGATTAAAATGTGCAAGATCTCTCAAGAGAAGGAGTGCTTTTTTTCATTGCAGCCTGTAAGCCCAACTCATAATAAGAGACTACACACATTAATAGCTTTATCAAAAAAAGGGAAACAGCATTTAGAGATGCAAAACATCATTTTGAGGTTTTCCAGGTACCATAATGATAGTTTTTCTTACCTCTGAATATTCATGACACCTCATAAAACTAATGATAAACATAAAAATTGATGTGAACGTTTGACTAATCTGCTCTTATTTGTTTGGAAGAGCTGTCGTAATTGCCTGGTTTGTAAATTAAACATCTGCTATGGGAATAAACAAAAACATAACTGAGCATATTCAAATAAATTGAATTCACTCTGGTTCCATAAATTTTATTATATGGGCTCATCAATTTTATTACACCTGAGCACAGCATTGCTGCCAAAGTCGATGCATTTTTAGGTGTCCTATTTGTAAGAATAAATGCTTTCTTCTTCTAATAAAATGCAGATCTTATTTAGATCATTTTAAAAGGAGTGTTTCAATAGCAGAACTCAACGGATTGACACCAGATTTGTTCAGTGTGAACTGGGCTTCCACTACTGGTCTCCTAAGGGTTTCGGCTGACCATTAAAAATCATCTATACATTGCAGCAGCATATGTCAAGCAAGACAACAAGCATTCCACTTTAGCAAAATTGATCTGTCTGATGGTTGGAGTAACCATATTTTTCTAGTTTCATATAGTAGAGCAACTCTCCAGATCAAGGGCCACAATGAAAGGAACTGACAAGTGGGCTTGCTAAAATTGGGGAGTCATACCTCTGATGCAATTATATATATATTTTTCTTTACAGGTAATTCCTTAATGCTTCAAATCTACTAAAGTAATTCACACCAGTATTTCAATTTTTACAGTTATTATCAAGGCAGATTAAGTATTTCAAGCAACACACAAGTAAATAATGGATGGAAATAATAATTCACTCCTGCAGATGATAAATTCAATATTAGGATGGCTGCCCATGAGAGGAAAATGACATAAGGTAGCATAAGACAGAGTATGAAATGGCTGAGAAATCCCTAACCTTCAATATTGTACAGCATGTTCCACATTAGAGAATATAAAATATGAATGACAACAAAAAGCATATTGTGTGATGATTCCACTTAAACTTTTATAGAAAGATGACATAAACATGTGGACATAGAAGATTCCATTTTTAAAAGAAAAGCAAGATTTCCAGTTAGCAGAGGAACCCCAAACTTCACATTTACTCCCCTTGAGATCTCAGTACTGACTTAGATACTTAATACCTACATCCTTAATAGCTGGGTCTCTCACGGTCCCTTATTTTCTCTTGGGAAAGAAGCAATTCTCTCATTTCTCAGTCAGGAACTCTGAAAGCTGAAGGAGACCTATGGAAGCTTGAGAGAGAATAATTCTACAGACTGCAATTTATCAGAAACTGCAGTTAGTAGACATTTCACCTAGGACTCCTCATTTTTGGGTTTCTTTTATAAACCAAAAAAGACTTTTTAGTCATGCAGGTAATGACAGGATTCTAATTAAGGATCCAGGCTAGTGATTCAGGGACTGAACCACACTGTCGTAAGTAAGTAGAAGGTGAAAGAGGTAATCACCGAGATTTGCTCAGAAAAACAAAATTAAAGACAGACTATGAGCTCATGCAAGGACAGTGCCTTATTAGATCAAAGCTGTTTGCATAGTTAAGTGTCACTGACTCAGAACATTCTGAATTCCGTATCACACCCAGCTGGAGAGAAATGAAAGAAATATTAACCCCAACTTTCATACTATTCAAAAGACTTTGATTTCATAGCAACAATAACCTTAGAGAGGAAATACATGTTGTTTTAGTCCAGTAGATATGCTTCTAACAGAATCTGAAATAGTTATTATTTAATTTTATGATTCATGGTGATAGTAGCAATTAGGAGCAAGTAGTTTCCATTATAATTGATGGAAAAAATGAACCTTTATTCTCTTACAGTGTTTTTAGTAGGACTTTAGCCTCCCAAATACAGACTTAAGTCTTAATTGTGTTGAAGGGAAGAATATGACACCCAAAAAACATGCAATTTTAGCATATTGATAATCTTAAATTAAAGTTACTTGAGAAACTGGTACAAGGACACTCTGATCCCCCTTTGCTCCCTTGAGAGCAGGAAGTGGATCCCCCATGTGAAAGGTGCCCTCCCGTGCCAGGGGGCAAAGACATCCTTACGGCCAATGATAGGGTGTTCAAGGATAAGAAGGCTGTATAAACAAACCTTATTTTTTCCTCACTATTTACTACCCCAAGCCAAAATTTCTTTGTCTTGTCAATTCTTCACAAATTTATTGTTTCTTTGTCTAAAAAATGTAAAAGTTACCTATCTTGGTCACTTCTTTGAGCTTCATATATTTATGGGTTTCTATATATATACGAAATTAATTTTTTTCTCCTGTTAATCTGTCTTATGCCAATTTAATTATTAGACCAGCCAAATAACCTACAAGGGAAGATGTAAAATGTTTTCCACCTCTACACTATACATGTACTTGAGAAGCAGAAAAAAAAATAGCATTGCCTATCATTGCCAAAAAAACAATTCTCTGATTTCAACATCATAGCTAACAAAACATACTGATAAAATACATTATCTTTTGTGCACTGGCTAAAACCCATCTATTTTTTAAAGTAAAGTCATTTGATAGTACATCTATTGGGTATTTTTACAAACTTGTAAAAGTAATACATGTCAAAGTTCAGATTTATATTTTACATGGATTGAATAAAGTATAAAATACTATGTTCTATGTAAGGTGCTATAATAATTATACTTTTTTATTCTTTGGGGAAAATACAAATTTAAGCAATTTTATAGCTATAGATCTGTTCTGTTCTACCTGTTCACTAGGCTGTTCTAATCATTTAGATTCATAAGTTTTTTTTACTCTATGCAAAGCACATGCAATCTGTTGATCACTCAATAATTATTTTTGAGTGTTTATTCTGCCGAGGCACTGTACAAGGAACTGTGAATAAAGAAGTCAAAATTGCAGAAAAGACACTTGCCCTTCTTCATAGGAGGAAGATCTTCATTAAACAATGGATTCCAATCATGCCACTACAACTATGAGAGTTTCTCTGAAAAGAAAGAGCTTCTCACATGCATTTGAATGACCTGGGGAATCTTAGTAAAATGCAGATTCTGGTTCAGTAAATGTGGGACAGAACCCTGAGTTTCTGTATTTCCAGCAAACTTTCAAGTAATACAACTTCTGCAGGCTGTCTATAAACTACACTTTAAGTAGCAAGGAGCTTGGTTGCTGCAGAATGTACAGGGTGGAAACTGACTGAATTCAGGAAATTAGGAATAGTTTCTGTGAGAAGTGATGGATAAGTCTCTTTTATCTGCTGGGAGAAGCAGGAATTAAGTGGTAAGTGGGGAGGGAAGGAGAATATTTCATGAGAGGGAATGGCAACTGTGAAGACCCGTGGATAGAATCATGGTGCACTACAGGACCTGCAAAGCCAACTTGGCTCTAACAGATTGTTGAGGAGGGACAATGAGGTTGATGTCAATGACATTTGCAGGGATCATATCAGTAAGGGGATAAGGTGGGATGTTGAAGCATAGTGGTGAGAGTCTGAATGTAAGGGATTGGGAAGTTTGAGAAGATGTAGTTTTGAGATCAGGCATTAAAAGAAAAACTGAAGAATATTAAAAATTCTAAGAATTTATTTGAGCAAAAATTGATTCAAGCCCAGCAGCATCCAATCTAGTAGAGAGAAAGCAGCTCCAAGATACTGCACAAAATGAGAAACCTCTATAGGCAGAAGGAATAGAAACAAGGAAGGCAGAAGAGCACATTGGTCACTGCAAGGTCATTCTTCTTTAGGAGATGACACAGACCTATCAGATGTATTGCCTAACTGTGTTGGCTACAAAAATAAATAGAATTACTCAGCTTCCTGTTCCAAACTTCTTGCCTTGTGTCTTTTTCATTTGTGCATTATAGATACCTCTTTTAAGTAGCTCTGTATGCTGTTATTACAGCTCTATAACTCTATATTGTCTGAATAAGGCCACACACACACACAAAAACCACTCAACCAGGATAGGATATAGGATATCTATAAATTCTTTCATTTCTCAAGAGTTATGTAAGTAAGATGTGGCAGACACAACAACTTGTACAAATATCCATTTTTCAGCTATCTCTTTTTCAGAAGTTGTCTTCAGTTACTTAAAATTAAGACTATTTTTCCTACTCCTCTCTGTTGCAGGGTGTGGTCAAGGACTAAAGATCTGACCAGTGAGAGACACGTGAGCATAATGTATGACAGCCTGCAGAAAAGCTCCTTAATATGCTTTCTGGCTCTTCTTCCTCCTGCTTGATAGAATATGGATGTGATACCTGAGCTGAAACAGTCCTCTAGAAGAATAATGCAGAAGTCATGTGCTGAAGATAGGGAAAAAGTCATGTGCTGAAGATAGGGATCAAAGATGCCTGCATAAAAACAAAACAAAACAAAACAAACAAACAAACAAAGATGCCTGCATCTCTAAGTACCACTACACTAGCCCAGGATAACATTCACCTTGCTTCTTTAATATGATCAATAAATAAGTTTCCACCTTATTTAACCCAGTTATTTTGGCATTTTGACTGATCAATAGATGATGGGTGATAGAAGATAGATAGGGATATAGATAGATCAATCTATATAAGTAGATAAATATATCAAAGGAAGATCTTAGTTTCATACAAATGAGAATTTATTTTACTGTCAAAATTTCTTGCAGATTTTGAATACATTTTAAAGAATAGATTTGCTCAAGTATATAAACATATCCACATCCCTACTGAATTATAGGAACTCAGTAATATTTTAGCACTTGTGAAAGTCAAATTCATAATCCAAAAAATGCAAATTTAGGACTTATTTATTAATCAGGACAAATTTTGTTTCAAGGAAGAGAACTCTATATAAATTTGTTCAGGGCAGGATAGGAGAGGGAGGAGATCCAATAAGATTATAGATATCTTAGAATATAATGAACAGTTAAAAATAATAATCCAAGAATAAAACAAAAAGAATAAAAAGACAAACAGAATTCAGGAAGAGTATGTATGAACCAAGCTGTCAACAGCAGTTGTTCCTGGAGTATCACCTAAATGAAGTAAACTCAGGATGTGATGTCACATGGTTCAAGGTACCAAAAGAATGAACTGAATATAATATAATTCCAGCCTATAAATTGGTTTGCCTTTGCTTAAATGCCCAACCCTGTTCCAACTACTGTAAGAAATTCTCTTAGAAAAGAGCCTGAGGTCCAAGAAGGGACTAGCAGTTACCAAAGGGGAGGGGTGAGGAAGGGTGGGTGGGGAGGGAGGGAGAAGGGGATTGAGGGGTATTATGGTTGGCAAACATGGTGTGGGGGGGATCATGGGGAAGACAGTGTAGCACAGAGAAGGCAAATAGTGAATCTGTGGCATCTAACTACACTGATGGACAGTGACTGCAATAGGGTATGGGGGGGACTCAATAATATGGGTGAATGTAGTAACCACATTGTTTTTCATTTGAAACCTTCATAAGAGTGTATATCAATAATTCCTTTAATAAAAAAATACAGTCTGAGGAGGTAAGCAATTATCACCTTCTTTAATATGCTAATATTTAGTAATTAATTGTGGTATTTATTATTTTCTAACTTGTGCTTGTAATTACTTATCAATCAATATCCATTCTCAATTTCTATGTCAATGATTTTGTAAGGACTTATATGTCAACATTAAATTTTTTTTTCCTTAAATGCTTTATGATGACTGAAGAGAGGTATACCATGACTGAAGAAAGGTAGCAGAATTCAAATATTAGATGAAGAGAATTATTGGCACTCAACAATTTGATAAAATATTTTGACAAATGATCCAATACAGTCATGTCAGTCTCGTGAAGGTAAGGATTTCCGTTTGATAAAACCACTATATCTTTAGTGTATAGATACATATACAGTGCATTCATATTTTTAAAATGAATGAGCTGTATATATAAAACACATTCACTAAAATTTACATGCAGTACAGAGTTAAATGGTAACCATCATCTAAAAGATAGCTATTGAAAGCTTAATATTGCCAGTACAGAGAAAGTATTAACGGTGTTAATCTCCCAAAGAAAGTTGCATATGACAGACCTTTGAGACTATTATCAACACTAGAAGTGCTCCAGAGAATTAAAGAGTTCTTATGTTTCATTAAGAATGAATTCAAACTAACTAGGGAATTTTGTTTAAGCAAATAATTTTACCTACATAACTGTCATTAGCATCGATTATTACTCTCATTGTGCTTTGCTAATTACTTTAGTGAAACTCTCACCTATACAAAACGTACAATAGAGGAATATGTCTGGTCTTTTGATAACTGACAGCAGGCCACTAGAAATAAAACTTAATAGGAAGGCCATGTTTTAAATAACAAATGCATACAGCAAAACAATTCTAACATAAATCCTCCAGAAAAAAGAAGCACTTTTCAAGGTGAGGTTTAATTTTCTTTGTTTTTTTGATATCCTATCAACAAACTATATCCCAAGTGAGTGCACATAAAACAATGATATAGTTTACTCAAACAAACTTACACATACATACACACACACATATCTCAACTCTAACATAATCCAATGGCTCAACACATGAAATGGGTTTTAGCTGTGATTTTAACATCATTGTCCATAATTTTTAGGTGCTTACTCTATAAAATATAACTTGTGTCTAATGCCATGCTTTAAAATCAAAATATGAAATCCCAAATTAAATTTTACAATATACAGTTTGAAGAGAATTAGAGTCACTGTAAACCAGCTTCCCTATCCAAGGCAGGAATACGCTTCAAAATACCTTTTTCAGTAACCAGTTAATTACTTACAGGTAGTAGCTTCCAATATTGGACACTTCCATTTGTCAGAAAATTATTTTGGATTGTGAAATTAAAATCATCTTCCAGGATTTTCCACTCATTGATCCTGGTTTCATACATGAGCATGAATTGAAATGAACCCCTTTTTTACCCCACGTGAGAGCCTTTTGACTATGTGAAGATATACTTCATCTTTATCCTTTAGTCACATTTCAGCAAATCTATGGCATGGTCTATGACATGATTGTCAACTCCCTTCCATCTCTTCTGTCTTAAAGGACAAAGTATTTTTGACTAAGGCTACCACACCACAAATGCTTAAGACTGTGTCTTCTTGAATCTTACAGGTTTTTGAGCATAACATACTTACACAGGCTGGTGAATCATCAGATTGTTTTCGAGGGAAGAAACCATTTGTCTTAGTCAACTCTGGCTTCTATAACAAAATAGTATACTACAGAGTGGATGGCTTAAACAAAAATATGTATTTATCATAGTTTTGGAGGCTGAGAAGTCCAAGATCAAAGGGCCGGCACATTTGGTTCTTGGATGAGGGCCTCTTTCTGGCTTGCAGAGGGCTGCCATTTTCACTGCTCTTATGACCTTTTCTTGGTGCATGCACATGGAGAAAGAGAGCTCTCCTGTCTCTTTCTCTTCTTATAAGAGCACTAATTTCATCATTCTAGCACCACTCCCATGACTTAATCTAAATGTAATTATATCCCAAAGGCCCCACCCTCAAATACCACCATATTGGGAGTTAGGGCTTTAACGTAAGAGTTTGGGTAGATAGAAACATTTAGCCTATAACGCATTCCTATGTCAGTCTTCATACGGCTAGAGTGAAGATGAGCGAAATAGATAATAAATAATGGAAGGAAGTTACATAATTTATATGGTCAATAAGTTTTCTTAGGCTGTGAACTACGTAAATATCTATGAGGAATATACCTTAAATGGATCGTTTCCCAGATTAATGTGATAACACCTTAAACAAACTATTGTCAATAATGTGATAACTCCTTAAACAAATTGATTGTCAAGCTTGATTGAAGCAAAGAAAAATAGTTATTTTTAAAGATCTCTATAATTACCAGTAAAGCATCAGAATTTAATCATATCTTTTATAGCTGAAGGCCAGGGTAAGTCTGTAGGTCATACATAAAAATTTTTGTTTGTTAACATTAATTTCTCTCTGAACAAAAAAATAATGAGGACAGAACAATTCTTCAGTTATTGTTGGTTTGTCACCGTGCCAACATAGATGATTGCTCAGTCCCACCATGAATTAAATTTGGCAGTCTCGGGTGGTCAATGAAGGAATATTCTTTTATTCTCTTCCACAGGGAGGACAGGTTCAAGTTCTAAGTGACGAATCATTTTTAATCACTTGGATCAAAAACAAAAATATTCAAGACCTGCTTTGTCTTCAAGAAATTAATGAAAGTCACTTTCCTCTTTTTATATTGATTTGTAGCTGTTAATACTTGTTTCCAATTCAGTACTCCTAAGGATGTACTGGTAGTAGTAGTCCTCTACAAAGGGAATTCTCTAAAGCATAATAAGGAAGGAGTAAGCCATCATATGTGGTTTGCAAAGTATCTGAAAGTGATTCTAACAAATAACTTTCAACACCTCCACTTGAGCAATTCAGTACAGAATCATTGTATTTCAGATTGAAAAGCAGTCTGTTCCCACACAAAACTCAATAACCCTAAAGGTAGCCAAAGCATTATTCTCATTGTTATTGTAATTTTAGTCAGAAAAGACAGATACACTTCTAATTATTAGACAATGAAAGTAAAATTCAGTACATCATATACTTTGATAGAAAGATTGAAAGCATGCTAGTATCCAACCTGTATTAGATGAGAAATAGAGTTATCAATCAAAACAAGCCATAAAATTTGGTGTGCTGAAAAGTCTGTATCTCTAAAATTGAACTTCAAAATAAGAGTGTGCATGCACTGAACAATGATCAATGTGTTCATGGCAAATGGCATCATCTGAATACACAATTATAAGCATCAGTTTCCATCAGCTCTGAGCAAGTGTTACTGTTTTTGGTGCTTTCCAAATGTGCAGTGGAAACAGATTTTTGTTTAAAATGAAGAGATTTGAAACAGCCCTGGAAAACTCACCTAATGCAACAGTATTGGCATTTTTCTGTCAAGACATGTAAAAATGATTTAGGATTTTTGTTTCTGGGAAGTATGTAGACTTGAGGGAGGACTTTTTCCCCCCTTAGCTATCCTCATAATGAATGCCTTGATCGTTAGGAAACCCATTTAAAATCTTTTACTTGCAATTTCCTGAAAATAGCCATGATTCTATCTTGAAAACTTTCTAGAGCAGTCTTTATCTTATGACAGGAAAATAATAAATAATATCCCTATGCTACTTTGTGTAGGGAAGTGGGAGGCTGAGACAGAATGAAGTTTGAAAGAATTTTTCTGAGACAGAAGTGAAGAAATTATACAGACATTATTGTCCTATGAAATTTGGAACCGTATATATACGGTCACTTGAACAAAATTGAAGGTGTCTTAACAAAACTGAAGGTCATTTAGTTTCAATAGCAGTTAAAAAAATCCAAACTGAAATTGAATGCTACTTCTTTTTCATATGAGATTATTTTTAAGGACATACTTCATTATCAACAGTTTTGTTGCTGTGGGATAAAGTGACTTAGAAAAAAGATTTTCTGCCCTGTGCAGAAATCCTCAAGGCCTCCCCCTCACTGCCCTTGTGTTACCATCACAGTTGACTCTATCTTGGCCCCTTTGGGCACATCCTCCCTAGCAGGGTTACTGTTGCCATACCTGTTGCTCTTCATACCTTGAACCTTCATCACAGTATTGCAGTCAGTTACACTTGACAGTAGGTGTTAGTTAGATTTTAATGCACCCATCTAATGGTGGCTTACTTGCATTTTTCCTTACTCCTATTTCCTGGGATTATACTCCCAAATAAAATAGTAACATTTAAGTCTTTACCTCAGGCTCTCCTCTTTGGGGATGTTTCACACCAAAGTTGATCCTAAAAAGAGAACTTGAAAAATAGGATATGGGAGTTGTATCACTCACTTTTCTTCCAGTTCAATGGATTCAATTGCTAGTGTGATATGATAAACCCTAGTAAGGCACATGTCTAACAGAAGATTGGAGATAATAATGCCATCATGCTTTTAGGAGCCCAACAGTATGAAGCATGTCACAAAATTCTTCCCAATAAAAATGACAAATAATTGTGTCTCATGCCTCTACAACAAAGAAAGATATGCAGTGCTTGATGAACTTCTTTGGGTGGAGAGTCAACATACATGAAAGGATATTCTCATTTACTGGTTAACTCAGAAGACTACAGTTGAAGTCTGCCTGGAAAAAGAACTATGTAATAGGTTTAGGCTACAAAATGAGATGCCCTATGCTTTTTCAGAATATGTGACCTCACAAATGCAATGATGATAAAGATATCTGTTATATAACAGACTTATGGACTCTTGGTCAGTCCCTGATAGAAAAGTCAGTGCAGATCCCTAAGGTTCAGAAACAAGGCCATGCTTGCTTCTGAGTTAATTGCTTTTCGTTTGAAAAAGAAGCCCTGCATGTTGTGGGACCCCAGTACATGTATAAGAAACAGCTGAAATAGAAGAGTTTGGAAAGACCTTAGAATGTTAGAAATAAGCCAATCTGAAGAAAGGATATGTGGCAGTGACTAGCCATTTTTTTGGGCCACTCTTGTGGACCATTTGGTGGGCACATGAGTGGAATGGCTATGGTGGGGAGGATGGATGTCATGCATGTGCCCAACAGCATGGCTTCCCTCTCACCAAGTCTAATTACTTCCACAGCAAAATGTTTCTTCCACCAACAGAGATTAATGGTGAACATTTAATATGTTCCTAGTGACTAAAAGGTACAAGACTCCTTCCATTATAAAAGGGGTAGTGATTTGTCACAATCTCATCACATATATATCCTGGAAATCTGATTGCCTTCTCTGACTGAAGCACCTCCATTTCTGCCAAAACAAAAAACAGAGGAAAAGTTGAGAAAAATAAAAGTGAACAGTTCCTCCACACCCTGTGGAACAAAATTAACCAAGCCAGAATTCTATATTTAGTGAAAATATCCTTCAACAATGAAGGTGAAATATAAAATTTTCAGATAAAATAAAACCAAAAACAAATTTATTATTAGTAGACATATGATACATGCTACAGAAAGGTATTCAACTGAAAGAAAAGGAATTTGGAGGAAAACTCAGATGTTCAAAAAAATATATAAACACAAAAGAAAATTTTTCATGTTATATTTTATGAAATACATATAACTAAAGTAACAGTTATATCTTATTGTGGATATATAACATATGTAGATGTAATTCTATAACAGCTATGGTATAAAAAATGGAAGTAGATGTGGAAATGGACCTATATGATTGTAAGATTTCTACATTTTACAAATGGTCCAATGGAATATTTAATGCTGTGTAATGTACTCCTTATAGCAAACCACTAAAAAACAATGCAAAAAGTTATAACTAAAAAAGAAAATAAACATTTCATTTAGGATGTTGACATGATGACTCTGTCAATGCTGTCTGGATGATGCCAAAACAATGGCAAAAAATTCTGTCAATTAATTTAAAATTTTAATTCAAAAGCTATTATACGTGAAAACTTCTAAGTATTTATTGTTTCCTAGCGAGGAAAGAACATGAATAAAACTTAAAATGAGAATCTATCAGCTGTGTCTGTGCTGGCTAGCTGCATTGAGGTATTTCTGATTACCTTAATTATTTGAAATCATTCAATGTCTAGAACACAATCCAAAATTATTTGGTTATACTAAGAAACAGGAAAACATGACTCATTCCCAAAAGAAAAAATAAACAATGAAAATTGACTTCAAGATGATGTAATATTGTCCACTGTAATGTGTTTATACATTGTTACATGATTACAAAATTATAAAATGGTTTCTGTAAACCATTTTGAAACATATTTAATAAAAGGACTAATAGTTAATAGGAAGTCTTCGTGCTACAGCAATATAAAAAGCAGTCTCTAAACTCAGATGTATAGCACTAGTCAACGTCTGTCACCAAAAGCAGAGTAGTGGTTGTCTGACTGGGGTGGAGGTGGGGTAAGTAAAGTGGTATGATACATCTTTTGCGGGGGTAATGAAGATGTTTTATGTCTTGGCAGTGTTGGTGGTTAGATTAGCATGTGCATCTGCTAGTACTCTTTCCTCTGGGCACTTAAGAGGAGTACATTTTAGTATGTAAAGTATAATGCAAAATTTTCTATTTATTAAAACATGTGGAGCAAGTCTTATTCTATTCCTAGGAAGTCAAATAATCATAGTCAATAGTTACTGGTCAAAATACCATTTGATTTAAATTTATATTTGAAGAAATACACTTTATGAAGAAAATTACTTCTTTAAATTAGTTAATTAATTTTGAAACACAAAAATTGTTAATGTAATAACTTTGCCCAGAATACATTTTCTTTTCCTAAAAAGATGGACAGCTTATCAAGTGGCACCCAGAGAACAGAGTAGAGGACAAGAAATAAAATTAAAGAGGTATATTTCTTGTTAATGAACCACCACAAATTGGGTATAAAATATAGTCTTCAGAAAGATAATACAGGTGGTTGAGAAAATGAAACAAACATCATAAAGAGTTGCAGGTTCAACTTTGCATCTTTACTATCAACAAATATAGTTCCAACTTGATTGTAATGGTTTCATCATTACTTTTCTATGTTTCTCTCAGGATTAATGTGAAAGCATGGTTTTAAATTCTGAACTAATTGGATGTCCCAGTGCATTAAATTGTTCCCTAATTTTGCTAGTTAATATCTATATTGTTAAATTCCTGTGGCATCTTTGCTTTTCTAAGTAGTTTATTTGGACTTTGAAAATAAATAAAAGTAGATTATTTGGACTTTGAAAAGAAATAAAAGTAACCAACTGATTTGATGAACTGTGCCCTCCAACTTGATTATATCTGGTGAGTACAGGTATGACTCAGAAATATTGCAGGTACAGTCCCAGACCACTGCAGTAAAGCAAGTATTGCAATAAAGCCAGTTAAACACATGTTTTGATTTTCTTGAACATATAAAAATTATGTTTACACCATGCCATAGTCTATTAAGTGTGCAATAGTATTATGTCTAAAAAAATGTGTGTACCTTAATTAAAAAAATTAAAGACTTCAGTAAATGGTGTTCAAAAAACTGGATACTAACATACAAAAGAATGAAACTGGATCACTGTTTTATACCATATACAAAAATTAACTCAAAATTGATTAAAGATATGAATGTAAGACCTGAAACTATAAAATTCCTAGAAGAAAACATAGGTCATAAGCTCCTTGACAACAGTCTTAGCAACGTTTTTTGGATCTGACTCTAAAAGCAAGGGAAACTAAAGCAAAAATAAACAAATGGAAATTCATCAAACTATAAATCTTCTGCAAAGCAAAGGACACCGTTAACAAAATGAAAAGGCAACCTACTAAATGGGAGATAATGGCAAATCATATATCCAATAATAGATTAAGATTCACAATATATAAAAAACTCATGCATCTCAATAACAAAAACAAACAATCCAACTAAAAAATGGGCAGAGGACCTAAACAGAGATTTTTTCAAAGAAGACATACAGATGGCCAACAGGCACATGCGAAGATGCTCAATATCACTAATCATCAGGAAAATACAAATTAAAACCACAATGAGATACCACCTCACATCTGTTAGAATTACTATTATAAAAAAGACAAGAAATAACAAGTGTTGGCAAGAATGCGGAGTAAGGGAAATCCTCATACACTGTTGGTGGGAATGTAAATTGGAATAGTCACTATGCGAAACACATGGAAGCTCTTCAAAAAATTAAAAACTGAACTACCATATAATACAGCAGCTCTACTACTGGGCATCTATCAAAAGAGAATGAAAACACTAATTTCAAAAGATATATGCACCCTTATGACACTATAGCATGATTTGAAATAGCCAAGATATGGAAGCAACTTAAATGTCCCTCAACAGACGAATGGATAAAGAAGATGTGATATTTCTATACAAAGGAATATTAGCCATAAAAAATGAAATGTTGCCATTTGTGGTAACATGATGGATCTAGAGGATATTAAACTAATTGAAATCAGACAGAGAAAGACAAATACCATATGATTTCACTTATATGTGGAATGTAAAAAACAAAATGAACGAATAAAAAAACAGAAATGGACTCATAAACAGAGAGAACAGACTGGTTGTTGTCATAGGGGACAGAGGTGGGGGAATTGGTGAAATAGGGGAAGGGGAAAAAGGAAAAAAATACTTTATTGCTAAAAGATATTAACCATCATCTGAGCTTTCAGTGAGTCATACTCACTGATCACCAGGGCAATATAATAATAATAATAAAAGTTTGAAATTTTATAAGAATTACCAAAATGTGACACTAAAAAGTGAACAAGTGCTGTTGGAAAAATAATGCTAATAGAGTTGCTCAACACAGGGTTGCCACAAACTTTCAATTTGTAAAAAAATACAATATCTGAGAGTACAATAAAGTAAAGCACAGCATAGTGAGGTACACCTGTGCCTATGAACTGTGATATGTGTAAGCCACTACTAGATGCTGAAGAGCCTGGGAAAGAAATACATACATACTGCCTATTAAGGGTTCTACATATGGAAAAGTAGAGATGGAAAAAAAGTAATACAAGTACCAAAACAAGGCCAAATAGAATTAATTGCCAAATAAATTATCTAGATGTCTAATAAAGACAATAATTGCTAAAAAGATCAATTAAGGTTAAAAACTTCATAGTTTGCAACCACCAAAACAAAATGAAGCTTTAGCTTTACCTTGAGAGATAGTATGACAAACAGAAGAAAAACAGAGCTAATTTGCAATTTTTCACTTTCCCAAGGAAAAATAGGAAAACAATGTTTTTTAAAACATTTTTTATGATAACTATTAATTAAGGACTTAAATACAAGCTTGTATTTTATAACAATATTTATTTTATTTTTAAAATAGAAAAAGGACATTTTCAATAGAGTTTATTGTCCTCAGAGCCAAAAAAAAAAAAACCCCAAACTGCACTATTTCTCTTCTGAAGCCATTTTCATAAAAATCAGATGCAATATGCTACTGGGAAGAGAAACAGATTTGTATGCATGAGTTCACACTTCATTGGCTTTTTTCCCATGGAAAAAACAACCCAAATGTATTCTATGGCTATCAGCATTATAAGTTAAATGCAAAATTATCTGGCTATAATTTTAATTACTATATATGATCTGTGTAAAGGGAAGATGAAAATGAATTCAGAGGGAATCCACATATTAAAATAAATGAACTAATTTATTTGGATAGAAGTTTCACTATAGATACACTTAAAACTTGGTAGCTTTGTAAGGACTTATAGTCCTATATCTAAATTTGTATTAGTATGTTGGCTGTCCACTATTTATTATAATTTTAGTAATTATATATATTTCCATTCAGAATTATAGGTCTCATATGATAGTAAACACAAATCTATCTCATTGTCTTTAGATAACATTCCAGAAAAATGTCCAGATATAAGTATTTCTCATAATACCATAAAAAGTATTTATTTATAAAAAATGTTCTGCAAAAATCATGGATTGAAAATAATAAGGCTAATGAGAAAACAAAGATTAGAGACAAATTGCTTAATAAAAGACATAAATCATATTACATATACAAATCATATATTACATAAATCACATATACATACACACATACACATATGAAAACAAATACATATGAATAGAATATATATTCATATATATATACACACTCTGCTTATTAGAATATATATCTTAATAAAAAAGAGTACCACAGTTACATATTCAGAGGTAATTGCATCCATTATCACTGTCAGCTAATCCTTTCAGCCTTAAACCTTGGGCTGTGCCTACCTCTTTGAGACATTTTGTCCAGGGCACATTTGTTCCTTGATAGAATTCAATTCTATCAAAATTAAAAAATTTATTTCAGAGTGTAGATTTCTTCATCATTCTTTTTTACAGAATAATGTTTGCTGATCCCGCTTATAAATGATGCCTGAACTTCTTGTTTCTCTCAACATATTATGTCATGAACTGACAATCATTAAAAAATATCATTTTCAATATTTAAATCTCCTCTTTAATCCATTCCTTCTTCCTAGTGCATAAACTTTCTCCACCAACTCCCTGTCTCTGGAACCTACTCAGTTGGGCTATATAACTTTAAACATATCAGACAGTGGGTGCTGGAAATTAATTATTTATTTCCACCAAAAAGAGATCACAGAAAAATTACCTTGAAAGTTGGTAGAGTTATTTTTAATAAAACAAACAAAAATACAAATTGGTGAATACTTTTATATAATTAGGCTTTCTTTTTTCAGTTCCAGGGATTATAAATATTCCTAGGAATAATGAAATCCACCTTTATCCTAGACAGAGATTGGAGAGGAAGACACTTTTGCCTACAAAATTAATCCAACTTGTCTTTACAAATTACAATTACAAAACTTAAATCACTAGATACATAATCTACAGCCGAGTAGGGGACACAGAGTAGGCTATGCTGTTTGGAATGAAAATCGCAGGTGTGGTGGGTAGTTTTGTGTCAATTTGGCTAGCTCTAGTGTCCAGTTAATCAAACACTAAGTATTGTAAAGATATGTGGTGGGTATGATTAACATGTATAATCAGTTAATCTGCTTACTTTTCATCTGTTGATCTTGTTTTCTCTGTCTCTCTGTCTCTTTCTATCACTTCCATATTGCAACCTGGGTATAATTTCTCTGTCTCTGTCTCTCAATTTCTCTGTGTAGATTAGATATAGATAAATATATAGATATAGATAGAAATACAGATACCTTTGTCTTGGTCTCTTTATCTTCCTCTCTCTCTCTCTCTCTCTCTCTAAATATATATATATATATATATATATATATATATATATATATACACACACATGTATATATATATATACCTCACTATATATAGATGTATAAAGATTCATAGAATGATAGATAGATAGATAGATAGATAGATAGATGATATCCAATTGGTTGTGTTTCTCTGGAAAACACTGACTGATACAGCAAGACTTTATTATTTTGTTCTAAGAAGGGCTACAAAAAAGGAAGCATGGAGTAGAGAAGGAAGAGAAGAGAGAAAAATGGAAATAAGATGAATGAATAATACCAAGAAGCTGCGCGCAAAATTGCAGAAATAGCCAAAGACTTTAAGGAACATAATGTTGAATATTCAACTTTAAGTTATTTGTATTTTTTCATTGGATATCTCAGCCTCCCTGAAGCATTTAATAAGGTCTATTATGAACATAATACATTAGGTCAATGAGAATCAATGAATAACAAGCTGACAAAATCAAAAACAAACAAAAAATTCCAAATGGAACTGAGTTTTCAAGAAAACCTTTAAAGTGAATTAGGCTGTGAATCTAAAGTCACCATGATCATTTACATTTCCACTTCAAGTGGATCCTTCTTGCTAGTCATTTAAAATCCCTTTTTGATGCCCCTACCTCACCAATAATTTTTAGAAACTTAGCGGAAGCTTTGGAATTTCTCCAATTGTGAAATGAGTGTTAGAACTAATACTATCTACATCTTAAAAGGCATAGCTCCAGGAGGAGGGGTTGCCTGCCCAGGCAAGTTTCTTATGAATTTGCTGAGATGGATGGAAGGCAAGGGGAAGAATTTGGGAATTAAAAGGTCTATTCTCACCCTCCAGTCTCTCCTGACATGTGCCAGTCAGGACCACTCTCACTTGGCTCTCTTCCTGGCAACACTCTCCACACTCCCTCCCACACTGGGAGGGATTCTGTGAGCAGTTCCCTGGTGACTGGCTGGTGGCTGGCCAATTACTTACCAGGAACAGAGGGGAGGGGAGAATGGATGTTTCCTCTCCATCCCTACCCTGGACTGGCAATCCCTTGAGTGACCAGTGGCTCTGCCCACAGTAAGACATCCACAGTTGTGCAAACAGGATACCTATTAAGGCCAGGAGGGAATCTTGGTCAGGAAGTCCAATTTTCCCCACATAGGACAATGAGACCTCAGCTGAAAATTGAGGTTAAAACGGTAGCTGAGATACAGTGTCTACCAAAAGTGACTTCTAAGATTATATACTGACGCATAAAGATTACATTTCAGTATAATGTGTACAGTATCTCAGTCATATACCCAGTACTATAGAAGCAGAGATGGGATTTGGCTCTCTATCTGCTTGGGGTTCCTGCATGAGCATCTGAAGATGAAAACTTGCCGGGGGCTTCTATTTCTTTCAGAAAGTACAAGATTAATGAGGTCAAGTACTCTTGACACCTAGGTTCTTGGAGCAGAGGTCTCTCTGTGCGAGTTTTGTAGTTAATGTATTAAAGAGTCATATTCCTTTTCTTTCCCCCATTCTAGACATGGGATACTACACAGGCTGGTTGTACAGCCCCTCCCCCACCACACACACACAAACACATTTTCTTAACAGTTTCACTAAAAATAACTCTTATTGTAACAATTTTGCTTTGTCCTTATAATTCAAAAGAATGTTAAAGATTAGGGTCAGGTTTTAATGGAATTTGCTATAGTACTGCTCCCCAATCTTCAACTCAATAGGCATTTTATTTTATTTTTGTTAGAGATTCGGGAGTCCCTGATTGCACAGATCACAAATCCAGTGCCATCTACAGTAGCAATATGTATGTTGTTCTTGTTTTGTAATGCCACTTATTTTACCAGCTCTCATATAGCACATTAGACTTATGTGAGATGCTTTATCCAGGACCTTGGAAATATAATTTTTGATAGAATATTTTTAGAAGTGAGCTTTAAATAACTGGCTTACACTTTACTATATTTCCCAGTTCAAGCTTATAGCTGAGATACCATTTCATGTTTAGTATTTTTTAAATTCCAATAGAATTCTCAAAATATGCAATGTTGTCCATTTTAGAAGTTAACTACTTTTATCCCATGGTAGCATCAGAGAAGATGTGACAGAGAGCTGGATTTTAATCCCTTTAAGCTGAGAATGTCACACATAAATAAGAAACAAGTTTGTCTACATGGAAAAAAATAGGTCTGATCTAAGAAAAGAGGCCAATCCTCTGTGTTACAGATAAAATACCAGGTTATAAAGGAGAAATGCATAAGAATACACCTACAAATAACATAGTTGATACAGTTATAACTAAGAAGTTATAATACTGCTTTTCCCGGAAACTTAATTGCTTAATTTCTTTCTAAAAATGTGCGAATTGAGCTTTTTTGTATCTATAAACTAAATACCAGCATGAAAAAAAAATTATACTCAAGCTGCAATATGGAAGAGTGAACAGGTACCTAGCTAGGGTGTTAGGAAGAGTTATGAGTAGGAGGCTGGTAAATATAATCTATGAAAAATTCTTTTTCTTTATTTTAATAAATTTTTCTATTTTGAAAGGAGTAACTTAAACTAATTACATGTTGCCTGAGCCCTATCTAAGCATCAGTTATTTATTGCTTATGTAGTAATATTAGCTAATTATTTTTAAATGGTAGCTTCTGATGGGCTTCAGGAGAATGTAAAATAACTTTATTTCATCTCTTTTAAACATTCGCCTGAATGCATTTTTCCCAAAGTTAATTTCCACAGTTCATTAATAAAAGTTTTCTAAAACAAAAGTAAACTATAACTGATTTAATGCAGACTAAGTTTATTAATTTATTAGTACAGCTCACAATAATGTTAGTTTTAACATATTCATGTCTTCTCTGTTCCAAGCATATGCACTGACTTCTACTCAGTTATGATATACAGTGTAATTATATAGTACATAGATATATTTGTTTAAATCCTTTCTTTTTCTGGAGAAGACTTAAGGTTGCTGACATAAATTCCCATAATACAATATGTTAAAATAAAATCTAATCATATAAATGAAGAGGATTAAAAGGAAAATGAAAAAAGTCAGAATATGGTAAAGTCAAAGGTGAGATTAGTATAAAATTTAGTCAATGAACTTGCTAAATGTGGAAGAAAAACATATTTGTTTGCAATCCAGAAGCCCAACAAATATGAAAAGGTCAAATCACAAATCACAACACCTATAATTAAAAAAAAAAACTAGGTACACAAAAGTAGCCTAAAAATTCCATATGCTGAAGCTAGTGAAAATGACTTCTGAGTTCTAAAAAAGAGAAGAGCCTCTATGGTGCTACAAATGTTCCTCAGAACCTTCCTTACAGTGAACAGGGAAATGAGATTTTCAAAGGAAGTTTCTGATAATGTCCTTCCAGGTAGGCTAAAAGCATAATAAGAGTAGTCCTTTTAACAAACAGAATGAAATAGCCCAATTTCTGGATCAGATTCAGATAGGAAGTAAGTATACACTCTTTCTCCGATGAATAAAATGAGAAACTCCAGACAGAAATTCCCAGTGAACTCAGGCAAATCTCCAAAAGAAACAGTCTCTTTCAGTTCAAAGAACTTGGAAGGACCACATCTGTATGTACGTGAGAGGAAATATTTCTGCTTTCTTTCTTTTTGCACTCTCAGCACTGCCTCAAAGCAAGTCCTAGGGAGCTGCGCTCCTGTCGGTGGGGCCACAGTAATGATGGTGGTGGTGGCAATAGAGACGCAATCTCTTAGGCTCCTAAAATACTGTTATAGCCTCCTTCTGACAAGAGAAACTGAGGAAAGAGTTCCTCATTGACCCTGTGGTCAAAGTATATGAGGGATACTCTCCATTATTTGTTCACTCTCTTTTCTTTAATCATTTTCTTCAAAACAGAGCTAATTGCAGAAAGCTTAAACAGCACAAGGGCAAAAACTTCAGCTTTCTAGCCAGAGCACCAAAATCAGTCCCCTGGAAGCTAAAGTATATGAGGGAATTAGAGAGAGGAGAGAGCTGCATAAAGAGATCATTTAAATCCCTGTGTAAAAGTCCTGGACTCATTCCTGATCTGTATAGGCGAGGGAATGATCCAAAACAACAGAGCAAAAGGCTTTTAATGCATGGAAAATACAGTACAGATGGCCATCCAAGTGCCATTTTGACTCCTAGGACCACAGGATTTTGATCAAAACTGAGATTGGAATCACAGGCCACAGAAGGTGAATCTGGACTTGTGGTCTGTAGCTAAGTGCCAAAAGACAGGAAGTATACATTCTCCACGTGACTTTAATAATACTGAGTCATAACATAGTGATCAAAATTTCTAGGCTATAATCCAAACTTATTCAACATGAAAAAAGGAGCAGGAAAATATCAAAAACTCTTAGGAGAAAAGATAATCAATAGACAACCACCACAAATAATCAAGGTATTGAGTTTATTAGACAAACACTTTAGAGTAGATATTTTATTCATGCTTCATGAAATAAGGGTTAGACTTCTTGAATGAAAAATAGAATTTATAAGAAAAGAAATAGAAACTATAAAATGTAACAAAGGACATTTTAGGAATTAAAATAAAATCTTCAACAGAAAGTTTCAATAGCAGAGTGAAAATGACAAAAGTCATTGAATTTACAAATGGATCAATAGAAATTATCCAATGTACATAACAGAAAAATAGCCATTAAGTAAATGCAAAGAGCCTAAGAGGTAAGAAAAAGAGTACAGTGTATATGTATATATATATATATATAGGAAAAAATGGAAGGGACAAACAGAAAACTAGTAATAAAATAGGAGACCTAAATCCAGTACGGTGCAAACAGATCAACTAAAAAAAGAAGAAAGGAAGATTAGATGGCCAAAACAAGTCACAGGATATTTTATTTACTTTTATATATTCAAGAAACTATGTAAAATGAAACAAGATTATAAGAAAAAAGAATGGAAAAAAATGTGTTGTGCAAATACTAGTCAAAAGCTGAGATGGCCATATTACTATAATAAAAGTAAATTTCAGAAGAGAGAAGAAAGGAATTAAAAGGGTCATTTAATAATGATTAAAAGGGTAAAATAAATAAGAAGCCACAGTCATTTTAAATGTGCATGCATGAAACTTAGAGCTGCAAAATACAGGAAGCAAAAATGGACAAAATTGAAAGAATAGAAAAATCCATCATCGGTGTATACAACACCATGAATGACTCTCAAAAGTGTTAATTGAAAGAAGCCAGACTTGAAAACTTACATGTTGCATGACTCTATTTATATGACATCCTGGAAAAAACAAAACTGTGAGGTAAGTTGTTAGCAAGTGTAAAAGAGAGGCAGTTTGTGAGACTTTTTGGGGTGACAGTTGCACTTGATCTGCATCTTGATTGTGGTGAGAGTTACATTAAGTGAAGAGTGGCATTAAATGGGCCTGCAGAAATGGTCTGGACTACATCAGTCCTGCAGATGTGATAAAAGTTTAGGTACTTATATAAAAGCAATGGGGAGCAATTTAAGACTTTCAATTAAATTAGCAACATGTTCAAATTTTTACTTTTGAAACAAGTGGATTCAAATGGGGGAAAACTGAATAAGGAGACTTTGCAAGAAATAAAAATAGAATAGAAATGGTGTATTTGATATAAAGAGACCATGACACAATCAAGATATGTTTAGGAAGTGAAATCAAAGAGGCTTTATGGTGGATTAGATATGGGGTAGGGAAAAAGCTGTGAAGAATGGCTGTTAGGATTCTGCTTGAACCACATGGTGAATGGAATCTATTGACTCTATTTTATTCACATAAGAACCAGAATTGATGGGTTAGATCATGATATTGATTCTGGACATAAAGAGTTCAGAGTACCTTTAAAACATGAAATTTTGTAGGTCATGCATTCTGGGGTTCAAAGCTTAGTGAACAGATCAGGATTTTTAAAAAGACATTTGGAAAGTATTGAAGATAGAGGTTTCATTACAAAGAGAATATAATTAACAGTATAGGCTACCTTCAAGAATTCAAGTAGAAAAATACCAAAAATATCGAGGTTTTATTAATAGGTGGCCATTGGTGACACTTGTGATAGGTACTAGTGGACTGTGTTTATTTCTCTGTGAAATAGGAGCAAGAATGAATAGGAAGAAGGAGATTCATATTTATGTGGAACATAGAAATGTGTCCAGATAGAATGAAGAGCCCAGTATATTGATTATAATTAATTTATATTGTTACCAATCTTCCCTATTGTATTATGATTGACTTCCTAAAGATTGTTGAGGGAGGAACAAAATATGTTTTGGTTGCTTCCCATACACTGATAAGAGCATATCAAGGATACAATATTTTTTCCAAAGAGCAGAGGTTAGAAAAAGCTGTCTCATAACAGGGACCCAGCAAGCAGATGGTATTTGTTTGCTGTCAGAATATTTATCTTATTACATCCATTTTAATTCCTGAGAGAGGGGAAATGCATTAACTATTCATATATGGCCATGACTGCCTGGCCTGACTGACAATTTTATGTTACCTGCCTCCTCCCTGTAGTCATTTAGGCATACAATTCATTCCATGCAATAGGTTTGCCATGATATTTTCTTGTCTAAACAATTAAATTACATATAACCCATAAAAAAGAAATGCCGTTAAGTAGGTTAATATTATCTTTCTGTGATCAATTAATATACTTGAGTAAATAGATGAGATTATTCATCCCAAACAAGTTAAATATTAGGGTTGTCAATAAAAATAACTATAACTTTAGAATAAAATGTAAGTTCTCCCCATCATTCTACCTATGCTCTTGTGTAATCAATCCCCTTCCCTTGAGTTGGAACCTATGAATTTGATGGTATATCATTGCCATTATAATATATAGCAAAAAGATTTTGAAGATGTAGTTTAGGTCCCTGACCAGTTGACTTTTAGTTAATCAAATAAGTAATTATCTATGGTGGGCTTGACCTAATCAGGTGAACCTTTGAAAAACACTCAAAGTGAAAGTGGTTTTCCCACTGGCTTTAAAGTAGGAAGCTCCTATGTCATGAGAGGGCTACATGGCTAGGACCTGAAGGCATCCTCTATGAGCTGAGAGTGGCCTTCAGTCCTACAACCCTAAGGAACTAAATTCTGCTGACAACCTGAATGAACTTAGAAAAGGATTCAAGTTTCAGATAAAAATGCAGCCCAGTTAACAATATGATTTAGCCTGTGAGACTGAGCAAAGAACACAGTTACACTGTGCCTGGACTTCTGACCTACAGAAACTGTCTTATAAGAAATGGATGTTGTTTTAAGGCACTAAATTTGTGATAATTTCTTACATTGCAATAGAAAAGCAATATGTGTATGAAGGTAACACCTATTTTGCAATAATTAATTTATAATATTCATCTCATCATAATTATCATCTCTCTCATTTCCACATAGAAACAAAATATCTTTCAAATATTAGTACCTATCTGGAACTTAATAAAACTCAGGAAAAATAGAGCAATATGTACAGTTCATTTTTTTTTCCCAAAGAAATGAATCTTTGTAGTGTCTCATGCAGGGAGCTCAGGGAAGGAAATGTATAATCTCATAATGTAAGATTAGCTACTTCCTCCCATAAAAGAATGCCAATGAAAAAGTTAGTAGTGCTTTTTAGCACTAAAATGGTAACATCTGGGTAATATGAGAAGTAACAACATGAAGGCAGCATTCAAATCTTTATGTCCTGGAATTATCTTTCAGCCTGTTCTGAAAAGGCAGTCGTGGTGAGAGTTTTTCATTGCCAAAAGAGAAAAACCAAGAAGCAGTAGTTTTAATGTACCCACTGGGACTTTCCAGTCACCACTTTCCTATGCATTATAGGACTTCATAGTTTCTAAGTGCAACATGAAAACCTCTTTCAACCTCTCAGTATAAAAAGTAGCAGGAATTCTTTACAAATATCATGCACTGTGGTAAAATAAATATTATCAATATTCCTTTGTTAAACTTCTTATTGTGTTTTCAATAATAAATTATTATTAGTTATTCCTGAACTTGATTTTGAAACAATTCATTCCATAATTTTAAAAAAATCTTTGGTTTATATATTCATATAAGAAGACAAGAAAATATGTTGTGGTTACATATTTGATTATAGTTCTTGGAATTGAAAATAGTTTTGAATTTCTAACTTGTTAGTTAAAAGATAAATTACATATTTGTGTCATGCTGTACATCAGGGAAGAGAATGGGGTGGTTTAGAGCAAACCTCATGACCAAACTTTCATTTCTATGGAAGGAATATTTATTTATAATAATTACTTTGGAGGTAAACAGCTGATCTTTTTAAAATTTTGTATTAGTCCACTTTATTTAATCCAAATTTGCATTGGCATTGTTCAGCTGTTTTACATATTATGCCGTCTTACTCTATCTCAGTGGCTTAGGACTGGATATCAGCCTGAAAGAGCAACCCCCTTGTGGGGCGTGCGTATTTTCACAGTACAGAAGAGCAGGGGCTGAGACAGACCATGCAATAATATGTAAAGCTTCTGCTCAGACATGTGTATGTTACACTGACTCATTTCCCATTGGCCAAATAAATCATACAGTTAAGTCAGATTCCAGTGAGGCAGGAACAGGTATTCTTTTCACAGGAGAAGGGTAAGTCATATGGCAGTGGGCAGGGATGCATAATCTTACTGAGGGGGTGCATGATTAACTGCAAAAATAATACAGTCAAGCTCAGAAATGATGTGAAATGTTGTTAATATATTTTACCTTTAATTATATGACCTCTTCAGTGAAAATTGAAATACCATTCATTTAATTAGTTCACTATCACATTCAGAGACATACATTTACAGTTAGAAGTCAATATTTTAAAACTTTCAATCATAAAGTATCAAGGAGAATTCAGGCATAAACCAATGTTAAATAACTTCTACTCAGTCATGATAAAGAAAAAAATAAACTCAGATATGAAAATGTTATTTTCAGGAAAAATTAACAAATAAGTTTCAAAGGCACAATGTGAATATTCACCAATTTTAAATTTACTTAAAGAATCAGATTTCACTTGAAATCATGGTTTAATATGATGTAATTTCTAACAATACATTTACTTGGCCCTTTAACTCAGAAAATAAAAATAAAAAAGAAATGCTAACAACTATTTCATGACTGAAAGGAAAAAAGGACATGAACTCCACAGTCCAAGCAGGTTTATTGCTGAACCTGAGGGACACCCCTGTCCTGGTGAGCAGAACAAAGGAAAGAGGGTCTCTAACAGGCCAAGAGGCTTTTTATGGCCAGGGTTCTGGTGGGCTGTTTGAGGGGAGGTGTCAGGGGAAAGGTGGGCTTGTGGCTTCCTGATGTGTCCTCTGGAGAATGCTTGTAGCCTAAGTAAGATGACACCGAGGTCTTTCTGAGATGGTGGGGGGGCTTATTCAAAAATGTAGTACTCATGTCCAGATTCTATCATTCCAGGCTCTAACGGTATAAGAAGATGGGTCAGTTTTCTGATATTTTGAAGCAGAAAAGCCATTTGGAGGTGATCTTGAGTAGTTACCTGGGAGATGGCTACCATTCAATTCTGTAAAAATCTCTGGAATAGGTGACTTAAGCAGGGAAGGAAAAGAAGGAGGATGATAAAGGTGAATGGGGCCAGGAGGGGTAGAAGGTGGGCATTATAGAAGCTGAGAATGTGTGACTTGGACTTGGGCCTGGGAGAGAAAGGTTAGAGCCCAGTGGCTGAGAAGGTCAAAGAGCTTGTGTGAGGAGTGTACTTACAGGGGCTGATGGAGGGCTTCAGGGATGAGGAGTGTAGCTGATCCTAGGACCTGTAAGCAGAGAGGCCAACCTTTTATCACAAGGTTGAGTTGTTTGCACAAATAGGCAACATGCTGGAGGGAGTCCCCAGCTGATTGTGTGAGTAGCCTTAATGCTTATCCCTTTTTGCTTATTAAGAAAAGAAAGATTTCATAGGCTTAGGTAAAGTTAAAGAAGGTGCCGTGAGGAGCGCTCACTTAAGGGACCAGAAAGGAGCAGGAATTAAGTCTGTCTATGGCACCCTTTCTTGGGGATCCCCGTGGGAGGTCTCATAAAGGGGTTTTGTAATAAGTGAGGAATTTTGCATCCAGAGTCTAAAATAGCTAAGAAATCCTAGGAAGGAAAGATGATCTCACTTTTTGGTGGGGAAAGGGAGATTTTTAATAGCTTGTTTTCAGAAGGTGGGTATGCAGCAAGTGGTAGGGGTGAGGTCAAGACCAAGGTAACTGACCTTTTGCTGTACTGGTTGGGCTTGTGCTCTGAAGCACAGTGTCCCCTTCCCCCCAGGAATCTAAAGAGGGAGATAGTATGGGATAGAGAATCATTTTCTGAGAGACTGCAAAGCAAGAGTTCATTGACATACTGGAGCAGGCAGCTAGGGGCAAGATTGAGGGACTGGAGGTTCTTTTGTAGTGCTTGGCCAAAGAAATGGGAACACATAAGTTAAAAATGCCTGCCCTGCCTTAAGATAAACTGTTGGGCTACTGTCTGACTACCAGAGAATATGTTAGGAATCTTAATTCTCAACTCTCTGCTTTTTAAAATGGAATCTTAGCCTTAAGATGGAATCCCTCCTTTTCTTACTATACTGTTTATATCTCAGCATTTTCATCATAGGCAGGAAAAGTTCATCCTGATGCTCGTCCAATGTCTCTGCCCCACCTTATTCGCCCCTCAAGGAATGTGGACCCTTGAAATCTTTCAAGGAAAAGTGGGTGTCAGTCACTCTTCTGCAACTGCTTCCTGATGAGTAGGGGCGTTGTCCCTGCCTGTGGGTCCAGCAGTTCCTTGCTGTCTGTCAGGGAGAGGAGGGGTCGTGGAGCAGTAGTAGCAGAGGTAGGCATGGACAAGGGCACATGAAAGGAGGATGCAACTAAGTTGCAGGGTTGCTGATGTGCATCTTCATCAGCATTGGGGTGGATTGAAATCCTCATCTGAGCAACAACTGGAGTAGGATTTTTTGTTTTGGAGGAAACAAACTTAACAAGGATATTAAGAATGAATGGTTGAACATGAGGACTAGAAATAGTAAAACTCTAATTGAAATGATGGGAGAAAACTGAAACATTTGGATAGTAATAGCCATATATTTTGAGGAAACTAGAATCCAGGATCTAGTCTATTTTACAGTAAACAGTATTAGTATCTAATAGTTATAAGGCTACACTATTGAAACACAACTATTCTTTCTCTCTAAAATTATTCTCAATTTTATTAATATAAAATAAGTTTAGCTTTAAAACAGTTGGGCTGCTTATTTACATAAGTGTAGCAAGAACAGTCATTGATGGCACAGGCTCTTTTAAATGTGCTTTGCTGGAGCTTTTTATAAGGAATTTCAGATGGATCTTTTAAAGGCTTCTCAAGGCCAGAAAGCCAAGCCAGACTTGCCATCAGGTTTTGCCTGCAGTACCTGTAGATTTGGTTGAATTCCTCCCTTCTCGAGGTCCCCAAGATATTCTGGGATTCCTGCACCTGCCAGGAAGTGACCTTCCTTACTCACCTGGTAAGGCTGCTGGGAACCCTGAAAGCAAGGTACCAGGCTAATTCTTCCAATAGGCTTTGTTGGCTCCGTAAAGTCAATCTTAATTCCTTAAAGCTGTCTGTTCATATCTGAGTCTATGCACATGTCTTAAATATGACATTGCAGTCAAAGAATTGGTAATATAACCAGTGTTTTCAATTGATACTGTTACAAGGAGAGCACATTCTTATTGAACTTATGCAAATAAAAATATTGCCATAAAATATGAAAATAATCACTGAGAGTTTCTAAATTCTGGAGGGATCAGGTAAAGAGAGAAAGATAAATATTTCAATTCTGCTTTAAAGGTATAATTTACTAAACTGTTGTAAGCTAGCTTAAGAGAAAAGGTTAACACAGACACTTGCTTTTCTATTTAAGAGATTAGCAACATTTGCATAAAAATTAAAATAATCTTACTTAATTTTATGTAATTAACTTTTGCACTGCTTGAATATAGTTCTTTACTGGTTCAGGAGTAAAACAGTAACTATCAATGACAAAAGACTTAGAAACGGTAGTGGTTGAAAATTTGATGAGAGCTTACCATAAGGCAGTTGATATACGGATGTTTGTGTATTTCTATAACATTTCAAAACAGCTTTTAGCTCTTTTAATATTGATTTCATTTTCTTAAGTACTTAGACAACTCATTGAGCCCTTAAGCATGAGAAATCATTTTGATTAAATAATTAGAAAAACTCTTCATAATTTTTCATTATTAAGAGCAGACTAAGTTCAAGAAAATGTTGTCCTTTTAACAAACAGAAAACAAAATTCTAATTTTGCTGTGTACTTCATATCAAGACTCATTTGCTTTAATCTCACATAGCATGACCATATCAAATTCTTCCACAAACTTTCTACGACTTTCTTTTCACATTCCGAGTTGTAGCTCTTTAAATAAATAGCTGTACTTTAGAAAAGTTACATTCTTTTACCCTCAATAAAATGAATTTCCATTCTTTACACCTTCTCTTACAAAAACACACATCTTTTCTGTCATGCAGAGATGTTTTCTTTTTTATTTCAAGTAGTTTTAATTAGAATTTACAACCATTAGGAACTTTTTAAGTTCACCCGTTCCTAGCAACCATGCTAGATTGCTCACAAAACCTTCACCAAACATTAGACAAAGTCAAGCCTCTCTTTAAGCATTTTATTTTAAAGATTTAACAGATTACATCAAGTTAAATGACTTCAGGCAAACCTAGGCAGCTGATAACTGTAAGGACATGTCTGTTTTAGTTAAATATAAATTGGTATTAATGCTGAGTATCTTCTATCAGAATTTCTGGAAGTTTTGGAATGCCCAATTTTTTCAAGCACTTGTGTTTAAATCAATTAATTTTTAGCAGTACCATCCGAAGGTAGAACTATATCTTCCATTTACACATTTACACATTTAAACATACAAACATATAGATCCAGACAGACATAATGACCACAGTGATTTTAGGCTGTAATTCCCATGAGGGCTGGTAACAGTTTGATAGGACCCAGCTTGCAAATGGAGGTTTAACTAACATTTCTCTCTAGCTGTATCTGGCCACAAATGGAGTGTAACCCACATTTCTTTGGTCATAGGGTCTCCAGCCTGATGGTTATTAAGGCAAATTCACAAGACACAAAACAAGCTTAGATTTAAGGCTACACACTTAGAAAGTGCCAGCGACCTTAGAGAGAGAGGTGTGTGCTGATAGGTTGCAGGTTCCCCTTTTAAGGACTGTTCAGGAACATGACAAAGGGCTAGGAATGTAGACTTGTTAAGAGGTCTCTCTTATCTTTGATGTGACCTTAATTTCTGATTAGTCCTCAGGGTAATTCTGCAAAATTAACATAAGATTTTTATTGCTCTTGTCCCCTCCCAGGACAGCAGGTTCCCCCTGGGAGCATATTAGTCAACACCACCTTCCCTGCCCCCATGTGTTGGAGGATATCTCTTCCCAGAGGGGGAGTGGGGCAGTGGGGGATTACTAGAAAGGAGTGAGGGAAAAGTAATAGGTCCCAAGGAACAATGTAAAGGAGGGGTTTGGGCTGGTGTTTCTATTTAGCCTTTCATCCCAACAACTGAGATAGAGGAGATGTGTAAAGGTCTCGAATATTCAGTAAGCACAGGGGGGCTGGTCCCCGTGTGGACCAGGAAAGAAACCTGGCTTCCTGCCATGCCACCACCATTATTACCCATGAATCCACTTGTGTCATTGTGGAGGGGTCCTTGGGATCTGGTCCTCATCATTCGGTCACTGAAGACAAGGCCATGAGTGCTGCCAGGTCCTCTCTAGATGTGTCGGATCTCCTGGAGGGGAGAGAGCGCAAGGGAGGGGCTGACTTCCCCAGAGGGCAATCCACTCCCCAGTGACCCCACTGTCTGCAGTTCAGACACAGCTTTGTAGGAGGCCTGGGATTAGGGCAAGCGCTTGCCCAGAGGCCCTGACTGGCACAGTGAAAACAGTTGCCAGGCGGGTGTGGGGTGGAGCCTTTTGCAGGCTTGTCAGCAGGAGGTAAAATTAGGGAAGCCAGAATCTGACATTTGACTTTAGCCTGTTTTTCTGTCTGAGCTTTTTGTTCTTCATCCTGGTTGTTGAAAACTTTAAAGGCAAGATTTATAAGCTTTTTCTGGGGTGTTTGGGGTCAATTTTCTAACTTTTGGAGCTTTTTAGGAATAGCTGGGTAAGACTGGGAAATGAAGTGGAGGTGTAGGAGAATAGGACCCTCAGGGGAGTTAGAGCTGGTGTTTGTGTACCTCTAAAAGGCGGTTTTTAAAGAGGGCTGTGTTTTCATTTGCCCCCTGGGTCATTTCCCTGAGGCGCTCATAGTTGACCTATTTTATTTTTATTTCTTTCTGTCCCTGCCAGGAGGCAAGTGATCATGTGATCATGACTTGCGCTACAGGGTCACTGAGTTGGTGTGTCCACTCAAGGTTTGGGGGCCAGTCCTGGGGACTGCTCGAGCTGCTGTAGCATGATTAGCAGGGTGCTGATGGTGCAACGCATCAGCACGATTTTTGGCTGCATGCCAAGTGCGTTTCCTCTCGTCATCTGTGAGGGTGGCAAGGGGATGAGGTAAATGTCCCCCCAAGTGAGGGCATACATTTGAGTAACACGGAGAAACTCTTTCCTGATCTTTTGTTCAATACGCTCCAGATCCTTAATTGAAAAGGAGACTTAAACACAAATGGGCTTTTCAATGTCTGCTACCTCACGGAGAGGTAGGATAGGGCGAGAAGTGCTCTGGGGAGGTATTGGGTGGGAAGCGAGAGTGCCAGAGTCTGTCTGGGGTGGGTTTGGAGAGGGGGGTGGGTAGAAGGGGCACACCTGCTGATGGATATCGGAAAGGAGGGAGGGGAAGTGTGTTCATGGGAACCCAAGGTGGGGAGGGATTTGGACTTGCCAGCGGATAGGAGGAGGGGAAAGAACAAAGGGAGAGTTGCTCTCAGAGGGTGAAGAAGGCTTGGATATGGGTAACCTCTGACCATTGCCTGTCCTCTGGAGAAAATTATCAAGATCTCGGAGAATTTGGAAATCAAAAGTGCCCTCAACTGGCCAGCGTGACCCATTGTCAAGTTTATATTGAAGCCATTTGGAAGTAGAGTAAAAGACCAATTTTTTTGGTTTAATGTCTCCTTTTAATCCCAATTAGGAAAGATTACTTAGGAGAGAGCTGAGGGGGTGTCTCCCAATGTCCTTGAGGGAGAATTGCCCATTGTAGGCGGGTGAGAAAGAGTGGCCGAGGTTTGGAAAACAGGCCACCAGGACATCCCCCTGAGATCAGTTTCCCAACCGGAGTCCATAGGCTCCTGTAGCTGGATGAGATTGTCCTGCACACCAAAAGGAAGCGTCCCCCTGGTCAGAGTGCAGGAGGTCCCCTTATGGTGTTCTCAACCAGAGAACAGGGAAGAAGGGAAAGGATGAAAGGAAAAGGGGACCAGACCAACTTTCCCTCAGCACCAAGAGAAAGCCAACGAGAAAATCTTACCCTCCTGGGAATTGCAGCCAGTGATGGATGTGTAGACTGAGGTCTGGCAAGATGGTCCCTGGACTGGAGTTCATGAGGGGGTGTTGGGTGAGGGAGGGAAAGGAAATGGGGCAAGATGCAGGAGGCTCCCAGGATCTAGGTTTTAGCCCAGGAGGAGCTGCTTTCTAGGCTGCAAAAGAGCTCCTGCTCTAAACTTCCCATTCCCAGGTTTCGGTACCAGATAAAAGGAAAGAAAGGACATGAACTCCACAGTCCAAGCAGGTTTATTGCTGAACCTGAGAGGGACCTCTCTGTCCTGGTGAGCAGAACAAAGGAAAATGGGCCTCTAACAGGCCTAGAGGCTTTTTATGGCCAGAGTTTTGGTGGGCTCTTTGAGGGGAGGGTTCAGGAAAAGAGGTGAGCTTGTGGCTTACTGACCTGACATCTGGCGAATACTTGTAGCCTAAATAAGATGACTCCTAGGTCTCTCTGAGATGGTGGGTAAGCTTATTCAAAAAGGTAGTACTCATATCTGGATTCTATCAATGACCACTTTAATTTCAGGCTAACTAACCATAAATAGAATGCAATCTTCAGAAGTACACAGGGAACCACTCTAGGTATACCCTCAAGAAATACACTGCTCCATGGTTAATTTAATTTTGAATTCTCAACATCTGATGATTTTATGTTTAATAAACAAGGCCTGTTCTATCTTCTATCAGGTATTTTTAAAAACCCTGTTTAAGTTATGTATTCAACAGCATTATATAAAAACTCACTTGTAAATTTGCACTGAATTTGTTTTAATTTAAAATAAAAGAAATGTATTTCTTTGGCTTGACAAATAATTTGTTAAATTCAGCCCCTTTGAATTATTTTCACCTTATAATATGATATTTATTCCTACAACATTTAAAAAATATCTTTTAATACTGTTACAATGTACATATATGTTTGTGTGAGTATGTTCCTGCAATAATATATACCAAACTGTTTATTTTGGTTATTTGAAAGTGGGTGAGAAGTGGGATTAAACATTTAAAAATAAAAGTTTCTGTATTGATTTCATTTATTTTTTATTACATTCATTTTAATAAATAGATTCATAACATTTATTTTTAATAAATATGTCAAATTAAATGTTTAGTTCAGAAAGGGAATTCTGTGCATACTTCTTTTTTGTCCTTCATACTTTTATTCTGAATTTTTCTCCAGCATAGTTCGTTGTGCAAATATTAAAATTTCCAAGTTATAAAGTACATGGCTGTTATTCAATAATAATCCTAGATTCAGAATTCAAGGATGTTAAAAGATAAGTGTAGGAACATTTTGATTTCATTAAAAAGTTTAGCCTCAAAAGGTCTCACTCAGTCTCAGTATTGTGAAGCCATCAATGTTATTTCAAGGATGCTATACTCATTTCTGAATGTGAGACACTGCAGAAGAAAAAGGGCTATCTAATCAATTCTCTATGAAAAGTACGTGTATTTCTCAACTTTTTTTCATGCTTATCTGGGTATTTTTTTTTATTAACTAGCTAAATCATTTGGGATGTTCAGATTATTCTATTTGTTTAAAATGTATGACTATTTTGACTAAAGCTGTATTACCTAAGGAATGTAATTGGATTTTATTTTTTTGTAAAGAAAATTTACTCTGTTATCTTTACATAGTTTTAATAGTCTTTGTTAGGGATGTATTCAAATTTGTGTGAAGAACTAGAGACCTCCTGAAAAGTGAGGGAGGCTAAACTGGTGCCTTCTTTCCCACAAATTCAAGACTACAAAGCTCTCTTCTGTGGACACAGCTGATCTCTCTCAAAACCAGTATCTGCCATGAGTAATGGGTCTCAAGGTAGGAAAGATACACCCAAAGCACAAAGTTGATAAGTCATGTCTTGAAGTCTATCAGGCAAACATTGAATCTTTCCCAAATGCATTATCATGAAAAATTGTTTAAAAAGGAGAGGTTAGAGGGAAGATCAAAGATTTTTTTTTAAAGAGCTACAGTTTGGGAAACTCAGCTCAATTGTGACATTGGCCCAATGTTGGCAAAGTGTAACTGGTAGAAGATGGTCCCACCTTGTACCTTGTAGGACAGGGTTGACTCTGTTAGTTACTGTGCCAGAAAACTGACTGTGAGGCTCACATCCCATCTCCCTTCTTTGGATATCACTTGGAAGGCTACAGATGCTACTCCAGCAGATGCAGCAGTCCCTGTGAAGGGGGACTTCACCTGGCTCTATTACCGGGGTTATGCCAGGTTCTGGTGTGACAGCAAAGCAGCACTGAGCTGATCAGTTTGGAGCAACCAGCTTGAGGTATGAATCTGAAGTTCTTTAGGTTAAGGGAGCAACTGAGTTCAGTGTCAATCATCAAGTTCATAGAACATAAAAACAAGACAACAGTATGAACATAGGGGATTTTAAGACATCAACATCAAGAGAGTGGGTTAAGAGGACACAAGAACAGGAAACTAGACTTCCTGACAAATTGCTCAGTATTATATGGGCTACAGTTTGGGAGCATCATTGTTCATTACCTGGGAAGCCTTATCTGTGCTTTATATCTCAAGATTTTAAGAGGAACACTTCAATTAAAGAATCATGATTTCATTTAATTTTCAAAACAACCTCATTATGTAGGAACTATAATTCCTGTTTTATACCTTGAAGAAACAAAATTTTGAAAGATTGTATCACCTAAAGCCACCATGGCAGCAGCAAGAGAAGAGCTAGGATTTAAAACTAAGTTTATCTGACATAAAAGCCCTTTCTTTCTAGAATCTCATGATAAAGAAAATAAATTTTATTACAACCATATTTCAAATATTGAAACGCAAACTTTGATAAGAAGAATGGCTTGCTTTAGAGTCCAGCCTCTATTAAGCAGAAAAGACAAAACAAGAGCATGGGTTTTCCCATCCCTGACATTGCATCTCGTTGGCTCCTGGAATCATTTCTTAAATTGGCATTTACATAATGACAAAGAACCTTAGGAATATAGTGCACACTTTATTTAAGGTCATTTCCCTCATAATCTTAGATTTTTTGAAATCCAGAAGTTTCCTAAGAGTGAACACTGGGACATTCATTGTTTACTGTCATAAATTTATCACCAAGCATGTTTTTTAGACTAAAGGAGTAAAAGCTTTTGGCCAAAATTATCCCTCCATGTTTGCACTGAAGTTCAGTCTTACAGCATGCTAAACGTAAACTTTATCATGTCGCCAGTGTTTTCTTATGTTCTTGAAGCAAAGAAAGAAAGTCATTAATCATGTTGGGGTGTGACAATTTATCTTCAAAGACTTCAAGTGGCGTAGATTTTATCAAAGATAAATAAACCTTGAATGCAATTTTGGTTGAATTAGCAAAGTGTCCAAAGTAATTGATTTTATTTAATATTAATCTTTATGAAAATATAAATTTAACAAAAAGTTAAGGAACCTAGCAAAATGGTCAAGACTTCAAAATATTCTCAGGTTTAATTTTTGAGAATGTAGAATTAATACCTATAGATAAAATACTTTTAATCCTGACTTTCGAAGGATTTTTTTTAAGGAATGCTAATTAGTTTCAAGCTATGAGATGTATTTTACTTAATATGGTATTAGTGCCTGTAGCTTCTTTGTTTATTTTTTTTATATGACTGGTTTTCCCAACTAATACATAGTCTTTTCTATCAATTTTTATAACAAGGAAATAAATTAAATATGAAAGAAATTTTTAGTACATTTTTTACTTTCAATGTATAGGTCCCAATTAGAAATCACTCCTCTTACTTATCAATATCTAACATCAATTTTTTAATAGCTTTATCAATTGCAATTGTGATAAATTAATTTCTAGAAAGAAGACCTTAGTTCATACTCTGGCTGGCAGCCAAATATTTAGATAAGGTCTAACCACATTGTTCTAATAAAGATGTTGCAGCATTTATACAATGAGACATAATTTGCTTTGACAAAATAAGACCTCCAAGTCACAGTGGAACATAGTCAGTTTAGGAATATCAACTAATGTACTCTGTTTATCTTTTCAGCAAACATTAATTAAAACTTATTATAAAGCAGATGTGTACTTAACACTTGTAAAATTAAAAAAAACAATAAGACATAGCCCTGTCTTCACAAAACACATAGTGAGAAGGCAGACATATGAAAGGTTAATTACAAAGTAAAGTAAAAGTAGATGTGGGTGAATTGGCAGACAGGTATTAAAGGTGTGCCTTGTGTGATAAGGAACTGAAACTTCACCAGTGGAAAGCAGTAACTTGAGAAAATGGTTTAGCAGGATTGAAGCAGGGGGATAGTTATGACGATTGTCCCAGTCCAAAATATCTGATCCAGGGCAGTGATACAGAGGCTTAGAGCATATGATTGATTTTAAGAGGTGAATTAGAGGGTAGATCAAAAGCATTTAGAGATGGAATATTTACGAAAAAGAAAGAGAAGACACATTTAAGAATTATTCTGTTTTACTTTATTTTTTGTGTCTTCATTGAGTTAGGGTTACATTTCATATAATGTTGAGATCTTAAGTATACTGTTTGATGAACTTTGAGAAAGGTATGCATCTGTATAACCCACACCTTAATAAAAAATATAATGTATTCCCATCTCCCCAGAAATTTCCCTTCTATGCCTTTTCTTTATATCTCTCATCTGCCATAAGGAGCTACTGTTCTGCTTTCTATATACTTGGGTTAGTTTGGTTTGTTTTTCAACTTTTTTATGTGTGTCTAGCTTCTGTTCTCAGCAGGTTTTTGAGATTAGTTCCTGTTATTCGGTGTTCAAACAATTCACTCCTTTTTATGGTTGAGTAGTATTTCCATAGTAATATAAATATCCCAAAATTTATATATCCATTATTCTGTTGATGGACATTTAGGTCACTAATAATTTTTTTGCTCTTTCCTCTAAGACCTCCTCTTTGATTCATGGGCTATTTAGAATTATGTTTCTTAGTCTCCATGTCTTTGGAGATTTTCTTTTTGTGTTAACTATGTTGAATACTGTGTGATCCCATTGAGATCAGAGAACAAACTATTATGATTTCAATTCTTTTAAATTCATCAAGTTTTGGGTTATGGCCCAGGATATAGTCTATATTGGAATTTGTTCCATGAATCCTTAAAAAAATATATGTGTTCTACTGATGCTGAGTGTTCTATGAACATTGATTACATTCTTTCATAGATGGCTAGTTGTTCTATTAATTGTTGAGAGAAGGGCGATAATGTTGATTTGCCTATTTCACCTTTCAGTTACATCATTTTTTTAAATATATTTTAAAATGTTTGTGTGGAAGTTGTATCACTTCTGCTTCACATATCTTACACTTAAGTTGTTTGTTACAAATACATTTAGGATTGCCAATGTCCCCATGATAAATTTACCTTTTTTAATTATATACTATCTCTTGTCTCTAGTAACTTTATTTGGTCTGAACTTTGTCCAGTAGAGCTACTCTTGCTTTTATATAATAATATAAAACATTTCTTTTACAAATATTTAGAACCATATTAGACATCATTATAATTTTTGCTTCAACCATCAAATGTAATTTAGAAAACTCAAGAGAAGAAGAAAACTCACTTTTATTCTTCCATTTATTTGCTTATCTTCTTTTCTTCCTGATATTCCAAGATTTATTTATATATTATTTCCTTTCTGTTTAGATAATTTAATTTCAATTTAGTAATATCTATTTTTCCATCTACCTCTCTCATTTTTCGTCCATCTCCACTATCCTACTGCTGTACCCTTCTATTGAGCTTTATATTCTGGCTACATATTTCAGCGATAGAGTTCTCATTTCTTTCTTTTTAATATATTCTGTTTTTGCAGAGACTCTCCATTTCTTTGTTGAAGTTTGCTGATTTTTCATTTGTTAAAAGTGTTTGTAATTCCTCACTGAAAGATTTTTATCATACCACTTAAAAAAAATCTGTCAGATTTCTAATATATCTGTCTTCTTGGTGTTACCATCTAAAGCTTATCTTTTCTCATTCACTTTGAGACCTCAGTTCTTGGTATAACAAGTTATTTTCTATAGAAAATTTGACATTTTTGTATTATTGTATGAAACTCTGTGTCTCACATACATTTTCAGTTTTAGCTGTTTTCCTCTGACACTGCTCTGACAGGGGAAAACGGTTACCACTGTGTTAATTTTAAAAGGCAATAGAAGCCCAGATTCCCACTTGGCTTCCATTGACACCTGAAAAGAGGTGGGTTTTCTTATTGCTGGGCAGGGTTGGGAGCTCAAGTACCACAAGTGGTTTCTACTGACACTACGGTGGAGATGGCCTCCTAACCATTGGGCGATGGTGGAAGTGCCGACCCTCCACTAGGCCTTCTCCAACACCATCCCAGTGAAGGAGGGAAGGTGTGCTAAATGGGACTGGAAGCCTAAGCTCCCAGTTGTTCTCCACTGACTAATAGGGCTCAGGGGCAGGGAACTGATGGAGGCCTTGTTACTGGCCAAAAGGGCTGAAACTCCCAGGCCCCTACTTGGCCTTTGTCGGGGTTTTTACCCTTCCCCAAGCCCCCTCCGAACCTGTGGAGAGGATGGGAAGGGGGAGACACGTCCCGGCAAGGCAGGGCAGGGAAAGGTGAGTGCCGACTGTCTGCTCGAACACCAGCCTCCGCCTCACCACTCGAGGCTGGAGACAAACAGATGCGACAGGGAGCTCAGTCAAAGCAGGAACTCGCTTATTGTGGAAACAGCAGAGTATATATAACATTCATGGGCCAATCAGCACAAAGGTCAAGCAGTCACAAGCTCTTCATGCAGGAAGGCATATAGTGCAAGCAAATGGTGTCCACGAGCTGATCACATTCACGGAAGACTCACGCCACCAATAGGGAGATACCCGGAACACAGGTAGACTAATGTCATAGCCTGTCAAAATGCCTGGGCACCACCCCCTGCTCATCCGGCGACGGCCATCTTGGCAATGCATTTAAAGGCTACTTCTTAGATTAGAAGGCCCTACAGGCCTTCTCCTAAACTACCATGCCAGTGCTTTGGAGTGTCCCTGTGCAGACTGGTGAGGGTGCAAGTCCAGGCTCCCATCCTGGGTTTTGCTGGCATGGATGGGTGTGGGGTCAGAAGTTGTTCTGTAGGTTTTGGCAAAAGATTTTATTTCTTGCTGCATTGCCCTTTTTCTGGTCCTTTGACGAAAGAATAAGGTTTGTCGGGACTTTTGTTTTCCGTGCCTGTGGACACTCCTGAGTTGTCAGTTTCTTCAACTCCTGGCCTAGGACTTGTGAGACAAAAAAGAAAACCCAGAGGAATTCACCACTTTTTCCCTAGACAGCCTTTCCTCTTTTTTCTACCTTTCAGAATCTACTTGTATTTCTCCTACATATAGTGAGAGATTTTAGTTGTACTTACCTTTCTTAAACAGAAGTTCTAGTTTATTCATTTTTATATCTTTCATGCTCCTGAGATTTCCACATCTATTCAATTATCTACATATTTTCCTGTATATTTGTTAATTTATTTATAATAGATGTTTTAAATTTTTTGTCAGCTAATCTCAATGCCTGGATCATCTGGAGGATAACCTCTGTTAATTTTATTCTTGATGTGTCACATTACTTGTATTGTTCTGTTTCCTATGCTTTAAAAAAATGTACCGGATATTTTATATAGAAGAACAAAGATGAGGCAGTTATAGAAACACTTTGTGTTTTTTTCATCAGAAGGTATGAGCTCATTTGTTTGTCCTGTACCTAAGCTGAGCTGCCAAGTATTCAGTTTGTCTGACCCATAGCACTAAAACTGACCTTACTTCTGGTTAACCTAACCCTTAACATTCCATGCTACTACTGCTGCTAGGAGACCATAGTCTCATTGGCCTTAACAGTAGTTTAGCCCAAATCCAGGAGTCTTGTTGGGCCAACATATAACTTTTGGGTGAAGCATTTCTAGACACTTGGAAATTGGGTGAGACTGTCCACATTCTTGCTCCTGTTCACTTCCAAGTTTATTGATTTTTCTCAGCAAAATTAGGATAAGTAGATATAAGAGTATTACCAACCAAAATAATTGTTGCATTTTGAGCATACTGCAGACTTCAGTCTTTCCCATCTGCCCACATCATCACCAGTAGCTTGGTTGGCCTCTTTTAGGCCCAGTAAAGTGATTATTTCTGGCATGCCTTCTGATCCATCTGTCTGACAGACATGGAATTTGCTCCCACTTGTGCTGTGAAGGGATTATAGGTCTGGAAATCAGTTCCCTAGACTTTCTTTAACAAAGAGAGTAATAAAGGTCCTCTACAGTCTTTTCCATCCTAATCATTAATGGTTGCATTACTTCATTTTGTTTCATTTATTACTATTATTTTTTACACATTATTTTGCTTGTTAAGATCCAGTTTCTGAACAAAGACATTTAACTTGAGGTACCTGAGTTTTTCACGTAGAGAAACACCTCACACTGGTAGACATGCCATTCTATTCTTAAACAAAGCATAGGTATAGGAAGCTATGGGAAGGCTCACTAAAGAGCTGGTAATAAGGATATGAGTTATGGAATATTTTTACAGGCTTTTTCTTTTTAACAGAGGGTACTATGTAACTTTAGAAAAATGACTCTACACCATAAATAGAACTTAGACTTTTTAACACTTTAGATAATAGAAAGAATATGATGGAAGTGCTCTTCTATTTGCAAACACCTACAAATTTTATCTTCATGAAGAACTCCTTCCCTCCCACTTTTTACTACTCCTGTCTAGGATCATATGACTGTTCAGTAGATGTTTCTTGTCTTTTTCCTTTAGTGTCAAGTCTCCATCAGTTTCCTCTCTCCCTCTCTCCCTCTACATTATCTCTAAAATCTACTTCTTTTCTGGTTATTTTCCATAGTCCTTTAAATGTCTTCAAATCTCTCTACTTTATATAAGTAAGTTTCACCTCTTCATAATGATTGAGCAAGTTCCTAGCAGATCAACCTGTAAGTACACAAAAACAAAACTCTGGGTGATAGACAGTGGAAATGAATATAAACAGGTTTATATTATAGGGGGATTAATTTTTACAGAAGAGAAGGGCATGGTGTATGCTTTCCACTTAATGCATTTGTTTTTTCACAACTACTGACCTGTGAGCTGCCCAAGTCATGATGGCTACAAGAGGATAGCTGGGGCTCAGAAACCTATGTTTTACTATTATGGAGACCTAAAAATACAGGCTTCATTGCAGACATACATACTAGAAACTGACGTCTGAATCTCAGAAGCAAAACTGAATCTCAGAAATAAAATATCCAGTGAGAGTGACTCAAATGCCATGTCTAAACTTTGTCCCACTCTCTCAACCATGTAATGTAACTGGCTGAGGGGGGACATAGCCTTTGAGCTGTTGTTTGCAGGAGACAGGGGCAGTTTCCTGTTTTATCCATCCAAGTTAACTGCTTACTTAAAAGAAAAAAAGATTATTCTTTAACAAAACATGACAGAATGTAGATTCTAAAATGCATTAGTCACAGTATGTAAGATACAATTCAAAATTACTTAAAATTTGTAGAAATAGGAAACAATAAGTAATTCTCAAAAAGAAAAGGAGACCAATGCCAAAATGACCCAGATGTTGGCATTGCACACAGAATTTTAAGGTGACCATGAAACCTTGCTCAGTGGCAAAGAAAAATTGAATTGCTTATAGCAAATAAAAATATAATAAATTGAATAAGAAATTTATAAACAATGCAGATTTAAAAACTTATGGAAATTATAAATTTTTAAAAATCACTCAATGGACTTGACAGCAGCAGATCAATCAATATAAGTTGTGTAATCTTAAGAAGAAAGAAAAAATGTTTAAAAATACAGAGCCTCAAGGACTTGTGCAACAATAGTAAAAGGTCTTATATATGTGTAGTTAAAGTTCCAGAAATAAGATGGAAAATGTGGAGTAGAAAAAAATATTCAAAGAAATAATGGCCAACAATTTCACAAAATTATGAAGCATGTAGATTTACTAATTCAATGAGCACAGGAAGATAAGTACAAAGAAAATTAAAACTAAGAACATAATTTTCAAACTGTTAAATATCAAAGATAAAAATTAAAAAATTGAAACAATTTAATTACTTCTCTTCAGAAAGAGTGAAGGACAAAAGACAATGAGGCATTCTAATAGTGCTGGAAAAAATTAATTTCCACATAGCAAGCTCTATCCAGAGAAAATAGCCTTTGAGTAACAAGCAAAATAGAAATATTTTCCGATTAAAAGGCTAAAAATTTCTACATTACTACAAATTCTAAAAATCTGAACCATGAAGAAGGAATGAGGAGCATCAAAATTGGTAAATACCTTGGCAAAATTAAAGATAATTTTCCTCCTACTCTATTTGTAATGTACAGGTGGATTTAAAACAAAAATTATAACCTTGTTGGGTTTATAATATATGTACTTATAAGTCATGACAACTGTAGTGTAAAGGACAGCGGTGTTAAATGGACCTATAAAACCATAAAATTTCTGAAGTGCCTAGATTCATGACCTGAGAGTGCCTTTGACCCAAGGTATTTACCCAAGAGAAATGAAAACATATGGGCATAAAAAAATTGCATCTGGATATTCATAGCAGCTTTATTTGTTAAATTGATAATTAAATGTACATCAACAGGTGAGTAATGTCCATCATTAGGTGAAAAGATAAGTTATGTCATATTCATAAAAAGGAATGCTACCCAGGCAATAAAAAGGACAAACTATTGATACATACAACAACATGGATGAATTTCAAAATGATTACACCAAATCAATAAGCTAGTTAAGAAAAAAAGCATATACAATATTCTATTTATATAATATTCTAGAAAATGCGAACTAACATAACTGTAAAAAGCTGTTGAGTAGTTTCCAGGAGACAGTATGGGGATAGAGATGGGAAGGATGGATTATAAATGGGCAAAAGGAAACTTTGGAGAATGATTGATTTGCTCATTAGCTTGATTATCGTTGTTTTCACAGACTTATTCCTATGTAAACACTTTGCACTATATATTTTAAGTATATTCTGTTTATTACACATCATTTATATATTAAGAAAGCACTAAAATTGTTTTAAAAGTTAAACTGATAAATATCAATTCCTACAGCAACCACCAATAAATGATGCAAAGGTATATGGTTAAAGAGCTAAGAGTTAAATTAAAATGAACTAAATAGCACTCAAGCATTTCAAAAAATAAAGGAGTAGGAAAGAAAAAAAATTACAGGTATAAGCAGACAGCATATAATAAAAGGATAGATCAAAATTCATAGCAGTAGTGACATTAAATATTGATAAACATTTCAATAAAGTCAAAGATGATCAGAAAGAATAAAAAGGCAAGTAACAATTATATGTTGTCAAAAAGATACTCAATATATAAAACAAAGATGAAGGGAAAGTAAACAAAAAATAGGTATAGTTTGTAAACAGTGAGCATATGAAGAAAGATATCAGTTAAAGTGGACTTCAGAAATAAATGCACTCTGTTGGAAGAATGCTAATTATGCATGTTGTAGGCAGAGATATATGAGAAACCTCTGTATCTTCCTCTTAATTTTTCTGTGAACCTAAAACTGCACTAAAAATATTAAGTCTTTAATAAAAAAAAGATATAGAGGGGCATTTCCTAAGGAAACAGTCAATTCAATAGGAAGACATAATATAATTGTGTATATACCCATACACACCTTCAAAATATATTAAGTAATAAGCAAAGGAGGAAATATATGATGTCACAGTCATAGTAGTTAGCTTTAATATTCTTCTCCCATAAATTGCAAAATATATTAGACTTAAAAAAAATCTCAGCAAAAATATAGATGATCCAAAGGACATTGTCAATCCTCAATTTAATTGGTATTTATAAAATATTATACCCAACAAATGCAGAGGACACATCTTTTAAAGGGCACATAATAACCTCACCAAGATAGACAATATGATCACCTATAAAGCAAATCTCAATGAAATTGAAATACCTGAAATCACATAAAGCATGTTAACTGAACAAAAGTTAAAAGTCAATAACAATAAGATGTACAGGAAGTATTGGTAACTAAAGAACACAATTTTAAATAGTCCATGGGTCTGAGAAAAAAAAAAATTGCAAGGGAAGTTAGGAAATATTATGAACTGAAATATAATGAAAATATATTTGATATGACATATCAAAAATGTTGGGGCGCACCAAAAGCAATGACTAAAGGGGAATTAGCTGCCTTATTGGAAAAAGAAATAAGTTTAAAATCAATGACCTAAGGTTGTTCCACAAGAAATGCAAAAAAAAAAACAAAATAGTAGAAAGAAAGAACTAATAAAGGTAAGAGCAGCAATCAATTAAAGAAAAAGGATAGCGGTCAATAAAACCAAATTGTTTTTTAATAAATTGATAACCCTCAAGATAAACAGATCAATTTTTTTAAAAAAAAGAAGGCAAATAACCATATCAAGGATAATAAGATATATGTTATCCATAATTGGCTTCATTATCAAAAATATTTTAAGAAGAATAACTCCAGCCTGAGATAATCCCCATGATAAATATTCTAAAATTTAGGTAAGGAATAAAATAATTTTTGGCATACTTTTTCAGAAAGTAGAGGGAGAAATGCTTCCTAACTCTTTTAATGAGGCTTACATAACTCTAATAACAAAACCTGACATATGAATGCACTTAAGAAAATAGAGATCAATGTCCTACATGAATATAACTTTATGAAAATATTAGCAGAAGTATCCAAAATATTTAAAAGGGATGATATATTAACACCAAGTAAGATTCATCACAGGGATATAGGGTTTGTGTAAGATTTAAAAATCAATGTAAATTAACATGTTAACAAAGTATAAAACATTTCAATAGATGCAACAATAAAACTCTTACAAATGAGGAATCTCAGAAGTAAACTAAATATAGCAAGGTCACCTTCAAAAACCCCTACAGATAAAATCATACTTAGTGGTAAAATAGTGTATGTTTTCCCCCTAAGATCAGGAACAAGGCAAAGACTCTCACTCTTACCATTTCCACTCAACATTATAATACAGTTCTAGAAATTATAAAAAGGCAAGGAAAAGAAATTACAATCAGAAACATTGAAAAGAAAAACTTAAGATAGTCTTTGTTTGCAGATTTCATGATAATTTACATAAAACATCCAAGGCATTTATAAAATAAAAACTAGAATTAATAAGTGAATTTAAAGTTCACAGAATAGAAGTCTAATAGATTTACATCAATTTGACTTAAAAAAACTGGGGAAGAAGACTAGTGAGAATATTTGATATCTTAATCCGGATGATGATTGAGTGTATACACATGTCAAAACTCATCAAGCTGCACAGTAATATTTATATAATTAAAAATAATACCAAACAACTGGGAAACAAAAAATTAAAGTTATTTATTTTTCAAAAGTGTCAAAAATTTAGTACAATATATTTAACACTCTGCACTGAAAACTGTAAAACATTATCAAGATAAAGTAAAGAAGACAGAAATGGGAAGATATTACTTATTTATGAATTGGAAGACTACACATCATTAAGAGGGCAATTATCCCCAAACTGCGCTATAAATTTAAAGCTTTGCAATTATAATCCCAGAACCTTTTTTTTTAATTGATAAGCTGAAACTAATATTAGTATGGAAATGCAAAAGACCTAGCTTTCCAAAGCAACAAAAGTTTGAGAACTCATGCTACCTGACTTGAAGACTTATTACAGAATTTTGGTAAACAAGATAGTATGCTGCAAGCAAATATAACCAAATACATCAGTGGAACAGAATACAGACTCTAGAGAGCCTAGAGTTAGTAACATGTATGTACAACCATGTATATAAAAGCCACTTCCTAAGGCAAGGGCTATGGATTAGTACTTAAATCATTTGATAAATTTACTACAGAATCTACTTCCTCTAGTCCTCCATGCGAGCACACTCACAGGGTTTCCCCATCGTCTCTCACCTCCACTCCTCATCTTCTCTCTGACCCCTTTCTCTACAGCCATTCCGAACAGAGTGATGGTTGTCAGCAATCATCTTATTTCCCAAAACGCCATTGAGTATCTCTTGCATTCATGTACCTTTAGTGATAGTACAAATCTTAAATCGAGTTTCCAATGTTCTTAATTTTTAATTTAGATTATCTGGTTGCTTACTGGATGGCTTCATTGAATTTTTCATAGGTATCTCTATCTAAATATGTGTAAAATAATTCTTCCCTAAGCCTGCTCCTATGTATTTCCTGTTATCAGTAAATGATTCTCATGTTTACCAAGCTGGCCAAATTCTAAACTAAGTAGTAACCCTTACCCCTTCTTCCACATTCCCAAACATAATCAGAATTTGATGTTTTCCTATGCCTTTCCTACTTCACAATTCTATTTCTCTCTAATAGTATTGTCTCAGTATTAGTCAAGCACAATTTTCCTGTTGTCCAGTTAGTTCAGATGTCTCATAAATAGCATTACTATTTCAGATCTTGTCTTTCTACAGTCCAATCTCAAAATTGAAGCCAACATGATCATTCTAAATGCAAATCTGATTATGTGACAATTCTCTGGAAAACTGTTAGTGTTTTCATTAACCTCAGAATCAAGTCTTGCTTCTCACCCTGCCATATACGGTTTCCTCTAGCTTCCTCTATTTGCATCTCTAGTCTCATCTCCATTCTCACATGACTCTGCTAAGGCTGAACAATGTCTTTCCCCTGTGAAGTTGTTTACACCCTAATGCTCAGAACCTGTGAATATGTTACATCACATGGTCTAATAGACTGAATGTGTCCCTCCAAAATTCATTGTTGAAACCCTAACCCTCAATGCGATCGTATTTGGAGATGGGGTTTTAAGGAGGTAATTTGAGTTAGATTAGGTCATGAGGATGGGGCCTTTATAATGGGATCGGTGGCATTGTAAGAAGAGATTGTTTTCTCTCCTTCTGTATGCATGCACCAAAGAAAGAGAAAACAGGAAAAGTGCTCTCACCTGAAACCAAATTGCCAGCATCTTGATCTTGGACATTCCAGTCTCCAAAACTGTGAGATATTAAATTTCTGTTGTTTAAGCCACCTAGTCTATGATATTTTGTTATGGTTGCCAGAGATGACAGTACGTATGACAAATAATAATATGTATGACTAAAATGACTTGGCAGAGGTGATCAAGTTTACAGACCTTGAGATGAGGAGAATATCCTGTATTATCTGGATGAATGCAAGCTAATCATATGAGGACTGCAAAGCAGAGACCTTTTCCAGCTGAAGTCAGAGAGATGAGACCAAAGAGAAAGCAGGAGAGATGAGGTAGGGGAAGGGACTTGACCCTTGTTGCTGGCTTTGAAGATGAAGGGGAACCTTGAACCATGGTGAGTAGCCCCTAGCAGATAAGTGCAACTCCAAGATGACAGGCACCAAGACAGGGACACTTCAGTGTTACAGCCTCAAGGAACTGAATTCTGAAACAATTTACATAAGCCTGGGAGTTGATCCTCCTCAAAGATCCCTGTAAGAAACGCAGCCCTACTGACATCTTGATCTTAACCCCATGAGACCTGGTGTCAGACTTCTAACCTATAAAATTGTGAGATGACAAATTGAGTTGTTTTAAACCACTTTGTTTGTAGTAATTTGTTACATCAGCAATAGAAAATTAATACACTAGTCCAGAATTAAAGCGTCAGCAATTGAAGAACGTCCTACACTTTAGTCTCCAGATGTTTTCATGAGCTCTTCTCTCTGTCTGGAGCACACTGCCCTGCTTTATTTGTACCCCCATCACTTCCTAGATATTTTCTATTGATATTTAAAGTCATTTTAATCTCCTATTTGCAACAAAGTTCATCTTTAATGATCCTTTCTGATACCTGGGCTTTCCCCGTCAGAGCAGTTGTCACACAGTTGTTCAATTTCCCCTATTTCCTGCCTGTCTTTTCACTAGCCTGAGGCCACATGAGGTAGAGAGAGCGCATCATTTATTTTTTACCTCCTTCATCTATCATAATTCCTGATATATGGTAGGCTCTCAATATTTTTTGAGTGAATAAATAAAAGTTTTTACAAAGTAAGTAAATTAACTCTGTTTAGAATTTACTATTTGATCAATGTCATACATGTCTTGAGACTACTAAGGTCAATTACTCTATAAGATCAAATGGAAAATAAGAGGGAGCTATTTATATATGACATCCTTTGATTTCGCTATCTGTTTATCTAGCCAAAGATCCTAAGTCCTGTTATCCCAGTCTCAAGATTGTTGTTGCTTACAATTAGAAATTAACATGTTCATTCTTTACATTTCTTTGGATATTAGGTTTAGCTATTTTAACATGCATAACATTACCATTACAAGTCTGTATCAGCTGAGTGAATATTTTGCCTTTTTGGCACCTATTTGCATATTTTTTTGTTTAAAAGATGTCCTGGAATTTTACGATTTAATCTCCTGAGCCCCCCAACCACACCAGCTTGTATACAAGTGAAAGACCCCAATAAGAGGAATGACATTGAAAAACCATAGCTTGGAATGACTCTGCATAGGCAGCTGTACATCTGGAGGCACTAATGTTTTCTATGTTAGCTGCAATACACTCTAACATCACAAAGTCCTCAATTTATCAAAGAAATGGGACAAAATGGGTAAGTATTTGGAGGCATTATTATGGCATATTATTTAGAAGTATATTATGTCTGGTATTTTTTGCTTGTTTGTTTAAAGTGACCTATGAATTTAGTCTCCATTACTTCCAGAAAGAAGGGCTGGTGGGAGGAATAGTAAATGCAACAAAGTCCACAGTTAACCCCAACCTGCATTCATATGTGTCCAATAAATGTCATAAAATAACACTGAGTCAATCAGAAATAATTGTCAGAAATAGTTTTTGAAATATTTAGAGAAGAACTTCAGTTATTGTATAGTGTATGCCCAGATGTATCATACAAACCCCAATAGTCAGAACATCAGATGGTTCTATGACACACATCTCTATTTACAGGCAAAATTTTATGTGCATGTGTAAATTTTACAGGAAGGGAATTCATAGCTTTCATTAAGTTCTCACAGGAGACAGTGGTTGAAAAAGGTTAATTACTTCATTTAAAACCACTTTGTAAAATACACAACCCTTACCCTATTTCAAAGGATTCATAATACACTAGTATAAATGAAGTACTATTAAAATATAAATTTTCATAATGACCTTTAACATAATTAATAACTCTTAGTTATCCCTTATGAATTCTAAGCAAAATAAATATCATTCAGTAGAATTTTTTAGGTTTCCTTATTTCTCATTATTTTCTTTACTGTACATTGAGATAATTAATAACCTAATCTTATCCTAAAATATAAAATGATGTCCTCACTCCACCTTTTGTCAAGTAATGTACCTTTGCAATGATTTTCAAAGCTAAAGATGAATTTTAGAAAATAAATTCCTTGTTACTGTGGTGAAAATTTCACTGATGCTTTGACCCCTAATTTAGGGACTTTGTGCCTTTAGGCATCATATATCTTCATCAGTATATCCTTTTGAGAGTTGAGCCTCATTTGCTGCTTTCACAGACCATATGAAATAAAAGTTTCCTTATTAGTAGCAACCATATAGGAACAGTGGATATTTTTAAGACTCTGAATGTGCTCTATTTCAATGTGCGGCACAATAAAATCGAGTGTATATGAAGGTAAGTGGATTAAAAGTAGGGTTTCAAATTTAGCAATTGCAAAAAATATCTCAACAAACCCTTGAATTACAATTATTAAACACAGGTCACTTCTCATTAACACTAAACAAAATAATTTTGTAGTAAAAGAAAAGAAATTTGACTAAAATATATGAAGTATTTTGAAAGTCAAAGAAATATGGGTCAAGAAGCTGCCTAAATGAATCTGACTGGGTCATAATAATTATTTGTTATGAAGCCAAACCAATGAACTGTATAAACTTGTAATCAGAAAGCTTTGATTAGAGATCCAGCTCTAGAACTGTCCATGTAGAATTAACATATCTAATCCTTAGTTTATTTATAAATATTATCTACACCTCATAGCAATGTTTTTACTGAAATTTAAATTAGAGAATTAATATTATAATATATTTTAAAGTGTAAATATGTAAGTTCTTGTCATTGTCACCTCCATCTCCTTTAGAGAGGATTCTCTTCTTCCATGAGTATGCTATTTTTAAGCTTTTATATTTTAACTGTTTACTTTGTCTCCTCATCTACCCTATAAACTCTTTGGAGTTAGTTCATCTATTTATTGTATTCAGTGCTGCGCTTAACACATGAAAGGGGCTGAAATGATTTATATTCCGAATGGCCACATAAGTACACCTACTAAACTATCACTTACTTTATTAATTTGCCATTAGCAAGGTGCTATTTCTCTAGCTTGATGTGAGTTTTTCATTTAACTTTAATTGGAGGAAAGATGTCTTATGTCTCGAATGTACATAAAAACAGAATTTAAGAAAATGTCCTTCTCTCTCAGATTACATACTCCCTACAAATACTTCAATTCTAAGCTAACAATAAATTTCAGAGAAAGGAAAAAAGAATTTAAAAGTATACAAATACTGTCTTTTTACCCCTTCATCATGGATAGCACTATGATCATACTCATAGTGTTAGGCAGAAAAATAGATATAAGCGGGTGGAGAGACAATAGGCCAGTAAATCCTACTAAAAGGGACTCAAGGAGTTAACCAGATTAAACTAGAGAATTCAGAAAGGACTCACAGAGTTAATGAATTAATTAGTTGAAGTTCCAAAGCCAGGGATAACTTAAAATGTACAGATATTCCCCAGATAAAGTATCTGAGCTCAGCCCATGTCTTCACTGTATTGATTAGATCATGCCATTGTAAAATCTATTTAGCCTGCAAAAAAAGCCCAGTTTATTCTTTAACTTAACCTATATGCTGTTTTTCCCTCTTCCTCCAGCCGCTAATCAAGTAACTTTGTAACCAGGGCAGCAGACAGACCTCGAAGTGTAAATAAACCTGTGTGGAGAAAGAATGCTGAAGTGCCAAACCAACATAATCACCTAAATAACTCTATTCTTAAGAAAAAACTTCAAAGGAATTATGAATCACTTGTATACATTATGCCTCATGCTGACACTTACCCAAAAAAGCCCCATACAACCCCAGACCCTACACCCTTAGGTGCACCTCCTCTCTTTCTTTGAGTGTGTCACTCTCTCTGTCCTACTTAAGATAAGTAGGGAGGGGCTACTGAGAGCTCTGATTTGGGCTTGCAAGTTCCTGTCACCTGGATGAGCCAGGTGGAACTGCAGCTATACCAATATGTTCCTTAATAGCCTGCCTGAAAATCTCCTTTCTTGGTCTTTGGGAAGTTCTCAGAACATAATCTCTCTCCATCCAGTGTTCTGCAGCTCCCCCAAATCCTGGGGTGGAAGGGACTTAGTTCCCATGCCATGCAGGTTCAAGCAGACACTGGATGCCAGGTAACACTTGTTTTATGGGTTGGCAGGAGATTATTCCATATGCCAAGCAGCAGTTCAATAAGCTTCCCTATCCTCCTTCCATTTTTACTTCCTCTCTGCTTTATTCAAGTAAACCTGCCTTTATCTACCTTGACTCTAGCCTGCTCCTTGTTTAGAGTGTATTTGAATAAAACTTTCATTCTGTTTCACAACTGTGTCTCTGTCCTTCAATTCTATGTTGCAGCAGGGACAAGAACCAAGGAAAATAAATTCAATCCCGAAACAATAGTAACTACTATTTATCAATGTTATGTGAGTTTCAAGACATGTACTAATGTCTTTCATGCGTTATATCATTAGGTCCTCATAACAACCCAGGAGTAATCATGAGTCTCAATTTCAAAGATGAAGAAACAGAAGATTTAGAGAGACTGGCTTGTTTAACAACAAAATAATGATAAAGCAAATATTTATGTCTAAACGTGATTAACACATATTCACAGCTTAATGAGTAATTCACAATTATTTTCCCAAGAATTTTCAGTCTGTTAAATCAGAATTTCTAGAAATATCAAGAGGAGATCACTAGATTAGCTTTTCAGCCACATACAGATTTCTAAATGACTCAACAAGCTGGTAAAATGCCTGTGTTAGAGTAGGTGAATAGCCAGATGTGATCAGGGAGGGGAAAGGGAACTTCAATCAACTGGTTATTTATATTCAAACATTAGGTGTAAGCTTTTCTTTTGGGAGGTGAAGAGTAAGTATATAGGTAACAGACTGGCCACAACCAGCTAGATCCAATATGCAGGAGAATTTGACCCAACTTCATCCCAAAATACAGTATACAATCACTACATAGTAAAAACTCACACCCTTCTTCAATAACATTGTAAAAATCATGTCTCCTGGCACAGAGACAGTTCTGATGAGAAGCCAAAATCTCCCCACCCAACATGATGGTAAAGCAAGCCTGAACTCAAAGACAACATTTGTTCCCATTGAAATCTAATCCCACTTAGTGAATATTCATTTTATTTTACTTAAAAAAGGGTCCATATTTTTACCTCAGTACAACTCCCTCTGGGTCTGCCCACACCGAGCTCTGGTATGTACTATTGCCTTTCTTTAAACTCTTATTCTCCAAAAAAACTCAATACTTAATCACTTTCTGCATCTGTTCTTGAATTCTTTCTCATAATGAGACCAAGACCTGTGTAACTCTGGTGGGAAGAGGGTAAAAAAACTGGGAGAAACACATTTATTGCTTACCAGCACTTGTACTCTTCTGCTCACTCATGTCTCTTGCAACTGGCTTCAAAAATGGACCCGGTCCAACCTCTCTGGTCCAGGTAGGCCCTTGCTCGCCCCGTGTGGTCACCTATTGATATGGACATGGTCTACTTTTCTCCACCCCTTGGAAACACCTATTTAAATGGGGATGCACCCCCTCCATGATAGGCAGCCTACTGCACCATTCTCCTGGTCAGCCCCACCCAGCTCACAAACTGGCAAACCCTACCCTGGCATTAGGACAGCCAGAGGGAAGATCTGCCTGCAGCAACTACAAACACAAAGCGTAGAGGCTTATACCTGTGTGCTCAGCCCACTGGTTCAGGCACTGGAGACAGGCATAGCAGCAGGGAAGCAGGAAACAGCTCTTTCATCCCCCCAGGCACCAATACCACTCCTCTGCAAACACTGACATTGCTTCACGGGCTAAGCAGCTCCAGAGTAGCACTTCTGGGAACTAGAGAGCGCCATACACAAATATGAAATTCCAAAGGAACCTGCTTCAGAGTAAAATTATTAATACAACTCCTGAGAAAAATTTAAATGAAATCGACCTTATGACCCTCCCCAAAAGGGGGTTAAAAATAAAAATCATTAACATGCTCATGGAGGTATGGAAAGATATTCAAAAACTCAGGAATGAACTCTGGTTGGAGATCTAATCGTTGATGAGCAAAATGGAGGGTATTAAAAGCAGATTGGATATGGTGGAGGAGATTATAAATGAAATAGAAACTAGAGAAGAGGAATACAAAGAGGCTGAGGTACTAGGAGAAAAAAGGATCTCTAATAATGAAAAAATATTGAGAGAACTGTGTGACCATTCCAAACGGAACAATAGCTGCAATATAGGGATATCAGAAGAAAAAGAGAGAGAAAAAAGAATAGAAAGTGTCTTTGAGGAGGTAATTGCTGAAAACTTCCCCAATCTGGGGAAGGAGATAGTCTCTCAGGCCATGGAGGTGTGCAGATCTCTCAACACAAGAGACACAAGGAAGACAACACCAAGACATATAATAAAATGGCAAAGATCAAGGATAAGGACAGACTATTAAAAACAGCCAGAGAGAGAAATAAGATCACATACAAAGGAAAGCCATCAGGCTATCATCAGAGCTCTCAACAGAAATGTTACAGACCAGAAGGGAGTGGCATGATGTATTTAATGCAATGAAGCAGAAGGGCCTCAAACCAAGATTACTTGATCCGGCAAGATTATCATTTAAATTTGAAGGAGAGATTAAACAATTCCCAGATAAGCAAAAGCTGAGAGAATTTACCTCGCACAGTGTATTTTGAAGGGACTCCTAGAGATGGAAGTGTTCCTATGGTTCAATAGCTGTCACCACAGTAAAGAAAGGAGAACAGCTAATTACTAAGCAAATACAAAATTAAATTAATTATCCCCAAAGTCAATCAAGGGATAGACAAACAGTACAGAATATGATACCTAATATATAAAGAATTGAGGAGGAAGAAAAAGGAGGAGAAAAAAAAGAACCTCTAGATTATGTTTGTAACAGCATATTAAATGAGATAAGTTAGACACTTAGATAGTAAGGAAGTTAACCTTGAACCTTTGGTAACCACAAATCTAAAGTCTGCAATGGCAATAAGTACATACTATCCATAATCACCCTAAATGTAAATGGACTGAATGCACCAATCAAATGACATAGAGTCACTGAATAGCTAAAAAACCAAGACCCATCTCTCTGCTGCCTTCAAGAGACTCACTTTAAACCCAAAGACATACACAGACTAAAAGTGAAGAGATGAAAAAAGAAATTTCATGCAACTAATGGGGAGAAAAAAGCAGTAGTTGCAGTATTTGTATCAGACGAAATAGACTTCAAAACAAAGAAAATCACGAGACAAAGAAGGACATTAAATAATGATAAAAGGGTCAATCCAACAAGAAGATATAACCATTATAAATATCTATGTGCCCAACAAGGAGCACCTACATATGTGAAACAAATACTAACAGAATTAAAGGGGAAAATAGAATGCAATGCATTCATTCTAGGAGATTTCAACACACCACTCACTCTGAAGGACAGATCAACCAGACAGAAAATAAGTAACAGGACAGAGGCACAGAACAACATAATAGAACAGATGGACCTAACAGACATCTACAGAACACTCCACCCAAAAGCAGCAGGATACACATTCTTCTCAAGTACACATGGAACATTTTCAAGAATAGATTATATATTAGGCCACAAAAAGAGCCTTGGTAAATTAAAAAAGATTGACATTGTACCAACCAGACCACAAAGGTATGAAACAAGAAATAAATTATGCAAAGAAAATGAAAAATCCCACAAACACATGGCGGATTCATAACGTGCTCCTAAATAACCAATGTATCAATGACCAAGTAAAAACAGAGATCAAGCAATATACGGAGACAAATGACAACAATAATTCAACACTGCAAAATCCAGGGGACACAGCTAAGGCTATGCTAAGAGGAAAGTATATTGCAATACAGGCCTACGTCAGGAAAGGAGAACAATCCCATATGAGCAGTCTAAACTCACAATTAACAAAACTAGAAAAAGAAGAACAAATGAAACCCAAAGTCAGTAGACAGAGGAACATAATAAAGATTACAGCATAAATAAATAAAATCGAGAAGACTAAAACAATAGAAAGGATCAATGAAAGCAAGAGCTGGTTCTTCAAGAAAATAAACAAAATAGATAAACCCCAGCCAGACTTATCAAGAAAAAAAACGAGAGTCTACTCACATAAACAGAATCAGAAATGAGAAAGCAGAATCACTACAGACACCACAGAAATACAAAGAACTCTTAGACAATATTATGAAAAATTATATGCTAACACACTGGATAACCTGGAAGAAATGGACAACTTTCTAGAAAAATAAAACCTTCCAAGGCTGACCCAGACAGAAATAGAAAATCTGAACAGACCAATTACCAGCAACAAAATTGAACTGGTAATCAAAAACCTACCTAAGAACAAAATGCCTTGACTAGATGGCTTCACCACTGAATTTTATCAGATATTTAGTGAAGACCTAATACCCATCCTCCTTAAAGTTTTCCAAAGAGTAGAAGAGGCAGGAATACTTCCAAACTCATTCTATGAGGCTAGCATCACTCTAATACCAAAACCGGACAAAGACCCCACAAAAAAAGAAAATTATAGACAAATATCCCCAATGAACATAGATGCAAAAATACTCAACAAAATATAGCAAACTAAATTCAAAAATACATCAAAAGGATTATCCATCATGATCAAATAGGATTTATTCCAGGGATGCAAGAATGGTACAACATTCAAAAATCCATCAACCTCATCCACCACATCAACAAAAAGGACAAGAACCACATGATCATTCCCATAGATGCTGAAAAAGCATTTGGCAAAATTCAATATTCATTCATTCATGATAAAAACTCTCAACAAAATGGGAATAGAGGGCAAGTACCTCAACATAACAAAGGCCATATATAACAAACCCACAGCCAACATTATACTTAACAACAAGAAGCTGAAAGTGTTTCCTTTATGATCGGGAACAAAACATGGATGCCCACTCTCCCCACTTCTATTCAACATAGTAGTGGAGATCCTAGCCATGGCAATGAGACAACACAAAGAAATAAAACGCATCCAGATTGGAAGGGAAGAAGTTAAACTTCACTGTTTGCAGATGACATGATATTGTACATAAAAAAACCCTAAAGAATCTACTCCAAAACTGCTAGATCTAATATCTGAATTCAGTGAAGCTGAAGGATACAAAATTAATACGCACAAATCTGTGGCATTCCTATACTCTAACAATGAACTAGAAGAGAGAGAAATCAGGAAAACAATTCCATTCACAGTTGCATCATAAAGAATAAAATACCTAGGAATAAACCTAACCAAGGAAGTGAAAGACCTATACTCTGAAAACTACAAGACACTTATGAGATAAATTAAAGAAGATACCAATAAATGGAAACACATTCTATGCTCATGGATAGGAAGAATTAATACTGTCAAAATGGCCATCCTGCCTAAAGCAATCTACAGATTCAATGCAATCCCTATCAAAATACCAACAGCATTCTTCAACAAGCTAGAGAAAATAGTTCTAAAATTTATATGGAACCACGAAAGACCCCGAATAGCCAAAGCAGTCCTGAGAAAGAAGAATAAAGCTGGTGGGATTATGCTCGCCAACTTCAAACTCTACTACAAAGCCACAGTAATCAAGACAATTTGGTACTGGCATAAGAACAGAACCATAGACCAATGGAACAGACTAGAGATCCCTGAGATATAAACCCAACCATATACAGTCAATTAATATATGATGAAGGAGCCATGGGCATACAATGGGGAAATGACAGCCTCTTCAATAGCTGGTGTTGGCAAAACTGGACAGTTACATGCAAGAGAATGAAACTGGATTATTGTTTAACCCCATACAAAAAAGTAAACTTGAAATGGATCAAGGACCTGAATGTAAGTCATGAAACCATAAAACTCTTAGAAGACAACATAGGCAAAAATCTTCTGAGTATAAGCATGAGCAACTTCTTCCTGAACACATCTCCTGGAGGAAGGGAAACAGAAGAAAAATGAACTCATGGGACTAAATCAAACTAAAGAGTTTCTGTATGGCAAAGGACATCGTCAACAGAACAAAAAGGCATCCTACAGTATGGAAGAATATATTTGTAAATGACATCTGACACGGGGTTAACATCCAAAATATATAAAGAACTTACATGCCTCAACACCCAAAAAGCAAATAACCCAATTAAAAAATGGGCAGAGGATATGAAGAGACAGTTCTCCAAAGAAGAAATTCAGAGGGCCAACAGACACAGGAAAAGATGCTCCACATCACTAATCATCAGGGAAATGCAAATAAAACCACAATGAGATATCACCTCACACCAGTAAGGATGGCCATCATCCAAAAGTCTAAGAACAAATGCTGGTAAGCATGCAGAGAAAGGGGAACCCTCCTATACTGCTGGTGGGAATGTAAGCTAGTTCAACCATTGTGGAAAGCAGTATGGAGGTTCCTCAAAAAACTGAAAACAGAAATACCATTTGACCCTGGAATCCCACTCCTTGTAATTTACCCAAAGAATACAACTTCTCAGATTCAAAAATACATATGTACTCCTATGTTTATTACAGCACTTTTTACAATAGCCAAGATATGGAAGCAACCTAAGTGTCCATCAGTAGATGAATGGATAAAGAGGTGGTACATATACACAATGGAATACTATTCAGCCATAAGAAAGAAACAAATTCTACCATTTGCAACAACATGGATGGATCTGGAGGATATTATGATCAGTGAAATAAGCCAGGTGGATAAAGACAAGTGCCAAATTATTTCCCTCATTTTTGGAGTATAACGATGAAGCAAAACTGAAGGAACAAAATAGCAGCAGACTCAGAGACTCCAAGAAGGAACTCGTGGTTACCAAAGGGGAAGGGTGTGGGAGGGCGAAGGGGATTGAGGGGTATTATGTTTAGTACACATGGTGTGGGGGATCTCTTGGAAAACAGTGTAGCACAGAGAAGGCAAATAGTGAGTCTGTGGCATCTTACTGCACTGAAGGACAGTGACTGCATTGGGGGATGGGTGGGGACTTGATAATATGGGTAAATGTAGTAACCACATTGTTTTTTCATGTGAAACCTTCATTAGAGTGTGTATCAATAATACCTTAATAAAAAATTTAAAAAAAATTAAAAACATAAGTACATAACTAAATAGGAAAAATACTAAAATATAGCCCCTATAAATTGTACAAGCATATGCCTACAGAACCAGAAGTAAATTTTTCCCAAAGATGTGGATGAAGATAATGCTGCTCTGATAGGAATTTAGTCTCAGCCCCGTCATTCACACAACCCTAGCCAGTAAGTGTCAGACTGAAGCCAGTAAAACCTTGTTTATGACCCATCAATCAGGGAAGCTATGTATGTATAAAAGTTTGCCTGGACAGATGCTAAGAAGCTACAAAATATTGAGCCCTAGATTTGGGGTGGAGTGGAGGAAATGAGTAAGGATTGATTTTAAATTAGAAGTATAAGTTATTTAAGTAAACATGAATTCAAAATGTGTCTACCATATTTGCTTTTTGATTAGTTTTCTTGGCTTCTAGCATGAATTCCAGGGAAATGGTGGCATTTTGAGCATATGTATGATTCACACTCTTTCACTGCTAAAAGAAATCACCTAGAAAATGCACAAAGTTTGGAAAATAATATGTTTTGGATTGGAAACCTAAGATGAGAACAAGCCAGAAACACTGATGAAATTGGCAGCTTAAATGCAGATGGAATCAGTTTAAAGAGGAAAACAAAATTCTGCCCCAAAGGATACTTCTCACAAGTCAGACCAAGCCTTGCAGGGAGAAAGGCAAAACACTAGCCCAAGAAACCCTGGGACAATGTGAAGGAAGAAGGTAAATGAAGTCTTAAAACCTACAAATAAATTTTCATTCCAGTCTTTTTATTTGCTGTGGGTCAGCAGAATTTAGGAATGCCTGTGGCATCAAAGAGAAGGGCTCAGTCACTACTATGAAAGAAATTATTAAGGCAAACTCAGTAAGAAAAGCAAAAACTGCCCAAGGCTGTGTGAAACAGGAAAGGAAGGTTCTAGGCTATTACCTTCAGGGCTATTGCAACAGGGTGGAGACACCAACATAAACTCCTGTTAAAGTGAAAGGTAGGAGAGGTTTTAAGAGCTAGGATGAGGGCATCTAAGGAAATCTGGGTTTAATTGACGATGCCCAAAGAAAAGTAAACTTCCTCCTATCTTCACAACAGGAAGTAGTTTTTACAATTTAGAGCAAGGCACCCACTGAAGATAGGCTCTTATCCTCACACAAGGACCAGGAAATGGAGGTGCTTAATGCTTACATTTCAAAGAAATGGGCTCTGGAGAAAGGCATTCCTGAGTTTTTGAACTGGCAAGAGGCTATTTAAATATTTACATATCAAAGAAGCCAAGACAATTTACAATGGGAACTTTCCTGATATTTGCTCTAAGTGAGGAAGAGGCTTTGCTAAAGTTTAGTCAAACTGAAAGAAACATTAAAGCCCATTTTGGTCACAGGTTAAGGAAACAAAAAAATAAGGTTTGTAATATAAAAGCAAAAAGCACTTCTTTGTTATGTTAGGTTTTTCTTTACTGCTTTGTTTCCCTCAAATACTGTTTTTCAGTATTCAACCCTAAAATATTTTCCTTTTTTTCTTTTCTTTATATGTGTATAATTTCCTAACTGATATCAGCCCCCATGAGTTTAATTATTTTTCATATGCTGACAGTTTCCCAATTGTTATTGGAGATGGGTCCTTGGTCTTGCCCCAAGAAAGAATTCAAAAGCAGATGAAAAAGTGGTTGAGTTTTAGGAACGTATTGGAAAATATGAAGTTAAAGGAAAATAAAAGCAAATGCCCAAGAGTTGAGTGTGGGCAGACCCAGAGGTGGTTGCCTTGAGGAAACAATAGGGAGTTTTTTTATACAAAGAGAGAGGAACATTTATTAAGTGGGAATAGGTTTCAAAGGGAACAAGGGGAGTCTTCTCAGAGTTCAGACTTGCTCCACCCCCTTGCCAGGTTGGGGAGTTTTGGGATATTGGTCTTCATTGGAATTGTCATGGCAGGGGAGGCATGATTTTTCCTATGTTAATGAGAATATAATGTATTTGGGATTGAAGTTTGGTTCAACTTTTCCTTCATGTTGGAACTAGTTGGTTTTGGTAATCTTGTCGGGTTGCTAAGCAGACATGAGCAAGTCTCACCGTGTCGTGGACAAGATCCTCTCTGTTCCCACCTACCCCTTATTGTCAGATGGGAGAATATCCCCCAAGCCCCTCATGTTTATGGTTCAGTCTCCTGACTTATCAAGACCTAATGAGATGTAGAAAGCCCAATAGGGCTTCCAGACTGTTGGGGGAGGGCATTGTGTATTTTCCTCGGTTCTTGTCCCTGCCGTGACAAAGAATTGAAGGGCAGAGACACAATAGCGAAGCAGAGTAAAAGTTTTATTTAAAGTTACTTAAAGAGAGAAAAAGTGCTTCAGGCAACCTCAGTGAGGAGAAGCGCCCTGAAATATTGGAGAAAAATTTTAAGATTAGAAGGTTATGCACTTAGAAAGTGCAGGCAACCTCATAGAGAGAAGTGCCCCAAAAGGTTGGGTGTTCCCCCTTTCAAGGATTCTTCAGGAATGTGACTAAGAGCTGGGGGTGCAGACTTGTTAAGCAGTCTTTGAATACTTAGAATTCACTTAACACAAGGAACTTCCTGCTCTGATTTCTCCCTGGGATACTGGCATCTTGGTCTGGGAGCATATCAAACAAGACTGCCTGCCCAGACCCCAAGGTGGTATTGTTTGTTTGCTAAAGAGTAAGTTAAGAATCTTACTTAACTTCCTGCCTTTTACTATGTTGTTTACAGCTAAGCCTACATGTTAAAGTAGTTGCTAAGGTTGCAAACTTCTTGATTAGGGCCAAAGGAGAAAAAAAGAACCATATAAGTAAAGTTAAAAAATAAGCTGGGCCTGCATGGGCTATGCTGAGGTACCCTCTTTTATCTGGGGAATATTCAAACATTCCAGACCAAGTTGCTCCTGGCTTCAGAGCTTTAACTGATTAACTCTGGGTCATTTTAGTGGGCCTCCCTGGCATTATTCTCTTTCTACCCCACTCATATATATTTTCCTGCCTAACAAGACCAGCAACTTGGGTTGGCACCGGTACCCTAAGACCCAAAAGGTGACCCAGAGTTACCTCAGGATTCATTAATTGTAATAAATTTGCATTGCGGTTTTGGCCCCCCACAGTGGATTTTTCTTAGATACTTATGGGTGGGCATCTGTGCACTGAGAAGGTTATATAACCTGAAATTGTCAATCAACATGTCAATTAAATGATGTAAGATATGAAAATGAACTTACCACTATTTTAAAAATCAATCCTAACCCTAATAAAGGGCTGCTTATGGTTTCCAGTCTGCTCTCCACCCTTCTTGAGAGTGTACTTATACTTTGCTTAATAAACTCCTCAAAACTATCCTAAGTCTGTCTCTTGATTGCATTATTTCCTTTGAGAAGACAAGAATTGAGGAAATACAATGTGTTTCCCTGGCAATCTAAACTCACTCCACATACACCAAAAGAACAGCTTACACAGAATGTGTAGGTTGTAAGCAAACAGTTGGCCAAAGTACCCTCACTCTTTCCCTGCTCATGTCTGGATACCTACCTACTCTAACAAAACTATATTTATACTTAAAAGAAAAATGTATTTTGCTCCAAGCTTCTATATCTTTTGTCTTTGCTGAAAAAGGAAAAGAAATTTAAAGGGTACTTGGGGAAAAAAAAACAAATTAACAATTAAAAACAAGAATTAAAGTAACAAAGAAAGAGTTTCATTAGAAAACTGCTATTGAGTAATATTAAGGTGTCAATTTTTATTAAGAGATTTATTATAAAAAGTAATTAAAAGAGAATAAGCTGGACATATATTTGCAGATTATTCTAACAAAACTGGATAGAAAGAGAATACTAGAAGGTAAAAGAAGGAAATATTATGTGCCTAAATTATACTAAGTAGAATTGGTGTTAAAAGTAGTGAAAGCAAAAGAGTGTATGCAAACCCAACAGTCCAAGCAGGATTATTGCTAAACCTGAGAGGGACCCCTCTGTTCTGGAGAGAAGAAAAAAGAAGGTGTCTCTTACAGGCTAAGAGGCTTTTTATAGCCAGGTATTTTGGCAGGCTTTTTAAGAGGAGGGGTCAGGGGAAAGGTGGGCTTGTGGCTTGCTGACATGTCCCCTGAAGAATGCTTGTAGCCTAGGTAAGATGAAACCTAGGTCTCTCTGAGATGGTGGGTGGGCTTATTAAAAAAGGTGGTACTGCTGTCCAGATTCTATCATTCCTGACTCTAAAAAGATAGAGGAAAATGGGTCACTGTTCTTTTCTTGACTACTTCCTGCTAATAAGGGGTGATGAAGGGGGTTTTCATTTATTTTGAAGCAGGAAGCCCATTTGGAGGTATTCTTGAGAAGTTGCCTGGGAAATGGCTGCCATTTGATCCTATAAAAATCTTTGGAACAGGTTACTTACACAGGGAAGGAAGAGGAGGGTGATAAAGGCAAATGGGGCCAGGAGAGATAGAAGTAACCAAGGGTTGTAGAATCTGAGAGTGTAAGACTTGAACTTGGGCCAGGGAGAGAATGGTTAGAGTCCAGTGGCTGAGACGGTCACAGAGGTTGTGTGAGGAATGTACCTGTAGGGGCTGGTGGAGGGCAATTTTTAGGCTTTGGGATGAGGAGTCCAGCTGACACCAGGACCTGTAAGCAGAGAGGCCAGGCTTTTATCACAAGGTAAAGTTGTTTGGACAAATAGGCAACAGGCAGGAGGGAGTCCACAGCTGATTGTGCGGATAGCCCTAATGCTTGTCCCTTTTTCCTGGTTAAGAAAAGAAAGGTTTGTTAGGGTTAGGTGGAGTCAAAGCAGGTGCCTTGAAGAGTGCTCACTCAAGGACCCATAAAGAAGCAGTAATTAAGTCTCTCTTGGGCACCGTTTCTTGGGGATCCCCATGGGAGGCAATGAAGTGAGGGATTTTGGGTCCAGAGTCTAAAATAGCTAAGAAACCTTAGAAAGGAAAGATGATCTTGCTTTGAGGTAGGGAAAGGGAGATTATTAATACCTTGTTTTTGAAAGGTGGGTATGCAGCGAGTGATAGGGGTTAGGTCAAGACCAAGGTAAGTGACCTTTTACTGTACTAGTTGAGCTTTGTGTTGAGACATGTTATCCCTTTTTTCCCATGAATCTAAGGAGGGAGATAGTGTGGGACAGAAATTCATTTTTTGAGGGGCTGCAAAGCAAGAGGTCATTGACATACTGGAGAAGGCAGCAGGGGCCAAGATTGAGAGATTTGAGGTCCTTTTATAGTGCTTGGCCAAAGAGGTGAGGACATATCAGTTAAGACTGCCTGCTCTGCCTTAAGATAGGCTGTTGGGCTATTGTCTGACTGACAGCGAATATGTTAGGAATCTTACTTCTCAACTCTCTGCTTTTTAAAATGTAATCTTAGCCTTAAGTTGGAGTCACTCCTGTTCTTACTATACTGTTTATATCTCAGCATTTTCATCATAGGCAGGAAAAGTTAATCATGATACTTGTCCCATGTCTCTGCCCGACCTCATTCACCCCTCAAGGAATGTGGACCCTTGAAATCTTTCAAGGAAAAGTGGGTGTCAGTCACTCTTCTGCAACTGCTTCCTGCTGAGTGGGGCGTTGTCCCTGCCTGTGGGTCCAGCAGTTCCTTGCTGTCTGTCAGGGAGAGGAGGGGTCATGGAGCAGTAGTAGCAGAGGCAGACATGGACAAGGGCACATGAAAGGAGGATGCAACTAAGTTGCAGGGTTGCTGATGTGCATCTTCATCAGCATTGGGGTGCATTTAAATCCTCATCTGAGCAACATCTGGAGTAGGATTTTTTGTTTTGGAGGAAACAAATTGACAAGGATATTTAGAATGAATGGTTCAATATGAAGTCTAGAAATAGTAAAACTCTAATTGAAATGATGGGAGAAAACTGAAACATTTGGATAGTAATAGCCATATATTTTGAGGAAACTAGAATCCAGGATCTAGTCTATTTTACAATGAACAGTATTAGTATCTGATAGTGATAAGGCTACACTACTGAAACACAACTATTCTTTCTCTCTAGAAATACCCTTACTTTTATTAATATAAAATAAGTTCAGCTTTAAAACAGTTGGCCTTATTATTTATATAAATGCAGCAAGAACAGCCATTGATGGCATAGGCTCTTTTAAATGTGCTTTGCTGGAACTTTTATAAAGAATTTCAGATGGATCTTTTAAAGTCCTCTCAAGGCCAGAAAACCAAGCCAGACTTGCCATCAGGTTTTGCCTGCAGTACCTGTAGATTTGGTTGAATTCCTCCCTTCTCGAGGTCCTCAAAATATTCTGGAGTTCTTGCATTTGCCAGGAAGTGACCTTTCTTACTCACCTGGTAAGGCTGCTGGGAACCCTATAAGCAAGGTACCAGGCCAGTTCTTCCAAAGGGCTTTCTTGGCTCCATAAAGTTAATCTTAGTTCCTTAAAACTGTCTGTTCATATCTGAGTTTACATATGTGCCTAAAATATGACATTCCAGTCAAAGCCTTGGTAATATAACCAGTGTTTTCAATTGGTCCTGTCACACGGAAAGCAGATTCTTATTGAGCTTATGCAAATAAAAATATTGCCATAAAATATGAAAATAGTCACTGAAAGTTTCTAAATTCTGGAGGGATCAGGTAGAAAGAGAAACAAAATGTTTCAATTCTACTATAAAGGTATAATTTGCTAAACTATTGTAAGCTAGCTTAATAGAAAAAGGTTAACAGACACTTGTTTTTCTATTTAAGAGATTAGCAACATTTGCATAAAAATTAAAAACATCTTAATTTTATGTAACTAATTTTTGCTCTGCTTGAATATAGTTCTTTACTAGTTCAGGAGAAAAACTGTAACTATAAATGACAAAAGACTTAAAAATGGCAGTGGTTAAAGATTTGATCAGAGCTTAATATAAGACAGGTGACATAAGAATGTTTGAGTATTTCAATAACATACCAAATTAGCTTTTAGCTCTTTTAATATTAAGATCTCATTTTCTTAAGTACCTAGACAACTCATTGAGCCCTTAAGCATGAGAAATTATTTTGATAAAACAATTAGAAAAACCCTTCACAATTTTTCAATATTAAGTGCAGACTAATAGTTCAAGAAAACTTTGTCCTTTTAACAAACAGAAAACAAAATTCTAATTTTGCTGTGTACTTCATATCAGGACTCATTTGCTTTAATCTCACATAGCATGACCATATCAAATCCTTCCACAAACTTTCTGCAACTTTCTTTTTACATTCAGAGTTGTCTCTTTTTAAATAAACAGCTGTACTGTACTTTACAACAAAGTTACATTCTTTTACCCTCAATAAAATGAAAATCCATTCCTTACACCTTCTCTTATCAAAACACGCATCTTTCCTATCATGCAGAAATGTTTTTATTATTTCAAGTAGTTTTAATTAGAACTTAAAATCATTAAGAATTTTAATTTTTATTGAACACTGAGAATTAAGCTATTCTAAACAGTAACACTAGCATTCCTTAGATTGGCAAATTTATTAATATATTTCATAATTTCCAGAAATGTGCTTTACAGCACAATCCCTCAATAAGCACAAAATATGTTTACTAATAAACCCAAATCTGTTTTTAGCCCTTCCACAATAAGGAAGCCAAAAGTGGATTCAGTAATTAATGTTTCATTATTGTATTTTATTTGGGATTAACATAATTCATTAATTTGAGTTATTACTTAACTTAGCAAAACTTTAAGGTTTAGTACCATCCAGAGGTAGAAAAGTATCTTCCATTTACACATTTATATATACAAACATATATATTGAGATGTAATGACCACAGTTATTCTAGGCTGTAACTCCATGATTGCTGCCAGCAGTTTGGTAGGAACCAGCTTGCAAATGGAGGTTTAACTCACATTTCTCTCCAGCCATATTTGGCTGCAAATGAAATGTAATCCACATTTCTTTGGTCATACAGTCTCCAGCCTGATGATTATTAAGACAAATTCAAAGGACACAAAACAAGCTTAACTCTTTGATTACCTTCTAGTGGGCTTTACTGGCCTTATTCTCTTTCCACCCTGCTCATATCCATTCTTCTACCTAACAGAATGGGTAGGTATGAGGATTTGAGCTTTAAGAAGGCAGTTGATAATGGGCTGGAGGCCAAGATTGCCATTGGAGCTCAGAGGGCATTGGTTAACTGCAACAGCTCAAGTAGAGTTTTCCAGGGCTATTTTGAGGGGTTGGTTGGTGTGAGGCTATAGAGGGTTTATTTGTGTCTCAAACAAAAGGGTCAACTTGTGATTTAATAAGCTGTATTGCCTCAGAGGGGAGGGCCTCTTTAGAGGGTATGACTGGGAGAATGAGGGAGGGTTCTGAAGGAAATGACTGGGAGAATGAGGGAGGGTTCTGAAGGAAGTGAAGGAATGTTTAAGGATGTCCCCATATGGTGGAAAATATCTCTTCCCAGAAGGGGTGTGGGGCAGTAGGGGATTATCAGAAAGGAGTGAGGGAATGTAATATGGCCCAAGGAACAATATAAAAGAGGGGTTTTGGCTGGTGTTTCTATTTGGCCTTTCCTCCCAAGAACCTAGAGGAGGAGAGCAAAAGCACCGAGTATTCATTAAGCACAAGAAACTGGCCCCCATGTCAAGCAGGAAAGAAACCTGACTTCCTGCCACCACCATTGTTACCCATGGATATACTTGTATTGTTGTGGAAGGAACCTTGGGATCCAACCCCTGTCATTCAGTTGCTGAAGACAAGGCCATGAGTGCTACCAGATCCTCTATAGATGTGTCTGGTTGCCTGGAGGGGAGAGAACTCAAGGGAGGGCTGACTTCCCCAGAGGGCAGTCCACTTTCCAGTGACCCCACTGTCCTCATTTCCGATGTGGCTTCTAGGAGACCTGGGATTAGGGCAAGCTCTCGCCCAGTGGCCCTGACTGCCACAGCAAAAACAGTTGCCAGGTGGGCGTGGGGTGGAATCTTTTGTAGGCTTGTCAGCAGGAGGTCAAATTAATGAGGCCAGAATCTGATATTAAGCTTTAGCCTCTTTTTCTTGCTGAGTTTTTTTGTTCCTCATCCCAGTTGTTGAAAACTTTAAAGGCAAGGTCTACCAGCTCTTTTTGGAGTGTTTACAGTCCATTTTGTAATATTTGAGCTTTTTATAAATATCTGGATAATACTGGGAAATGAAGTGGATTTATAGGAGAATAAGACCCTCAGGGGAGTTAGGGCTGGTGTGTGTGTATTTGATTATGACCTTCCAAAAGTTGGTTGATAAAGAGGGCCAGGTTTTCATTTGCCCTCTGGGTAATTTCCCTGAGGTGCTCATAGTTGACCTGTTTATTTTTATTTCTTTCTATCCCTGCCAGGAGGCAAGTATCATGTTATCATGACTTGTCCTGCCAGGGTCACTGAGTTGATGTGTCCACTCGGGATTTGGGGGCGGCTCAGCCCTGGGGACCCCTCAGGCTGCTGTAGCATAACTAGCAGTGTATTGGCAGTGCAACTCATCAGCATGATTTCTCGCTTCATAACAAATATGTTCCTTCTCGTCATCTGTGAGAGTGGATGTGGGGATGAGGTAAATGTCCCCCAGGTGAGGTCATACATTTGAGTAACACGGATGAATTCTTACGTGATCTTTTGTTCAATATGCTCCAGATCCTTAATTGAAAAGGAGATATGAACACAAATGGGCTTTTCAATGCCTGCTATCTCATGGAGGTGTAGGATATGGCGAGAAGTGGTCTGAGGAAGTACTGGGTGGGAAGCAAGAGTAGGAGAGCATGTCTGAGGCTGGGGTGGAGTTGGGGAGGGGGGAGGAAGGGTGGGTCTGGAGAGAGGGGTTTGATTTAAAGAGCAGACCCATCAGCAGAAAAGAGGAGGGGGAAGGGTGTTCAGGGGAAGCTGACGGTGGGGAGGGATTTGGAGTTTAATGGGTGTCTTGCAAATGAGTTTCAGCCCCAGGCAAGTTCGCTATAGATTCACTGTGACCAAAGAAATTTACAGCAAAGGGGTTTTGGGGTGAAAAGGTTATATCCATCTTTATTTCCAGGTTGCAGGTCAGTCACTAAAATCCTGTTCGCTCAGAACAAGTCTGTGTTATCACTGCTGCTTCAGATGCAGCAAACTGGTCTGTGCCTCTGGGCCTCTCTGCACAGCTGTCCTGCACAGCTGTCCTCTGGGCCTCTATGTAGAGCCGTCCCGCACAGAAGTCCTCCGGGCCTCTGTCCTCGGCACTGCCACAACTCCAGCCCTCCGCTCCGCTCTCCTACAGCCTTGCAGCCCTGCCACCTAGTCTCCGGCCGAGCCCTGGGCGGAACTCCTTACATTAACGCAACAATGTCTATTGCCTAAAGGTGTGGAAGCGGTAGCACTGCAACAGGCCAGTTACATTTAAGTTAAGTGAGGACCCTGGCTATAGGAACCCCACTTTATCCACAATGGGGCTGTTATGAAGGAGGAGGAGGAAGATAAGGTACATAAGCCAGACCAAGCTAGTCCACAGAGGAGGGAAGAAAGGGGTAAAGGTATGATGTCAGCGCAGGGGTAGGGAATCTTTGTTCAGTGAGGAGAACTTTAGAGGATTTTTGTTCAGCTCTCACCTGAGGTCTTAGATTCAGCAACAGGCATAGAGTATGCAAAAGGCATAAGGGAGTGTTTTGGCCAGGCAAGACTCCCAGAGATCTGGGGACAATAGGAAGTTAAGGTCCCTAGGATACTACCAAACTACTTAGCAAAGATCATCTCTGGTTGCCTGGGCTGAGGCAAGCAGCTTTGAGAAAAAAGAAAAAAAAACTGCTGTGCTGAGAAAGAGGTTTTGGCCATAGGCTGTTTCTCCTGCCGGCTGCAGGCTAGGCCAGGGAGGTGGGTTCTCAGTGGGAGGTCAGAGCTAAGTGGAGAACTCAGGGAGGGTGAAGTCTTGAATTTAGGGAACCTCTGACCATTTTCCTGTCCTCTGCAGGAAGTTATTAAGATCTCGGAGAATTTGGAAATCAAAATTGCCCTCATCTGGCCAGTATGACCCATTATCAAGTTTGTATTGGGCCACATGGAAGTGGAGTGAAACATCAACTTTTATTTTTTTGGTTTAATGTCTCCTTTTAATCCCATTTGGGAATGATTATGTAGAAGAGAGCTGAGGGGGTGTCTCCCAATGTTTTTGAGGGAGAATTGCCTGTCGTGGGAGGGAGAGAAAGGATGGCTGAGGTTTGGGAAACAGGCCACCTGGCCCTCTCCCTGCAATGGGCTTCCCAGCTGGAGTCTGTAGGCTCCCAGAGCAGGGAGATATTCCTGCACACTGAAAAGAAAAGTCCCCCCAGTCAGAGTGCAGGAGGTTCCCTAACAATGTTCTCAACTGGAGAACACCAAGGAAGGGAAAAGATGAAGGGAAAAAGATAAAGGGACTGGATCAACTTTCTCTCGGCACCAAGAGAAAGTTGATGAGGCCAAAATCTTACCCTCCTGGGAACTGCAGCTGATGGTGGGTGTGTAGATTGAGGTCTGGAAAGATGGTCCCTGGACTGGAGTTTGCAAGGGAGTGTTGGGTGAGGGAGGGAAGGGAAACAGGGTGAGACACAGGAGGCTCTCAGGATCCAGGCATAACGCCCAGGACAAACTGCCACTGCCCACTGCTTCCTAGGCTGCAAAAGAGCTCCTGCTCTCGGCTTCTGCTCCTGGATTTCAGGACCAGATGAAAGGAAAAGAGGGGATGCAAACTCCACAGTCCAAACAGGTTTATTGCTAAACCTGAGAGGGACCCCTCTATTCTGTCCAGCAGAACAAAGAGGTTGTCTCTAACAGGCTGCTTTGCAAATGAGTTTCAGCCCCAGGCAAGTTCGCTATAGATTCACTGTGACCAAAGAAATTTACAGCAAAGGGTTCTTGGGGTGCAAAGGTTATACCCAACTTTATTTCCAGGTGGCAGGTTAGTCACTAAAATCCCATTCACTCAGAACAAGTCTGTGTTATCACTGTCGCTTCAGATGCAGCAAGCCAGTCTCTACCTCTGGGCCCCTCTGCACAGCCGTCCCACACAGCCGTCCTCCGGGCCTCTGTCCTCGGCGCTGCCACCACTCCAGCCTCCCCTCCGCTCTTCTACAGCCTTGCAGCCCCGCCACCCAGTCTCCAGCTGAGCCCTGGGCGGAACTCCTTACATTAACACAATAATGTCTTATTGCCTGAAGGTGTGGAAGCAGTAGCATAGCAACAGGCCAGTTACATTTAAGTTCAGTGAGGATCCTGGCCATAGGAACCCCACTTTATCCACACAGGCTAAGAGGCTTTTTATGACCAAGTTTTTCAGTGGGCTTTTTGATGGGAGGTGTCAGGGGAAAGGTGGGCTTGTGGCTTGCTGACGTGTTCTCTGGAGAATGCTTGTAGCCTAGGTAAGATGAAACCTAGGTCTCTCTGAGATGGTGGGTGGGCTTATTCAAAAAGATGGTACTCCTGTCCGGATTCTATCAATTAGAGCAGATTTTTAGAGAAAGGTGTATACATATTTCCTCCATTACACACACAGAGTAACATATCATAAACAATGTTCTTTATTTTGCTTTTTCTTAATATATTCTGGATATCTTTCTGTATCACTCCATACAGAGACTCCTCCTTGTGCTACATAATATTTCATTCGGAGAACATAAGGTAGTTCACTTGACCAGTTTTCTTCTGATGGACTGTTGAGAACTATAATATAAAAACGATATTCTTATTTTTCTATAATAGAAAATGCAGTAGTAAATAGTGTTGTACCATTATCATTTCTTATGGCCACATCTGTTAGAGAAGAAAGTTAGACATAAGCAGGAGAAAGGGGCAAGCCAATCACCAAGGAAGACTCCTACCTGGCCAACCCCTAAGCCCTCATGGGTTCCCAGTTCCACAGTCCAGAATGCCTTGCTTATCAGGAGGCCCAGACAATCAAGGACAACTAGATTGTCAAGAGGCCTAGGACCACAGGGGCTTCCCTAATTACAGGGCATGCTCAAGGTCTGAATACCTTCTCTCTTAAGTAACATACCTCATTATTAAAATAACATCTAAATTTAATTAGCATTGTGCTTTTGGACCCCCCTGTTGTCTTCCCTTAGGTACTTATGGGTAAAGTGCCTGAACACTGAGAAAAAGGCTTTATAACCTAGAGCTGTCAACCAACCTGTCAATCAAAGGACCTCAGATGCAGGACAGGACTTCCTGCTGTGTTAAGAATAAATAAAAGCCAACCTAACCCTAATAGCAATGCTGCTCTGGTTTCCACACAGCCCATTCTCCTGTCCAGAGAGTGAACTTTCCCCTTTAACCCAGTAAATTCCTTGCTTCTTTTTCTTGTTATTTGGTCTCTTGACTGAATTCTTTCCTTCAAGAAGACAAGAATTGGAAGTTATGAATGATCAATTTAACTCAAGTAGAAATAGAAACCTGAACAATACAAAAAAGTCTGAAGAATTGTCTTCAAGTGTAAATTGATAAAACTCTTTAAGAGAAAACATTGCAATAGATTTTAAAATTGAGATATCCATTATTCTAATACTAAAGATCTTTCCTATAAACTTGCAAAAGAATTCAAATATATATTTCAAATATATATCATTGCAATCTTTTAAATTAAAATAAAATAAAATACCCTAGAACTGTGTGAGTACTCACTTTAAATAAATCAGTACGGATATTAGGCTATAAGTTCCATGTAGGCATGGATCTTTTTTTTGTGTAAATTATGCTTATAGCTTTATCAATAACACCTGGACCAGTGCTTATACAGAGCTAGCCATCAAAAAATGTTAAATGAAGAAATATGATGGCATACTATAGTTATGAGATATAATAAAATAGATGTTTAAATTTAAAAATTGAGAAAATTTCAGCATAATTTAGGTGAAAACACAGGTTTTATTATTTTTTCCCACATTTATTGGTTTAAAGGTCAATATAATATACTAAAGGCAAAAGTCATAAACAAAAGTGGTTATTCTAACTATATTAATTTTAAAAACTTCTTACAGCCAAAAATTGCCATTAAAAAACTTATGAGATAAATAGTAATAAACAAGAAATGTACAGAATATATGGATGAGTATTATTATATATCAATAATGAACCCATACGCAAATGATTAAGTGTTATTGTTAGACAATTTTAAAAGGAGAAATATAAATGGGAAACAACCTTGTGGGAAAACCTTCCCATTTATTAAAACAAATAAATGTTACTCAATAAATTGATGTATTATGTTTGTGAATTAAAAAATCAGAGGGGAATGTCTGAATCTTGCCTCTATGATCTACTACTTAGAAATTTTTATTAACTTTTCAATATTTTGTTTTAAAATAAGGCAATGGTACTTATGTCAGAGTGTTTTTAAAGATTACATGTTAAGATAAAGAATACACTAAAGTTTTATCTCTACCTTAATGATTAAATGGAGTAGACCTTTGAATATACAAATAATGTATCAACTAGAATGATTTTTCTTGGCATTGAAAAACTTAAGCAGTATCAGTAACCTAATATCTGACTGGTTGTCTTCTCACTTAATTAGCATAACAGCATTGGTAATTAGAAGAAAATTTGTGTTTGGATGTTTGCAAGTATATATAAGCATTTTAGAAATTTCATTGTGATTTTTTTTTTTAATTCTAATGTTGGCTAAAGTTTAAATCTCATAATTCTTATTAGGAATAAAATGCAATCATAAATAATGATTTTTGTAATAATTTAAATTGTATGAAAGAAAGTTAAGAACATTAAAAATAATGGCTTTAGCCTGAATGCCTAAAAAAGACACATTAAAAGTGCCTACAAAATTTAAATGCAGCTAGGCAGCATAACAGAAAATTAGATTTTATTGTAACATTAAACATTTATAATTGTATGGTGTATGAACATTTTTAACAACTAGAAAATTAACATTTTTGAATTCTACTTAATTTTTACTTCTTAAATTTCATTTAAATTATGAGTCTTCCAGGAAGTCTTATGTGGGTATTCTTTACATTGTTTGAGGGCAAATTAAAAGCAAGATGCCAACTCTGCCATCTTAAAATTTCATGAAAAACTCTGTCATGTACAACAATAAGAATGATTAATCATCTACATTCAGACACAATACAGTAAGAAGAAAGGAAAATTCAGAGAAAAAAGCAATACTCAAATCATATTTTATGCTTACTAATTAAATGTTAAAACATTATTCTTTGTAAAAGAGCTTTAAGATGATTACTTATAGTTTCACATTACAGTGACTAGGAAGTTAAACAAAAATTTGTTTAAATAACTGCTTGAGGCCATCAGCAGTTTTCACTAGTTGAAAGAAAAGGATTTTTACCAAGCTATGAATCTTAGGAACAAAGTTCTTTATAGAAAACATGCTACAAAAAAAATAATTTTTCTAGACATAAATTCTTCTCTGTACAAAAAAGAGTTAGTGATATTAAACATTCCAGTTAAAAGTAGACATCATGTCATTGTTGTAATTAGTGATCATAGGAACAATGGAAAAATGGAACATTTGATAAATTACTGTTTCTGCAAAATAAATTTTGTTTACAAAACTTTTTAATAATTAATAAAATCATTGTGGATAAAATGAGAGTTCCTGTGGCCAGGATTCTCACCTGGACCTGGTTGACTGACTCACTGTGCACCTCTGGGCAATACACGGCTGTTGACTCTATATAAAGAACTCCATCCAGTGCTCTGGGGGCTACACAGTGATATGGCTGCAAGGCTGCAGGTGAGCAGAGGCTGGAGTGGTGGCAGTGCCAAGGACAGAGGCCCAGAGGATGGCTGTGTAGGACGACTGTGCAGAGAGGCCCAGAGGACAGCTGTGTGGACAGAGGGGCCCAGAGGCAGAGACTGGCTTGCTGCATACAGACTCACTCTGAGTGAACAGGATTTTAGTGACTGACCTGCCACCGTGGAAATAAAGTTGGGTATAACCATTTCACACCAAGAATGTTTTACTGTCAATTTCTTTGGTCACACTGAATCTAGAGCGAACTTCCCTGGGGATGAAACCCATTGGCAAGACAATTGGCAAAAGTTGGCAGGGTTCATTGTTGAACAAGGAAAAAGACAGGCTGCCCTTATGGGAGGGATGCTTCAGCAGGCTAACCCTGTGAATGGGGAGACAGTGGATTGTCCCCCTCTGGGTATGTGGTCTGAGGTGGCTTGCCTCCTAGAGGACTGGGTCCCACCGCAGGACTGGAGGCAAGTGAAGGTGACACCTGAGGCTGTAGGGGTGACCCTTGGTATAGTAAGTAGATCCTTTGAGAAGCAGAGTGCTCGTGAGGGAGCAGGGACTGTGGGTTGGCTGCTTCTCACAGTATTAAAAAGGTCTACAGAAGAGACCCAAGAAATGGTGGCATGAGAATGAAAGCTGCAAACATCTGTGGATTCCCTGAGGAAGGAGATGGCATTGATGTGAGAGGAGGCAGCATGAGAGCACTGGCAGCAAGGTGCCATTGGAGACAAGGTGGAAGTGCTGCCAGGTGTTCTGAAGGAAGAAGAGGCCATCAAGGAAAAAGACGAACTCCTGAGGGAAGCACAGGTGAAGGCAGCATGAGAACGTCAGTTGCGAAGCATTGAGGTGAAGGTAAGAGAGCTGCTGAAGACTGAGCTAGCATTGCTGTGAGGCACTATAACAGAGGAGGCACTTGGAGTGGAAAGAAAGGTGCCGTCAGCCCCAGAAGTGAAGGAGCTGGGGAAGGATGAAGGGGTAGTGCTGGAGGCACGGGCCCCTCCTGTATTGAAAGCATGCCCAGTGGTTGTAAAGAAAATGAAGACCCAGCAGCTGAAAGTTCCCCAAGGAGAGGAGCAGCGCCCTCCCTAGGTCGTGGAGCACTCTATGGTCCTCCCCTATACTCAGGCTGAGCCAGGGGCTGTGGGACTTAGGGGTGGATGGAATTGTTCTTTCCAGATAAGAGATGGGAAAGCTATCTTTCCTGACAGTGCAGCCCACCTTGAGGCAGTGATTACAAAATGTGAGGTGACACATACAGTAGCTGAAGCAATGAGAACCCGGAAATAAATAAGACCTCTTACTCACAGGAGGAACTTGAGGGGCCCTGGGAGGGTTATGAGGACCCAGATGTGGGTTGATGTGACACAGGCAGGAGTAGATAGAAGGAAGTTAGACGGGAAGCCAAATAGGATCTTACTGGAGCTATGGCAACAACTGAAGCCAGTGCAGCAGTTCAAGCCATTAAGATGAAAGAGGCAGAGGTCAGAGACAGAGCCATGCATCCAGCCTGTGTGTCTGCAAGACCTTTTGCTGGAGAGGCTGGAGAACAATGTTCAAGCTTCCTTGCACAGGGACCATTGCAGAGGACTGAGGGCACATAGATTGGGAGGAAAGAATCCTGGAGGGGTGGAGTGTGGATAAAATGAGAGTTCCTGTGGCCAGGATTCTTACCTGGCCCTGGTTGATTGGCTCACTATGCACCTGTGGGCAGTGCGTGGCTGTTGACTCTATATAAAGAGCTTCACCCAGTGCTCTGGGCGTGACACCGTGGCACCGCTGCAAGGCTGCAGGAGAGCAGAGGCTGGAGTGGTGGCAGCACTGAGGACAGAGGACCAGAGGACGGCTGTGTGGGATGACTGTGCAGACAGAGGGGCCCATAAGATGGCTGTGCAGACAGAGGGGCCCAGAGGCACAGACGGGCTTGCTGCATGCAGACTTGCTCTGAGTGAATGAGATTTTAGTGACTGAACTGCCACTGTGGAAATAAAGTTGGGTATAACCCTTTCACCCCAAGAATGTTTTGCTGTCAATTTCTTTGGTCACATTGAATCTAGAGCAAACTTGCCTGGGGCTGAAACCCGTTGGCAAGACAATCATAATAAAGTAAAATTCCAAAATGAGTTATGTGTCTTTGAATGAATTATTGGTATTAATCTGCCCTGGTGATATTCAGCTTCAGCTTCATTTGGGGTTAACTATTTATTTTAGCACCTAACCATTCATTATTCAACTAAAATGTGTATTTTATCCACATCTTAAGATTTCTGAAGTGCTTAGAATACCACCTCGCACATAGTCAATAAATGTTATATATTTAGTATTACTATTAATGTAGCAAATTAAAGCAATTATGTATACACTTTGTCACTTATCTACATAAACAGTTTTTTTTAATCATGCAATAGTCATTAGTATTCAGGAGGTTGTAGGAACAAAAAATCTATCTTGCACATTGATGATGTAAATATAAACTGTTCTAACTTGGAAATCTTGTTATATGAATTAGAAGAAATTAGCACTAATTGGACATTATCTAACTTGGAAAACCTGTTATATGGATTAGAAGAAATTGTCACTACACTTTAGCCAAGGTAACTCCACTTCTAGGAATTTATCATCAGGGAAAAAAGATAAATTATGTGTAGGGAAAATGGAAGTTCCCAAGGCCAGGATCCTCACCTGACCATAATCTAATGGATGATGTAATCGGCCTACTGCATAGGCTAATACACAGCCATTGGCAATAAGCCTATATTGCTGTGTTGCTATATAAAGAACTCCACACAGTGCTTAGAGCAGAGCAGAGACTGGAGGTGAAGGCAGAGACAGAGTCAGAGATGGAGATGGAATTTCCAGATGCAGACATGATTCTAGCACTTAGACTGCCACCATGAAAATAAAGCTTGGTGTAAGACATTTTTACCGTCAACATTCTGTTGTCATTTATCAGTCTCAGCGAATCCAGAGTGAATTTTCCCAGAGCTGGGAACCCCCTCTGGCCCAGAGCTACATTATGTTAAAAAGAAAAATACAGGCCCAACATGGCATCACTTCTGCTAGTCCAAGTCACTAACCTAGGCTTAATACCTAACCTAACTGCAGTTTTAACCTCCACCAGAAATGTAGTCAGTAATTTTCTAGACAGCAATGAAGATAATTTGTCACATGTGCCCTCTCCAATCCGCAAAGGAAGATGAAGTAATCCACTGTCTTGCCAATGGGTTTCAGCCCCAGGCAAGTTCACTATGGATTCAGTGAGACCGAGGAATGACAATGGAATGTTCTTGGGGGTGAAAGGGTTTATTACCCAGCTTGTTCTCCTGCTGATGGGTTGAGCACTAGAATTGCATCTGCATCCAACAGTCTGCAGGTCTGTAATCCCCCTTCCTCTCTGCCTTTGCTCAAAGCACTGGGCAGAGCTCTTTGTATAGTGACTCAGTCAATACTAGCTTATTGCCTACAGGTGTGGAAGCAGTAGCATAGCAGCAGACCAGTTACATCACCAAGTAGTTTAGGTTCAGGTGAGGGTCCCGGCTGTAGGAACCTTCAGTTTATCCACACTTCACCCCACCAGGATTCTTACCTCACAATCTTACACACTCTCAATCTTCCACATTGGTCCCTGTGTGAGAAAGCTGGAGCACTGTAACCAGATTCTACAACAGCAACAGAGGGTAACAACAGCATAAAGATAATAACAAAAATTAAGATACAACAAAATTTTGATACAGGTAACAAAGATTATAAATAATCCTCAAGCCTGAGGAGGTTATTTCAGCTATATTCAAAACCAGTTCTACTCAGATGAGTTCATGACTCACACTTAGTAGTGGTATGAATAGGGAGCTTCATGAACCCCAGCAAGTAGTAGTTTTTCTGCTAGGGTGTGTGCCCAATTTGCAAAGTCCTGAAGGGCAATAAGACACATTTTAATGACACCAACATAGACAAATCTTGTCCATCAGGTAGGATTCATGCAAGAGAGTGGTCCTGTGATAGGACTGTAGCAGGAAGGGGATCCCATCTAGGTCTGGTATATCCTACCTTAACACCTCTCCCCATGGGGGTTACTGATGGGTCTATATATAGTGCTACTGGAGGTGCATGCACTGGCCATAATGATAAAACAGAACTCTCCGGTAAGATGAGCCTGCCTTCTGGCTGTTCAGGATATACTACTGTGATCTTTGGGAGCACTCTGCTGTTACTCCAGGAACACACAAGAGGCCAGCTTCCAGGCCTTGTCCCCAAGTTGCCAGGAGGGCCAGCCATTGTTGGTCAATGTATCAAAATGTCCTAGGCCACATCCACTGAATGGAGTCTCCAGAGTTTAGTGCAGTTGTTGCCGGCAGCAAGATATTATTCTGGTGGCCGAACTTTGGCTTCAACGATTCTTCCTCGGTTTGTACTTGAGGTTTCTCATTCAAATGTCATAGCATTGTCCATAATCAGATTGACCATCCCTGCAGACTATTGGTGTCTGACTTTAGTCTGGGTTTTAACAAGCCATTGTACCTCTCTATCATGTCTACTGCAGTAGGATTGTATGGCACATCAAATATCCATTTGATTCCCAACTGTCACACCCATTCTTGTAGTGTATGTCCAGTAAAGAAGGTGCCTTGATCACTCCCCATTACCTGTGGTCGGCCATAGGCTGCAAAGAAATGCTCCAGGCCTCTTTTGGTTATCTGTTGGTCTGTACACACATAGGAGAAGCAACTAGAAGTCCAGTAGCTGTGTCCACACAAATCATGGCATATTGGTACCCTTCTGACATTGGCAGAGGCCAAGTGAGGTCTATCCGCCACCTGACGAAGGGTATTGGGCCCTTAGCTACTGTCCCATGTTGCTGTGGAAATTGGTGTAAGTCCCTTTTGGAGCACATGACACACTCCTGCCAGGCTTTGCTATCTTCCTCAAAGGTCAAAGGCAAGCTCCACCAACGGACTACAGCCAACACTGTCTTTTGCTCCATGTGCAACAAATGCTGATGTAACCATTGGGCCACATCAGAGACAGACTTTCCTTCTAGACAATGTACCTGGGCCAATTCATCTGCTTCATCATTTCCTGGGAATGCCAGTGTCAAATGACCTGTCACATGATATACTGTAACTGTTTCAGTCTGACCACAGGCCCATAAGTCTTGGCACAATTCTTGCCCTCAAAGGGGCTGGTGAACAACCAACCAGTTGGCATGGTACCAGGTTGGTAGCCACAGGGTCTAGCTCCGATAGACAGCCCAGCTGTCAGTGCAGACAACTATAGGGAGGGGCTCCTGGCTCATCACAAGCCACATGGCCCGCAACTCTGCCCATTGACTGTTCTTCCCCTCCCTCACCATCTTCCATCCATATTGTCTCAGTCTTAGGATGTAAAGCTACAGCCCTTCATTTTGGAGGCTGCCCATGGCTGCAGCTATCTGTGTACCATGCATCTTCAGATATATGGGCTCTTTCCTCCTGATAAGGACTTTCTGATACTAATGGTTCTACAGTATATTCTTCCTGCTTTTCAGTAGTATATGTCACTGACCCCAATAAGCATGATAGTTCTTCACTCAAGGGCCACAAGAGAGGGCACTGCATTGCTGTAGGTATACACTCCATTTGGCCAGTGTAAGTGTTTGTGCCACAACACTTCTTGGCTTTTGGGTCCAGTATCATACCCACCCCATGATGGGATAGGTGGTTATTACCTTTATCGGGGCCATTCCAGTGATGGGTTCAATAGCCAGCAAGGCGTGATACATGGCAGCCAATTGTTTTCTGTCAAGGTGTATTGTAACTCTGCTCCTTTCTAGTGTTGTGATCAGAAAGCAATAGGTTGGTGAGTTTGTTCAAGCCACTTCCAGAGACCCCAACCATAACTGTCTTCAGTCACATGAACATCCAGCTCACAGGGCCTTGATTGGTCTATCAACTCAAGGCCTGCACGGCCTAGACTGCCCATTTTGCTGTAGTGTAGGTAGATGCACATGTCTCATTCTTGTCCCACCTGATGCCTTTTAATACCAACCAGTATAAGGGTTTCAGAATTTGTGCCAAGTGTGGGATAAACACTTTCCAGTAGCCTAAAAGACCCAAAACTCCTGTAAAAATGCTACAGTTGTAGGGGTAGGAAAGACCTGGACTTTATTTATGACTGCTTCTGGTATAACTTTAGTCTTACCTGACCAGATGACCCCCAAGAATTTGACAGACAAACCAGGTCCCTGAACCTTGGTGCTGTTCACAGCGCATCCTTTCCCCTGTAGATGTTGCAGCAGTCTAGGTGCTGCACCTTATGGATCTGAAAAATAATCAGATGTGAGCATGACATCATGAATATAATGGTACAGCCACACCATTGGCAGTTTCTCCCATGTAGCCAAGTCCTGGGCTACAAGTCCATGACAGAGAGTGAGGCTGTGGAGGTATCCCTGTGGAAGGATGGTAAAAATCCATTGCCATCCTTCCCATATGAAAACAAACTCTTCCTGACTTCCGTGCTCAATGTCAAGGGAAAAGAAGGCACTAGCAACATCTACAACATAATGATAAGTTCCTAGTTCTTGACTGAGGGTACCCATCAGGTCTGCAATAGAGTGGATGGCAGAAATGCATAGGGGGTATGACTTTATTAAATTCTCTGTAATCCATGGTCAGATTAGGAACCATCTGGCTTTTTTACTGGCCACACTGGGGAAATAAATGGATAATGGGTGGGCTTTATAATACCCACCTTTTTCCAGTTCCTGGAGGGTTTCTCGAATTTCTTTATGCCCTCCAGGCAATTTGTATTGTTTGGTGTTAGTCACCCACTGAATCACAAGCAAAGCTATGGGCAGGTGCTTAGTATGTCCCCTCAGAACTGCCTTCAACACACATATTGTCAGTCTGAACTCACCTGCAGTAGTCTACAACCATAGACCCTGCAGAATATCAGTCTCCAAAATATATTCAGGGATGGGAGAGATATACACAGTATATTCCTTTGGGGATAGATGCCCTATTCCCAAAGGGATTTGGGCTTATTTCACTCTGATAACCTTACCCCCACATCCATCTATAATAATAGGGGTCCTGGGAAAACACTGAGGGTTTCCACAAATCAGTGAGCATTCATCCCCTGTGTCCATCACAGCCAGGACACATCTCCCCCTGGTCCCTCAGGGCAGGTACCTCGACCTTCCCTTCAGTCAAACCATGTTCCCAATCATCTTCCTTTGTGGGTTCAATTGAGGTTGCCTCACTCTCCAGCAGGAAGTCTTGCAAACACACAGGCCAGACTTGTGGCTGTGTCTCTGGCCTCTGCCTTTTTGTTCTTAATGGCTGGGACTGCTGCTCTGGTTTCAGTTGTTGCCACAGCTCCAGTAAGATTCTATGTGACTTCCCACCTAATTTCCTTCTGTCTGCTCCTGCCCGTATTAAATCAACCAACATCTGAGTCCTTGTAGCCTTCATGGGGCCATTTAAATTCTTCCTCAGAGAAGCATACCTTACTTCTTTCTGTGCTCTCATTGCTTCAGCCTCTCCTAAGTCTGCTACTGTATGGATAACTTCACTTATGTGTTGCCCTAAGTTAGGGGCAAGAATAGCCACTAGAGACCCACAGAGGGATGTGGGAGCCATTTGAAGCATAACATTTCTCATTCCTCCAGTAAAAGGCTCCTCATGTGGACCATAATTCCCTGGACTATAAATGGCATTTTTCATGCCTAGCTCCTATAACACCTGTTGGAGCTCAGCATATGTCTGCCATCTAGCATGGGAGGATGGAAAATCACCCTGATTGGCCCACACAGCATGAAGTGAGGCCATAAGCTAGTCGAGGAGGGAGTGATTTCCTGGGGTCTGATGTGCATTTTGTAATTGCTGTCTCAAGGCAGGATGCACTGGCAGGGAAGCTGGCTTTAACACCTCTGATCCAGACAGAACAATTCCATACACCCTATATCCCACAGACACAGGATCCAAACCGATACTGACTCTGAGGGCTTCTCCAGAAATGGGGAACCCAAACCCATCACCACAGCCTGAGTACAGGTGTGAAGCATAGAGTACTCCATGACCTGAGGAAGGGCCTGCACCTCTCCTGGAAGAAACCTCGGTTGCTGTGCCTTTATTTTCTTTACAACCACAGGGCAGACTTTCAATAGAGGAGGGGTTGGTGCCTCTGGCACCACCCCTTCATCCTTCCCTAGCTCCTCCATTTCCATGACAGATGGCACCTTTCTCTCCACTCCCCTGAGTGCCTCTTCTGCTACATCCTTTATCTTTTCTACACTGCCTTGCAGAAGTGCTAACTCAGTCTTCAATAGCTCTCTTACCTTCACCTCAATGCCTTGCAGCTGGTGCTTTCATGTTGCCTCTTCCTGTGCTTCCCTCAGGAGTATACCCTTCTCCTCCATGGCTTTTGCCTCATTCAGAGCACCTGGAAGTCTGCTGTCTCTTTCTGTAATGAATATTTTCCTCTTCCACCAGACCTTGAACTCATGTTTTCACACTGCCTCTTCTTGTGCTTTTTGCAGGGGTCTATCCTTTTCCTTCATAGCCTTTACCTCTTCCACATTACCTCATAGCAATGCCATTTCAGTTACCAACAAATCTTTTTACCTCTTCAGCAGCACCTCATAGCCAGCATTCTTGTGCTGCTCCTCTCATACCAATGCCATTTCATTCTTCAGTGAATTCACAGCAGTTCATGGCTCTCATTCTTGTGCTGCCATTTGTTGTGTCTCTTTCAGGAGTATGTTCTTCTCATCTGTAGACCTTTTTAGTACTGTGAGAAGCATCCAATCCGCAGTTCTTGCTGCCTCATGGGCACTCTGTTTCTCAAAGGACCTTCTTACTATATCAAATGCTACCCCTACTGCCTCAGGTATCACCTCCACCTGCCTCTAGTCCTGGGGTGGGTCCCAGCCCTCTATGAGGCAAGCCATCTCAGACCACATACCCATTTTGGGACAGTTGACTCTCTCCCCATTCATAGGAGAATCCTGCTGAAGCACCACTCCTATAAGGACAGCCTGATCTTTTCCTTGGTCAACAATGAATCCTGCTGATGTCACCAATTGTCTTTCCAAGGGGCTTCAGCCCTGGACCAGTTCACTATGGATTCAGTGAGACCGAGGAATGACAATGGAATGTTCTTGGGGTGAAAGGGTTTCTTACTTGGCTTGTTATCCCAGCTATAGGTCAAGCACTATAATTACATCTGCATCCAAGAGTCTGCAGGTCTGTAATCCTACTTTGTCTCTGTTTCTTCCCAGAGCCTTGAGCAGAGATCTTTATATAGTGACTCAGTCAATAATAGCTTATTGTCTACATGTGTGGAAGTAGTAGTCTAGCAGCAGGCCAGTTACATCATCAAGTAGTTTAGGTTCAGGTGAGGATCCTGGACATAGGAATCCTCACTTTATCCACATCCATCTAGTACGACCCTTTTGTTTCCAAATGACTGAGATGCCAACAAAAATAAGTTTGTTCTTGACTTTCTTGCCCTGACTTTCAAAACTTTTCCCACTCTGTAGCTCTTTGGAGCATCTCTCCTATTGCTCTCTATTTGCTGCCTTATTCATGAATTGCTTAATAAAGCCAATTAGATCTTCAAATTAATTTGCTTGGTTGAATTTTGTTTTTAAAGTTTGTAAAAGCAAATGCCATTGAAAGTTTACCTCATGAACTATATATCAAAATATAGCTTAGCTAAGTCAAGTTGTATCCATATAATCAAGTACCAATTTTCCATTAAAAATGAGAATTTAGGAAGCATATTTGTTGATGTGAAAATGTCTTAAAATACTGTTAAGTGAAGAGTCACATTTCTAAATGTATTACCATATCTTATTTTTAAACAAATATGAATATGCATAGTCACAATGATTATAAAAACATTATATAAAGAAAGAGATAGCAAGTGAAGAATAGACTCTGACATTCAGAAAACAGACATATTTGTAATAACATATTAGTACTATTAGGTACTAGCCTGGCATTCTCATGAGGGCCAAGGTGTCCTCCTGTTGAACCCAGACAATCTCAGGGAACATTAACATGAGACAAGATTATTTTGCAAATCTGATGAAGTGAGAACAAAGAAACAAATAACTAACTAAATAAACAAACAATAATGCTTCTTAGTCTTGTCTAAGCAAACCAAGGTCTGTGCAAACCACAATACTAAATGCTCTGTCTTAGTGACAGAGATTTCTTTACAGCTTTAGCCTCACAAATTTTCACCTTCCTTCTAGATAAAATTAACCAAGATACCTGGTCATAGAATTAACCTGCTTTCTCAGAGCATCCAATCTAGAGCAAATCCCAGTTTGCTTGCAACCCCCCAAAATAACTTGTTCTAATCCTACAATAAGACTTTTCTTACACCCTTTTATTTATTGAGACACCCCACGGTTTCCCATGGTGTGTATTCTCCCTTGTTGCAATGAGTAATGAACTCAAATTTGTAAACTACAGGTATGTCCCATGTGGTCTTTGCTAGAGGTCAATGATAATTTTACAATACATATTATAAAATACTATATTTGACCATTGAATAAGTTGGGGCTAGGGTGCCAACCCTCATGAAGCTGAAAATCTGTATATAATTTTTGACTTCCCCAAAACTTAGCTATTAATAGCCTACTGTTGACCAGAAGCCTTACCAATAATATTAATAGTCAGTTAACACACATGTTGTATGTTATATGTATTATATACTATAGTCTTACAGTGAAGCTAGAGAAAAGATTTTCTAAAACTGTTTCAAATCTCCAAAAAATTTTTAAATACATTTATTGAAAAAATTTGTGTATAAGAGGACCCACACAGTTCAAACCTGTGTTATTCAAAGGTCAACTGTATGTTATATAACATTATATATTAACATAGTTTTGAAGTAATTATTTACAAAAGTAATATAACATGCACTGCTTTTAATTCATTTTTTTCTTAATAAATAAGTAATTTTTTTAATTAGAAAGTCTAATATGTCTATATTGTATTTTTTGTAAAGAAGCTGTTATGGACAATAATTCAGCACAGTATGGTAGACCCACAGGAGAAATTTCTTTTAAGCCTTCTTGCTTTCAGTAGCTGTGTTTTTAAAAGACATTGTGAATCATATTGCTGATGGTATCTCCCTCTATTTTATATTCCATTTCTAACAAAGTGTGTAGTTGCCATACATTTTGCCTACTGAAAGCATCATTAGTTTCAAATCCTTATTTTCTTGTGCCACAATTCTTAAATCATATAAAAAAACACTTTTATCATAACTTTGTTTTATAAGCAACCTTACATCATCAACTTGGTTGGAAAATTGATTATAAATAAAATAAAATAAATATTTTTCTTTAGTTGAGAGTATAAAAATGGGATTACTCATCAAAGTGGGCTTTTGGTCATACAAGTATTATCTCAAAGCCAACCATAGGCCTTTTTAAAATGTAGAAGTCAAATAAGGAAAGTTTATTAAAAGAAGTTAACAATAATAACCTGATTATTTTACAAAATAATCAGGACAGGACACATGAATGTACATATACAAATACATATATTTATTTATTCAAGATAAATTTTTATGATGACTTGTATTTACTTGTAGAAGTTCAGTTATTTTAAGTACTTTGGATGTTTACCTTTTTCTTAAAACTAGTTTTTTACTTTTTAAAATTAACAGAATGTAGTTAAGTTATATACAATAAACTAAACAAATAAATACTTTAGTATTTAAAAAAAATCTGAGTCTTGACTTTTTCTCCTTCAGGGAAATTGTTGATTCAATTTGAAATTGTGCTACCTCTCTAGGCAGAATCATGTTAAAATATAACCGATGAGATTTAGGAGACAAATCAAAGAGTAATTCCATTTAAAAGTTTCTTTCTTATATAATTCCATTTAATTGTTTTAAATAAAAAAAAACTCAGGTGGCAGTGAATTCATGGACTATAGAGTCAGATTGCTTCAGTATGAATCCATGTCCCTCTGCTCACAAGTTATGTGGCCCTGGGAAAGTTATTCTTTGTGCCTCAGTTTTCCCATCTATTAATTGGAAATGGTAATAGTAATATCGATCTCCTTGGGTTGTTACACATATCAAATGAGTGAATATCTCTAAAACACTAAGAACAGTGACAATTGGAGTCTTATGTGCCACTATCTACCATATCATGTTCCTTTTTTCATTTCTACCTTTTACATGAAAACAGGAGGGAAAAAAGATTTGAAAGCATTAAGTGTACTTACTTGAAATAACTCCCTTCAGACCAAATGGCTGAAACTGTTGGGATCTAAGACGGCAGCACACTTGACTTCAAAAGAACCTCGAACTTCATTATAATGTATTTTACATAATAAATGACACTGCTACCAGAACAATGGCAGTGATAATCACCATGATAATGACCAGAAGAAACTATAAGAGGACAAAAGAGGCGTGTTCAAGTTTCTACATTTTCTCTGTCCATCCCAATTAAAAAACATGAATATTCCTCCCCTTACTTTTAATGCCAAATCCCTTCATTAAATTACCCTATATCTATAACTTTCCAAATCTCAAAACCTAAGAAGCCCGTTTGTGAGCCATGTCCCACTTTTTCCTTCACAGGCCATCGAATAAAGCCTGTGCTGCTTGGAACTCACTTTCAATTTTGTGTATTTGCTTTGAGACACTGAACAGGAAAAGACCCAATCTACTGGGGATTGATTTCATCATAACAGTTTGTTATAATGTTGCTATTTTATATTTGTGTTTTATCTGTGATAAAAATTATATAAACAGAAGAAATGTTACTATTATTAATAGCACAAAAGTTAAATTACATAAACATTCATTAATATACATTAAATATTAGTTAACTTCTATAAGCAAAAACAAAACTATAATTTTGATTCTCTGGTTAGCATTTCTAAGGTGATTTGTAATATGATTTTCCCATTGAATACAAAATTAAATTTCTTGCCTTCTGTCAAATGGAACATAATATTTAGAATGACTGTCAGAGCTATAGAATAGTTTTAGTAAATACAGAGATTATAATACATAGGTCCATAGTAATTTTTATTATTTAATAAGAAAATGTAAGTCACTAGTAGAACTTACAACAGATCAAACCTATCACTCATGGTTCTAAATATTGTATTACTATGTAAAATAGGTGCTATAAAACCCATCTCTTGAAATTCAGAATCAGGACAGTGGTTATGACAGAAAGAAAGAATTCTGTTAGAGATAACATTTAATCTTTGATAGTATTAAGATGACTTCAGTTTGTCTATCTCTTGGAAGCACTGTGAAAGATTATAAAAGACTTTATAACTTTTAATGTTAGTTGATCTATTCTAAATAAGACCTTTCCTTTAAATACTACCAAGATAGTTCTTTACAATATTTAGGGGCTACAAAAATGCTTCTAGATGGTAACATCATAGATTTATATGTAAATTAAATATTATTAGGCATATTCGATAGGAAGCTTTATCAAAGATACAGATATGTTTGAGCATATGGAGATAAGTGTTGTTTGAAAATACACAAAGTACTTTTCTAACAATATTTTAACAGTGGTATATCTTTCTCCACATGATCCATGGTTAATTACATAATTCAGACATGGAAATTTGATTTTTCTGTGTTTATATCCATCCTTACATGTTGACACGTTATTTCAATGTAAATATTAGGCAATAATTATCAGATTTTTAGCAAAATATATAAAGTAAGAAATTAGATTTTTTATAAGTTTCAGCACAGTTAGAAAATATTAATATGCTGATATAGTTTTAATAATATAAGCATATAATATTTGCATCTTTATAGTGTAACTGACCAGTTCTGGACATATATCTGATTTTTAGGAGAATTTTATTGCTCTTTATTGTTAGGTTATTTGGTGAAAACATTTAAGATGTATTATATTATTTCTGTCTCAGTTCTTGATAAAATACTGCTTTTATAAGGCTATCATTCTTTCTGGATGACTTTATGAGTAGACTTTCATTAATGTATTTCTTCAGTAAATATATATACTGTGCAATGAAACAGACTGGGAACTCAGTAATGAATTAGACCCCTTCCTTGTCTTCAAGACAGGGTCATGAAATCAAATCTACAAAAGTTATTGGCTACAATGATACATGATGAACCTTGAGCACATTATGTTGGTGAAATAAACTAGTCTCACACACACACACATACACAAATACTATTTGATTCCACTTAGATGAGGTATGTAAAATCAAAATCATAGACAGAACGTAAAATGGCTTCCAGGGGCTGTGAGGAAGGGAAAATGTGGAGTTATTGTTTAATGAATATAGAGTTTCAGTTTTATAAAATGAGTGATGGAAATGTATGGTAGTGATGGTTTAATTCACAACAATGTGAATGTATTTAGTGCCACGGAATTGTGCCCTTTAAATGGTTAAGATGTTAAATGTTAAATTGTGTATTTTACTACAATAAAAAAGTAAGTTATTAGCTACTTTAAAAATGCATTCTTTTTTTAAGGGCTTAGCTTGTCAATTCCAATGAAAACACATCTAAATGAGAAAAACTAACATACTATATTAATTGATTCACTTATAAATAACCATAACATACAATTTGCACAAATATTAGGGATTTTCTGTCACCCTGTAAATTAGAGATTTTATGCAGTGAAAAGTTTAAGGTATCTGAAATTCTGCTGTTAACTCCTATGTTCTTGGTTGTAAAAAAAACTTTAAGAAGGATTTCATGAGTATCTGAAAAATAATTTAGTGGCATTCATTATAATTAGATACCTGAGAGTTTGCGGCCCCCTGCTCTAGAATTCCTCTTAATAGATATTTGTTCTTAGAATCTATAGGTTTCATTTCACCATGTATTTCCTCTTGAGTCTGGAATTTGGTATTTTCCAAAAACATGTTTTACTTACTCATGCATATGTGGCATTTTCTGATGAGGATTTTAATGACTGTCCACTGGAAATTTAATTAGCTCAATGCATTTCCTCTGGTGTGTCACCAATACTACAACTAAATAAGTAATTTTACCAGGCAATGATTTCTTCTGTTCTTAAAAAAATGCTTTCATGTAAATAAGTGTTATGGGTTTCTGCTGACTTCACATAAATTAAAAAATTCTCTACCCTGAGAATAATTAGTTGAATTTAAATCATAAAAGGATGACCAAATATATGAATGTTTAAATTACTGCACAATTCTCTCTTATTTACAGACCCAACTGAGTTTTCAAGTAAATCTTAAGTGTAATCACATATTTTAAAAATAACAATTTTATCAATGAAAGACTAAAGACTTTCACTCCTGGGAAAGTGGATTAACCAAACTCTTCCCTGTTCCTACAGCTAAATACAACAAAACTCCTTTCATATTGCATAGAGAGCAAATATAACAAGTATCTGAATGGTAGAAAGAATCAGGAAGACTAGCTAGGAAGCTCAAAATTCATGTAAGGATATGATGGTGAATCCTCTGGGCACTTTTTTTTTTTCATTTTTGCTTCATTATCTCATGCTAAACATGGTGAAAACTCAAAAACACCCATGGGCACAAACAGAAAAAGAGTTCCAACAGAGGCTGGCTCTCTGTAGCCACAGGACCAGGAAATGGCAGCATACCAAGACAGAAAGCTATTAGTTGATCACTGCTCTCCTCTAGCCAAATACCACAGAAAAGCTGTGGGCCCATCCTCTCTATGCTAGGAACCTGGACTTCCAGCTACCAGGCTATAAGGGGCAGGCCTATCCCCTCACTTGGTGTCAAAGATCATGTTAAAGATGTGAACCAGGACTTTTAATCCCCAAAGGTGATAAGGAGGCCTAGCCCAACACACAGTGTCAGTGAAGACCACATGGAGAGCTAGGACTTTCATCCTCACCTGGAAGTTACAAGGTGCCCATCTCCACTAGAATGATGTCATAGGAGACCTACAAGAGAAGTCAGAGTTTTAACCACTACCAGGTAGAAATGAGGCTGACCTCTGCCTTCTTGCCAGTGGTGAGCAGTGAAGGCCACTTTGGAGGAAAAATTTGGCATTTGACCTGTTATCTGCCAAGGAAGTATCACTGGAATTATAATGGAGAGTCTGAAAATCTCACCTCTGCCCAATGGTTAAAAGAAGCCCTTTACTCCCTATCAGGTGTCACCAGAACTTGAATGGGAAACCTGGACCTCTACACCTGCTTGGCAGTAACTAGGCAGTCTCTGTTCCTTCCTCTGCTGGAGGGGGTTGGAGGAAGCCAGCTCAAATGGAAGGTGAAAATAACATACAAAGTCTCATAACATAAAACCTAAAATATTGAGGTTTCAATAGAAAAATCATGTCAGTTCAAAAACCAGGAAAATCTCAAACTGAACCAAAAAAGACAATAGATGTCAATGCAGAGAAGACTGAGGTCCTCAAATGAATCTAGAATGAAAGGATGAACAGGTAAATAAATGGATGGATGAATAAATGAATGTCAACATTATTTAAACTTCTTATAATTTAAATAACATCCAGATAGGCAGATTTTGTTTTTCTCTAAAGAGAATGTGAGGACTTTCCCCTGTAGCATCCTAAAGTTTTAAGTATGTGAATCTCCTAAATTAACTTCTTGTATCCAGGGGGAATGACTGTCAGGAAAGTAAACTGTGTTTCTTTTTATCAGAAGCTACTTTTATGATGGAAAAAAGTACAGTTTTATAGACTCAGTTAATATGTATCTTCTTTGGATTCTTAAGTAAAGAATTTTCTTCCAGATAAATTGATTAGGTTTCTTAACTCAACAGAAAATATAACTTGCTCTGAAGTATGTGATGATAAGCATAGGAAAACAATGACATCATTTTAGGATTTAATAGAAAAATTTCCAGAGATTAGTTTAAAAATGTAAACCCATATAGTTTCTCAAGTACTAATTGTTGGCTGCTGGCAGTGTCCAAATCCATGCTAGCTATTACTATATTGTGGAGCTCACACAGATGTCACCTGGGACATCTGGAAACCTCCTCTTTACTTGATCCCCAAACCAAACTCTTTTAGAGCTCTCATTCTCAAACCCTAGCCCACCTCAGAAAATCAGTTGGGGGTTTGCTAAAACACAGATCCTGAGCCACATCATTAAGTTTCTCATTCCATAAGTCTGGGGTGGGGCCTAACAATTTGTATTTCTAAGTTCCCCCAGGTTGCTGATAGCACTTGTCCTGGGACCCCACTTTTAGGAGCTCTGCTCTAGAATAGGAGTTCCTAAGTGTGGAACTCCATTTACTCAAGATTAGACAAATATTCCATACCATAACTAATGATATTGCCCATAAAATCTATTAAAATAGATGTGTGACAATTCTGTTTGGCATACTTTATTATTGGGAAAGGATCATTTTAAATTGTGCCTCATCCATGAAAACCAGGGAACTGAAAATCACCAGACTCAAGTACTGGGGACTTTAAATTACCCACAGAAACAGCATTCCATAAATGTCCAACATCTTTGGTGTGATTGCTGTTGGTCTATAGACTATGTCATATCTTAGTAAGAAAATATATTACTTAATTCTATTAATTTTTTATATATTTTTTATAAAATAATAAAGTATATGCATCAACTTAGATTATTTTATCATAGTAAATCTGCTGAACCATTTTTTTTTTCCTGTCCATTTATTTCAAGTTACTACTAGAGTCCAGACATTCTGGTGGATACTTTACCAATAGATTATGAATTATAACATACTTCATAATCATATAATTCTGGAAAAAGCTGCTCAAAAGCATTTTACTCTATTCTACTCAGTAATACCTTCTTATAATGGTGGGCTTATTCAGTATACTAATCAGAATACATTTACCAGATCACAAAATAGGTAGTTCATGATATTAGTTCTCAAAGCAATTTTATTTTTCAATTTTCTAATAATAACACTGTGGGTAAAATTGCAATATTTCCAGAATCTCTCTCCTGGCCTTAGTGCATCTCCATATCAATAGGTGTTTCCAAGAGGTGGAGACAAGTAGTTTTTCTCCATATCAATAGGTGACTACAAGGGGGAGTGAGGGCATATCTGGACTGGAGTGGTGTGGTGGGGTACCTTTTGCAGCCAGGTCATGAGAGACATTGGTGAGCAGAAGTAGACAACTGCTTGTAGGCAATAAATGGGTTTCCTTTGATTGATTTTGGCTTCAAAGGTTATTTGCCTTGGGCTGGGAACATATTTTCCTCCTGGAGTTACAAACTCTTTCTTAAAAAGATTAATCCATAAGTATATACTGTAATTAGGCAGTCTTCATTTGGACACAGACATTTGTTTTTGCCTGTAAGCAAAAACATTTAATACTGGACAAAAAATTCCTGTGAAGTCTTTCATTATAAACCCAGACATGGCAATGTTCCAAAGCTTATAAAGTATCTTTCTAAAATATTTGCAGGAGAGTATGATTTAGGTGCTTTTGTTTTGATTCCTTGTTGTATTTTTCCATCCTTCTTTTATTTTATTTCTTTTCATTAGAGGCTACAAGACTTTGAAAACAATTCTGGGGCTTGTTTGGCACTGTAAAGCAATCAGTGGTGACAGGGAATTACATCCTGTTTTAAAGGGAATTGTTTATGAAGACATATTTACACTTGAAATAGGTAGAAGAGAGCTGGACCTATAATTAGTAGAAGGGACATTTACCTTCCAACAGCAACATCCTCCTCTTGGGCAAATCCTGAATCCAGGCCTGGGTAGATGTAAGTAAAAAAACTCATTTGCATGTCTTCCAAAAACTTAACCTAGGATTATTTGAGGCCAGTTAATTGTTGCAAGGACAGTTGGATTTTAATAAGCTAGGAAAGGTAAATCTCTGCATAGATTCCTCTCACCTTTCTGTAAGTAGTAGGCTTCAAAATCACTGCACCCTATTTGACTTTCTGTATTTGAACAAGTTCCATCATTTTGAATGATTTGAAGCCATTTTAAGAGTACATACGGTCTCTGATCTTAAGATTTTAAGTGGAACTTAAGATCGTTCCACTCTCAATTTTCCAGCTTTATAATGATTCAAAAGCATTATATATTCAGTAGAAATTGTACTTCAAATTTTGAATTTTCATCTTTTCCTGAGCTAGCAATATGTGGTACCAGGCTTTCCCATGATGCTGGGCAGCAGTGAGCTGCAGCTACCACTCTGCCATGCAATTATGAGAGTAAACAACTGGTATTTGTTTCTAGCCATTCTGTGTCCATACAACCATTCTCTTTTTCACTGTCAGCATGATAGTGAATAAATTACATGAGATATTCAATTCTTTATTATGAAATGGGCTTTTCTAGTCTCAAATTCTCCTGACCAAGATAGATTTTCAGGACTGTTTTAATTTAAGGCCTGCAAGAGCCATGGAAAGGGTGAATCTTCTCTCCTGTGGCCCTACTCCAGACTATTTGTATTCTTACCAGTCAGATGACATGGGGAGAGAGTGCTGCCTCTTGCAGTCTTTTTTATTTATTTATTTTTATTAAGGTATTATTGATATACACTCTTATGAAGGTTTCACATGAAAAAACAATGTGGTTATTACATTTTCCCATATTATCAAGTCCCCACTCATACCCCAATTCAGTCACTGTCCATCAGTGTAAAAAGATGACACAGATTCACTCTTTGCCTTCTCTGTACTACACTGTTTTCCCTGTGATTCCCCACATCATGTGTACTAAACATAATATCCCACAATCCCCTTCTACCACCCTCTGCACCCACCCTCCCACACCCCTCCCCTTTGGTAACCACTAGTTCCTTCTTGGAATCTCTGAGTCTGCTACTATTTTGTTCCTTCAGTTTTGCTTCATTGTTATACTCCACAAATGAGGGAAATCATTTGGCACTTTTATTTCTCTGCCTGGCTTATTTCACTGAGCATAATATCCTCCAGCTCCATCCATGTTGTTGCAAATGGTAGGATTTGTTTCTTTCTTATGACTGAATAGTATTCCATTGTGTTTATGTACCATCTCTTCTTTATCCATTCATCTACTGATGGACACTTAGGTTGCTTCCATATCTTGGCTATTGTAAAAAGTGCTGCAGTAAACATAGGGGTGCATATGTCTTTTTGAATCTGAGAAGTTGTATTCTTTGGGTTAATTACAAGGAGTGGGAGTCCCAGGTTGTGGCAGCCCAGCAGCTGCACAGATTATCTTTGTTTGATTGCTACGTCATTTCCTCTTGGCCATGAGCTAAGTTTCGTATTCTTCTGAGTTAAGGTTCATGTTCTTCAGTGGAGCATTTCTGAGAAATCAGCTGATGCCCTGACGTCAGTGTTACCATGGACACTAGGGCAGGACTGATTCTGCCTATAAATACTGTAGCCCTGCCTAATAAAGATGAGCCTTGATCAGACTGTTGTCTTGGCTCGATTCTTCTCGTGTCTCTGTCTCTCTCATTCTCAAGCCCCCTTTCAGGTACCCGTGCTGATTCGTGGTTGCAGGCGACTACAGGTGGCGCCCAACGTGGGGCCTGAAAAAGGGGGACCCCTTGAAGAATGCTGTGATATTGGAGCTCCAGAACGCCACAGTAAAAGTACCTTCGTAAAGACCCGTTACGGAGTAAGTACTGGGGGTGGCGGGACAGTGAATTATGGGACAGAGAAATAGCAAGGTTGCGTTCACTGGAAGGTTAAAAGATCAAACACGAGGAGTTGGGTTTAAGCGTCAAACATTAAATGATTTTCTTAAGCAAATTGATCTTTACTGTCCTTGGTTTCCCGAGGAGGGAACTATAAATGTGGATGTCTGGAACAAAGTTGAAGAGGTTTTAAGAAACAGACAGGCATCTCCTATAACTTTTTCTTTGTGCGCTCTGATTAAAAATGCAATAGAAGAGCAACATAAAAATAAGAAAACTTCTCAAGTTCTTAATCAAGCAAAAGAACAGTTAGCAGAATTGCAGGAGGAGAAGTTATCTGAGAAAGGAGCGGTGGGCGGGACGGCCCAGAAGCCGCTGCCCCGGGTATCTTTGTATCAGTTTATCTGAGTATGTGTTCTTTTATGAAAAGTGTTGCTAATTATAGTCATTTCATCTCAATCTGTGTTTATGTGTCTAGTAAAGAAAAATGTTTTTCTACCTCCGGATGGTATCAATAAGCATTAATGCAAATTTAAGTTAAACTGAAATGAACATGTCCCTATGGTTATCAGCTGCCTGTTTACCTAAAGTCATTTCAATTGATGTTATCTGTTAAATCTTTCAAGAAAAAATGCTTAAGCTTAACTCTGTGTAATGTAAAAGTTTTTATAAGTAATCTAGCATAATTGCTAAAGAGTGTGTAAACAAGTGTAACAAATAAATATCTTAATAATAATAATAGTATATTAATGTATAACTGTATATATCTGCAAACAGCCTGAGATTTTTTGTAGTAACCAAAATTCTTAGAGTTTTGCTAAGTTATATGAAGATGTTTTGTGCTCAGTAAAAATTGTGCTGTAAGGCACATTTCCAGAAATGATTAAAAAGTGTTCATAAATGTATCAATCTGAGGAATGCTGGTGTCACAGTTTACAATAGCCTATTTTTCAGTGTTCATTGAAAGTTAAAGTACCTAATGTTTTAAGTTCTAATTAAAACTACTTAGTATAATGAAGAAGACATCTCTGCTTGCTAGAAAAGATGTGTGTTTAATAAGAGAAAGTATAAAGAATAGAAATTCATTTTGTTGAGGGTAAAAGAATGTAACTTCTAAAGTACAGCTGTTTATTTAAAAGAAGAACTCTGAATGTAAAAAGAAAGTTGTAGAAAGTTTGTGGAAGTTGATACAGTCATGCTATGTGAAATTACAACAAATGAGTCTCAATATCAAGTGCACAGCAAGATTAGAGTTTTGTTTTCAGTTAAAAGACAAAATTGTCTTAGACTGTTAGCCTGCTCTTAATGTTGACAAATTGCAAAGAACATTCTAATTGTTTTTATCAAAGCAGTTTCTCATGCTTAAAGTCTCAATGAGTTCTCTAAGTATTTAAGAAAGTTAAATCTTCATATTAAAAGAACTGTAAACCAAGTGTTGTTAACAACTGAGTAACCTGTATTTGCATTTAAGCCTTTTTATTATCATTCTGGTTAAATACCTATAATCCTATTTAAGCAAGTACCAAAGAAACTCTTCTGACAACTTTCCAAAATCAAATTTAAAAAAAAAAGGTACTTTTACCTATAAGTAACTGATATTTTCCAGAGGGCCCCTGGAAAATGTCAGAGAAATTTTATCTTCATTAGAGAAAGTATGTGGCTAATTCGGCTTATTTATCGATATATAATCACTTGCTTAATTACCTGGAAAGCACTGTCAAAGAGAATGATGCCAAACTTTGTTGCTGGATGTTCTGTGTTGCAAAAATATCCAAATTTCCTTATGTCAATTGTCTTATAGTAAGCTCTCATCAGATCTTTAGCCACTCTCATTTACAAGTCTTTTGTCATTTATAATCACTGTTTTATTACTCCTAAACTAGTAAAAAACTAGATTTCAGCAAAACAAGTACTTACATAAGATTAAGTAAACTAATGAAGATGATTTGGTGATTTTTTTGTTTCAAGTGTTACTGATAAAGTGTTTTAAGCTTTTTCTCTTAAACTAACAAGAGTTTAGTAAATAACAATACCTTTGTAAGCAGAATTGAAACATTTATATTTCTCTCTACCTGATCCCTCCAAAATTTAACAACTCTCAGTAACAATTTTTATATTTCATAGCGGTATGTTTGTTTGCATAAGTTCAATAAGAATCTGCTTTCCTTGTAAGAAGACCAATTAAAAACACTAGTTATATTACTGAAGCTTTGACTAGAATACTATTCCTGAGAAACACGTGTGTAAACTCATGTTAACAGACGGCTTTAAGAAACTGAGGTTGACTTCATGGAGCCAACAAAGCCCCTTAGAAAAACTGTCCCAGTACCTTGCTTACAAAATTCCCAGCAGCATTACCAGGTGAGTAAAAAAGGTCACTTCCTGGCAAGTGCAGGAACCTCAGAATGTCTTTGTGGTGGACTGCCCTCCCTGGCTGCTATCCCAAAGGGATTTTATAAACTAATTTTAGATTTAAAAGATTGCTTTTTTACTATTCCCCTACATCCTGAAGACTGTCAAAAATTTGCATTCAGTGTACCTTCTGTTAATTTTAAGAAGCCTATGAAAAGATATCATTGGTGAGTACTTCCTCAGAGAATGGCCAATAGTCCTATTCTGTGTCAAAAGTTTGTTGCTACAGCCTTATCACCTATCAGAAATTCTTGGCCTCAAATGTATATTACACATTACATGGATGACATATTATTGGCTAGTCAAAAAGCCCAAGAAGTGTTACAATGTTTTAGTTGTTTGAAAAAAACAGTTGCATAAATTTGGGCTGCAACTTGCTCCTAAAAAAGTCCAAACCTTAGAACCTTATGATTATTTTGGGGTTCAAGTTGCTCCCACAATCTATTGGCCAGCAAAAAATTCAGATTCGTGTTAATAGTCTTAAAACACTTAATGACTTTCAGAAATTATTAGGAGATATTAATTAGCTGTGTCCATATTTAAAGTTGACTACTGGAGAGTTAAAACCTTTGTTTAAATTTTGAGGGGAAATCCTGCTCCCCTTTCTTCTCGAGAATTAACTCCTGAGGCTTGAAGAGCTTTAAAAGTTGTTGAGCATGCCATCCAAGAACAGTTTGTTACTTATTTTGACCCTAATAGCATGTTATATTTACTTATATTTGCCACAAAGTTTACACCTACAGGGTTGTTATGGCAAGGACACCCAATCATGTGGGTTCACTTATCTTCTAGTCCATCTAAGGTTATTACTCCTTAATATAATGCTATAGCTAAATTAATTATAATAGGGCAAAAACAAGTAGGCATAGAACCTGACCGCATTATTCAACCTTTTGATAAAAGTCAAAGGGATTGGTGGATGGAAATAATTCTAATTAGCTTCTCTCGCAAGTAGGCTTTCTTGAAATTATAAATAATCACTATCCTACAAATAAATTAATAGATTTCTTACAAAAGCATGAAGTTGTGTTTCCTAAAGTTACCAAATTTCAGCCTTTGGAAAATGCTGTAACAATATTTACTGATGGAACTTCCAATGGGAAGGCAGGATATTATGTCACTGAACCAGTGACTTTTGATGTCCCTAGTCTGTCAGCACAATTAACTAAATTAGTAGCAGTTCTTGCAGTTTTTCAACACCTTTTCTCCAGCATTCATTTTGTACACAGATAGTGCATATGTGGCTAATTTCTTGCCATTATTGGAGACTGCTGGTCAAATTAATGCTTGCACCAGAGCAAGACAGTTATTTCATCAGCTACAACATATTATTCTTCAGAGGACACACCCCTTTTATTTGGCCATATACGTGCTCATACTAGCTTGCCTAGACCTTTGTCTCAAAGAAATAATTTCGTAGACAAAGCACTTATTTTTCCTGCTTTGGCAACCACACCTATTCAACAAGCTCAACTTGATCATAATAAATACCATCTGAATAGCACTACCTTACGATTGAAGCATAAAATAACTAAAAAGCAAGCCCAAATAATTGTAAAGCAATGTACAGAATGTGGTCATTTGTTACCTGTTCCACATTTGGGAGTGAATCCACAAGGCTTAATACCTAATCATATATAGCAAATAGATGTCACTCATTTTAATGATTTTGAAAAAATGAAGTATATACATGTGAATGTTAATACTTGCTCAGGTTATATTATAGCTTCTTTACAATCTGGAGAGACAAGCAGGCATGCTATTGAACATTGTCTTCAAGCTTTTGCTCATATAAGAATCCCCAAGATACTTAAAACAAATAATGGCCCTGCATATAATGGCCAGTCTTTTCAGAAATTTTGTAAACAATTTAATATTGAGCATAAAACTGGAATCCCATATAATCCCATAAGACAGGGTATAATTAAATGATCTCATCTAACCTTAAAAACATACCTTCAAAAAATAAAAAGGGGGGAGTTATACCCCCACAAATCTAATAAAGCACAGTTGTCCCTTGTTTTGTTCATTTTAAATTTTTTACAAGTGGATGCTTAAGGACAGTCGTCTACTGATCGTCATTGGCATCCTGAGACTCAAAAAAACTATGCCTTGGTAAAATGGAGAGACCCTTTGACTAATGCTTGGAAAGGACCCGGCCCTGTGTTAATTTGGGGACGATGTTCGTTTGTATCTTTTCCCAGGAACATGATGCGGCTCGCTGGCTTCCAGAGAGACTTGTGCGACAAGTGGAAATCGTGGAGAGTGATGACACGCTTACTGATCTTTCCCCTGCTGCTGATGAAGAGTGACGCTGAGCACTTCGGGGCGCTTTCCTCATTTCCTCCGACCCTGATGCCTGTTAGTCTGAAGGCCTCTGCTTTTCCCGGTTTATACAGTTCTAATCTTTCCGTGGGTCTTCCCTATTTCAGGGGGGAAGCTAGTTTTGAATTGCATAATGTAAGTTGGAACCTACGAGGCTCCTTATGTTTTGATACCCGCTACTCTACTGACTGTGTAGGATTGGTGTCATTCGTTGTTGGTGACCTTCTCGAAGCCAAGAAAACTGTTATGTTAGATTCTATACTTACAGTAAATATTAATCGTTCTAGTCCTCCATGTCAGAAATACCTAGGACCTCAGCCTCCTTTCCCTCACTGTTCCCCAGTGACTTCACGTATATTGAATTTAGAAATTCCCATCCCTTGGGAGCACTGCTTACCCATAGATAATGCCCCCTGTCCAATATATAATTTTGAAAAGCGGTTGTGGAGTTGGTTTCAATCCCCCAAAATACATGTTTCTGCTGAACTTGGTTCGCTCGTTTGGATTAGCTATGCTTTGTGGAAACAATTTATGTATGGATATTAGACCCTTTTGGTTCCTTAAACGCACTGTTTATGTTAATGCCCATTTTCATTCCACTATTTTACATTTACAACAACAAATAGATTTGCTTCAGGAGGAAGTCGGAGTTTTGGTTATAATGGCTAAATTAAGTTGTGATCCTAAGTATCCTAATATTTGCATGACCCCTTATAAAATTAAAAATCTTACTGCTGCCCAACTACAACTTAGCCAATTTATTAAAAGCCATTAGAATGCTCAGTTTTTTAATTTTTCCCTTACCCTCTCTAATCAGATTATTCAGCTAAATGAAACTAGAGCTGAAGTTGGAGATATTAATACTACTTTCTTTGCTAAAGTCTGGGGTAACATTAAGAAATTATTTGATCCTTCTTGGATCTTTTTGTACTGCTGTGTATCTTGCTTTTGCTTCTACTACTTTGTAAGTGCTTGATGAGCTATCGACGTCAACAACGTGCCTTTAATGCTTCCACTTTAAAGATTCTCATGGCCATTCAGACAGAGGAACTTTCCACCGATGCACAGCAAGTGCATGTATGGTTGGCTCAGCTCAAATAAGATGTCTGACCCCGAGTGCCAGAATAGAGGCTGGTTAGTCAAAGACGGGTAAGACTGGCAAAGGGAGATACCAACCTAAGACAGGACACAAACCATGCTGTTTGAAGTCTGATGATGGGTAAGGATCTTCTTTGTGCCTCTCAACCTAAGACAGGCACAGTCTTCTATTATGACAAAAGAGTTTGTCATAAAAAATAAAAAAGGGGGGAATTGTGGCAGCCTAGCAGCTGCACAGATTATCTTTGTTTGATTGCTACATCATTTCCTCTTGGCCATGAGTTAAGTTTCCTATTCTTCTGAGTTAAGTTTCATGTTCTTCAGTGGAGCATTTCTGAGAAATCAATTGATGCCCTGATGTCAGTGTTACCATGAACACTAGGGCAGGACTGATTCTGCCTATAAATACTGTAGCCCTGCCTAATGAAGCTCAGCCTTGTACAGACTGTTGTCTTGGCTCCATTCTTCTTGTGTCTCTGTCTCTCTCATTCTCAAGCCCCCTTTCAGGTACCCGTGTTGATTCATGGTCGCAGGCGACTGCACCAGGTCAAATGGTATTTGCATTTTTAGTTTTTTGAGGAACCTCCATATTGCTTTGCACAATGGTTGAACTAGCTTATATTCCACCAGCAGTGTAGGAGGGTTCCCCTTTCTCCATATGCTCACCAGCATTTGTTGTTCTTAGTCTTTTGGATGGTGGCCATCCTTACTGGTGTGAGGTGATATCTCATTGTGGTTTTAATTTGCATTTCCATGATGATTAGTGATGTGGAGCATCTTTTCCTGTGTCTGTTGGCTATCTGTATTTCTTTCGAGAACTGTCTCTTCATATCCTCTGCCCATTTTTTAATCAGGTTATTTGCCTTTTGGGTGTAGAGGCATGTAAGTTCTTTATATATTTTGGATGTTAACCCCTTGTCAGATATGTCATTTACAAATATATTCTCCCATACTGTAGGATGCCTTTCTGTTCTGTTGATGGTGTTCTTTGCCATACAGAAACTTGTTAGTTTGATTTAGTCCCATGAGTTCATTTTTCTTCTGTTTCCCTTGCTCGAGGAGATGCATTCAGGAAGAAGTCACTCATGCTTATATTCAGAAGATTTTTGCCTATGTTGTCTTCTAAGAGTTTTATGGTTTCATGACTTACATTCAGGTCCTTGATCCATTTCGAGTTTGCTTTTGTGTATGGGGTCAAACAGTAATCCAGTTTCATTCTCTTGCATGTAGCTGTCCAGTTTTGCCAACACCAGCTGTTGAAGAGGCTGTCATTTCCTCATTGTATGTCCATGGCTCCTTTATCATATATTAATTGACCATATATGGTTGGTTTAATATCAGGGCTCTCTAGTCTGTTCCATTGGTCTATGGATCTGTTCTTTTGCCAGTACCAAATTGTCTTGAGTATTGTGGCTTTGTAGTAGACCTTGAAGTTAGGGAGCATAATCCCCCCAGCTTTATTCTTCCTTCTCAGGATTGCTTTGGCTATTCGGGGACTTTTGTGGTTCCATATGAATTTTAGAACTATTTGCTCTAGTTCATTGAAGAATGCTGTTGGTATTTATGTAGGAATTGCATTGAATCTGAATATTGCTTTAGGCAGGATGAATATTTTGAAAATATTAGTTCTTCCTATCCATGAGCACTGGATGTGTTTCCATTTATTGGTATCTTCTTTAATTTCTCTCATGAGTGTCTTGTAGTTTTCAGAGTATATGTCTTTCACTTTTTTGGTTACGTTTACTCCTAGGTATTTTATTCTTTTTGATGCAACTTTGAATGGAATTGTTTTCTTCTAGTTTATCCAGTGTGTTAGCATATAATTTTTCATAGTATTGTCTAATAATTCTTTGTATTTCTGTGCTGTCCATAGTGATATTTCCTTTCTCATTTCTGATTCTGTTTATGTGTGTAGACTTCTTTTTTCTTGATAAGTCTGGCGAGGTGTTTACCTATTTTGTTTATTTTCTCAAAGAACCAGCTCTTGCTTTTGTTAATCTTTTCCATTGTTTTATTCTTCTCGATTTTATTTACTTCTGCTCTAATCTTTATTATGTCCCTCCTTCTACCGACTTTGGGTCTCATTTGTTCATCTTTTTCTAGTTTTTTTAATTGTGAATTTAGACTGCTTATATGGAAATTATGTTCTTTCCTGAGCTAGGGCTGTACTGCAATATACTTTCATCTTAGCACAGCATTCCCTGCATCCCACAGATTTTGCGGTGTTGAATTATTGTTGTCATTTGTCTCCATATATTGCTTGATCTCTGTTTTTACTTGGTCATTGATCCACTGATTATTTAGGAGCATGTTATTAAGCCAACATGTGTTTGTGGGATTTTTCATTTTCTTTGTGTAATTTATTTCTAGTTTCATACCTTTGTTGTCTGAGAAACTGATTGGTACAATTTCAATTCTTTTGAATTAGCCGAGGCTCTTTTGTGGACTAGTATACAATATATTCTTGAAAATGTTCCGTGTGCATTTGAGAAGAATATGTATTCTGCTGCTTTTGGGTGTAGAGTTCTGTAGATGTCAGATCCATCTGTTCTAATGTGTTGTTCAGTGCCTCTGTCTCCTTACTTATTTTCTGTCTGGTTGATCTGTCCTTCAGAGTGAGTGGTGTGTTGTAGTCTCCTAGAATGAATGCATTGCATTCTATTTCCCTCTTTAATTCTGTTAGTATTTGTTTCACATATGTAGGTGCTCCTGTGTTGGGCGCATATATATTTATAATGGTTATATCTTCTTGTTGGATTGACAATTTTATCATTATGTAATGTCCTTCTCTGTCTCTTGTGACTTTCTTTGTTTTGAACTCTATTTTGTCTGATACAAGTACTGCAACTCCTGCTTTTTTCTCCCTATTAGTTGCATGAAATTTCTTTTTCCATCCCTTCACTTTTAGACTGTGTATGTCTTTGGGTTTAAAGTGAGTCTCTTGAAGGCAACATAGAGATGGGTCTTGTTTTTTTATCCATTCAGTGACTCTATGTCTTTTGACTGGTGCATTCAGTCCATTTACGTTTAGGGTGATTATGGATAGGTATGTACTTATTGGCATTGTAGGCTTCAGATTTGTGTTTATGAAACGTTCAAGGTTAACTTCCTTACTACCTAGGAGTCTAACAACTCAATATGCTATTACAAACACAATCTAAAGGTTCTTTTTTTCTTTTGTTTTTTCCCTCCTCCTTTTTTCTTCCTCCTCCATTCTTTATATATTATGTATCACATTCTGTACTGTCTATCCCTTGATTGACTTTGGGGAGAGTTAATTTAATTTGGCAATTTCTTAGTAATTAGCTGTTCTACTTTCTTTACTGTGGTTTTATTACCTCTGGTAACAGCTATTAAACCCTAGGAACACTTCCATCTATAGCAGTCCCTCTAAAATTCACTGTAGAGATGGTTTGTGGGGGGTAAATACTCTCAGTTTTTGCTTATCTGGGAATTGTTTAATCCCTGCTTCAAATTTAAATGATAATATTGCCAGACGACGTAATCTTGGTTCAAGACCCTTCTGCTTCATTGCATTAAATATATCATGCCACTCCCTTCTGGCCTGTAAGGTTTCTACTGAGACGTCTGATGATAGCCTGATGGGTTTTCCTTTGTATGTGATCTTATTTCTCTCTGGCCGCTTTTAATAGTCTGTCCTTATCCTTGATCTTTGCCATTTTAATTACTATATATCTTGATATTGTCTTCCTTGGGTCCCTTTTGTTGGGAAATCTGCACACCTCCATGGCCTGAAAGACTATTTCCTTCCACAGATTGGGGAAGTTTTCAGCAATCACCTCCTCAAAAACACTTTCTATCCCTTTTTCTCTCTCTTCTTCTTCTGGTACCCCTATAATGCGAATATTGTTCCGTTTGGATTGGTCACACAGTTCTCTCAATATTCTTTCATTCTTAGAGATCCTTTTTCTTTCTGTGCCTCAGCTTCTTTGTATTCCTCTTCTCTAGTTTCAATTTCATTTATCGTGTCCTCCACCATATCCAGTCTGCTTTTAATACCGTCCATTGTGCCCTTCAATGACTGGATCTCTTACTGTGTTTCATTCCTGAGTTCTTGAATATCTTTCCGTACCTCCATGAGCATGTTAATGATTTTTTTTAAATTCCCTTTCAGGGAGAGTCATGAGGTCAATACCATTTAAATCTTTCTCAGGAGTTGTATTAATAATTTTACTCTGGACCAGGTTCCTTTGGCATTTCATATTTGTGTATGGCATCCTCTAGTGCCCAGAAGCTCTACTCTCTGGAGCTGCTCAGCCCTGAAGCAGTGTTAGGTGTCACAGGGGAGTGGTATTGGTGCCTCTGGGGAGGAAAGAGCTGTTTCCTGGTTCATGGCTGCTATGCCTGACTCCACTGCCTGAGCCAGTGGGCTGAGCACACTGGTATAAGCCTCTGTGCTTTGCGTTTTTAGTTGCTGTAGACAGATATTCCCTGTGGCTGGCCCAACACCAAGGTAGAGTTTCCTGGTTTGCAAGACCAGTGGGGCTGGCTAGGAGAAAGGCACAGTAGTCTACCTGTCATGGAAGGGGTTCTTGGAGCCGTGTAGGCAGCCAGCGAGCTGGAGCACCTGAAGATCGTGAAAGCTCCCAACCTGCTGGGCAGAGTGCACCTGGACAATTTTGTCTACCTGTCCTTTCTCCTGAGCAGTAAGCTCCGTGCAATCCTTGCCCCTATAGCAGCCCACTTGCTAAGGGCTTCTTTGTTAGGAAGTCTCTCAGACTGCCCACCTTTCTTTTGTCCCTGAGCAGCTGGATATGGATCCCTGCTTTCCACAAGCAGCTGGAATCTTAGTCTCTCCAGGAATTCTGCCTGTCTTAGCTTTCCAACCCCCTAATTACGAGAATATCATGCAAGCACCATGAAATGTAAGTTTGTGCTCCCAGAGCATATCTCCAGAGTTAGGTATTCAGCAGTCCCAGATCTCCACTCCCTCCCTGCTCCATTCCTCTTCCTCCTGCCAGTGAGCTGGGGTGGGAGAAGGGCTTGGATACCATAGGACCACAGCTTTAGTAAGTTACCCTTTTCCGTAAGGTCTGCTCTTGTCTCCAGGTGTATGCAGATTGTTGCAGTCCTCTTTCCTGTTGCTCTTTCAAGAGTAGTTGTATTGGTTATATTTTCATATTACATGTGGTTTTAGGAGGAAGCCTCTGTCTTCCCTCTCATGCCATCATCTTTAATCCAATCTCTCTTGCAGTCTTATTTGTAATATTTCTACTGTTTGTACATAAGACTCTACCATACTTGTAAAGTTCCCTTTCATAGTCCAGCATTCCACCTTCTCCCTGTTCCAGGATCATTGTCCTAAGTCAAACCCTCTCCTTTTGAGAGTGGGGACTGGGGATGCAAGGCATTCAATTCTCCTAGAGTTGGCGGTTTTACATTAGCAACCAGTGGTCCAAATATAGCATCACTTGTTTTAAGTTTGTCATGATAAGCATTCTATCTTTTAGTTGCATTGGAAGCCTTTATGTGTTCATGGCCCTTCCAGTCTGTAGCAGGAGCCACCCCTCATTCTGGCTCACTTGGTCATAGTCACACATTTAAGTCATCTTCATGGGTTCTTTAAGCATTTAAATTAAGATTTCCTACGCTAACAATTACAGTGGCCAACATTCAATATAATAGTCCTTGCAAAAATGCCTGAAGCTATGACTAGAACAATTTGTGATGTGAACACTAATACTATTTGTTACCCAACCTCTTTTTAGTAAGGATGTGACAAAAGTCAGAGAATGCTATGGATGGAGGATGGTGAGTGACATATATATTATAAGGCAAAATGTTAACAGGTCTTCTTATTCTCTTTTTATTCTTTACTCCGCAATGTATGTGTGGAAAAATATTTTTTCTTGGATGTCAAATATATAGCCCTCAACATACACAAATATGTTTCAAACCACAATCATCCACAACATACCCAAACAGGTATTACAGAAAGAATAGAAATAATGGCAAAAGATTTCCAACTGGAAAAAAGCAATAAACTTAGTTGCTATGAAAGTTTATAGTTTTGCAGAAGAGAAACCAACTGACATGGGGAGTTTTGTCCTTAAACTGACATCAGAATTCACTAATTGTTAATATATTGTTGGGCAGCTGCTTCTGGGGAAGTCATTTCCTCTGTGCACTATGTGAAACCTCAACCTGAATTTGGGAGGTTTCTTGACTCTGATTGAGAAAGAATTCTTGAACAGGTATGACAAGTGTAGATAAGGAAGGAATTCACTAAAGTGAGCATAGTAGTGAATAGCAGCAAGCAGCCGTGCAGGCAGTAAAGATCATGGGAGAACAGAGGAGGAAAGGAAGTTCTTTAACTCCTGCTTAGCATAGACAGTATCCCTTGTCAACTCCTGAAGTCCAGTGGACCTGTAATCCAGTGTCCTCTTGAATATGCACAGTGTAGGAACTAAGTTACCTACCACCCCAGGCTTTGGGGGAAACAGAGAGCACTGGATGGAGTGATATTATGATCTGAGAAATACCCAAAGCAAAGAAAGATTTTGGGGCAGCCTACTTAAGAACATGATCAAACAGCTGTAGTCCTGTCCAGGTCATGCAGGTGATGGGAACTTCCAAGCCCAAATCAGAGATCTCTGTAGCCTGTCCCTACTTGTCTGAAGTAGGAATGACAGAGTGAAGACCTGTGCTTAAGTCTAGAAATTTGAGTGAAATAAAGTAACAGAGACACCACTGGAAGAGAAAGGGACAAGATGCACTAAATTGAGCAGCAAGAAGGCTTTATTTAAGGCAAAGTACTCACTCAGAGAAAGGGAAGTGTGGGAAGCCTCAGAGACGAGGTGTGCTTAAGGGCATAGGATTCATGTCTTAAGGATTTTCAAAAATGGGGTAAAGAGGCCAAGAAAACATAGGCTTGACATATGGTCTCATGATGTCTGTCTCCAGTGGGAAAAATTGTGTCATTTTCCATAGTCAGTCCTCTATTTATTCTGTAAGATAAACTTAACACAAGGAATTTATTGATCCTGTTCTTCTCCAAGACAGTGGTGATCTTCAAGAAGTGGAAACATACCTTTAGGACTGCTTGCCCTGGGTTAAGATAGGGTCTGTTGTTGGTTAGTTACCATAAAGTACATCAAGAATCTTACCTCCTAACTCCCTGGTTTCTAAAGTGCAATCTTAGCTTTTAGATGGAGTCCCTCCTTTTCTTACTTCACTATTTATATCTTAGCATTTTTTAAAAATCATAGGCAGGAAAAATTAATCTTGATGCTTGTCCCTTGTCCCTGCTGTACCTCAAATACAGTGGGACTTCATCTCACATGCCCACTCACCACATCATGGCATGCATACAAGGAAGTGCACATATGCATTATAATTTTCTTCCTTTGATCTATTTTGAAGTAGGATGTGGCAATTTTATTTTCTAAGAGGGTCACAGCAATATATCTGGACTCATATGCTCCTTCAGGAAATTGCCATTCCCTATCATGAATGGGAATCTATTTCCCTTTCCCTTATTTCAATGCAAGCTTCTCTAACTTTGTGATAAAGAGAATGAGACAGAAGAGGTGTTTTGTAATTATGAGTCCAAGTCTTAAGGCCTACATGGCAATTGCGTAGAGTTCCCTCTCTTTCTATCTGTGTCTCTCTCACACACATGAACCTTTGGATAATTTAACTCTCTGCTTTAGGTATCTTTCAGTCAAAAGCACACACTTCTGGAGCAGAGAAAGAAGTGATCCTTGTCCCCAGTCCAAATTCTTGACATGCAAAATCCATGATTGTAATAAGTGATTGTTTTGCACCACTAAGTTGGGGGTAATTTTTTATAGCAGAGGTAATGAGAGTTACCACTTGTATATATATTTCAATTATTTCTGTGTTTTAAAAGCCAATGTAAAAAACTGAAAAGAAAGGCAAGAGTTTAAATGGCCACAGATGGTGACTCCACGGTTGAACTCATGGCAGCCTGAGGATCTAACAGACAATAGAAATCACTCAGCCTGAAGCCTTTTCAGTTCACACATTCTGGTTAAAACTGCTTTGATAAGTGTTTATCTGGGCTTCAAGTAATGTCAGACCAGAGAAATGTGCTGTGGTTGATTTTCAAGAATTGCTTGCTGCTGGAATTTCTATAAAGTTCAAACTGAACTTCATTCTATAACAGAAAGGTTTATTTGAGGCTGGAAAAATGTTCAGCCAAATCCTACATCTCAAACCACAGTCTACAAATACTTTTCAGAGTTGATAAATGGATCATAAAAACATGAGTTCATTTTTCTAAGAAAATATTTGCTTTTTCTGTCTTTCACTCAGGATGCCTGGCCCCCTTGTACATCTTAATCTAACTCATTGTTTAAAGTCTAATTAAAATTCTCAGACTATCAATAAGTAGATGCAAATGAAAGGTATCATTCTAGGTATGTTAACATCTATATTCTGGGCTCATACGGTTTGGGAACATCTCCCATTCCTTGGTTCTTCAATGATTAGAAAAGAGCAGGAATATATGGTAAAGCCATTATCCTTTATTTTAATGAGTAATCTCCATTGCATATTCACTGCTGGTCTAATTAATTCACTTTATAAAATCCTATTCCTACATCTCACTCTTAAATAGATAACCCAAAGATCTTATTTAATTGTTATTTCCCTCCCCCAAAAAGGACTTCTCCAGAATCCTTTTAATCATTTTATTCTGATAAAAAATATATCCTTGATAAAACATTCTTCATTAATTTAGTATAAAAGGTATCTAATTCCTTTATTTTATTATTTAGAGTAAAAGGTAACTAATTACAGTGTTTCAGGTTTGGGAAACTAGATATCATTATGTAATTATATCACTGCAATAAATAAGAAATTCTGAAGAGAAAGTATATTTGCCAAAAAAAGAGAAAAAAGAAAAAGCTTGTAGCTTAGCTTTATATACTTACATTTGCTATCTATGTAGTCATCCAGAACCTAAAGGTACAGTAAGAGGTCAAAGATGGAGTCATAGTTTTGATATTTCTCACTACAGAAATAATAGCTGAGATCATTACAGTGAGTTAATTGAGTGTAGAGCAAAAATAATATCACTTATTTATGTATTAACTCACGACATATTTCCAATTGTCCTCAATTCACTTAAACATGTTATTGTCACTTAATTCTATGCATGTTTCTTTCTGTCTGTATGTATCAACCTACTATTACTATTCCAACTGCTCCCAAGTTTCAGGCATGACAGAAATGAGTTATCCATTACAAAATATTTGTTACAAGACAAAATCTACAGTGAAGCTAAGAAAACCTTAATAAGGACCCTCAAGCTTTCTCATTATTTTGAACTTTTGCTAAAATGCCCAAAGGAGAAAAAGATGTCCTATATGTTGGACATATATTCTTTGCAAGACATTTTTCTAAGCACTGGGGACCAGTAAAGAATAAAATAGATTAAAAATCCCTGCACTCATGAAACTCATATTTTATTGGTGATGGAGGGGGATGGAGACATATAATAAACAACTATTTAAAATTTGTAGCATCAGATGTTGCTCTGTACTGTGGAGAAAAGTAAATTCTGGAGGAACGATAAGGGAATACTTGCTTGGAAGGTAGGTGCTACAATTTTAAATAAAGAGAACAGTTTGAGCCTCACTGAGAAACAGCAACTGCACAGACCTGAAGCATAGGAGATGTACCTGGAAGGAGAATATTCAGGCAGAGGAACAAAGAGTGAAAGGCCCCCAGAAAGGCAAATGACTGGCATGCTGGAAGAATAACAAGAAGAGGACATTATAGGTAGAGGGACATGAGCCAGGGAAGTCAGAAGGGAGATGGGAAGGGTCAATCGCCCTGAGGCATTGTAAGTAAGGACCTTGATTTTTTCTTTTTGTAAGATGTGAAGAATTTGGAAGAATATGAGCAGAGGAGGGACATAAGCTGCCTTATATTCTAAAAGGATCCTTCTGGCTGAAGTGTTGAGACTGAATTTTGTGGGGTAAAATTGAGACAGAGAGACTATTGTTACAATCTGGGCATGATTAAAAGTAATCAGGCAGTTATTTGTCAAGACAGAGTAAAAAAGATAACGAGCTATTTCATGATAGGTATTAGGAGGAGGGTGGATATGAGAACTTAATAATAGAAAAGAATATTAAAATATTTCAGAATGTATTTAGCATAACGCTGAAACTGATGGTCCATAGTCAATATAAATTGCAGTCATTTCATGAATTTGGGTCAGAATATTATTTATGCCTCAACTAGATTATAAATGCCTTGACTTTACAATAAGTGCTCTGTAAATATTTATGAATTTGAATTTCATTTTGAAGATGAAGCATATTATCATGTGGATACAGTAGCCCTGTTGACCACTTGTTCCTTCTTTATTGCCCTGTAATTATTCATCTCTTATTTAAAATTTTAAAATAATGTGTAATTAGAACTTCTCATGAAAATGCTATTGGACATAAACCCTCATTAATAATTAGAATTTGTAGAGCTATAAATACTGCCTCAACAATCAACTGGATATTATTAGTACAAAATACACACCATGGATGAAAATTTCTTTTTTACTCTATTGTGAAATGATTTGGGGAAAAATCAAAATACTACAAAAATTCTAATACAATACAAAAAGTATTTGGGGCTGAATCTTTAATAAGAATCATTAGTATTTATCAAATATTTTAGCTGCCACTTAGAAAATGGATTTTTAAAATCTACCTTGAGGAGTTAAAATTTTAGGTATAGAGAGAGAGGGAGAGGGAGACAGAAAGAGAAAGAGAGAGAGAAAGAGGAGGGAGGGAAGGGAAGAAACAGAAAATGGTATAGAGATTTTCCAGATGAGGCATGTCCCTGTGTCCCTGGGCCCAAATGATTTTTGGATTACCCATGTTTGGATGATTTCTATCATCCAACATCTCCACTGATGTCAATAATATGATTTTAGGTATATACTAACCTGAATATTAAACAATACGTTTGGGTGCATGTAACTCAGGGATGAACCACCTTTGTGTGCCTGTTTGCCTGCATATTATAGAAATGTGAGAAAACAAAGGAGCATAGTGGAAATAAAAAAAGGTATCTAAATAATTGGGAAAATCCTCCAAACAAAAGTATTTCCATGCAGCCCACCAACTAGAAAACCACTGTGAAGTAACAAGTACCTCTTTTGAAATGTAAATAACACCTGAGCCGATTAAGCACTGGCTTTGGGGCAAATATATCTGTGCTTGAATTCTGTCTTTGCCATTTACCACTCATGTGACCTTGAGAAAGTAGCTATTATTTGTCAATTGATTTTTACAGGCTCAATACCTCTAATACACTGGAAAATACCTGCTGTGGTTGACTAACTTCAAATAGGCTCTTTCCCTCTAAACTATGCATTCTTTTTGAAATACTGATACCCATTCTTCCTCCTCTCTACCTACCCCCACCCCACCCCACCCCCCCAATGCATACACAAGCAGGAGTCTTTCTGTGATGGTTATATCACTTTATTCACCTATTTCTGGATAGAAATCTTTCATTCATTTACTTATTCATTTAATCAGCTAAAACTTATTGAGCATCTACCACATAATTTCTATAGAATTTTAGAAGGTTGAAACACTTAAAAAAAATAAAGTGGGATACAGTACCTAGGGAGGGTTAATTGTAAATTAATCAGTTATAAACAATCTTCTTGAGAAACTGACTTTTGCAAATAGACTTTAAGAAGGCAAAGGAGCTTAAGGAATAGGCCAAGAGTCTGGTGTAGCTAGAGAAGAGGGAGGAATAGGTGTGAGTTAGACCTTGTAGGGCCAGGTCAATGAGTGGGTAAAACAGTGTTCTCACACTGGGGCCTGATCCCAGAAAGACATTGAGCTTGGGAGTGAATTCTCCATGACCACCTTCTTAAAATTATTAATAACTTTGTCCTTGAATTTATGGTTTGTAGGTGTATGCTGTTGGAACAATGTAGCATTTGCAAGAGCTTAGAGGCCCAAGTGTGCCTGATCCTGCATTCTAGGGCATCTTTGACTGACATCCCCATTCCCCTACATCTGGGGGCCTGGCAGGCTCAGGGTTGGATGTGCACTCTGGTGTCTCAAGTTGGAGAAAAGCTGTGGCCCTAGCAATACCATGTGCAGTCCATGTGATGCCGGGGTTCTTGTTCACAAAGCCAAAGAATGAGCTTAGCAAACAGGCAAGGTAGGAGAGCAAGGTACAGGCTTTTATTTAGAGATAAAGTGAAAGGACAGAGCTCCTGGCTCATGCCAGGAGGGGACAAGAGAGCCTGGCATGGTGTGCTGTCTAGGGGGTTTTATAGGCAAATGAGGATTTTTCGAGAACATGAAAAAAAGGCTTAGGGGTGTGAACTTGTACCACCTGCCCTGCCCTCAAGGTGGGCTGGGTTTTTCTCTTCTTGCTAGGGTTGTTTACAGTAAAGTCACGGGTTATGCTGTGATACCCTTCCCTATTTGTGAAACACTCAAGCATTCCAGACGGAGTTGCTCCTGGCCTTTAGACCTGTAACTGACCTCACTGAAGATGCCTATATTCTTTGGTATCTTGATCCTAGAGGATTAGGGTGACCTTGACTTTGCAGAATGCTTAACACAGAGTTTCAAAAGGGACTTCTTTGCCCATTGTTATATTACTGACTGTAAATATCCTGCCCTGCTTTTTCTGGAGGCCCTCACCGTACTCTGACTGCACCCATGGTCCGTGTCTCACATGGAAGCCTTGGTAGAGGAAGCCTCTACTCAATCCCAGATCCAGATACCTATGGCATCTTGGTATGGAGTTTGCAAGACACTTGGCCATTCCCCATCAGTGGCAGGTTGGGGAAGTGGGCTTATGGGAAGTGGAGATGCCAAGTTGGACTTTCCTACTTCCATACAGTGCACAGCCTCTGGGCCTGTAGCTGGTGGGGAGGAGCGAAAGGGAACCAGGAGCTTCAGAACACTCAATATGGGGCAGGGCTCCTGGGCCTCAGCAGAGGCCTCCTTTACCCAAGTGAATACTACATTAAGAAACAGTATAAAAACAGCATGACAGGTTAAGGGAGACCATGAAAGAAAGAAACCCTATATTTAAGAACTTTTAACAGAACTTAGAAATGCAGGAGAATTGGCCATGCGGTTTCATTTTGTGTGGAGTCCCACAGAGTATATAGCCAGTCCTGCAGAGAGGTAAGGGAGAGTCAGATTATTCAAAATTTTATAACTCTTTATCTTAAAGGGATTTCCTGCAAGTTTTTGAGTAGAGTAGGTACATGGAATAATCTGTTTTGAAGTTTAAAAGGATTTGGTGCTGTTTTGAGATAACCTAGCAATGGGTTAGGAAGTCATTTCCAATCCAGGTATGAGATTATGGAAACTCAGAGCAGATAACAGTAGAGTAGGTAAGAAGTTATCAGAATCAAGATAGAATTTGGTGAGGTTGAGGTAATTTACTAAATGTTCTAACTCAATGCAATTCTTAGTATCTACCCATGACAAGATCAAAAAAAATAAAATTTCTTTTTACATGTCACTTTGGAAAAAGGAGGTGAAAAGGCTTTATTAAAGTGCAGGTGAATCAGAAAGCTGCACTCTGTCTTTGGCAAAATCCAATAGGCCAAATAAAGGAATAATTTCCTGAAACTAATGGAAAATACACAGAAAGAAGTATAATAGAAAGCAATTGCTACCCATGGAGGAGACTGTCCATCTAACTTACCAAAAGCAAGCAGCATGTGTGCATTAGGGTGGAGAATAACAGCACCATCCCCTCTGCATGTACCAAACACCTTGGCCAGCTGAGGTATTCTCCTTTCTGCTCTCCCCACACTCCTGCTTGCTGCACCCTAACTGTTCACCAGCACACCACAGGAACACAATAAAAATATAAAGCAAATCATTTCACTCTCTTGTTTAAATCCCTTCTGAAGTGTTAGCATGGTCAACAGTGACTTGGCCTATGTCTGTTACTACATCTCTATCTATGGCACTTTCTCTTGCATCTACTCAGCCCGTTGCCCCATTCAGTTTTTTCTTGCCTCTGGGTCTTTGCACTTGCTGTTCACTCTGTATCTAATGCTCTTCTTCCTATAGCGATTTGCCTGGCTAAATCTCCATCACACGTCAGGTCAAAAACTGTCATTTCCTCAGAGAGGCCTTCCAAGACTTTCTGAAAGAAACTAGTAGCCTTTGTTTTATTCTCTCCATTACTTTTGCTTAATTACATTTATTATAATTTATAATTGTACAATCATTTATTTAGCTTCTGCCCCTAGGGATACTGTTGACATTGTGAGTACAGGAACTATGTCTGTTTCATCCACCATTCTTTATCCAATACCTCTTGTTAGAAAAAGCATAAAACCTAAATGTGATTTTTTCCTACCAGGAGGTTTAAACACTTTCTAACAGTAAGATATTAACAAAGGGCCACGTGGTGAAAATATGCTAGGAAGCTGCTCAGGCTGAGAGTTGGTGTAGTGGGGAGAGTTGATAAGGAGCAGGCTGTACCTATTTGGGAAAAGAAAAAAATGTTTTAAACCTACCAATAAAATTAAGACAAATGTAAGGGAAAGCCTAATATGGATATAAGTTGCTTAGGTGACATCCGGGAAAGAATGTGAACCCTGTAGTACTCAGCCAAGGAGGACCCAGGGGAGGGACTCATGTGCTAGGGAATAAATTACTTGCCCACCAGACACCCAATCTTGCAAGACCGTCATTAAAGCCTCGCTCGGCTGTTCTCTTTGTCTCCGTGTCCACTTATCGAGTTTGGACCAGTGAGTGTGTTTCTCAACTATCTCAGCATCTGACATAGAGAAGAAGCCCAGTTAATAGCTACTGAATGAATTACAACCTAGTATTAACATGCCCTCCTTCAAAAGCTCCTTTCTAATTATTTGTCTCCTACTGGTACCAAACCCAATAAGTCATCTCTCACTTCATGCAGGTCACTGAATAGAACATTGTAATAACGTGGCTGGCCCTCAGTAAGATGCAGCAGCTTCCCTTGGGCCTCAAGAAAGGCGAGTAGGTAGGAAGATAAATTTCTGTATCTTCCCTCTCTGTAACTCCAGGGTGAGGGAGTGGGGGTGGGGGAGGGGAATAAACCTTTGAAGCCAAAATCAAAGGAAGAAACAAAGTGGAAGAAACCCATTTATTGCTTACAAGCACTCATCTACTCCTGCTTGCCTGTGTCTCTTGCTACCCGTCTCCAAAGACCCAACCAAACCTCTCCAGTCCAGGTGGGGCTTACTTTTCACCCCCCTTTGTAATCACCTATTGATATGAAGATGGACTACTTGTCACCACCCCTTGGAAACACACACTGATATAGAGATGCACTAAGGCCAGACTAGAGACTCTGGAAATATTACAGTTTTACCCACACTCTCTTTCCTATATACCTCTACATAAGCCTATGCATACATGTCCATCTTTAACACAGAGGGGGAAAATTAAAATCAGTAGGCTATGATTCCTCAAAGTTAATTCAAAGTTTGAGCTGGCTAAAGAAAATTGACCATATAAAAGAATCAATGTAATAATTCCCTTACTATGACTACTTACCATCTCCATTTCATCCCTGGAAGTTGAAGAGAAAACAGAAAAAAACAGCAAATCTTTCAAAAAGATCATCTTTGTATGCTTAAGTCAGACCCTGGCCCCACTCTCTTGACCTTGGGCTCATTCTCATGACCTTGGGCACTCTCCTATCTCTGAGAGTACTTCCCTCCTTAAAGCCCACAGGGTAACTTTCATTCCTCCATTTCAGAAGAGCTTTACACCCCCATTCCTGCGTTCACAACAGTAGTTTTTGATAGAGAAAATAATACTCACTAAGGGGTGTTTTGGAAATTTGTGGAAGCATTTTCACTTGTCACTTAACTGTCACTGAGTGGACAGAAGCTGAGGATGCTGGACTTTTTGCAGTATACAGTGTGAAAATAGTTGAAATAACTGCCCCAATCTAGCAGATTTTCTGATGCCCTACTGGATATTCAGGTAGGCATGTAGGTGAAAGAGTCTTTAGAGAAGTTACATTTTCAATTAAATGGAAGAACACTGTATAAAAAATTGGTGACTATTTATATTTGAATGTATAAAACAAAAGAAAACAGTTTGTCAGCAATGTTTTGGTATGCAATCAAATTTTAAATGAAGTTAATATCAAGGATTGGTGAACTGTTCATTTTTTAAATTTTTAATTAAATTTAGATTTCTGTCTCATAAAGGAATACAAAAAGTGAAGAACAGGAATTGTTCAATCAAACAGGTGTCTGTGGCAGGGCAGAGGATTGGGAAGATCCAGGCTGATTAATTTTTATATCATACATACACATGCAAACACACACATACACACATATATGGACACACACCCACATGAAAGATTTTTGAATTAATATTACTCTTTATGTTTTCAACTAATTATTCCCTCGCATTAGGTGAACATACATAAAATCTCTCTGCTGTCCTTGTATGATTTGAAGCAATTGTAAATGAATGTAAAATGTATTTTACCCGTAATTGCAATCTTCCTATCAATAGCAGTGGATGAAAAGTGTTTGTGTGTGAAATTTGAAGTGCTTTCTCAGAGAAAATCACCTTTTTGTAGAGCAATTTTCATACTTGAATTATCCTTCTCACCTTAACTGATTTCTGTAAGAGAAACACCAAATTCACTTGCTAATTCAGTGAAGATAGAAAGGGTGGGGTAGGGAAGGCAGCAAGAAGAAAAAGAACAAGGGGTATGTGGGAACTTACTAAGTTATTTCTCTGATTTCACCCACCAGACAGAGGCAAGAAAGGAGCTTAATATTGTGAATTTCATCACAGTCCATTCTGCTCCAGATCACTGTGACCTGTTTAAGCTAGAAAGTGCATGTCTCATAGCTGACACAGCTGACTGCCTTTACTGGCTTTCTCAAGCAGGCGATCTGAGCACTGAGGCAACAGCAAGGTCACCTGTGTGTTTCGAACTTCTCTTGCACATTGTGCTGCTGAGAGGGCAGGAACTGGAAATTGAAAAAAAGGACATAAAGCAGCAGGACTTCAATGTTCTCACTCCATAGAGCTGCCAGCCATATGGCGATCCCAATGCCCCGGAGTGTACACATGTGTGCATACAATAGCACATTCATTTCATGGGACCTCATTAGTTCACAGTTTCATTTCTGTTCATGTGTATTAACAGAAGCTGTGGGTGTCTACAACCTTCCAAATGTATTAAATCTGTTATAAAAATGTTGAGAAATATTAATTATGAAAAACATTTTTTTTAAATTGGGTCTAAATTAGCAATGAAAATATAATTCAAGTGAGCTGCAATAAAAGACTGAAGGGAGTCCTAATATCATGACTAGGACTGACCACTGCACATTCATGGCCCCAAACCATGCTGCTGTAAGTCAAAGTCTTGCCAGAGATACTCAGAACCACGAGGTTGGTAGTGATGGGCTGAAACTTAGACCATATTACTCCCACTCCAGGCTTCTGCCCACCTTACTAGAAGACACATAGACACGGAAGGTCACAATTAAAATTTTGGAGAAAAGACAATAAAACTGCAGAGATTGGGACTAGTGTGTATATTCCCTGTTTATGTGACATGTGGATGATCTTTCACCATTGCTGATGAAGTGGATCAATTTAAGTCCCCTAATATTAATGGGTTAGCAAACCCTATTTATTTTAAATAATGTGAAGTGATAGTAAAGAATATTTAGGAAATTTTAAGAATACCAACAATTATAAAAGAATAACTCTTAATTTGTGTGGTGCTTAGCTCATTTAGACCCATAGGTTTGCAGTTCTATTAGTAAATAAGAGTGTTCTGAGCATAATATACCCTTTATTGTCTTTTTGACAAAATTCTTCCAATTTTCTGTATTTATCTAATTGCTTTTTCTTTGATGACTATTAAGAATACCTAGGCATACATAAAAATATGAGGAAACATTATAAGAAATCCACTGTTTCATCTCTAATTTCATTGAACACCTAGATTAAATAAAAATATATCATGCCCTATTGCAAAAGATGTCATATATTTTACCTACCTCAATAAATTTGTAAACTTCATACTGATCTAAAAAATTTCCATAAAACAACATGATAGATACACCCATATAGAATAAAGATAATTTTTAAATGTACAAATCCTACAACCTTAAGACTTCCAAATATTGGAAATTAGAATATAACATATATTAAATTTCTGATGTGGCTTGGTTTCTAGAGTTTCTCTTTTTTATTTTTTATTGAAGAATAGTTAATATACAATATTATATTGGTTTCAAGTATACAATACAGTGATTCAATAGCTATACACATTATTAAATACCCCAATTAATGTAGTTACTGTCTGTCAATATGGAAAGATGTTACAGAACTACTGGCTATATTTTCTGTCTGCACTTTCATCCCTGTGATTAATTTATATTATAATTGAGATTTTGTGCTTCACCTATTTCATCCCCCCACCCCAATCTCTTCCCCATGGTAATCACCAGTTACTTCTCTGTGTCTGTGAGTCTACTGCTATTTTGTTCATTTTGTTTTATTTCATTTTCAGATTCCACATATAGGTGAGATTGTGTGGTATTTGTCTTTCTCTGCCTGGCTTATTTCACTTAGCATAATTCCCTCAAGGTACATCCATGTTGTTGCAAATGACAGGATTTCTTTATTTTTTAATGGTTGAATAATACTCTATTGTATATATGTACCACATCTTCTTTATCCATTCATCTATTGATTGGCACATAGGTTGCTTCCATACTTGGCTATTGTAAATAATGTGGTAATAAACATAGGGGTGCACATATCTTTTTGCATCAGAGATTTTGTTTTCTTTGGGTAAATTCCTAGAAGGACAGTTACTGGGTTGTACAGTATTTCTATTTTTATTTTTTTGAGGAACCTTCATGCTGCTTTCCATAGTGGCTGCACCAAGCTGCATCTTCATAATTTAAATAATAATGAAATTTGGAAGTGTCCAGGCAATACATTCTTTGATGTTATTTTTTTAAGAACTACTAAACAACCTTCAAAGTTTCATGGGCCCAAAATACTTTTAAATTTCTATTTATATAAAAACCTGAGAATAAACTCCATTTAAATTTACTGTGTCATACTCTTTGTTCATCTGGGAGGCATGGATACAATAGAACATATGTTCAGAATTCCACAGGAGAAAGGAAATTGTAAATATTGAAATCAAACTATGAAAAAATGCAGCTAAAAAAACCTGTTCGGAATTTTAGTTTCAAAGAGAGGCTAGTTATTTAGGCAGTGTTAGGGAGATCATTTTATTTTGTATCTTATAAAAAAGTGATTTGTTCTGAGCCATCATTTTTCTCTTCTTCTACCCAACTGGAAAACAAGATGTAGAGTTTCTTTTGTAGTGAATGTACTCCCAAATTTTTCTGATAAAAATTATGTTGAATATGTGTATGTCTATTTATTTCCCAGTTTAAACTAACAGTAGATTGATTAAGAAAAATAAATGTTGGACAAGGAAAGCAACAATCTAACTAACAACCTGCACTCAACAGACAACCTTTGCCCAGTTCGTATCCCAGGGCAGGGTTTCCTGGGCCTTATTACCATTGTAGATGCCATGCTCCCCATCCATGGACTTCTAGCCATGAAAACAGGACACTGTACTTCCTCCTTGGCTTGGGCATCTTGCTATATACTCATCTTGCTGTATACTCACATTAAGTTTAAAGTTTATAAATGAAATGTTTTTAAGGAAAATTAGACCTCACATATTTATTTTCCTGCCACCTGTCCGTATAAACTAGAAAAGCCTTCATATTCAATCACTGATTGTTTTTGACTTTCTGTCCTTAAAATTTCTTACTGTTTTCCCCTTCCCTGTCCCTGCAATACTAGTGAAGATCCTCACTGGTTCTCAGCTACAGCAGATAGAATCGGGCAGCCTCTTAAATGGCTTACCTGCCTTCATCTCATCCGCATCCCATTCATTCTCCCAGAGAGTTATACTCCAAAAATCCTAATTAAGGAAAAATTTCTTCTGCTTGACATTTTTCACTTTCTCCCTTCTTTGTAAATGAAGTTTTAACTTTTTAATGTGGCATTCAAGTTTGTTCAGAAATCCTCCCTGCCCAATTTATTTCTCCTGCATTCTTGTCTCAGCACCTTCTAAATAAAAGTCCTCAAATGTGTCATGTTTTTCCATTTTTGCCCTTTTGGCTTCCTCTGTTTGCCTTCCTTTAAGGCTGGTTATCTCCATATAAATGAAGTCTTCTTGATTCTCTGAACCTCAAGTTGAGCTAGGAACCCTTGTTTAGTATCCTCAAAGCATTCTGTGATTTATTCAGATCTACTCATTCTTTAGTTATTAAATTATCTCTTTACTTGCTGGTTTTCCCCCTCTAAATACTGATGCTTTGAATTCAGAAACTGAGCCTTTTATTTAAACCTTTAAGTTTCTGAATCCCCAATATTTGGCATAATACCTGGTGCCTAGAAAGCATTTAATAAGGGCTTATTGAATGAGCAAATGACAATATTGTTTCTCTTGAACTCCTAAAAATGTCACCAGAAAACCTCTTAATAAAACAAATATAAGTTTGCAGAACACACTGCAATTAGTGAGACCATTACCTTAGTGGAGTCTTAGCAATGTCTCAGAAGAGGGAGGTCAGTGGAGTGTATGTATAGGTTTTGGAGTCTGGAATCAACTGACTTAATGTGAGATTTTCAAAATGGGAAACAGTTGGAATTGAGTAAAGCTTGTGACATAAATTAAACAAAAAATAAGGCAAGGGTCTTGAAGTAAGTCATATTAAGTGAGTTGTTGCTTAATAAGTGAGCCATTCTTCTGGTTACTAGATGATTGTCTTAAATTGATTTGCAGAAATTAACTGAAACAAAAGTAAAGTTGTTTATTGTTAAGACCACAAAGCCAAGAGTGTAAGCAGCATAATTTCCTTTATTTTTGAATTTACTTTTATTTTCTTAGCTTTTAGTACACCTATTGACAAGAATTAAATCTCAATCAATTTAGAACCTCACACACCTCTGTCTTCCCTTGAGTTATGTATTTATTCTAAGATGCTTTGTGAGTGCCAGATGAAAGCCATGTATTTGTGGTGAGTGCCTCTATCTGGTCTTGGGTCTGGGGTCATTTGCACTCAGTGGCATAAAATGACATGTTATTTATGTCATTTAGTTTCCATCCTTTAGTCCACATAAATGTGTCCTTTTCATCTCACATATAAGGCCATTTCAGGCCTGCTCATTCTCTGTGCATTGGTGACCTTAAACTAGTTTACAGAGAAAATATTCTACTCCATTCTTTCCACTCTAGAAGGTGTGGGACTTACGTGGGACTCTCTCTGCCATATCCATCCTGACAACCATGTTGCTATTTCTTCAAGTATTTTGTGAGCTGAAGGAATTCTTAAAACAAAAAACAAAACAAACAAGAAAAACAAGCCAGCGTTGATTATTCTTCCTGTCCTACTGTTACATTAGCCGCACATTGAATGTTTTGCTCTGCTTCATCTGTTCCTTAAGCCAGTAAACCTTAAAGGCCTAACTGATACCTTACGTGTTGGGAGCCAGTTTGAACCGTCCATCTGATGGCACTTGCCCAGACGCCTGGTAAGAAGGAACCGCAATGTGGACTTCTGAAAGGAACATCCCTGCTCTCTCTCATTATTATTATGGTGTTTGGAAATGTTGTTATTGGTCACTTTCACCTAAATTGGAAAACCAAATTTAATATACCCTGGGAGAAATGCCAGAGGCAAGACCCCCTAATTCTTCCAGGTGGTAGAGATACCTCGAGACAACTGCTGGGCATAAAAGCCATGCGGCATAAATCTGCAAAGAAGTAATAAGAGCTAACCTTTTCAAAGAACATTGCTTCTCTCTCACTTACCAACTGGACATCTACCTGTATGGCCCCGGAAGATGGCTGGTTAGCCAGAGATGGGTAAGATGCCTCAAGGGGGGTACAACTTAAGACAGGCACATTCACAGGGGGGCCATCAGGTAAGCAATAGTGGGCCAGCAGAGGTGAGGCTCAGAACCTCACCACCCCCCAGTTTTGAGAGAAATCTTCTGTGCCCATGGCTGTTTTGTTGCCCTTGTCTTGCTTGGATCTATACCCAGTTTATAGGCATGAATCTGACAGTCTACATTTGCTTTCCCACTGCATTAAACTCTACTTTCCATCTTTATCTTATACCAAGATTTAAACAGCTTTCTATTAGAAACTGTAATCTTTATTACTTTTACCTACTACTTAAAATTTTATTAAAGAACAATAGGAGGGGGATGCAAGAAAGATACTGGAAACAAGTATTGAGTTATAATAAATGGAGATTGTTTGAGAGGGTTCCAGTTCCCCCTCCCCACCCTTACGTGGCCTCTAGATGGCATATCTGATGAATGTGGAAATAGGTGGGTTCAAAGAACAGGTGGTTCCCTCTGGCTAACCCGCCAGAGAACAGCTTGATAAATTATAAAAGTAATAAGAACAGGGCATTGCCTGACTTTAGATCAGAAAAATCTCCATTGTAAGTCTTACTGAAGATGGGTCCAAGGCACACTCCGTGAAATTTATCCCTGCCTGCCAATTGGAGAGAGCCTCTTTCTTTCCCACTGGAGATGGAGAATGGGAGGATAGCTATGACAGAATAAGAACCCTACATAAAAACAATAGAATAGTAAACTGTAAATAGTCATCTGTAAAAAAAACCAAGAATCTGGCACCTACCTAACCTTTGTGAGATTTTCTAACCACAGTGACAAGGAACAAACTTTACTTAGAAACTAGTAGACCGCTAAGATATGTCAAAATGATTTAATCTCATCTTCTAAACTCATGTAACCCTGCTATGCATCAATTAAATGATTAATAACTGTACTTTACTTTATGTAATCAAAGAGTATATAAACAATCTGCTACTTTTAATTAAAGGCCAGGCTCAGCTTTTGCTAGTGTCTGTGTCCTCATTCATTTACTCAGCCGCCGACACCGTCCATCCTTCACGGACCCCTGGACTAGCTGGAGCTGGACTCTGGCACTTAACGTATGTAGACTCATACAGTAAGAAGAATTTTTGAAGAGTAAAAAGATCATCAGCTGATATGGCATGCTATTACCCCACTAAGTTTTAGGATATCTGATACTCTAAGAGGTTTCCATCCACAGCCAGGCTAGTTTCTACCAGCTCCCCCCTCTATCTCACCAACTTCTGCCTTTACTCCCCTCCCTTCCAACCTCTGAGCTGTCAGCATGCTTGCTGGTGAGCTGCAAGAGTTATAGAACTATCGATTTGAAGTCCACTAATTTTTTGTTTCATTGAGTTTAACAATAAAATTTCTTGGCTTTCAAAGTCTGTAAAAAAGCTCTTATGCCTAAACCAAATTATCTCATTTACTATAGGTTATAACCTAGTTTTATCTCCAATTTGTATGTCTTCAATGGTCTTAATTTTAGGGAAAAAATCCAGATATTGCTGAAGCTGCCTTGAGATTTTGAGAAAACATGTACAGCTCTAAAAATTGTAGTCCAAAATAAATAAACATCCAAAACAATCACTTCTTAGTATAACTCAGTGGTTCTTAGGGTGTGGTCTCCAGACCACCCTTATCATTATCAATTGAGAACCTTTTAGAATGCAAATTTGGGGTACCATCCCAGATTATTGAATCAAAACTTTTGATTTCAGCAATGTGTTTGTTTAAACAATCCTTTTAGGTGATTCTACATACTAAAGTTTGAGAACCATTGATGTAACTTAAATACTATTCAAATCAAGTTCTGAGAATGAGAAAGCAAAACCCAGCATAGTGTTATTTTACTAAGGGGCCATCAATGCTTGCAAATTTTCCTTCCAGTGCCAGTTCCCTGAAGATTCTCTATCTATGTGCTTTTAATAATGCAGAGAAGACTTTTAAGCTTTAATTTAGGTTTTTGCCTTTCTTAGGCTCATGACACATTTCTTTCATTCTTTTCTTCAGAAAGAATAGAAATATGGCTGAAACTAGCCTGGTGATATGAGAGTAATTTTGGTGCTTAAATTCTTTAATTTTGAGATTAAAGTGAGTAAATGCTTATAAACCCTGATAAAACAGAGTTCCTGAGTAAGCAAACCCAGGCTTCTCAGGGGCAGTTCAGTTCTCATTCAATAAGCCCTAAGCATCAGACTCACTTGAGACAATTGATAAAAATATTGATTTCCTCACTCCATAGGAAAGGTACTGAATCAAAGTTTGAAGGTGAAACTACAGAAGCCTTATTGTGAGTACTTGCTTGTTCTAATTCCTATGCCCACTAATGCTGGAGAATGTTGGATCAGAGAGATAATTAAGAGTTTATTTAGACTGTGGCTAACTTTCAAAGCAACATTTTCAAGATCATTTGATGCAAAAATTGACAAGTTAATTTGTGTAATTGTCTCGCACAGAAAATATTTGCACTTTCATGTAACTTAAAATAGTCTTTTTTCTTCTGAGCTTGAAATTTCACTTTCAAATAAATAGTATGCAGTGTCTCATTAGAGTCAAGTGTGTAAAAGTGAAAACAGGACTCAAAATGACACAGACATAGGAGTTGAAACAACTGCTATGCCGAGTTCTTCTTTCACAGGTACATCATGTACACAGACCAATACATAAGAAGACCTCAAACTATACCTGTTTCTGACTTGCTCAGTGACAAGTTCTTTATAGATCTGTAACTGTGAAAGTTGGGATTTAGGTGTTCAGAGCCTTAATTAATTACATGCAAAAATTTAATTAGGAAATAAAGAAGGAAATAACAAAAAAAATGTGGTGTTCGGAGATTTTGAAAACTATAAATGCCTGATGTTTGACCTAATTATATCCAGTTCTAGAGCAAAAGATACATATTAGCAAGTGTCCTGTATAAAAACAGATGTTTTTCTCCTTTAGTGCCAACAAATCCTTGGCCAACTTGCCCATTCAAAGCATGTAGGTCTAGATACTGTAGTTGTATAAATGTCTCTTAAAATAAAATGTTTTAGATAAATATTTCCAAAATTTATTAAGTATTCTACCACATAGATAATTCTGAAAGTAGATATGTAGATATACTTTTGCTTACTGACTTAACAATCATCATAGACACACAATAATATTATATAGAGAGAGGAACAGCTTAAGCCACTCAGAATTTTCAGAGGCATAAAGCCTTCTGCCCCTAAACCACATGGTTCCACCTTCCTGAGGCTCTTGTCCTGCTTACCAATCTGTACTGTAACTTAATATGTATAAACTCAAGTCTTGTAAAAACTGTAGTCTTGAGTATTTTGCTGATAGAACTGCTGACAATCTTACTATTAAACCTATCATTTTCCTTCTTTCTTTCTGTGGATGTATATGAACACCCTATGTGTGTGTGTGTGTGTGTGTGTGTGTGTGTGTGTGTATAGCAGTTATCTCCCCTGTCTTGTAGATTGGCATTTCTGCTGGCAGCCAGCATGTCTAAGTACAGAAATTCTTTAATCTAAAAATCTTATTAGAATTACACATAAGGCATAACAATGGTTCTTTCATATTCCTGGATTGTGACTTTTAAAAATGTAAAGTATCAATAGCTAGCATTTATTTAAAGATTTCTATTTGCCTTGACATAGTTCTATGGGATTTACAGATATTATTCCATTTAAACTGCACACAGGGATCCTACAATGTTATTAATCCTTTCATATAGAAATCAAAGCTTTGAGAACAAACTAGCATGAGTCATAATTTAATCCTGTACTGCCTAACACAGGCTCTGAGCTTCTACTCATTAGGCTTTACTGCTTCTCTTAAAACAGAGGTCTGGGGTTTGCATGACAGCATTTCACATGTAAGTGGTTTTGATGTTCAGCAAGTTGTAAAAACAATTAAAAGCTATTTTAAATAAGGTCTTGATTTAAATCTGCTTTAGTGGTTTTTAAAAAGCTGACATACGTTTTGTTTTATTTTCCTGCTTGTGCCCAAATAAATTTGGTTATAAAACAGCACTTGGAGTCTAGAAACCTGTCCACAGTCCAAAAAAATTGAATAAGAGAATATGAGGAAACCATAGGAGGAACTGGCTATGCTTTCTGTAGAAACAGTCTATGAGATAGCATCACACAATTTAGTTATTTCATCTGAAAACATAAGATAGAACTAAACTGAATCTCCAAATAGATGAGCTGATCAAAAGGAAAAGAAAACAACATGTATTGTAAGTTACATGTTGAGTTTGTTCTCCTAGGATCGTGTCCATGAGGGAACAAAGAAGTGAAAGACAGAGACACAGTAGTGAAGTAAGGTGAAAATTTTATTTGAATACATTACAAGGGAGAAGTGGGCGGAGCCAAGGTAGACAAAGGCTCCTATCTTTAGGGAAGGGTCTATTTACCAACTCCTAGCCTGGAGGTGCCTCTTTGATTGACAGCATGGATCATTTGATTAACAGTTTTAGTTATAACCCCATTCCTCTTGGTGCACATGTCTTTTCCCAAAATAAACACCCAAAAGCCCACAGGGGGCAGGAGTGGAGCAAAATGAGATTATGCTGAGGTATGATTTGGGTGGTTCTTAGTTTTGGCTCTATTGCTCCTACAGTGTGATATGGTTGGGACCAGTTTGGCCCCGTCCCCACAAGCAAGGAAGTTATTGCTGTCTGCAAAGCCTTTGTTCTCTTCATGTGGGACTGCCTAACTGGACAGTTTTTCTGAACCTTATCTTCCCCTTCCCTGGCAGCTGTCTCTCTTTCTACCTAACATTGTATACTTAAAATGATTCAGGAAGTGTATATCTTACTTACCTGGAGTATATTATTTAAATCTTTCTTAATCTCAGTTTGCTCATCTATAAACAGAGTAACATTTCCCATCTCAAAGAATTGCTGTCAAGAGTAAATATTCTCGGAAGTACTACTATGTGGTAATCATTCATAGGAGTACACTCAGGTATAGATTACAAAAACAAAAATGTCTTCTGTACTCATAATCCTTCCGTGGGCTATTGATACTCAAGCCACATTGTTCAAGGAAAGAAAAGGCATAGAATTATTTGAAGTTGGTCTGAAACTTCAAAATAAGTTTATTTTGACATGTTTTATGCATTTTATATCAAATCAAAATAAAGCAAGGTCTAAGCATAACAGCCACTTCATTCTGATTCTTTTCATTTTGGCATTTGGTCAGGTAACTTATCATTATAAAAACCAGTTGTAATTCAAGAGGTAGCTAGTGACAATCCATTGCACTTCTTCCACCAACTCACAGTGGGCCACTTATCTTGATGATTTGCAGTTCCAAGTACTTTCAGGAACTATAACACTTGTCTGAGCCGTCACTCAGAATTTGAGTTCATTTCCACAATCTAATAATACTAAATGTCACTAAATAAAAGGAAACATTATGTTCAACTATTCTGGAAAAGTAAGAAGAATAATAAATGTTTCCATAGTTACAGGTTTGAAAGAAACAACATGCTGAGATGTGAAACTAACTAAAAGTGGCAAACAGGTACCCTGAGCACCCTAATTCAGTTTCTCATAAAGCAAACAGGTTGAAGTACAGGAGGCTAAAAGGTTGTCAAGACACCATTTGCTTAACCAGTAGATTCAAGAAAATGTACAGGAGGTAAGAATAAAGGTGTGAGAGATTATGCACAGCCCACACAAACACACACACACACACACAGAAACTACCAAATCATGTTTGTACCAGCAAAATTATCAGAAAATAAATACCAAGCATGGATAATATAGCCAATGATTTTTTTAATTTTGGTATCATTAATCTACAATTACATGAGCAACATTATGTTTACTACACTCCCCCCATCATCAACTCCCCACCACATACCCCATTACAGTCACTGTCCATCAGCATAGTAAGACGCTATAGAATCACTACTTGTCTTCTCTGTGTTGTACAGCCCTCCCTGTGCACATCCACTACATTATGTCTGCTAATCATAATGCCCCTTTTTTCCTCCCTTACCCCTTCCTTTCCACCCATCTCCCCCAGTCCCTTCCCTTTAGTCCCTATTAGTCCATTCTTCGGTTCTGTGAGTCTGTGGCTGTTTTGTTCCTTCAGTTTTTTTCTTTATTCTTGTACCCCACAGATGAGTAAAATCATTTGGTACTTGTCTTTCTCTGCCTGGCTTATTTCACTGAGCATAATACCCTCTGGCTCCATCCATGTCTTTGCAAATGGTAGGGTTTGATTTCTTCTTATGGCTGAATAATATTCCATTGTGTATATGTACCACCTCTTCTTTATCCATTCATCTACTGATGAACACTTAGGTTGCTTCCATTTCTTGGCTATTGTAAATAGTGCTGCGATAAACATAGGGGTGCATCTGTCTTTTTCAAACTGGGCTGATGCATTCTTAGGGTAACTTCCTAGGAGCGGAAATCCTGGGTCAAATGGCATTTCTATTTTGAGTTTTTTGAGGAACCTCCATACTGCTTTCCACAATGGTTGAACTAATTTACATTTCCACCAGCAGTGTAGGAGGGTTCCCCTTTCTCCACATCCTTGCCAACATTTGCTGTTGTTTGTCTTTTGGATGGTGGCCATCCTAACTGGTGTGAGGTGATATCTCACTGTGGTTTTAATTTGCATTCCTCTGATGATTAGTGATATGGAGGATCTTTTCATGTGCCTGTTGGCCATCTGAATTTCTTCTTTGAAGAAGTGTCTGTTCAGATCCTCTACCCATCTTTTAATTGGATTACCTGTTTTTTGTTTTTTGAGGTGCATGAGCTCTTTATATATTTTGGATGTGAACCCTTTATCGGATATGTCATTTATGAATATATTCTCCCATACTGTAGGAGGTCTTTTTGTTCTATTGATGATGTTCCTTGCTGTACAGAAGCTTTTCAGCTTGATATAGTCCCACTTGTTCTTTTTTGCTTTTGTTCTCTTGCCCGGGGAGATATGTTCATGAAGAAGTTGCTCATGTTTATGTCCAAGAGATTTTTGCTTATGTTTTTTCTATGCGTTTTATGGCTTGATGACTTACATTCAGGACTTTGATCCATTTCGAGTTTACTTTTGTGTACGGGGTTAGACAATGACCCAGTTTCATTCTCTTCCATGTGGCTTTCCAGTTTTGCCAACACCAGCTGTTGAAGAGGCTGTCATTTCCCCATTGTATATCCATGGCTCCTTTGTCATATATTAATTGACCATATATGTTTGGGTTAATATGTGGACTCTCTATTGTGTTCCACTGGTCTGTGGGTCTGTTCTTGTGCCAATACCAAATTGTCTTGATTACTGTGGCTTTGTAGTAGAGCTTGAAGTTGGGAAGCGAGATCCACCCAGCTTCATTTTTCCTTCTCAGAATTGCTTTGGCTATTCAGGGTCTTTTGTGGTTCCATATGAATTTTAATACTGTTTGTTCCAGTTCATTGAAATGCTGTTGGTATTTTGATAGGGATTGCATTGAATCTGTGGACTGCTTTAGGCACTATGGCCATTTTGACACTATTAATTCTTCCTAGCCAAGAGCATGGGATGAGTTTCCATTTGTTAGTGTCCTCTTTAATTTCTCTTAAGAGTGTCTTACAATTTTCAGGGTATAGGATTTTCACTTCCTTGGTTAGGTTTATTTCTACATATTTTATTCTTTTTGATGCAATTTTGAATGGAATTGTTTTCCTGATTTCTCTTTCTGCTAGTTCATCATTAGTGTATAGGAAAGCAAAAGATTTCTGTGTATTAATTTTGTATCCTTCAACCTTGTTGAATTCAGATATTAGTTCTAGGAGTTTTGGTGTGGATTCTTAGGGTTTTTTATGTACAGTATCATGTCATATGCAAATAGTGACAGTTTGACTTCTTCTTTACCAATCTTGATGCCTTGTATTTCTTTGTTTTCTCTGATTGCCATGGTTAAGACCTCCAGTACTTTGTTGAATAAAAGTAGGGAGAGTGGGCATGCCTGTCTTCCTGATATTAGATGAAAAGCTTTCAGCTTCTCACTGTTAAGTGTGATGTTGGCTGTGGGTTTGTCATATAGGCCTTTATTATGTTGAGGTACTTGCCCTCTATACTCATTTTGTTGAGAGATTTTATCATGAATGGATGTTGAATTTTATCGAATGCTTTTTCAGCATATATGGAGATGATCATGTGGTTTTTGTCCTTCTTTTTGTTTATGTGGTGGATGATGTTGATGGATTTTCGAATATTGTACCATCCTTGCATCCCTGGGATGAATCCCACTTGATCATGGTGTATGATCCTCTTGATGTCTTTTTGAATTCGATTTGCTAATATTTTGCTGAGTATTTTTGCGTCTCTGTTCATCAGGGATATTGGTCTGTAATTTTCTTTTTTTGTGGTGTCTTTGCCTGCTTTTGGTATTAGAGTGATGCTAGATTCACAGAATGAGTTGGGAAGTATTCTCTCCGCTTTTATTTTTTGGAAAACTTTAAGGAGAATGGGTATTATGTCTTCTCTGTATGTCTGATAAAATTCAGTGGTGAATCTATCTGGTCCGGGGATTTTGTTCTTGATAGTTTATGATTACCAGCTCAATTTCATTGCTGGTATTTGGTCTGTTTAGATTTTCTCTTTCTCCTTGGTCAGTCTTGGAAGGTTGTATTTTTCTAGGATGTTGTCCATTTCTTCTTGGTTATTCAGTTTGTTAGCATATAGATTTTCATATATTCTCTAATAATTCTTTGTATTTCTGTGGGGTCCTCTGTGATTTTTCCTTCTCATTTCTGATTCTGTTTATGTGTGTAGATTCTCTTTTTCTCTTAATAAGTCTGGCTAGGGGTTTATCTATTTTGTTTATTTTGTCAAGGAGTCATTGCACTGTCAAGGGGAAGGGCATAATTATCAACTGGCACTGGATCTTGGTAAGGCAAGAATGCATATTATAGTCTTTAGGAAGGCCACTAAAAGAATAATAAGAGTGAAAACCTCAGTGAATACTGGATTTAGTAAGTCAACAGTGAATATTATTGTCTTACTAGCACTAAAAGAATAGTAAAAGTGAAAACCATCTGCTCATAAGAAGACAAGAAAAGAGAGAGAAGGGAATATAGCACAGGTGGCACAACTGGTCCTGAGCAGGAAGCTAAATTTAACCCACAATATAGCAGCACTTACATTACATATAACTGGACTAAGAGACAAAGGCTGTCAAACTGGATTTTATAAAGGTGATAGGCTGTTGAGAAGAGACATGTCCTAAATTTAAAGACTGACAGAAAAGGTATATTATGAAAACTCTAACCAAAAGAAAGCCAGTGTAGCTGACGGAGTTATATTAATGACAAAGTAGACTTTCAGTGAAAACTACTAGAGGTGGAGGGGGACATTTTATGATGATCAAATGTTTTGTGCAACAGGAAGCATTAAAATTCTAAATTTATATGCACCTAGTAACAGCTTCAAAATATACAAAAGTGAAAATTGGCAATATTAAAAGAAGAAATCCACAAATCCACCATCATGAGGAGCTTGTAAAAAACATACCTCTTGCAATGGCTGAGAAAACATGGACAAAAAACCCCAGCAAGAACATTTAAGTTTGAACAACCTCATTGGCAAACCTGATTTAATGGATCAGTTCTCTTCTGGATAAATTTTACAATTAAAATTTTTTTTTATGGGGGAACGAACCGGGTAATCCTCGTGGACAGCCGCATCTGAGCGTCCTCGGCACTCTATATTTAAGGAAGTTGGCTGGGGTCGGGGGGCTTGCCCTGCGGCTGCGTCCTGCTCCCCGCGCCCTCCCGCTTCTAGCCGCTGCTGCCGCTAAACCCTGGAGAGTGGAGCCTGCATGTTGAGATTCCTCGGCGGGCCTGACAGTGGCTGCTGGGCATGCTCAGTGGGCAGGACCCGTTAAGAGTGGTGAGTAAGGAAGCATTGGCTCCTCTCCGGTCTGCCTTCACCGGTTCAGGCCCAGGCTCTGGGCTTTTGTGAGCGCCTGGCTGCAGCCGCCGCTGCCTCCTCGCGGGGCCGCTCGGCCCCAGAGGCCGTCTGGCCTGTCCGGTTTCCGCCGTTAACCTCGCCGTGCGGCTGGTTCTTGGTTTCACTGATTTTTTTCTATTGTTTTATTCTTCTCAATTTTATTTATTTCTTCTCTGATCTTTATTACCTCCCTCCTTTTGCTGACTTTGGGTCTCATTTGTTCTTCTTTTTCCTGTTTCAATAATTGTGACTTTAGACTAATCAATTGGGATTGTTCTTCCTCCTTTAAATAGGCCTGGATTGCTATATACTTTCCTCTTAGAACTGGCTTTGCTGTGCCCCACAGATGTTGAGGCTTTGTGCTGTTGTTGTCGCTTGTCTCCATATATTGATTTATCTCTGTTTTAATTTGGTCATTGATCTATTGATTATTTAGGTGCATGCTGTTAAGCCTCCAGGTGTTTGTGAGCCTTTTTTTTCTTTGTACAATTTATTTCTGGTTTTATACCTTTGTGATCTGAGAAGGTGGTTGGTAGAATTTCATTCTTTTTGAATTTACTGTGGCTCTTTTTGTAGCCTAGTATGAGGCCTTTTCTGGAAAATGTTCCATGTGCACTTTAGCAGAATGTGTATCCTGCTGCTTTTGGGTGTCAAGTTCTGTAGATGTCTGTTAGGTCCTTCTCTAGCTGTCTGTTAGGTCCATCTGTTCTACTGTGTTGTTCAATGCCTCAGTGTCCTTACTTATTTTCTGTCTGGTTTATCTGTCCATTCGATTGAGTGGTGCATTGAAGTCTCCTAAAATGAACCTTTGACTACTTTTGTGGATAGCTGATTTTATTTTTTGCCTTTAGTTAGTATTTGGTTGGTTTACTTTCTCTGCTGTGATTTTATTTTCTCTGTTGACATCTATTTAGCCTTAGGAGTGCTTCCATCTAGAGCACTCTCTTTAACATACCCTGTAGATGTGGTTTGTGGGAAAAAATTCCCTCAACTTTGCTTACCTGGAAATTGTTTAATCCCTCCTTCAAATTTAAATGATAATCATGCTGGATACAGTATTATTTGTTCAAGGCCCTCTGTTTCTTTGCATTAAATATATCATGCCATTCTCTTCTGGTGGCCTATAAGGTTTCTGTTGAGAAGTCTGATGATATCCTGATGGATTTTCCTTTGTAGGTAATCTTTTTTCTCTCTCTGGCTGCCTGTTATAGTCTGTCCTTATCCTTGATCTTTGCCATTTCAATTATTATATGTCTTGGTGTTGTCCTCCTTCGGTCCCCTGCATTGGGAAATCTGTGGGTTTCCATGGTCTGAGAGACTATTTCCTTCCCAACCTTTGGGAAGTTTTCAGCAATTATTTCTTCAAAGACAATTTCTGGCCCTTTTCTCTCTCTTCTTCTTCTGGTACCCCTATAATTTGAATATTCTTCCGTTTGTATTAGTCACACAGTTCTCTTAATATTCTTTCATTCCTAGAGATCTTTTTATCTCTCTCTGCCTCAGCTTCTCTGTATTCCTGTTCTCTGATTTCTATTCCATTGACAGTCTCTTGCACCTCATCCAGTCTGCTCTTAAGACCTGCTATCGATTGTTTCATTTCTGTTATCTCCCTCTGGACTTCATCCCTTAGCTCTTGCACATTTCTCTGCAGGTTCATCAGCATGGGTATGACTTTCATTTTGAATTATTTTTCAGCAATATTGGTTATATCCATCTCACCAAGCCCTCTCTCTGGGGTTGTCTGAGTGATTTTTGACAGGACCAGATTCTTCTGCCTTTTCATGGCAATAGAGGTGGTTGCAGGTAGGTGGTGCATGTGTCCACTGGGACAACACATCCCTTCCTGCTTGCTGGTCGCCTTGCCTTTCTCTGCTGCCTGTGTTTGTTACCTGCACACTAGGAACAGTCTCTGGGATAATCCCCTGAGCTGTCTTGGGCAGAGCAGCCCTCTGGATAGCCTAGAGCCCTGTGGGATATCACAGCCATGCCAGATGTTTTCTCCTGTGAAAACAGCGCCCCTTCATGCCTTCTGGACTTTGCTCCGGCTTCTGCTGCTTGTGCCATTTACCCGCACACTGGGAGCAGTCTCTGGGATAATCTGAGCTACTGTGGGCGGGGCAGCCCTTGGGATAGCCTAGAGCCTTGCTGTGGGTGGCAGTTGTGCTAGATGTGTTCTTCTGCGAGAACAGCACCCTTTCGTGCCTTCCGGACCTTGCTCAGGGTTCCTCTGCTTGTGCTAGGCAGCTTCGTGCCGGCAGCAGCCTCTGGGTCTGTCCTGGTTATCTGCACTCTGGGAGAAGACTCTGTGTGGTTGCTGCGGGCGGGGCTGTTCCCCAGCTGCCCCACAGCTGTGGTAGGTCAGTGGGTTTGCTTGCAACACTGACCAGGTGGAATGAGTGGCAGGCTGCTTATTGCCGTAAGGGCTTTGGGGCTGGGTTACCCCCCAGGGGGTTAGGGCATCTAAAATTCCTTAAGATTCCCTGCCTGCTGGGCTGAGTGTGCTGGGATGATTTTGTCCAGGTGTTAAGCCCTTGTCTCTTTAAGACTTATAAAAGCACCCACTTCTCTTTTGTCCCAGGGAGCTGACTGTGGGGACCCACTCACAGTCTCCATCTCGGATATTACTTTTCCATTTCTCAAATATCCAGTACACCATGCAATGTGTGTCTGTGCTCCCAGTGCAGATTACTAGGGCTGGTTATTTAGCAGTCCTGTGTATCCACTCCCTCCCCACTCTGATTCTTTTCCTCCCAGCGCGGAGCTGGGGTAGGGGGAGTGCTTGGGTCCCACTGGGTCACATCTTTGTAGCTTACCCTTTTCATGAGATGCTGACTTCTTGCAGATGTAGATGAAGCTTGGATGTTGTACTGTATCTTCTCATCTCTCTTTTAGGAATAGTTGTATTTGTTGTATTTTCAAAATATATATATGGTTTTGGGAGGAGATTTACACCTCCCTACTCACTTCACCATCTACCATCTTGAGACCCTCTAGCCAATGATTTTCTCACATCTTCCTATATTGACAGTAACAGCACTATTGGGGTGAGGATTTAATAACATGGGTAAATGTTGAACTGCTGGGTTATGTATTTTAAACCAGTGTAAGATTGTGTATCAATTATATTTCAATAAAAAATAACTTAAAAAAAGTAAGTACCTGAAGATACTTTCACAAGAAAAGAGACCACCAAAGCGGAGAAGTTAGAGCCTTGCCAACATTATCTTGATATGTTGATATTTTGATGTCTCTATCATTACAGGATATAATTAATATAAGTATCTGCGCAGCATCATCTTCCAAGTCACCTTTTCTCTCTACTTGCAAACCTGTTTTTTCCTCTCCAGCACTCACCTACTAAAAACTCAACTCGCCAAGTCAAAAGTAGGGCACAGTGATACTCTGGGCTGGTTTTGCCCATAGGATTTCCTGTAGTCTCTCATACAGCCCTCTAATGAAGAAAACAGATAAGACAGACTGTAGAATGTATCAACTACATGGATGTACTATAGACAAGCTTATAACAAGTGATAGTTAAACTCAATTTATATTTCTCTATAATGTAACTATTATAAGATATGCTGTTTTTTTCAGAAAATTTTTAAGGATTTTTTTCCCTTTAGATATAATTAAGGATATTAAACATTACATTATGTACATATTTTTTTTTTTTTAAGTTATTCAATTACTATTTCACGATCAGTGATCCTTGATGGAGTTTGTAAAACACAGCATGTTTTTACAACTCTATCCTTTTGTTTTTTTTCTTCCACCAGTCCCAAATATCTACAGGGACTTTACATAAGAAAATAATAAAACAAAAAAGAAGTGCTATTGAAATAAATACGTTTCTTATTTTAGAGTGATAGAGGTTCATAGAACTACAAAACAAGTATGGTAATTAAGAAACAAGAGTAAATGCTCATGAAAAAGAATCACATGGAAAATTTAGATATAAAAATATAACTGTTAAAATAAAATCCCAATGTAAGGCCTTTCTGAAACATTATTTCAGGTTTGATGTTTAGCAAAATCCTCAATTCAGAACACTAAAATTGCTGGATATTTGTAAAATAATTTTTAAGCATGGCTTAGAAAGTTAGTAGTAAAGAATACAATTCAGAAACAGAATTCAGGAAGCTCAGATCCATAAGAGTCAGTAACACTGGAGTTAGAATTTGATTTGATTACCTATATTTACCTAGAGTTTGTGTTTTAACTAAATATTCAAATCTAGGGAACAGGAGATAGAGTCTGGAGTCTGAACAGGATGTAAGGATATCAGGGACACAAGAAATAAAGCTAGATGTCCAATATATAAATATCTTGGTGAACTTGGAGAGAAACAATATGCCTTATAGGATAGAGCTGCATACTGACTTGTTTCAGCTGACTTGTGACTAGATACAAAGAAAAAAATTTAGAAAATTTTTTCTATTAAAATTTCTAATTACAAAATCAGCATCTATGGGATTTGAAAAAGGAAAACAGGAATATAAAGTGTTCTAGAGTTGCTTATGCCCATATTTTTGGGAAAAGGAAATGTGATTTATTTCTATAGTTACACACTTTAAACACAGGCCTCAAATAATTCTTACAAGGCTCTTAGAAAATGAGTACACATGCATGCACACAAGCACATACACACACAAAAACACTAAAGGAAAAAAGCCATATTAAGAAAGAGCCTTAAGAAACAACAAAATCTAAAGTGAGACCTCCTCAGACTAAAAACAGTAAAATTATCTTGTGAGTAACAAGTCATACATTAGAAAGAAATGTATATTGTGATTAAGGCTATAAAAATATTATATGCATGTTGAAAGATAATTTTTTAATTTAAATAGAATTTTTAGATATATAAAATACAGCAATTAACAACTCAATGGGCATAAAGAACCATTTGAAAAGAGACTTAGATGCTTTCATAAACTAGAAGACATATTTTAAGAATTACTGGGAATGCAAACCAGATAGATAATGCAATAGAAAACATGAAAATGAGATTACAAAGCATGAAGTACATGAGAAGGCCTAATATATTCAAAATTATGTCAGAAGGCTAGACTAATATACGGATAAGAGGTATTATTTAAAAAATCACTTTATAGGGTTGATTAAAGACAAAAAGCCCAATGGATATCAATACAACAGATAAAAAGAGATCCATGCTTAGATACATAACAAAGAATATTTTGAAATCTTCCAGAAAGAATAGACAACCGCTAATGAACTACAATTAGACTGATAGCTGATTTCTCAGCAGTGATAAAGGGAGTCAGAAGGAGATGATTAATATTTGCAGTGTTAAGGAAAGATAACTGTTAACTACAAGTGTGTACCAAAGGGAATTATATTTCACGAGGAACTACTGATAATGGTTTTTCAGATAAATAAAGTTAAAAGTTAACCCTACACCAACTTCTAGTAAAAGGAGTTATAGAGTATATGCAGCCTATATCAAAATGAAGGAAAATATCCTTAGATGGAAAATCTGAGATCCAATAAGTAAGGTGAGAAAAATTAAGAATAAAATAATATTGTTTAGATCTGAAAAGCCCTTATAAAGGAACAACAATTATTTTTATGAGGCTTAAATTAGGGCAGAACCATAATATCAAACTGCAGAGATGAAAGCAGCTAAAGGTTGATATAAAACCAAGTATTCTAAAGTCCTTGTATAGTTTGTAGGTGTGAGTAGGTTGGTTAAGATATTCACTGATTCATAATTTGCTACATTAAATATATACATTTCAAATTCAAGGGTAAGCTCTAATTGAATATATGTGAGTGTCTAATTTCTAAACTAATAGAAGACAAATGATGAAAGTAAAGAAACGTAAATTCAAAATATTAAAGTCATGGAAGAAAAGGAGAAGAGGCATAGAAAAAGACAGATATGTTGAAAGTACAAACTAAGGTAGTGAAAAGAAGAGCAATAGTAATAACAAGCATAAGTAAACTAAACTTACTCATTAAAGAGGTTATCAGACTGTACTTTTAATTCACCTTTAGTCTTTGGCATTCATGAACTAAAAGGGACATAAAGGGCTGAAAGGAAAAAAAGTAATAAAAATATCACAATCAAATAGGAACCAAAATAAAGGTATAGTAGTTACATTAATAACAAATAAAAATGGACATAAGATAAAAGAATGATTTTACTATCTAATGAAAAAAAGTTTAATTTACCAAGAAGATAAAACATTTAAACTTATAATCACCTAAATCCTTTAACTGCATTTTATAACACTGATAGAAATACAGAGAGAATTTTACAAATCTAACATCATATGATAACTTTCAACATACCCCTTTCAATTTTTATAGATGAGATGGACCAAAAATGGTTAGATATGAAGGAATTAAAAACTAAACTAACACTTTAGTGTTTACTTATTTATACATATGGTTACTTAACTACTGTGTTACTTTTCTAACTGGAGTTTCTCAAGCATATTTAGAACACATACTGGAACAGAAGAATTTTAACATACTGAAATCATATGCAATGACCAATAGGATAAATACAAATGATAATAACATATAATTGGAAATAATAAGACTTCTAAATAATTAATACTTGAAAAACAAAACAGAATCTATTATGAAAATTTACATTTAGAATTTAGAATTCTATGGCAATGAAATGACATATCAAAGCCAAAGTTTGGTTCTTTGAAATGATTAATAAAATATACAAACTTCTATTGAGATTCATCATGGAGAAAACATTAAATATGTTAAGAATGAAATGGGTGAGTACCTAAGGATGAAGATATAAAAAAATAAGATATATTATGAAGAATTTCAGAAAGCCTAAAGTGTCTTTAAACAATAAGTTGAAACAGTATTTTAAAATTTTCAGAGAAAGAAAACATTAAGACTAAATTAATTTGAGCTGGAAGTTATCAAAATTAAATGCAGAAACTTTCAATACTTACAAACTCTTGCTGACAGAAAAAGGAGGGGAAGTAAACCCGAATTATTCTAGCAAACTAGTGTAAACATAAAACGAAAAAACACAAAGGCAGTTGTGGGTAAAATTGCAATATTTCCAGAATCACTGGGCTTTAGTGCATCTCCATATCAATAAGTGTTCCCAAGGGGTGGAGAGAAGTAGTCCATCTCATATCAATAGGTAATACACAGGGGAGCTGGGCATATTTGGACCTGAGAGGTTGGATGGGGTCCCTTTCTTCAGCCAGGTCATGAGAGACAAGGGAGAGCAGAAGTGGATGACTGCTTATAGGTAATAAGTGGATCTCTCCCACTTTATTTCTCTCTTTCACTGTTTTTGGTTCAAAGGTATATTCCCCAGGCTGGGAAAATATTTCCCCCCAGAATTACATCTGGTGGTAGTCAGTGGGATCTCTGAACCCAAAATTTGTCTTTGTGGATGCGACCCTTAGGTGGGCTGCCCCTAGAGTTGGTGGGGAGATACCCAGTGCCCCCACTGTGAATAGTAGGGAGACCTCAAAGGCTGCAGTGGTGGAGGGAGAAGATTCACCCAGGAGACCCCTATATGTGGGGGCTTCCAATTGGGGAGCCCCTAATGGGGAATTAGTCTAGGTTAAAGCACCTCTAGATGGGTGGGGCCTTCCCCGCAATTGGGGAAGGGTGGAGACACCAGAAGTTGTGGAATTAGCTCTCCATGACATAGAAGACTGCTTAGAGGCCCTGAGTGGCCATGTAGCAGCCAGGATTGAGGGATGTCTTTTTCTCCAGATTGTGGAAATGGTTGTAATTAAGAAAATAAAAATGTAACAACTGCAGGCTCCTCAGGGGGAAGAGCCTCCCCCTCCTCAAGTTGTGAAGTACTCCATGTTCCACCCCTATACACAGTATAGCTGGTAGACATGATAATCTGGTTTTGGCAGAAGTCATCAGAACCTTTGCCTATGTGGCTATTGTGTCCCTGGGATATGGGGGTGGAAAACGTTGTTATGATGGGTTTTCAAATGGGTACACTTGTCTACCTGATGACTCACCCTTCCCTCCAGTAGCAGTTCCAAACTGCCTGTAACACCTCAGGGAATCAGGTGCTTCTGGGTTGACTGATAGCAGCCATGAGGACAGTTTGGCCTAATCAGGGTGATGTGCCATACTTGCCTACTAGCTGGAAAATGTATGCACAGCTCCAGCAGGTGTTAATGGGAGCTAGGCATGAAAACATCACCTACAGTATGAAACCCTAGGGCACCGATGAGGAATTGTTCACTGTAGGAATGAGAAATCTGGTGCTGCATACAGCTCCCCATCTCTGTTTGGGTACCTAGTGTCTATTCTTACCCCCACATTGGGCAACCCATAAGTGAGGCTATTCATACAATAACAGATCTGAGGGAGGTTGAAACAATAAGAGCATGGAAGGAAGTATGGTGTACAACTGAAAGGAGAGGTGCAAAGGGCCCCTTGAAGGTCTCAAGGACCCAGATGTGGGTTGACTTGATAAAGGACATGGTAGTGAAAAAGAAAGTTGATGGGCAATCCAATAGGATCTTGTTAGAACTGTGGCATCAATTAAAGCCTAGAAGCAGTTCCAGCCACTGAAGTGCAGGATATGGAAGCCTGAAAACAAAGCCCCATGTCCAGCCTGTGTCCCTGCAAGACTTCCTGGGGGACAGTACTCAGGCTTTGACTGCACCCTCATCCGTGGCTGAGGGTATGTGTGGTAAAGGCAGTTCTGAAGGAACATGCTAAGTACCTACCTGTAGTTTTTCCTATACCTCAGTGGGTGACAAATACTAAGCAGTATAAATTGCCTGGGGGCACAATAAAATTGGAGAAACTCTACAGGAGTTGGAGAAGATGAGCATCATAAAGCCCACTCATAGTCCTTTTAATTCCCCTGTAGGGCCAGTGAAAAAGCCACATGGCTGCTGACATATGAACGTAGATTACAGGGAACTTAACAGTCACACCCCCTTTGCATATTGCTGTCCCCTTAATAGCAGCCCTTATGGACACCCTCAGTCATGAAATAGGGACTTATCATTATGTTGTGGACCTTGTTAATGCTTTCTTCTCTATTGACATAGCACAGAAAAGTCAGGAACATTTTGCCTTCACATGGGAAGGCTGGCAGTGGACATTCACTGTCCTTCCACAGGGATACCGCCACAGTCCCACCATTTATCACAGACTTGTAGCCCAGGACTTGGCGACATGGGAGAAACTGCATGGTGCAGCTGTATCACTACAGTGATGATACCATGCTCACATCTGACTCTCTTGAAGATTTATAAGGGGCAGTTCCTAGACTCCTGCAACATTTATAGGAGAAAGGATGGACTGTGAACAGCACCAAGGTTCCAGGACTTGGTTTGTCTGTAAAATTCCTGGGGGTAGGATGGTCATGTAAAACTAAAGTTATCCCAGAAGCAGTCATAGACAATATCCAGGCTTTCCCTACCCCTACCACTGTGGCAGTATTAAAAAAATTGGGGGGCCTTTTGGGCTACTAGAGAGTGTTTCTCCTGCACTTGGCACAAATTCTGAAGCCCTTATACAAGTTGGTATGAAAGGGCATTAGGTGGGACTGGGATGAGACATATGCAGCTGCTTTACTGCTAATAAGTGAGCAGTCAAGGCTGTACAGGCCTTGAGTGTAATGGACTCATCAAGACCCTGTGAGTTAGATGTTCATTTAACCAAAGATGGTTATGAATGGGGCCTTTGGCAGCAGCTTGAATGGACATGCCAAGCTATTGGATTCTGGTCACAAGTATGGAAAGGAACAGAGGTCCAATACACCTTGATAGAAAAGCAACTGGCTACTCTGTACCACACCTTTCTGGCTGTGGAGCCCATCACCAAAACAGCTCTGACCAAGGTAATAACCACCTATCCCATCATGGGGTGGCTGTGAGACTGGACCCAAATGCCACAGAATAGTGTGGCACAAACACCTACACTGGCCAAATGGGGTGCATATTTACAGCAGCATAGCTCTATACTCATCTCTTAAGTCAAGAACTCCAACGCTTATTGGGATCAGTGACATATACCAGTAAAAAGTAGGAAGAACTTGCTCTTGAGCCATTGGTAGCTGAGAGTTCTTATCAGGAGGGAAAAGCCCCTATACCAGAACATGCCTGGTTTATAGATGGCTCCATTCATAGGCAATCCCCGAAGTGGAGGGCTGTGGCTTTCCATCCTAAGACTGAGGCAATATGGATGGAGGATGGAGAGAGGAAAAGCAGCCAATGAGCTGAGTTATGGGCTTGTGATCACCCAGGAGCCCTCCTCTGTAATTGTCTGCACTGGCAGCTGGGCCGTCTATTGGGGCTTGACCCTGCGACTACCAAAATGGTAGCATGCCAACTGGATAGTTGATCATCAGCCCCTTTGGGGCTCAAGAGTTGTGGCAAGACTTATTGACCTCTGGTCAGACTAAGACAGTTACCGTATATCATGTGACTGGCTATTTGCCATTGGCATCCCCAGGTAATGATGAAGCAGATGAACTGGCCTAGGTGTTCTGGCTAGAAGGAAAGCCTGCCTCTGATGTAGCCCAATGGTTACATCTGATTTGTGGCATGTGGAGCAAAAGACAATGTGAGCTGTAGCCTGTCCTTGGGGCTTACTGTTGACCTATGAAGAAGTCAGCAGAGCCCAGAAAGAGTGCCTTGCGTGTTCTAAGAGGGACTTACACTGAGTCCCACAGCAACATGGGACAATAGTAAGGGGGCCGTTACCCCTTGTTAGGTGGAAGATAGACTAGATTGGGCCTCTGCCCATATTAGAAGGATATCAGTATACCATGACTTGTGTAGACATGGCTACTGGCCTGTTGGATGCTTTTCCTGCATGTTGTGCCCACCAAAAGGGGCCAAGAGTGTCTCTTCGCAGTCTATGGCCAGGCCACAGGTGATTGAGAGGGATCAAGGCACCCACTTTATTGGACAGGTGTTACAAGAATGGCTGCAGCAATTAGAAATAAAGTGGAAGTTTCTTGTACCATATAACCCTTCTGGGGCTGGCATGATAGAGAGGTACAATGGTTTGTTCAAATCTGGACTGAAGTCAGAAACCAATAGTCTATGGGGCTGTTCAGTTTGCTTATGGACAGTTCTATGGTGTTTGAGAAACTGGAAAGGGAACCTTGAACCTGTGGACATCCTAACACACATTGCTGCCTCTCCTATACAACAGTATATGTAAACCAAAGAGCAGTTACTGAATCCAGGATATGGCCAGCAGATCAACATCCTGCTACAAGCCCCAACTGCATTAAACCCTGGAGACACTGTTGAATGGACTTGGCCCTGGAAATTTCAGCACATGGACCAGCAATGGGTGGCCTTTCTGGCATCTTGGTGAAAAGGTCTGGAATCTGGCCTCCTTTGTGTTCCTGGAGTAACAACAGAGTGACCCCCAAAGATCATAGTAGTGTACCCAATATGTCCAGGAGGTAAGAGCATCTTATGGGGAAGTCTTGTTTTATATTTATGGCCAGTGCATGTACCTCTCATAGCCCTATATATTGACCCATCTGTAACTCCCACAGTGTGGGGGTCTGAAAGTCTGATATACTAGATCAGGATGAGATCCCATTCTTGCCACTATCCTATCACAAGACCCTTATCTTGTATGTGTCCTTCCTGATGGACAAGATATGCCTATGCTGGTGTCATTAAAACATGTATCTTATCACCTTTAAAGTTATTTTCTTCTACAGTCCCTGTGGCCTGGATGCACCCCTGGCTGCAGCTACTGTGTGTTGATTACTCTGAAGTCCCTACCTGTTCAGCTACTGACTGCCTGTGGAATGGGCAAGCTATGGACTCAGTCTGCATAGGACTTTGAATCTAGTTGAATCCTCTGGCTTGAGAATTATCATGATTTTATTGTTGTTACTATTGTATGTTTTTAGTCTGTTTACAATGCTCGAGTTTTATCCCATGGGGGCCATTGCGGAGGATGGGGAACGAGTAAATTGTGAGGTGAGATTTCTGGAGGGGTGGACTGTGGGTAAAATTGTAATATTTCTAGAATTTCTTGCTGGTCTTACATTTCCATATCAATAGGTGTTCCCAAGAGGTGGAGAGAAGTAATCCATCTCCATATCAGTAGGTAATTAAAAGGGCAAGTAAGGGCATATCTGGACTGGAGAGGTTGGGTGGGGCCCCTTTTCCTGCAGCCAGGTCACTAGAGACATGGATGAGCAGAAGTGGACTACTGCTTGTAAACAATAAACAGGTTTCTCCCACTTTATTTCTCACTTTGACTGATTTCAGTTCAAAGGTATTTTTCCCCAGGGTGGGAAAATATTTTTCTCCTGGAGGTACAGCCATATAAAAAGGGAAATTATTACATGTTAACTTCATTATGGAAAAAAAATGCTAGAATACTAAATACAATATTCATGAAATGAATCCAAAAAAGCATCCAAAATAATCAATCATGACAAAACTACACTTAAAATAATATTAGCAGAAAAATGTGATCATTACAATAGTTTCAGAAACTTTTCAAGAAGGTTCAAAATTCATTTATGATTAAAAAAAATAGCAATCCTGAATTAGAGGAAAATTTCTTGATCATTATATATTTCCATTCATCAAAAGTTATTTCTAAAGCTAACATGTGAAATATATTTTCTTTAAATTGAGTAACAAAAAAGGGATATCCACTTTTACAGTTTCTATTCAATATATGCAGGCCATGGACTAAAAAGTAAGACAAAAATAGATTGATTGCTTGATTACTTCTGGAATAGGAAATAGAAAATAAAGACCAAGATTTTCTTTGCACATGATATGATATTCTACAAAGGAATACTAAAGATATCTATAGATTTTTAAATATAATTAGAAAAATTTTGCATGACTATTTATAAAAACAATTGTTTGCTTATAGAAGTCTATAAATAACAATTAGAATAAAAAATTTTAAACATACCATCCAGTCCATTTCTATAAGATACAAAAAAGGAAAAATTAATTTATGCTCTTAGAATTAAGAGAATTAATTTTACTTTGGAAAGGTTATCATTGTAAGGAATTTGAGAAGGGCTTTTCTGGTGCTGCTAGAGGTCTGTTTCTTGATTGGAAGTCTGTATGTGAACATGTACAGTCTGTAAATTTTATCAAACTTTACAGTTAAGATACTTACATTTTTTATAAGCCAGGTGGAGAAAGACAAGTACCAAATGACTTCACTCATTTGTGGATTATAACAACATAGCAAAACTGAAGGAACAAAACAGCAGCAGACTCACAGACTCCAAGAAGGGACTAGTGGTTACCAAAGGGAAGGAGCTGGGGAGGTTGAGTGGGGAGAGAAGGAGAAGGAGATTAAGAGGCATTATAATTACCACACAACATAAGTAGGTCATAGGGAAGGAAGTATAGCACAGAGAAGACAAGTAATGATTCTATAGCATCTTACTATGCTGATGGACAGTGACTACAATGGGGTCGGGGGAGACTTGATAATATGGGTGAATGCTGAAACCACAATGTTGCTCATGTGAAACCTTCATAAGATTATATTTCAATGATACCTTCATTACAAAAAAATATATTTTTAAATGTAAATATTATATGTTAACAAAGGAATACAAATAACATATGAACTCTTTAAAAAGTAAATTATTTAAAATGTAAGTTAATTAGAGATAAACTTTATTGAAAGAATTTAAGTAAATAAGTGTAGAAATATACCATGTTCTTGAGTAAGATGATACAATATAGAAAGATATCAGTATAGAAAGAGCTCAATCTTACACTGACCTGTATATTAAGCACATATCCCAACAAATTTGGAATTTGTCAAGCTGAAAGTAAAACTTATTTGGAAAGGCTAATAACTAAGCACATACCAAGATGCTGCTAAAGAAGCAGTATAATATGAAATATAAAATAAATGAAGTTCACATATGCCAAATCAATTTCATATAGATGAAAGATATACTTGGCTAAGACAGATTTAAGTTTTAAATTTAGGGAAAAAAAATGGAAGGACATACAGATGGTCCCTGATTTACAATGGCCCAATGTTTCAACTTTACAACCTTGTAAAGGTGATACACATTCAGTAGAACTCACCCTTCAAACCTTGGTCTTTTCCCAGGCTAATGATGTGCTGTATGATCCTCTCTCATAATGCTCAGTGGCTGTGAGCCTAAGCTCCCAAAAAGATTTTGCCCAACTTTAAGCTAATATAAGTGTTCTAAGAACATTTAAGATAGGTGAGGCTAAGCTATGAAATTCAGTAGGTTAGATGTTTTAAATGCATTTTCCACTTAAAATGTTTTCAATTATTTGATGGAAGTTGCAAAAGTTTTCTTAAAATAAGATACAACATGCATCATAAAATAAAGTATTTATAAACCCATTTTTATTAAAATTAAAATTTGACCTTTATAGAACAACATAAAGAAAGTAAAAATACTACAAACAAACATAATAAAGTATCCAAACAATAAAAATTATTCCACAAAAAATAGGAAAGACACCAACAAACAACCCCACAGAATATTGGGCAAAAGACTAGAAAAAAGATGTTTCCAGAAGAAACAAAAGGAAAAGTCCTGTATAATTATGAAAAGTGCAATTGCTTTGATAATGAGGTAAATCAAAACAAAACATGGAATAGTATATGTCCCAAACACATAAACAAATACACACATAGACACACACATACACAAACACACGTCTTGCTAACACAATTTAAACATTGAGAAATACATGTTCATAGGACTATAGAATATATCTATATGACTGTACTATATATATAGTACTAGCAGAAATTTAAATAGGGACAATCCTTTTAGAAACTCCTCTGGAAATGTCTAGCAAATATGGCAAAGTACATACCTGACAAATCAGGAATTCTACTGTTCTAATTCTGGCTCACTATACTGGAAAACTCTTGTATGTGTGCTGCTGTAGAAATATTCAAGAACATTTATAGCAACATTATTCATAAAAACTAAATAATACAGCCTTCAATATTAGAATAAACAAGTGAATAAATACTTGTGATTTTATAAAATAAAATACATAAAAAAGAATGAATAAAGAAGCAACTCTCAGAATAATGAGTACATTATTATATTTATCTTACGTTCAAAAAGAAATAAAACTACATATATGTGGATATAATTGTTTTATGTTTAAACAGGAGGTCTCCAAAGATACTATTAGAATACTCTTTCTTAAGTGGAATTTTAAGTGTATCATGTATTCAATTTATTTTTAAAAATTATAAATACTTATAGGTATTCTGTAGTATGTGTTATATATAACAAAATAAAAAGGATTTAACAACAAAACTAATGGAGTAAATAGCAGACTAATACAGCTGGATAGATTAGTGAGCTGAAAAGTTGAATTAAGAAAACCTTCCAGAACATAGCATAAAAACATAATGAAATCAAATATATAAAGGAATTATATAACATAGAGAAATTCCAATGTTCATCTACTTGAAGTTCCAGAGTGAGAGAATAAAGACATTAGAAATGGGTAGTATTTTAAAAAAATATTGAGGGAAATATTCAAGAAATGCACAGAGAAACAAGTTACTCAGATGGGATGTCTGATGTTGGACAGAACATGTTACAATAGAAGTCCAGATCTAGGCTACACAGTCTCTTGTGAACATCAAGGTTAAAGATAAAATTCTCAAGGTTATCAGGGAGAGAACATAGATTGCTTTCAATGAATTGTGAATGCCAAATTACTCTTAATTAAGTACATTGTTTGCAAGAAAGCAGTGCTACAATCTTAAAAATACTAGGGTAGCATAACTTTGAATCTAAAATTTTGTGAAAAAAATATTCAAATGTTAGAATGAAATAAGGACATTTTGGATATATAGAAACTGAAAAATTCTCTCCCACAGGCAATATTCAAAAGCATGAATGGAAGTTGTTCTTCAGAGGATAAGTGAAACAAATGCTTGTTGAAGTAATAGAAAACAATGAGCTACAAAAACAGATTCATATTAAGTACATAAGTAAAAACTATTACTGAATAGAGGGCATTTGGTGATATACTACTTTTCAATACAGGTTGGTCCTATCTAATAATGACATTTTTTATTATCAAGACCAAATTGATTATTTTAATGGAGACTTTCTTAGATAATGACTAACCTAATAATGACTAATTATATATATAATTCAAGGAAAATACCAGATGTATGTGTGTGTAAATGGAAGGCTTCAGTGGCATACTTTTATTTATTGATTCACTTATTTATTATATATTTATTTATTAGGTTTGTTTTGGTTTATTTGTATTTTTAACCAAATTACATCCAAATAGTTGCATAATTTTTGTTTTAATTTTAATATTTTTATTGAAATATCATTGATATATAATATTATATTGGTTTCAGATGTACAACATAGTGATCTGGTAATTATGTACATTACTAAATATTCAACATAAGTATAGTTACCATCTGTCAACATACAAAGACATTACAATAGTACTGGCTATACTTATACTATCCCTGTTCAGGACTTCCATCCCCATGACTAAGACATACTGATGGTAAACAGAGCAATGAAAAGATGCTCGATGTCACTAATTATCAGGAAATAAAAATCAAAACCACAAGGAGATATCACCTAACCACAGTCAGACTGGCTAATATAAAACAAAAACAAAAACAAGAAATGACAAGGGTTGGCAAGGATGTGGAGAAAAGGGATCCTTCATACCCTGTTGGTGGGAATGTAAATTGGTGCTGCTATTATGGAAAGCAGTATGGACGTTTCTCAAAAAAATAAAAATAGACGTCCATTGGGAATTTACCTGAAGAAAACAAATCACTAATTTGAAAAGATATATGTTTATTGCAGCATTATTTATAACAGCTAAGATATGGACACAGCCTAATAGTCCATCATTAGGTGAATGGATAAAGAAGGTGTGCTACAAATATGCAATGGAAAATTATTCATCCATAAGAAGAATGAAATCTTGCCATTTGCAACAACATCAATACACCTAGAAGGTACTATGCTAAGTGACATTAGCCAGACAGAAAAGACAAATACCATATGATTTCATTTATCTGTTGAATGTGAAAAACAAAACAAAACAGAAATAGACTTGGAAACACGGATAATGGACTCAATGGTTATCACAAGGGAGGGGTGTGTGGGCTGGGTGAAAGTGAAAGGATAAAGAGGTGCAAAGTTCAATCTGTCCTTTTTATTTATTTATTTATTTATTCATTCATTCATTTTAACAGTGTGAGTTCTTTCATCACTTCAAAAGGAACTGGGACAACTGAGAGCTTTACCACGTAGCTTACACTCATAGGGCTTCTGTACTGTGTGAGTCCTTTCATGTGTTTGAAAAGTTTGATGGTATCTAAATGCTTTTCCACATTGTTTACATTGATAGAGTTTCTCTCCAGTGTGAGCCCTTTCATGTTTTCTTACAGATTGGCAATACATAAAAGATTTCCTACATTCCTTACATGTGTAGGATTTCTCTATACTGTGATTTCTTTCATGTTTTTGAAGAGGCTGGAGATAACTGAAGGCTTTCCCACATTCCTTACATTTATAAGGCTTCTTTCACTATTCCTGATACTTGTATGGTTTAGGCAAAGTATGAGATTTTTTTGTGCCTATTAAGGAATGAATGCTACATGAAGACTTTTACACACATACTGCACTCCCATGGTTTTACTACTTCAGAAGTTTTCTAGTTTAAATTATGACTTGGAATTTCGCTGAAGTTTTCTCCATGTTGACTACTTTTTTACTCTCACAGAGTCCACTGTGACATTTTAGATTTCTTCCCTGCTTTGAAGGGAATGTTACAGTCTTCCCATTTTTTCCCTATTGAAGCCAGGTTCCTCAGTGTTTCCCACATCACATCTCTGAGAAGGATCCAGCAGTACCCACTCCTCCAGGCTGAAGTTTATAGCTACATCTTCAAAACTCATTGAATCCGCTGGCCGGTTTCTGGATCCCCCAGCGTTGTCTCTGCAGCTCCTGGCCGGCGCAGGTTACAGAGCAGCTGACTCAACCTGTCTTTTTATATTTGCTAGTGTTTGAGAAGGATATTTTCCTTAATTCATTAACAAAGGTCACTGTACGGATCAAGATTTCTTGTTAAACAACATGGAAGACTATTCTAAAAAATTAATTTCATCAAATCTTCAAAGATTGCCAAGCAAATAAACCAACAAGAATATGGAGAACATATCATATATGATGTTTTTAGTGAGTCTAGAAATTCTACACTAGATGAATACCAGAACTGGCAAAATCTCAAATGTGACTTTGCAGAGTTTTATAAATGGAGCCCACAGATAGCTCTGCCATACATACACTTTACCACACTAGCCTGCAACCTCTGAGATGAAAGAAACACTATCTTAATATATTTTTTATTCCTAATCCCAGGACCATCCCAGCAAAACATGTTTGGAATTAAAATGTTGTGAAAATGTTAAAAGTTTACTAGATTGTTTGTTTGTTCCTTGGTCTTTCAGTTTCTTTTTTTTTTTAAGACAAATTATAAAAATATAAGAAAAGCATAGCAATTAGTGGACCTGCAGAGAAGTTAATAAAAAAGGTAATTGTTTCCATTATTTTTATAATTGTCTGAAAGAGTCTCAACCACCCAAAGAATTTTACATACACTAAATATTTTCAATTGTACTTTCAACTGTACATACTGAAGAAACAAAGTTATCTTGCACCATAGTTGCATGATGTACTTATATCACCACAGGCTTAGGCCAGAATGCACACTAGGCTTACTTCCAGTTGCCAGCATCAACTTCTTACCAGACAGACTTCAGAGCCAGCTCTGCCCAAGAGTATGGGAATCAGAAGTGCTGGTGGAATCCACTGCCTCTCTCAGTTCCATAATGGAGTGCCTTGCTTGAGAATCCTCTACTGGTCAGCTTACCTTCCTTGTTGCATTTCTCCACTCTGCTACTAGTGCTTCTGGAGCATACTTCACAAGTAAACCATTTACACTCTAATCCTTGTCTCAGGCTCAGTTTCTGTGGAAATCCAATCAAAGACCTTAATGTAGCTTGAGGAAGACCAGACGTAATTCAGCCAGTGAAGGATTGTCTTCTTCCTGTAATACAAAGCTTTGTTTTCAAGTATTTTGGCAATACATGAGGCGCCCCCCTGGTGTTTCATCAGGAGCTAAATATGGGTTTCCTTTCTTCAAGGTGGTCATCCATGCCACCTAAGCTGCTCCTTTCTCAAGCTTTTCTACCCATCAAACTGACTACAGCCCCTGTGAGCCTCATCTCCATCTTAAGGGTATTTGAGATCACAAATAATGCAAAGAAATTGGGCTCAATGAACAGAACCAAGTACTGTCAGATATCTTCTATTTCCATATGTATTTGAAGTCAAGGAAACACAAAATGACTTCCTCAGAATTTTTTATGTGCTAACTTTTCCTTCTACAAGGTCAGAAGACAATTAAAATAATGCAGTCTTCAAAAATCAGAGTACAGTAAGGGGAGATGGAGCACAGTTCTTGCTACTTATATTTGAATATAACACTTATCTTGGTAGCTTTTTCAATTACCACCACCAATAGGGGGTGGAGGTAGAAGCATGGAGATGGGACAATTAGACATAACTTATAAATATATCAACCACTGTCATTCCCTAAGTCCATTATCTCTTTTAACAACATACTCCCTGAATTTTAGATGAGCACATACATTTCAGAGTTAAGACTGAGTTTCTCAACATACCTTGCAGCCAGATGTGGACATGTACCTAAGTTCTAACCAATGGAATGGAAACAGAAAGAACATTTTGCCTTAATCCTTTTCTCCCACCTTTCTGGTAACTGGTATGCAGGCATCATGGTGTGAAGAAGAACACCTGGAAATTGGAAATAAAAGACACATTTTACTAAATCAACAAGATGAAATCTTTGCATGCAGGGAGATGGAACCACTTACAGGAGCATTGAATCACACACCCACACCTTTATGTGAGAGGAAAAAAGATGTATTTTCACCTTTATTAAGTCACTAAAGTTTAGATTTACTTTGTTACAGCATATTAATTTGTATTCTAATTATTATAGCATTCTACAAGGCTACTGTGGATTTTTCAGCTCGCAAATACAGATAGGATTTGTTCAAACATTCAATATTAACTAATGTTGGAAAGTAAGTTAAAATTCATTAAATTATGGATAAGTTGAAGTACATGGGAGGACTGGATTAAAGATGGCGGCATGAGAGATGAGACAGAGGCTTCCTCCTAAAAACACATATAATATGAAAATATAATTACTACAACTAATTCTGAATGAGCAACAAGAAAGAGGGCTGTGCCAGACTGCATACAACTGGAGAAGAGAATAATCCTCACAAAACAGGGTAATGTACCAAAGCCATGGTCTGGCAGGACCCAAGCCCTTTGCACACACCAGCTCACCAGCAGGAGGAAGAGAAAGGGAGTGGATACCTGGGACTGCTGAACACCTAGCTCTGGAGATCTGCCCTGGGAGCAAAAACCTACATTTCATGGTTGTTTCATAATTAAGGGGGTTGGAAAGCTAAGAAAGGCAGAAAATATGGAGAGACTGAGATTCCAGCAACTTGTGGAAAGCAGGGATCCATATCCGGCTGCTCTGGGACAAAAAAAAAAGGTGGGCAGTTTGAGAGATTTTCTAACAGCAAGATGGCTCCTACAGGGGCAAGGATTGCACAGAAATTACTGCTCAGAAGAAAATACAGGCAGACAAAATTGTCAGGGTGTACTCTGCCCAGCAGGTTGGGAAGGTTCATGATCTTCAGGCATTCGAGGCCCCTGGTTGGCTATACAGCTTCAAGAATCACCGCCATGATACATAGCCTGCTGCACCTTCCTCCAGGTCAGCCCCAAGAGGCTCATAAACCGGCAAACCCTACCCTGGCAGTAGGCCAGCCAGATAGAAGCCCTGCCAACAGCAGCTACAAACGCAAAGCACAGCGGCTTATATCTATGTTCTCAGGCCACTAGTTCTGGCAGTGGAGACAGGCAAGCAGCCAGGAAGCAGGAAACAGCTCTTTCCTCCCCTCAGGCACCAACATTGCTCCACTGTGATGCCCAACATTGCTCCAGGGGAAGAGAAGCTCCAGAGAGTAGAGCAACTGGGCATAAGAGGGCACCACATATAAATATGAAACATCAAAGGAACCTGGTTCAAAGGAAAATTATGAATATACCAGACAAAGATTCAAATGAAAATTAACTCATTAAAGAGATTTCCTTAAAGAGATTTCAAAATAAAAATCATTATCATGCTCATGGAGGTACAGAAAAATATTCAAGAACTCAGGAATAAATTCCGGTTGGAGATCCGATCATTACAGAACACAGTATCAGAAATGAAACAAACAATGGGAGGTTTTAAAAGCAGATTACATGTGGTGGGGGAGATGATAAATGAAATAGAAATTAGAGAAGAGGAACACAAAGAAGCTGAGGCACTGAGAGAAAAAAGGATCTCTAAGAATGAAAAAATATTGAGAGAACTGTGTGACCAATCCAAACGGAAACATATTCACATTATAGGGGTACCAGAAGAAGAGGAGAGAGGAAAAGGGATAGAAAGTGTCTTTGAGGAGGTAATTGCTGAAAACTTCCCCAAATTGGGGAAGGAGATAGTCTCTCAGGCCATGGAGGTGCACAGATCTCCCAAAACAATGGACCCAAGGAAGACAACATTAAGACATATAATAATTAAAATGGAAAAGATCAAGGATAAGGACAGACTATTAAAAGCAGCTGGAGAGAAGAAAAAGATTGCATACAATGGAAAACCCATCAGGCTATCATCAGACTTCTCAACAGAAACCTCACAGGCCAGAAGGGAGTGGCAAGATGTATTTAATGCAATGAGGCAGAAGGGCCTTGAACCTAGAAGAGTTTATCAGGCAAGATTATCATTTAAATATGAAGGACAGATTAAACAATTTTCAGATAAGCAAAAGCTGAGAGAATTTAGATACCATAAACCATCTCTACAGTGGATTTTGGAGGGACTGCTATAGATGGAAGTGTTCCTAGAGTTTAATGACTGTCAACAGAGGTAATAAAACCACAGTAAAGAAAGAAAAACCATTCATTACTAAGCAAATGCAAAATTTAATCAACTACCCCAAACTCAATCAAGGATAGACAAAGAGTACAAAATATGATACCTAAGATATATAAGAATGGAAGAGGAAGAAAAAGGAGGATAAAAAAAGAACCTTTAGATTGTGTTTGTAATAGCATACTAAGTGAGATAACTAAGACTCTTAGATAATAAGAAAGTTAACCTTAAATCTTTGGTAACAACGAATCTAAAGCCTGCAATGGCAGTAAGTACATACCTATCGATAATCACCCTAAATTTAAATGGTCTGAATGCACCAATCAAAAGACATGGAGTCGCTGAATGGATAAAGAAATATGCTGCCTACAATAGACTCACTTTAAACCCAAAGACATACACAAACTAAAAGTGAAGGGATGGAAAATGATATTTCATGCAACTAATAGGGAGAAAAAAGCAGGAGTTGCAATACTTGTATCAGACAAAACAGGCGTCAAAACAAAGTCACAAGAGACAAAGAAGGACATTACATAATGATAAAGGAGTCAATCCAACAGGAACATATAACCATTATAAATATCTATGCACCCAACCTAGGAGCACCTACATATGTGAAACAAATATTATCAGAATTAAAAGGGGTAATGAATGCAATGCATTCATTATAGAATTCAATACTCCACTCACTCCAAAGGATAGATCAACCAGACAGAAAATAAGCAAGGAGACAGAGGCACTGAAGAACACATTAGAACAGACGGACCTAACAGACATCTACAGAACTCTACACCCAAAAGCAGCAGAATACACATTCTTCTCAAGTGCACATGGAACATTTTCAAGAATATATTATATTCTAGTCCACAAAAGAGCCTCGGCTAATTCAAAATAATTGAAATTGTACCAATCAGTTTCTCAGACAACAAAGGTATGAAACTAGAAATAAATTTCACAAAGAAAATGAAAAAATCCCACAAACACATGGAGGCTTCACAATATGCTCCTAAATAATCAGTGGATCAATGACCAAATAAAAACAGAGATCAAGCAATATAGGGAGACAAATGACAATTTTTCAACACCGCAAAATCTGTGGGACGCGATGGAGGCCATGCTAAGAGAAAAGTATTTTGCAATACACGCCTACCTCAGGAAAGAAGAGCAATCCCATATAAGCAGTCCAAACTCACAGTAAATGAAACAGGAAAAAGAAGAACAAATGAGACCCAAAGTCAGTAGAAGGAGGGACATAATAAAGATTAGAGCAGAAATAAATAAAATCGAGAAGAATAAAACAATAGAAAGGATCAATGAAAGCAAGAACTGGTTTTTCAAGAAAATTAAAAAAACAGATAAACCTCTAGCCATACTTATGAAGAAAAAAAGAGAGTCTAAACAAATACACAGAAACAGAAATGAGAAAGAAAAAATCACTACGGACACCACAGAAATACAAAGAATTATTAAAGAATACTATCAAAAGTCATATGTTAACAAACTGGATAACCTAGAAGAAATGGACGATTTTCTTGAAAAATACAACCTTCCAAGGCTGACACAGAAAGAAACAGAAAATCTGAACAGACCAATTACCACCAACAAAATTGAATAGGTAATCACAAAACTACCTAAGAACAAAATGCTTTGACCAGATGGTTTCACCACTGAATTTCATCGAACATTTAGTGAAGACCTATTACGCACCCTCCTTAAAGTTTTCCAAAAAGTAGAAGAGGGAATACTCCCAAACTCATTCTACAGGGCCAACATCACTCTAATACCAAAACCAGGCAAATACACAACAAAAAAAGAAAATTACACACCAGTATCCCTGATGAACATAGATGCAAAAATACTAAACAGAATATTAGCAAACTGAATTAAAAAATACATCAAAAAGATCATCCATCATCATCAAGTAGCATATATTCCAGGGATACTAGGATGGTACAACATTCGAAAATTCATCAACATTAGCCACCACATCAACAAAAAGAAGGACAAAAACCACATGATCATCTCCATAGATGCCGAAAAAGCATTTGACAAAATTCAACATCCATTCATGATAAAAACTCTCAACAAAACGGGTATAGAGGGCAAGTACCTCAACATAATACAAGCCATATATAACAAACCCACAGCCAACATCATACTTAACAGCGAGAACCTGGAAGGTTTTCCTTTAAGATTGGAAACAAGACAAGGATGCCCACTCTCCCCACTTTTATTCAACACAGTTCTGAAGGTCCTAGCCACAGCAATCAGACAACACAGAGAAATAAAAGCCATCCAGATTGGCAAGGAAGAAGTTAAACTGTCCCTGTTTGCAGATGACCTTATATTGTACATAAAAATTCTAAAGACTCCACTCACAAAACTACTAGATCTAATATCTTAATTCAGCGAACTTGCTGGATACTAAATTAATACACAGAAATCTGTTGCATTCCTATACACTAATGATGAATTAGCAGAAATAGAAATCAGGAAAACAATTCCATTCACAATTGCATCAAAAAGAATAAAATACCTAGGAATAAACATAACCAAAGAAGTGGAAGACCTATACTCTGAAAACTTCAAGATACTCATGAGAGAAATAAAAGAAGATACCAATTAATGGAAACACAGTCCATGCTCATGGATAGGGAGAATTAGTATTGTCTAAATGACCATCCTGCCTAAAGCAATCTAGAGATTCAGTGCAACTCCTATGAAAATACAAACAGTATTATTCAATGAACTAGAGCAATTAGTTCTAAAATTCATATGGAACCACAAAAGACCCCGAATAGCCAAAGCAATCCTGAGAAGGAAGAATAAAGCCTGAGAAGGGGGGGGATTATGCTCCCCAAATTCAAACTCTACTACAAAGCCACAGTAATCAAGACAATATGGTACTGGCAGAAGAATAGAACCAGACCAATGGAACACACTAGAGAGCCCAAATATAAACACACACATATATGGTCAATAAATATATGATAAAGGAGCCATGGACATACAATGGAGAAATGACAGCCTCTTCAACAACTGGTGTTGGCAAAACTGAACAGCTACATACAAGAGAATGAAACTGGATTATAGCCACGCCATACACAAAAGTAAACTTGAAATGGATCAAAGACCTGTATGTAAGTCATGAAACCATAAAATTCTTAGAAGACAACATAGGCAAAAATCTCCTGAATATAAGCATGAGCAACTTCTTCCTGAATGCATCTCCTCAAGCAAGGACAACAAAAGCAAAAATGAACACATGGGACTACATCAAACAAAAGCTGTATGGCAAAGCACACCATCAACAGAACAAAAAGACATCCTAAAGTATGGGAGAATATATTTGTAAATGACATATCTGACAAGGGGTTAACACCCAAAATATGTAAAGAACTCACATGCCTCAACACCCAAAAAGCAAATAACCTGATTAAAATATGGGCAGACGATATGAAGGGACAATTCTCCAAAAAAGAAATTCAGATGGCCAACAGACACATGAAAAGATACTCTACACCACTAATCATCAGTGAAATGCAAATTAAAACCACAAGGAGATATCACCTCACACCAGTAAGGATGGACAACATTGAAAACACCAAGAACAACAAATGCTGGCAAGAATGTGGAGAAAGGGGAACCCTCCTTCACTTCTGGTGGGATTGTAAGCTAGTTCAACCATTGTGGAAAGCAATATGGAGGTTCCTCATAACACTAAAAATAGAAATATCGTTTGACCTGGAAATCCCACTCCTTGAAATTTACCCAAAGAATACATGTTCTCAGATTCAAAAAGACATTTGTACCCCTATGTTTATCACAGCACTATTTGCAATAGCCAAGGTCTGGGAGCAACCTAAGTGTCCATCAGTAGATGAATAGATAAAGAAGAGGTGGTACATATACACAATGGAATACTATTCAGCCATAAGAAAGAAAGAAATTCTACCATTTGCAACAACCTGGATGGAACTGGAGGATATTATGCTCATTGAAATAAGCCAGGTGGAGAAAGACAATTGCCAAAAGATTTCTCTGATTTGTGGAGTATAACAATGAAGCAAAACTAAAGGAACAGAACAGCAGCGGACTCACAGACTCCAAGAAGGGACTAGAGGTTACCAAAGGGGGAGGGGTGTGGGAGTTGGCTCGGGAAGGAGGGGGACTTGGATTGAGGGGTATTATGTTTAGTACACATGTTGTGAGGGGTCACGGGGAAAACGATGTAGCACAGAGAAGGCAAATATTGAATCAGTGGCATCTTACTACACTGATGGAATGTGACTGCAATGGGGTATTGGGTGGGGACTTGATAATATCGGTAAGTGTAGTAACCATATTATTTTTTGATGTGAAACCTTCATAAGAGTGTATATCAATAGTACCTTAAAAAATTAAAAAGAAAAGAAATACATCGTGTTGAAACATTTTGTTCTTTTGTTTGCTGAAACTGTATTTTTTCTTCAAGAATATATTTATTGTTTATCAAATAATATGCTTGAATTTACTTGCACAAGTAAGTGAAAATTTTATACACCTTATACTGATATCAGGAGTGGAGTCTGTTGCTATCTTTAAGTAATAACATAAAAGTATAAAATAAATAAACATATTACTACTTTTCATCTAGAACTATAAACATATTCTACTTATAATTTTCCAAGTATTCTTTACTACAAGTGAGCTTTGGATCAATTCTTCTCTGTTAACTTTACAAATATAAATAACTCTTTGATGAATACTTACTGTTTTATATTATACATATTATCTCACAATCTTATTGCAGATAATTTATTATTTATTTTAGTGAAAACAGAAAAGGAAGCTTTCTGAAATTACCTAATATGTATGATATAAATATCCCAATTGGTTATCTACAGGTCTGCTTTTATGTACTTGCAAAGGATGTATAAAGCTAATTGCATTTTTATTTAATAATTGTACAACAGAATTACTTTGTTTTACCTCTTTGCTATTTTCATTTTTTCTAAATTTTATCAAGACTAACAAATTGCTTTGTCCTACTTTTTGTGTTCTGTGTATTCCTACAATGTATATAGCAAAAGCTTATGATGAATTCATATCAGCATTTGCTAACCTGAATATCTGGTTGTTATATGAATCTGCTGTTTACACTCAGCCTTTACAGGTAAACATGTAGTGGTTAGGAATAAAAACTTGTTTGTCTCAGAATATATGACTTGCAGAGCAATTAAAAACCAAAAATTAAGTTAAAATAAAACAAAATCAATAATCCTGGTTAGGAAGAACACATAAAAGTTAAATAAACTAAAAAAAGCAAAAGTAGGAGTAATTGTATTGGAACTAATGTTAACATGTGAAAACAAACTTTGTGAGGAAAGAGAAAAGATATATTGATGTATTTGATTAAAAACAGGTTTTGTTTAATTTACAGAGATTTTGTATTTTGAGGATATTAAAAACTAGTGAATTTGTATGTAAGTACCTTAGTTTAATAGGATTCAGTGATGTTTTATATGAATATTGTCATTCTGAGATGTCCTGTGTCTGTAGACATGAGTTTTAAAATATGTAGAGCAATTGAAATCAAATGTTGTTATAAATAATATTTATCAGCTCCATATTACTAAATTACATCCACTAAAATGAAATGTAATTTGCCCAGCAAAAAGTTCAATAGCTTCACAAAGCTATTCTTTTGAAGAGAAATAGTTGTCAATTTAAACTCCCTTCAAAATAATTTTTGTCAATTCAGTTTACTTCAGAATGAGTTATGCATCTGGCATAAAATGCAAAAGTTAAAACAAATCTTACAAAAATCTTTATTTTCCTGTCACCAGAGATCCACTTATGTTTCAAGGCAACCATTGTTACTTTTTGTGCTCAGATCTGTTTATATTCTTGCTTTCATAGTAGCAGTGGTATGTCATACCTTGCCTTTATCTTTATTTTTTGTATCAGAATATCTTGGAGATATATCTATATTAATGCCAATGGAACAACTGCATAATATTCAGCTATATGTATGTAGTAATAATTGTTTAATCAGTTTCCAGTATTCATGGGTATTCATGTTGTTTTTCAATTCGTACTATAGAAAATATTGCAATTCATGTCTGCTACTATGTATGCCTTGCTCACAACCTATCTGTAAATGTAATATCAATGCCTACAAATGGAAGGATTGAGTCAAAAGATTTTCGCATGCTTAACTTTAATAAATAATATCTCAGTTTTATTCAAAGGTTTGTAGTTATTCACTTTCTCATCAGTAAAAGTTGAAACTTCCTTATTCACCACTATCTTTCTCTTAAAATCAATGCATTGTCATTCTCATGTTTCCAACTTGATATGTCAATAATTGGTGTCTCAATGTAGTTAGTTACATTTCTCTTATTATGAATATTATTATTAACATGCTTAAGAACCATTCACACTTTCTTTTCTGGGTTTGATGCCTTACCCAATTGTTTTAGTGGGTCATAGCATGATTTAATTGATTTGTAAGAACTTTTTCTCCATGAATGGAATTCTTTCTTTCTGTAATATGAGTTACAGATAATTATACATCAGTTATTTGCCTTCTGATTTTTGTTTATGGTCTTTTCTTTTGTATTTTACCAATTTTTAAAAATCTTATGTAATAATATTTATGAATATTTCATTCTGTGAATCCTTAGTTTTATATCTTTGTCAACTTTGAAATTATATAAAAAATCATATTTATTTTCAAATAAATTTTTTAGCTTAAAATTATGGAAATACAAGGAATTTATTATCTATCAATCAGATAGAAACTTCAAAGTTTATTTGGTGCTAGTTCTTCATATCTTAGTTCTTTTTATTGCAGTAGAATAGAATTGTATTTGCTTGCTTCTTTGAGTTCAGATGTAGTCATATAACTTGCTTTGTCCAATGAAACGTGAAAATGTCACATGTCACTTCCAAGTAGAAATTTTAAAAGCCAATGTGCAATTCAATATGATCTCTTTCTCTAGCACCAAATTGTTTCCATTTTCCACAGATAGCAGCTATTCTGATACTTGGGTCTGGGGATAGAAGTGAAGGGACCAACTCCAGACAAATCACCGTAATCCTGTAGCATGAATAAGAAATATACTTTTTTTTCTTTTAAGCCATTGAGATTTGTGACCTGCTTGTTACTACAGCATAACCTAACCTATCCTCATCAAAAATAGTAATTGGCATCTGAAAAGGGGCACTGCATCCCACCCTTGCCCACAAGTAAAACCACATCAAGTGTTTGGCACTGGTTATAAGGGCTTGAAAATGGCCATGACAGAAACTATATCAAGGACTGAGGACATGCGGAACCACATTATGGTTTGATGAAATATTCAGTGATATTGTTGCTTTTGGTAATTACAGAAGCAAATCTTGCATTTAGTGAATATTTAGCTCCATGGGAAGACATTGGTAAAGTAAATGTTGTACTCTGCCGTGCTTTTTGCTGACTATGTTTGGTAAAGTATTGTAAGAATAATCTGAGATCAAAAAAATAAAAATGGTCAATTTGCAATCAGTAGTAAAATATAACAGAGTCTATAAAATCAGGGACTTGTAAGATTTAAAAACTCCTTCTCAACCCCCAAAAGTAAAAGTTAAAAGTAACAGATATTTTAAGGACATATATTTGATTTAAATTTAGCTTTGTCACAGGGATATAGCTGTTATACTCAATAATAAAACTCTTAATGCATGAAAGTATATCAAAGTAAAGATGTGGCAGGCAGTAAGTCCATGTATTTGGAAAAATGTCTGAAGTAAATAAAATACAGGTTTTCTCCTTCAAAGCAGATAAACCCAAATATACCATTCATTCAGGAGAGAAAGGTATGAGATTGAAATAAAAAGATATATGGGTGTATCTGTTGGCATACAGAACTAACTAGCATCAAAATAAACAAGAATCTCTTATGACTTTAAGAACATTCCATTGCTAAAGAAACCTCAAGCCTGTGCAGGAAGATATCTGCAATTGTTTGAGATCATTGGTCCCTAACCATCTACCAGGAAGGCTGAGAACTCTTCTCAATCTCCTAGGGAAGGCATATTCCCAAATGCCCACTACAGATATGACCAAAAAGGGACCTGTTTATATAAAAAGGGAGAATCCCCTGAGACTGAAGCCAGGGATAGAGAAGAAGCAGGGAGAAGGGAATTCCTAACAGGGAGTTAAATCAGGACCCGTGAAGGAAGAACACACCCCCTCAAAAAATCTTTTTTGGAGTTTCAGAAATGCCAAAACAGCAGTGTCTGCTAAATGTCTCTTAGTTTCCCCTTTCCAAAAGAGAATGTTTATGATAGTTATTGTGTCAATTTCATTATCTTATATTGGGTGTATGGGAAAGACCCTTGTCTTTTTCATCTATTACAGTGACCTATGAACTAAATTAAACTAAACTCCATAGGTGCCACATCTGGAAATGCTGTAGGGACTATAAGGCATGTTTTAATCAGCTCAAACTGTTCCAACAGAATACCATTAACTGGTGGATTATAAACAACAGATTTTATTTCTCACTGTTCTGGAGGCTGGAAAATCCAAGATCAAGACACCTGCAGATTGTATCTGATGACAACCTGCTTCCTGGTGTATAGATGACCATTTCTTTTTTCTTTCACTGATGTACAGTTGTATTGGTTTCAAATATACAACCCAGTGATTTAACAGTTACCCATATTATTAAATCCTCACCCCCCTCTAGTGTGGTTACTATCTGTCAACATAGAAAGATGTTACAGAATTAGACTATATTCTACATGGTAAACTACTAGCCCCATGACCATCTTATATTATGATTGAGAATTTTTGTGCCCTTTTATCCCTTGCCCTCCCCACCAACCACCCCCAACCCCTCCCCATGGAAAACACTAGTTACTTCTCAGTGTCTATGAGTCTAATGCTGTTTTGTTAATTCTGTTTAGCTGTTTTATTATATTCCACAAATAAGTGAAATCATATGGTACTTGTCTTTCTCCACCTGGCTTATTGAGCATAATGCTCTGTAGGTCCATCCATGTTGTGGCACTATGTTCCTTCATGGCAAGAGGGAAGAGCTCTGGTCTCTATAACTCGCTGAGGGATCCACCCTCAAGATTTAATCACCTCCCAAAGACCTCTGCAGTCCTAATGTGATCATATTGGAAGCTAGGATCTCAAAATATGAATTCTGTGGGGACACAAACATTCAGTCTATAGCAGGAAAATACCGGACCTCCTGAACTTTCAGATGATGGTGTGACTGGGAAGTATTATCAGGTAGCGTCTCTTGGAGTGTGGGTGAAGGTGTCTGTAAGAAGAAGGATGAGGAATGTGTTGATGTGTTTTCCACAAAATCTTTACAGTTGTCCTCTTCCAAATACATCTCTACAGTGTATTATGGAGGGACTGCTATAGATGGAAGTGTTCCAAAAGCTAAATAGCTTTCAAAAGAGGAAATAAAACCATGGTAAAAAAGTAGAACAATTAATTACTAAGCAGATGCAAAATCAAATCAACTACCCCCAAAGTCAATAAAGGGACAGACAAAAAGTACAGAATATGATACCTAACATATAAAGAATGGAGGAGGAAGAAAAAGGAGGAAAAAAAAATTTAGGTTTTGATTTTAATAGCATACTAGGTGAGATAAATTAGACTGTTAGATAGCAAGGTAATAACCCTCGAACCTTTGGTAACCATGAATCTAAAGCCTGTGATGGCAATATGTACATACCTATCAATAATCCCCCTAAATGTAAATGGTCTGAATGCACTAATCAAAAGACATAGAGTCATCGAATGCATAAAAATCAAGACCCATCTATATGCTGCTTACAAGAGACTCTCTTCAAACTCAAAGACATACACAGACTAAAAGTGAAGGGATGAAAAAAGATATTTCATGCAATTGATAAGGAGAAAAAAGAAGAAGTTGCAGTGCTTGTATCAGACAAAATAGACTTCAAAACAAATAAAGTAACAAAAGACAAAGAAAGACATCATATAATAATAAAGGGGTCAGTCCAACAAGATGATATTACTATATAAATATCTATGCAGTTAACACAGAAGTACCTACATATGTAAAACAAATACTAACAAAATTAAAAAGGGTAATAGAATGCAATGCATGCATTCTAGGAGACTTCAAAACTCTACTCACTCTAAGGACAGATCAACCAGACAGAAAATAAGTAAGGAGACAGAGGCACTGAACAACACATTAGAACAGATGGACCTAACAAATATCTACAGAATTCTACACCCAAAAGCAGCAGAATACACATTCTTCTCAAGTGCACATGGAACATTTTCAAGAATAGATCATATATTAGGCCACAAAAAGAGCCTCAGTGAATTCAAAAAGATTGAAATTGTACCAACCAGCTTCTCAAATCACAAAGGTATGAAACTAGAAATGAATTACCCAAAGAAAATGAAAAAGGCCACAAACACATGAAAGCTTAATAACATGCTCCTAAATAATTAATAGATCAATGACCAAATAAAAACAAAGATCGAGCAATATATGGAGACAAATGACAAAAATAATTCAACACTGCAAAATCTGCAGGACACAGCAAAGGCCGTGCTAAGAGGGAGGTATATTGTAATACAGGCCTACCTCAGGAAAGAAAAACAATCCCATATGAACAGTCTAAACTCACAATTAATGAAACTAGAAAAAGAAAAACAAATGAGGCCAAAATTAGTAGAAAGAGGAACATAATAAAGATAAGAGCAGCAATAAAAAAAATTGAGAAGAATAAAACAATAGAAAGAATTAATGAAAGCAGGAGCTGCTTCTTCGAGAAAATAAGCAAAATAGATAATCCCCAAGCCAGATTTATTAAGAAAAAAAGAGAGTCCACACACATAAACAAATTCAGAAATGAGAAAGGAAAAGTCACTATGAATACCACAGAAATACAAAGAATTATTAGAGAATACTATGGAAAATTATGTGATAACACACTGGATAACCTAGAAGAAATGGACAACTTTCTAGATAAATACAACCTTCCAAGGCTGACTCAAAAAGAAACAGAAAATCTGAATAGACCAATTACCAGCAACAAAATTGAATTGGTCATCAAAAAACTACCTAAGAAGAAAATCCATGGACAAAATGGTTTCACTGCTGCATTTTATCAAACATTTAATGAAGACCTAATACCCATTCTCCTTGAAGCTTTCCAAAAAGTAGGAGAGAATATTCCCAAACTCATTCTACAAGGCCAGCATCACTCTAATACCAAAACCAGTCAAATACATCCAAAGAAAATTACAGACCAATATCCCTGATGAACATAAAGGCAAAAATACTCAACAAAATATTAGCAAACTGAATTCAAAAATACATCAAAAATATCATCCACCATAATCAAGTAGGATTTATTTCAGGAATGCAAGAATGGTCCAACAGCATCATCCACAACATCAAAAAAAAGAAGGACAAAAACCACATGATCAACTCCATAGATGCCGAAAAGCATTTGACAAAACTGAACATTCATTCATGATAAAAACTCTCAGCAAAACAGACAAGTACCTCAACTTAATAAAAGCCATATATGACAAACCCACAGCCAACATCACTTAACAGCAAGAAGCGGAAAGCTTTTCCTTTAAGATGGGAAACAAGACAAGGATGCCCTCTCTCCCCACTTTTATTCAACATAGTTTTGGAGGTCCTCGCCAGGGCAATCAGACAACACAAAGAAATAAAAGGCATCCAAGTTGGCAAGGAAGAAATTAAAATCTCCCTGTTTGCAGATGACACAATATTGTACATAAAAAATCCTAAAGAATCCACTCCAAAATTACTAGATCTAATATCTACATTCAGCAAAGTTGCAAGATACAAAATTAATAGACAGAAATCTATTGCATTCCTATACACTAACAATGAACTATCAGAAAGATAAATCAGGGAAACAATTCCATTCACAATTGCATCAAAAAGAATAAATACCTAGGAATAAACCTAACCAAGGACGTGAAAGACCTATACTCTGAAAACTACAAGACACTCATGAGAGAAATTAAAGACGATACCAATAAATGGAAACATATCCCATGCTCATGGATAGTAAGAATTAATATTGACAAAATGTCCATCCCGCCTAAAGCAATCTACAGATTAAATGCAATCCCTATCAAAATAGCAACAGCATTCTTCAACGAACTAGAGCAAATAGTTCTGAAATTCATATGGAACCACAAAAGACCCTGAATTGCCAAAGCAGTCCTGAGAAAGACGTTTAAAGCACGAGAATTATGCTTCCCGACTTCAAGATCTACTACAAAGACAATTTGGTACTGGCACAAGAACAGACCCATAGACCAATGGAACAGACTAGAGAGCCCAGATATAAACTCAAGCATATATGGTCAATTAATATATGATAAAGGAGCCATGGATATACAATGGGGAAATAGCCTCTTCAACAGCTGGTGTTGGTAAAACTGGACAGCTACGTTCAAGAGAATGAAACTGGATTACTGTCTAACCCCATACACAAAAGTAAACTCAAAATGCATAAAAGACCTGAATGTCATTCATGAAATCATAAAACTCTTTGAAGAGAACATAGGCAAAAATCTGTTGAATGTAAGCATGAGCAACTTATTCCTGAATGCATCTCCTCGGGCAAGGGAAAAAAAAGTATAAATGAAAAAGTGGGACTACATCAAGCTAAAAAGCTTCTGTACAGCAAAGGACACCATTGGCAAAACATTCAACAAGGGGTTAACATCCAAAATATATAAAGAACTCACATGTCTCAACACCCAAACAGCAAGTAACCCTATTAAAAAATGGGTGGAAGATATGAACAGACACTTCTCCAAAGAGAAAATTCAGATGACCAACAGGCACATGAGAAGATGCTCCACTTTGCTAATTATCAGGGAAATGCAAATTAAAACCACAATGAGATATCACCTCACACCAGTTAGGATGGCCATGATCGAAAACACTAAGAACAACAAATTCTGGTGATGATGGGTAGAAAGGGGAACCATCCTACACTGCTGATGGGAATGTAAACTAGTTCAATCATTGTGGAAAGCAGTATGGAGGTTCCTCACAAAACTAAAAATAGAAATACCATTTGACCTGGAATCCCACTTCTAGGAATTTACACAAAGAAAACAACTCAGATTCAAAAAGACATATATGCCCCTATTTTTATGGCAGCACTGTTTACAATAGCCAAGATATGGAAGCAAGCTATGTGTCCATCAGTAGATGAATGGATAAAGAAGAGCTGGTACATATACACAATGGAATACTATTAAGCTATAAGAAAGAAAGAAGTCCTATGATTTGCAACAATATGGATGGAACTAGTGGGTATTATGCTTAGTGAAATAAATCAGGCAAAGAAAGACAAATACCAAATGATTTCCCTCATTTGTGGAGTATAACAACAAAGCAAAAATGAAGGAACAAAATAGCAGCAGACTCACAGACTCCAAGAAGGGACTAGTGGTTACCAAAGCTGAGGGGTGGGGAGGGAGGGAGAAGGGGATTGGTGGGTATTCTGATTGGTGCACATGTTGTGTGTATGGTCACAGGGAAGAAAGTGTAGCTCAGAGAAGACAAATAGGGACTCTGTGGCATCTTACTACACTGATGGACAGTGACTGCAATGGAGTATGGCTGGGGGACTCAGTAATAAGTGTGAATGTAATAACCACATTGTTTTTCTTGTGAAACATTCATAAGAGTGTATATCAATGATACCTTACTAAAAAAAAATTACACTTACATCTATAAGAAGTCACCTCAATCTTAATGACCAAAAATAAGACACACACACACAAACAAAAAAAATCGAATTGAAATTGGTTACTTCCTAGAGAGAAGAAATCAGGAATAGGAAGATGGGTTTGAAATGATTCATTTGTTCTCATAATCCTTATATGGTTTGATCTTTAAGTATGCATATATGTTACTTTTAATTCAAATTAAAATACAAAAATAAACTGAAATAATAATTTTTAAAGAGAAAAATATGGAACCTGACTTTTATTTTGCAGCTTAAAAGGTGTTTCATTGGTTAGAGAAGTGATCATGTTCATAGGCTAAGTGGAAAGTTGTATTGTATAAAGTAAATCATGGAGGGATAGGTCATGAAATAAGTACATAGTTTAACCAAGTTAAACAGCCACAGAATCTACACAGTGATACTCTGATGTCTGCAAACAGGGAACAAATCAGAGAAAACAATTAAAATTTACTAATTTATTAATAATTTGTATGTTTTTCACATATAAATTATACACATGTATTACTTTGTGTTTTATCTCAAAGCAGGAGGAACAAAGAAATATTTTTGCTTTAAAACAATCGAAAGAGATTGGATTTATGAAATAAAAAGTAAAATTTGAGATCTTAGAATTTTTTAATGTAAATTCAGCTTCAGTAATAAAACAGTTGCCATTTAGTTTGACATTTGAGAGAAGTATTTAATTTATAATTGTTTTCCATTACTATGAAATTAGTCACCACCCCAGATGGATTCTATGTGAAAGTAAGTCCAGTGCTGGTTGTCCATTAAAAATTGGGACATTTTTAGATAATGATTTGTCCACAGGTAGCTTTTTCAAGCTAATAATTTATTAAACTGACACATGCAGCCATCATTATGACCATTATCACATTTGCATTGTGTTTCCTGAACAAGAAAGAATAATCCTTTATGCTTCCACTTTCCTTTTTGTTCCTCAAACTAATTACCAAGTTTGGATGTTATTATGGTCCTCAGGATGAAAAGTTGAATGAGAAAATTATTATATCAGATCCTACATATTAATACAGACACAATCATAAAAGTTGATCACTTGTGAATAATGACAAATAAAAAATATACATAAATATATGCTTAAATGTCTTTTATTTTTATAGCTATATATATATGTATTCATATATAGATAACATATTTGTCTCAATATGCACTAATTTCATTTCTCCTGAGCATATATATTTACATAAAGTTGAATTTTTGTTTGTTTCTTGATTTAGTAAGATAATTCTTGTTCCATTCATGGAATATCAAATGAAATGGCTGCAAGTATGATATGTAGGAAGAGTAAAGATAAGAGCTCTGGTAAAACTGCTGTAGAACTGCTTCAGACCACTCTCTTGGAATGTTTAAAGAACAACAAATGAGGAATGCAATCAACTGACTTATCTAGATACAATATTCAAATATCAACTTGAGTTCAAGAACAACAAAAAATTACAGACTTAACAATTCTTACATATTTCACTGTGTAGTACATGGAAGATTGCCTCAGAGTATCTGTATGCAAGGAGAATACTGTAGGCAAAATGCTTGGCTTTTGGATTATACTGGCCAACTCAAACGAAAAAACCTAAACAATCAACTGTGAGAGTACCTACTATTACCTGAAAGACTACATGGGATGTGCTTGAACAGAATGTCTATATCCTGAGCAAGGGAGATAAAAAGCCAGGGAAGACTGGATTGCTTAATTACATCAGTATTCCAAACATAATGGTCCTCTACATGCCTCTTTTCTCTCACGTAACTACACTGATGAATTTCACCGAAGCTTGTTTTAAGTGTTTTCTTACTGAGGAATACTTTTAGTTCTTTTTCTAGACAAAATAAGGGAAAGGAAATGTGGACTCAGATTTTAGGAAGAAGACTCCTTATTTATATTTCATTTATTAAGTAATAATAATATTTCATTATTACGTCAAGTCAGCACTTGACCTCCAACTATTATTGATATATAGACAGTGGTGTAAAAATACCAAAGACAAATAGATGCCTTGTGAAAGGAAATTTTTAAGTTGGAAAATCACTCTCTTCATTAGAATTGGTAGTTGTTCAGTTGGATATCTGGTATCTGACATTTATTGGATCCTTCACGGGTGAAGAGTGAATCAGGAATTGCTTTTCATATATACAAAACCTGAAGAGCCACACAAGGCACTGGGGATAGGAGTCGTTATCCCAGAATTTTAGAAGAAGCCCAGAAAAATTAAGAGAATTTACCATGGATACATTGCAGCTACCTTCAGCTGACTCCGAAATTTTTAAAGCAACATGTCGAGTCAAGTAATGATCTGCTATGGCCCTGGTGTGCACGTAGAGCAGCAGTCCCGGACCCTGACCGCGCACTGGAATCATCGGGGCCATAGGGAGGGTCTGCGCTCACCCTACAGAGGCTGAAGCCCTACACGCTTTTTTTTTTTTAATTCCTCAGCTTAGTCTTAGCTGATCCAGACTAAGAATGTGGATTCAGAAAAATATTTAATGAGTAAGATATTTTGAATAGTATGTATTAAAATAAGCCAAGATATTATATTTTCACAGACTGGGTAAAAGTTTTCATTTTAATTAAGCTTATAATTTCACAACTGATTTAGGCATATTTTACCAACAACAAAATAACTTCTATTTACAAGACTTCAAAAAGCATGGAAAAGACTGAATTGTTAGAAGCTCTGCTCCAACCTACCTATACTAGACAGGGAAGGCTAGCTTTTGCTGAGGTAACAAATAATCCAAGTGTCCAGGGACTTAAAACAACTGTTAATTTCTTTGTCAGGCTATATGTTTATTACTGGTTGGCAAGTGACCTTTGTTCACTGAGTCACTCAGTGACCCAGTTGGACAGAGGATCCACGGAGATGAGCTTCCATGATCACAGAGGCTGAGAGAAGATTGTGCCTGCATAATGGCTCTTAAGTTACATCCAGCAAGTGAAACACACATCAGTTCATACATTTCTTTGGTCTAAGCAAGTTCATGGTTGCAGCTGGTGTCAAGCAGATGATAGACTGAAGTCCTACCATGCATTTAAAACAAGAGAACTGACATACGTGAGCAGTACTGATGCCTACCACAATACACTAACTAGTCCCACACCCACCAGTATGTAGCTAGCAGAAATGCAGAGCGCAGTTCCCAGAGAAAGTAGCCTTCCACACATATTTGCTAAACACCTAATATTCACCAGGCATTGAGGGAAAAAATGAATAGAAGCTGAGGGGACATCAGACAGAAGGTATGATATGTGTAAAAATCCCGAGAGGTGTATGTTGAGAAGCAGCCTTATCCGCAAAAGAAAATAAAGATGAAGAGCAGTCAAGGGCCCAAGGCTTTGAAAGTCTTTTAGAGATCTGTGTTTCACTATTATTATCATAGCTATCATATAATGAGCAGATACTAATGCCAGACACTTTTCTTAAGTGTTTTACAAGTTTTAAGTTAATTCTTGCAATTATCCTATGAGATATGTGCTTTTGTTATTTCTATATTTTGACCATGAGACTGAGACATTGAGGGATAAAAATCACTTCTCAATGTAGTGGCCTCATAAGTGGCAGAGGTAGGATTGAACACAGGTGGTCAGTGCCCTGAGACCTTTTAAGCATACATGGTGCACCTGAGAATGATAGGATTTTAAATCTGGAAGTGGTCTAAGAGTTACCCAATTTTCATGTGACAGGTAATACTGCTAAGCTAAAACATGACAAGTCCAAAGTCTACTGGCACTTACTCCAGAATTTTTCCATGCACATTCAGTGTCTTCATTGGTCAAGTATTGTTATTTTTTTGAAGCAACAATTGCCTTCCCACAATTAATCTAGGTCTCATGACATGATTAGTTAGCCTCAGCACACTTCCTTCTAAGCTGCCAGGAGTGCCCTATACAAGGGCACCTGATTGAACATGTGAGTTGAGTTAAAACCCAACAGGTGTTCTGTTAGCCAAGATCCTTGACCTGGGTTATTAAGGCCAGAGCAAAGGATGCCCTTTCTAATTTGAATGGGGCAGGGCTTCTCAACCTCAGTACAACTGACATTTTGAGCCAGACAGCTCTTTGTTTTGGAGGGCTACACTACACATTAGCAGAGTCCCCCCTCTCATCCACTAGCTGTTAGTAATGTCCCTCCACCCTCAGGTATGACAAGCACAATGTCTCCCGACACTGCCAAATGTCCCTGAAGTGGAAGGGGCAGGGAGCAAAGCAAAATTGCCCTAGTTTGAAAAGCACTGCTAAAAAAGGCATGATCTGCTCACCAAGTGGTATGTCCCTGAGGGGTCTCTGTCTGAAGAGCTGGTACTTTTGTCTTAATCATAAAAGATTTCTGTTAGAACTGGCAGAGAAATTGTCTTCCTTTAAATTTCTGTTGGCTGCTTCTCAATCAGACCAGCAGCAGCATTACTAACATTTATTTCCTGAAACAAAAATAGGAATCTGGAAGATTAAATAAGTTCAAAGGGAACATTCTCTTGACTATAATGATGAACATCATTCTTGATGAATATTAGATGGCTTACAGGATGCCACTCCTTAAAAATACTATTACAGACGCATGAAGATATATGTGCAAAATGTTCCTTATAGCTGTGTTATTGAGGTGCTGAAAAATCAACCTAAATTCTAATCAATTGGAAGTGGTTAGGCAAAAGACAGCATATTTTAATATGTAAAATAGAGTGTCCATTAAAAAGATGGATGTATATTTCTGACAACGTATTTGATAGAATGTGAATTGAACAAAGCAAGGGTCAGAGCAATGTACATAATCTGAACCCACATATGTTTAAAATAAACATGGAACTGTAGAGGGAAATGTCTGTGAGGGGGAGTGAGATTGGGAGAGAGTGAAGTGATGTGTGTGTGTGTCTGTGTGTATTTGTGTTTAGACACATCATACTGCTTGGTTTTGTATTTAAAATTAATACAATAACAAAACTTAATTGAACATGGTAAACAGCATCTATGTGGGCTAAAACGCAAACAGTTTTACAGGTGATTTAGAATGATCCTATTTAGCTTCATGAATTATTATTTAAAGTTTAATAAGTTTAATAAAACATAAGTTATGGGAGAAATGAACATTCAATTATTGCAACTAACAGAAGGACATTTACTAGAGCTATAGTTTTCAGACACAGTTTATTGTAGTGACACTTTAGCTTTCTTTTACTAATAAAAATGCATTTTCCTTACCAAGATTATAGAGGATGTAGGAATTTTTATTGTATTTTATTTCAATTCCAGATAACTTTTAAAATTACTATTTCATCATAAAAATTATCATCATCCTAAGTGAAAGTACTGTAGAACTGAACAGCATAAAGTATACAGTTTTTGATGCTAGACAAAGAAGATTCCAATTGGGCTTAAAAATGCAATCGAAAATATGTATTAAAATTAATATAGTATTTATCCTCTAATGGATTATTGCCTAAGAGAAGGGCATTAATAAAATATAAAACAGTTTCTTCTAATTCCATTATCAAGTATTAATTTTGCAAAATTAGAAAAATATAATTAGTTACCACAATGCTTGGAAAAATGAGTATTTTTAACATAAGGTAGTTTCAATAGTAAAGCTCATTCAAGATTAAATTTTTGAAAGCAGGAGAAAATCTTCTTTTGGATATTTTATTTTATCCTTGTACAAAAACAGTTATTCATTTTCTATTCTAACATCTTTACACTGGATGGACAGAATGACTGTACTCCTCTGGGCTTTCTCTGGGTAGTGGTCAGTTGAGTCCTCTTGCTTCTCCCTGTTTATGGGACTCTGTGAAAAGGCTACTCCCTGAGACTGTCGTATTCTCTATTCTGTTTTCTCTCTTTTTGGTTCCAACTTGTTAGCTTTGTTAGCCTTGAAAATGCAGTACAACTCTGGCTATGTGTATGTTTGTCTTCCTGGATAACTCAAGCATACAACTGGGAAAATAAAATTCACACATTCTGTTTCACTTCAATTAACAATTATATTATAAACTGACAGATAACTAATGAAAAATAAGGGTTATGGAAACATAATAGTTCAGTTGAATGGTTGCAATTAAAAGCTTATCAATGCCCACTTTTGTTATCATTCTGTGGTGCTCTCAAACCTCTAGAATGTAATTAATATTTCATACAATTCACAGTTCCTACGTGAATTTTTGCATTACATCAATGGGAAAAATTAATTAACAATCATCAACAGACTGCAGAAGCATGTCTTGTTTACACAAAGATTATTGTCCAACTCAACTTTAGAAAAATAATTATCTGCTATACACTAGGGAGAACTTTACATTGTTATAGAGACGTCCACAAGGATGACTTTTTGAGTCAATTATTGTTAAACAAACTGTTGTAGAGTTGAAAACCCTTGTCATACATGTAATAACAATTAGGAGAGTTAATGGATATTCTGCTTAGAATACTGGAGAGGAATACAGGGTACATGCTGCTACCACTGTCGTGAAAATATGTAGACTGTAATAGTCCAGTGTGGTGTTATATCACTATTTTTTTATAAAATGACACTTTTTCTTTAAATATAATCAATCATTATTTATTGCCTCTATACCTCTTGATTACTTAATTATATAATCTGATGGGTTTTTTTTTACAAAAATATTATTGCCTTCTTAAGGTGGAGCTATTTCTTATGATAGGCAAAGATAACCCAAGGCAAATTTACAGACTGCTAAATTTTGTACATTGTGTTCCTAAGTATGCATCAAAGAACCAAGCTAAATCCTTTCTGGAATGTGACAGTGCATAGATAGATGGGTAGATGGATAGACACAGACAGACAAACAGACAGACGGCAGATAGATAATACATAAACAGAATGCTGACTAGGGAGATGACACATACTTTTCCTCTTTCTTCAAGACAACATGGTAGACCTAAAAGGCAGAATTAAATATGCAATCACAGGCAAAAAAGTCTTAGGTTCTAATTGCACAGTTGCATAACTCCTTCTTCTGCTTTATCTAGAGAAAGAAAAATTAAGCACTATGCTGTTGGCATATTCATGAAAAAGAACACACTATGCTGTACTAAATCCTTCATTGCTATTAATCTTTTAATCTGGATTTAAACATTTGGCAACTGAATCTCTTTGTTTGAATTTATGAACTTAATCTCCTATGGCTAATGTCTCTAGTAGGAACTTTAAAACTGAAAAACAATATCTGTATTTTCTTAAACATTGATCTTTGAAGTAGTTAGGTGTAAATATGATTTCCCTGTGAATTTGCAGTATTCCATTCAAAGGATTCACAATATCTCAAAAGCATACTTACTATTTTTTTAACATCATTATAGGATCCTCTAAGACTTTACCTTTGAACTTGCAAGATATTGTTTTACATGTGTCTCTAACAAATGACTGTCAGAGTTGTAGTCAGAGTTAGTAAAGTCTGTCCCCGGAGCCTTGGCATATGTGGAAATAGTTACATAGTGTACATAATATAATTCAGACTCTGTCTATAGACTCTCTGTGGCAGAAGCATTAGAAAATGATTCTGACCTTGAGTCCAACCAATCAACCACAACTAATTTACATGACAATATAATTATAAGCATGCACGAGAATTGGTTGTTTCAATTACAACACCATGTAGATGTGCCAAGTCCAACTAGTTTAGTCAAAAGATACAGAGAAAAACACTGGAAAAGTATTTTTCTCCAAACAGGAAAGCTCAGCTTCAGTCACTTAACCACTGCTTAGCTTTTTGAACTGAATCCTCACACACAACTTACAATTTGCTATAGATTACAGAATCAAAACCTTGGCTAAAACCAAGTGACATTGCAGCTAGCAGGTCTCTTGATCTACAAAGCTGTCACTCCTCCATGGAAGATTTTAAATCAGTCTGATTCACTATGTTCTCTAAAAGTCATTTACAGATTTTAAACAACAACTCTCTTGTCTTGAAAACATTGGTAAATGGATTTTAACAATACATTTCTATCACTTTTTTTCTTTTTTAATGGTAAATAAATCAAGTCTACAAGCCTATCTCAATCTCTCTCTGTCTCTATCTCTGTTTCTCTTTCATTCCTTCTGTCTCCCTCAAAATAGGACATTTAGTGATAATGAATAATGAATATGGTTAAATCCACTTCTCTGTATGAATCTAACTATAATATATATTAAAACCTTGTGTCCATTTCTTAGTCACCCTAGAAAAATCCTCATTTGGACCCAAATCTGGAAGTTTAACAATCCCACCATCATCAAAAACTGAGTATTAAGTGTTTGCTTTGTGCTGAATATTTTAAGTTCTCTTGATTACATTCAGGAAGTAAGTAAGTTAAAGAAGGCTTCCTTGAGAAAACAGTTCAGATAAGAAAATTGTATAAGCATGCTGTGATAGCACATAGTGGAGTCATTTTTGAGAATCATTTAAAATTTTTCATGAGTTCCTATAGGCCACTATAGAAACTACCTGTTTTCTAGAGAATTAATTCTAACTTTAATCTGATACTTTTTTATATATTAGGCCATTTTGTATCAACAGAACCACCTCTATAGAAGCATCAGATACTGGCTAGAGTGGGAAAAAGCATAGTCTCTGTGTCATATTTTAACTGTAATGAGAGTGACAAGTACCCCAACTTTCTCTAGGTACCATCAACATAGGCCTGCAAGAGCCATATTTTCTTTTCTTTGGATCTTACAAGCAAGAATTCTATATTTTTTATGCTTCTGAGAAGTTTCCTGCTAAGGTACTCATATTTTTTATTGGTTGAGTTTTTATTCTTTGATGTGGAGGTTTCAAACTTTATGTATATCCCTTAGAATTTTGTGCAAAATAGTGATTGACAGCCTCTCCCCACAGATTCAACCGTGACTTGATTGAACAGGAATCTCTATCTTAAACAAGTATTATTTGTTATTCTTATGTAGGTGCCTTTAGGTCATGCTTTGAAACAAATGGCTTTAGTAATTTTAATACTGAATTTTAAATGTGATATTTCCAAATGTGATATATCATCTTTGACTGTTTTTGCATCCATGGCTTTAATATATCCCACCTCAAATCCCATTACCTGTTTGTGTAAATAACACATATTCAAAATATCAGAATAGAAGTTTAAATGGCACTCAGACCAAAAAGACCAGGGATGTCTAGTACCCAATGATCTGAGAGAGGTTAGCAGGGACCAAGCCCATAGGGAAGACTTCAATGGCAGGTTGTGAGTGACAATGGAAACACTTAGAGCCCTCTAGACAAAAAAGTAAACGTTGCAGTCCTCACAGGCAAGGTTCAGCGCCTGTCACGTCAAACATTCCACCAGTGATGGAATTTTGCACCTTATCTTACTTTCCTTTCCTTCCTATTATATATTGGTTTATTATTAATCTGTAACCGTGAACTCTTCCTAAGTAGGGTAAGCTTCAGGGGAGACCTTCTTATTTACAGTTGTATCCTCCAATGCTTAGAAACGCAGGTAGCAATTTATTTGAAAAATAATGGTGAATAGATTAATATTAATAAGTGTTATGGACTTTAAATGCTAACCAAATTGACAAACTTTTAGTGCCATAATTGACATTAGTATCAATTACTACAATCATACATTCAAAAGTTGAATCATCTCTCACCAATATATTTTCCTATTGACATTTCTCCAAGGGTATGAAACCATTACTTGTTGATGAAGTCTATTTCATATTTGGAATTTCTATTTGGATTTCTAGATAGGTCTTCTAATTAGTAGAACTCTGTGTGTACTTTGACCCTAGTTCTACCTCTAAGGTCCACACTCACACTACTGACATATCTTGTTCACATCTTGAAAGCTTGCTATTAAGTGCTATGGACCCTTGCTCTCAAAATTAAACTTCCCTAATTACTTTAATTACTCTTTGTAAAACATGGTTAACATTTTGAAATCATCATGTGACTTCCCCCTGGGGCCAGTTGTTTGTCAATATTTGTCAAATAGCCAGAATTTGCATCAGTGATGCAGGTCTGAGAAATATTCTGAATAGAATGAGACTCTCACCACTCATTTCAAACATCCTGTTTATGTTCATGTAGTTTACAACTGCATTAGCTTAGCTTTATTTGCTAATTTTTTCCTCCAAGCTTTAGCATAGAATCATATTGGGCTAATGTTAATTCAATGTTGTTCATACCTTGTGTATATTGCTTTGGTGCACTTGTGAGAGAATAAAACATGCATATACATATTTATACATACACATATACATGTTTAAAATATGCAAATCTTTGCTTGTAAGAGCTATCAAAAATATTTTAAGAAAAGCATTATTTTAAAATACTATCTAAAGGCTATCCAGTCCATCATTTCTTCAGATACACTAAAGACTATCTGTAGATCAATTCTAGTCATCAGCAAGCTGCATTTATGGACTTATCCTGAATTAAATTTTAGGGCAATGCTATTGTCTGGTACAAGGAATTCTGTGTGTTATCAATGAATACACATTTCTAAGATATTATTGAAGACATAGTTTATTATATTTAGAGCTCCTTCTTTTAGATGCATCTTTAGTTTATTTGGTAAGGGGATGCTTAATACTTAGAATAGTTCTTTTCTTATTATCCTAATTTTGCCTTATGATTTATTTCTGTAATTGTGGAGCTGGTTTTATATATATATATATATATATATATAATTGAAGTATAGTTGATATACAATATTATAGTGGTTTCAAATACACAGTGGTTCAACACTTACCCACATCATTAAATCCTCACCCCCACTAGTATAGTTATTATCTGTCAACATAGAAAGATGTTACAGAATCATTGGCTCTATTCTCCATGCTGTATTAACAACCCAGAGACCAACTTACATTATGATTGAGAATTTTTATGCCACCTTATCCTTCTCACTCTCCCCACCCACCCACTCCAAATCCTCCTCCATGGTTACCACCAGTCCTCAGTGTCCATGAATCTACTGCTATTTTATTCATTTTGTTTTGTTTTGTTTTGTTTTTATATTCCACAAGTAAGTGAAATCATATGGTATTTGTGGTTTATTTCACTCAACATAATACCCCCTAGATCCCTCCATGTTTTTCCAAATGGCAGGATTTCTTTTCTTTTTATAGCTGAATAATATTCCACTCTGTATATATATCACTTCTTCTTTATCTATTCATCTATTGATTGGCACTTTGGTTGCTTCCACATCTTGGCTATTGTAAATAATGTGGCAATAAACATAGGGGTGCATGTGTCTTTTTGAATCAGTGAATTTGTCTTCTTTGGCTAAATCCCTAGAAATGGAATTATTGGGTCATATGGCATTTCTATTTTTAGTTTTCTGAGGAACCTCCATACTGCTTTCCAGTATCTGAACCAATTTGCATTCCCACCAATTAACTGATTATATTTTTATTTTCCCATTGGTTACTAGAAAATCTGTAACCAAATATATAGTCAAATTTTAACAAATGAAGGGAATTTCATCATATGCATTTGTAATGCTGGTCTAATTTCTTTGTCCATTTCCTCTCTGTATTTTCCCCCCAATTCCCCCTATTAGAAGAGCAAACTGCCTCTGGAACCTTCACTGAAGTCCCATCACTTCAGCCCACCCCCGATCGCAGGTGCAACCTCAGTACACCTTCCCAAGAACTCTAGAACTGCCTGGTGCTACCCATCTGTGTCTCTGCTCCCTTGGGGTCTTCCTTAAGTCTGGGGAGACAGAGATTGATTTCAAGGTAGATATGATTGAGCTTAGTCAGTTGGATCAAAGTGAGTTTCAAGATTTTGATGTGACTACTGGGATGAAGATGCTCCCTTTTCTCTGCTGGATACAAACCATGAAAGATTAGAGCCCCTGGAAGTGCTCTTTGATCTCAAGGTGAGACAGGATTAAGGTGAAACCAATAATACACAAGGATGAAAGAATGACAAAAACAAAATGATGTTCTCTGTGACATTACTGAAATACTATGTCTATATTCATATAAAGCCATAATTTATCTCCAGTTTCATATTTTCTATTTAGTTTAATTCATTCTGATTTGGTTTTTCTGATTTTTCACCAAAAGTCATATTGATATGCACCTTTCAAACCTGCTTTTTCATTGCCACAATTGGGATAGGAGGAGCAAATATGATACAATTCTGAAAATTCTATAAGGTAATAAAGATAATGAATATAACAGTATTCAGTGTAGAGTAAAACCTCAATAAATATTAAATTTACCAATTAGTATCACATAGTCTCATCACCTGAAACTTCATATATAGATTTGTTATTTTCAAATTGATCTCTGTTCAGACCTCTTTTGTGAATTGCTGATACACATATTTAACTGCCTATTTCATATTCTTGCTTAGAAAATAAATCATGATATGTTAAATTTAGACTGTCCAGAACTATACCTTGAATTACTCCACCTACTAATTAATAACTTCTTCCACTCTTATAATCACCCATATCAGAAAAGAGCAATAACATGGACCAGTGTGACAATGACAGAACAGGATCATCGTTTCCTCCAATTTACTTCTTTCCTTATTCATATTCAAACTTTCAGCAAGTTCTCATATTTCAACAGCAAAATTTTGCCTCAGTATTCACTTTCATCCTTCTTTCTAGCCACCTTCCTACCATAAGTTTTTCCCCAGACTATGGCAATAGCCACATATCTAGTCTTTTCAAAGAATCTCTTAGGAAGTGATCTCATGCTATTCACTTGCTTAAAAAGCCATCACTAGTTTTCCACAACTGAGTTAGAATTCAAACTCCTTACCAGGATGAAAGGCCTCTATTATCTCAACCAAATTCATCTGCCATCACTGTCAGCTTGGCTCACTAAGGCCTAGCTATACTGACCCTCTGAGAGTCCTAGAATAATTCATTTATTTTCTAAGAAAACTATATGATATGTACTTTTCCAGGCTTTATGAATCTATGTGCTTTCATTGTATAGATCTCATTATTAATTTTACCTGGCCTCCTTCCTTATCTTGTTATGTCTTTATAGCACAATGTAAACTTTTTTTATAGAACTTATCCCACTTAATTAAATTCTTTCAGTTTTAAACTGGGAGCCTTTCTGCTAGAAATGTAAGGTTCATGAAGGCAGGAACTGTCAAATCCCTAGAGACTAACCCAGTGGCTGGTATATATATATATATATATATATATATAATAGACCCTCAATACAGTTTATTTGAATTAATAAATGAATAATTCTGTTCACTGACCATTCTCAAAATGATATTTTCATACTAATGGGACATAATTTTATGTAAATGCTTTCTTCAACTAACTAAATAAAGATAGATAATCTGCTTTTTACAAACTTATTAGTTATTTCAATCATATTGTTTTGCTTTGTATATTGGAGAAAAAGTTCATTTAGCCTGCAAAGTTTTAGAAATAAACCCTTGCTTGAAATTCCACATGGCAGAGAAAATTCCAAAACATACATGTATCATGACATTATGATAAATTCTATAAATTGGATAACATTAATGAAATTAAAAAGAAGTAAGCAATCAATGTCCCTGAAGATCTCAAGAAAATTTTTAAATAAGACTGAAATAATGACTTATTATTTTGAGCTGTATTTACAAGCTGATTTACTATGTGACTTATCCACATGACAGTTATACAGTTATAATCCCTAAATCTTACTTAATCATTTGGCAAATCCTCTAGAAATTTTTTGATATTATATTACACCCACACCATCTTTCTACTAAATTTCTCTTTTTAGAAAGATAAAATATTCGTTAAAGTTCACTGATGATCAGTAGCAGAAGATCAGTTTAGGTTGTCTGTTAACTGGACCCCAAACTGAGGTCGACAAGAAAAATTCCACCTTTAACATTTTTCTTTAAATCAATTGTAATCCATTTTGTTGTCTAGTTGGGTTCTTTTCATGTCTTGTGCACAAACCTAGGAGACTATGGGAAGGTTAAAAATGGGTCTGCACTCTCCACTCAGAAAATGATAAATTGTCCTCCAGTACCTCTTTGTTGACCCTGACATCTTCATTTCAAGCTTACAGTGGTTCCTTGAATTCTAGTGTTTTTCTATATCTCTGCCACACTGGACATTTCATTTTCTGCTTTCTCTTCTGCCATCTTCCCAAACTGTTCTATGGGGCATGACTTAGTTCCTAGTAAGCTTAAGACTCACTGGCAACATAGTCAACCTTTTCCCAAGATCTCAGAATCACTCCTTTTTCTCACAATATACCCTTTATCCCTTTCTTTTCTGAAATATCCTACAATTATATTTTTTAGTTAGTCCAGGCTTTAGAAAGAAGACAAAACAAAAAAACAAAAACAAAAAAAGGAAAAGTTTGTATACAAATTCTCATTTTGGCTTTATCACTAGGAAATTTCTCTTAAGAAGTCCTGACCATCTTCTTAAAATTGGAGAAGGAAGAAAAATAAGGGGAAAGAAAGCAGAAATTAATATCTTAATAATTATCCTATATCAAAGTTTTAATAAGGAATAACAACATCCAAGGGCAAAATAAGGAGAAAATGATATATGATAAGAAGCTGGAGCTAAGAGAGGGCAATATTACAGAAATAAAATATGGTCTTGTACCAAAACCTCAAAATGTTATTAATATTCTTGACAAATATAATAGACATGTTAAAACATTTAGGATGGATAGAGGGATTTAAAAGGCTAAGATAGGTACCTGGATAGTTGAGAAACCTATGTATATCATGTATGAATATATACACAACACAAAATATATGTGCATCCCATTAAATATTATTTTCAATTTTGGATAAGACTGGAAAAAGTATCATAGACAATTAATGAAAAATGTTGTGTTCTGTTGAAGATTGTACGTATTGCGGTTCTAACAAAAATTAGAGAAAAGTGAACCTAAACTACTTTTCATAAACTCATGTTTTCACTTAAACAATATTCCACTTTAATTTTATGTCTTAAAAATACTGTAAGAGAAGTCCAGAAAAGAAGGCAGAAAACAAAATTACCAGCTGTGGCAGAGATGCAGAAAAACAATCTTATGTAAATTCTTAATCTAAGTTCTTATCTAATCAAGACCTTGTAGAGGAAGGGCTGTTTCATTTGCTGTCATTAAGACTGCAATATTTTGCTAATTTTCTCTGAATTGATAGAGCATAGTATCTAATTTTTTCAAAGTTTTACTATTATGATTACTATGACTAGAACATTTGTGAAGGTTAGTAATTCTTAAGCACAGAGTTTAGAATGTAAATGAGCTTGGCCAGGTCAAGGGATTTACAGCTCAGGAACTCTTTTACTTTATAATGAGCAGTGAGGGAGTTTTGTTTTATATAGACAATGTTAAATATGAAGGGAGTCAAGAGTCATATTTCAGATTACTACCTTAAACACCATAACCATTTAATCATTTGATAATTTGATAGTCACTGCCTTTATTTGAATGATAATAATTATTTACACTCTCTGGGAACTAGAATTTTGATGCAAACAGATATAAATAATAATTGTTCCCTGAGTATTTCATTATTGGACCATATCAATGAGTATTAAAAGTAGAGCCCCTATAGCTCTCTCTTCCATTAAATCCCTCTACTGGATGTAGGTTTAGAAAACTATCTGTAGAGCACAGCCCCAAGGAACAGAAGTCCCTTCACTAGGTTAAGAAAGTTTGCTTTTTCCTAAAAGACTTGCTTTCTCTGAAAGATAAATGAGAAGCAAATTATGTTCTGACTGGCCAAAGACCGGTGCCCTGGTGAGAGGGCTTCCCATGAGGTCTCTGAGTCTCCCATCTGGTCCCTGCCAAGGCCTCAGTGCCACAGTCGCTGCTGCAGCATGAGAGGTGCTGTGAGGTTGTGGATTAAAAGAGGAAAATGAAGCCAAAATGCTGAGATCTTTCGGGTCTCCCAGTCAGGTATGGCAGCTCTATGGTTTCGTTTAGGCAAGCCTCACCTCTCAGGGTGTAGGGAGATAGCGCTAAGGGAAATCTCTTGGTCACAATATTTTTTCTCTGTTTTTTTCTCCTGAGATGTGTGAACTCACCCTTTCTCTCAGCACAGGCTTCATTAAGAGCTAAGTATATTCGGTGGATTCCCATTTTCCTTGGTTTTGCTTCTGTGGGTTGAATTGTTACTACTGCCATTTTAACAAAAGTGTGGGTGTGAGGTCCCATTCTATGACATTTTCTGCCAGAATCTTCCAAATCCTCCAACATGCTAGGAGGAGGTGTGGTAGCTTTAAATGTCCTCTGGCTGTCCCCCGTCACTGTCCCTGCCTTTCAGACAATCAGATCAAAAGAATTATGGGATTTATTAATTTGGTTTTCTTATCCCTAGAAGAGCACATTAATTATATATACTCTCATTTTCATATGTAAAATTCTCAACTCTTAAGGGCAATAAGTTTGTCAACCTTTGAGATAATTTTTGATACATTTGTTATACCAACATCATTATTAAAATAAACATCTTGAGTCAATATATTTTAATGATTCTTTTTTTATATAGTTGTGAACTTTTATCTGCATTATCTATGGAAAAGAAGTTACTGGTACCAACAAAAACCAGAAAGGCAGACTAATATAAGAGAAATTACAGGACAGAAGCCCATCCTAATATATAAACAAATTTAACATGATGCAAGAATTATCATATACATAGGTAGGATTACTCAAGTGATGGGAAAATCCATTATTCACAACAAAGAAAAAAATTAACTGAAATTCTCACCTCATATCAAAGAATAAAACACCAGCCAATTAAAAGAGATAATTTTATACCTCATTTTATGAAAGTATATGAAAATAGGGATAACATTTATTTAACTGCTGGATGAAGAAAATTTCCAATAAATTTCTGAGGGTAGAATCAACAGCTTTCCTTACTTACAAATTTAAATGTATCCATGTTCAACAACAAAAAAGCAGTCAGCATATTGGGAATATATATTGTCCTTGGATTGGGAACCAAAAATACATACTTTGAACTTTGATTCTTTTCATAGACTTTATTGACTTGTCATCAGATGAACCATCACCTGTGTTTAAAGAATTTCAACTCTAATGATACCTACAATAGAAACCAGATACTTGATTTTTCCCACCTCCCTATCAGCTACTGCCACAGTACTACAACCAAGTTGGGCCTGTCATTCACATTTATCTGGGACATTGATTTAAGAGTTGATTATTCACCAAAGTTATTCAGTGAGGAAGTTACTCATGAATAATGGTAGCACCCATTTTCCAGGCACATACATTCCATCAATGAGATGAGCATGGTTAAAATGAACTAGGATTACTCAGTCACCAGTACCATATATGATCATACTAATCAAATTTACAAGGCCTCTTTGGGCAGCTTACCCTCTCAGATAATGGCCACATTTCTCTTACTTGCTCATATCATTACCTGACCCTCCTCCCTATCAAGCTTCAGCGTGCACTTTCTTCTTTGGTTTAGTTCCTTTTATTTATACGTGTGGACTAAAAGTATAATGCATCCCTCCTGATAGCCTCCTTTAATGATTCCTTTGGCGAGAATAGGAAGCCAAATGCCAAAAGAGTATGAGAAATAATCCAGGATCACAGAGTATGGAGTGTAGTGTGGAAGTCGAAAATAGTAGAAAAATAATCACATTGCCTCATGCATTTGCTCTGATGATTGAGCTAGTTCTTAAAATATTCTTTAAAATAGTGCTAAATAACAATGGTAATAATAACAATAATTTAGGATTTACTTCATGACCCTTTTTTCTTAGGAGTAGCATCTCTGTGTGGTATTATGGGCTTAATTTGTGCCCTAGCCTCTAAATTCATATGTTGAAGTCCTAAACATCAGTAACTCAGGATGTGACATTATTTATCAAAAAGGCCTTTGCAGATGAATGAATGACAACCTCATATAAAGGGGAAATATGGACACAGATACACACACAGGGAGAACAAGAACATCACATGAAGATGAAGGTAGATACCTACAAGCCAAGGAATGCCAAAGACTGCCAGTAAACCACAGGAAGCCAGTGCAGAGGCAGAGAACAGATTCTTTCTCAAAGCCATCAAACAAACCCTGCTGACATCTTGATCACAGACTTCTAACCTCCAGTACAGTTCTGTGTGTAAACCACTTGGTTTGTGGTAGTTCATTATAGAAGACCTAGCAAACTAATACTATCTATAGATAAGAATCATTTGACTTCTTTCCCCACCCTGACTACTGAGACCAAAAATGTGCACCCAAAACAAAAGTAGATAAAGTATCCAATATTCAGTGGGTAATAGACAACTCTTGTGCCAACTGCTCACAGGGATTTTGAGTGTAAAACAGAGAAACTAACTGGTGATTAGTTCCCCAAAACTGGAAGATGCTAATAAAGAAGACAGGGAGCAGAAATTGTGAGCAAGAAGTCCTGTATTAGTAGGTAAAGTACAGAGCAGGTTGAAAGTACCAAGGTTAAAATTGCTTGAAGACACACAGAGTTTACATTTTCATCGAAATGACAAAGCAATAAAGTTGTAAGATGAAGCTGAGGTAGAATTTAGGGGGCAATTTTCATTCTTAATTCATATATTGGAAAAGAAAAGTTAAAAATAAATACTCTAAGGAGGCGCTCAAGGTGGCAGCATGAGTAGGGCAGCAGAAATCTCATCCCAAAACAATATATATTTTGAAAATACAGCAAATACAACCGTTCTTAATAGAAACACCAGAAGATACAGTACAACAGCCAGGCTACATCTACATATGCGAGAACTCAGCATCCCATGAAAAGGGTAAGATACAAAGATGTGACCTGGCAGTACATGTGCATTCCCCCCACTCAAGCTCACTGGTGGGAGGAAAGGAGTCAGAGTGGGGAGGGGCTGGAAGCACAGGACTGCTAATTAACCAGACCTAGTAACCTGCACCGGGAGCACATGGTGTACTGGATATTAGAGAAACAGAAATGTAAAATCTGAAACGGAGACTGCAGGTGAGTACCCACAGCAGGCTCCCCTGGAACAAAAGAAAATCCGGCACTTTAAAAGTCTTAAAGGGACAAGGGTTTAACAGGTGGACAAAATCGTCAAGGTGCACTGAGCCAAGCATGCTGGGAATCTTGAGGAACTTCAGGCCCCCTGGGCCCCTGGTGGCAACATAGCTCTGAAGCCCCTCACGGCGATAAGCAGCCTGCTGTTCATTACCCCTCGCTGGCGCTGAAAGCAAACTGGCTGACTCGCTATTGCTGTGGACCAGCCGGAGAGCAGCCTGGCCCACAGCAACCACATGGAGTCTTCCTCCCAGCATGCAGCTAACCAGGCGAGACCCAGAGGCTGCCGCTAGCACGCAGCTGCCTGGCACAGGCAGAGGATGCTGGCACAAGATCCAGAAAGCAAGAAGGGGCACCATTCTTGCAGGAGAACACACCTGGTGTGTCTGCAACCTCCTGCAGTGCCCTAGGCTATCCCAAGGGCCACACCGCAGTGGCAGAAGTGGATTAACCCAGAGACTGCTCCCTTTGTGTGGATAACTGGCACAGGCGGCGGAGAGGGGCAAGGCAACCAGCAAGCAGGAAGGGACATTGTTCTCCCAGGTGACACAGGTGCCATCTGCCTACGATCACATCTATCACCATGAAAAGACAGAAAAATCTGGTCTAATCAAGAATCACTGAAACAACCCCAGAAAGAGGGCCTGGTGAGATACATATAACCAATCTTCCAGAAAAAGAATTCAAAATCAAAGTCATAATCATGCTGATGGACCTGCAGAGAAATATGCAAGAGTTAGGGATGAAGTCCAGAGGGACATAACAGAAATGAAACAACTGATAGAAGGACTTAAGAGCCGACTGGATGAGGTGCAAGAGACTGTTAATGGAATAGAAATCAGAGAACAGGAATACAGAGCAGCTGAGGCAGAGAGAGATAAAAGGGTCTCCAGGAATGAAAGAATATTAAGAGAACTGTGTGACCAATCCAAACGGAACAGTATTCACATTATAGGGGTACCAGAAGAAGAAGAAGAGAGAAAAGGGATAGAAAGTGTGTTTGAAGAAATAATTGCTGAAAACTACCCCAAGCTGGGGAAGGAAATAGTCTCTCAGACCATGAAAGACCATAGATATCCCAATATAAGGGACCCAAGGAGGACAATACCAAGACATATAATAAAATGGCAGAGATCAAAGAAAAGGACAGGGTATTAAAGGCAGCCAGAGAGAGAAATAAAATCACCTACAAAGGAAAACCCATCAGACTATCATCAGACTTCTCAACAGAAACCTTACAGGCTACCAGAAAAGAATGGCATGATATATTTAATGCAATGAAACGGAAGGGCCTCAAACCAAGAATGCTGAATCCTGCAAGATTATCATTTACATTTGAAGGAGGGATTAAATAATTTCTCGATAAGCAAAAGTTGAGGGAATTTGCATCCCACAATCCACCTCTACAGGGTATGTTAAAGGGACTACTCTAGATGGAAGTACTCCTAAGGCTAAATAGATGTCACCAGAGAAAATAAAATCACAGCAAAGAAAGCAGACCAACCAAATACTAACTAAAGGCAAAAAATAAAATCAACTATCCACAAAAATAGTCAAAGAAAACACAAAAGAGTACAGAATAAAACACCTAACATATAAAGAGTGGAGAAAGAAGAATAAGAAGAGAGAGAAATAAGAATCATGAGACTGTGTTTATAATAGCATAATAAGTGAGTTAAAGTTAGATGGTTACATAGTAAAGAAGCTACCCTTGAACCTTTGGTAATCAAGAATCCAAAGCCTTCAATGGAAATAAGTACATATCTATCGATAGTCACCCTAAATGTAAATGGACTGAATGCAACAATCAAAAGACACACAGTAATAGAATAGATAAAAAAGCAAGATCCATCTATATGCTGCTTATAAGACACTCACGTCAAACCCAAAGACATACACAGACTAAAAGTGAAGGGATGGAAAAAGATATTTCATGCAAACAATAGGGAGAAAAAAGCAGGTGTTGCAGTACTTGTATCAGACAAATAGACTTCAAAACAAAGAAAGTAACAAGAGATAAAGACATTACATAATGGTAATGTTCAGTTCAACAAGAGGATATAACTATTATAAATATATATGCGCCCAACACAGGAGTAACAACATATGTGAAACAAATACTAACAGAATTAAAGGGGGAAATAGAATGCAATGCAATCATTTTAGGAGACTTCAATAAACCACTCACTCCAAAGGACAGATCAATCAGACAGAAAATAAGTAAGGACACAGAGGCACTGACCAACACACTAGAACAGATGGACCTAACAGACACCTACAAAACTCTACACCCAAAAGCAGCAGGATACAGATTCTTCTCAAGTGAACTTGGAACATTTTCCAGAAGAGACCACATACTAGGCCACAAAAAGAACCTCAGTAAATTCAAAAATATTGAAATTCTACCAACCAACTTCTCAGATCACAAAGGTATAAAACTAGAAATAAATTGTACAAAGAAAACAAAAAAGGCTCACAAACACATGTAGGCTTCACAACATGCTCCTAAATAATCAATGGATCAATGACCAAATTAAAACAGAGATCAAGCAATATATGGAAATAAATGACAACAGCACAATGCCACAACTTCTGAGGGATGCAGTGAAGGCAGTTCTAAGAGGAAAGTATATAGCAACCCAGGCCTATTTAAAGAAGGAAGAACAATCCCAAATGAATACTCTAATGTCACAATTTTTGAAACTGGAAAAAGAAGTAAAAATGAGGCCCAAAGTCAGCAGAAGGAGGGACATAATAAAGATCAAAGTAATAAATAAAATTGAGAAGAATAAAAAAATAGAAAAAAAATCAATGAAACCAAGAGCTGGTTCTTTGAGAATATAAACAAAATAGATAAAGCTCTAGCCAGACTTATTAAGACAAAAAGAGAATCTACACACATAAACAGAATCAGAAATAAGAAAAGAAAAATCATGACAAACACCACAGAAATAGAATTGTTAGTAAATACTATGAAAATTTATATGCTAAAAAGGTGAATAATCTAGAAGAAATGAACAACTTTCCAGAAAAATAAAACCTTCCAAGACAGACCAAGGAGAAACAGAATATCTAAACAGACCAATTAGCAACAATGAAATTGAATTGGTAATCAAAAAACTACACACAAACAAAATCCCTGGGCAAGATGCACTCACTGCTGAATTTTATCAGACATATAGAAAAGAAATAACACCCATTCTCCTTAAAGTTTTCCAAATTATATAAGAGGAGGGAATACTTCCAAACTCATTATATGAGGCCAGCATCACTCTAATACCAAAACCAGGCAGACACCACAAAAAAAGAAAATTACAGACCAATATCCCTGAGAAAATAAATACAAAAATATTCAACAAAATATTAGCAAACCGAATTCAAAAATACATCAAGAGGATCATATACGATGATCAAGTGGGATTCATCCCAGGGATGCAAGGATGGTACAACATTCGAAAATCCATCAACGTCATCTACCACATCAACAAAAAAGGACAAAAACAACATGATCATCTCCATATATGTTAAAAAAGCATTTGAGAAAATTCATTATCCATTCATGATTAAAAGTCTTAACAAAATGGGGTTAGACGGCAAATACCTCAACATCATTAAGGCCATATATGACAAACCCACAGCCAACATCATACTTAACAGCGAGAAGCTGAAAGCTTTTCCCCTAAGATAGGGAACAGGCAGGGATGCCCACTCTACCCACTTCTATTCAATATAGTACTGGAGGTCCTAGCCATGGCAATCAGACAAAACAAAGAAATACAAGGCATCCAGATTGGTGAAGAAGTCAAACTGTGACTATTTGAAGATGACATGATATTGTACAAAAAAAACTCTAAAGACTCCACTCCAAAACTACTAGAACTAATATGTGAATTCAGCAAAGTTGCAGGATACAAAATGAATACACAGAAATCTGTTGCTTTCTGCTACACTAATGAAGAACTAGCAGAAAGAGAAATCAGGAAAACAATTCCATTCACAATTGAATCAAAAAGAATAAAATACCTAGGAATAAACCTAACCAAGGAAGTGAAAGACTTATACTGTGAAAACTACAAGACACTCATGAAAGAAATTTAAAAAGATATCAATAAATGTAAACACATCCCGTAATCATGGATAGGAAGAACTAATATTGTCAAAATGGCCATTCTGCCTAAAGCAATCTACACATTCAACGTTATCCATATCAAGATACCAACAGCATTCTTCAATGAACAGGAACAAATAGTTCTACAATTCATAAGAAACCACAAAAAACCCCTAATAGCCAAAGCAATCCTGAGAAGGGAGAATAAAGCAGTGGGGGATCTTGCTTCACAACTTCAAGCTCTGCTAAAAAGCCACAGCATTCAAAACAATTTGGTACTGGCACAAGAAAAACCCACAGACCAGTGGAACAGAATAGAGAGTCCAGATATTAATGCAAATATATATGGTCAATTAATATATGATAAATGAGCCATTGATTTATAATGGGGACATGATAGCCTCTTCAACAGCTGGTGTTGACAAAACTAGACAACTACATGTAAGAAAATGAAACTGGATCATTGTCTAACCCCGTACACAAAAGTAAACTAAAAATGGATCAAAGACCTGAATGTAAGTCATGAAACCATAAAACTCTAAGAAAAAAACAGGCAAAAATCTCTTGGACTTGAGCAACTTCTTCATGAACATATCTCCCTGGGCAAGGGAAACAGAAGCAAAAAGGAAGAAGTGGGACTATATCAAACTAAAAAGCTTATGTCCAATAAAAGACAGCATCAATAGAACAAAAAGGCATCCTACAGTATGGGAGAATATATTCATAAATGACATATCTGATAAAGGGTTGACATCCAATATAAAGAGCTCACACACCTCAACAAACAAAAAGCAAATAAGCCAATTAAAAAATGGGCAGAGGAGCTGGACAGACACTTCTCCAGAGAAGAAATTCAAATGGCCAACAGGCACATGAAAAGATGCTCCACATCACTAATCATCAAGGAAATGCAAATTAAAACCACAGTGAGATGTCACCTCACATCAGTTCAGATGGCCACCATCCAAAATTCAAAAACAACAAATGTTGGTGAGGATATGAAGAAAAGGGAACCCTCCTACACTGCTGGTGGGAATGTAAAATAGTTCAACCATTGTGGATAGCAGTCTGGAAGTTCCTCAAAAAAACTAAAAATGGAAATACCGTTTGACCCAGTAATTCCATTACTAGGAATTCACCCTAAGAATGCAGCAGCCTAGTTTGAAAAAGACATATGCATCCCTATTTTTATTGCCGCACATTTACAATAGCCAAGAAATGAAGCAACCAAAGTGTCCATCAGTAGATGAATGGATAAAGAAGAAGTGGTACATAAACACAATGGAATATTATTCACCCATTGAAAAAAATCCTCCCATTTACAACATGGGTGGAGCTAGAGGGTATTATGCTCAGTGAAATAAGCCAGGCAGAAAAAGACAAGTATCAAATAATTTCACTCATCTATGGAGTATAAGAACAAAGCAAAAACTGAAGGGACAAAACAGCAGCAGACTCACAGAACCCAAAAATTGACTAATAGTTACAAAGGGAAAGGGACTGGGGAGGATGGGAGTTAAGGAGAGATAAGGGGGAAAAGGGGCATTACGATTAGCATGCATAATGTAGGGTGGGGCCACAGGGAAGGCTGTGAAGCACAGGTAAGACAAGTAGTGACTCTATAGCATCTCACTATGCTGGACAGTGACTGTAATGGGGTATGTGGGGGGGACTTAATAATGGAGGGAGTCTAGTAACCATATGTTACTCGTCTAACTGTAGATTAATGATACCAAAATTAAAAATAAATAAATAAATAATCTAAGCTTCAATCTCAAAAATCTAGTAGAGAGGACAGCTAATTAAACTCATATTAGAATAAATTAATCATGCTAAAACAAAGTTAAGTGAAATAGAAAGCACATATATACGTGAGAAATATCTACAAAACCAGAGATTAATTCTGAAATAATAATAAAATTTATTAGTCTAGTAATAAACAAAAAAAGAAATACAAATAATCAATAATCAAGATTAAAAACAAAAAAGGGAACACCACTACTGATGTTTCAGTCATTAGTAAGATTAAAAGCAATTGTATGCCAATAAATTTGAAACTATAAATAAATGGACATATTCCTTGAAAAGCAGCTTGACACAAGTGATACAAGAAATAGAAAATTTGAGTCTATTAAATTAAATAAATAAATTTAATTAATATAAAAGAATCTTCCTCTAAGGAAAATTCCAGGTCCAGGTGGCTTTGGTGATGAGTTCTCCCATACTTTTAAGAAATCAATAAGACAAATCTTATACAGCTATTTCAGAGAATAGCAAAAGAGAGAATGCTTCCCCACTTGTTGCATAAAACCAAAATACCTTTATAAAGGTATAAAACTCAACAAGGACATCACAAAATACAAAATTACAGAACAATATCCCTCAGTAACTCAGACAAACTTTCTATACACAGTAACAAATAGAAACAAAAATATATGAAATGAATAGTACATTACAACCAAATGAGGTTAATTCCAATAATTCAAATTTCATGCAACAAGTAAAATTAATCCATGTAGTTCAATACATTAATAGTATAAAAAGGAAACGTGTTACTTTTTCAATAAATAGAAAAAAGTTGGTTAGTTTTAACATTCATGATTGAACCTATGAGCAAACTAGGAATGAATTTCCTTATCTGACAAAAGATATCTACAAAAATATTAAAGGAGAAGTCATAGGTAATTGTGATATTTTTAATTCACCCTGAAATGAAAAAAAGCAAAACCTAACTGATAATCTGTTGGAAATCTTTGCCAGACCAACAGTTAGAAAAATAAATACTCTACAGGCATAAATATTTTAAAGTTTCAGTGTATGCTATTGACTTATTTGTAGAAAATCCAAAATAATTTGTAATTTTTATAATTCATATGTGATTCCTGTGACTGTCAAATTCAAGATCAATATGCAAACAGCTTCCAGCAAAAAATAGCTCCAAAGAAAATAATAAAAACCTCTTTTACAAATTTCCAAACAACATTACATTCTTCAGAGGAAATTTCATGAAAGATGAGTCCTTTTCATTGAAAACTGTAAGACAGTGAAAGAAATTAAATAAAATGGAGAGATATAGCATGTTAATATAATGGGACACAAAAACTCATTAATACATCAACCTTCCCCCAAATGATCTATAGATTCACTGTATTGCCTATAAAAATTCTAGCAGGGTTTGTTTGTTTTTTTTTTGTAGAAATTGGATGGTTGATTGTGAAATATATATAGAAACTCCAAGGAACTAGGCAATATGGAAGAGCAAATCTAGAAGGCTTATAGTACTGGCTATAAAGACTTGATATAGAACAACAGTTTGGGCAAGGGATAAATAGATCAGCAGAACAAAATAGATGAGAAACAACTTGTACATATAGAGTCGCTTGGTTTATGGCAACGTCATCACTTTAATTTATAAAATAAAATGGTCTTTTCAATAAATGGTGCTGGGTAAATTTGATATCCAACTTGAAAAATGTACCTTGACTTCTACTTCACCCATGACACAAACATGAAATTCAAAAAGGACCATAACAACAAAATGTAAAATCTGGAGCCATAAAACTTCCAGAAGGAAACGAGAATATTTTTGTGATATTGAGGTAAACAAAGATCTCTTAAACAAGAAATAAAAAACCTTATATATAAAAGAAAATTTGGAAAATTAGACTTCATTTGAATTAAGAATTTCAATTAGGATGGTCAAAAGATAATAGTTTCATTATAAAATAAATTACTGGAGATATGCTATATCTGTATATAATATAGATGCAGTATACATAGTGTACTATAATGGACCATGATGACTATAGTTAGCAATATTGTATATTTGAAAGTTGCTTAGACAGTGTATCCTAAAAGTTCTTATCACAAGAAAAATATATGTAATTTGGATGTTAACTAGATTTACTGTGATGATCATGTCACAATATATAAATATATAAAACTTATGTAATACATCTGAAACTAATTATGTTAAATGTCAGTTATACATCAGTTTTTTTATTATTTATTATTATTTTTTTATTTTGGTATCATTAATGTACAATCACTTGAACAACATTATGGTTACTAGACTCCCCCTATTATCAACTCCCCACCACATACCCCATTACAGTCACTGTCCATCAGTGTAGTGAGATGTTATAGAATCACTACCTGTCTTCTCTGTGTCATACTGCCTTCCCCGTGTCCCCCCCACATATTACATGTGCTAATCGTAATGCTCCTTTATCCCTCCCTTCCCACCCATCCTCCCCAATGCCTTTCCGTTTGGTAACTGTTAGTCCAATCTTGGGTTCTGTGAGTCTGCTGCTGTTTTGTTCCTTCAGTTTTTGCTTTGTTCTTATACTCCACAAATGAGTGAAATCATTTGATACTTGTCTTTTTCTGCCTGGCTTATTTCACGGAGCATAATACCCTCTAGCTCCATCCATGTTGTTGCAAATGGTAGGATTTGTTTTCTTCTAACGGCTGAATAATATTCCATTGTGTATGTGTACCACATCTTCTTTAATCATTCATCTACTGATGGACACTTAGGTTGTTTCAATTTCTTGGCTACTGTAAATAGTACTGTGATAAACATAGGGATGCATATGTTTTTCAAACTGGGGTTCTGCATTCTTAGGGTAAAATCCTAGGAGTGAAATTCCTGGGTCAAATGGTATTTCTATTTTTAGTTTTTGAGAAGCTTCCATACTACTTTCCACAATGGTTGGACTATTTTATGTTCCCACCAGCAGTGTAGGAGGGTTCCCCTTTCTCCACAACCTCGCCAACATTTGCTGTTGTTTGTGTTTTGGATATTGGCCATCCTAAATAGTGTGAGGTGATATCTCATTCTGCTTTTAATTTGCATTTCTCTGATGATTAGGGATGTGGAGCATCTTATCATGTGCCTGTTGGCCATTTGAATTTCTTCTCTGGAGAAGTGTCTGTCCAGCTCCTCTGCCGATTTTTTAATTGGCTTATTTGCTGTTTGTTTGTTGAGGTATGTAAGCTCTTTATATAATTTGGATGTCAACCATTATCAGATATCTCATTTCTAAATATATTCTCCCACACTTTAGGATGTCTTTTTGTTCTACTGATGGTGTTCTTTGCTGTATAGAAGCTTTTCACTTTGACATAGTCCCACTCCTTCATTTTTGCTTTTGTTTCCCTTGCCCAGGGAGATATGTTCATAAAGAAGTTGCTCATGTTTATGTCCAAGAGATTTTTGCCTATGTTTTTTTCTAAGAGTTTTATGGTTTCATGACTTACATTCAGGTCTTTGATACATTTTGAGTTTACTTTTGTGTATGGGGTTAGAAAATAATCCAGTTTCATTCTCTTACATGCAGCTGTGCAGTTTTGCCAAGACCAGCTGTTGAAGAGGCTTTCATTTCCCCAATGTATATCCATGGTTCCTTTATTGTATATTAATTGACCATATATGCTTGGGTTTATATCTGGGCTCTCTAGTCTGTTCCATTGGTCTATGGGTCTGTTCTTGTGCCAATAAGAAATTGTCTTGAATACTGTGACTTTGTAGTAGAACTTTAATTCAGGGAGTATAATTCCCCCTACTTTATTCTTCCTTCTCAGGATTGATTAGACTATTTGGGGTCTTCTGTGGTTCCATATAAATTTTGGAACAATTTTCTCTAGTTCATTGAAGAATGCTGTTGGTATTCTGGTAGAGATTGCATTGAATCTGTAGATTGTTTTAAGCAGGATGGCCATTTTGACAATATTAACTCTTCCTATCCATGATCACAGGATGTGTTTCCATTTATTGGTATATTCTTTAATATCTTTCATGATATCTTTATTTCTAGTTTCATACCTTTTGGGGTCTGAAAAGATTGTTGGTACAATTTCAATCTTTGAATTTACTGAGGCTCTTTTTGTGGCCTAATATATGATCTATTCTTGAAAATGTTCTATTTGCACTTTAGAAGAATGTGTATCCTGCTGCTTTTGGGTGTAGAGTTCTGTAGATATCCATCAGGTCCATCTGTTCTAGTGTGTTGTTCAGTGCCTCTGTGTCCTTATTTACTTTCTGTCTAGTTGATCTGTCCTTTGGAGTGAGTGGTGTGTTGATGTCTCCTAAAATGAATGCACTGCATTCTATTTCCCCCTTCATTTCTGTTAGTATTTGTTTACATATGTAGGTGATCCTGTGTTAGCTTAATACATATTTATAATAGTTATATCCTCTTGTAGGAGTGACCCCTTTATCATTATGTAATGTCTCTAGTTACTGTTTTTGTTTGGAAGCCTAATTTATCTGATACAAGTACTGCAATTCCTTCTTTTTTCTCCCTATTAGTTGCATGAAATATCTTTTTCCATCCCTTCACTTTCAGTCTGTGTATGACTTTTGGGTGAAGTGAGTCTCTTCTAGGTAGCATATAGATGGGTCATTTTTTTATCCATTTAGTGACTCTATGTCTTTTGATTGGTGCATTAAGACCATTTACATTTAGGGTGATTATCACTAGGCATGTACTTATTGCCATTGCAGGCTTTAGATTCGTGGGTACCAAAGGTTCAAGGGTAATTCCCTTTCTATTTAACAGTCTAATTTATCTCACTTTGTGTACTATTACAAACACCACCTAAAGGTTCATTTTCTTCTTCCTCCATTCTTTATATGTTAGGTATAATATTCTGTACTTTTTGTCTGTCCCGTGATTGATTTTGGGTGTAGTTGATTTGATTTTGATTTTGCATCTATTTTGCTGTGGTTTTGTTTCCCCTGGTGACATCTATTTAGCCTTATGAATACTTTCATCTTTAGCAATCCCTCCAAAATGCACTGTAGAGGTGGTTTGAGGGAAGAAATTCTTTCAGCTTTTGCTTATCTGAAAATTGTTTAATGCTCCATCAAATTTAAATGAAAACCTTACTAGGTAGAGTATTCTTGGTTTGAGGCCCTTCAGCTTCATCCCATTAAATATATCATGCCAATCCCTTCTGGCCTGTACAGTTTCTGTTGAGCAATTTGATGATAGCCTGATGGGTTTTCCTTTGTATGTGATCTTTTTCTCTCTCTGGCTGTTTTTAAAAGTGTGTCTTTATCCTTGATCTTTGACATTTTAGCTATTATATATCTTGATGTTGTCTTCCTTAGGTCCCTTGTGCTGGGAGATCTGTGGGCTTCCGTGGTCTGGGAAACTATTTCCTTCCCCAGATTGGATAAGTTTTCAGCAATTACCTCCTCAAAGACACTTTCTATCCCTTTTTCTCTCTCTTCTTCTTCTGGTACCCCTGTAATGTGGATATTGTTCTGTTTGGATTGGTCACACAGTTCTCTCAATATTCTTTCATTCTTAGAGATCCTTTTTACTCTCTGTGCCTCAGCTTCTTTGTATTCCTCTTCTCTAATTTCTATTCCATTTACTGTCTCTTTGACTACATTTAATCTGCTTTTAAATCCCTCCATTGTATGTTTCATTTCAGATATGGAATTTCTTAATGATTGAATCTCCATCTTAAATTCATCCCTGAGTTCTTGAATATTTTTCTGTACCTCCATGAGCATGTTTATGATTTTTATTGTATACTCTTTTTCAGGGCAATTGGTGAATTCAGTTTCTTTTGGCCTTTTTTCTGGGGTTTGTGAGATTTGGGTCTGAAACGGGTTCCTTTGACATTTCATGATTCTATGTGGTACCTGCTCGTGCCCAGAAGCTCTAGTCTCTGTAGCTGCTCAGCCCCTAAGGTGAGGCTGGGGGTTGTACAGGAGCGATACTGGAGTTTGGGGGGAGGAAAGAGCTGTTTTCTGGCTGCAGTGCCTGTCCCCTGCATCAGAGCCAGTGTGCTGAGCACACAGGTGTAAGCCTCTGTGTTTGGCATCTCTAGCTGTTGTAGGCAGGGCCTCCCTCTGTCTGACATGATGCTAGCGCAGTGACTGCCGGTTTGCAAGCAGGTGCTGGCAGTCCAGGAGGAAGGCACAGCAGTCTGCATGTCACAGTGGGAGCCTCAGAGCTAAGAAGCCAGCCAGGGGTTATGGAGCACGTGAAGGTCCTCAAAATTCCCAAACTGCTGGGCAGAGTGTGCCCAGACAACCTTGTCCACCTATCTCTTCTCCCACGTAGCAAGCTCCATGCAAACCCTGCCCCTTAAACAGCCTTCTCACTGCTAGAAAGCCTGACAGATTGCCCACCTTTCCTTTGTCTCAGAGCAGCATGATGTGAATCCCCATCCTCCACAAATAGCTGTAATCTCAGTCTCTCAGGCACTCTGCCTGTCCCAGCTCTCCAATGCACTAACCTCCAGAGTACTGCACAATGTAGGTTTGTGCTCCAATGCAAACCTCCAGGGATGGGTGTTTAGCAGTCTTAGGCTTCCACCCCCCCTACTCCATTTCTCTTCATCCCACTGGTGAGTTGAGGTGGGGGAAGGGCTTTGGTCCTGCTGGATCAAGGCTTTCATACATTACCCTGTTTTGTGAGGTCTGCTCTGTTCATGGGGTCTATATGCAGTCTGGTGCAGCCTTCTTTCCTGTTGTTATTTTAGGACTAGTTGTATTAACTATATTTTCACACTACATGTGTTTTTGGAGGAATTCTCTATCTCACCTCTCATGCCACCATCTTGAATCCCACTCAGTTATACATCATATTTTTTTTAATTAACTTAATTTAAAAAAAGAACTTCAAAGAGTCCAACAAAGTAACCATATCCAAAATATGAAAAGCACTCTTTCAAGATAATAAGAAAAACCCCTACAGCACAGTATAGGAATGGCCAAAGAAATAAAAAAATACATCCAAATAAACAATAAACATATAAAAACATGCTCAACATTATTTGTCATCAAAGATTTGCAAATCTAAATCACAAGAAGGTACCAGTACAGAATGGCTAAAATAAAGAAATGGAAAAGGAAAAACGTGACTCAGTTTAAACTCACATACATTGTTGCTAGAAGTACACATTTATACAACTATCTTAGAAAACTAACAATATTTGCTAAAGCTAAATTTATACCAAACCTTTTACTCAGCAATTTCACACCTGTCATATACCCAACAGAAATGAATGCTTGTTTTAATCAAGACTATGAAGATGTTCATCATAGACAATATCCGTAATAACCCAAACTTGGAAACAATCAAAATATCTTTCAGTAATAAATGTGATAAATAGACATTGCTATTTTCACACAATGGAACAGTACATGGTAGTAAAAGAATAAAATTAAATAGAATACAATTAAATTAAAAACAACAGGATATATCTTACATAAATTATGTTACATGAAAGGACCAGACTCAAAAGAGTATACACTGTATGATTCCATTTATACAAACTTCAAAAACAGGCAAACAAACTTGGAGTTTGGGATATAAAGTGGTTACTTCTGGGGTAGATGTTGATTGGGAGGGACATGATGCAGTCTTTGAGGTGCTAGGAATAGTCTGTGTCTTCATTTGATTATTAATGGCATCGATGTATGCATATGTAAAGACATTGAGCCATACACTTAAAATTTTTTATATCTCAAAAAATGCAAATGACAGAATTGAAGCAGATATCAAAAAATTCTTAGCACTGAGAGGAGATCATGTGAACTGTCTTAGGAGAGCTGCATGATTCCCACCTATCCCATTCTTCTTACATTCTTGTCACTTGGCTATTCAAGCCTTCTCACTAAGTCTGTAATTCAACTCCTCCTCCTTTGCTCATGATTTCTGGATCTGTCACTTGGCTTCCTGTCTTCTGATTTTCCTTGTGTACATTCACCAGTAACCTTATCACAGAGTGAATCTCTATGGTGACTAAACTAACCCCTCTCTCTTTGCTTCTGTAGTTTATATCTCCCATCTGGAAAATTATCCCCTTTCCTCTTCATTTATCCAAAACCTATTAATTTTTAGCACCTTCTGAAATGTCACTGTTAACAGAGTACTTTTCCAATTCTAGTATTTTTTACAGTGCATCTATACTATCTAATAAACACTTTATATGATATTCCATATATTCCTTTGACTCACTCTTTCACCTTTTCCAGATTTCTGCTTAAATGGTTTTTGTCCTTCCCTAAAACCTTACTAACAATTGCAGACCCTCAACTTTCCTCTATTCTTAAACTACTTTATTTTCTTTCTAGTGCTTTCACATATACACACACAAAAACAACAAAAAAGTATTCATCAGTCTCAAAAATCATAATTAGAATATAATGATCATAAATATTTAGTGAATGAATACTAGAAAATATTTAATTCTGTGCACAGCACAATGTTGTGATTTATTACTTTGTGTGTTTTAGTTACTGATGTTTTTATGTGTATATATGGTTTGTAGTTAAATATACTTTAAATATATTATATATGTCACCTTGAAAACTACAAGACACTCATGAGAGAAATTAAAGAAGATACCAATAAATGGAAATATAGCCCATGCTCATGGATAGGAAGAATTAATATTGTCAAAATGGCCATCCTGCCTGTAGCAATCTACAGATTCAATGCAATCCATATCAAAATATCAAGGGCATTCTTACAAACTAGAACAAATAATTCTAAAATTCATATGGAACCACAAAAGAACCTGAATAGCCAAAGCAATCCTGAGAAGGAAGAATAAAGTAGGGAGGATTACGCTACTTTATACAAGTTCTACTGCAAAGCCACAGTAATGAAGACAATTTGGTACTGGCACAAGAACAGACCCATAGATTAATGGAACAGAATAGAGAGCCCAGATATAAACCCAAGTACATATGGTCAATTAATATAAAATAAAGGAGCCATGGATATACAATGGGGAAATGACTGCCTCTTCAACAACTGGTGTTGGTAAAACTGGACAGATACATGTAAGAGAATGAAACTGGATTATTCTGTAACTTCAGAAACAAAAGTAAACATGAAATGCATCAAAGACCTGAATATAAGTCATGAAACCATAAAACTCTTAGAAAAAAATATAGGCAAAAATCTCTAAAATATAAACATGAGCAATATTTCCTGAATACATCTCCTTGGGCAAGGGAAACAAAAGCAAAAATGAACAAATGGGACTACATCTAACTAAAAATATTCCGTACAGCAAAGGACACCATCAGTAGAACAAAAAGTCATCCTACAGTATGGGAGAATATATTCATCAATGACATATCTGGCAAGGGGTTGACACCTAAAATATATAAAGAGCTCACATGCCTCAACAACCAAAAAGCAAATAACCCTATTTAAAAATGGGCGGAGGATAAGAACAGACACTTCTCTGAAGGAGAAATTCAGACAGTCAATAGGCACATGAAAAGATGTTCCACGTTGCTTATTATCAGGAAAATGTAAATTAAAACCACAATGAGATATCAGCTCACAGAAGTTAGGATGGTCAATATCCAAAAGACAAGGAACTACAAATGCTGGCATGGAGAAAGAGGAACCCTCCCACATTGCTGGTGGGAATGTAAATTTGTTCAACCATTGTGGAAAGCAATATGGAGGTTCCTCAAAAAAGTAAAAATAGAAATACCATTTGACCCAGGATTTCCACTTGGAATTTACCCAAAGAAAACAAGATCCCAGATTCAACAAGACATATGAACCCCTATGTTTATCACAGCACTGTTTACAATAGCCAAGATATAGAAGCAACCTAAGTGTCCATCAGTAGATGAATGGATAAAGAAGAGGTGGTACATATACACAATGGAATATTATTCAGCCATGAGAAGAAAACAAATCCTACCTTTGCAACAACATGGATGGAACTAGATGGTATTATGCTCAGTGAAATAAGCCATGTACCAAGTGATTTCCTTCATTCGTGGAGTTCAACAACAAAGAAAAACTGAAAGAACAAAACAGCAGACTCAGACTCCACGAAGGGACTAGCAGTTACCAAAGGGGAGGGGTTTTGGGGGTGGGGAGGGAGAGAGAAGGGGATTGAGGGGTATTATGATTAGTACACATGGTGTGTGGGGGGTCACAGGGAAGACAGTGTAGCACAGAGAAGGCAAGTAGTGACTCTGTGGCATCTTACTATACTGATGGACAGTGACTGCAATGGGGTGTGTTGAGGGGACAAGATAATATCAGTGAATGTAGTAACCACAATGTTTTTCATGTGAAACCTTCATAAGAGTATATATCAATTATACCTTAATAAAAAAAATTTAAATCAATGTTACTATGATACTGTTCTCACAATAAATCCATTTTATATTAAAATTTAATACCATATAAAATGAAACATGTATATATATATTATAAGTCATTTGCTGAGGTGCTATTTTCTGGGTTACTTGAATACTTTCCACATATTGTTGTTATCTGGTAATATTTTCCTTTAGTACATTTGTGGATTAAAATCTATTTACTTCACTTTTTTCAATTCATTAAATTCAATGGATGCATTGTAAGGACTAAAGCAACGAAAAGCATATTCCTTGTCTACATCGGAACAGAAGTGATTTGAAGAAACTCAAGTCAATATTCAAATAAACAGTATGCTTGAAGTTATAAGAGTGAAGGATTCCAGATAAAGCTAATATTAATATGATATGTGGTTGTACAATAAGAGGTGGGATCTTAGGAAACTTACAATGGTCTAAAACTCCAGATATATGTGAACCAATATTGCAAGTACATGTTTTTTCCAGGAAGCTATTTTATTGACTCATATTATTTGTTTTTAATCCTCCAATTTTTCTGGATATTATATTTCTTTTGTTTCACTACCTGCTTAATTATGTATTTACTAACCAAATTAATTTAAAGAATATTATTTATAAGATGTAATTAAAATTCACATTTGTCAATGAAAATTAAACTCTAACAATTCCAAATAATGAGTATAGCTCTAAAAGCTAGGGATTAGTCTAGTCATGCAGAAGCTGGGCAAATTAGTTGAGAATAAAGAAAAAGTATTTAGTTTCTTAAAGGTATCCAAATCATAATATAAATGAACAGTTTCATGTTTAAAAAAAAGGGCAAAAATTCTCAACATGACCTCCAGTATTTCTATAGGCCTTTTGAAAAAAAAAAAGATGTCCTGTTATATGCTATTGTAGCAGATATTCTTAGCAGCACTGCTATCTCTAAATTGTACTGATGGTTTCAATTTAATTTAAAGTCATTGTTCTCAGTCCCTGCAGATGTGTGAAAAGTTTACTATCTAAGTGGCACCATAAAGTGAAACTGAATAATACAATAAAAATGAAGGCAGGTTAATTAAAATGAAACCTCGAAAGACTTCTCTAGGAACTATTTCATACTGTAAGTCAAATCCTTTCCTTTCTCCTCTTCCCCACATTTCCAAATCTTAAAACTCAACGACTTGAAACAAAATTTTATAATGAATTTGAGTAAAGAATTGCATGTCAAAACATACCAATGTATGTGAGCTTAAAAAAAATTCCATTTGTCTTTTTTCTCTTTTAAGAGAGTGCATTTAAATCATTCCAAATGGTATATTATGAAGGCCAGAAACAGTCAGCCCAGCCAAGCTGAAATAAGGAATGAATTTGCTTGAGAAATAAAAGGAGAACAGCTAAAAATGAAATATTTTGTGGTATTTAAATTGCAAATGTAGTTTTTATCAATGTCTCCAATAATGTTTTAGCAGCTTTGTATATGAACAAAGTAGCATCTTTTTCTCGCCACTGTTATCAACAATTTAGACAGTGCAATTAATTTCTCTTTGACGTGTGTATTTTTTTTCTCTTCAAAATTTTGGCAGTTTTTTTTTATGTTTAGGATTTCCATCTACTTGGTGGTAGATCTGATAATTTCACAAAAAGATGGTGTCCATGTCGGGGGGAAGGACAGGGAGGAAAGCAAGATTAGTACCAGAAAAATAAGGACTTTCTGTAGAGAATTCATAAACATGCCATTTTCCACCATTTCTTTCATTATATACAGAAACTGAGGAAGAGACCGATATTTACAAATTCACTAATTTTACCAGTCAGCCCTAGTCAAAACTGACCTTTGTAAAAACTATCAGTGACTGCCCCACCCTGGCCAGTCAGTCCATCCCCTGCTCGCCTATAATAATCTTAAATAATCAGTTCATTTGGCAATTAACTGTATGTACCTTGTGACATTTCTTCATCTTATATATTGTTATTTTGAAATTGTCATTTTCTTTTTAAATTATTGTGCGATTTTAGAGGGCACAGATTCAGTTTTAAATTCTATGATAGAATAATAATAATGAACGTGTTGAACTTTTACTATATGCCAGGTATTGTTCCAAGTATTAGATATATACATCAGCACATGGGATTCTTACTGCAAATTTGTGAGTTTAGTACCATTTCATTACCTTTTTATGAATGCAAAAGTTAAGTAACACCTGTTAACTGGTTGAGTTGTATTCACCCTAGCTCCTAATATTTTGTCCAAAAACAGCAAATATTTTTATACACAGAAAATATGGAATTTGAACCCACAGAGAAAAGAATGAGGCTCTTAGCCTCACAAATACGATATTTATGAGACTGCAGTCTAAAGGGCTTTCACATACTTACCTTTAGGTGGTTAGAGACAACCATGCCTCTATCTAAAATAGGCATAAATATGGAACAGGAGAGCTGGATGAAAATACAAATTTTCTAGTTTTTATCCCCTTCTCATTTTCCCAGTCATAGAGCCATAGATAGGAGGAGACTCTGGTCCAGAGCTTTTTCAAGTTGGCTTATGTTGGATTCCCATCCCAGGCTATATTTTTATTGTGTTAGCCCACCAGGATGGGCCACTGGTAAATGAATTTATAAAAGAGAGTTTCCCTCACAAAGGCCTCAGTAGCAAGGCTTCAACAAGATTTGCTGAGTATTCCGTGAGTAATAGCTTTAAGAGGGTCAACAAAAAGACATTTTTATTGTGCACTACGTGGTATTTTATTACATCAGTCCTTTGGCTTCCATGCGGTAACCTTTCAAAAACTTTTTAGAGCAATTTCTTAAAACCACTTATTGAATTTAACTATAATAGAATCTCACAGAGCTCTGTATCATTCTTTTCTTTATGATGAAATCCAAGATATTCTCTAATCACCATGGTTTTCTAAGGCATAATTCAGATAAAGGTGATAGGGGAAAATTTACAAGGACAGCAATTTACAAGGACAGCAGTCTAGCCAGGTGGCTCCCCTCTTTCTCCCCCTCCTCAACACAAACAACAAAAAACACTGATTTCCTGCTCTGCCGAGCACCCGCTCCCTAGGTTCACTCCCTAAACTCACTCCCCCTTGTCTGCTTCCTTGCTGTGCACATAGGAATGTTACAGATACAGAAGCAGAAAGGTATATATTGCTCCCTTTGCCTTTGTTCGGGGCTCAGACTTTTGGGAGATTACTCCCCTCTGGGCCCGCCAGTGTGAAATAAAGCCTCAACACCCCAAGACCTCCAAGTGCTGCTTGGTTCTTCCATCAGTGATCCAGTCCAGGCTTTCCAGTATTTTCCATAACAAAGGCAGGATAAAGTGACATTTCAATATGGATTATTCCTAATTTTCCAGTAATTTATCAAAAATACTTTCAACTTTAATTATATTCTTTATCTATCTACCTGTCTATGTACATATGTATGTTCAATTCTGTGATCATGTGAGTCTAAAAGCAAACTGTTTGCAGGGATTTTTTTGGTATATATTGGAATCTTTTCTTACTCTCTTCTTGCTAATAGATCATTAATTCATCCATTCATTCAACTAGCAAGTTTTCATTAAAAGAATATATTATATTCCAATCATGGTATCAGTATTATCCAAAGATATTTTGTTAAGCAAAACAAACATGTAACCTACCCTCAGTCTAGTGAGGACACCAGATATTAATGGAGAAATTACACCAATATATAAATCCTAACTGTGATCAGTTCTATGAATCAAAATAAAACTGGTAACTATGAAACAGATGAGAAATGCCTCATCTCCCTGGTAGAATTCTGTAATGCAGACAAAATAAAGTTACCAGTGGGATGCTTTTTACAGCATATTTCTTGAATATTGAACTCTCAGACTCCTCTAGATAAACTGGAACCAATAAAGTATCAAGGATAGGAAACTAAACCAAATAGATACTCCTTTATTTCCAATGCAAATAAGTCTTTAAAAAACAGCAACTGTTGATAGAGTCATATTAATAAATTGTTAATCTGCAGAAGAAACAAAGTCTCAAGGGTCATTTCCTTTTTAAAAACATCAACCAAGAAATGTATTAATGTCTTTGTAGGTGAAATGTTCCCAGGTGAAAAATTAGGTGCATATACAGATAGGGTTCACTTTAAAAGGATGCCTCTTCTAAGTTTATTAAAGTTAAATCAAATGTAGATAAAAGTTATTGTTATGATCATGTAGCAACTCAGGAATCCAGATTTCTCTTTCAGAATGAATTTCCAGCTGTCTCAAATTGGTTTATGATTATTGCTTCTGTTGATAGCATTGATATTGTTTTATATTTTATCTTCATTTTGTGTTAAACAATACATGAATTTCTTTTAACTTTCTATGTATCAATTCAATACTTTGAATGCAGCTGACAGTTTCAGTGAAAAACAGTATAATCTCACTTCTTCTTATTTATCCAGCTGAGATGAAATAATTGGTCGAGCAGAACGTGCATTTTTAAGATGTATACCAGCATTTATGTAAAGTTAAGAAAGTAGTTTATTATCTGAGAGTGAGATTGCCAAAAAAAAACACAATTCCATTGTAAATGCCATACCAAATTCTTCATTTCTTAACAAATGTCTTTCTTTTCTAATTCTTTGAGAAAATAGAGGCTACCTTTCATTCAGAGGTTCTGTTGTTTCATGCTATTATTTAACCAAATGTCCTATTAATTATCAAGAATGGGCAACTTTGTCCGCAAACCTTGACATTCTGAAGTTAAGACATATCTTTTTTTACTTTACTTTATAATCTTCTCATAGTATATCTAAACAAACTTTTTCACAAGATTACAGGAATGTCCCCACTCATGTTAAAAATATGGTTGAAAACCAAAACCATTGCTTTAGTGAACTATTATTCTTGTTATTAGAAAAAGTATACTACATACATGGTACATCTTATAGGCATATTTAATGAGAATTCAGAAATATCCCATTAATGAAGCATTATAAAGATGGATATAAAAATGAATTAATTTATTGTCATTTCAGACATTTAAGCAAACAAATAATTTCATGGAACTAATAACACTTATGGTTTATGGTTTATGCCAGAGTTTTATATCAATAAAAAGTCATCAACATTTTTTACAATCTTTAAATTACATGTTTCTTTAAAATACTTTAACTGAATTCATTTATATAGATGAAACATAAAAACTACAGTTGAATGTTGTTCATTTCCTGATTAATTATTTTTAAATCCAGATGGCAAAAATACCTTAGCACTAAATTTCATAACACTGTTGTCATAAACTTATATAATGATAAATTATATTTATGGAAAGAATACAACAATCAAATACAATTTAGAGCATATTTTTCTAATAATATACAAAAAAATTACTTGGATGGGTGTTTAAAAAGGTGTTGAATGTATTCAGAGATTGAGAAATACAAAAGTCAGCAACCCAAATCAAAATTAATCAGAAATATAATTCACACACTTGATTTTATAAACTTAAATAAAAAGGGTACTTCTAATGTTTGGGTTTTTATTCTCAGAAGATTTATATGAATAAGAGTGACCCACAGCCAACAGCCAGGTTAATCACACCACATTGTGTTAGTGTCATGTTGTCCTCAAGCAGGAGTGATGTTAAAAAAACAAATAATGTGAAATCAGTATTCAAAGACAATTATGGAACTATTCAAATTATAGGGAATGTGCAATGGCGATTTGAATTAGCAAATTCAAGTGGGTGTCTTTTTTTCAAATGTCTCTTAATACTAATAAGCAAGAAAATGGTCCTGGAACTCCATAATCAAGAGCTGTCAATGGTGGGTCAAAAGAACTAAGTAATAGAGGCAAATTTTATACACTTAGTAATAAGTAGGAGATTATTATGTATGATTTTATCTTAATTGGTTTTGAAAATTAATTGGGTGGTAACAAATGCTGGCATAAAGCTTTTCATTTGAATAGAACAATTAAAAACCCCAAAAGGCTCAGAGTTGATGATAACCACTCTACTGGATTAGCTCCTAGCTATAAAATCAAAGGAGATTTATTATTTATTTGAAAATTGAGTTAATGTTAATGACTAATGTATATTACTTAGCTGGGAACATTTTTACTTTTCAAAGCATGTTTCTTTGGTCAAGGTCAAGTCTGTATAAAACTGATATAATAGTGACTTCCATGAAAACATTTTTCCTCATTTACATCAAAATTGGAAAATATGTAATTAAAGTGGCAGAACATAGTATTCATTACCTTATATCCAATAGCTGAATTCTTTGTTTTTGTCATCTATAATATCTGCCATGTGAAGAACAGTATTGAGCTCAAATTAGAAATAAGGACAATCACTTCTATATTTACCTGCTTTGATGAGGTTAAAATTATGTATGTTAGCTTTTCCTAAGTTTAATTTGTGAAACTTTCAAGTTGTCTCTGAATATTGTAAAAATGGAAATATGTATCCTAGCCTTGGTATTTGTTTTAGATTAAATATTTTGGGATGAACCCTAGTTTGTTAGCAACTGAGGGATAGAGTTTATTCTAAATCATGTTAATATTAACACTGATAATTTATTTCCAAAATCCTAAATATTAAGAAAGTATTTATGGTTATGTAATAATACTTAGTCACAAGTGACATACATATATTCACAGAAAGACACAATCATTTGTATTTCTATAGTTATGCTTAATTGGTTAATATTCAACAGGAATTGTTAACTTTTCTCCCAGCCTTTAACAACTAATTTCTTATCAGATATTGCAGACTCATTTTGCCTACATTTTATCTTGCTCATATTTGAAAAGGAGTGGCAGTGTTTTTGTATGCCACCAATTTTTTTAGCAGATTATTCAGAGCAAATTCCAAATGCTTTAGGTACTTACAAGAATGAAATGAAAGGATTAGTCTAGCTTTTGTTTGTTTTGTTTTAATACACAATGTGAATTCTTTTTCCTACAAAGATATGGAATAAAAAAAAAGATTTTAAAATGAAAATATTTCTTTTAAATTGAGTCTATATCTTTCCACTTTAAAATAAGTTTGGAATAATTCATTTTATATAAGATTAATATTGTCAATTATATAAGTAATGAATCAGTTATTCAAGTAAATAAATATTATTTTACACTCACACTAACAAAATATTGGGATCCAATGTCAATTAAAGTATTATATCTAAGCAGATGGAAATAAATAAAGCAAGAGAATGAACAGAATAAAGAGCAGAAAGTATATTATCTCAACAAGAAATGCTGGATTTTGTCTTTTGAAACATGTTCCAAATTGATAAGCTTTATATTCACCAAGAGTGTTGTTTTCATAGCTGTTCATCAGTCTTTGACAAGCTCTTCATGGCTAAGGAAGTTTAACATTACTTCAAAATTCTTTGTTCAACTCACAGATATGATCAAAACATACTGCCATAGTATCAAGAGTGTTGAAGAATTATGCCTTTAAAGTTGTGCCAAGAAACCTAGTCACTGTTTTTCTTTCATTATCAAACAGAGTTCTACACTGCCTGCCTTTGGGCTAGGCAATCCCATAGATATTTCTCATACAACTGCTTACTGCAAAAGTTTTAGACCAGAAAATACTTTTCTCACCCTGGGGAAGTAACACAGTATAAGAAAAAAAAATCATATGTAAAAACAAGAGAAGTGTCTCTGCCATTAACCAAAAAATGATGGCAACTCTCCACTAGCTGGTCTTTATATCCAGAAAATGGTAGGAGTGCTTGTAGGGTCTCTGGTGTCCTGCTTATCACTGAAGTTAGGAGCCTGTTTCCTTTCTAGTCAGTTAAATGTCCAGTTCTTATTACAAGGGGTGTGACCAAAATCTGATGACACATCTCACAGCCTTAATATAGGCTGAATAGTTTGTGAAAAGGAACAAGTTGTGGGGATAGCTAGGAAATAAGGAGGGGAGGGAGGGTAATTTATATCCAGCTGTTTCTTCACATCTTAGATTGTCCAAGCACTCCCCTTTACAGATCTTATCCTATTACAGTGTTCACCCTGTCAGTGAAGGACATGACCATCTAGAAATTTGAAGCCCCAAATCTCTCTATCAATACTCAAATGCAATCCATCACTACATCTTCTTTGTTTCAGCTGTTAGAAATCATCTAATTCTGTCCACTTCTCTTATGTCCATCTATTATAACATTTTTCTTAGAGGCTACAATAGCCTTTTAAGTTGTCTACTTAAATTGCTTTTCCCTAGCCAAACTAGCATCTATCCTATAACTCTTAAGTTCTTCTCAAAATGTGCTTTCTTGTCATACCACTCCATACCCCAATGTTGAAGAAAATTCGGTGACTTACCATTGCTTTTAAAAGTCCAACACATTGCAATCCAGCAGAACTTTCTTCAATAGTGGAAATGTTCTCTGAAACTTCCAATATGGTAACTACTAGCCACAAGTGTCAACTGAGTACATGAAATGTGTCTAGTTCAAAAGAGGAACTAAATTATTAATTCTGCATAATTTTAACTGCAAATTTAAATCCAGATTTAAACGAGCACATTACCTAGAGGTGTCTTTGTTGGACACTGTAGCTCAAACATCTGGCCTCTGCCTTGTTCGGCGTCTTTCTCCTCTCCAGCCTTTCGTATTCCAAGCCTTCTACCCACTTGCTCTCTCTGATTCACTCCTCTCAGGTTCAAAAATTCATTTTTCCCCTTGATGCCTCAAGAAATTTTTGCACTTATTATGCCCTGTGATGTGAAAATTCTTCCCATCCTTTTTCTTCTCATTAACACCTACATTCATCCTTCAAAAGATCCAAGAATGAAAATTATTTCCTTAGAGAAGCCTTCCCCGTCACCTGATGAGGTCATTTTTAAATGTTCTTATAAGCACTCTACTTCTTCATTGTCCTTACCATGATCACAGTCTTATATGTATGGATGTAGTTTTTGATAAATCCAGACTGGGCACAGACCACTGTTGCCTAGCAATTGCTCTAGCACTTAGCAGAGAGTAAGCCCTCCATAAATATTAATTGCAATAGTGAGTGATACTTTATCCTATTTACTTACATGGAAACCCTCTACTAACATTTGAGCCAAAAGCTCAAAGAAACAGTGATTGATAGCCTCCAATTTGCCTGTAACAGTTTAAACTACATTCAGGCTGACAAATTAGTGAAATAAACGTTCAAAACTTTCACCAACAACCTGAGGAGCACAAATCCCTCTGCTCTTTACATCTTAATTTAATTCCTTTTGAAGTCATTTGTACCTTTAACTGGCATTTCAATTGCCTTGTGTGCTTCTGAGTTTCCCTATTTCACACTTGATATCAGCATGCTTGTGCACAGCTTCATGCCTTCAAAGAGCCATACATAGTTTTACTAACTCAGATTCTTAAGCTTCTTTTCAAAGATCTTCATGTCTTAATCCGTATTTTTCATAGTGACAGGTTCAATCCTAATTCCATAAGTATGTCTTCTTTTTCTGAGGGGACACATTTGTAGAGTAATCTGTGCCTTCATCCAGCTTGCCTCCCACCTTGAAGACAAACAAGGTGTCTCTGAATTATCTAAAGGGCATGTCATACAGACTAGCACACTCCACATCTAGATGACTATCCATACCAGTTAGTAATCTACTCATAATTCCATAAAACACTAAAGACTTTCCAATAAACTTTACATCAAATCTTTTTAGTCAAATGACATGGATGTGAAAACATGCTGAGAACATTCACTTGTGGCCCCTCTTGCCCCTCTCAATATGGCAGAGGCTGGACTTTGGAGACATATGGTATGGGGCCAAAAGTATGTATTTCAAAAATCACTAATACTGAGAAATTCACTTATGCACCTAACATTCTGAGTCCCATAACATCAATTTATAATATGAAATTAATAATAATACTTTTCCATCATTTACTAATATTCAATGAACTAATACAGCCCAAGTACTTGTAGTACATTTGGAAAATGTTAAATTCTCTTCCTATTCCCTTTTTATTAACATTTGTCAAGATCTTCTATCCAGAAAGTCTATCTACATGGGCTTTAAATCTAAATTGAAATTGAAATTGGAAAGTTCCTGAGAAGACATGCCTTTTGTCACAAGATCTATTTCTGTCTTTTTTAATAAATAAATAAGCCAATGTTAATCTCATTTTTGAAAACCAGTTAAATATCCTGTTTCTTCTCATAAGTTCAACTTCACTTTTGAATAATAAAATGTGATTAAAAAGGGCAAATAATTTTGAGAAAATAAAAAACTGGGAAGAAAGATTTTTTCTTTTTAACCTGGTTGATTTTCACTCTTTATGTGTGTATGCTTCCCCTAAGTTCACATTACACAGAATTGCTATTAATCTTTCCATTGTATATATATAATTTCCTAAGATATTAAGAATTCTTTAACACCTTAATTTTTTTTGACTTATTCCATAGAGATGATCTTTATTTTTAGAACTGTTTGTATATTCACATAAATTAAAATACAAACATGTTAATATTCAGAAGTGCAAAGAAATTGTAGTTTCTTATATCTTGCATTTTTGTCTCTTTGAAGTTTTTGCCATTAAAAAGGAGCCACTATTCTCAAGATGGTGGCATGAGTAGGATGGCTGAAATCTCCTCCCAAAACCATATATACATTGAAAATACAGTGAAAACAAATATACCTAAAAGAGTGACCAGAAGATACAGTACACCAGCCAGGCTACATCTACATATGTGAGAACTCAACATCTCATGAAAAGGGTAGGAAACAAAGCTGTGACCCAGCAGGACCCAAGCACTCCCCCCACCCCAGATCACTGGTGGGAGGAAAAGAATCAGAGTGGGGAGGGAGTGGAAGCACAAGACTGCTAAATAACCAGCCCCAGTTATCTGCACCTGCAGCACAGACATAACATTGCATGGTGTACTGGATATTAGAGGAATGGAAAAGCAAAATCCGGGACTAAGACTGCGAGCAGGTTCCCACAGCCAGCTGCCCTAGGACAAAAGAAATGCAGGTGGCTTTAAAAGCTTTAAAGGGACAAGGGTTTAACAAGTGGACAAAATCTTCCTGGCACAGAGCCCAGCAGGCTGCGGACTTCAAGGAACTTTAGGTGCCCTAACCCCCTGGGTGGCCATGCAGCACCGAAGCCCCTCATGGCAATAAGCAGCCTGCCCTTCATTCCCCCTCGCCAGCACTGCAAGTGAACCGGCTGATTGGCCATTGCTGTAGAGCAACTGGGGAGCAGCCCTGCCCACAGCAACCACAGGCTTCTCCCAGCGTGTGGCTAAATTGGCCCAACCAGAGACTTCCCCTTTCTGCAGTTGACCACCACAGACAACAGAGACCTGTGCAGAGTCCGGAAGGCACAAAGGGGTTTTATTCTTGCAACAAACATAAGCTGCTCACCTGCAAACCCTACCAGTGCACTAGGCCATCCCAAGGGCTGCCCCACCAACGACAGCTCAGAGGATCAACCTAGGGGCTGCCACCTGTGCGCGGATGACCAGCACAGTCAGAGGAAGCTGGCGCAGAGTCCGGAAAACACGTAAGAGCTCTGTTCTCACAGCAAACATGTGGTGATCACCTGCACCCACCACCATTGCCCTGGGCCATCCCGAGACTGCCCCACCCATGACAGCGCAGGGGATTAACGCAGAGGCTGCCCCCTGAGAGTGGCTAACTGACACATGCAGAGGACACTGGTGTGGAGTGCATGAAGCATGTTGGGGCTCTATTCTCACGGTGAACAGGCACTGATCGCCTGCAACCACCGCCAGTGCCCTAGGCCATCCTGAGGGCTGCCCTGTCCATGGCCGTTCAGGGAATCAACCCAGAGGCTGCTCCCTGTGTGCGGTTGCCTGGCACAGGCAGCGGAGACCAGAGCAGAGTCCCAAAAGCAAAAAGGGGCACTGTTCCCGTGGGAGAACACATGCCAATTTCCTGCAACCCGCACTAGGGCCTAGGCCACCCTGAGGGACCACCCAAAGGCTGGTACCTGTGTGTGTTTGACTGACAGAGCCAGCAGAGATGGGCAATGTGACCAGCAAGCAGGAAGGAACTTTGATCTCCCAGCTGACACGTGCCACCCCTGGCTATCGCTTCCATTGCCATGAAAAGGCAGAAGAACTTTGTTCAGTCCAAAATACCTCAAACAGAAAGAGGGCCTGGTGAGACAAATATCATCAATCTTCCTGAAAAATAAATCACAATAAAAGTCATAAGCATGCTGATGGATCTACAGAGAAATATGCAAGAGCTAAGGGATGAATTCCAGAGGGAGATAGCAGAAATGAAACAAACAATGGAGGGATTTAAGAGCAGACTGGATGAAGTGTAAGAGCCTGTTAATGGAATAGAAATCAGAGAACAGGAATACAGAGAAGCTGAGGCAGAGAGAGATAAAAGGAACTCTAGGAATGAGAGAATATTAAGAGAATGGTGTGACCAATCCAAATGGAATAATATTCGCATTATAGGGGTACCAGAAGAAGAAGAGAGAGAAAAAAGGATAAAAAGTGTCTTTGAAGAAATAATTGCTTAAAACTTCCCCAAGCTTGGGAAGGAAATAGTCTCTCAGACCATGGAAGTCCACAGATGTCCCAACACAAGGGACCCAAAGAGGACAACAGCAAGACATATAATAATTAAAATGGCAAAGATAAAAGAAAAGGACATAGTATTAAAAGCAGCCAGAGAGATAAAAAAGATCACCTACAAAGGAAAACCAATTAGGCTATCATCAGACTTCTCAGCAAAAATCATACAGGCCAGAAGAGAATGGCATGACATATTCAGTGCAATGAAACAGAAGGGTCCCGAACCAAGAATACTGTATCCACCAAGATTATCATTTAAATTTGAAGGAGGGATTAAACAATTCCCAGATAAGCAAAAGTTGAGGGGATTTACCTTTCAGAAACCATCTCTATAGTGTATTTTAAAGGGAGTGCTCTAGGTGGGAGTGCTCCTAAGGTTTAACAGATGTCACCATAGAAAACAAAACCACAGCAAAGAAAGTAGACCTACCAAATACTAAATAAATGCAAAATAAAATCAGCTATCCACAAAGCCAGTCAAGGGAAACACAAAAGAGTAAAGAATAAAACACCTAACATATAAGGAGTGGATGAGGAAGAAAAAGAAGGAAGAGAAATAAAAAATAATCAGATTGTGTTTATAATAGCATAATAAGTAAGTTAAGTTAGACAGTTGGGTAGTAAATGAGCTACCCTTGAACCTTTGGTAACTATGAATCCAAAGCCTGCAATGTCAATACGTACATATCTATCGATAATCACCCTAAATGTAAATGGACTGAATGCACTAATCAAAAGATATGTAGAGTAATAGAATGGATAAAAAAGCAAGACCTATCTATATGCTTCCTACAAGAGATTCACCTCAAACCCAAAGACATAAATAGAGTAAAAGTGAAGGGATGGAAAAAGATATTTCATTCAAAGAATAGGGAGAAAAAAGCAAGTGCTGCAGTACTTGTATTAGAAAAATAGGCTTCAAAACAAAGAAAGTCACAAGAGACAAAGAAGGACATTACCAAAAGATAAAGGGGGCAGTCCAACAAGAGGATATAACCATTATAAATATCTATGAACCCAACATAGGACCACCTACACATGTGAAACAAATACTAACAGACTTAAAGGAGGAAACACAATGCAATGCATTCATGTCAGACTTCAACACACCACTCACTCCAAAGGACAGATCAACAAGACAGAAAATTAGTAAGGACACAGAAGCACTGAACAACACACTAGAACAGATGACCTAACAGACATCTACAGAACTCTACACCCAAAGGCAGCAGGATACATTCTTCTCAAGTGCACATGGAACATTTTCCAGAACAGACCACATACTAGGCCACAAAAAGAGCCTCAGTTAATTAAAAAAGATTGAAGTTCTACCAACCAACTTCTCAGATAACAGAGGTATAAAACTAGAAACAAATTGTACAAAGAAAACAAAAAGGCTCACAAACACCTGGAGGCTTAACAACATACTCCTAAATAATCAGTGGATCAATGACCAAATTAAGACAGAGTTCAAGCAATATATGGAGACAAATGACAACAATAGCACAAAGCCACAACTTCTGTGGATGCAGCAAAGGCAGTTCTAAGAGAAAAGTATATTGCAATCCAGGCCTGTTTAAAGAAGGAAGAATAATCCCAAATGAATAGTCTAAAGTCACAATTATTGAAACTGGAAAAAGAGGAACAAATGAGGCCCAAAGTCAGTAGAAGGAGGGACATAATAAATATCAGAGAAGAAATAAATAAAATTAAGATAAAAAAACAGTAGAAAAAATTAATGAAACCAATAGCTGCTGCTTTGGGAAAATAAACACAATAGACAAACCCCTAGCCAGACTTATTAAGAGAAAAGGAGAATCTACACACATAAACAGAATCAGGAATGAGAAAGGAAAAATCACGTCAGACACCACATAAATACAAAGAATTATTAGAGAATACTATGAAAACCTATTTGCTAACAAACTGTATAATCTAGAAGAAATGGACAACTTTCTAGAAAAATACAACCTTTCAGGACTGACCAAGGAAGAAACAGAAAATCCAAACAGACCAATTACCAGCAATGAAATTGAATCAGTAATCAAAAAACTAAACTCCCATACCAGATGGATTCACCAATGAATTTTATCAGACGTTTAGAGAAGACATTATACCCATTCTCCTTAAAGTTTTCCAAGAAATAGAAGAGGAGGGAATACTCCCAAACACATTCGATGTAGCTAGCATCACTCTAATACCAAAATCAGGCAAAGACACCAGAAAAAAAGAAAACTACAGACAAATATCCCTGATGAGCATAGACACAAAAATTCTTAACAAAATATTAGCAAAACAAATTCAAAAATACATCAAGAGGATCATACACCATGATCAAGTGTTATTCACCTCTGGTATGCAAGGATGGTACAACATTCAAAAATCCATCAACATCATCATCTACATCAACAAAAAGAAGAACAAAAGCCACATGATCATCTCCATAGATGCTGAAAAAGCATTCAACAAAATTCAACATCCAATCAAGATAAAAACTCTCAACAAAAGGGGTATAGAGGGAAATTACCTCAACATAATAAAGGCCATATATGACAGACGCACAGTCAACATCATACTTAACAGTGAGAAGCTGAAACCTTTTCACCTGAGATTGGTAACAAGACAGGGATGCCCACTCTTCTGCTTTTATTCAACATAGTACTGGAGATCCTCGCCACAGCAATCAGACCACACAAAGAAATAAAAGGCAACCAGACTGGTAAGGAAGAAGTCAAACTGTCACTGTTTGCAGATGAAGTGATATTGTCCATTAAAAAACCCTAAAGAATTCACACCAAAACTACTAGAACTAATATCTGAATTCAGCAAAGTTGCAGAATACAAAATGAATACACCAAAATCTATTGCATTCCTATACACTAAAGATGAACTAGCAGAAAGAGAAATCAGGAAAACAATTCTATTAACAATTGCATCAAAAAGAATAAAATATCTAGGAATAAATCTCACCAAGGAAGTGAAAGACCTATATCCTGAAAACTACAAGACAGTCATGAGAGAAATTAAAGAATATACGAATGAATGGAAACATCCCATGCTCATGGGTAGGAAGTATTAATATTGTCAAAATGGCCATCCTGCCTAAAGCAATCTACAGATTCAGTGCAATCCTATCAAAATATCAACAACATTCCTCAATGAACTGGAACATATAGTTCTAAATTTCATATGGAAGCTCAAAAGGTCATTTATAGCCAAAGCAATTCTGAGAAGGAAGAATAAAGCAGGAGGGATCTCACTTCTCAACTTCAAGCTCCACTACAAATTCGCAGTAATCAAGACAATTTGGTACTGGCACAAGAACAGATGCATACACCAGTGGAACAGAATAGAGAGTCCAGCTACTAATCCAAGCATATATGGTCAATTAATAAATGGTAAAGGAGCATGGATATACTCTGTGAAATGACAGCCTCTTCAGCAGCTGGTGTTGGCAAAACTGGACAGCTACATGTAAGAGAATGAAACTGGATTATTTTCTAACCCCATACACAAAAGTAAACTAAGAATGGATCAAAGACCTTAATGTAAGTAATGAAACCGTTCAACTCTTAGAAAAAAACATAGGCAAAAATCTCTTGGACATAAACATGAGCAACTTCTTCATGAACATATCTCTTGGGCAAGGGAAACAAAAGCAAAATTGAACAAGTGGGAATATATCAAACTAAAAAGCTTCTGTACAGCAAAGGAAACCAGCAGTAGAACAAAAAGACATCCTACAGTATGGGAGAATATATTCATAAGTGACATATCTGATAAGGGGTTGACATTCAAAATATATAAAGAGCTCATGCACCTCAACAAACAAAAAGCAAGTAATCCAATTAAAAAATGGGTAGAGGATCTGAACAGACACTTCTCCAAAAAAGAAATTCAGATGGCCAACAGGTACATGTAAAGATGCTCCACATCACTAATCATCAGAGAAATGCAAATTAAAACCATAATGAGATATCACCTCACATTAGTTAGGATGGTGACCATCCAAAAGAAAAACAACAAATGTTGGCAAGGATGTGGAGAAAGGGGAACACTCCTGCACACTGCTGGTGGGAATGTTAACTACTTCAACCATTGTGGAAAGCACTATGGAGGGTCCTCAAAAATCTCAAAATAGAAATACCATTTGACTCTGGAATTCCACTCCTGGGAATTTACCCTGAGAATGCAGGAGCCCAGTTTGAAAAAGACATATGCACCCCTGTTTATCGCAGCACTATTTACAATAGCCAAGAAATAGAAGCAAACTAAATGTCCAGAAGTAGATGAATGGATAAAGAAGATGCGGTACATAAACAGAATCAAATACTTTCAGCCGTAAGAAGAAAACAAACCCTTCCATTTGCAACAACATGGATGGAGCCAGAGGGTATTATGCTCAGTGAAATAAGTAGTCAGGTGGAGAAAGACAAGTATCAAATGATTTCACTCATCTGTGGAGTATAAGAACAAAGGAAAAACTGAAGGAACAAAACAGCAGCAGACTCACAGAACCCAAGAATGGACTAACATTTACTAAAAGAAAGGGACAGGGGAGGATGGGTGGGAAGGGAGGGATAAGAGGAAAAAGGGGCATTATAATTATCACACATAATGTAGGGGGGCACGGGGAGGGCAGTATAACACAAAGAAGTAGTGATTCTATAACATCTTACTATGCTGATGGACAGTGACTGTAATGGGGTATGTTGTGGGGACTTGATAATGAAAGAGGTCTAGTAACCATAATGTTGCTCATGTAATTGTACATTAATGATATCAAAATAAAATAAAAAATAAAAAAAGAAGCCACTACTCATTGTCAAGTTTTCCAATATCTTAAGTGTTTAACACCCTAATTTTTTTTTATGAAAGTATCATTGATATACACTCTTATGAAGGTTTCACATGAGAAACATTGTGGTTAATACATTCACCCATATTATCATGTCCTTCCCAACCCCATTGCAGTCACTGTCAATCAGTGCAGTAAGATGCCAGAGTCACTACTTGTCTTCTTGTGCTACACTTTCCCGTGACCCTCGCACATACCCTAATTTTAATGAATGAATTATATTTTCTGGAATGGTGATGATAACATATGCATACTCCACTTTTACATATTTCGTTTATTTCTTATTTACTCTTTAAAAAAAAGATTCAGTGAAAATCCCGGCATATATATTTCTTCTAAATTACTGAATATCTCCTTGAGGTAGATTTCAAGAAGTGGAAGTAATACTTTTATGATTCTTAATACATAATGAAAAATTGCTCTCTAGAAAGTTTGTACCCATTTACACTTCTACTCATGATTGTATGAGGATGTTTGGTTCAGTAAAGTATCTTCAACGTTGAATATTTTAAAAACTCTTTGCCTATTTGAAATATTGAAAAGAAACTTGGTTTTGTTGCATAGTTCTTATTATTAGTAAGATAATATAAATTACATATATTCCATTTTTATAGTTTGCTCATATCATCTGCACATTTTTAGTGAAAACTTTCTTACTGATGTGAATGAATTTAATTATCTATTATTTCTATGTTTATCCACCTATTTTATTTTTTATTTAATTAAGACATATTTAGCTAACCTTATTTGAAAAATTTTCCTTTGTATTACTTCCACTGCTTTTATTTCTTTTTTAGTTAAATTATTGATACTTAATTTTTAGTTTGTAGTTTGTAGTCTGTCATTTAACTTTATATGAATTGACATCCAAACTGATATATTTTTTCCCAAATTCCTAATATTAAGTACTATTTGCCTAATAAAGTATCCTTTCTCTATTCATTATGTGGTCTATTCTGCTTCTAAAACAAGTCTGTTGCATGTTATACCGTACCAGATTGGGGTAACATTTGTAGTTTTAGAAGCATATTAAAATGAATTCAAATAGATGAAAACACAAAGGAAATATTGATGGATATGTCTATTTGACTCTGAGGCTTACAATACCCAAGGTTTATTTTCTGCTAATGCTGCATGTCTATCCAACTCATACAAAGTTAAAACATCTTTTCCTAGATGTTTTCACAGTAGAACATTTCAAATTTCAGGGCTGAGGGGAAAAAGACATAGCAGGCTTCTAGAATGATCTTTTGTACCCATATTTTACTGTTAAATTCAGTCACAAGGCAAGACCTGAATTCAAAGTTAGGGGATTCTATAATCTTCCTACAGAAAGGCACAATGTAACACAAGGTACAGGTCTACACTAAATCAACTTTACAAAATTTAAGTAAATTAAGAAAGATCCCACTACACTTTTGACTGAAATTATCTTAAACCCAAAAATTAATTTAGTAGAAACTGACATTTTTTACAATATTCAATTTTCTCATCCAGATACATATTTCTTTTCATTTACTCAAATCCCATTTGTAAAACTCTCAACTAAGTTCTAAAATTTTAAATAGCTCTATGAAAATTATTCATTTTATTCAACTTATAACAGATAAGTTTGGACATTTTAACACAAAAGTGTAGTAAAAGAGTTTTCCAATTATAATTTCAATTGTTTAATGATGGCATATGGAAAAAATAATTTAAAAAAATTGATATTGTATCTGCCATTTGTCTAGATGTTCCTTTTAATTTTAAAGAATTTTAAATGATTCCTTGGGACTGCTCTTCCATATAGTAACCACTTGCTACATTTGGTCACTTAAATTCAAATTAATTATTAGTTAAATTAAATTAAATATTCACTTCCTTGGTCATACATGACACATTTCAAATGCTTAATAGCCACATGTGGGTAATAGCTACTGCTTTGGATAGCCACTGTCTGAATCTTTTTATTACTGCAAAAACGTTCTATTAGACAGCGCTGCTATAGGGCTTTCTAGCTTTATAACCCCATTATCTGTCCATAACATTAAATTTTTCTTCTTTTTACTTGGTGCGATTTTCCTCATTTCTCTTTTTTGTGTTTATTTGACCACAACTTTCAGCAAAATGTTAATTAATAATGGTGATAGAGTTTTTCATGGATTACTAATTTTCTGTTTCTGCTAGTATATATTCCATCACCCTGAAGCACCACACATGACTATCCATAGTCTGCCCAAGTTGTAAACACTGCCGTTCATTGCCCCTTTATTTTCTAGGTATTTTGGTATTAGGAGTGAAATAGAAAGAAACATCATGAAAAGGAAAGGAAGCACCCATCAAAACAGCATTCCAGGTGCCTCAAATACTAGCACCAATGCAGAAGAAGGAACATTGTCCAGTTTTCTTACAAGTACAGACAGCGGGTGTCCGAGGTAGATAGAGCATGAAAAGGGATGGGACGTTCCACTTTCTATACTCTCAAGCAAAGCATACGGCTAAGGATGAGTCAGGCATATATCACAGTTGTTAGTGAAATGCGTATATTTTACCACCAGTGAATTCTTTTTTTCCAATTCTACCATCCTTAACTATAGCATTATCTTCTCTTAGTTTTTACTTGTCTTGGATTTTTACTTCCTTCTTTGTGTTCACAGATTATTTTTCAGCTGAAGATAATGACAAGTTTATATCAGAGTTCACCAGCCAAACACCATACTGAACCAACAGCTTATGCTGACTTAATATTCTATTGTTAGATTTTTCCTTTACTCTTATTTTTTGGTAGGTAAATGGAATTGTGGAGTTATAAATGTGTTAAGGACAATAAACCTAAGAGCTAATGGCTGCCATTTACCAAACCTTGTTTTAAGTACAAAGCACTTTACTAAGTTTTAACTGATACTTCTGATGGTTTAAATATTACAATAATATTATTAAATGTCAACTGATTTTAAATTGAAGAAAAATAGGCTCAGAGAGATTTAGTAATTTTCCCAAAGTCACAGAGCAACAACTGAAGAAGTAGGAATTTGAAAATAAATCTATTTAACTCCAACATGTTATTTTTTTATAAAAAGTACTTTTATGTATTGTGTATATATATATATACACACACACACAGACACACACACACAGACCCACATTTACATATATAAATATATATATATATACATATAAGCTTTTAAGATGCAATTGATAAATATTGAATAGTACAGTTTACTTAGAATATATTGAAAAGAAACTTTCATTGGAGAAATAGCAATAAAAGGTTTTCAGAAATAAAACACAAAAATACAATATTTGGCTCTTTTGTGAAACACATGTGCATTGAAAATCTGAGATTAAACTTTCCTGTATAAGAGATTTTTTTAAGCGACTTGTGATTTATCACTATCTTGGGAATACAAAGGGAGAGGAATTTTGTGAATGCTTTTAATTCTCTGAATTTTATACCTGTTTGTTTTGAAATTGGACAACAGTGATAATCCAAGCTTCAAGCTCCAATAAAACTTTCAAGAAACAAATGTTTTTTGGTACTTATTGATCATGCTTCTCAATTTGTTTCCTTACTTAAAGTGAATATTTTCTCTGCCAATGTTCACATTAATGACTTCCATAAATATCAACAACTGCAAACTATATAACTGTAAAAATGTCCTGTAGGTAAGGTAAATTTACACTAATAAGTCATTTTGTTAATACAAAATACTTTTCTCCAAAATAAATTCACATGTATGAAATCCTGTTACCTTCATAACAAAACATGTTAAAACTCATTTTTAAACTCTTCACTTTCTCAGAGATAATATGAAAGCATTGTCAGTGCTTCCAGAACAGAACTTTACATGTTGGCATTTAACTGAAATTTAAGTATACTTCATTTGAATGTTTCTATTTCTCTAATTTTAAAAACATGTGAAACTATATTCAATAGCATAAAAGTAATGATTGATATCAGACACTGAATTTAGATCAGTCAACTTAATCATAATTATTCCAAATACATATATGGATATTTAGTTTTTCTCTTTCTCAGGCAAACTATATAAGATATGCAAAGGGCCTAAAGAAAGAAATCGCAAAAAGTACCATTATGGGCTGTGTTACCATGACTTTATCTTCATGTTCCTGTTTTCAAAAAATAACTGTTGAATGAGATAATAATTAAACAGATGACAAGCGGCACAGGCCTACCTCTGAACAGTTTAAAAATAATGAAAACCTTAAATAAATCTTTTCTTTTTAAAGCACATTTTTTTGTTTATTTACTTTTGCTTGTTTGCTTTTGTCAACCATTACCCTTCTATCCCTCCCCAGTCATGATTCTCTTCTCCACACCTCTCTCCCACACCTCATACCTGCTTCATGATCTTGGGCTGCCTACTGAAGGGTGTTCTCTTTGGGATGTTTGGGGCTACTTCTATATCTTGGAGTAAATTGCAAAAGAGGTCTGTCCTCAGTACTTTAGAAGGCTGGGATGATCTATATAAACACATCACATATGCACACAATCTCTCATACAAACATATTTACACCTGATCTCTATGTAAATATTATGGATATTAAGATTTATTATTTACTAAGTATTGTCCAGCAAATACACATGTATAGTACTTGTACTATATACTTGTTTTGTATAGTAAGTGTACTTGTATGTATAGCAAGCATACAAATATTTATAGTAAGCATTTGAGTGCTTATATTTATTGAGTTCAAATTGCATGTAATAATGATTAAGGCCTCACAACCCTATGAGACAGGCACTATTCACACTCTCTGTCAACACACCTAACAGCCAGAGCAGCTGAGTAATTGCCCAAGATCACATAGCTGGTGATTGGCTGAGCCATGCTTCCCAAAAAGTCAGTATGATTGTAAAACACACTCTTACTCCTGATCTCACACTGTCTTTGTCAGGGTGGAAAATTTCTGTGCCACATTTGGCCCCTGGTGTTGTTTGAGAGCTAGTTATCTTTGCAGAAGCCTTTTTTTTTTTCTGTCTCAGATTATAATCCTTACAAACATTAAACAATTGTTGAGTGAATGGCTAAATGAATATTTAAACTTACCTCTGAAAAGGATTGATTTTAATTTATATGTTTTTCATTGCTTTCATTTATTTATTTTCATCTATAGGGTCATTCTCTGTATACACAGAATGGCTAGAAACCTGGCCAGCATGGTTGAGGAATGCTGCTAACCAAATACGTCTCCATCACTGGCTGCTTACAGTACCTAAAATTTTCCAAATTTTCATTCAGCATAAAATACTGAAAACACTTGATTAAAAAAAACATAATTTTTCCTTTTTAGGGAATCTTTGTTGAGAATGAATATTAAATATGAGCAGGGGAGATAAATTTGCAAAGCCACAATTATATGCCAAATAAAATTAACTGTCATTTCAGTTGTACCATAAACTCAAAACACAATCAAATTAATAATAATAAAAAAAATACTTGAAGCATTGGGAAAATAAGCCAAAAGTATTTGGTGGCAATTTATATTTCAATGTTAACTGTGGAATTTCAGCAAAAAGATTCATGAGTTGTTAGTAATCTCATGACAGCTAGCTCTAAATTAATTACAGGTTTGCATGAATCAACAAGGTGAAAGGAGTCTAAGGCAGGCAACATGACCTTGGAACAACTAAACAATGTCATTGTCATTTCAGGTAGGATAGTGATCACCTCACTAAATTCTGTTGAGAACAGGACTCACCTAAGTGTCTGATCTTATAAGCCCCATAATTAGGACGTGAGAGTCCTAGATATCACCTAAGCAAGAGTGATAAAACTAATGAAGAGTTCAGAAACTCTTCAGTGTTACAGACTGAATGAAACTCCAGAAGTAGAGTCAGAAAAATTAGGTTTGAATCCCTGTTGTTTCATATGAAGGTTGAGCAGTTTGGGACAAGTTATTTTGTCCTTTTGAGGCCTAGTTTCATTTGTTATAATAGTACCATCTCTTTCATAAGGTCTTGTGTAGGTCACATGAGATGATTTCTGTTAATGCATTATGTCAGTTGTAACATGTTATGCAAATATTATATGTGAAATAGTTGATCCAGTTCGGAACATATAACAACATACTGTGTAATGGGGAGAAGAAGTTCATTATTTATGATTTCATAAGATTAGAAGCAGGAGTCAAAGTGAAAAGTGAAACAGATTTGGCTTAATGTATGAAAGAACTTAATGATGGCTGATAACGTGTCGACATTATTGGTTGCCTCAAAAAAATAGTAAGCTTCCTCTCTGAGGAGGAATTCTGAAAGAAACTGGTTAGGTGGTAATGAAAGAATTTACTGATGGACTATAAACACTTTTCTTGGCATCATTTTACCAAACTGGTGAGGTTTTGTTACAATGCCAGTATGCATTTACGAATTACTCAGTTAAAGACAATTGTACATTTAATATGATTATAACAACAAACAGAGGCACTAGCACATATTAATCACCTACAGTAAGTATTCCATCAAGCACAGACCATTTATATGGTCCTTTACAATTTTGAAAGTCACTTATGTATATACTTTTCATGTTAAACCATGGATTGTGAGGGGAGAAACAGAATTTGTTCATAAGATCTATCTCTCCTAACCCCAATATATGACTGATAATAGAATAATAAGTAGGAAGTTTGTTGTCCAAAATGTTGCTCCACATTTCTCACATAAACATGCTTTCTAATCTAGCTCCCAAGACAGTGCTTTGAAAAGCAAGATTATGTGGATAGGTACTGTAAGAGCAAAGTCAGTCAACATATGCAGTAACAAGCAAAGTAGGTAGGAAAAAAAAATTATGCCAACCAACATGTAATTGCCCTATGAAATCCATAGCTTTAAAAATGTTGCCTGGCTCTTTATACAGAAAAACAGCTCAACTCTCTGACAAACTGTGTCAGTGATTCTACTTGACAAAATAATAGTAATCAAATCTCATGCTTCAGAAAATAAAGTCAACACTGTAGGGGTCAGGAAGATATTTTTTCCTTTGTAGTCCTGCAGCACTTGACAATTGGCTCAAAGCAAAGAAGGTGGCAATTAGGCCTCACTGCTTCCTTTTGATGCATCAACATGAGTTTGGCTAATGGCCTTGAAGGGCAAGGGCCTTAGAGGACAAATGCCAGTTTCCTTAATTTAAAGGAGTTATGCAAGATGCGGTCTGTGTATTCTCCTTGTTGATTAGGCTTTCTTGTTTGTAGACTGTGAGAATCAACACACTCTCTGCATTCTTTAGATAACAAATGGATTATCAGTTAGGGCAAAGAAGGTGATTTCCTTATATGCACACACACACACACACACACACACACACAATACTTGTTTATTTTACCAATCCAAGTTTCTTTTTCTGTCAACTCACTTGTAGTTCAGTTGAGAGCAATAAGAAAAACTCTATAAAGAATAAATCTTCAATCATCACTGGATTTATTTAGAAGCCAACTTGTGAGCCCTCTAACAGCAGGTTAAAAATCATTGAGGAGAGCACCTGTCTGTACTCTCATACGGTGATGAGTTATAGTGGATGAATGTGCCAGAGGGGAAATCCATCCATCCTGTGAGTTACAGCCTCATTTTTAATGGTATAGAACAAAGAAATAGCAACAGATGAACATTGTAAATCCTTCTATTTTTCACACTCAGCCTTCAAAGGGTGAAAATAATAAGATAATTTAAAGGTGTTTGAGTTCAAATGAGGGAGGTAGCAAGGTGAGTGCTTTTAAGCCAGCCCTGAAAGCCTATCTTATAGAAGAAAAAGGTGACTTGTTAGAAGTCCCTGGTGAGTAGGCTCAACTAAATAGTATTGTTAGAGGTGAGAGAGAAGTTTTCAAATTTGCTGATACAGATCTTCAAGGTTGTGTTCATATGTGAATCATAAATATGTTAAGAAAGGTCAGGGAGAGAAATGTTGAAAGGCTTAAAAATACCTTTCCTAAAGCCACCATATTGCCACATATCTTCTGTGGATAGCCATGGACAGAAAGACTCACATGAACACACGTGAAAACTGTTCCCAGAAACTAAAGCATGTACGTATCCATCTTCCTGCTGAGGCTATTTCCAGTGCCAAATACTATATATGGAGGCTGGCTTCCTGACTAGGTAAAAAGGGGAGAGCATTTAGGAAACATCTTTATACTCTGACTTATTGAAGAATTCTTATACTAGAAAGGAGAAATACTCCAGGAAGGTTGATAAGTGTTAAAAAAGTTTCTGAGGAGGCAAGGGAGAATTAATAAAACATTAAGAGATTAACAAATAAAAGATAATGAAATAGTGAAGAAATAAAAAGCACAGGCATAATTTCCAAGATAAGTAATATGTACAAAGATCTTATAGATCGTTAATTAGGGCATTTTAGAAAATGGCAATAAATAATAAAAAAATCCATGAGCAATAACAGATGCACAAACATTTCTACAATTCCAGGAAGAACTGATGGTATATTTGTGCCTGGTGATTTTCTGCTGAGGCATATGGTAACAGCCATATGCAGAGATGGCATGACTAATTGGTTCTTATGTTGTCTTTATGGAGTGTGACATAAAGCTTTCTGAGAATTATCAACCTTGCTCCCTTGCTCCTCTCAACTTCCACTGGTCCATGTAAGGATAAAGGATAAGGTCACAAAAAAAAACCCCACATTTTTCCTTTCAACATATATTTATTGAGTAGACACTGTGCTAATGGATACAATAACAAGCACAGCATGGCTTTGTTCTCATGAGGTCTACAAGCTTGTGGTCAGACAACATTTAGAGAATAACCACTGAGCGTGATCACTGATATAACACAGAAGTAAAGGGTGCTGCAGATTGTCCTTCCCCAAGAAAAAGACATGTACCAAGCCCTGGAAAGAAGAACGAGTGGAATAAAAGTAGTCAACTGAAAGTGGTATAACAGTCAACCAAAAATTGTACATCTCTAATGATTTTAACAATTTTGATTTAAAAATCATTAAAATTTTAATGAAAATAAGGTCAGTGAGGAGATTCAAGATGGTGGTGTGACAGTTGAGAAAGAGAATGAATTCCTCCCCAAACCACATATAATATAAAAATATAGTTAATACAACTAATCTAAAAGAGCAAAAGGAAAGAAGGCTGCGCCAGACTGCGTACATCTGGAAAACAGAACAGACCTCATGAAACAGGGTAACATAACAAAGCCTTGATCTGGTGGGACCAAGCCCTTCCCCCACCCCAGCTCACCAGCTGGAGGAAGAGAAATGGAGCGGGGATGGGGTGGAAGCCTAGGACTGCTGAACATCCAGCCCTGGAGATCTGCTCTGGGAGCACAAACCTACATTGCATGGTGCTCTGGAGATTAGTGGGGTTGGAAAGCTAAGACAGAAGACTGAGATTCCAGCTGTTTGTGGAGGACATGGATCCACATCTGGCTGCCCTGGAACAAAGGAAAGGTGGGTGGTCTGAGAAGCTTCCTAGTAGTGAGAGGGCTACTGAAGGGGCAGTGTTTGCCTGGAGCTTGCTGTGTGGGAGGAGTGATAGGTGAACAATGTTATCTGGGCAAGCTCTGTCCAGTAGGTTGGTAACTTTCAGGAGCTTCAGGCGCTCCACTCGCCTGGCTTGTTACTCAGTTCCAAGGCCCCATACTGTGACATGCAGCCTGCTAAGCCTTTGTCCTGGTCTGCCGGCATGGGCTCTCAAAAGGACAATTCCTGCCCTGGCCAAAGACAAGCCATTGGGATGCCACACCTGCAGCAGCAACAAACGCAAACCATAGAGCCTTATACCTGTGTGCTTGACGCATTGGTTCTGACAGTGGAGACAGGCACTGCAGTCAAGAAGCAATAAACAGCTCTTTCCTTCCCCCCCCCAGGCACCAGCACCACTCCTCTACAATACCCATCACTTCAGGGTCTGAGCAGCTCCAGAGACTAGAGCTTCTGAGCACTACAGTCTGCCACGTAAAATATGAAATGTCAAAGGAACCTGGTTAAAACAAAAATCTTGCAAAAATCAGAAAAAGGACCAAATTAAAGGGAACTCACCAGTCTTCCTGAAAGAGACTTCAAAATAAAAATCATAACATATTCATGGAGGTACAGAAAAATGCTCAAGAACACAGGGACAAATTTAGGATGGAGCTTCAATCATTAAGAAATTCCATATGTGAAATGAAACATACAAAGGAGGGATTTAAAAGTAAATTAGATATAGTAGAAGAGATGGTAAATGGAATACAAATTAGAGAAGAGGAATACAAAGAAGCTGAGGCACAGAGAGAAAATAGGATCTCTAGGAATGAAAGAATATTGAGACAATTGTGTGACTAATCCAAATGGAACAATTTTCACATTACAGGGGTACCAGAAGAAGAAGAGAGAGAAAAAGGGTTAGAAAGTGTCACTGAGGAGGTTATTGCTGAAAACTACCCCAATCTGGGGAAGGAGATAGTCTCTCAGGCCATGGAGGTGCACAGATCTGCTAACATAAGGGACCCAAGGAAGACAACACCAAGACATATAGTAATTAAAATGGCAAATATCAAGGATAAGGACAGACTATTAAAAGCAGCCAGAGAGAGAAACAAGATCACATACAAAGTAAAGCCCATCAGGCTATCATCAGCCTTCTCAGCAGAAACCTTACAGGCCAGAAGGGAGTGGCATGGTGTATTTAATGTAATGAAGCAGAAGTACCTGGAACCAAGAATACTCTATCTGCCAAAGCTATCATTTAAATTTGAAGGAGAGATCAAACAATTTCCAGATAAGCAAAAACTGAGAGAATTTGCCTCCCACAAACTGTCTCTACAGTGTATTTTGGAGGGATCTATGTAGTTGGAAGTGTTCCAAAGGCTAAATAGCTGTCACCAGAGGAATTGAAACCACAGTATAGAAGGTAGAACAATTAATTACTAAGCATATAAAAAATAAAAAATCTACCCCCAAAGTCAATCAAGGGATACCTAGCATATAAAGAATGGAGGAGGATGAAAAAGGAGGAAAAACAAAAAGAACCATTAGGTTGTGTTAGTAATAGCATACTAAGTGAGTTAAATTAGACTGTTAGATAGTAAGGGAATTACCCTTGAACCTTTGGTAACCACAAGGTAAAGCCTGCAATGGCAATAAGTACATACCTATGGATAAGTACCCTAAATGCAAATGGTTTGAATGCACCAATCAAAAGACAAAGAGTCACTGAATGGATAGAAAAACAAGACCCATCTATATGCTGCCTACAAGAGACTCGCTCTAAAACCAAAGATATACAGAAACTAAAAGTGAAGGTGTGGAAAAAGATAATTCATGCAACTAATAGGGAGAAAAATGCTGGAGTTGCAGTAATTGTATAAGACAAAATAGACTTCAAAACAAAGAAAGTCACAAGAGACAAAGACAGACATTACATGATGATGGGTGAGTCCAACAAGAGGATATAGCCTTTATAAATATCTATGCATCCAACAAAGGAGCAGTTACATATGTAAAACAAATACTAACAAAATTAAAAGGAGAAATAGAATGCAACGCATTCATTCTAAGAGACTTCAGCACTCCATGCACTTCAAAGGACAGATCAACCAGACAAAATAAGTAAGGAAAAAGAGACACTGAACAAGACATTAGCACAGATGGACCCAACAGACATCTACAGAACATTCCACCCAAAAGCAAGAGGATACACATTCTTTTCAAGTGATCATGGAACACTTTCAAGAACAGATCATATATTACGCCACAAAAAGAGCCTCAGTGAATTCAAAAAGATTGAAATTGCACCAACGAGCTTCTCAGAACACAAAGGTATGAATCTAGAAATAAATTACCCAAGGAAAATGAAAAAGCCCACAAACACATGGAGGCTTAATAACATGCTTCTAAATAATCAAATGATCAATGACCAAATAAAAACAGAGATCAAGCAAATATGGAGACAAATTACAACAATAATTCAACACCACAAAATCTGTGGGATGCAGCGAAGGCTGTGCTTAAAGGGAAGTGTATTGCAATACTGGCCTACCTCAGGAAAGAAGAACAATCCCATGTGAGCAGTCTAAACTCACAATTAATGAAACTAGAAAAAGAAGAACTAATAAGGCACAAAGTCAGTAGAAGCAGGGACATAATAAAGATTAGAGCATAAATAAGTAAAATCCAGAAGAATAAAACAATAGATGGAATCAATGAAAGAAGGAACTGGTTCTTTGAGCAAATAAACAAAATAGATCAACCCCTAGCCAGACTTACCAAGAAAAAGAGTCTACACATGTAAACAGAGTCAGAAATGAGAAATGGAAAATCACTATGGATACCACAGAAATACAAAGAATTATGACAGAATACTATGAAAAATTATATGCTAACAAACTGGATAACTGAGAAAAAATGGACACCTTTCTAGAAAAATACAACCTTCAAAGACAGACCTAGGAAGAAACAGAAAAATAGACGAATTACCAGCAACAAAATGAATTTGTAATCTTAAAGCTACCTAAGAACAAAAGTCCTGAACCAGATGGTTTCACCACTGAATTTTATCAAACATTTAGTGAAGACCTAATACACATCCTCCTTAAAGTTTTCCAATAAGTAGAAGAGGAGGGAATTCTCCCAAACTCATTCTATATGGCCAGCACCACTTAATACCAAAACCAGGCAAACACCATAAACAAAGAATATTACAGACCAATATCCCTGATGAACACAGATGCAAAATACTCAACAAGATCTGAACAAACAAAATTCAAAAATACATAGAAAAGATCATCCATTATGATCAAGTAGGATTTATTTCAATGGTACAACATTTGAAAATCCATCATCATTCACCACATGAACAAAAAGGACAAAAAAAACACATGATCAACTCCATACATGCTGAAAAAGCATTCAATAAAATTCAACATCCATTCATGATAAAAACTCTCAACAAAATGTGTATAGAGGGCAAGTACCTCACCTTAATAAAGACATGATATGACAAAACCACAGTCAACATCATACTTAACAGCAAGAAGCTGAAGCTTTTCTTTTATGATCAGGAATAAGACAAGGATTCCCACTCTCCCCACATTTATTCAACATAGTACTGGAGTTCCTAGCCACTGCAATCAGACAACACAAAGAAATAAAAGGCATCCAGATTAGCAAGTAAGAATTTAAATTGTCCTTGTTTGTAGATGACATGATATTGTACATAAAAAACCCTAAAAATTCACTCCAAAACCACTAGATCTAATATCTGAATACAGCAAAGTTGCAGGACACAATATCAATACACAGAAATTTGTTGCATTCCTATACACTAACGATGAACTAGCAGAAAAAGAAATCAGGAAAGCAATTCCATTCATAATTGCATCAAAAAGAATGAAATACCTAGGAATAAACCTAACCAACAAAGTGAAAGACCTATACCCTGAAAACCACAAGACACTTATGAGAGAAATTAGAGAAGATACCCATAAATGGAAACGCATCCCATACTCATGGATAGGAAGAATTAATATTGTCAAAATAGCCATCCTGGCTAAAGCAATCTTCAGATTGAATGCAATCCCTATCAAATACCAACTGCATTCTTCAATGAACTATAGCAGATAGTTCTAAAATTGATGTGGAACTACAAAAGATCCAGAATAGCCAAAGCAATGCTGAGAAGGAAGAATAAAGTGGGGGGAATTATGCTCTCTGACTTCAAGCTCTACTACAAAGCCAAAGTAATCAAGACAATTTGTCTCTGACACAAGAACAGCCCCATAGACCAATGGAACAGACTAGAGAACCCAGACATAAACCCAAGCATATATGGTCAATTCATATATGGGGGGAAATGACAATTGGGAAATGACAGCCTCTTCAACAATTGGTGTTTGCAATACTGGACAGCTACATGTAAGAGAATGAAACTGGATTATTATCTAACCCCATACACAAAAGTAAACTCAAAATGTATCAAAGACCTGAATGTAAGTCATGAAACCATAAAATACTTAGAAGAAAACGTAGGCAAAAATCTGTTGAATATAAACATGAGCAACTTTTTCCTGAATGCATCTCCTTTGGCAAGGGAAACAAAATAAAAAATAAACAAATGGGACTACACCATGCTAAAAACCTTCTGTACAGCAAAGGACACCTTCAGCAGAATGAAAAACCATCCTACAGTATGGGAGAATATATTTGTAAATGACATATCTGACAAGGGGTTAAAATCCAAAATATATAAAGAACTCACATGCTTCAACACCAAAAAAGCAAATAACCCTATTAAAAAATGGGTAGAAGATATGAACAGACACTTCTCCAAAGAATAAATTCAGATGACCAACAGGCACATGAAAGGTGCTCCACATTGCTAATTATCAGAGAAATGCAAATTAAAACTGCAATGATATATCACCTCACACCAGTTAGGATGACCAACATAGAAAAGACTAAGAAAAGCAAATGCTGGTGAGGATGCAGAGAAATAGGAACCCTCCTCCACTGATTGTGGGAATATAACTAGTTCAACCATTTTGGAAAGCAATATGGAAATTCCTCAAAAAACTAAATGTAGAAATACCATTTGACATGGTAATTCCACTCCTAGGAATTTACCCAAAGAAAACAAGTTCTCAGATTCAAAAAGACATATGCACCCCTATGTTTATCGCAGCACTTTTTACAATAGCCAGGATATGGAAGCAACCTAAGTGTCCATCAGTAGATGAATGTTAAAGAAGAGGTGGTACATATACGCAATGGAATACTATTCAGCCATAAGAAAGAAACAAATCCTACCATTTACAACAAAATGGATGGAACTAGAGGGTATTATGCTCAGTGAAATAAGTCAGGCAGAGAAAGACAAATACCGAATGATTTCCCTCATTTGTGGGGTATAACAACGAAGAAAAACTGAAGGAACAAAATAGCAACAGACTCACAGACTCCAAGAAGGGGCTAGTGGTTACCAAAGTGGAGGGGTAGGGGAAGCCCAGTGGGGAGGGAGGGAGAAGGGTTTTTTGGGGTATTATGATTGGCACACATTGTGTGTGTGAGGTCACAGGGAAGACCATGTAGCACAGAGAAGACAAATAAGGACTCTGTGGCATCTTATTACACTGATGGACAGTGACTGTAATGGGGTATTGAGGGTGACTTGATAATAAGGGTGAATGTAATAACTACATTGTTTTTCTTGTGTAACATTCATAAGAGCATATATCAATGATAACTTAATAAAAATAATTTCAATGATAATAAACAGGAATACCAATTCTATCTTCAACAAAATAAAGAAACATTTGTAAACACAAAACAAAATATATGGTGTTGGAAAACTGACTAAAAAATTGCAACTGACTCAGCAGAAAAAGAAAAGGAGAAGGCAAACCTCTATGTCCCTAGAGGTAGAATCTAATGAACTGCCATAAGATTCGCCCTGGAGAATTTTCCCAAACGTGTGAAAAATCTAAGAATGTGAGGTGAAGCAGAGTGACTGAAAATAAGACATGCATGAGTATCCTTGTAAGTATCATTAAAACCCCCAGGTAACTTCCCTGAGGCTGAGCAGACAAGTGATTTCTCCCCCACAGTGTATGTTTTAAAGGAAATATAAACCCATGGGTTTCCCAACTCCCAGGAAATATAGCATCAAAAAAAGAAAGATACAAATAAAATTATTTTTTCAGGATAACAAACATTTGACTATAAGAATTTCAGAAAGAGAGAGCCAAAAAGTTTGGGGTGGTGACAGTACTATTGAGAAAATAAATTTTCCCCAACCTGAAAGATAGTTTTCTGGTTGAAATGATTCACTGAAAACTATGTACAGTGAACTAAAAATAACCTGCAGCTGACCACATCTTAATGAAATGTTGGTATATCTGAAATAGAGAAGATCCCAAAAGCTCCCAAAATAAAAGGCAGTACCTAATTATGGACATTATCAAACAGTTATCTCAAATTAGATTTCAAAATATAATACTGTAGCACAAGCATCTGAAAAGGAAACTTGACTCAACATGGTAAACAGTTATTACAATTAACTATGAAGAAAGAAAGGAAATCAAAGAAACCAGTATGAATATATAATAAGTTTACAGATGAGTTTAAGTTATAAAAAGAAATAAGCTATATGAACAAGAAACACCATAAGTAGAAAAAGTAAATGCAAGGAATATCACAAAATGTTAAGAATATAAGAAAAGTTTGGCACAAATTAGATAAGACATGATAAAAAGTGGTAAGATAAATGAAAAGTGCAAAGAAATCCATGTTTGGAGCAAACAGAAAAGCACATAACTATGTACTATGTTAATTTTGGAAATACTCTTTGCATTCTTAAAATGGATTAAGGTATGAAAAATTGAAAAGGGAACCTTACCTTTTAAAAGGAGAAACTTATGCCATATGTCAATTTCATCATTTGTCAAGTGAGGATAATATATATGATTGTTATGAGAATTAAATGAATTCATACATGTAAAACATTAAAAAATATGTTACAGACAGTAAACATTTGGTGAGATTAATAATCATTTTATTTTAATTTTGATTATCATGCAATATATTTTTACTGTGAATCCCCAAATCTATCCATATTTGGCATGGGTTTACCACAAGATGTTCCATGGTGACCTAGTGAGAAATCAAATAGTGAATTGGATGGGAATTTGGAGAAAGTATCCAGAGAGCAGAATAGATGACAGTATTTCAATTTAATGTATCCAGTGGCATTTGGCAAATTCAGGCTCAACTTAAACCGTTACTATATCTATGTGTATATTAATAATGATGATGCATAGAAGGAAGTAAGGAACATTTGCCTGTTCTTTTTTATTTAGAGTTGGATGTCCAGCATAGAGCTGTTGCACAACAAAGTGGAACCACTGCCTGGTTAAATTGTAGTAGCTGAGTAAGATCCTCAGGGCCCTGTGATATCCGGTAGAGGCAGAGAAAGAGAATACCAAGGCAGAAGTCCAGTCACATGGACTACAGCCATAGCAAAGGCATGAGGTTAATTTTCATAACCACCTACTTGTGAGTCTAGGGTTATAGGAAGTTGCCAAGGTTTAGAATACACTCCTAACTTGTAGGAGACTTGACTGAGGGCCTGAGGTTGAATAAGACAGGGTAAAGAAAGTTGCTCTCATAACTGAGCAGCAAAAGTACCCAGTTATTTTTTGAGCCAGGTTTACCAAAATATTTTTTTCATTTCTCACTTAGAATAATGTATTTAATATTATGTGGGCTTCAATAAGAAATTTAAACAGTTAAAATAATGGATAACTATATTTACTTTTTTTCCTAGAGAGTAAAAGAAAAAACTCAAGACTATTAAAATTTTTAGAACTTGTCCAAAGGACCCTAAGTAGGTTGCCCAAAGGACCCAAATAAGTCTATACCAAGACTCAGTTTATATTGAAATTGTCAAAAGTCAAAGACAAAGAGCATTTTAAAAGCAGCAAGAGAAAGAGAAGTTACATTCAAGGGACCCCCCCCCCCCCCATAAGACTACAGGCAGATTTCTCAAAAGAAAGTTTTCGGGCCAGAAGAGATTGGGACGATATTCAAAATACTGAAAGAAAATAACTGTTAGTAAGAATTCTATACCCAGTGAAGCTGTTCTTCAGAAATGAAGGAGGAATAAAGACTTTACCAAACAAACAAAAGCTGAGGGACTTCATTATCACCACACCTGCCTTACAAGAAATACTAAATGCAGATCTTTGAATGGAGTAAAAGAACACTAATTAACAGCATAAAATCACAAAAAAGGTAGTATAAATCTCACTTGTAGTGGTTAATATACAGACAGATTCTGCTATATGCTAATTGTGGTGCATCATACACTTACAATTCTTGTTTAATTTTTTTAAATGATTGTACTAAAAAACTATAGGGATCTGTGATTAGTTGAACAATATAAAAAGCTGTATACTATAACAACAATAACCTAAAATATGAGGGGTAGAAGTAAAAGTATAAACTCATAGCATACGCATACTGAAAGCCATCAAACACAAAAGACATCAGGATAAGAAACAAGGAATAACTATCTTTAAAACAACCATAAAACAATAAAAAATGGCAACAGTAAGTCCTTACATATCAATAATTATGTTAAATATAAATAGATTAAATTCTCCAACTAAACCTGTGAATATAATTTTTTGATAAGATACATAAAGTACAGTGAACAAAAAAATAATTGGGTCTATATAAAACTAAAAAAACTTGCACAGAAAAAGAAACCATCAACAAAATTAAAAGACAACCTATGGGATAGGAAAATACTTGCAAACCATATATCTGATAAGGTGTTAATATTTAAAATATATAAGGACTCATACAGCTCAATAGTAAAAAGAACAAAAATCTCAAAAAATGGGCAAAGAACTAAATAGACATTTCTCCAAGGAAACATATGAAAGGCCACCAGGAACAGGAAAAGATACTCAACATAACTAGCCATTAGGAAAATTAATATTAAAATGACAGTGAGATATCACCCCATACTTCTTGCAGTGGCCATCATCAGGAGGACAAGAGATAACAAACGCTGGTGTGGTTATGGATACAATGGAAAACTTTTTCACTGTTGGTTACAATTGAAATCTTCCCAAGTTTTGTTTGCTATGATCAGCACTAAATATTTGATTAAGAAAATTTTGTCTGTATATTTAGAATTTAGAAGAGCTTTTGGGAGTAGATTTTGATGGTTAGGGATGCTAAAAATGATAGGTTAAATTTATTTTTTGAATCAATTTCCTATAGCCAGCTTTCCTTTAGGTACTGAAAGTCATTCCAAAATGTAAGTGAAAAAGTCATTCTCAAAAATAGACATTAATGAAGGGGATTAACATATAAAGGCCAGGTTTCCTTCCAGATTCACATTTCCTTCCAGATTACCTGTGAAAATGTGCAAAGCAGGCTTCTTTTAACTCTTGCTGCTTGCTTCTCCTGGTTTCGTTTTTCTCCTGCTCCCCACCACTCCACTGCTTGCTTCCCTTCCATCCCCCAAAGAACAGCAGAGGGACATGATACGAAGCGCAACTCTGAAGACAAACAGAACCATGAATGAGTCACAAAAGGCCCTACAAAAGTACAGGAGTTTAGTGACTTTACTCCCCTCTTGATAAATTCTAACACAATCATGAAAAATTATCTTATGATGACTTTGAGGCAATATGGACAAAATGCTTATGATATAATTAAAGTTAAATGGAAAAATGCAGAACACAAAATTATAGCTACACTATATTTACAACTGTTGAAATTATATGTTCATTGGGAGAAAAACTGGAAAAGAAAAAGGAAAAAATAAAAAAGGTTTAATTCAGGTATGACAGTGGTATCATGGGTGACTTTTTATCTCTTTTTATTTGGTTAATTGTTCTGAAGTGCAAAAATGACCTGAAGATTGCAAAACAGACCACTTACACCTGGTGAAGAAGAGAGGACCACACAGAAAAGGGTAAAGTGGCAGGGCTGAAACTGAATGGGACCCAGTCCTTTCCCCATCCAAGCCCATAGGCTGGAGGAAGCACAACAGAGAAGGTAAGGGATAGGCACTCAGGAACTCTGCACACCTGGCCCTGGAGATCTGCTCTGGGGGCAAAAGTCCACACTACACTGGGTTCTGGTGATTAGCAGTGCAGGACAACAGGGAGAGTTGGAGTACTCTGGGAGGCTGACTCCAACTCTGCTGGTCCCTCTGAGACCCATCACCAAGTCAGCAGTTTGAAAGGCTTGCCAGCAGTGTGAGGAGTGCCAGAGGGGTGAGGCTTGGAAGGAGCTCTCACTGCAGGTGAAAAGGAAGGTAGATATACCTTCTGAGCCTTCCCTAATACCCAACAGTTCAGGCACTCTTGGGAGCCCCAGGCACTCCATCCCACTCAGCCCCAAGGGGCATCCCTTCACACCTCTGGCATGCCAGCCCCATGGCAGAGCAGCATTAGACTTCGCTGCCTGGAAGGGAGAGGGAGGATTTCTCAGCTATTTCCACCGTGTTTCATCCCAACTGTGGAGGCACTTGTAGGAGCCAGTTCCAAGAGCTCTTTCTCCTTGTGGGTGGCCAACTCCCTTGCTGTGCACCTTGCATCTAGCAGGGAACACTCATGCCCTGCCCTGCCTCAAAGCTATGCAACCACTTCACCTACCCTATTAACTCTGCAGCCCTGTAATCCCAGCAAAGAGTAGCCCTGCCCACAGTAATCCCATTAGAAACCACTTCTATGATCACAAAGGGCCAGCTGAGGAAAACTGCTGATTTCAGTGGATTGAGACCACTGCCTGTGTACAGAGAAAAGCAGCCCTGCCCATTACCCACCAATAAAAACTGGGACTCCACAGCAAAGGAGAAGCAGTCTCTAGGCAGTAAAAAGCCTTGAGCTTCTAGGCACAACAGAATGCCCTTTTCATAAATCCATTATTCTCTAGACCAGGAGGCATAGCAGATCCAGCTAATACAAAAATAGAAACATAGAAACCCTGGAAAAATGAAGAGGCAGAGGATTATGTTCTAAACAAACCTACAAGATAAGACACCAGAAAGAGAGCTAAATGAAATGGAGACCACCAATCTTCTTGATAAAGATTTCAAAGTGAAAGTCATAAATATGCTCACTGATATGCAGAAAAGTATTCAAGATCTCAGGGAGGACTTAAAAAAAGAGATAAAAGAGGTGAAAAAGAGCCACTCAGAGTGGAAGAATACAGTCATTGAAATGAAACATACAATAGAAAGAATGAATAATGGTTTGCTGCAACTAGAGGAGACAATCAATAAGATGGAAATTAGAGAACAGGAACACAACAAAGCTGAGGAACAGACAAAAAAGATCTTTAGGAATGAAAGAATGATAAGAGGGCTGTGTGACCAATCGAAATGAAACAATATTTGCATAATAGGGGCACCAGAAGGAGAAAAAAGAGACAAAGAGATAGAAAGTCTCTTTGAGAAAGTAATTGTTGAAAGGAAATAGACACACAACCATGGAAGCACGTAATACCCCTGACAAAAGGAACCCCTGGAAGACAATGCCAAGACATAATAATTAAAGGGGCAAAGATTAAGGATAACAAGAGTACTGAATGCAGCCAGAGAGAGAAAAAAGATTACTTCTAAGGGAAATCCCATTAGGCTATCAGCAGACTTCTCAATAGAAACTTTACAGACCAGAAGGGAGTGACATGAAATATTTAATGTATTGGAACAGATGGACCTTCATCCAAGAATCTTCTACACAGCAAGATTATCATTCAAATTGAAGCTGAGATTAAACAGTTTCCAGATAAACAAAGGCTCAAGGAATTTATAATGAGGAAACAAGCATTATAGGGTATGTCAAAGTGAGTGCTGTAGATGGAAATGTTCCTAAGGCTAAATAGTTTTCACTAGTGGAAATAAGCCCACAGTAAAGGTACAAATTACTTAATAAGCAAGTATGAAATTAAAACAAAACAATAGTAGTAAAGCCAATTATACACAAAATTAGTTAAAGGATCCACAAAAGTACCCTTGACTGATTTTGTCAAAATGTGGAGGAGGAAGAAATAAAAAGAAGTACTTTTAGATTGTGTTTGAAATAGAGCAATCATCAACTTAATATAGACTCCTATATAGTCAGAAAGCTATTCTTAAACCTTTTGGTAACCACAAACCTAAAGCCTACAACAGATAAGCAAAAAATCAAAAAAGAGGAATCCAATCACAGCAATAATGAAAAAACATCAAATATCAAGTATAAAAGAGAGGAAGAAAGGAACAGAGAGGAGATATAAAAACAACCAAAAACAATTAATAAAATGGCAATAAGCACATACGTACCAATAATTACCTTAAATGTAAATGGACTGAATGGAACAATCAAAAGACATAATAAGAGTGGCAGAATGGATAAAGAAACCAAATCCATCTACATAATGCCTATAGGACTCATTTCATACCAAAAGACTTACACAGACTGAAAGTGAATGGATGGAAAAGATATTTCATTCAAATAATAGGGAGAAAAAACAGGAGTAGCAGTATTTAAGTCAAAATTGATTTCAAAATAAAGTAATAAGAGACAAGAAATGACATTACAAATTGATAAAGGGATCAGTCCAACAAGAGGATATAACCATTATAAATATCTATGTACCCAAAATAGAAGCACCTATATATGTAAAAGAATTAAAGCACAAAATAGAGTGCAACACCTTCGTTTTAGGAGACGTCAAAACACCACTCACATCAATAGACATGTCAACCAGACAGAAAATAAACAAGGAAACAGAGTCACTGAGCAACACATTACATCAGATGTACTTAAAAGGTATCTACAGAACATTCCACCCAAAAGCAGCACGATGCACATTTTTCTCAAGTGTACAAGGAATTTTCTCCAGAATAGATCATATACTAGGCCACAAAAAGAGCCTCAATAAATTAAAAATATTGCATTGTATTAAGGAATTGTCAGATTACAATGATATGAAACCAGAAATTAATTACACTAAGAAAACAAAAAAAGCCCACAAACACATGGAGGCTAAATAATATGCTTCTAAATAATCAATGGATCAATGAACAACATAAAACAGAAATCAATTATATAAATACAAATGAAAACAAAAATTCAACACTCTAAAACTTGTGGGATGGTGTAAAAGCAGTTCAAAGAGAGAAGTACCCAGCAATACAGGACTGCCTCAAGAAACAACAACAATCTGATATAAAAAGTCTAAACTCACAATTAAAGAAACTAGAAAAAGATGAACAAATGAAACCCAAAATTAATAGGAGGGACATAATAAAGATCAGAGCAGAAATAAATGAAATAGGAAAGAAAAAAATAAATGAAAACAAGAGCTGTTTCTTTGAGAAAATAAACAAAATAGATAAACCCCAAGCGAGACTTATTAAGAAAAAAAGAGAACACAAATAAAAAAATCAGAAATGAAGAAAGAATATTCACAATAGATACCACAGAAATACAAAGAATTATTAGAGAATACTAATAAATATTATATGCCAATAAATTAGGCACCCTAGAAGAAATGGACAAATTCCAGGGAAAATACAACTTTCCAAGACTGACCCAGGAAGAAAAAGAAAATCTGAACAGATCAGTTGACAACAATGAAATTTAATTGGTAATCAAAACACTCCCCCAAAACAAAATATTCATAGCTGAATTCTACAAAACATTTAAGGAAGAGTAATACCAATACTTCTTAAAGTTTTGAAAAAAATAAGAGGACAGAATACTTCTAAACTCATTCTACAAGGCCAGTATCACATGTCAAAACCAGGCAAAGACACTACAAAAAAAGCAAACTATAGACCAATATGCCTGATGAGCATAGATACAAAAAATCTTCAACAAAATATTAGCAAACCAAATTAAAAAATACATCAAAAGCATCATCCATCACGACCTAGTGGGATTTATCCCAGGGATGCAAAGATGGTACAATATTTTTAAATCAATCAATATCATACACCACACTAACAAAAATCACATGATCATCTCAATAGATACTGAAATAGCACTTGACAAAATTCTACATCCATTCATGATAAAAACTCTTAACAAAATAGGTATAGAAAGTATGCACCTCAACATACTATAGGCCATATATAACAGACTCACAGGTAACATCATACTGATTGAAGTAAAGCTGAAAGCTTTTCCTCTAAGTTCAGGAATAAGAAAAGGATGTCCATTCTCACCACTCTTATTCAATATAGTACTGGATATCTTAGGCACAGCAATCAGACAACACAAAGAGATAAAAGGCCCACAAATTGGTAAGGAAGGCATTAACTGTCACTATTTGCAGGTAACATATTATACATAAAAATCCCTAAAGACTATTAGAACCAATAATTGGATTCAGTAAAGTTTCAGGATGCATAATTAATACATAGAAATTTGCTGCATTCCTATAATCTAACAATTAACTAGTATGAAGAGAAATCAGGAAAACAACTCTATTTACAATTGCATCAAAAAGAATAAAATAGCAAGGAATATACCTAACCAAGGAGGTTAAAGACGTATACCCTGAAAAGTATAAGATGCTCATGAGAGAAATTTAAAAAGACACAAACAGATGGAAATCTATCCCATGCTCACAGATAGAAAGAATTAATATCGTCAAAATGGTCATCCTGCCCCAATCAATTTATAAATTCAATGGAATCCCCAACAGCATTTGTCAATGAACTAGAACAAGTAGTTCTAAAATAAATATGGAACCATAGAAGAACTTAAACAACCAAAACCATCCTGAGGAAGAAAAACAAAGTTGGTGCGATTACACTCCTTGACTTCAAACTATACTATGAAGCTACAATAACCAAAACAAGTATGATACTGGCACAAGAACAAATACACAGATTAATGGAACAGAATCGAGAGCCCAGATATAAATCCATGCACATGTGGCCAATTACCATATGACAAAGGAGCCATGAATATACTGTGGGGAAAACACAGTCTCCAATAACTGGTGTTTAGAAAATTGGACAGCTACATGTAAGAGAATAAAACTGGATTCCTGTCTATCTGCATACACAAAAGTAAACTCAAAATGGATCAAAGACCTGAATATCAGACATAAAACCATAAAAGTTTTAGAAGAAAACATAGGTAAAATCTCTTGAACATAAATATGTGAAGTTTTTTCTGGACACATCTCCTCAGGCAAGAGAAAAAAAATAAAAAATGAGAGGTGGGACTACATCAAACTAAAATCTTTGGTAAAACATGGCCAAGATCAGCAGAACAAAAGATAACTACAGTATAGGAGAATATACTCACAAACAATTCATACAATAAGGTGTTAATATCCAAAATATATAAAGAATTTATATGCCAAAAAAACAAATAACCCAATTAAAAAATGGGAGTAGGTCCTGAAGGAACATTTCTCCAAAGAAGAAATATAGGTGGTTAACAGGCACATGAAAAGATGCTCAACATCACTAATCATCAGGGAAATGAGAACCAAAACCAAAATGAATTATCACCTCACACTAGTCAGAATGACTACTATCCAAAAGACAAGAAATAACTAGTGTTGGCAAGGTTGTGAAGAAACGGGAACCCTCCTACTCTGTTGGTGGGAATGTAAATTGGTACAACCACTTTGGAAAGCAGTATGGAAGCTCCTCAAAAAAGTAAAAATAGAAATACTGTTTGATCCAGTAATTCCACTTGTAGTAATTAACCCAAAGAAAACAAAATCTCTGATTCAAAAGATAAATGCCTATGTTTATAGCCACATTATTTACAGTAGACAAGATATGGAAGCAACCTAAGTGTCCACCAATAGACGAATGGATAATGATGTGGTTTATATACATGATGGAATATTACTCAGACATAAAACAATGAAATGCTGCCATTTGCAACGACCTGAATGGATTAGAGGATATTATGCTCCGTGAAGTAAGCCAGACAAAGACAAATACCATATGATTTTACTTATTGACAGAATATAAAAACAAAGCAAAACAGAGTGAACAAAACAGCAGACACTAAGAAGTGAGGAGTGGTTATCATGAAGGAGGGGTTTGGGTGCAATGGAGGATAAAGGGGCACAAAAATTATCAATCATAATATAAGTTGGTCATCGGGATAGTAGTATAGCATGTAGAAAATAATCAGTGATTCTGTAACATCTTTCTATGTTGACATATAGTAACTGCACTGGAAGGGGTGAGGATTTAATAATACGGGTAACTGTTAAACCACAGTGTTGTATATTTGAAACCAATAAAATATTGTGACAAAAAGAAAAATGTAACTATATGAGGTAATGGAAAAGTTTACTTATTTTGGTAATCATTTACAACACATACATATATATGAAATCATTATGTGATGTACATTAAATGATGCTATATATCAATTCTATCAGAGTAAAGCTAGAAAATAAGTAAAAATAAAAATTGCTCTGGTCAGCAAAAAAAATAAAATAAAAGCATATGAGAATGGCAAGAATGAAAACTTTCTCTTGGAAAAGGTGAAATTCAAGGAATCAACCTAAGCATGAGTATGTACATCTGAAGCTGCTCATGCATATAAAATCTATTTAAGTAAGTGTAATATTATTTATTCTATATTGGAAAAATCATGCTTTTAAAGGTAGTTGTGCAAAAGACTGAATGTGTTTTTCATATTTTGACATATAAAATTACTTTCAATAAGAGATATTTTAGACATAGAAATTTATATACAAAGCTGTTCATCAGTATGTTATTGAAGCAAGAAACATGGTAAAGAAAACACTAAGTATCCAACCATATGAGATGAATTATATATCCACAGAATTTAGTACCAAAATACTATACAACCATTAAATTCATGCTGGAGAATAATACTAATGACAACACATTTTTTTTCTTTTCTTTATTTTTTTAATATAATTTATTTTATTATCATTAATCTACAATTACATGTGCAATATTATGGTTATCAAACTATCCCGTCATCAGATCCCTCCCACCAACCCCATTACAGTCACTGTCCATCAGTGTAGTGAGATGCTATAGAGTCACTACTTGTCTTCTCTGAGCTGTACTGCCCTCCCCGTGCCCCCCCAACATTACATCTGCTAATCGTAATGCCCCTTTTTCCCTCTTATCCCTCCCTTCCCACCCATTATCCCCAGGCCCTTTCCCTTTGGTAACTATTAGTGCGTTCTTGGGTTCTGTGAGTCTGTGCTGTTTTGTTCCTTCAGTATTTTTTCTTTGTTTTTATACTCCACATATGAGTGAAATCATTTGATACTTGCCTTTGTCGGCTTGGCTTATTTCACTGAGCATAATACCCTCTAGCTCCATCCATGTTGTTGCAAATGGTAGGATTTGTTTTCTTCTTATGGCTGAATAATATTCCATTGTGTATATGTACCACATCTTCTTTATCCATTCATCTACTGATGGACACTTAGGTTGCTTCCATTTCTTGGCTATTGTAAATAGTGCTGCAATAAACATAGGGGTGCATCTGCCTATTTCAAATTGGGCTGCTGCATTCTTAGGGTAAATTCCGAGTAGTGGAATTCCTGGGTCAAATGGTATTTCTATTTTGAGCTTTTTGAGGAACCTCCATACTGCTTTCCACAATGGTTGAACTAATTTGCAGTACCACCAGCAGTGTAGGAGGGTTCCCTTTTCTCCACATCTTAACCAACATTTGTTGTTCTTTGTGTTTTGGATGTTGGCCATCCTCACTGGTGTGAGGTGATATCTCATTGTGGTTTTAATCCGCATTTCTCTGATGATTAGCCATGTGGAGCATCTTTTTATGTGCCTGTTGGCCATCTGAATTTCTTCTTTAGAGAAGTGTCTATTCATGTCCTCTGCCCATTTCTTAATTGGATTATTTGCTTTCTGTTTGTTAAGGTGCATGAGTTCTTTATATATTTTGGATGTCAACCCTTTATCAGATACGTTTTTTATGAATATATTCTCCCATACCGTAGGATGTCTTTTTGTTCTACTGATGGTGTCCTTTGCTGCACAGAAGCTTTTCAGCTTGATATAGTCCCACTCGTTCATTTTGCTTTTGTTTCCCTTGCCCGGGGAGATATGTTCATGAAGAAGTTGCTCATGTTTATGTCCAAGAGATTTTTGCCTATGTTTTTTTCTAAGAGTTTTATGGTTTCAGGACTTACATTCAGGTCTTTGATCCACCTTCAGTTTACCTTTGTGTATGGGGCTAGACAGTAGTCCAGTTTTATTCTCTTACATGTAGCTGTCCAGTTTTTCCAACAGCAGCTGCTGAAGAGGCTGTAATCTCCCCATTGTATATCCAAGGCACTTTTATCAAATATTAATTGACTGTATATGTTTGGGTTAATGTTTGGATTTTCCATTCTTTTCCACTGGTCTGTGGGTCTGTTTTTGTGCCAATACCAAAATGTCTTGATTACTGTGGCTTTGTAGTAGAGCTTGAAGTCAGGGAGCGTAATTGACCCTGTTTTATTCCTCCTTCTCAGGATTGCTTTGGCTCTTCGGGGTCTTTTGTGGTTCCATATGAAGCTTTTCATTTAAGATCGGGAACAAGACCGGGGTGCCCACTCTCTCCACTGTTATTCAACATAGTACTGGAGGTCCTAGCCACAGCAATCAGACAAAACAACGACATACAAGGCATCCAGATTGGTAAAGAAGAAGTCAAATTGTCACTATTTGCAGATGACATAATATTGTACATAAAAAACCCTAAAGACTCCATTCCAAAACTACTAGAACTAATATCTGAATTCAGCAATGTTGCAGGATACAAAATTAACACACAGAAATCTGTTGCTTTCCTATACACTAATGATGAACTAACAGAAAGAGAAATCAGAAAAACAATTCCATTCACAATTGCATCAAAAAGAATGAAATACCTAGGAATAAACCTAACAAAGGAAGTGAAAGACCTATACTCTGAAAACTACAAGACACTCCTAAGAGAAATTAAAGAGGACAATAACAAATGGAAATGCATCCCATACTCTCGGCTAGGAAGAATAAATATTGTCAATATGGCTATACTACCTAAAGCAATCTACAGATTCAATGCCATCCCTATCAAACTACCAACAGCTTTCTTCAATGAACTGGAACAAATAATTCAACACAACACTTTTAATGACATTGGATGAAATACTTAAAAATATGTACAGGGTGATCATGCAAAAATGCATTTGTACACACAGAAAAAAATACAGAAAGTCTATAAACAGATGTGGTAGTGATTTTAATTTTAATAACAACACCTTTGGCAATTTTAGTTTTTCACAATGAGTCGATATTACTTTTGTAACTAGATAAGGAAGGTAATGCAACATGTGCACTAACATTTGTTCAGAAGCATTTGGAAAAGGATTTAAACCTTACACCGAACCACACAAAGAATCAGTTGCACAAGCCGGAATAACATTGACAGAAATGGTAAACTTGAGTAGAGGTCTCAAAGGCAGATAATAGAGAGGCATTAACTATTTAACCTAATTGGGTTGGGTTAATTTTATCACAGAATTCCAAAGGAGATTCAATTTTAGATCAACGTTATCTTCTACAACAGAGATTTCTGCTTATCAGTTGCAGAATTATTAGGGATTGGAATCCAAAACCCCAGGTCCACAGAAAAGAGAGTCTATGGAAGAAAACACAGGAGAATGGTTCTTCTTGTCATCATCCCCTGCAATCAGAATATCACAATTTGAAGAATTAAATTACAAAAACTAAAATAAAGCTAAGGTTGATTATTTCACCATGTCACTTTTTCACAAGTGACCATAATAATAAAGATCATGTGATGCAAAAGTAATTTTTTATTTAGAAACACAAAATAAACAACTGAAACATATTTCATTGAGTTTTCATCCTAGAAACATATGCTTTTAATGCAGCCAATTGATAAGAAGAAAGATATTATTTAGAAAAGATAAAATACTTTCCAGAAACTTTCTAAATATTTTCTCCTAAATACATAAATGTATTTATTCATTTAATCACAAGCTTTTACCAACAATGATATTCTGAGTGCTATATAAGTAAAAAGGGTCATAATAGCATTTAATTTATGGGATTTCTGCATTACATGAGAGTCTAAGCAAAATTTCTTACTACAGTTTGGGATCAGTAGAGCTCAATAAATGTTAAGCCATTAGTTCTGCAATTACTAAGACTCAAATTGTACACTCACTATCCCTGTAAAGGATAAAATATTTAAAAAAATTAGGCGTGTTTCCTCCCAAGCACTTGCTATATTATACTATCAATGAGATTTTTTAAAACAACCTGGATGTCTCCACATGATTCAAAAGCTGAAATAGCCTGATGATGTAACAATTACATGAACAAACTAGTCTTCCAGATATGTTGCCTCAATGATGTCAAAATGTTAAACTATAAAATTGTGCATGAAAATGTCCCAAGGTAATCCAAAATTAACATCACTTTGTCATCTTTAAACATTAAATTATGAAATTTCACCTATTTAGTATGTTGACAGCCCATAAGACAGAGATTTGATAAGGAAAGCAGAGGGAAGATAGTAGTGTTCTAAGTCGCAAAGCTCAAAGTTCCAACATGATCAAAGAGATCCTTCTGTCACTTAGTGCCTCCCGAAGGTGTGTATTTTCAGGAGCCAGAACCAAGTCATAGTCTGTGTGCCCAGAAGTCCACATGCTGAGAAGCAAACCTTCTAACATTTTAAATGTAGTAATGTGAGAACATAGGAACAATTTGTAAGCTTCTACAAGCTTAATAAAATCATGGAAGTTTAGTGCTCAATAACATGCTTTTAACACAATGTTTTGCACATTATGATTTGTCCTCCACCTTTTATTTAAAATATTTCATTTGGTTTTATTGTAAATGATTCATGAAGAGGTGATTGAGGGGCCTTTTTTGGTTTCTTCAGGCTTACAAGGAAGCACATCTGAAAAAAAAAAAGTGTTTCCTGGAACTGCCTTGCTTAATCTGTTCTAATATATTTAGAAAATGATCTATAAATAATTAAATACTTCAAAATGATTTAAAATTATCTGGATAGGTCAACTTTGGTATTAAAGATGGTGGCATGAGAGGTGAGACAGAGGCCTCCACCTAAAACCACATATAATATGAAAATACAATTAATACAACTAATCATGAAAGAGCATTAGGAAAGAAGGATGCACCAGACTGCATTCACCTGGAGAAAAGAACACACCTCATGGAGCAGGGTAATGTACCAAGCCATGATCTGGTAGGACCGAAGCCTTTCCCCAACCTCAGCTCAATGGCAGAAGGAAGAGAAATAGAGCGGGGAGGGAGCGGAGGCCTGGAACTGCTGAACACCTAACCCTGAAGATCTGCTCTGGGAGCACGAATCAAATTGCATGGTGCTCTGGTGATTAATGCGGTTGGACAGCTAAAACATGCAGAATACCTGGAGAGACTGAGATTCCAGCTGCTCATGGAAAACAGGGATCTACATCCAGCTGCTCTGGGACAAAAGAGAGGTAGGCAGTCTGAGGGACTTCCTAACAGCGAGAGGGCTGCTAAAGGGGCAAGGATTACACAGAGCTTACTGCTCAGGAGAAAGGACAGGGAGACAAAATTGTCTGAGCCCACTCTGCCAGCAGGTTGGGAACTTTCAGGAGCTGCAGATGCTCCATCCCCCTGGCTGGATATGCAGCTCCATGGCTCCCCACCATGAGATACAGTCCGCTGCATCTTCTTCCTGGCCAGCTCACACCCAGCATGCAAACCAAAGACCCTGGCCTGTCACCAGGCCAGCCAGAGGGAGGTCAGGTCTACAGCAACTACAAATGCAAAGCATAGAGGCTAACACCTATGTGTTCAGCCCACTGGTTCTGACAGGGGAGAGAGGCATAAAAGCCGGGAAGCAGGAAACAGCTTTTTCCTCCCCCCAGGCACCAGCACCACTCCCCTGCCACACCCCCTCCAGGGTCCTAGCAGCTCCAGAGTGCAGAGCTTATGGACAGTAGAGGTGCCACATACAAATATGAAACGTCAAAGGAACCTGGTTCATATAAAAATCCCTCAAACACCTGAAAAAGTATCAAGTGAAACTGACCTTGTCAATCTTCCAGAAAGAGATTTAAAAATAAAAATCATAAACATGCTCAGGGTGGTAAACAAAAATATTCAAGAACTCAGGAATGAATTTCAGTTGCAAATCCAATCATTACAGAATACAATGGAATGTTCTAAAAGCAGATTAGATATAGTGGAGGCAACAATAAATGAAACAGAAACTAGAGAAGAGGAATACAAAGAAGGTGAGGCACAGAGAGAAAAAAGGATCTCTAGGAATGAAAGAATATTGAGAGAAATGTGTGACCAATCCAAACGGAACAACATTCACATTATAGGGGTACCAGAAGAAAAAGAGAGAGAAAAAGGGAAAGAATATGTCTTTGAGGAGGTTAGTATTGAAAAATTCTCCAATCTGGGGAAGGAAATAGTTTCTTAGGCCACAGAGGTACATAGATCTCCCAACACAAGGGACCCCAGGAAGACAACACCAAGACATATAATAATTAAAATGGCAAAGATCAAGGATAAGGACAGACTTTTAAAGGAGCCGAAGAGAGAAAAAAGATCACATACAAAGGAAAACCCATCAGGTAATCATCAAACTTCTCAACAGAAACCTTACAGGCTAGAAAGGAGTGGCATGATGTAGTTAATGCAATGAATCAGAAGGGCCTCGAATCAAAGAATACTCTACATGGCAAGGTTATCATTTAAGTTTGAAGGAGGGATTAAAACCACAGTAAAGAAAGAAAAAACGTTCATTATTAAGCAAATGTAAAATTAAATAAACTACCCCAAAGTCAATCAAGGGATAGACAAAGAGTACAAAATATGATACCTAATATACAAAGAATGGAGCAGGAAGAAAAAGGAGGAGAAAAAAAGAACCGTTAGATTATGTTTATAATAGCATACTAAGTGAGTTAAGTAAGACTTTTACATAGTAAGGAAGTTAACCTTGAACCTTTGGTAAACACGAATCTAAAGCCTGCAATGCCAATAAGTACATACCTATCGATAACCACCCCAAATGTAAAAGGACTGAATGCACCAATCAAAAGACATAGAGTCACTGAATGGATAGGAAAACAAGATCCATCTATATGCTGCCTACAAGAGACTCACTTCAAACCCAAAGACATACACAGACTAAAAAGTGAAGATATGGAAAAAGATATTTCATGCAACTGTTAGGGAGAAAAAAGCTGGAGTTGCAGTAAGTGTATCAGACAAAATAGACTTCAAAACAAAGTCACAAGAGACAAAAACCGACATTACATCATGATAAAGGGGTCAGTCGAACAAGAGGATATAAGCATTATAAATAACTATGCACCCAAAAAAAGAGCACTACATATGTAAAACAAATACTAATAAAATTAAAAGTGGGAATAGAATGCAATGCATTTATTCTAGGAGACTTCAACACTCTACTCACTCCAAAGGACAGATCAACCAGACAGAAAATAAGTAAAGAGAAAGAGTTATTGAACAACACATGAGAACAGAAGGACCTAACAGACATCTACAGAACACTCCACCCAAAAGCGGCAGGATCCACATTCTTTTCAAGTGCACATGGCACATTTTCAAAAATAGATCATATACTAGGCCACAAAAAGAGCCTCAGTAAATTCAAAAAGACTGAAATTGTACCAACCAGCTTCTCAGACCACAAGGTGTGAAACTAGAAATAAATTATGCAAAGAAAATGAAAAATCCCACAAATACATGGGAGCTTAACAATATGCTGCTAAATTAACAATGGATCAATGACCAAATAAAAACGGAGATCAAACAATATATGGAGACAAATGACAAAAATAATTCAACACTGCAAAATCTGTGGTATGCAGCAAAGGCCGTGCTAAGAGGGAAGTATATTGCAATACAGGCATACCTCAGGAAAGAAGAACAATCCCAAATGAACAGTCTAAACTCACAACTAATGAGACTAGAAAAAGAATAACAAATGAGGCCTAAAGTCAGTAGAAGGTGGGACATAATGAAGTTTAGAGCAGATATAAATAAAATTAGGAAGAATAAAACAATAGAAAGAATTAATGAAAGCAGGAGCTGATTCTTTGAGAAAATGAACAAAATAGATAATCCCCTAGCCAGACTTATCAATAAGAAAAGAGCGTCTACACACATAAACAAAATCAGAAATGAGAAAGGAAAAATCAGTAAGGACACCACAGAAATACAAATAATTATTAGAGAATACTATGAAAAATTACATGCTAACAAACTGGATAACCTAGAAGATATGGTTAATTTTTTAGAAAAATACAACCTTCCAAGGCTGACCCAGAAAGAAAGAGAAAATCTGAAAAAACCAATTACCAGAAACAAAATTGATTTTGTAATCAAAAACCTACCTAAGAACAAAAGACCTGAACCAGATGGCTTCACCACTGAATTTTATCAAACATTTACTGAAAACCTAATACCCATCCTCCTTAAAGTTTTCAAAATGTAGAAAAAGAGGGAATACTTCCAAACTCATTCTACAAGGCCAACATCACTCTACTACCAAAACCAGGCAAAGACACCACAAAAAAAGAAAATTACAGACCAATATCCCTAATGAACATAGATGCAAAAATAGTCAACAAAATATTAGGAAACCAAATTGAAAAATACATCAAAAATATCATCCATCATGACCAAATAGGATTTATTCCAGGGATACAAGGAGGTACAATATTAGAAAATCCATCAACATTATCCACCATGTCAACAAAAAGAAAGAGAAAAACCACATGATCATCTCCATAGATGCCAAAAAAGCATTTGACAAAATTCAACATCCATTCATGATAAAAATTCTCAACAAAATGTGTACAGAGGGCAAGTATCTCAACATAATAAAGGCCATATATGACAAACCCACAGCCAACATTATATTTAACAGCAAGAAGCTGAAAGGTTTTCCTTTAAGATCAGGAACAAGACAAGGATGCCCACTCTCCCCACTTTTATTCAACATAGTTGTAGAGGTCCTAGCCACAGTAGACAACACAAAGAAATAAGAGACATCCAGATTGATAATGAAGAAGTTAAACTGTCACTGCTTGTAGATGCCATGATATTGTACATAAAAAACCCTAAAGAATCCACTCCAAAACTCCTAGAACTAATATCTGAATTCAACAAAGTTGCAGGATACAAAATTAATACACAGAAATCTGATGCATTCCTATACACTAATGATGAACTAGCAGAAAGAGAAATCAGGAAAACAATTCCATTCAAATTTGCTTCAAAAAGAATAAAATACCTAAGAATAAACCTAACCAAGGAAGTGAAAGACCTATATTCTGAAAACTACAAGACACCCATGAGAGAAATTAAAGAAGATACCCATAAATGGAAATACATCCCATGCTCATGGGTAGGAAGAATTAATATTGTCAAAATGGCCATCCTGTCTAAAGCAATCTACAGATTCAATGCAATCCCTATCAAAATACCTAGAGCATTCTTCAATGAACTAGAGCAAATAGGTCTAAAATTCATATGGATCCACAAAATATCCCAAATAGCCAAAGTAATCCTGAGAAGGAATAATAAAGCTGGAATAACAGAGAGCCCAGATATAAACCCAACCATATATGGTCAATTAATATATGATAAAGGAGCCATGGACGAAATGACAGCCTCTTCAAGAACTGGTGTTGGCAAAACTGGACAGCTACATGCAAGAGAAGGAAACTGCATTATAATCTAATCACATACACATAAGTAAACTGAAAATGGATCAAAGACCTGAATGTAAGTTATGAAACCATAAAACTCTTAGAAGACAACACAGGCAAAAATTTCCTGAATATAAACCTGAGCAACTTTTTCCTGAACGCATCTACTCTAACAAGTGAAACAAAAGCAAAATTGTACACAGGGATTGCATCAAACTAAAAAGCTTCTGTACAGCAAAGGACACCAACAACAGAACAAAAAGACATCCTAAAGTATGGGATGATATATTTGTAAATGACATATCCAAGAAGGCGTTAACATCCAAAATATATAAAGAACTCACATGCCTCAACAACCAAAAAGCAAATGATCCGATTAAAAAATGGGTGGAGGATATGAACAGACACTTCTCCAAAGAAGAAATTCAGCTGGCCAGCAGACACATGAAAAGATGCCCCACACCACTAATTATCAGGGAAATACAAACTAAAATCACAATGAGATATCACCTTACACCAGTTAGGATGGCCAGTATTGAAAAGACTAAGAACAACAAATGCTGACAAGGATCCGGAGAAAGGGGAACCCTCCTACACTGCTGGTGGGAATGTAAACTAGTTCAACCATTGTGGAGTGCAATATGGAGGTTCCTCAAAAAACTAAAAGTAGAAATGCCATTTGACACAGGATTTCCACTCCTAGAAATTTACCCAAAGAAAACAAGTTCTCAGATTCAAAAAGACATATGCCCACCTATGTTTATTGCAGCACTATTTACAATAGCCAAGATATGGAAGCAATCTAAGTGTCCATCAGTAGATGAATGGATAAAGAAAAGGTGGTACATATACACAATGGAATACTATTCAGCCATAAGAAAGAAACAAATCCTACCATTTGCAACAACATGGATGGACCTGGAATATATTATGTTGAGTGAAATAAGTCAGTTAGAGAAAGAATGGTACCAAATGATTTCCTTCATTTGTGGAGTATAACAGTGAAGCAAAACTGAAGCACCAAAACAGCAGCAGAACCACAAACTCCAAGAAGGTACTATCTTTTACCAAAGTGGAGGGGTGTGTGAGGGCAGGTGGAGAAGGAGGGAGAAGGGGATTGAGGGGATTATGATTGGCACACATGGGGTGTGTGAGATAATGGGGAAGACAGTGTAGCACAGAGAAGACTAGTAGTGACCCTGTGGCATTTTACTACTCTGATAGACAGTGAATGGTGTATGGAGGGGGACATGATAATATGGGTGAATGTTCTTACCACATTGTTTTTTCATGTGAAACCTTCATAAGAGTGTATATCAATAATACCTTAATAAAAATAAATTAAAAAAAAACAAAAACGTGGCCATTTGCAAGCCAGACAATGGGACCTCACCACGAACTGAATCCTCCTTGATCTTGGAATTCCTAGCTCCAGACCAGTGAGAAATAAATGTCTATGGATTAAAAAAAATAAAAATAAAAATATAATTATCTGGATCATTTACTGATTTCCTATAAAGCAATAAAAATTATTAAGAAAATATCTAAATATGCATAAAGCATTTTTAGTATACTACTTATAACTTCTGTATATTTAAAATTTTTCATATTATTATTTAGATAGGAGTGTATAATAGCTATAATAATTATAGCAAAATATTGATAGTTTTGAAGCTAGATCAAAGTTTATTTTTCCACTCTTTATTTATCCTCCACTCATTTTTTAAGGAATATTTTCTAAAGTACTGGAGTATTTCAAAGCAAAATGTATGTATCATGTCATCTCACCCATTAATAATACTTTACCATACACCTCAAAAACTGAGAATGTTTCTTAATCCAATATCATTATCACACTTAACAAAATTAATAATGTGCTGCAATATTATGTACTATCTAGCACACTTTCAAATTACCCTAATTGACAAAAATTGTTCTATGGTCAGTTCATTCAAAGTAGCATCTGGACAAGCTATATTCACTATGTTCAGTTTTTATGCTCATTTTAATATTTTAGCAGTCTATTGTTTTAATAAAGTTCTTCTTTTACTCTTTTGCTTATCTGTTGTCATTTTTATATGCAATATTCTTCTTTGAGAAACCACATTATATGTCTAGGGAACACCCCCCATTCAGCATTTGACTGATTGTTTCCTTAATATATTATTTAACTTCTCCCTTCAGTGACTGAATTTCTGTTGGTCTCATTTGATTTATGTTCTTTTTATTTTGTTTTGTTCATACAAAAATATTGCATAGAATCTCAGCTAATTCGGTATTACATCCTATCAACAGACACATACTGCCTGGTTTTCTTACTGCATGTTAGAGACACATAGTGATGCTAACATTGGTTAATGAGTTCAGGAGTTGACGACAAGACTATGTCAAGTTAAAGTCTCTAATCAGCCTTTCAACTAATGGTTTTACTATCCATTGATGACTTGCCTGTATCAGATTTTTCATTAAGGGTGAAAATGGTGATTTTTCAGTTTTACCATTTATTCTGTGTTTATGAGATAGAATTACTACATATGAAAAAACTTCCATAATCCACTGAGCTGTTTAGTTATCCCAATATGGTTCATACTGTATATAAAATTGCAAATGAATGCTGGATTCTTCCTGTAATTATTGATGTGTATTGTATCAAGGTGGTGCTTTAGCAATCTCCCATGGTGTCCAAGTTTTATTTCTCCTTTATTCTGTATCATGATTAACTCCTTTTATTATTTATTTTTAAATCATAATGTTAGTATTATTTTTTGTTGTTCAAGTTGCATCATGTTGCCTAGGACACTTTATCTGTGTGTTCTTTTGACACATCTCATTAGCCTCTATGGCATCTTATTTACCTTACATTCTAGGCTCATCCTATATATTTCTTGATCTATGTTTATAAACAAACAGTTTTTTAAGGTGCAGAATGGTATTTAGAAATCACAGAGTGTTAGGAGTGGATTGCTAGTTCATTGTCATTAGCATATTTTTTCCATTGGACAGAGGTAAGAATAAGCAGTCTTATAGAGAGTAATAAGCAATATTTATATTGATATATAAGGTTAAGATTAGAGGGTTTCTATTTAGCTCTTTTCTTTTGATGCTGAAATCTTTGCTCCTGAAAGTACTGACTTTTTAAATTTCTCTTTTAATACACATGTACTTATGTCTAAATAACCGTACCAATATTATCACTATTAATAAGACTATTATAAGTAACTAACTTTTAATGTTGCTAATTTTATTTTTAAAGTAACAACCTGCTATTATTAAGTCAAAACACTGAGTTCTATATTTAGTAGTAATAACTCTTGGAGTAGAAATGACACTAAACTGGTAATACTTTAGATTTGTTTTGTCTTGTTTTTAATTATTAGAGATTTTTAAATCTCTATTTAGTTTTGTTGTTTTATCGTATAAAATATTCACATGGTTTCAAAGATAAATTATGAATTAGATATTTTCTTAATCTCATTTTACCCCTTTCACTTCCAACCTGTTCTGTGTCTTCTCCCATGTGTATTCATCTCCATTATCTTTTTATTGTTTCCTTTTGCAAATTTAAGCAAGTAGAGTGTATATGTTTTGATCCCCTCTCCATTTCTTACACAAAACATACCGTACTATATATACTGCTGAACATCATATGTGCTGGACATCACTCCACATCAGTGGGCATAGATATTTCTAAGTAGTACTTTTTGTAGCTTCATAGATCATTGTAGCATTTACCATTATTTATTCAACCTATCCCCTGCTATTGGGTATGGTTTATTCCTATTTTTTACTATTACAAATAATTTCAGTAATAATATTTTATATAAACTATTTTGTGTTTACAAATATAACTCTGGGATAGATTTCTAGAATTGGAATGGTGTGGTCCAAAGTTTGATATAACTTTACTAAATATTATCAAAATCTTCTCTATTGGAGTTGTGACACTTTTCATTCTTATTAGAAATGCTTGAAAGTGACTTTTTTTGAAAATTAGTTTATGTACAATATTATGTTGATTTGAGACAAACAATTTAGTGATTCATCAATTATACACATTAATAAATGCCCACTGTGATGTGTAGTTACCATCTGTCACCATACTAAGACATTACAATATTATGAGCTATATTTCCTGTTATATCTCCATGTCTACAACTAAATTAGTTTATAAATTTAAGTTTGTACCTCTTTATCCCCTTTACCTATTTCACCCATGTCCCCCTCTTCAGTCTTCCCCTAACCATCTATTCTCTGTGTTTATGAGTCTATTTCTGTTCTGTTTCATTTTTCAGATTACACATATAAGTGAAACCATATGGTGTTCATTTTCTCTGACTGGTTTGTTTGATTTTTCCCCCTTTTTTATTCAAGTATAATTGATATACAATATTATATTGGTTTCAAGTATACAACACAGTGCTTCAACAGTTACACATATTATTAAACCCTCACCCCAAGTAGCACAGTTGCTCTCTGTCTGAATGACTTATTTCACTTAGCATAATACCTGCTAAGTCCATCCATGTTGTCACAAATGACAAGATTTCTCTCCCTTTTTATGGCTGAATAATATTCCAAGGTATATATGTATGAATCTTCTTTATCCATTCATTGTTGATGGATACTTGTGCTTCTTCCCTATCTTGATTATTGTGAATAATGCTGCAATAAACATAGGAGTGCATATATCTTTTTAAATTAATGATTTATTCTTCTTTGGATAGGTTCTCAAAGTGGAATTGCTGAGTCATATGGTATTTCTATTTTCAGTTTTTTGAGAAAACTCCATACTGCTTTCCATAGTGACTGCACCAATCTGCCATCAAACCAACAACATACAAGTGTTCTCTTTGTTCCACATCCCTACCAGCACTTGTTATTTCTTGTCTTGTTGATTCTGGTATGAAGTAATATTTCATTATAGTTTTGATTTGAATTTCCATGATTTGTGATGTTGAATAGCTTTTCATTTGTCTGTTTGTTATCTGTATGTGTTCTTTAGAAAAATGTCTCTTCAAGCCCTCTGCCATGTTTTAATCAGATATTTTTTTGGTGTTGACTTGTATGAATTCTTCATCTATCTTTATATATTCTTGATTTATTTTGGATATTAGCCAATTTATGTATTTTCACTTACATACTACTATAGCGTAGTATGCCCTTTCATTTTTTTTCATGGTTTCCTTTTCTGTGCAGAAGCTTTTAAGTTTGATGTAGTCCCACTCATTTGTTTTTGCTTTTGTTTCCCTTACTTGAGGAGACATATCCAGAAAAAAAATTTTTTAAGTTCATGTTCAAGAATTTACTGCCTATGTTTTTTTTCTAGGAGTTTTGTGGTTTGGTGTTTCATATTTAAGTTTTTAATCCACCTTATGTTTGAGTGGTTTAAGACAGTAATCCAATTTTGTCTTTTTGCATGTAAGTGTAGTTTTCACAACACCATTTATTGAAAAGATTGACTTCCACATTTATCCACCTATATCATAGGTTAATTGACCACATAGTCATTGGTTTAATATCTGGGTTCTCTCTTCTGTTCCATTAGTCTATGTATCTGTTCTTGTGCAAGTACCATACTGTTTTGATTATTTTAGCTTGGTAATATAGTTTGAAATCAAGGAACATGTTACCCCCAGCTTTATTCTTCTTTTTCAACATTGCTTGGGCTCTTTGTATTTTTTATTTCTTGTTTGTTTGTTTTTGTGGTTCCATACACATTTTAGGATTATTTTCTCTAGTTCTGTGAAAAATATCATAGATATTTTCATAGGGATTGCAGTGAATGTGTAGATTACTTTGGGCAGTATAGCCATTTTAACAATATTAATTCTTTCTATGCATGGGCATGAAATATGTTCCATTTAATGTGTCATCTTCAGTTTCTTTCATGAGTGTTTTATAGTTTTCAGAATAGAGGTCTTTTAACCCTTTGGTAGATTTATTCCTAGGAATTTTATTCCTTTTGATGCACTTATAAATGGGATTCTTTTGTTAATTTCTCTTTCTGCTAGTTCATTATTTGTATACAGAAATGCAACAGATTTCTTTACTTTGATTTTACTGAATTCATTTATTAATTCTACTAGTCTTTTGGTAGACTGTATATGTCTTTTATATCTAGTAACATGTCATCTGCAAATAGTGACATTTTTACTTCTTCCTTGACAATTTGAATGTATTTTATTTGTTTTTCTTGTCTAATTGCTGTACCTAGAAATTCTAGGACTATGTTGAATAAAAGTGGTGAGAAGAAATATCCTTGTCTTGTTCCTGATCTCAGCAGATAAGCTTTCAGGTTTTCACTGTTAAGTATGATATTAGTAGTGGGTTTGTCATATATAGCCTTTATTATGTTGAGACATATGATGTCTATACCCACAGAATTGAGAGTTTTTATCATGAGTGGATGTTGAACTTTGTCAAATACTTTATATGACATCTATTGAGATCATCATGTGATTTTTATCCTTCTTTTTGTTGATGTGGCATATTAAATTGTTTTGTGGCTATTGAATCTCCTTCCATTCCTGGAATAAATCCTACTTGACTGTGGTACAAAGATCTTTTTAAATATATTTTTGAATTTAGTTTGCTAACATTTTGCTGAAAATTTTTCATATGTTCATCAGGGATATTGGTCTGTAATTTTCTTTTTTTGTAGCATCTTTGTCTGGTTTTGGTAACAGGATGATGCTGACTTCATAGAATGAATTTGGGAGCTTTCCTACCTTTTAATTTTTTGGAATAGTTTAAGTAAGACAGATATCAACTCTTCTTTAAATGTTTGGTAGAATTCATCTGTGAATTCACGTGTTCCTGGAATTTGGTTATTGAAAGTTTTTTGATTAATGATGCAATTTCATTGCCAGTAATTGGGAAATTCAAATTTTCATTAACTCCTGGTTTGGTTTTGGAAGATTGTGCATTTCCAGGAACTTATCCATTTTTTCCTAAGTTGTCCAATTTCATGTTATATAATTTTGCATAATACCCTTTTATTATCATTTGTATTTCTGTGGGGTCGGTTGAAACTTCTCTTTCATTTCTGATCCTATTTATTTTAATCCTCTCTTTTTTTTTCTTGATGAGTCTTGCTAAAGGTTTATCAATATTGTCTATCTTTTCGAAGAACCAGCTCTTAGTTTCATTGATCTTTTGTACTGTTTTTTAGTCTCTATTTCTTTTATTTCTACTCTGAGCTTTGTTATTTCCTTTCTTCTACTAACTTTGGGCTGTATTTGTTCTCCTTTTTCTAATTTCTTTAGATGTCAGATTAGATTGTTTATTTAGATGCTTTTGGCTTCTTAAGGTAGGCCTGTATGGCTATAAACCTCCTCTTAGGACTGTTTCTCCTGTATTCCAAATATTTTGAATTGTTTTGTTTCTATTTTTATTATTATCCAATTTTTTAAAATTTCTTCTTTGATTTCTCTGATGACCCATTGGTTATTAGGAGCATGCAATTTAGCTCCATATTTTTGTGCTCTTTTCATTTTATTCATGTAATTGATTTCTGCTTTCACACCACTGTGGTCAGAAAAAGTGCTTGATATGATTTCAATACTCTTAAACTTATTGAAACTTACTTTGTGACATAACACATGTTCTATTCTGGAGAATGTTCTGTGTGCACTAGTAAACAATATGTATTCTGGTTTTGGATATAATGTTCAGTATTTATTTCTTAATTCCATTTAGTCTAATGTGTTGTTCAAATCTACCGTTTCCTTACTGATTTTCTGTCTGTCTGGATTGTTTATCCATTAGGGTAAATGAGGTTGTAAAGACCTCCACTATTATTGTATTACTTTGACTATCTCCTTTATGTCTGTTAATACTTGATTTATATATTTAGGTGCACCACAACTGGCTGTATAAAGGGCATCTTAATATGTTCCTAAATTTACATTAATAATAACAGAGCATCCAAATATGTCCATTACATATGGATGGGTTCATCTTTATATTTACTTGCTTTTATAAGTAATCTGTACTGAACTATCAAATCCTTTTATTGGTATCAGTTGAAATAGTCATATAATATTTCTCTTTAAATATATTAATATGATACATATGTAATCAAAGAAAATTGCATGAGATTGAATTAACCTGTCAAGGAAGACTTTAATTAGAATATTAGGGCAGGCATGGAGATTGAATTCAACATAGGTGAAACAGAAAGTGGTGGTATATTTTTTTGGTATTTTGGTATCATTAATGTACAATCACTTGAACAACAATATTGTTACTAGACCCCCTATTATCAAGTCCCCACCACATACCCCACTACAGTCACTGTCTATCAGGATAGTAAGATGCTATAGAATCATTACCTGTCTTCTCTATAAATACTGCATTTCCCATATCCCCTGCTACTGCATTACCTGTGCTAATCATAATGCCCCTATTGCCTCCTAATCCCTCCCTTACCACCCATCTTCCCCAGTCCCTTTCCCTTTGGTAACTGTTAGTCCATTCTTGGGTTCTGTGAGTCTGCTGCTGTTTTGTTCCTTCAGTTTTTTTTTTGTTCTTATACTCCACAGATGAGTGAATCATTTGATACTTTCTCTGTCTTGCTTATTTCACTAAGCATAATACCCTCTCGCTCCATTCATGTTGTTTCACATGCTAGGATTCGTCTTCTTCTTATGGCTGAATAATATTACACCTGATATATGTACAACATCTTCTTTATCCATTCATCTACTGATGGACACTTTGGTTACTTCCATTTCTTGGCTATTGTGAATAGTGCTGTGATAAACAGGGGTGCATATGTCTTTTTCAAACGGGGCTACTGCATTCTTAGGGTAAATTCCTAGGAGGAGATTTCCTGGGTCAACTGGTATTTCTGTTTATAGTTTTTTGAGAAACCTCCACACAGCTTTCCACAATGGTTGAACTACTTTACCTTCCCACCGTCAGTGTAGGAGGGTTCCCCCTTCTCCACATCCTCGCCAACACTTGTTGTTTGTCTTTTCGATGTTGGCCATCCTTACTGGTGTGAGGTGATATATCATTGTGGTTTTCATTTGCATTTCTCTGGTGATTAGCGATGTGGAGCATCTTTTTATGTGCCTGTTGGCCATCTGAATTTCTTCTTTGGAGAAGTGTCTGTTCAGCTCTTCTGACCATTTTTTAATTCGCTTATTTGCTTTTTGTTAGTTGAGGTGCTTGAGTCCTTTATATATTTTGGATGTGAACCCCTTATCGGATATGTCATTTATGAATATATTCTCCCATACTGTAGGATGTCTTTTTGTACTACTGATGGTGTCCTTTGCTGTACAAAAGATTTTCAGCTTGATATAGTCCCACTTGTTCATTTCTGCTTTTGTTTCCCTTGCCCAGGGAGATATGTTCATGAAGAAGTTGCTCATGCTTATGTCTGAGAGATTTTTGCCTATTTTTTTTCTAAGAGTTTTATGGTTTCATGACTTACATTCAGGTATTTGATCCACCTTGAGTTTACCTTTGTGTATGGGGTTAGACAGTAATCCAGTTTCATTCTCTTCCATGTAGCTGTCCAGTTTTGCCAACACCAGCTGTTGAAGAGGGTGACATTTCCCCATTGTATGTCCATGGCTCCTTTATCATATATTAATTGACTATATATGCTTGGGTTTATATCTGGGCTCTCTATTCTGTTCCACTGGTCTATGGGTCAGTTCTTGTGCCAGTACTAAATTGTCTTGATTACTGTGGCTTTGTAGTAGAGCTTGAAGTCAAGGAGCATAATTCCCCATGCTTTCTTCTTCTTTCTCAGGATTTCTTTGGCTATTCAGGATCTTTTGTCATTCTGTATGAATTTTACAACTATTTGCTCTAGTTCATTGAGGAATGCTGTAGGTATTTTGATAGGGATTGCCCTGAATCTATAGGTTGCTTTAAGCAGGATGGCCATTTTGACAATATTAATTCTTCCTAGCCAACAGCATGGGATGAATTTCCACTTATTAGTGTCCTCTTTAATTTCTCTTAAGAGTGTCTTGTAGTTTTCAGGGTATAGGTCTTTCACGTCCTTGGTTAGGTTTATTCCTAGGTATTTTATTCATTCCTGATTTCTACTTCTGCTAGTTCACTGTTAGTGTACAGGAATGCATCAGATTTCTGTGTGTTAATTTTGTATAGTGCAACTTTGCTGCATTCAGATATTATATCTAGCACTGTGGGAGAGGATTCCTTAAGGTTTTTAAGGACACTATTAGGTCATCTGAAAACAGGGAGAGTTTGACTTCTTGCTTACCAATCTGGATGTTTTTATTTCTTTGTGTTGTCTGATAGCTGTGGCTAGGACCTTCAGAACTATGTTGAATAAAAGTGGGGAGAGTGGGCATCCTTGCTTTGTTCCTGATCTTAAAGGAAAAGCTTTCAGCTTATCACTGTTAAGTATAATGTTGGCTGTGGGTTTGTCATGGCCTTTATTACACTAAGGTACTTGCCCTCAATACCCATTTTGTTGAGAGTTTTTATCATGAATGGATGATGAATTTTGTCAAATGCTTTTTCAGTATCTATGGAGATAATCATGTGGTTTTCTCCTTCTTTATCTTGATGTAGTGGATGATGTTAATGGATTTTCGAATGTTGTACCATCCTTGCATCCCTGGGATGAATCCCACTTGATCATGATGGATGATCTTTTTATGTATTTTTGAATTCAGTTTGCTAATATTTGGTTGAGTATTTTTGCATCTAAGTTCATCAGGGATACTGGTCTGTAATTTTCATTTTTTGTGGTGTCTTTGCCTGGTTTTGGTATTAGAGTGAAGTTTGTCTCCTGGAATGAGTTAGGTAGTATTCCCTCTTCTCCTTTTTGGAAAAATTTAAGGATGATGGGTATTAGGTCTTCACTAAATGTTTGATAAAATTCAGCAGTGAAACCATGTGGTTCAGGAGTTTTGTTCTTAGGTATTTTTTTGATGACAAATTCAATTTCTTTGCTGGTAATTGGTCTATTCAGATTTTCTGTTTCTTACTGGGTCAGCCTTGGAAGGTTGTATTTTCTAGAAAGTTGTCCATTTCTTCTAGGTTATCCATTTGTTACCATATAACTTTTCATAGTATTCTCTCATAATTGTTTGTATTTCTGTGGTGTCCATAGTGATTTTTACTTTCTCATTTCTGATTCTGTTTATGTGCATAGACTCTTTTTTTCTTGACAAGTCTGTCTAAGGGTTTATGTATTTTGTTTATTTTTTTGAAGAACAAGCTCCTGCTTTCATTGATTCTTTCTATTGTTTTATTCTTCTTAATTTTACTTATTTATGCTTTAATCTTTATTACCGACTTTGGGCCTCATTTCTAGTTTCACTAATTGTGACTTTAGACTGCTCACTTGGGATTGTTCTTCTTTCCTGTGGTAGGCCTGTATTGCAATATATTTCCATCTTAGCGCGGCTTTGCTGCATCCCACAGATTTTTCAGTGTTGAATTATTGTTGTCATTTGTCTCCAGGTATTGCTTAAGTCTGTTTTTTTTTAACATAATTTGTTTTATTATCATTAATTTACAATCACATGTGCAATATTACGATTATTAAACTACCCCTTCATCAGGTCCCCCCCACCAACCCCATTACAGTCACTGTCCATCAGCGTAGTGAGATGATATAGAATCACTACTTGTCTTCTCTGAGTTGTACTGCCCTCCCCGTGCCCCCCCAACATTACATCGGCTAATCGTAATGCCCCTTTTTCCCTCTTATCGCTCCCTTCCCACGTATTTTCCCCAGTCCCTTTCCCTTTGGTAACTATTAGTCCGTTCTTGGGTTCTGTGAGTCTGCTGCTGTTTTGTTCCTTCAGTATTTTTTCTTTGTTCTTATACTCCACATATGAGTGAAATCATTTGATACTTGTCTTTTTCGGCTTGGCTTATTTCACTGAGCATAATACCCTCTAGCTCCATCCATGTTGTTGCAAATGGTAGGATTTGCTTTCTTCTTATGGCTGAATAATATTCCATTGTGTATATGTACCACATCTTCTTTATCCATTCATCTACTGATGGACACTTAGGTTGCTTCCATTTCTTGGCTATTGTAAATAGTGCTGCAATAAACATAGGGGTGCATCTGTCCTTTTCAAATTGGGCTGCTGCATTCTTAGGGTAAATTCCTAGGAGTGGAATTCCTGGGTCAAAGGGTATTTCTATTTTGAGTTTTTTGAGGAACCTCCATACTGCTTTCCACAATGGTTGAACTAATTTGCAGTCCCACCAGCAGTGTAGGAGGGTTCCCTTTTCTCCACATCCTCGCCAACATTTGTTGTTGTTTGTGTTTTGGATGTTGGCCATCCTCACTGGTGTGAGGTGATATCTCATTGTGGTTTTAATCTGCATTTCTCTGATGATTAGCGATGTGGAGCATCTTTTCATGTGCCTGTTGGCCATCTGAATTTCTTCTTTGGAGAAGTGTCTATTCATGCCCTCTGCCCATTTCTTAATTGGATTATTTGCTTTCTGTTTGTTAAGGTGCATGAGTTCTTTATATATTTTGGATGTCAACCCTTTATCAGATACGTTTTTTATGAATATATTCTCTCATACTGTAGGATGTCTTTTTGTTCTACTGATGGTGTCCTTTGCTGTACAGAAGCTTTTCAGCTTGATATAGTCCCACTTGTTCATTTTTGCTTTTGTTTCCCTTGCCTGGGGAGATATGTTCATGAAGAAGTTGCTCATGTTTATGTCCAAGAGATTTTTGCCTATGTTTTTTTCTAAGAGTTTTATGGTTTCATGACTTACATTCAAGTCTTTGTTCCACCTTGAGTTTACCTTTGTGTATGGGGCTAGACAGTAGTCCAGTTTCATTCTCTTACATGTAGCTGTCCAGTTTTTCCAACACCAGCTGCTGAAGAGGCTGTCATCTCCCCATTGTATATCCAAGGCACTTTTATCAAATATTAATTGACTGTATATGTTTGGGTTAATGTTTGGCTTTTCTATTCTGTTCCACTGGTCTGTGGGTCTGTTTTTGTGCCAATACCAAATTGTCTTGATTACTGTGGCTTTGTAGTAGAGCTTGAAGTCAGGGAGTGTAATTCCCCCTGTTTTATTCCTCCTTCTCAGGATTGCTTTGGCTATTCGGGGTCTTTTGTGGCTCCATATGAATTTTAGAATTATTTGTTCCAGTTCATTGAAGAAAGCTGTTGGTAGTTTAATAGGGATTGCATTGAATCTGTAGATTGCTTTAGGTAGTATAGCCATTTTGACAATATTTATTCTTCCTAGCCAAGAGCATGGGATGCATTTCCATTTGTTAGTGTCCTCTTTAATTTCTCTTAGGAGTGTCTTGTAGTTTTCAGAATACAGGTCTTTCACTTCCTTCGTTAGGTTTATTCCTAGGTATTTTATTCTTTTTGATGCAATTGTGAATGGAATTGTTTTTCTGATTTCTCTTTCTGTTAGTTCACCATTAGTGTATAGGAAAGCAACAGATTTCTGTGTGTTAATTTTGTATCCTGCAACATTGCTGAATTCAGATATTATTTCTAGTAGTTTTGGAATGGAATCTTTAGGGTTTTTTATGTACAGTATCATGTCATCTGCAAATAGTGACAATTTGATTTCTTCTTTACCAATCTGGATGCCTTGTTTGTCTTTGTTTTGTCTGATTGCCGTGGCTAGGACCTCCAGTACTATGTTGAATAACAGTGGAGAGAGTGGGCATCCTTGTCTTGTTCCCGATCTTAGATGAAATGCTTTCAGCGTCTCGCCGTTAAGTATGATGTTAGCTGTGGGTTTGTCATGTATAGCCTTTATGATGTTGAGGTACTTGCCCTCAATACCCATTTTGTTGAGAGTTTTAATCAGGAATGGATGCTGAATTTTGTCAAATGCTTTTTCAGCATCTATGGAGATGATCATGTGGTTTTTGTTCTTCTTTTTGTTGATGTGGTGGATGATGTTGATGGATTTTCGAATGTTGTACCATCCTTGCATCCCTGGGATGAATCCCACTTGATCATGGTGTATGATCCTCTTGATGTATTTTTGAATTCGGTTTGCTAATATTTTGTTGAGTATTTTTGCATCTACGTTCATCAGGGATATTGGTCTGTAATTTTCTTTTTTGGTGAGGTCTTTGCCCGGTTTTGGTATTAGAGTGATGCTGGCTTCATAGAATGAGTTTGGAAGTATTCCCTCCTCTTCTATTTTTTGGAAAACTTTAAGGAGAATCGGTGTTATTTCTACTCTATATGTCTGGTAGAATTCAGAGGTGAATCCATCAGGCCCAGGGGTTTTGTTCTTGGGTAGTTTTTTGATTACCAATTCGATTTCGTCACTGGTGATTGGTCTGTTTAGTTTTTCTGTTTCTTGCTTGGTCAGTCTTGGAAGGTTGTATTTTTCTAAGAAGTTGTCCATTTCTTCTATGTTTTCCAGCTTGTTAGCATATAGATTCTCATAATATTCTCTTATGATTCTTTGTATTTCTGTGGGGTCCGTCGTGATTTTTCCTTTCTCATTCCTGATTGTTTTTATGTGTGTAGATTCTCTTTTTCTCTTAATGAGTCTGGCTAGGGGTTTATCTATTTTGTTTATTTTTTCAAAGAACCAGCTCTTGGTTTTATTGATTTTTTCTATTGTTTTATTCTTCTCAATTTTATTTATTTCTTCTCTAATCTTTATTATGTCCCTCCTTCTGGTGACTTTGGGCCTCATTTGTTCTTCTTTTTCCAATTTCAGTAATTGTGTCTTTAGACTATTCATTTGGGAATGTTCTTCCTTCTTTAAATAGGCCTGGATTGCAATATACTTTCCTCTTAGAACTGCCTTTGCTGCGTCCCACAGAGGTTGTGGCTTTGTATTGTTGTTGTCATTAGTCTCCATATATTCTTTGATTTCTGTTTTGATTTGGTCGTTAACCCATAGGTTAATTAGGAGAGTGTTGTTAAGTCTCCATGTATTTGTGAGCCTTTTTGATTTCTTTCTAAAATTTATTTCTAGTTTTATGCCTTGGTGATCTGAGAAGTTGGTTGGTAGGATTTCAATATTTTTGAAATTACTGAGGTTCTTTTTGTGGCCTAGTATGTGGTCTATTCTGGAAAATGTTCCATGTGCACTTGAGAAGAATGTGTATCCTGTTGCTTTTGGGTGTAGAGTTCTGTAGATGTCTGTTAGGTCCATCTGTTCTAGTGTGTTGTTCAGTGCCTCTGTGTCTTTACTTATTTTCTGTCTGGTTGATCTGTCCTCTGGAGTGAGTGGTGTGTTGAAGTCTCCTAAGATGAATGCATTGCTGTCTATTTCCTCCTTCAACTCTGCTAGTATTTGTCTCACATATGCTGGCGCTCCTGTGTTGGGTGCATATATATTTATAATGGTTATATCTTCTTGTTGGACTGACCCCTTTATCATTATGTAATGTCCTTCTTTTTCTTTTGCTACTTTCTTCATTTTGAAGTCTATTTTGTCTGATAAAAGTACTGCAACACCTGCTTTTTTCTCTTTGTTGTTTGCATGAAATATCTTTTTCCATCCCTTCACGTTTAGTCTGTGTATATCTTTGGATTTGAGGTGAGTTTCTTGTAGGCAGCATATAGATGGGTCTTGCTTTTTTATCCATTCTGTTACTCTGTGTCTTTTGATTGGTGCATTCAGTCCATTTACATTTAGGGTGATTATTGATAGGTATGTACTTATTGCCATTGCTGGCTTTAGATTCGTGGTTACCAAGGGTTCAAGGGTTGCTTCTTTACTATCTAACAATCTAACTTAACTTTCTTGTTAAGTTATTGTAAACACAGTCTGATGTTTCTTTCTTTCTCTCCCTTCTTATTCCTCATCCTCCATTCTTTCCATAATAGGTGTTTTATTCTTTGCCTTTAGTTAGTATTTGGATGGTCTGCTTTCTTTGCTATGATTTTTTTTTTTTCTCTAGTGACATCTTTTTAGCCTGAGGTGTGCTTCCATCTAGAGCAGTCCATTTAAGATATCCTGTAGTGGTGGTTTATGAGAGGCAAACTCTCTTAGCTTTCGTTTATCTGGAAATTGTTTAATCCCTCCATCATATTTAAATGATAATCGTGCTGGATACAATATTCTTGGTTCGAGGCCCTTCTGTTTCATAACGTTAAATATATCATGCCATTCTCTTCTGGCCTGTAAGGTTTCTGTTGAGAAGTCTGATGATAGTCTGATGGGTTTTCCTTTGTAGGTGATCTTTTTTCTCTCTCTAGCTGCCTTTAATACCCTGTCTTTATCTTTGATCTTTGCCATCTTAATTATTATGTGTCTTGGTGTTGTCTTCCTTGGGTCCCTTGTGTTGGGAGATCTATGAGCTTCAGTGGACTGTGAGACGACTTCCTTTTCCAGCGAGGGAAAGTTTTCAGCAATTATTTCTTCAAAGACACTTTCTATCCCTTTTTCTCTCTCTTCTTTCTCTGGTACTCCTATAATGTGAATATTGTTCCGTTTGGATTGGTCACACAGTTCTCTTAATATTCTTCCTAGAAATCCTTTTATCTCTCTCTGCCTCAGCTGCTCTGTACTTCTGTTCTCTGTTTTCTATTCCATTAACAGTCTCTCACATCTCATCCATTCTGCTGTTAAGCCCATCGATCGCTTGTCTGATTTCTGTATTGTCTTTCCTCAGTTCCCTCACTTCCTCCCTCAGCTCTTGCACATTTCTCTGTAGGTCCATCAGCATGGTTATGACTTTTATTCTGAATTCTTTTTCAGGGAGGCTGTGCATTTCCATCCCTTCAGACTCCCTCTCTGGGGTTGTCTGGTTGATTTTGGTCTGAACCATATTCCTCTGTCTTTTCATGGCTGTATAATTTGGTCACTGATAGTTGCCACGTATGTCAGCTGGGCTCTTTAAGACTTTAAAAAGAGAAGAAAAAAAAAAGAAAAAAGAAAGAAAGAAAGAAAAAAAGAAAAAAGAAAGAAAAGAAAAAACAAAAACAGAACAAAACAAAACAAAAATGCCCACCGGACGTAGATTCTGTGGGAATGCTCTAGGTGGCGCTGTTGCCCCACTATTCCACAGCTGTGACTGTGCCGCTCCGCAGGGCCCTTTATCGCTCTGGCAGGGGTGGGAACGAGTAGGAGGCTGTTGATCTCAGTGAGAAGTGTTAAGTATGGCTACGCTTCCTCAGTTGCCAGCTAAGGCGTCTGAAACTCCCCAGGACTCCCAGCCTGCTGGGCTGAGTGTGCTGGGGCGATCCGGCTCCTCCACTGGGCTCCTGTCTCTTTAAGACTGCTGAGGAAAGCGCGCACTTTTTTTTTCCTTCCCGGAGCCGGCTGCAAGCACCCTGGCGCGTTCCCCGCTCAGATCCTGCCCCTCTGTCTCTCCAATCTCCGCTGCACTGTGCAATGTGGGTCAGCGCTCCCCATGCAGATCACCGGGGCTGGCTACTTCGCGGGGTGTACTTCCACTCCCTCCCGGCTCTGAATCCTCTCCTCCTGCCAGTGCGCTGGGGTGGGGGAGGGCTTGGGTCCCACTGGGTCGCGGCTCTGTATCTTACCTGCCTCTTGGGGTGCCGAGTCCTCTTGTGTGTAGCTGTACGCTGTGCACTTTCCTGTGTATTCTCGTCTCTCTTTTAGGAATAGGTGTATGTTCTGTGTTTTCATATATAAATATAGTGTTGGGAGGAGATTTCTGCCGCCCTGCTCACACCGCCATCTTCCCGGAAGTCTCCGTAGACATCTTGCTTAACTCTGTTTTTATTTGGCCATTTATCCATTGATTATTTATAAGCATGTTATTAAGCCTCCATGTGTTTGTGGGATTTTTAATTTTCTTTGTGTAATTTATTTCTAGTTTCATACCTTTATGATCTGAGATGCTGGTTGGTACAATTTCAATGTCTTTGAATTTACTGAGGTTCTTTTTGTGGCCTAGTGTATGATCTATTCTTGAAAATGTTCTATGTGCACTTGAGAAGAATGCGTATCCTGTTTCTTTTGGATGGAGTGTTCTGTAGATGTCCATTAAGTCCATTTGTTCTAATATGTTGTTCAGTGTGTCTGTCTCTTTATTTCTTTTCTGTCTGGTTGATCTGTCCTTTGGAGTGAGTAGTGTGTTGAAGTCTCCTAAAATGAATGCATTACATTGTATTTCCCCCTTTAATTCTGTTAGTATTTGCTTCACATATGTAGGTGATCCTGTGATGGGTGCATAGATATTTATAATAGTTATAGCTTCTTGTTGGACTGGCCCTTTTATCATTATGTAATGTCCATCCTTGTCTCTTGTGACTTTCTTTGTTTTGAAGCCTATTTTTCTGATACAAGAATTGCAACTTCTGCTTTTTTCTCCCTATTAGTTGCATGAAATATCTTTTTCCATCACTTTACTTTCAGTCTGTTTATGTCATTGGGTTTAAAGTGAGTCTCTTGTAGGCAGCATATAGATGGTTCTTGTTTTTTATCCATTCAGCAACTCTATGTCTTTTGATTGGTGCATTCAGACTATTTACATTTAGGGTGATTACTGATAGATATGTACTTATTGCCATTGCAGGCTTTAGATTCATGGTTACCAAAAGTTCAAGGGTAATTCCCTTACTATCTATCAGTCTTATTTAACTCACTTTGGATACTATTACAAACACAACCTAAAGCTTCTTTTTTTTTCCTCCTTTTTCTTCCTCCTCCATTCTTTGTATATTATGAATCATATTCTGTACTCTTTGTCTAGCCCTGGAGTGACATCTATTTAGCCTTAGGAATACTTCCATCTATAGGAGTCCCTCCAAAATGCACTGTATGGGTGGTTTGTGGGAGGCAAATTCTCTCAGCTTTTGCTTATCTGAAAATTGTTTAATCCCTCCTTCAAATTTCAATGATAACCTTGCTGGGTTGAGTATACTTGGTTAAAGGCCCTTTTGCTTCATTGCATTAAATATATCATGTCACTCTCTTCTGGCCTGTAAGGTTTCTGTTGAGAAGTCTGATGATAGCCTCATGGGTTTTCCTTTGTATGTGATCTTTTTTCTCTCTCTAGCTGCTTTTAAAAGTCTGTCTTTCTCCTTGATCTTTGACATTTTCATTATTATATGTCTTGATGTTGTCTTTCTTGGGTCCCTTGTGTTGGGAGATCTGTGAACCTCCATGCCTTGAGAGACTGTCTCTTTCCCCAGATTGCGGACGCTTTCATTAATTACCTCCTCAGTGACACTTTTTATCCCTTTTTCTTTCTCTTCTTCTTCTGGTACCCTTATAATGCAAATAGTGTTCCATTTGGATTGGTCACATGGTTCTCTCAATATTCTTTCATTCTTAGAGATTCTTTTCTCTCTCTGTGCCTCAGATTCATTGCATTTCTCTTCTCTAATTTCTGTCCCATTTACCATCTCTTCTACTACATCTAATCTGTTTTTAAATCCCTCCATTGTATGTTGCATTTCAGATATGGTATTTCTTAATGATTGAACCTCAACTTAAATTCATTCCTGAGTTCTTGAATATTTTTGTGTACCTCCATAAGCACGTTTATAATCTTTATTTTGAACTCTCTTTCAGGAAGATTGGTGAGTTCATTTTCATTTGGCCCTTTTTCTGGGGTTTGTGAGATTTTGGTCTGAACCATGTTCTTTTGATTTTTCATATTTTTGTGTGGTGCCCACTAGTGCACAGGAACTCCATTCTCTGGAGCTGCTCATCCCCTAGATTTAGGTTGGTGGTCATAGGGGAACAGAGCTGGTGCCTGGTGGGGGAGGAAAGATCTGTTTCCTGATTCCCATCTGTGGTTCCTGTCTCCAGTGTCAGAGCCAGTTCGCCAAGCACACATGTGTAAGCCTCTCTGCTTTGCGTCTCTAGCTGTTGTAGGCAGGGCCTCCCTCTGGCTGGCCTGATGTCTGCACACTGACTGCCGGTTTGCAAGCCCATGCTGTCAGGCTAGTAGGAAGGCTCAGCAGGCTGTGTGTCACAGTGGCGAGGCCTGGAGCTGAGTAGACAGCCAGGGAGATGGAGTACCTGAAGCTCCTCAAAGTTCCCAACCTGCTGGGCAGAGCATACCAAGACAATGTTGTCCAGCTCTCCCTTCTCCCATGCAGAAAACTCTGTGCAAACCCTGCCCCTTCAGCTGCCCTCTCGCTTTTAGGAAGCCTCTTAGACCACCCACCCTTCCTCTGACACAGAGCAGCCATGTGTGTATCCCGTCCTCCACCAACAGCTGGAATATCTGTCTCTCCAGCCCTCTGCCTGTCACAGCTCCCCAACATCCAGAGCACCACACAATATAGGCTTCTGCTCCAAAGCAGATCTCCAGGACTATATGTTCAGCAGTCCCAGGCTTCCACCGCTCCCCATTCTGTTTCTCTCCCTCCCACCTGTGAGCTGGGGTGGGGGAAGGGCCTTGGTCCTGCCAAATTAAGGCTTTCGTACGTTACCCTGTCTCGTGAGGTCTGCTCTGTTCGTGAGTTCAGTATTCAGTCTGGGTAAGCCTTCTTTCTTCTTGCTGTTTTAGGGTTAGTTGTATTAGTTAACTATGTTTTTGTAGTATTTGTGGTTTTGGGAGGAGTTCTCCGTGTCCCCTCTCATGCCACCATCTTGAATCTCCAAAGGGTGGTGTTTTAAGCACTGGGGATGCTAGTGATAAAGTACTAAAGGACATTGGGGGAACTTGATTATGGTCAAAGTGATTAGACTGTGTTTGTTAATTGGTGCTTACAGAATCTGGTTTCCTACTCTCCCAAGAGATAGGAGAAGTTTCATTTTTAATAATTTTATTTCAAAGAGTTGCCTCCCAGGTATTTGAGAAGGACATTCCTGAGTATAAAACTGGCAAGAGATTGGGAAGAGATTTATCTACATTTCAAAATTGCAGACAAGGAATTTAAAAGTACACATTTTCTTAGACTGTGCTCTAAGGAAAGGGAGCTTAGGGGCCTATAACAGTAGTAAATCTGTCTGATATTTAGTTGAGATGAAAGGAATATTAAGACCATCTTCTTCAATGTTAATGAATGTTCTTGCCATCATTATAAACCTCTTTGTATAAGATATATTATGTTTGAATGCAGTGTTGGATTTTATTATCTAATATTTCATTTAATTTTTGGCATTGATATTCATTAGTGATACCCTATTTGATGTTTATCATATTTTCCTTGAAAGTTTTTCTTCTTTTAGTAGTCTCTGGAATCTTATTAGTGAACTTGGAGTATCAGATAGTGGTTTTAAATATATGGGCATGGCTCTCTTTTGTGGGGGAAATCTTTGAAATTTTTCTCTTTTTTTTTCCTATGGAGTTATGAATATTTAAGTATTACATCTTTACTAGGATTACTTTTGGTAGATTATTTTAGAAATATCTTCAAAGTTATTTGTCTACAGTTACATAAATGCTATTGTTTTATATTCATTTTTCAAGTAAGTTAGTTTTGGGGTCATTAGTTTCTTTTTAATTTCTTTTTTATCCTTACTATTTTTTTTTCTGTTTCCCTTTCTTTCAGATAACTTCTTAATTATTTTTCCAACTTTTGGAGTTGCATGTTTAATTTATTATCTCTCTTTATTCCATTGCAATTGATATAAATATTTAATTCTATGACATATTTCCTTGTTTTTAGATCCCCCTAAACACTTCTTGAAATGTTCCAGAAATCATTTTTGTACCTGCACATTTATGAACTTCACTGATGAATGTTGGGAAAAAAACCCACTTTTAGGCAACCACTCCCCTAACTATCTGCACTCAGTTTCTGACTCTTAGCTTCTACAGTCATAACATAATTCTAGCTAATTTTAAGTCTATGGGTTAAGTTTTCCTTCAGCGTCAAGGTCTAATAGTCTATCTTTTCACAGGAAATCATTCAAAATTGTTCTGAAATCAGAGAGTGACACATGGGATGCTGCCCTCCAGAGGAAGATGTGATCTCTAACAAAGTATTTCTCATAGCAAACAGTGATCATAGTAAAAAAAGAAAAATAACCCTCATGGATATTGTTCAGGCAGTTATTTTCAGGAAGCATATTGGTGTAATAGAAATACCATTCAACCCAGAAATTCTACTTCTAAGAATTTATTCAAAGTAAACAAAATCCCTGATCCAAAAAGATATATGCACCCCTATGTTTATCACTGCATTGTTTACAATATCCAAGATATGGAAGCAACCTAAGTATCCATCAGGAGATGAATGGATAAAGAAGGTATGGTATATATAAACAAAGGAATATTATTCAACCATAAAAAAAGAAATTCTGCCATTTGCAACAGCATGAATGGATCTAGAGGGTATTATGCTCAGTGAAATAAGAGAGGAGGAGAAAGAAAAATACCATATGATTTCACTATTATAAAGCAAAACAGAATTAAAAAAACATTAGTAGACTCATAGACACTGAGAAGTGACTAATGGTTACCACAGGGGAGGGGTTGGAGTGGGTGGATGGGGAAAGTGAGGTGGTAAAGGGGCACAAAAATTCTCAATCATAATATAAGGTGGGCACAGGGATGGTAGTACAGCATGGAGAATATAGCCAATGATGCTGTAACATCTTCTTATGTTGACAGATAACTGCAGTAGTTGGGGTAAGGAAAAAATAAAAATAAATTAAATTAAATAAAACTGAAAGAAGTTACCCTGGTAAACAGGAACTTAGGCACTAGTTTTCAATTTCCTTTACAAGCCGAATCCTCAGAGCTTAAACTTAAAAAAAATAAAAAGCATGTTGGTGTAGTTACATGTGAGAAAAATATCATTTAGGTTTTTAATCTTAACTAAATGCTTTATATGTGATTGAAAATAGGCAGCCTTCTTGAGTTCCTTCAGAAGTTGTCCTATAATCAATAATTCTTTTTCTACTTGCTTCAGAATTTAAAACACTCCATCAATAGTGGTAAATTTACTGCAGGCCTCTACCTATTTGGCCATAGCAGGTACTGCTAATGTGTCCATTTTATCTTGTGACTGCAGTGTCTTCTGCACACCACTTCCCCATATAATCATTTTTAACTTTCTGAGTCACTTTATTTTTTATGTCTCTTAGAAAGAGCACAATTTTTCATTTCAATTTGTCTGCAAATACCTTACCTTTATTAGGTGAGTTATTCTCATTTGCACATTTTATAAAAGAAATATATTTATTCTTTAATTCTGGCATATTTTCTCATGATGTAATCAATATAAATTTTTGTATTATTTGAATTTTTTACTTTGCTTTTCTTAAGAGGGTAACTATTTATTATTATGAGTAGTTTCCATGTTTTCCAAGTTATATTTTGATACTAATATCCTTATGTAACATTCTTGGTCAACCCTCCTTTAGATATTATGTTTTTCCATCTTACTATAAACAGCATCCTTTCTCCCCACCCACCTTCTCCTCCACTCTCCAATTTTAGTCACTAGTATTACCCCAGTGTATTTTAAAGTCAAGATAACACATTCTACCATCTCTCTCTCATTCTTATATTTTATTTTAAATATACTCATAAATACATTCAGTGCTCTCTCCAAACTAATATCAAAAATTGTCATCTTATGGTTACTAGATATTTGTTCCCTAATAGATTTATCAAGAGAAGGTCATTCAAACAATATTTCTTGTTTTTTAAATTCTTAAATACCTGTATGTGTCTTTTACTCTTGAAGAACAGTTTTTTAGTGTCAAAAATACTTGACTCACATTTTCTTTCCTTGAATATCTTAAAAGCACTATGGTGTTCAGTCTATATTTCAGTGTAATAAAATGTCATAGTCAAGCCTGATGCCATTCCATTTTTCCATTTTAAGTGACTCTTTCCCAAGATTCTTGAAGAAGTATTTTTCCTTATATTTAAATTTTAATAGTTCTAGGAATTGTCTCAATTTTGAATATTCTGAATAGATTTCCAAGGTAGAGACTGTACCTTTATAACATGCAGATTCAAACTTGCTTTATTTTAAGAAAGCTTCCATAATAATTGTTACAACAATTTATTGTTTTATTGCCTTGCACTTCCTCTTTGGGGAATCCCCTAGGCATACGTTTGATCCTTTGCATATCTTTTATATCTATTACATTTTCTCTAAGTATCCTTGGCTATTTTTTTTATTTCACTTTCATTCTCTCCCTGTCATTTCTTTGATGTCTATCTGCTTCAGATTGCTTATTTAGTGTTGTTTCTTAAAACTTTGTTCTATTTTCTTTTTTTTCATTCTTCCCTTAGGTCCTGTATTTCTTGACTCATATCTTTTTGTTAACTAGCCAAGTCATTTCAGAGCTTTTGTATTTATGACTTCTAAAATTCATGTAGCTAATTTTTAAATATGAGGTTAAATTTTCACCCTCCTCATGCACAATTTTTGCTGGGATATTTTGTTTAACTGTTAGAATAGTGTTCATTTCACTTTCATCTTTTTTTTCCCCCCAGTGTCTTAGTTTAGAATTTAATGATGGTTCGTTTTCTCTTTGTTTAAAAGTCATTCCTTAGCCTTTTCCTTAGGCTTTCCTAGGCTATTACAAAAGTGCTTCTATGGGGATGGGGATGACCAGTGTAGTCATCCTGCCAGCTCAAGTCTCCCTTCTTTTTAGAACCATGGATTATTTAAAATATGGTCTCTTTGTGTAGCCACTTTTCAGGAATGCAGTGAAAGCTTGTCTCAGGAAGGCTTTCACCTCCTTCTCATTTTTATCCAAACTTAATGGGCTGCATCCTAAATTATAGGATTTTGTGCAGATTGAACCCCAGAGTGAGCACAAGAAAGTGACCTGGATCTTCACTTTATACCCATTGTTAATTCTTCTTTCACCTCTGAGTCCTTGTAATTCTTGCTACTTCTAGAATCAGGATTCAAATTCATATGTGACTCCTCCCAAGATTTTACCCTAAATTTATTAGTAATCTTATAGCAAGGAGTGTTATTAAGTCTTAAGCTGCTCTCTATCCTACCCAAATGTGGCCAGTAGATACTTTTCAATTTTGCAGCATCTAAGGCAAATTAAATACAAACCACTTTCATAAAAAGATGAAAGAAAACTACAGTGGAACCAAGTAATGTGATGACCATTAACTGTGAAACTATATCTGCCCCAGTTTTGAGCATGTCCTTATGTATGGCACAGTTTAATAAATGCTCATACTTTCAGCCACAAGTCAGCATATCTTACCACCTTGCTATTTTTTTGTCTCACCAATACTGACAAATATAGGACTGGTTTTTATATTTGCAAGTATCAGCACTTTCCTGAGAATTCAAGAGCAAGATGTTGGAGAATCTGCTTGATATTTTAAAAATCCCTTTTTCTTGACAAATCTAGAGTTGTGTGACTAATAAGGATAAGATGCTCATTCATTCATTTCTCCAGTGGCTTCACATCTGGTGTCCTTGTTATTCCACTTCAGTGAGATTCTTCATCTAATTTTATTACAGCTCATATGGGGATGCCATGATTTATAAGCAGGCCTGATGAGATACAGGAACTGCAACTTTGTTGATAAATAAAAAGTAGAGTTTCCTATCCTTTCTAATTTGTTGACCTCTGATGAACTTTGTCTATTGTTATTCATATATATACAGGTATGATGAAAACACAAAGAAAATATAGAAAACATCATGATTTTGTTGTATTTACTAAAGCCTAAAGAGCAAGAGCTTTGGAGTGGTTATATCAAGATGTGAATCCTGACTCTAGAAGTAAACTGCATGACCTTGGACGTTACTTAATTTCCCTGGTTCTATTTGCTTTTCTGGACAAGTGAGTATAACAATATCTATTTCGCAAAGTAATTCTATCAAATGAAGTTAATAGTACAGTTCCTGGTCCATAATATTGCTGGAAAATGTTTATTTATTTTTGATTTCTCCAATCTTCCCCTTACTAGTTTCAGTAATATCACTGGGTGGCTTGGCTTTCTTCTTACCTGCTTCCATTGAAAAAATGCGTGGGCTACAATTCCAATGACTCTTCCATTTTCCAATATATGATGAAGGACACAGAAGTGGAAATTGGGGCTGGGTACAGTTGATTAACTGACTGAAGTATTTTAGCAATCAATTACTTGCTCTGGGTGTCATTTAGGAATTGTGTTTGGTTGCTAGTAACAAAGACTTGAATATCATGTCTTAAATTAGGGTATTATTCTAGGAAAAGTATAGATTTAGATAGATCAAAGATAATACAGAAGTTCTGAATTAGGACCTAAGCTCCTTCTATTTTCTCCTCTGTTACCTTCGTGTAATACTTCCTTCTTAAAGTTTCATGAAATAGTTTTCTAGAACTCCATCTATCATACAAAGATGTTTCAGGCAGAAAAATTGGAAGGGAAAAGAGATAAATGGACTTTCCTGAATCCCAAAACAATGACTTCCACATCTCATTTTCATCCCTAGTGGTACTCATGTCCTTCAGTGGGAGCATGTCAAGATTAGGGAGCTGCACTCAAAAAGGTCAGAGCTGAGACTACTGTGTTAAGAAGGAGTAACATAGTACCCAAGATGATGTAGGATGGAAGAAAGAGCTGGACTCAGGGAGAGCTAAACATGGGATAGAACTTTAACATTAAGTAACAATGAGAACACTTCCAGGAAACAAACAAACAAAAAAGCCTTTCACTCTTAAGATCTTGTTTTTGTTAAGCTGATCAAAAGTTTCTAAATTACTATCAAGGTTAAAGTCTTTCTCTTTTATTTATTTATTTTATTTTATTTTTTATTTTGGTATCATTAATGTACAATCACTTGAACAACATTATGGTTACTAGACCCCCTATTATCAAGTCCCCACCACATACCCCACTAGAGTCACTGTCCATTAGTGTAGTAAGATGCTGTAAAATCATTACTTGTCTTCTCTATAAATATGGCCCTTCCTGTGTCCCCCGCCACTGCATTATGTGTGCTAATCATAATGCCTGTTTTTCCACTTTATCCCTCCTTTCCCACCCATCCTTCCCAGTACTTTTCCCTTTGGTAACTGTTAGTCCATTCTTGGGTTCTGTAAGTCTGCTGCTGTTTTGTTCCTTCAGTTTTTCCATTGTTCTTATACTTCACAGATGAGTGAAATCATTTGATACTTGTCTTTCTCCTCCAGGCTAATTTCACTGAGCATAATACCCTCTAGCTCCATCCATGTTGTTGCAAATGGTAGGATTTGCTTTCTTCTTATGGCTGAATAATATTTCATTGTGTATATGTACCACATCTTCTTTGTCCATTCATCTACTGATGGACACTTAGGTTGCTTCCATTTCTTGGCTATTGTAAATAGTGCTGTGATAAACATAGGGGTGCATATGTCTTTTTCAAACTGGGCTGCTGCATTCTTAGGGTAAATTCCTAGGAGTGGAATTCCTGGGTCAAATGGTATTTCTATTTTGAGTTTTTTGAGGAACCTCCATACTGCTTTCCACAATGGTTGAACTAATTTGCATTCCCACCAGCAGTGTAGGAGGGTTCCCTTTTCTCCACATCCTCGCCAACATTTGTTGTTGTTTGTGTTTTGGATGTTGGCCATCCTCACTGGTGTGAGGTGATATCTCATTGTGGTTTTAATCTGCATTTCTCTGATGATTAGCGATGTGGAGCATCTTTTCATGTGCCTGTTGACCATCTGAATTTCTTCTTTGGAGAAGTGTCTATTCATATCCTCTGCCCATTTCTTAATTGGATTATTTGCTTTTTGTTTGTTGAGGTGCGTGAGTTCTTTATATATTTTGGATGTCAACCCCTTATCGGATACGTCATTTATGAATATATTCTCCCATACTGTAGGATGTCTTTTTGTTCTACTGATGGTGTTCTTTGTTGTATAGAAGCTTTGTAGTTTGATATCGTCCCACTTGTTCATTTTTACTTTTGTTTCTCTTTGCCGAGGGAGATATGTTCATGAAGTTGCTCATGCTTATGTCTGAGAGATTTTTGCATGTTTTTTTCCAAGGGTTTTATGGTTTCATGACTTACTTTCAGGTCTTTGATCCATTTCGAGTTTACTTTTGTGTATGGGGTTAGACAGTAATCTAGTTTGATTCTCTTATGTGTAGCTGTCCAGTTTTGCCAACACCAGCTGTTGAAGAGGCTGTCATTTCCCCATTGTATATCCATGGCTCCTTTATCATATACTAATTGACTATATATGCTTGTGTTTATATCTGGGCTCTCTATTCTGTTCCACTTGTCTATCGGTCTGTTCTAGTGCCAGTACCAAATAATCTTGATTACTGTGGCTTTGTAGTAGAGCTTGAAGTTGGGGAGCATAATTCCTCCTTCTTTATTTTTCCTTCTCAGGATAGCTCTAGCTATTAGGGGTCTTTTGTCATTCCATATGAATTTTACAACTATTTTCTCTAGTTCATTGAAGAATGCTGTTAGTATTTTGATAAGGATTGCATTGAATCTGCAGATTGCTTTAGGTAGGGTGGCCATTTTGACAATATTAATTCTTCCTAGTCAAGAGCATTGGATGACTTTCCACTCATTAGTGTCCTCTTTAATTTCTCTTCATAGTGTTTTGTACTTTTCAGGGTATAGGTCTTTCAGTTCCTTGGTTTGTTTTATTCCTAGGTATTTTATTCTTTTTGATGTGATTGTGAATGGAATTATTTTCCTGATTTCTCTTTCTGCTAGTTCACCATTAGTGTATAGGAATGTAACAGATTTCTGTGTATTAATTTTGTATCGCTCAACTTTGCAGGACTCAGGTATTAGATCTAGTAGTTTTGGAGTGGATTCTTTAGGGTATTTCATGTACACTGTCATGTCATCTACAAACAGGGACAGTTTGACTTCTTCCCTACCAATCTGGATGCCTTTTATTTCTTTGTGTTGTCTGACTGCCATGGCTAGGACCTCCAGAACTATGTTGAATAAAGGTAGGGAGAGTGGGCATCCTGGTCTTAAAGGAAAAGCTTTCAGCTTCTCGCTGTTAAGTATAATGTTGGCTGCTGATTTGTAATATATGGCCTTTATTATGTTGAGGTACTTGCCCTCTATACCCATTTTGTTGAGAGTTTTTATCATGAATGGATGTTGAATTTTGTTGAATGCTTTTTTGGCATCTATTGAGATGATCATGTGGTTTTTGTCCTTCTTTTTGTTGATGTAGTGGATGATGTTGATGGATTTTCGAATGTTGTACCATTATTGCATCCCTCGGATGAATCCCACTTGATCATGATGGATGATCTGTTTGATGTGTTGTTAAATTTGGTTTGCCAATATTTTGTTGAGTATTTTTGCATCTATCTTCATCAGTAATATTGGTCTGTAATTTTCTTTTTTTTGTGATGTCTTTGCCTGGTTTTTTGGTATTAGATTGATGTTGGTCTCGTAGAATGAGTTTGGGAGTATTCCTTCCTCTTCTACTTTTTGCAAAACTTTAAGGAGGATGGGTATTAGGTCTTCACTAAATGTTTGATAAAATTCAGCAGTGAAACCATCTGGTCAAGGAGTTTTGTTCTTATGTAGTTTTTGATTACCAATTCAATTTCTTTGCTGTTAATTGGTCTATTCAGATTTTCTGTTTCTTCCTGGGTTAGCCTTGGATGTTTGTATTTTTCTAGAACGTCCATTTTTTCTAGGTTATCCGTTTTGTTACCATATAATATTTCATAGTATTCTCTCATAATTCTTTGTATTTCTGTGGTGTTTGTAGTGATTTTTCCTTTCTCATTTCTGATTCTGTTTATGTGTGTGGACTCTCTTTTTTTCTTGATATGTCTGGCTAGGGGTTTATCTGTTTTGTTTATTTTCTCAAAGAACCAGCTCCTGCTTTCATTGATTCTTTCTACTGTTTTATTCTTCTCAATTTTATTTATTTCTGCTTTAATATTTATTATGTCCCTCCTTCTACTGACTTTGGGCCTCATTTGTTCTTCCGTTTCTAGTTTCATTAATTGTGAGTTTAGACTGTTCATTTCGGATTGTTGTTCTTTCCTGAAGTAAGCCTGTATTGCAATATACTTCCCTCTTAGCATGGGAGATAAGTCTTTCTTAAAAGGCTTTATCACTCTCTTCCACTAGCACCCCTGTGCCTCCTCTTTTACAATATACCAAGTGCTGGTTTGCCTATAACCAAGCAGGAGGGCCAATAGATGAAGAAAAGATGCTAGGAGACAACTATGAGTATGCAAGATGCATTGAGAAAAGCAGGGTAGAATGGTAAGGATTTGCATCAGTCCTGTTAAGCAGAAAGTGCAAACCTCTTTTAGGAACATTTACTTCAGAAATAAATCTGTGAAGCTATATGAAAAGCCAATAATATATGGATAGAAAAGTGTACTGTCTTTAAAAAATCAGTTAATGGTGTAATAAGCAATTATTACAAACATCTTATTATGGCAGATAAGTCATAAACATTTAACGTGCTCAGAAACATTTCTTTTTAATCTTTCATGAGGCTCATGTTTAAGTATTCATAAATTCAAGTATTGCAAGCCTAAGGTCAGGTGGTAAGATTCCATCTGACTCAATAAACACTCAGATGTTAAGTCCATGGTAGTTTATAACCAGGCTTAAATACTGGGAAAACGACTGCTTTTTGTTTCTAATAGCTATCAGATAGTGCATGAGGCCTTTGCGTTCTAAAGAAATAACAGAGAATTATGTCATTTTCAGAAAGTGAAGGATAATATATTTTCCAAGTACATCCCAAATGTCTCTTTTATCATCACATATTTTGTCTATTGTGGCCTGGGCAAGCTTCACTCTATTTTTTTAAGAACATTTAAAAATGTGCTTCAATCATTTTCAGTTAATTATAACACTAACATGTTAAATAATGGCTTCAAACTTGATGCCAAATTATAGATAGGAAATGGAAATGTGGTAGCACATGTTGAAATGCTGAGTGTTAACAAGTATAGCTCTCCTGAGGATAACATTTGTATCTGGAAAGACTGCTGTAAGGGTGTGAGCCTGTACAGGCAGAGAATAAATTGTCAGTCATTTTAGAAATATGGAAATTTTACGGAAACATATTGTTTAAACCATTGATAAAGGAAATTGAAGCACTTCACTCAGAAGTTAAAGGCATTGACATGCTGTACATTTTAGTCTCTTCCTAGACTCAGGGCCTTTCTCTAAGCTGTTCCTCTCCCTTGCAACTTACTCCTTACCTCTGATTATTAGCTCCTGCTCACCTTAAAGGTGACATGTCAGATGTGCATCCCTGTACAACCACAGACTTACTATGCCCTTATCCCATTATAGTCATATTATCTATTTATTTATATTTATGTGTATGTCTTCCCCAATATCCTATAGTTCTTTCGGAATAGCAGTAGTACAGTAGTTGTTATTCTAGCTCTATATCTTCTCTAATGCTTGGTAGTATTGAAGAAATTCTTAATGCATGAATAAAGGTAATACATATCAAAGCCAGTTAAATATTTGTTAAAGCTGACACAGCTAAATATGTTTTCTCCCATTCCCACATCTTCATAATATTTTTATTAGAAAAATTATACCAAATTGGAGTGCTATTTGGAATTCATTATCCCTTATTACAAAAGATATATTTCAGAGAAACTTGTTTCTGAAAATCACAAATTTTCTACATTTCTCTTGTCTCAACAAAGATTCAGAAAGTTTTCTTCCAGTCATTATTTTCTTTTTCCTTGGGGAGAAATCTTGCCAAATATTCCAAATATGTCATCAGTGCAGGATTTTGATGTATCTGATGCCTAGAAGATTTGCAAATATAAGTCCTAGGGTGTTGGGTTTCTGTCTATTTTGTAGCAAACTCATGGGTGGTGCAGGACAGATTTTGTTCAGTTCTAGGGAATGTGGTCATCTGTATAAGAACTTTCAAAGACTATGATACATAAGGGTAATTTATAAGAGCACCTTATAAGAACTGGCTACATAGATTCCTATAAGTGAAAGAAAGAAAGAGAAAAAATATTCATATTGATTATGACTTGTGTCCTAGGCACTATGTTGAGCACTTTACATAATGTACTCATTAAGAATATATGCTCTGAACTCAGACTGCCAAGGTTCAAATTTATCTTTGACACCCACTAATGCATGATATAGAAAAGTTCCTTAATCACCAGTGTATGTACAGATCTTAGTCAAAATGTCCTCTTTTCTTGAGCTCTCAAGATGGCGGCATGAGTAGGGTGGCGAAAATCTCCACCCAAAACCATATATACTTTGAAAATATAGTGAATACAGCTATTCCTAAAAGAGTGACCAGAAGATACAGTACACCAGTCAGGCTACATGTACATCTGTGAGAACTCAACATCTCATGAAAAGGGTAAGATACAAAGCCATGACCTGGTGGGTCCCAAGCACTCCCCCAATCCCAGCTCACTAGTGGGAGGAAAAGAATCAGAGTGGGGAGGGAGTGGAAGCACAGGACTGCTAAATAACCGGCCCTAGTAATCTTCACCAGGAGCACAGACACACATTGCATGGTGTACTGGATATTAGAGGAACAGAAAAGTAAAATCCAAGACTAAGACTGCAAACAGGTTCCCACAGTCAGCTGCCCTGGGACGAAAGAAAAGCAGGCACTTTAAAACCTTAAAGGGACAAGGGTTTAACAGGTGGAAAAAATCATCCTTGTGCACTCATCTCAGCAGGCTGGGAACTTTAAGGAACTTCAGGTGCCCTAACCCCTGGGTGGCAATGCAGCACTGAAGACCCTCATGGCAATAAGCAGCCTGCCGTTCATTCCCCCACTGGCACTGCAAGCGAACCGGCTGATCCACCATTGCTGCAGAGCAACAGGGGAGCAACCCCACACACAGCAACCACACAGGCTTCTCCTAGCGTGCAACTAACCGGGCGAGATCTAGAGGCTGCCCCCTACCCACAGTCGACTGACACAGAAAGTGGAGACCAGTGCTGAGTCTGGCAGGCAAAAGGGGCCTTATTCTCATGGTGAAGGCGCGGATCATCTGCAACCCCTCCAATTCCCTAGGCCACCCAGCCCACAGCAGCTCAGGGGATTAACCCAGATGCTGCCCCCTTGCGCGCAGCCGACCGGCACAGGCAGAGGAAATTGGCATGTAGTCTGGAAAGCACATAGGCATTCTGTTCCAATGGTGAACACGTGCTGATCACCTGCAACCACCGCCAGTGCGCTAGCAATCCGGAGGGCCACACAGCCCATGGCTGCTCAGGGGATTAACCCAGAAGCTGCCCCCTGAGGGCACCTGACAGGCTTATGCAGAAGAAGCTGGCACAGATTCTGGAAAGCACATAGGAGCTCTGTTCTCATGGTGAAAACGTGCTGATTGCCTACAACCACCGGCAGTGCCCTAGACCATCCCGAGGGCCACCACATTCATGGAAACTCGGGGGATCAACCCAGAGGCTGCTCCCAGTGTGCAGTTGCCTGACACAAGCAGTGGAGACCAGTGCGGAGTCCCAAAAGCACAAAGGGGTGCTGTTCTCATGGGAGAACATGCACCACTCCGTGCGACCCCTGAGTGTAATCTAGGCCATCCCGAGGGCCACCCAATCCATGGAAGCCCAGGGTATAAACCCAGAGGCTTCTCCCGATGTGTGGTTGCCCGGCACGGGCAGTGGAGACAGCCCAGAGCCCAAAAGCACAAAGGGGTACTGTTCTTGCATTAGAACACACGCAGCTCGCCTGTGACGCCTGCCAGTGCCCTGTGCATTCCATGGGACGCCCCACCCATGGCAGCTCAGGGGATTTACCCACAGGCTTTTCCCTGTGTGCGGTTGACCAGCACAGGCAGTGGAGATGGGCAAGGCAACCAGCAAGCAGGAACACACTTTGTTCTCCCAGATGATACACACACCACTCGCTGGTGATAAATTGCATTGTTATGAAAATAGAGAAGAGCTTTGATCAATCCAAAATCCCTGAAACACCAGAGAGAGGGCCTGGTGAGAGTGAAGTCACCAATCTTCCTGAAAAGGAATTCAAAATAAAAGTCATAAGCATGCTGATTGAGCTACAGAGAAATATACAAGACTGAAGGTATGAATTCTGGAGGGAGATAACAGAAATGAAACAATCAATAGAAGAACTTAAGAGAGCAGACTGGATGAGGTGGAAGAGACTGTTAATAGAATAGAAATAAGAGAACAAGAATACAGAGAAGCTGAGGCAGAGAGGGATAAAAGGATCTCTAGGAATGAAAGAATATTAAGAGAACTGTGTGACCAATCCAAATGGAACAATATTGGCATTACAGGGATACCAGAAGAAGAAGAGAGAGAAAAAGGGATAGAAAGTGCATTTGAAGAAATATTTGGTGAAATATTCCACAAGCTGGGGAAGCAAATAGTCTCTCAGACCATGAAAGTCCACACATCTCCCAACACAAAGGACCCAAGGAGGACAACACCAAGACATACAGTAAATAAAATGGCAAGATCAAAGACAAGGAAAGAGTATTAAAAGCAGTCAGAGAAAGAAAAAAGATCACATGCAAAGGAAAACCCATAAGGTTATCATCAGACGTCTCAGCAGAAAACTCACAGGACAGAAGGGAATGGCAAAATATATTAAATGCATTGAAACACAAGGGCCTTGAACCAAGAATACTGCATCCAGCAAGACTGTCATTTAAGTGTGAAGGAGTGATTAAACAATTCCCAGATAAGCAAAAATAAGGGAATTTACCTCTTACAAAACATCTCTATAGTGTATGTTAAAAGGATTGCTCTAGATGAAAGTGATCCTAAGGCTAAAAAGATATCATCAGAGAAAATAAAACAACAGCAAAGAAAGTAGACCAACCAATTACTAATTAAGTACAAAATAAAATCAGCTATCCACAAACACAGTCAAGGAAACACAAAAGAGTACAGAATAAAACAACTAAATATAAAGAGTGGATGAGGAAGAAAAAGAAGGGAGAGAAATAAAAAATCATCAGAGTTTGTTGATAATAGCATAATAAGTGAGTTAAGTTAGATGGTTAGACAGTAAAGAAGCGACCCTTGAACCTTTGGTAACCATGAATATAAAGCCTGCAATGGCAATAAGGATATATCTATCGAGAATCACTCTAAATGTAAATGGACTGAATGCACCAATCAAAAGACACAGAGTAACAGAATGGATAAAAAAGCAAGACTCATCTATATGCTGCTTACAAGAGACTCACCTCAAACCCAAAGGTATACGCAGACTAAAAGTGAAGGGATGGAAAAAGATATTTCATGCAAACAATAGGGAGAATAAAGCAGATGTTGCAGTACTTGTATCAGACAAAATGGACTTCAAAACAAAGTCACAAGAGACAAGAAGGACATTACATAATGATAAAGGGGTCAGTCCAACAAGAGGATATAACCATTAAAATATCTACACACCAACACAGGAGCACCTACATATGTGAAACAAATACTAACAGAATTGGAGGAGGAAATAGAATGCAATGCATTCATTTTAGGAGACATCAACACACCACTCACTCTAAAGGACAGATCAAACAGACAGAAAATAAGTAAGGATACAGAGACACTGAACAACACACTAGAACAGCTGGACCTAACAGACATCTACAGAACTCTACACCCAAAAGCAGGAGGATACACATTCTTCTCAAGTGCACATGGAACACTTTCCAGAATAGACCACATTCTAAGCCACAAAAAGAGCCTCAGTAAACTCAAAAAGATTGAAATTCTACCAAACAACTTCGCAGATTTCAGAAGTATAAAACTACAAATAAATTGTACAAAGAAAACAAAAAGGCTCACAAACACCTGGAGGCTTAACAACATGCTCCTAACATAATCAATGGATCAATGACCAAATTAAAACAGAGATCAAGCAATATATGGAGACAAATGAAAACAATAGCACAATGCCCCAACTTCTGTGGGACACAGAGAAGGCAGTTCTAAGAGGAAAGAATATACCAATCCAGGCCTATTTAAAGAAGGAAGAACAATCCCAAATGAATAGTCTGAAGTCACAATTATTGAAACTGGAAAAAGAATAAATGAGGTCCAAAGTCAGTAGAAGGAGGGAAGTAATAAAGATCAGAGAAGAAGTAAATAAAATTGAGATGAAAAAAAACAGTGGAAAAAATTAATGAAACCAAGAGCAGGATCTTTGAGAAAATAAACAAAATAGAAAAACCCCTATCCATACTTAAAAGAGAAAAATAGAATCTACATACATAAACAGAAACATAAATGAGAAAGGAAAAATCACTACAGACACCAAAGAATTACAAAGAATTATTAGAGAATACAATGAAAATTTATATGCTAACAAACTGGATAACCTAAAAGAAATGGACAACTTTCTAGAAAAATACAACCTTCCAAGACTGACCAAGAAAGAAGCAGAAAATCTAAACATACCAATTACCAGGAAGGAAATTGAATCAGTAATCAAAAAACTACCCAAGAACAAAACCACCAGACAAGACGAATTCACCGCTGAATTTTTTCAAATGTTTAGAGAAAAAATAATACCCATTCTCCTTAAAGTTTTCCAAGAAAAAGAAGGGGAAGGAACACTCCCAAACTCATTCTATGTAGCCAGCATCACTCTAATACCAAAACCAGGCAAAGACACCACAAAAAAAGAAAATTACAGACCAACAGCGTGATGAGCATAGATGCAAAAATACTCAACAAAATATTAGCAAACTGAATTCAAAAATACACCAAAAGGATCATATACCATGATCAACTGGCATTCATCTCAGGGATGCAAGGATGGTACAGCATTTGAAAATCCATCAATATCATCCACCACATCAACAAAAAGAAGGAGAAAAAGCACATGATAATCTCCATAGATGCTGAAAAAGGATTTGACAAAATTCAACATCCATTCATGATAAAAACTCTCAACAAAATGGGTATAGAGGGCAAAGTACCTCAACATAATAAATGCCACATATGACAAACCCACAGTCAACATCATACTAATAGCGAGAAGCTGAAAGCTTTTCACCTAAAATTGGGAACAACCCAAGGATGCCCACTCTCCCCACTTCTATTCAACAGAGTACTGGAGGTCCTAGCCATGGAGTCAGAAAACACAAAGAAATAAAAGGCATCTATATTGGCAAGGAAGAACTCAAACCATCCTTGTTTGCAGATGACATGATATTGTACATAAAAAACCCTAACTACTAGAACTAATATCTGAATTCAGCAAAGTTGCAGGATACAAAATTAATACACAGAAATCTGTTGCATTCCTATATACCAATGATGAAGCAGAAAAAGAAATCAGGTAAGCAATTCAATTCACAATTGCATCAAAAAGAATAAAACACCTAGGAAAAAACCTAACCAGGAAGTGAAAACCAATACTCTGAAAACTACAAGACAATCATGAAAGAAATTAAAGATGATATCAATAAATGGAAATGCATCCTGTGCTCATGGATAGGAAAAATTAATATTGTCAAAATGGCCATCCTGCCTAAAGCAATCTACAGATTCAGTGCAATCCCTATCAAAATACCAACAGCATTCTTCAATGAACTAGAGCAAATAGTTTTAAAATTCATATGGAAGCACAGAAGACCCCGAATAGCCAAATCAATCCTGAGAAGGAAGAATAAAGCAGGGGAATTACACTCCCTGACTTCAAGTTCTACTACAAAGCCACAGTATTCAAGGCAATTTGGTACTGGCACAAGAAGAGACCCATAGACCAATGGAACAGACTAGAGAGCCCAGATATAAACCCAAACATATGTGGTCAATTAATAAATGATAAAGGAGCCATGGATATACAATGGGGAAATGACAACCTCTTCAACAGCTGGTGTTGGCAAAACTGGAAAGCTACATGGAAGAGAATGAAACTGGATCATTGACTAACAACATACACAAAAGTAAACTCGAAATGGATCAAAGACCTGAATGTAAGTCATCAAACCATAAAACTCATAGAAAAAAACATAGGCAAAAATCTCTTGGACATAAACATGAGCAACTTCTTCATGAACATATCTCCCCGGGCAAGAGAAACAAAAGCAAAAATGAACAAGTGGGACTATATCAAGCTGAAAAGCTTCTGTACAGCAAAGGACATCATCAATAGAACAAAAAGACATCCTACAGTATGGGAGAATATATTCATTAAATGACATATCTGATAAAGGGTTCACATCCAAAATATATAAAGAGCTCATGCATCTCAACAAACAGAAAACAAGTAATCCAATTAAAAAATGGGCAGAGGATCTGAACAGACACTTCTGCCAAGAAAAAATTCATATGTCCAACAGGCACATGAAAAGATGCTCCACATCGCTAATCATCAGAGAAATGTACTTTAGAACCACAATGAGATATCACCTCACAACAGTTAGGATGGCCACCATCCTAAAGACAAACAACTACAAATGTTAGCGAGGATGTGGAGAAAGCAGACCCCTCCTACACTGATGGTGGGAATGTAAACTAGTTCAACCATTGTGGAAAGCAGTATGGAGGTTCCTCAAAAAACTCAAAATAGAAATAGCATTTGACCCAGGAATTCCACTCCTAGGAATTTATCCTAAAAATGCAGCAGCCCAGTTTGAAAAAGACATATGCACCCGTATGTTTATCACAGCACTATTTACAATAGCCAAGAAATGGAAGCAACCTAAGTGTCCATCAGTAGATGTATGGATAAAGAAGATGTGGTACATATACACAATGGAATATTATTCAGCATTAAGAAGAAAACAAATCCTGCCATTTGCAACAACATGGATGGAGCTTGAGGGTATTATGCTCAGTGAAATAAGCAAGACAGAGAAAGTATCAAATGATTTCACTCATCTGTGGAGTGTAAGAACAAAGAAAAAAACTGAAGGAACAAAACAGCAGCAGACTCACAGAACCCAAGAATGGACTAACAGTTACCAAAGGGAAAGGGACTGGGGAGGATGGGTGGGAAGGAAGCGATAAAAGGGAAAAGGGGCATTATGATTAGCACACATAATGTTGGGGGGTGCACGGGGAAGGTAGTATGACACAGAGAAGACAAGTAGTGATTCTATACCATCTTCCTATGCTGATAGACAGTGACTGTAATGGGGTATGTGGTGGGTACTTCATAATGGGGGGAGTCTAGTAACCATAATGTTGTTCATGTAATTATACATTAATGATACCACAATAAAAAAAAATCCTCTTCTATAAAATGGAAAGAGACACAGCTCATACTTCCCTCATAGGATATGATGGAGTAATGATACATATGTGATGCAGGTAAAATCTTACTAACACATAGAAAGTGCTACATGTGTGTTTGCTTTAATTATTATCATTATTATTTGAACCCAAATCATTTGTATTTTTCTAATATTTCTACAATAGAAAGTTTGCATTTCCTATCCAAGATCATAAGTAAAATGTCAAATAGATATCTCCCTTCAGTAAGTCAGGAAAATCCAAAACTTTTGGATTTTTGATTTTGGACTTTTGACTTAATGATTTATTTGAAGAAAGAAACCAAAGGCTTTATTACTGTTTCCAAAATCAGGCGATTTTTGTAGGCATTCGTTACTGACAAAAAGCATGCGAGCAGTTTCTGTCTCTTCGGTGATAGTCATGTCTATATACTGAATAGCACCAACAAACTTTTTAGTGAGATCTCTTATCCAAATTGAGTTTTGAAAAATATTGGGTAGAAAATGAAGTTTAAGACAATTGAGGAGTTGTAATATAATCAATCAATAGTAAAGTAGGGGGACGCATAGCTAGGGACACATTTTATGAAAACTCTAATCAAGGAAACATTCTTCTCTCATGTAAATTTACCCATATAAGTGTAGAATACTTTTGACAGTGATGAAAACAAGGATCACTGTCTGGAATAAATCTACTCAAGTAGCTACAGAGAATATCAAGACAAGGGAGGCAGTTTCTGATGCAATGAAAACAAAGTAACGATTGATGATTGGCAAGAGTAACTGAAAAAGCTGATACTTTCCTGATATTTTGTGTAAACAAGTTTTGTATTTTTATCCCTGTTGTACAACAATAAATCAAAAGAGTCCAATTTTCACTATCTATGTACAATTTTTCAAGACATGCTGTAAAGTGAGCAAAAATATTCACTTTCTTAGTTTTTCCTAGTCCAAGGTCACAATTTTTTAAAATTTTGCTATCATTAATATACTATTACATGAATAACATTATGGTTACTAGACTCCCCCTATTAACAAGTCCCCACCACATACCCCTTTACAGTCACTGTCCATCAGCGCAGTAAGATGCTATAGAGTCACTACTTGTCTTTTCTGTGCTAAACAGCCTTCCCTGTGTCCCCCCCCTCTTCATTATACATGCTAATCGTAATGCCAAGGTCACAATTTTTAAAGTTAGATCAGCAGTTTCTTACTCTGATCGTTTTAAGATGACCTCCTAGTCTCTGAGATTAAAGTCTATGATATCAAATGAGAAAATAAAATTTTTACAGACTTTATATTATATTAATTATGTAGATTACAATGGAAAGAAGGTTTTTAAAGGAAGACCTTTACTAGCCAAATGGAACAAGGATTCTGGTTGCCCAACAGGTGTGAATAATCTTTGGTATCTTTTTAAAATTCAAATTTAAAAATTCATTTTCCTTTTGTGAAAGAAAAAGTAAGCTAAGAGTCTAACATCAGAAAACTATCTGGGTCCTACCTTGTGATGCAAAATGGCATCAGAACAAAAAATATTCATCTTAGAAGTTACTAGGACTTTGGTAAATTATATGAAGGTTAACACAGCAGTAGACTGAGTCTGGGCTTAGCTCTAATGGAAAACAATATAAATAATTCAGATTTTGCTCTAGGTTCTATTAACAAAACAGTAAGATAATGTATTTTGAAGTACTAATGATCTGTTTTTCTGAATGTTTCATATCTATATGAGTGTGTCCTTTGATTAGATATATACATAAATATCTGTATGTATTATCTAATTCAATTTTATAGCAAAAGTATAACAATTATTTACATCTTTAATTTATGGGAGAGAAAATTTCATTATACATTGATGCCAGCAGAATTCTTTTCCTAGTATTTATAGATAAGGGCAAAGAGTTTACCATGATGTAATTAAGTGTTGGTCTCTTCCTTTTGGCCTAAACATGCTTCAATAGAATCTTTAATTCAATAAAATGTCAGTATATTATTATAGTCATAAACTTGTGAATTTACAGTGAAACTATATTTGTCTGAAACTGATGTTAAAATCACTTTACCCTCTCATCTATGACAATCCTGGAACTACAGATGTGTAATATATGTCACTTTGCAGAGAACCTTGCTCTGAGTTCAGCTGGTTTTATTTAGTGAGAAATTTGTAATCATTCTTGTGCAAAGTTTTTCATCACTAGGTACCAAAATAATAGCAGATAGCATAAATTATAAAATTATAACCAGCAAAAATGATAGTTATTTTATACAAAAGTTATACACCTTAAAAGATAAAAAATTCCTCCCATTTAGAAAAACTCTACAGAGCCATGTTTCCCAATGCTTTCTTCCAAAAATGTTTAATCTTAGAAATTCTCTGGAATAAAATTGGTTCCTCTTTGGGAATCATGATGCCTATTCATACAGCATATGAGACATTCTTTCATAAATATATTTAACTTTTGTAACACAAAATAGCTGAAACTTTTTGTAAATTAAAGAACCATCTTCTTATTCAACAAATAATATCACAGCTAACATCACACTCAATGGCACAGAGCCAACGCTTTTCCTCTAAGATCAGGAACAAGACAAGATGCTCACTATTGCCAGGTTTATTCAACATACTGCCAGAAGTCTTAGCCAAGCAATGAAACTTGAAAAAGAAATAAAAATCATCCAAATAAGAAAAGAAGTAAAACTCTCTTTTTTTGCAGATGGCATGATGCTATATGCAGAAAATCTTAAAGATTCCACCAAAAAAATTGTTAGAACTAAATAAATTTAGTGCACTTTCAGGATATAAAATCAAAAAACAAAAACCAGTTGTGTTTCTGTACTCTAACACCACACTATCAGAAAGACAAATTAAGAAAACAATTTCACTTATAATTGCATTAAAAAGAATGAAATACCTATGAGGAAATTTAAACAAGGAGGTGAAAGATATCTACATTGAAAACTACAAAACACTGATGAAAGACACTGCAGACTGTGCAAATAAATGAGAATATAGCCATGTTCTTACAATGGAAGAATTGATACTACTAAAATGTCCATACTGCTTATCACAATCTATAGATTGATGTAATCCCTATCAAAATTACAATGAAATGTTTCACAGAAATGGAACAAATAATCCTAAAATTCATAATTAATCACAAAAACCCTGAAGAAACAAACCAAACTTGTGAAAGACCAAATATGGAGGCATCACACTTCATGATTCAAAATATATTTCAAAGCTATAGTAATCAAAACAATATGGTACCCACATAAAAACAGACACATAGATTAGTAGAAGAGAATAGGGAGTCCATAAGTAAACCCATGCAATTATGGTCAATTCATTTATGACAAAGTAGCCAAGAATATACAATGGGGAAAGGGCAGTCTCAAATAAATGACATTGGGAAAACTGAACCACATGCAAAATAATGAAACTTGATCTTTCTCTTATTTACACCATACACAAATATTAACTCAAAATAGATTAAAAACTTGAACATAAGGCCTGAAACTATAAAACTCCCAGAAGAAAACGTAGGATGTAATCTTGATGTCAGTTTGGGTGATGATTATTTTTTATTTTTGACACCAAAAGTAAAAATAAGTAAATAGGAAAACATCAAACCAAGAAGCTTCTGTACTGTAAAGAAAACAATCAATGAAATGAAAAGGCAACCTAATGAATGGGAGAAAATATTTTCAAGCCATCTATGTGATAAGATGCTACTTACAAATATATAAAGAATTTATATAACAATAGTTTAGAAAAAAAGTAATATGATTAAACAATGGACAAAAGATCTGAACAGACATTTTTCCAAAGAAGACATATAAATGGCCAACATGAAACATGAAATAGGTACATGAAAAGATACTGAACATCACTGTTATCAGGAAAATACAAGTCAAAACCACTTTGATATATAATCTAACACCAGCTTGAGCAGTTGTCATCAAAAAACAAGAGCTATCAAATGTTGGCAAATATATGGAGGAAAAGAAACCCTTGTGCAGTATTGATAGGAATGTAAATTGTTACAGCCACTACAGAAAACAGTATGGAGATTCCTCAAGAAACAAAAATAGAACAACCATATGAACCAGCAATTCCACTCTGGGCATATATTTACAGGAAACAAATCACTGTCTCAAAAAGATCTGCACCTTTTTTTCATTGAAACATTATTTCCACTAGCCAAAACATGAAAAAACTTTAATGTCCACTGATAGAAGAATGGATAAAGACAATGTAGTATATCTACACAATGGAATGTTTTTCAGCCATAAAAAGAAGGAAATCCAGCCATTTGGAGCAACATAAAGGACATTGAGGGTATTATGCTAATGAAATAAGTCAGACAGAAAGACAAATAATGTATGATCTCACCTACCTGTGAAATCTTAAAAACTGAACTTGTAGAGAGGAGGAAAAGATGGCAGTTTGAGTAGTGTGGCAGAAATCTCCTCCCAAAACCACGTATTTTTGAAAATACAGCTAGTACAACTGTTCCTGGAAGAGTGACCAGAAATGGGGGTGCACCATCCAGTCTATGTCTGGAAGAGGTCAACATCTCACAGAAAAGAGTAAAGTAAGAAGCTGTGACCCGGCGGGACCCAAGCACTCCCCCAACCCCAGCTCACGGGTGGGAGGAAAAGAATCAAAGTGGTGAGGAAGTGGAAGCACAGGACTGCTAAATAACTATTCCCAGAAATCTGCCCTGGGAGCACAGACCCACATTACATGGTGCTCTAGAGATTAGAGGAGCTGAGAGGCACAGTCTGAGACTAAGACTGTGAACAGGTTCCCACAACTGGTTGCCCTGGGAAAAAAGAAAAGGAGGCACTTTAAAAGTCTTAGAGGGGCAAGTGTTTAACAGGTGGATAAAATCGTCCTGGCACACTCAGACCAGCAGACTGGGAACTTTCAGGAGCTTCAGGCGCCCTATGTCCCTGGTTGGCAACTCAGCCCCAAGGCCCCTCACTATGATAAGAAGTCTGACATTCCTTCCTCTGTGCCAGCACCTGTGTGCAAACTGGCTGTCCGTGCCATTGCTGCAGACCAGCTGAAGGGCAACTCCACCTACAGCAACTACACAGCTTAACCCAGAGGCTTCTACCTGGGCATGATTGACCGGCCCAGACTCAGAGTCTGCTCCCTGTGCATGGTTGACAGGCACACACAGCAGAGATGAAACGGGTTTGGAGAACAGGAGGCATGAAGAGGCATTGCTCTCTTGGCAAAACACACGCCAATGGTCTGTGAACCCCAACAGTGCCCTAGGCCATCCCGAGGCCCGGCCTGCTAATGGCAGCTTAAGGGGTTAACCCAGAGGCCTCTCCGGGAACACAGTTAACTGGCACAGACAGCAGAGACAGACATGATGACCGAAAAACTGAAAGGAAATTGTACTCCCAGCTGACGCACATGCCACTCACTGGTGACCACACCCATTGCTCCAGGACCATGAAAAGGCAGAATAACCTTGTGCAATCCAAAATCTCTCAAACATCATAAAGATGGCTTAGTGAGACTGAAATCACCAATCTCCCAGAAAAAGATTTAAAAATAAAAGTCATAAGCATGCTGATGGAGCTACGGAAAAACATTCAAGAGCTAAGGGATGAGTGCAGGAGGGATATAACAAAATTGAAACAAACAATGGAGGAATTTAAAAGCAGATTAGACAAGGTGGAGGAGACTGTTAATGGAACAGAAAACAAAGAATAGAAATACAGAGAAGCTGAGGCAGAGAGAGAAAAAAGGATTTCTAGGAATGAAAGAATATTAAGAGAACTGTGTGGTCAATCCAAATGGAACAATATTCACATTATAGGGGTAAAAGAAGAAGAATAGAGAGAAAAAGGGATAGAAAGTGTTATTGAGGAGGTAATAGCTGAAAACTTCCTCAATCTGGGGAAGGAAATAGTCTCTCAAGCCATGGAGGTGCACAGATCTTTCATCACAAGGGACCCAAGGAAGACAACATCGACATATAATAATTAAAACGGCAAAGACCAAGGATAAAGACAGACTTTAAAAACAGCTAGAGAGAGAAAAAAGATCATCTACAAAGGAAAACCCATCAGGCTATCATCAGACTTCTCAACAGAAACCTTACAGGCCAAAAGGGAATGACATGATATATTCAGTGCAATGAAACAGAAGGGCTTCAATTCAAGAATACTTTATCCAGAAAGATTATCATTTAAATTTGAAGGAGGGATTAAACAATTCCCAGATAAGTAAAAGTTGAGGAAATTTACCTCCCACAAACCATCTCTACAGTGTATTTTAAAGGAACTGCTCTAGATGGAAGTATGTCTAAGGCTAAATAGCTGTCACCAGAGAAAATAAAACCACAGCAAAGGAAGTAGACCAACTAAATAATAACCAAAAGCAAATTAAATCAGCTACCCACAAAGTCAGTCAAGGGAAGCACAAAGACTATAGAATATGAAACTTAACATTTAAAGAGAGGAGGAGGAAGAAAAAGAAGGGAGAGAATAAAAGAATCATCAGACTGTTTTTATAATAGTGTAATAAGTGAGTGAAGGTAGACTGCTAGATAGTAAAGAAGCTGCCCTTGAACATTCATTAACCATGAATCCAAAGCCTGCAATGGTAGTAAGTATGTATCTATCGATAATCACCCTAAATGTAAATGGACTGCATGCACCAGTCAAAAGACACGGAATAACAGAATGGATAAAAAAGCAAGACCCATCTATATGCTGCCTAAAGAAACTCACCTCAAACCCTAAGACATACACAGACTAAAAGTGAAGGAATGGAAAAAGATATTTCATGCAAACAATAGGGAGAATAAAGCAGGTGTTGCAATACTTGTATTAGACAAAATAGACTTCAAAACAAAGAAAGTCACAAGAGACAAAGAAGGACATTACATAATGATAAAAGGTTCAGTCCAACAAGAGGATATAACCATTATAAATATCTATGAACCCAACACAGGGGCACCTACATATGTGAAACAAATACTAACAGAATTAAAGGAGGAATTAGAATGCAACGCACCTATTTTAGGAGACTTCAACATACCACTCACTCCAAAGGACAGATCAGACAGAAAATAAGTAAGGACACAGAGACACTGAAGAACACACTAGAACAGCTGGACCTAACAGATGTCTACAGAACTGTACACCCAAAAGCAGCAGGATACACATTCTTCTCAAGTGCACATGGAACATTTTCCAGAATAGGCCACATACTAGGCCACAAAAAGAGCCTTAGTACATTCAAAAAGATTGAAATTGTACAAACCAACTTCTCAGATCACAGAGACTGACCTTCCAAGACTGACCCAGGAAGAAACAGAAGATCTGAACAGACCAATTACCAGCAATGAAATTGAATTGGTAATCAAAATGCTTCCCAAAAACAAAACTCTCAGACCTGATGGCTTCACTGCTGAATTTAATCAGACATTTAAAGAAGACATAATACCCATTCTCCTTAAAGCTTTCCATAAAATAGAAGAGGAGTGGATACTTCCACACTCATTCTATAAAGCCAGCATCATTCTAATACCAAAGCCATGAAAAGACACCACAAAAAAAGAAAACTACAGACCAATATCCCTGATGAACATAGATGCAAATATACATAACAAAATATTAGCAAACCAAATTTAAAAGTACATCAAGAGGATCATTCACCATGAACAAGTGGGATTCATCCCACGGCTGCAAGGATGGTACAACATTCGAAAATCCATTAACATTATCCACTATTTCAATAAAAAAAACAAAAATCGCATGATCATTCCCAGAGAGCCAAAAAAGCATTTGATAAAATTCAACATCCATTCATGATAAAAACTCTCAATAAAATGACTATAGAGGGAAAGTACCTCAACATAATAATTGCCATATATGACAAACCCAACACCAAAATCATACTTAATAGTGAAAAGCTGAAAGCTTTTCCTCAAGATTGGGAACAAAACATGGATGCCCACTCTCCCCACTTTTATTCAACATAGTACTGGAGGTCCTAGCCACAGCAATCTCAGAACACAAAGGAATAAAAGACATACAGATTAGTAAGGAAGAAGTCAAACTGTCACTGTTTGCAGATGACATGATATTGTACATACAAAAACCCTAAAGAATCCACTGCAAAATTACTAGAACTAATAGCTGAATTCAGCAAAGTTGTGGGATACAAAATTAATAGAGAAATCTGTTGCATTCATATGCACTAATGATGAAATAGCAGAAAGAGAAATCAGGAAAACAATTCCACTCACAATTGCATCAAAAAGAATAAAATACCTAGCAATAAACCTAACCAAGGAAGTGAAAGACCTATACCCTGAAAAGTCCATACATTCTTGAAAGAAATTAAAGAGGACACTAATAAATGGAAGCACATCCCATGCTCATGTGTTGGAAGAATTAATATTGTCAAAATGGCCATCATGCCTAAAGCAATCTACAGATTCAATGCAATCCCTCTCAAAATACCAACTGGATTCTTCAACAAACTAGAACAACTAGTTCTAAAATTCATATGGAACTGCAAAAGACCCCAAATAGCCAAAGCAATCCTGAGGAGGAATAATAAAGCAGGGGGGATTATGCTCCCTAACTTCAAGCTCTAGTACAAAGCCACAGTAATCAAGACAATTTGGTACTTGCACAGGACAGACCCATAGACCAATGGAACAGACTAGAGAATCCAGATATTAACCCAAGCATATATAGTCAATTATTATATGATAAAGTAACCACAGATATACAATGGGGTCATAGTCTCTTCAACAGCTGTTGCTGGAAAAACTGGACAGCTACATGTAAGAGAATGAAACTGGATTTCTGTCTAACTCCGTATGCAAAAATAAACTTGAAATGGATCAAAGATCTGAATGTAAGTCATGAAACCATTAAACTCTTAGAAAAAACATAGGACAAACTGTCTTGAATATAAATATGAGCAACTTTTCATGAGCATATCTCCTGAGCAAGGGAAACAAAAGCAAAAATGAACAAGTGGGACTATATCAAACTAAAAAGCTTCTGTACTGCAAAGGACACCATCAGTAAAACAAAAAGGCATCCTACAGTGTGGGAGAATATATTCATAAATGACATATCCGATAAGGGGTTGACATCCAACATATACAAAGAGCTCACATGCATTAACAAACAAAAAGCAAATAATCCGATTAAAAAATGGGCAGAGGATCTGAACTGACACTTCTCCAAAGAAGAAATTCAGATGGCCAACAAGCACATGAAAAGATGTTCCACATTGTTAATCATTAGAGAAATGCAAATTAAAACTGTAATGAGAGATCGCCTCACACCACTTAAGATGGCCAACATCCAAAAGACAAGCAACAACAAATGCTGGCAAGGATGTGGATAAAGTGGGACCCTCCTACACTGCTGGTGGGAATGTAAATTAGTTCAGCCATTTTGGAAACCAGTATGGAGGTTCCTGAAAAAAAGTAAACATAGAAATACCATATGACCCATGAATTCCACTCCTAGGAATTCACACTAGGAATATAGGATCCCACATTCAAAAAGACATATGCACCCCTATGTTTACTGCAGCACTATTTTGAGTAGCCAAGAAATGGAAGCAACCTAAGTGTCCATCAGTAGATGAATGGATAAAGAAGATGTGGTACATATACACAATGGAATATTATTCAGCCTTAAGAAGAAAACAAATCCTACCATTTGCAACAACATGGATGGAGCTAGAGGGTATTATGCTTAGTGAAATAAGCCAGGTTTATAAAGACAAGTACCAAATAATTTCACTCATCTGCGGAGTATAACAACAAAGCAAAAACTGAAGGAATAAAACAGCAGCAGACTCACAGAACCCAAGAATGGACTAACAGTTACCAAAATGAAAGGGTCTGGGGAGGGTGTGTGGAAAGGAAGGGATAAGGGGAATAAGGGGCATTACGATTAGCACACAATGTAGGGGGTGCACAGGGAAGGCAGTAGAGCACAGAGAAGACAAGTTGTGACTCTGTAGCATCTTTCTATGATGATGGACAGTAACTGTAATGGGGTATGTGGTGATGACTTGAAATGGGAGGAATCTAGTAACCACAATGTTGCTCATGTGATTGTATATTAATGATACCATAATAAAAAAATCTGAACTTGTAGAATCATAGAATATAGATTGGTGGCTGCCAGATATGGGAGATAGGGAGAGGGGCAATGGATCAAATGGTCAAAAGAAACAGCCTTCCAGTTATAAGATTTATATGTTTTGCGCATGAAACACAGCATGGCAACTATAGTTAACAATAAAGTACTGTGTATTTGAAAGTTGCCAAGAGAGTAGATCTTAAAAGTTCTCATCACAAGAAAAAATGTAAACAATATGAAGGATACACTCTAGTATGTACTGGTGAATGTTATTTTAGTGTTCTTAAATAAAATTAACTCTCTCCATATATTATTATGATCATAGTCACTGAATCCTCAGATTTAATTAAAAGATTCTCAGATCTGTGCAGAGTACGTAGATTATGCCATGAAGAGAGCAAAGTGGTATCTCATTTTATCACAAGTGTATTTTTAGGATTGATCAATTGTAGAGATTATGAGATTTCTTAGAGCCTCAAAAATATATTTTCTATAAAAAACATACACTTCATTCCAACTAGGCAATAACAACTCTATAATTTCTTGAAAATAATGTAATTCACTGAAAAATCTGAGTTAATCATTTACCTAGGAGTTAGTTTTAAATTCTTCTTTTTACTGAAATACTCTTCCTAACATGATAACATTGACACAGAAACTTTGTATTCTTTATATATATATAGTTACACTGAAAATTGAAATCATTATACTATAATTCTCTAAAAAACTTAATTTATCCCCTCAGTTGTAAAATTGTTTATACTGTAAACCGTACCACCTGTCTCAACTGCAAACCAAATCAGATATTATCAGTGGAACAAAAACAAATACATTATTCACTAAGTGGAGGGAAAAAAATACTCTTTCAACTAAGTATTGAATTTTTGATAAGTACATATATGACCATATGAAGATGTCTTAATCTATGCTCATTTAAAACTGTATAAGGCAATAGGAAATAATTTTTGCATTTCTGATCGCCACAAGACCACACAGGTAATTCAGAAATATATTTCCCTAGTTTTTTCAGAGTGATTTCATTATTTAAGTGTGATGACTGACAAATATTTTATTTCAATCAACAATTTGAGGTTATTATTTTTGTATCCATAATTCCTAAAATTCTGTATATTTAACCTATACATGTCTTGACCTGTGTCTAAACTTCTATTTCTAGAGAGACTCTGTCAATGAATTGATTTTCTATTTTAATGTTACTAATATTTATATTTAATACTTTCACAGAAGGCAATCTCAAGTTATAAAACACATCAGGTAATTACTATTTGACATAAACATTACGGATATATGTGCAGCTCTTAAGTGTTTAAAGCAATGAGTTTTGATGAAGGTATGCAATATATAACTATAATAGAGATAAAGAACATTTCTATCAATATAAGAAGTCCATTTTTGCCTTCTTTTAACCAGTCTCTACCAACATCACTGTTGCACAAACCATGGGAACTATGAACAAGGAGTTGGGACACCAAGATGTGTGGTGAGAAGCAGAGTTTATTAGTGCTGACAATGGTTCAGTGGATTCCTATCCAAAGGCTGATCCCTGAATGTAGCAGTGCCATGCTGTTTATACATTTACTACAAGGTTGGGGGGGTCAGCACCCAGGAAACTGACCTAATAGTTTCAGTGGGAGCTATTAGGTCACTATAGATGTATCCAGGATGCTAATTATGTTTTAACCTATCTCTATAATGGTTACCTGGATACCCTACTATAAACTAAAGGGCCTCCATGACTATGATCACCAAGCTGTTCCATTTCCCTGGGTCCCCAGTGGGGTGTACATTGTTACATTGTTTCATCCTCAAGTACCCTATGATTCCTCTACATTCCTGAAGCCTTAACAAAAACTTCATCTCCTTGGCTCCCTACAACATTCCCCCTTTGATGCTCAGACCTCTTCAGAGGCTACAGAGCATCATCTGGGTCTTCAAGTCGCTCATCTTGGTCTAATGGTTTATATTTCCATAATAACAGTACTTGAGCTGCCATTTTCCTTTCAATTAAAATTTCAATGAGTGTGGTGGTAGATCATAGCACTAAGAGGGCAAGACAAGGAAGGATCAGGCAGATTCCTAAGATTAAGAGTATTATCCTTGTCAGGGTTTTGAATTCCCCAAAGGTTGAGAACCAGCCTCCAAATAGTTCATTTGGACTCCAGTCCTTCCAGGTTTGAACTGGGACATGGGCTACTTTCCTCATTCTGTCAATAATTTCTTCTATAACTTTCCCTTCAACATCTATTTGTAAACAGCAGTTGCTAAGATTAAATTTCCCACAGACCCCTCCTTCAGAGGTGAGCAGGTAATCTAGGGTTAGGCAGTTTTGATAGTTAGCATTGCACATTTTAGTTTGTTATTTGGCCAGTGTATTGAGAGCCTTTGCAGTCTCATTGGTTATAATTTCTATTATACAGCCCTTAACGTGACGATATGGTTTAACATATAGATGGGGGTGCGGTAGCCATAGGATCCATCCTCTGCTCATGCAGCACAGCTGTAATAGTGAATTATTCATTCAGGGGATCACTGATCATCCTTCCAGTCACCAATTTGTAGGACACACCTCTCTCTCTGGCCTCCTCAGTTTTCATTTACAGGGACTTCCGGATGTTCTCCTCGGGTTAGTGGGAGAAGGAAGGATGGGCGGATAGTCCTCAGCACATGAGATCCAGAAGAAAACTGAGGTAATTTGGCATAGGCAGTCCTTCCACATATTCAGTATAGCCTTCCTGGGGCCTGCCATTTGATTTCTGCGGCAGCATTGTCTCAGGCTTGTCTGAGGTGAATAAAGATAGGTTAACCGAGTATTGCCTGTGGTCTGGCACACATCAAAGAGTAGATGGCAGCTGTCCGGGGTTAAGAATTTGGGTGTGATTAATCAAGGTCCCACTGGAATGTCTCTGGACCTCAAGCCATTCTTCGGCTGGGGAGTGTTGGGGGTCAAAGCAAGTGTATTGATCATTCTATTGACAAACAGAGTAAGTGGTCTTATTGTGACTGCACCACCCTATGATTAGTTCCTGGAGAGCAGGAGAAATAATTGTGATACAGCAAGGTTTTTGTAATGCCCTGACCCAACTTAGTAGCCCGTATACATTTGTCACAAAAGTTTTCGGCTGGGACACCTCTGGATTTTAGGAGTAGTGTACCCACAGTCGTTAATAACATAAGAGGTCAGGCATCCTCAAGCTGCTGATTCCACGAGCTTCTGCCGTGCCTAGATTGGTCAGTTTCTGGAGTGACCAAAGCAGGGATGTAGTCCTCTTGGATTGTTGGGGGCCTGTATCCAAATGGTTAGTTTGCAGGAGGACACTGCACCAGGAATGCACTCTCTCTGGCTGGTGGCAGGCTTCAGTCAGCTGTGATGTATCCAGGGAGTGACTTCTGCCACCTTAACTGCGGTAGGGGTGGACAAAATAACAGTAAAAGGTCCCCTCCAGAGGGGCTGTAAGGATTGTAAATTCCATTCTTTAACCCATACTGAATCCCCTAGCTTAAAGGTATGAACCTCTGTAGTGAGGCTAACTGGTAATCTTTCCCTAACCCACTAGTGTAGGGAAGGTAGGGTGATGCCTAGCACCTCCATTTGTTGCTTTAAGGTGAGGTTACTTAGTTCCCTGAAGTCTCCTTTAATGCCCTTGATGAGAGGAGGTGTGTGGTCATAGAGTCTCAAAAGGGGACAGCCCTGTCTGCCTATTGGGGGTGAAACTTATTCTTAAAAGAGCTATTGGCAGTACTTGACCCCAGTAGAGCTGGGTCTCCTTGCACAATTTGCTGAGTTGCTTTTTCAGGGTCCAGTTCACTCTACTTTCCCCAAACTGGGGTCAATATGCCATGTGCAGTTTCCAGGGAATCTTGAGCTTCCTTGCCACCAGCTGTATTATCTAAGCCACAAAGGCTGGACCCAATAGTAACTGGAATACCAAAACGGGGAATAATTTAACTCAGGAGGATTCAAGTCACTTCCTGGGAAGTTTCAGTGTGGGTGGTGAACACTTCTACCCACCCAGAGAAGGTGCACACAATCACCAACAATTACTGACACCCACAGACATGAGGCAATTCAGTAAAATCTACTATTATGGTTTCAAGTGGAGTGCCTCCTGTGCTGTGAACCTACAGGGGTGTTCTTGGTCCTTGTCTTGGGTTGTTCTGGGCACAGACTTCGCATCTCTTGCACACAGTGTGAGCAATGCTGGCTAATCTTGGACCATAGAAGTGCCTGTCTAGGGAGGGCTCTAAGGAGGTCCAGCCCAGGTGAAATTGTTTTATAAAAGTTGGTGTGAAAGGGATTCAGGAATAACTATTTTCCCATCATTTAACACTTGCCACCCTCCAGTGAGGTATTTTCCAGTCTCAGTCTCAAACCTCACCTTTTCATGCTGGGTATAATGTGGGTCCCAGTTAGCCAGTGGAGTCAGAAATTGGGTACTTGCTAGGATTTCCAGTCTACATCACTCTCTCAGGCTGCGCGCTTTGCCTCCCTGTCGGCTCTCTGGTTCCCTGGGGCGATTAGAGCATCTCCCTTATGGTGCCCTCGACAATATATGACCACCACATTTTTAGGAGCCCATACAGCATCTAGCAGTTCAAGGATTTCTTTACCATATTAAATGTCTTTTACTCCTGAGTTGATCAGCCCATTCTCTCTGTATAGGGCCCTGTGTACATGAACAGTAGTAGTAAAGGCATATTTGGAATCAGTGTAAATATTCACCTGAACTCCTGCTGCCAACTGGAGTGCTCAAAGAAGAGCAATTAGTTCGCCCTTTGAGCAGAGGTGCCTGCTGGCAAAGGCTTAGCCTCTATAACGGAATTTAAAGTAACAACTGAGTAACGAGCCTGTCACCTCCCATCTTGGATGAAACTGCTGCCATCCATGAAGTACTCTACCTCCATAGGGTCGGGGAGAGGCTGATCTGGTACGTCTGGCCTACTGGAGAAAACCTCATCTATTATTTCACAGCAATCATGATCTGGGGTCCCAGGATGAACTGGAATTAAGGTGGCTGGATTTAGCATCCTCACAACCTCAAGGGAGATGCAGGGTTTTCACACAGCATTTGCTGGTATCTGACCATCCGAGCATTTGTGAGCCAGTATTGTCCCTTACAGTCCATCAAGGTCAGAACTGTGTGTGGCACTCTGATAGTTAGGTCCTGCCCCAGAGTCAGCCTGTTGGCTTCTGCCACCAGGAGAGCCATGGCAGGGCCTGGAAGCACAACAGCCATCCTCAAGACACAGGGTCTAACTGTTTTGATAGATATGCCACTGGCCGGTGCCAGGAACCCAACATCTGGATAAGTACCCCAACTGCTCATCGCGACTGCTTGTGTACATACAAGAAAAATGGTTTTGAGGGATTTGGAAGTCCCAGAGCCAGGGCATTGATGAGAGTCTGTTTTATGGTCTGGAAGGCCCTCTCCTGTCCCTTTTCCCAAAGTACTGGTTCCCTTTCACCCCCCTTTGTGGCTTCATATAGGGGTCTCACCATAACAGAAGTTGGGAATCCAGATCCAGCACAATCCTGTGGCACCTAAGATTTCCCGGCGCTGACGTCAGGCCTGGGGGTGGGGATTGCACAAGCAGTTGGCTTCCTTTCTTGTCCGAGGTGCCACTGTCTGCATGAGAGCTGAAAGCCCATGTACTTAACTTTCTCTAGGCAGACTTGGGCTTTTTTCTTTGATACTTTATATCCAGCTTCCCATAGCAGATGGAGGAGCCTTTCTTGTCCTCTCCTGTGTATCCTGTGAGTAGAAGGTTGTCCACATATTGAAGCAGAACACAATTGAGTTGGTTGGCAGAGAATGCCTTTAAGTCTGAGGCCAGGACTGACCCAAATATGCCAGGAGGATTTTTGAAGCCCCGAACCTGTTTGGTCCAAGTCAAATGCCCGTGTTCTCAAAGCTCAGGATTTTCTCATTGGAAGGCAATACTGGCTGACTTTTTGGGGCTAGGTGGATACAGAAGAAGATATCCTTTAGATCTAGGCAAGTGAATAAAGTTGCTTCTGGTGGGATTAGTCCTGGCAGAGTGTAGGGCCTAAGAACCACCAGGTGAAGACAGTAACTTGATTTACTGTGTGGGGGTCCTGAATGGGCCATAATCTCCTGTACCTGGCTTCTGGACTGGTAGAAGTGGAGTATTCCAACATGACTGGCAAAGTCAGAGAATCCCATACTCTAAGAGTCTGTCCAGGTGGCATTGAATGCCTGCCTGTGCCCTGGGAGGGAAGTAATACTGTTTTTGTTGTACTGGTTTGGCCCCAGGCTTAAATTCTATAATCACTGGAGGAATCTTTCTGGCGTGCCCTGGGGATTATCTTACATTAGTTTTTCCAACATCCTTCCTGGTGGCAGTTGGTGCACTCTTCCTTCCTAGCTGCAGTTTCTCAGGTCGATCCCGACCCCTTTGGCCCCTGCCTGATGGAGCAGACTTCTGAGGCCCTTTCGAACATTCTTGTAGAGCTGCTGAGAGGAACTGCCTTTTTCTTCATCTTCCTATCAGCCTCCCATCAGGCCTCTTGGTCTCAGTTAACAAAAACTTTAGTTGCCACTTCCATTAGCTTGCTTGAGTTCTTCCCAGCAAAACCCTCAAGCTTCTGTAAATTTCACCTAATGCCTCCCTGGGCTTGACTGACAAAGGCAGCATTACCCATCTGTTGGTTTTTTGGTGCTTCTGCTTCTGGGTTGAACAAAGTAAAGAGCCTGAAGGCCTCACACAGGCTTTCGTAGTACAGAGCTGGACTTTCTTCAGGCCCCTGGAGGGCCTCAGAGTTTTTGGCCATATTCATAGCCCTTTTCCTTCCTTCCTTCATACCACTTATAATAGCCTCCTGATACTGTTTTAATTTCTGGTAGTCCCGGTCATCACTTGGGTCCCAGTGGGGGTCTTCCTCTGGGAACTGATTTTAGGCACATGCCCAGGTGTTGAGAGTTCCATGCGGGGCATGGTCTTCTAGCCACTTTATGGCTGTCTGGGTTACTCTGCACCTTTCCTCTCTGTATTGAAAAGATAGGGCCACATGTCTCATGCAGGGGTATCTGCAGGGCTCCTGGCCTGTGGTTCCCAGGGGAGTCTCTGACCGAGGTAGATTGGTCCCTCCGATGGGGGAGCTGTGGGGTCAGCACTAGAGGCTCCGAGGTTGGTGGCAAAGGGGACGGTGCACAAATGGCAGCACCTTCCTCACTTCCATCTAGGTCACCCTCCACCTGGGACCCTCTCAGTAGACTCGACTGATGGCAGAATCGTTGGCACAGGTGGGTAAATGGGTGGAGGAACATACAGTGGAGGTGTCTCCTCTAGCTCACTGGTGAGGATAGGCTTCTTTGGATCAGAAGGGCACTTGGAAGAAGCTGCTACTTGGACCATCATGGTTTTACAATTCTCTTCTAAGCATGCTTCAGCCAGGATGGCCTGGACAGGAGAGCATTTTGCCAACAGGCTAGATGTAAGGAAACTGTAAGGAAACTGGTCTGGGTGGCCAGGGCTCCCTGTGACTACCTGAGACTTTGCCAATTAGCTCTCTATTTAGAGATCTTCAGATGGCCATCCAACCTCAAAGAGACCCAGTCTATTTCACAATATGTCCAGAGTTTCTCAGGACTAAGTTTGATACCATAATCATCTTTGAAACCTTTCTTGAAGTTCTTTTTTTTTAATATAATTTATTTTATTATCATTAATCTACAATTACACGTGCAATATTATGGTTATTAAACTACCCCTTCATCAGGTCCCCCCCACCAACCCCATTACAGTCACTGTCCATCAGCGTAGTGAGATGCTATAGAATCACTACTTGTCTTCTCTGAGTTGTACAGCCCTCCCCGTGCCAAAACATGCACTCTAAGGGAGTAGGCTTACTCTGCTGACCACCCATACCTCCCTTTGTCTATACACACACAAAAAGGATTATTTGGGTTTGGGAAATGGGGTAGAGAAATTAGATGAGGTAAGAAGATTGATTATATACTTCATCTGTCTCTGGACTCTCTCCTCGCAGAGATATTTCAGGCACCTCTTGGCATTGGCAGGACCATATAGTTCCCAGTCAGGATCCCTCTACAGAGGGCTGCCCTTAATCATGTGTGGATTGCCATGGAACCATGGATCAGGGCTCACACTCACTCCATAGCCAGGCCACATCTCACACATTCACCATTCACCAAAGTCTTACCACACTTGCTTCCACCCTCTGCCATTTTTCCTTTGGTTGAGGTTTCACTCAGGTGCCCCTGGGAGGTGATCAGGGTCACCTTCTGTCTCTTAAGACAGGTCAACCTTGAACCCAGGTTCTTACCAGTCAGTTGGGCAAAGGCTCCCCGCTGATTCTCGTGTCTCACCGAGTTCCATTGTGAATTCAGTTATATCCCCAATCCGTCAGGACGGGTGAGTCCCCTATGGAACAATTGTCTGCTGGCATCAGGCAAAATTACCTCTCTGAGCATCCCAGGGACAGTCCCCTGGTGACAAAGGAGGTGAACACACCATCTCTAAATCCCGGACAAGTCCCCCAGAAATGTTGCTGGAATCATGGGACACCAAGACGTTTGGTGAGAAGCAGAGTTTATTAGTGGCGACAGTGGCTCAGCAGATTCCTATCCAAAGGCTGAGCCCCGAGCACAGCAAGACCATGCCTTTTATACATTCACTACAAGGTTAAGGGATGGGAGGTCAGCACCCAGGAAACATTGCAGTGAGAGGTATTAGGTCACTATGGGTATAGCCAGGATGTTAGTTATATTTTAACCTATCTCTGTAAAGGTTACCTGGATACCCTACTATAAACTAAAGGGCCTCCATGACCATGATCAGCAAGCTGTTCCGTGTCCCTTGCTCCCCGGTGGGGGTACATTATTACATTGTTTCAACCTCAAGCACCCTGTGATTCCTCTACATTCCTGAAGCCTCAACAAAAACTTCATCTCCTTGGCTGCCTACCACATCACCTCCACCCCCATAGCAAACCACTGTTCTGAATTCTACCATTAAAGATTAATTTTACATATTCTTAAAATTCATAAAACAGGATCACAAAGTACATGTTCTTTTGCATTTGGTTTCTTTTGGTCACCTGTTATTTTTGAACCTCTCCACGTTGGTTGTATATATTAGTAGTTCATTCATTTTACTGCTGAGTAATATTCAATTATATAAATGTACCATGGTCTATTAATGCATTTTCTTGTTGGTAGTCACTCAAATGATTTCCAGTTTTAGGATGCTATGAAAAAAGTTGCTACAAACTTATATAGACAAATACTTAGCATAGCTGTAGATTTTTCTAGACACTCATTATTAGTTTGAGGATGTTTCCTTTTATTGCCATTTTTCATGGAATGTTTATCATGAATGAATGTTAAACTGTTTTCAAATGTTTTTTCTATACCTAGTACAGTCATATGGATTTATCCTTTTCCCTGGTAATGTGATGAATTGTACTGATACTTGATTGTAAGCCAAACTTGGAGTCCTAAATTAACCCTCACTTGGCATTAAGTATTATCCTTTTCAAAAAAAAAATCTGTTGCCCTTTATTTCCTCGTATTTTAAGAATGTTTGCCTTGATGTTCATAAAGGATATTAATCTTTGATTTTCTCTTGTAATATCTTTGTTAGGTTGTTGTACAGGGTTATGCGTATTTCAAGAACAAAAGTGTTCCTTCTCTATTTTCTGGAAGAATTACTGGGAGATTTGTATTACTAGTTAAGTGTTTAAAAATAGATAATCTGCACCTAACATTTTTATAAAATATTTTGTGAGTTTAAGTATTTATCATATATTAGGCTATTTGGATTTTCTATTTCTGCTTTAGTTATTTTTAGTAATTTATTTAATTCAATATATCTGCAAATTTCATCAGTTAATTTATTACCATAAAGTTTTTTATAACACTACTTTATTATCTTTATAATGCACCTAAGATCTATAGTGATATCCCTTTTTTCCAATCCTCTTATTCATTATTTTATTTCAAACCCTGTGCTTTACCAGGTAACCCAGTGGGATCACCACAGTTTATTTCACACTATTTTTTTTCTTTATTTAAGTATAGTTGACATGCAAACTTATAACGGTCTCAAGTATACAACACAATGGTTCTGCAGTTACCCATATTATTAAATCCTCACCCCAACTCGTGTGGAATATGAAAACAAAATGAAAAAATAGCAGTAGACTCTAGACACTGAGAAGTGACTAGTGTTTACCATGGGGGAGGGGTTGGGGTGGGTAGATGGAGAAGGTGAGGGGGATAGAGGGGCACAAAAATTCTCAGTTATAATATAAGTTTGTCACAGGGATGGTTGGTAGTACAGCATGGAAAATATAGCCAATGATTCTCTAGCATCTTACTATGTTGACATTCTTGTTAATATTAATTTGTGTTTTCTTTTTTTCTTGATCAGTCTAACCAATGGTTTATCAATTTTATTAAACTTTCAAAAAATAAAATGGGATTTAAAAAAAGTTTCTCTACTTTTTATCTGTTTTGTATGTTATTGCGTTCTGTACTTTATTATTTTCTTTTTTGTACTTCACTAGGTTAATTTTTTTTCTAATTTTTTATGACGGAAAGTTAATCATTGATTATAAACGTTTTATCTTTCCTAATATTAGCAAAGTGTAAATTCACCTTTCAAGGAAAGTGTTAGGTATATCCCACAAACTTTGATATGATGTGTTTTTATTATAGGTCATAAATAATTTCCCATGTGATTTCTTCCTCAATCATCTGTGTTCTTTACTTTTTATTTGAAAATAGTACTTTTCTAAGTTATTTTTGTTCATCTCTTATTTCGTTTCATTTTAGTCCTGTCTGTTGTTTTGTTTCTTCTTCCTTTCTTGCATTCTTTTTGGCTAATAAGATAAAATCAGTTTTGTTTTAATATTTTCTTGGAACATAGGCTATAATTTTTTGTATTTTTGTTTGTATAATTCTTTGTATATTTATATGGTGGTTATAATGGGGATTACAATATGCATTTATATCTTGTTCCACTTCATATAAAATATATAAAATGTATAAATTTATTAGTTTCTTTTAATATCGCATTTTCATGCTATTATTTTTATGTATTTTACTTTTATATATTTCTTAAATCTTACAACACAATGCCATTTTTGCATTAAGTGATCATATTTTAAAGTACCTAAATATACTGAGAAATAACTAATGATAATCTTTTTTCTTTTAATTTCATATGTAACATTTCTAATGCTCATAATTTTTCCAAGTCTAATCTGGCATAATTTCCCTTCCATCTGAAGAACTTCTTTTTACATTTCTTATAGTGTAGGTCTGCCAAAGATTATTTCTTATTTTATCTTCTATCTCTCATTTATCTGAAAATGTATATCACATTCACATTTAAAAGGTATTTTTAAAAATCTCTTGATTATTCCTGCCACTGTCTTCACATAGCCCTCTTCTGTGTGTCTCTGTGGCTTTTCCTCTTAAAGAAACATCAGCCAGCCATTGGATTTAGGGCCCACCTTAATCCAGTGTGTAACATCCTATCTCCAAATAAGGTCACATTCTGTGGTTTCATTTGGGCTTAAATGTGGGGAAGACATTATTTAACTTAGTACATATATATATATTTTTCCCCCTTTTGGAATACATCAATTACTTCAGTAGTCCCCTCTTTTTCCAAAAGTGCATTCCAAGACCCCCAGTGGGCACCTGAAACTACCAATAGTGCCAAACCCTATATATGCTATGTTGTTTCTTATACATACCTACACCTATGATAAAGTTGAATTTGTCAATTAGGCACAGTAAGAGACTAACAAAAACTAATGATAAAAGAGAACAATTAAAACAATATACTGTATTAAAAGTTATGTGAATATGGTCTCTCTCAAAATATTGTACTCCACACCCTTCTGGTGGGAATGTGAGATGATAAAATGCCTCATGAGGAGATGAAGTGAGATGGATGATGTAGGCATTGTGATGCAGCATTAGGCTACTGATGGCCTTCTGACTCTGCATTGGAAGGAAGACCACCAATTTCCAGACCGTGGCTGACCACACGTAACTGAAACAGCAGAAAACAAAACTGGATAAGGGGAGACAACTGCATTTTCACAGAAACCCTCCTATACTGTAATGATTGATATATTCTTTTTTTGCAAATTGTACATGTTAATAGGGTGCAGTTTTTTTCCATTCGACATTTTTATATCACTTATGTTATTTATCTTTGGTGATATTTCTGTTATGCTCTTTTACATTCAAATTTCACCAAGTGATAGAAAGGGTTTAAAATTGTTTCAGTGAAGCAAAAGATATGATGAAATTATTACTGTATGTGTTTGAACTCAAGAGTAATGCTATAGACCCAAGTAATCGAAAAAACTCCAGTGTTATTACAGAATATGATTCTATTGGTGTTGTCAGTTAAGACTGAGAAAGTGATTTTTCACCAAAGTCAAGAGCAAAATTGTGATTTTGAAATAAGAACATGAATATCTGAAAATTGATTTCCTTGTCCTAGTGATACATTTTTCCCAAGTTTTCATGAGTAAAGGTAATTTAAAAGTTTCACTTTCTGTGGCAAACATACAGGAAATTCCTAAAATCAGAAATAATGCTCATGACATATACTCACAATAACAGCAAAAGGTCTTGGCAAAATCCCTCTATGAAATAGCACTGTAGAATTTTGCATATCATCAGCATTATACAACAGGGAAAGTAATCACCGTCTCACACATGAGCTAGTGTGGTGTTTGTTTCTCAGGATCGCTAATGGGCAAAGGTCGAATCATTTCTTGGCATTGATTCAGGTGTATATACGGCAGCATTGTTTCTGTTTATTATTGAAAAGATATTCTACAAGAGAAAAATTATTTTTAATAATTTTCTTTTTTACTTATAAGGCAAACTGAAACATGTATGTTGGGTTTAATGTAGATGAGAGCAACAAGCAATGGAATTAATAAATGCATAAAAAAGATTGCAATCCTTTCATGGCTTTATTCAGAGAAAATACAAGCTGGCCAAAAATATGACTTCTGACTTTAAAAAATACTAACTGGCCAACAATATGTCTTCTGACTTTAATTAAGTGCAGAATAAAACAGTGAAAATTAAGATTGCAATAAAATTGTGGCCACCAAGGATGTATCGTTGGCACATGCTATGTAAAGAAATGGTGGCATACACTATTTCACAGCTTTTACTTCCTAAGTGTAGAACACAAGCTATCAAAGAAAAGCCATTTTCATGAGCTATCAAAATATGGAATATACTTAAAAACATTTATTTATGACCTCAATAATTTCAAGAAAAATAATTCATAAAATTTCAAGTTACTTTCTAAGTGATGTGTCAGTATCTCAAATAGTGTGAAAGAAAATTGTGATTTTTTAAAATTCAGACTAGAAAATCAGTATTTTTTAAGACTAAACAGTGAAAATTGCTGAAACATTGATTTTTTGTCCACTAAACTTGATGAAATTTTCACTTGTCAGAGAAATTAATTAATGTATATTACTCAAGAATATTCAACATCAAATACTGTTGATACACTAGAACACTAAGAAACAGTCCACAGCTGAATGAATCAGATGTCACTTCCCTCACCCAAGTCAACCATGGAAGTATGTAGTTATTACATTTGACATTCTTATCCACTTAGTTTCTAGTGGTTTTCAAGGTGAAATTTCCTCGATTTCTTTGTTCATGGTCAATCTGAATACTAAACTATTTGTCAGACCTGTAAAATATTTGTCATCATTCCCATTAATAAGTAATTATGTGCTATAAGTTTCTAATTTGTATAATGAAGAGAAAAATAAGCATGACTGGATAGGAAACCTGAGCTAAGCTATATGCCATTAAGTTTACTGCAGATCATTTTTGTGCAAGGTTCTAAACAATACCATTCCTCTGTTTGATATTAAATAATCATTAATTATTCTTGCTATCATTTAACTTTAAATATATTTCTATTACTTAAAATTATGAGGGTTTGTATCTACCAATATATGAAAAATTTTCATTTAAAGGGAAAAATATAGGCAGAAAAATAATAAATTTATTAGAATGTGCAAAAGTGTTATAAATGAGAGTGTGCAAAAAGTTGTTTATCTAATTGTCAGGGTCCTTATGAGTTAGTGATATCATCTGAGTTACAGAAAACAGAATAAGCATTATAATCATAAAGTTGTTTGTATCAGTCATTAAGTGGGTAGGCAAATTAGATGCATCAGAGACTCATCAGCTGGAAAATTCACTTGCTTTATGAAATCTACTTTTCCACAGTGGTCTTGGGAAATCTTCAGGTTTGCTTTGTTCTGTACTCAGAGCTGATTAAGTCTTTCCTGTTAAGTCTATATCAAGTGTGATGTTTTGTGAACAGTTGAAACCATATTCATTTCTTCTCTCTAATACTGGTTTTGTTCCTCAGATATCTTGGAGTGGTATATCTTCAAGTTCTGATTTCATCGAACCCAGCAATTGCTATTGCAGCTGGAACTCCTTCATAGGCAAAACTCTATCCTCAATCATCAGAGGGAGGAGCCCTCCACTTAAACACTAATGTCCCATCTTGATCCTTATTATTTTTCCTTCACTTTATCTGTAAGTTTCAGACACATATTTTCTATTTCTATTATGTTTTCTACTGACTTAGCTCCTTTTTCTGGACATCTGGTTTTTGTTCCTTTAATCCATTATGGAATATTATTTTCACAAAGTTATGGTGAACATAGTTGAGAATTTTATTGATTATGTTGTGGTGTCTTAGCACATGGATTCAGAACACATATTCTCCAATAGAGGTGAGGGGTTTTTTTAGTTACATTTTTTCTTTGTTTATTTTTTCAGTTTAAGGAGGACAGCAAGAAAGCAAAATTCAGTTAAGCTAAAATTCTCATTATTATAGATTGTAATAAATTAGAGAGTCTGTTAGAATTTCTATCTTGAAAGGACAGAAATTCTAAACAATCTGAAAAAAGCCGAATGAACAAGTTCCAGGAGTAAACATTCCATGTTGGTGAAGAAGCACACAAGAGATTCCTGAATAATATGGAAAAACAATATTACAGGGATGGAGACTGGCTGGTTGTGACAGGGGCTGTATATAACACTCAAATGCAAAAGAGGTATAACATGTACCTAAGCTTTTGATTTGATTTGAATAGGCTGATTTTTCTAATGAAAGTTTAACTTATATCACAAATTGAATTACATATTTGGAAACTGCATTAAAGCTATAGGATATGCAATTAAATTAGGAGAAGAAATGATCCAAAATGAATACTATCACAATTATAATTTCACTTTTTTGTTTGTATTCATGGGAAATATTAGTCTGTAGTTGTCCTTTCTTGTGATGTCTTTATCTGTTTTTTGTATAAGGTAATGCTGAACTCTTGGAATGGTTTAGGAAGTTTTCCTCTTATTTTCTGGAAGAGCTTGTCTGAAATCAATGTCATTTCTTGTTTAGAAAACTAATAAAATATACCATTTAAACCATCTGGCCCTGCTGCTTTCTTTTTGGAAGGGTATTAATTATGAAATTTCTTTAGTAGATATAGGCCTATTTGGGTTATCTATTTCTCCCTGTGCGATTTTCAGTACACTGTCTTTCAAAGAATTGGTCCATTTCATCTGTTATTTTGATTGCAGTATATTTTGTTATATATATGTGTGTATATATATATATATATATATATATATATATACACACACATATATATACATATATATATACATATAAGTTTGTACATTTATTTTTTTGTTTTGCTCATTGTTCTACTCCCACTGTCTGCTATTTATTTTTTTGTTTTGCTCATTGTTCTACTCCCAATGTCTGCTATTGTACCTGGAATTTATTTATTCACCTTAGTTAGTTAATTCATTTATTTATAGGTGTAAAACAGCATCTAACTCAAATGGGCCTGTAATGTGTGTTTTGTTGTTTACATTTTTTGTTTCACCTATTAGGGTAAAGTCTGTGACTGGTCACTAATAACTAATTAAATGATAAAGTTAATTAATGTTTTTTCAATGTGGATAACAGAGTCTTTGTTTCATCAACCTCATGAGATTTGCATGTTCACAATCCAGTCATCCTTATTTAAGCATGTAATAATACTAACTTTCAAATCAGTTAGAAGAAATACACAAGAATATTTGCAAAGTGATGTTTACTTTGTGCTATTTCATGTTGTTGATATAGGGCAGTGAGGCAAATAGATTTTTCTAAGTACATCATGGACATAATTTCTTTCAGAAGCACATTTCCCTGTAGTTGCTGATATGATTCTCTCATATGCTGCAATTTAATATTTAAAACAAAGTCATTATTTGACCAAAATATGTTTCTTTTTTTACAGGTCAGTGTGAAGTCATTCTTGAAGAAGAATGAGATGTAATAGAATAGCAGTGCTATTAAGCACAGACAAGTGACCATGTATTGCAAAACAGTCAAGGCATCTAGGCTTATTTACCACCACTAATCTGTTTTTATAGTGCAATATTTATAGATCATTTTCTCTTTAACCATGATCAGATGCAGAGCTCCGAATTCATTTGCTATCAAAATAAAGCTTTGAAAATTGTGCATATAAGTGTATTAGTCTGAATTGATAGATGTATCATCACCTCCAGATATATGGGACATACACAGTTGACTGATCAGAAATTACATTTCACTTCCATGTGACTACATAAAACTCCTAAAAAGTTTTAAAAATTAACTTACCTTCTTTTTATTCAAAGTCTAAAATTATGAAAACTTCCTAAATACTTCCTTTTTCTGACTTAATTATTTTTGTTGCGTACATCACCATATTCAATATTACCTAAGTTTAATACCTAAAGTCAGATGTGAATTTTCTAATCTTAATTATTTGCATTTTTTTCAACCAAATTCTTTCCTTTTTTGCTTCACAAGGTGGATGGAGTTTTGCATTTTATTTTTGTGTTCTTGCATTCCAAGTCCCTCTGTGCCACCATTCTCACAAAGGTCCTTATGAATTTATGCCTATACTATAACTACTGTTGCAGACTGTTCTTGCAGTCTATTACCATGCCCAAGTTCAAGTCATCATTCACATTATTTCCAGTCAGTCTTCTTAAAACAGCTTTTCATGTAGTTTCACTACTTCGATTAACAATGAGTCCAGGATGTGCCTATTGTGTTACTTTGGGTGCAACCCTAACTTTTTTAGTTGATTTCCCACTAACCTGCTGCAAACTCCCCTTCCATCAATCCTCATCTTCTCACTTACTGAATCAGAAGGTTTTGAATGGCTTAACGTAAGAGGTATTTGGATGTTGAATATCCTAAAATTGCCAAAAATCTATTCCTGGACAGCTTTTTATTACAAAGAACTTTTCCTGAAAGTTTTCCTTTAGTTAAATTTCAAAACATTGTTTTACATTAAAATGTGAATAGATACAACATAATTTTATATATATTTTAACATAATGTGAAAGAAAGAATAGCAATAAAACTTCACTTGTACCCACCCAGCTTGCATTAGAATGGATTATTACCTGTGTTGCTCCTGAATCCCTCTCCTCAATCTAACTCCTTAATTTGATACCCTCAAAGGTAACCAATAGTGAAAATTGCGTTAATCACATTCTGCTTTTCATTATTTGTTCAATGCCTGTATATATATATATACTTTAAGTTTATATTGTTTCAAATATAGGTTCTAGGACATACAAAAATGAAAGTGTGCTCAATGTTTTTTCTTATCGTTTGCACTTTTGTTCAATATTATTTTCTTCCCGTTCATCCTTATTGCTGCCCATATTTGTAGTTTGTTGGATTTATACTGCTGAATGTTTTTCATTGTTTGAATATACCACAATTCTTATACATTCAGTTTTCAGTTTTTCACTGGTCTGAGCATTTGTATGAATATTCACACAAGTAGACTGTTAGGTCAACCAGCATACATTATTCTTTCTCCATATTGCCATTATCCTTTTTCATGAAGTTAAAAAAATTTCACCAGAGTGGTACATTTAAATGGATGTTTAATTGTTTGATTTGGTTTCCCTATAAATCACATTCTTGTGAATTCAGTTACACTTTAAATTTACTTCTTGTGAAGATGGTAGAAAGAAAAAAAACACTTGCAGTCATTAGAATAACTAGATGTTATTTTAGACCTGTAAGTGTATTCTAGAAGGTTCACCAATCCTAAGGAACTTCTAAATATAAACCTAGATAAAAGACCTCTTTCAAAAAAATGTTTTTGCAAATTATGAAGATTCTGCTATAATGGCTATAATGAATAGGGTTACCACAATGTATCTAGTTTCTAATTCAAGCACCCATACAACAAATATACCAAAGGAACAATTTTTAAAGCAAGGATAAATTTGTAAATTGTCAAAATTTTCTATTATGATTGAAATAGTATAGATTTACCCATCTTCTCTCTTTAGTCATTCAAATAAACAAACAGTAATAAAGAAATAAAGATTTTCCTCATCTTAAGTGATGTAGAGGGAATTTTTACCCTTTCATTCCAAACAATGCAGAACATATGTTTTTCCAGGAAGTATAGCTTATCTTTAGGACTTACATCAAAATTTTTCTATTAGTGGCATAGAAAAAAATGGCACAGGAGCTGTTTCTGAATTACTAACCTGAAAAGTATATAAAAGATGAGCTAACAACTCTGCCTAAAGGTGGACTGGCACATTTCTGTTTTCATTTGACATTCCATCTTAAAATGTCTCTGAAAGACATCTAGTATGAAACATTTTTAGCGGAAAAAAATTGTCCAAGATAGGAACCATTTATTTTTCAATGTATATATTGAAAAATTACCATCCTTTCTTCATATTTTTAAATCAAAATCATCCTAAATGCACTACTTAATTAAATTATGTTTAAATGTATGAATTTCAAGCATCATTTATTGTCCTGTGGTTAAATGGACTCTGGGTCCAAAACAAACAAATGAGAAAATAAACATATTCTTAAATCCTAGAGAAATGTAAAATCAATTTTATTGTGATATTCCACCATTAGATTCCACTAGCTGGCAGGTTCAGTTGATTTGTTTAAACACACCATAACCGATGTCTGAAAAAAATTGATAAGACAGTCTTTATCAAAGCATGCTTATTGATTCTGGAATTCCAAAGTCTGTTTCAATATATTCAAATCAAATCTAAGGAGGCTTAGTTTTCATTTTTATGTAATGTTGCTTGTTGAAATATCTACTTTTATATTCCAACTCTTCCAAATTCTTCCCCAAATCAGACTTATTTCAATCTTTCAAACTTCAGTAAGTCTTTCACCAGAGGATAAGAAGAATACACAAGTTGATTAAGTGGAAAAAGATTTAAAAGAATCTCTGGCCCTTGACATTAAAATACTTAAGCTGAAGTTCCTAAAATGTGCTAGGTGTCTTAATGAGTCATAATGTTTGGATAAGAAGAAAATATCTAAAGATATTCCCAAATTGGCACCTCTGTCAGGTCACTGATGATCTTTCTAAATTTTATTATAAAGAAAGTATTCTTTGGTTTCTTTTCAACTGAGTTTCTGCATACTGAAATGTAATATTATTTTATAATTTTCTGTTTTCAGTTTGTTTGTGTACTTATATTTGTTACTCTTATAGATTGCCCTGTTTATATAGAGAGGATTGATTTAATACATATCTCTTTATAAAACCTTTTATTTTCTTTTTCATATTTATTGAGCAGTTAATTAACCCCATCTTTCTGAAGCTTCACATGGTAAACACAATTTCCATTCTATATACTTCATGGGATTAATTTTGCATATATACTGTATATATATATACATATATATGTATATATTTATACACATATATGTAAAAAAAATACATATATATCACAAACCTAAAGGGAGCAGATGATATTGAAAATTATTTTACAATGAACTAATGATATAATATCAATAACAAAGTTATAGAAAATGTCTGGAAATTGAAATAAATGAGAAATTCTCCCAATTTGTAAAGTTTTCAACTCATTTTTATCTCAAATTGATTCAGTAGTTTTACAAAAATTATGGATGGCAACTCTCAATGAAAACAGAATTTTCTAATTCAAAGGATCCTACAGATCATCTAATCAAGCCCTTTCATTTTACAGATGAGGATCTGGAGGTCCAAAAGCATGAATTAACTTGCCTAATATCCAGGATCATTGCTGGAACTCACTTCCTAGCTTTCATGCTGGAGCTGTTTCCACTATACCAATGGTCATTTGATTGAAAGCCAAAGAGAGCAGCTTTGAAACTCAGAATGCAATAAATCCAGCTCATCTGTACACATTTGAAGATCAAGTTTTAATTTATTGCTAAATGAATGAGCTAAAATTTTCTCAAAGTAATGTATAGATTAATATGAATCTTCTATCCTAGTATTCATGAACAATTAGATTGGATTAAAACCTGTAAGGAAATTTTAAGTTATGCTAAAAATAACTTTAGCTCCATACATCTTCATGCTAAATACTTCTTGTCATGCAATATATCTCATGCTAGCACCAGTTAATGTGGAAAGAGATAGTGAGAAATTGTGTGCTAGTAAAAGTTTTATGGATAATAGAATTTTAAAAGATTTGTCCATTACATTGACCTGAAGCTGCAGAGCTCTCCCTGAAATATTATGTGACATTTTTAAATCTTCTTGATTATGTTTAAATATTTAGCACACAAAATTGTGCTATACTCCCATTTCAGGAAGCCTCCACCCTCCAAGAACACTCCCAGAGATTTGTTAATCTGACGCTTGGTTTTCAGACATAATGAAAATAAGGAAACCACAACAAAACTCATGCCACCATTATTGATCTTAGGCTTTGGGGGATAACAACCAAAGCTCAGAGGCAGATAATATGACAGACACTTCTCCCCATGACAGCAAACCAAGGTCCAGACCAGAATTTTCATCAGTAAAGAATGCTGACCTGGGAAGTATATGGAGAGGGACATGGAACCTTAAAATATCAAGGGTCCACTTACCCTTTATTCTAGCAGAGGTTGAACTAATAAAAGTCAAGGGTTATTGAAAATATGTCTTTCCATCAGTAGTATTTTTCTGTAGCAGTTATCACCACTGGGCCTAAGGGCTTTGACAAAGGAGCTTTTTAACATGAAAACAGCAAGAAGCAAGCCCCAGAGCTGAGCTGGTTGGAGGCCCAAGTGATGCTTTTTAAAAATAAGCTTGGAGAACATTAAGCATCTCTGAGCAGGCACCCTCTTCCCCTCAGAATCACATATGCTACTTTTAGACTTTTTCTCTTTCTTAAGGATCTGTAGGAAGTGGGGCCAAATGAAATGGGTCTGCAAACAGCCATTTTGTAACCCTCAATATCCTGAGTTCTTCTCGCTGTTGAGGAAGGCTCTCAGAGGAAATTGAAGGGGAGAAGTAAACAGAAGAGGAAATGAAAAGTGTAATAATAAACAAACCTGTGGTAGTATGAAAAATGGAGATTAAATTCCCCATTTAAAACCTAGTAATTTTCTACGCATTTTTTATTCTATTTGCAACTATGAAATAAGAGCAATCAAGTTATCAATATTTCTATTTGTTTTTACATTTCATTATGACATTTTAAAGTTAGTAGACTGGCTGTGGAGGATGACTGGGTCAGCAAATCAGTGGAGTCAAGGTTAGCACAAAGAACTATGGGCCTGGCCAATAATAGCAAGGTCAGAAGAAAGCATGTGCTGTGCATGAGGTGGTGGCATCCTGTACAAAAAGGCTCCTGCTTTTTTATTTTGAATGAATAGATCATGCTTTGCATTTATCTTATAAACAGATGACTGATTCATGAACCATTTCAGCAATCTGATAGAATGACGAAAGGCATAACTTATCTTCTTTCTTTATTTACCATGTTTATTTATTCAACATCATTCCGAAAAATATTTATTAAATGTCTACCATGTACTAGGTCTGTGTTCACATGCCCTGAAATCCAGGATTCACAGAAAAGAAATAATAGTTGTAAGCAACATTTAGGAGGGTAGGTTTATTTGTCACAGAAATCTTTGGCCCTAAGTAGAATCAACTTCAGTTTTCATGCAATTACCCTTTCTAAAAACAAATAATGTCTATGCCACAATCTACTTAAACACCCAAAAAGTTAATTAATATAGGCAGTCTGCAGTGCTGAATTAAAATATCTCAACAGGAAGGACATACGGATTTCCCTTCTTGAGAGAACCTGTGAGTTAGTTGTTAGACAGGAATTCCTATTATTGTCTCTCTATGCATTATAGACATTCTGTACCCCACTGATGCTATTAATGCAATTATTAGAAGAGACAGAGATGCTTCTAATTTCACAGAGAATATTTTTTTGTTTAGATAACACTGCAGGCCACTGTTAGCATTTTAACAAAATAGAGTAAGTGCATAAATTAGAGTATAATATATGTCAAAATGAAGTACAAACAATTTCATCCACATATTTTTGTGAAAGAGCAGTGTATGGAAAAGATTTGTGCTTCATTTCCCTGTATTATGGTTTGAAAGCAAAATTAATAGATATTGATCATATATTATTTGCTAAACCATGTGGTAAAACATATACATTAACTCATTTAATCCTTGCAATTATGCAGTGAAGCTGATATTACCATCTTTATTTGTGGACAAAGGTAATTTAACTTGTATAATTATAAGAAAATAAGTATAACTTGCCCAAGGTTAGATAGTAAGGCCCAAAGCAAGTTTGAAAACTAGGATAATCTGTATGCAAAGCTTCATGATATTTTCCCCATGTCATATGACTACAGAATTTCTTAACCTCAGATTAACATAATATGTGATATAATGGTTAAATCTATTTCCAGTATTTATAAATATTCACAATTGTGTTTGTACAAATTAAATAAATTGTATATTTTATATGCAAAAAAGCATTGACAGTTTATCTCTGAATATTTTTAGTTACTTTCATTCTAAAAAATATTTTCCACAGGTAATTATCAGGTTTTAAATTACTCATTTATCTTACCACAATAATTATATCTTAAGGTGTTAATTATTTGCTTTAATAATTCTTACATGAAGCTTTAGAAGTATGTGAGAAACAAAATTGTGGCATGGAACTATTTACTAGCACATGAGTAGGATTTAGTAAATATTTTCCTATGGTAATGTATTTCTCTTACACATAAGAATTGTTTATTAGCTGCACCTTCATTTGTACAAGGAGGCAAAAATTCACATTTGAATAGCAGATGGATTATAAAGTGATTATTAACTTTATAAATGATTATTAGTTTGATCAGTTAAATATTCATTTAAAATTTACAGCTCATGTTTTTTCTTGGATTTCCTTTGTTGCCAAGCTCAACTATTGCATTTAAATATTAGTTTGTTTTAAGAATTTGTTTGCAAAAAGTGCCCCATACACACACAATATAATTTGGCCTCCAAGAAATACAGTTATTAAAATGCTGTTTTATTATGTGAAAAGATGATAAAGAAGGATAATGTGAGTGACAGTGTGGCAGAAGTTAGGTATTTCTATGTAGCATTGGTGAGCAACCCGAATAGAAATAATGAGTTAATAGCTGTCAAAAGTCTTGAAAGTTGGCAAGCTTTATCTTTCAATTTTACTGCTATAAGCCACAATTCACAAAAGCATGCATAGATGAAGGACATGAATGTTAATGCAAGATTGTTAATAAGACTGAAAAAATATGGGCACTATCTAAACATCCTTGAGTAGGCAGTGAGAAAAAAGTTTGTGCATCCAAAAACACATAGAGTGAAAAGACAGTCCATAGAAGGAGAGAAAAATATTTGCAAATCATGTATCTTTTGAAGGTTTATTATCTGGAATATATAAGAGCTCTTAAAACTCAACAACAAAATAACAATGAGTTAAAAAATGAGCAAGGACTTGAATAAACATTTATCTAAAGAAATACAAATGGCCAACAGAACATGAAAAGATGCTCAACATCCTTAGTCTTTGGGGAAATGCACACCAAAACCACAATAAGATACTACTTCACACCCACTAGGAAGGCTATAGATTTTTTAAAAAAATGAAAATTTCAAGTGTTAAGGAGGATGTGGAGAGATTGGAACTCCTGTGCATTGCTGGTGGGAATGTAAAATAGTATAGCCATTGTGAAAATAGTTTCTCAAAAATTTAAACACAGAATTACCATTTGATCCAGTAATTCCACTCCTAGGAATATACTGAAAAGAATTGCAAAAAAGCACTCAAACTAATACCTGCATACAGATGTTCATAGCAGAATTATCCACAGTAGCTGTGAGGTGAAAACACCCCAAGGATCCATCAACAGATGATTGGATAACAAAATGTGGTGTATATATCCACAATGAAATATTATTCAGCCATAAAAAGGAATGAAGCTTTGATAAATACTACAACATAGATGAATGCTGAAAGCGTTACCCTAAATGAAAGAAGACACACAAAATAATAAATATTGTATGATCCCACTTATGTATATTACTCAGAATAGGCAAGTTGATAGAGACAGAAAGATTAGAGGTTACCAGGGCCTGGGGTTGAGGGAGGATGGGAAATTATTGATTAATGGGTGCAGAGTGTGGAGTGATAGAAAAGTTCTAGAAATAGATAATGATGGTTACACAATATTCTTAATGCAATTAATGGCACTGAATTGTATACTTTAAAATTGCTAAAAGTGGGTGTGAGAGAGGGGGAATGATAAAACTAAATCATTGTAAATAATGGTAAAAACTAAGTTGAGATTTCAGGTAATTGTTTCTTTTTTGAACTCTGTACTATTCTCTTGTACTATTTTTATATGCACAAAATTTTAAAAATTAAGCAATTTTCATCTTCAAACATGAGAAAAAAATGAAGAGTAACATATGCAATAGTGGAATAAGTTAAACAGAAATAAAGGAAGAGGGGCAGAAGTAGAGAAAAGATGAAGAAGAAAAAACACTAAAGCCAGCTTATTGCTTTTGACTTACCAAACGGATCAGTTCTTTATGGAAGAATGAAGTCTTAGCACACCAAGACACAGAAGGAACCAGGCAAGACTAACCCTTGAATTTTTATCACTTTCACTTCCATTGAGTGTTTTCCATTCTATCTTTCCTCCAAATGTGGGGCAGTGAGGATTTCTGTCCAATGAAATGGCAGAGCCATTCATCTCAGAAGTAAAATTTTCTCCAAAATAATCCAATTTTAATAGAACTACATTTGTATTCTTACAAGTTGCATACATGTAGGTACCAGTGACTTGTTGGGAAAAAGAATGTCACTGTGATGTGTGCTGGTCACTGAGCACACACCCAAAGATGTTCCATTGTCTATTCTGACATACATCAGGAAGGCACTTCCTTGGCTGTGAGAAGTTAATGTGACCCTGTAATTTACCTTAACCAACAAGATATGTACAATAGTGGAAGCACTGAGATGGAGCCTGCCTCATCCCGGGTACTTGACAGATTAACGCTTAGATCAAAGCCCCCACTTGATCCATGACTGACAGGCAGCATGAATGAGAAATAGATCTTTGCTGTTTGCACTCACTGAGATGTGTGAGTTGCTTGTTACTACAGCATAACCTTACTTACTCAGAAAGATAAATTGGCAAAGAACATTTCCACGATGTTGACTGATTCAGAGAGATAACAAGAAATTCATTTGGCAAATATTTCTTCAGTACTTGTACCAGTCATTGTCCCAGTTAGATGTCCTTTTCAAGGAACTAAATCCAAACTATGGAGTTCTCATTTTAATGTGGGAAAGATACACAAACGGTGAGCATAATGCATATAAATTTTATGCTATTCCAGAGGATGACAGTGCTATGGAAGAAGCATTAGAGCAGGATAAGAGAGAACAGGAGTGACAGGAAGTCAGGTTGGCTTAGATTTTAGACAGGACTGCATCTAGAGGCAACATTTGGGCAAAGACTTGGAGGTGAACACAGTAACTTCAAGTGACTCAAGACCAGCTGAGTCTGGCAGGCTAGAGGCAGCAAATTGGTTATTATGCCTACAAAGAATGAAAAAAATTATGGATGATATTATTGGAAACAATCTCAGTAGATACTGCATTTCTATGTGAATTCTTTGTGGGTACAGGCACATTTTCTTTTTTAATGTAAAGCTGTTTATTCCAAAATCTGAACTGAACTAAAAAGTAAAATTCATATGCTTATGTGTAGGAATGATGATCTAATAAATTTCTATTGCATTTATCATTGCTTCCTCTGGGCCATGAAGTGGAGAGGGTTGTAGATGTCATAGAGGATTCAAAGATCTGAAAATAGCATTTCCAGTAAAATGCTGAGGGGATCAAAATTCATTTGCAACACTGTAGGTGTATGTGTGTGTATTTGTATATAATAATGCATATGTATAGACCATTCACATATAGACATACTAATTCATGCATATACATATATATCCTTGAATATTTCAATGACATTTGCTATATAATTTCTTGGTTATATACAAGCTGACAGTCAAGTTGGTTGCAGTTGGCTATGTCTATAGTTAACAGAAATTCCCATCTAATATTTCTGGTCTTAAAATTGCATATACCTGACTCACACTGAATATTCTAAAGGGATGGCCTAAGAGAAATGTGACCAATTTGTTCCTCTACATTTACTAACTCTGTATCAAGTTAAAACCACATACTGGTCTATGAAAACTTTGGAGAAATACCTTCAGAGAAATATGAGCTAATAATCTACCCTTGGACTAGAGTTTCTAAATATCTTTCATACAGAGAGTGGTGAAAGAATCATGCAGTTTTGCAGTAATAAACATTTCCAACTTTTCAGCAATACAAACCTTAGTTTATGGACTTGAGTTTCTAAACATCTCCCTTCATCAGTTAAGGGTCAGAAAATATGAAGTGAAGGGTAAAAATGGAAAGACAGCATTTGAACAGACTCTCTTTTTCCTCATTCATGTAAATTCTGCTTTTCAATGCAGGTGTCAAGGCCTACCCTGAATTAGACTCAGATCCATCTAACGTGGATAAGAGATCAAGTTAGGGGTCTTCAACAAAACTTTAATTAGTTTACATTGCACTCTGCTGACAAATGACTGCTCTCAGGGACTAAACATTAAGAGTCAAATACCTAACATTGAAGTTAATAGTGCCACAGTATCAGTTTCAAGCAAAAGAATATTTTGACTGTGAACCATGGACACTATTATATCTCTTTGAGTAACTCAGTTAAACTTGTTTTTCCTTTCAAATGTATTCCTGTGGATAAACGTGAAAGGGTAGTTTGAAGGGGAAGAGAGCCAGAGAACTGAAGTTTTGTCTTTTGCTTCTCACTGCTCAGCTGGGAGAAAACAGCTACCATAGAGGTCTGCAGCCTTGCTCTGCCATGTCGTTCAGAATGTCAGCCGTAGGTCACTTGTGACAAGTATTTAATTCTTTGTCTCACCAGGGACAATGTGCAACCTTCTGCTGGAAGTGAGGTGTTTCATTTCATTTTAAAGCTGCCAAAAATAGTTGTCTTTTTGGCCTTGCAGTAAGCTCTTTTTCAATTTAGTATTCCCGACTTCTTCCTCTAAAAGCTATGAAAATCATTCCCTTTCTACTGATTTCCATGCCAAATGCTTTCGAAAGTCTATGACATCCATGATTCTTCCACCCAAAACAGTGCCTTTTCTTGTTTTCCCAAAGAAGGCCACTTAGAGCATTTTCCCTTTGTTTTTGCCAGCAGACCAGAGTAAAATACTAGGATGCAATGATTAAGGAGGCAGATCAAATGCCTTTTAGTTATTGGGCTTCTGTTGAGAAGAAAATATAGATTAGAGTGAGTATAGGTAAGCAGTTTTTATAGATGATGTGCTGAAAAACACAAATTATATCCTAGTAATAGTTGGTTTGTACAGTAACTAGAAGATTAATTCTACCACTAAGAAGGGAATACATGCAGAGTCAAATATTGCCTCATGCCATTTTCCAGGTCATCGGCAACTCAGTATGCCTCTGTACGTGGACCATGACATAGTCACATAGCAGTATGGATTAAACATCTGATTCCTACAAATAGTGCCTATCTTGACTGAATTTGAATCACCACCATAATGCTAATGAAAAATAAGAGTATCTAAAGTATTTTTAGTTTTATTTCAGTTAAAAAAAAATCTACACATAAAAGTGAAATGTTTTCTGTACATTATCTTATTCAAAATGTATTAAAAGAATTATTTTTTAATGTGTGAATAGGTAAGATATTATATCTATATATTTTATTATGGTTTGAATTCAGGCTCATTGAGACTTACAAAAAAAATTGTAATATTCCATATTTGTCCTAAACAGATTCTCATGGTTGCAGAAACAGTGAATAATGAAAAACCTAAAAACTGTTATTTTTAAATAGAAAGAAGGTATGTGTGTAGAAATTAAAAAGTTAAAAATAATTTTATCTTAAAGTTTGTAAAATCTGTGTGACAATAAAAAATAGACTAAAAATCTATTTATTTTATGTTATAGTTGTAAGCCATCTACACAAGGGCAAGATAAAAATGCATGTAAAATAACAAATAGTGTTTAGGTCATTGTATCAATTCAAATTTAGATAATGACCAGTCTAGATAAGGTCAAATGTACTCAAATTATTTAAACATTTGAACTTACTGCCCTCTGATTTAACAAGAGACATGAGTTCGGATATAAACTCTCATTTGTATATGAATGTGTATATAATTGTCTCCTTTTACAACATGACATTTTTTAAAAGTAAGATGGATTTTAGAAAATAAATTCAGAAAATAAATATGGGAAATACATTGTTTCTTTTTTAACTTTAATTTTTATACCTACAGGTTTAGAAATACTGTTTATTTAATTCTATGTGCACTTCTCTGTGTATTATGTTTATTCCTCACATGTTTAATTGCCTGTGAGCAAGTGGAAAGGTTTAGTAAACTGCATATAATAAGCTAGGTGTACATTTGCTACAATTCCAGTAACAGTCATTTTCAAATTTGCTTTCTCTTAAAGATTTTGCAAGAAATGTGAGGAGACGTTATTTTCTGTTATGTTCTGACTGCATTCCTGACCCAAGCATGTCAGTAAGATATATGCTGGAAAGATTATGGCATTTGTAATAATGTTTTCAAGTGGAACATATCCCTATGAGACATATTTTATGTGTGCTGTAGATATTGAGAAGACTAGCATTCAGGGGGCATGTTACTCAAAGTGTGGTTGTTGCCAGGTAATAGAGTACTACAGTACTTGGGTGGAATGATACAGATAGAATTACTTCATTTTTCTGTGAACCATTTTCAACTGGCTCTGTGTTAAGAGTCTGTAAACTGTCTGAGCCGGGGAAAAAAAGCAGCAAGGCTGATAAAATCATAAATAGTTTTTCCATCATTGCTGAAACTCTAATTTTCTTGCTTATTGCTTGAGTTGATAAAACAAATAAAAGAGGGAATCTCAGAAAGCGGTTTCTTTAATATGCAAAATGAATTTCAATGTACTCTCCTGCTGGTATTTTTATGGAAAACCTGACTACATGGCATCCATGGAATGTAGAAATCTGCATTTAGATAGAAATATTATAAAATGCATGGTATGGTACAAAGTCACTCTTTTAATGGAGATGGCAAAGTGCTGCATTATACAGCTGAGTGAAGAGACAGCATGCATATAGGTTTCCACGTCTTTAGTAACCAAGTGCCTGGTTTGCGCAAGAGAGTATTACATTATTTTGAATCTTTGACAAATATTGATGAGGAAAAAATGTGCCAGATGGGTAGGCCTTCTCCATGTGAAATTTTTGAGCTATCTGTAAGACATGCTTGTAATGTATAACTATTCTTAATTTTTCCTCAAATCCTTTTGGGAAACAGTGAAGATTGATTACTTTGGAAGGTATTTCATTGCATTTAGGTGATTTTGACTGTGAAGAAGTGAATGATGTCTCATAATTATATTAAAATCCTAACAGTCAGAAATACTTAATTCTATTACCACAACTGATTTTGGGGGGTGAGCTCAGGAATTTCCCTCTGTGGTGCAGACATTCTATTTGTAAATGTAAGCATAAGGTTGCCTCTTGCCAACAATACCACAGGACTAGAGGAAGGACTAATAAGTTGACATTTGTGTAGACATCTGAAAACATCATAGGAGTATTTCTTTTACTCTTAGTAGAATTCAGTGTTACTATTGAGCTTGTATAAGAATAGCTATTCTTTGAATGAGAAATTAACTAATAGTATAGGGATATACAAATTGTTGAAATAAAGGTTGTTGGTTAAAATAATTATCAGCAGAAGAGATCATAAGGATTTCAGATATTTTATATAAAACTTTTTTTATAAAATTACTACATTTGAATTAAGTATATAATGAGTTCATAAAGGACAGAAAAAAAATGACACAAACATGGCAGGATGAAAACTTGTGTCCCTACGCTTTCTTCAAAAACCTCACACATGAGAAGAAGATAAAAGACGGTATAATTCCCAAGAACAAAGAGAACAGGATAAAAGCTGACAGTGACAAAATTTTAGAAGCTGGAAAACAGTGTTCAAGTGATGCCTGATGAAGCAGACTGAGTAAAGTGGAAACTTTGGTCTGGAAAAAAGGGAGTTAAGTTAAGCTGACTGCCACCCGAAAACTCCAGAAAGAATCAAGGACCACTCAAGTGAAGTGGAATACAGGTGGGCCTAGAAATAGAAGGACTGGCTGGAAGTCTGTGCACTGAGTCAGATGCTCAGAGCCCCTTCCACAATATGGCAGAGGGGTGGCAGGTCACTAATGAGAGGTGGAACCTGAGAAAATTAAGCACAAAATTTGCTGAAGGCAGAAGGGTTTTGCTGAAAAGGGGCAAGTAAGCAGAAGTCTACAAGTGGTAAAAGCTTCATAGAACCACATTTTTCATAGTGAAAATCTAATAATTCTGAAACTGAAAAATTGAGAAACTTATTATAAGCTTGTTATTTGGAAATACGGAGACAAGTACCAGAAAAAAAGAATTAAAAACTAATATGTGTAAAGAGATAAGAGCCTATGATGTATAAGAATTGCAGGATTGGAGGCATTGGTCTATTTCTTCATTGGCTTGTAGAATTATTTGCCTTTAAAACTATCTGCACAGATACATAATTTTAAAAAGTGAAAATTAAATTAAAATGAGGAACTGATGATAATGCTTATAAAAAGAATTCTAAACATCCTAAGCCAAGTGTGGATAAAAGAACAGAATAGTGATATATTCAGCAATGAGCATTGTTTTTTAAAACACAGAATCTAAATGACTGGGCAAAATATTTTAGTTATCAAAGTGTAAATAAATCTCTTCCTGGTTAGGAAGTGTATTTTTCTTGCTAGCCATTCTTTTCTCCCACACTTCTATTGAGAGTTTATTCACTCATTTTTAAATGCATTTTTCAAGCCCATTTTTTTTTATTGAAGTATAGTTGATATACAACCTTATACTGGTTTCAAACATGCAACACAGTGGTTCAACAGTTACCCACATTATTAAATCCTTATCCCAACTTGTAGTTACTATCTGCCAATACAGGAAGATGTTACAGAATCATTGGCTATATTACCCCTGCTGTACCACCATCCCTGTGATCAACTTATAGCATGATTGAGAATTTCTGTGTCCCTTTAACCCCCTCACTCTCCCTATCCTCCTACTCCAACCCCTTCCCCTTGGTAATCACCAGTCATTTCTCAGTGTCTATGAGACTACTGCTATTTTGTTCATTTTGCTTTTTGTTTTGTTTTTAGATTCCACAAATAAGTTAAATCATATGGTATTTGTCTTTCTCCATCTGGCTTATTTCATTGAGAATAGTACCCTCTAGGTCCACCCATGTTGTCACAAATGGCAGGATTTATTTCTTTTTATAGCCAAATAGTGTTCCACTGTATATGTACTACATCTTCTTTATTCATTTAACTACTGATGGACACAGGTTGATTCCATATCTTGGCTGCTGTAAATAATGAAACAATAAGCATAGGGGTACATATATCTTTTTGAATAAGGGACTTTGTTTTCTTCAGGTAAATTCCTAGAAGTGGAGTTACTGGGTCGTATGGTATTTCTATTTTTATGTTTTTTTAAGGAACCTCAATACTGCTTTCCATGGTGGCTACACCAATTGACATTCCCACAACAGTGCAGGAGGGTTCTCTTTCCTTCATATCCTCCCCAACACTTCATTTCTTGTCTTTTGGATAGTGCCCATTCTGACTGGTGTGAGATGATGTATCTTATGGTGGTTTTGATTTGCATTTCCCTGATGATTAATGATGTGAAGCATCTTTTCATATGTTTTCATGTGCCTGTTGGTCATCTGTATTTCTTCTTTGGAAAATGCCCATTCTTATAAAGAGGTCTGCCTACTCTGTTGATTTGACTTAACTTTAAGTTTTCCATTTTCCTCAGACTGAAAACAATTAAAGAGATCATGACAAGAGAGGCAACTTTAAGGCAAGTATAACTCATGCTTGATTTTAGTTACTCATATAAATAAAAACATTGCTTTAAAATATGGCACACTGAAGTTAAACACTGAAAGGGAAAGGTAGCCAAACATTTACATAATTAAATTTAAGGGATAGGGTTTGATTTCAATAAAGTTTAAAATAAATAGGACAAGGTAATAAGGTAATAAACATCCTTTTTCCAAATTTTTCTTTAGAAATACAGTGTGGTCTTGGAGTCTTGGATCAATCATTTTGACCAAAAAGGGAAGTGGTACAGAATTATTATAAAGTTCTTTAGGGACCAAATATCATGGAAATGTTTTTCACAAGCAGCCAATTGCAGTTTTTTTCATCTCTCTTTTTATAATATAATTCATATTTAATTAACTCTTAAAGAGTCTCTAGATATTCTAAATATGTCTTCCTGCAAAAATCACCGAAAGTGCTTCAGGATATCATATTCACTGCACTACAGTGCTTGCCACTGAAAGTAATGGAGATAGTACGCAGGGCACAGGGGCTTGCCCCGAATCCCTGATTCTCTGGAGGTTAATGCATGACTGTAGTTGAATTATCAAATACATACCATATGTACCACCAGCTGGGAAGCATAGCAAAGCACTAGATACTAATGACCATTATCTTGCTTTCAAGTTTAAACATTACTTCCAAACGTTACTTGCTTTACTGATGTTTACTCTTACTGACTTCTGAAGAACAGCATTTTTTTTTCCTGCTTCTTTCTTTTACTCTAAACAGGAAAGCTAAATGGGGTTTTCTTTTATCAAAATGCTACCATTATGAAAATAACAACAATTAAATCATGCACATTTATAACATCCAGATTTTGCAAAAGGAAACTTGATAGAACACTAATTTTAAAGGCATATAATATGAATAACAAACTTCATTAGTGGGTTTTCTTTTTTGGATATTAATCTAGTGTGCTTTTAGAAAGCACTGCAAGATATTTAGTTATTTAAAGAAAAATAATATAAATATTGTTAAAGGCTTATAAAGCATATTAGATTAAATGATGAAGCACCTCATGAATCTTTGACTCTCTGCATATTCCTTAGGCATGTTTCAAGGAGTAAAACATGGCATCAACCCTATACCCACCCAGAGAAGAGAAAAAATATAAATGACAGATGGACCAGGTTTAATATTACAGACATTTGCAACTGAAAAGCCTGGCTTCACGTTTATATTACTCAAGCTTCACTCTCAGAGTTCATTACATGATCCTGACTCTTCAACTAAACTGCTGACTGTGTTAATGCCAAACACTGTCTTAGTCTATTAGGAGAATTTTGTTCCCCCAATTGTCATTGAGTCTTATTTTATTACGTATGGAAGCAGAATGAATATTCATTCCTTTATGTTCATATTTAATAACATAAAAAGTCTCTTGAATTTCCTACATCACCTGAAATATGAATAAATATTAGAATTACAAGACTTTTGTTTTTAAAGAATGAGTAGATCTTAGAATGTCTAATTTCCTCTATGACATAACTTCTTTCATAACTTACCACAGGTTCCTTTTAAATGTCTAGGTTCATTATTATCAGGATGGGTCTTTAGATGTAATCTAATAAGATTTTTTTTAAACCAAAGCTCTTTAGCCTATTTCATTAAATTTTCTTTCCTGTTAATGCATAAGTTCAGTAATAATTAGGACTGTGATGGATTAATTATTGATAATTTTTCAAGTTAATATTGGCAAGCTGTAGGCAGAGTTGTGCATTACTGATATTCTTCCCCCCTCTTTGACATATTGAACATAAGCAAACTTGCTTTCCTTTTCTCTGTTTAATGGGCTAGAAGGTATTGACCTAGACCTGCAGCCTGCTCATTTCTGTGATTGATGTATTTTCACTTAAATAGTGTGGATTCTCTTAGCAGTTTGTGTTGACTTGAGAATAGATTTAAAGGAGACTTGACATCTCATTAATCCTCTGGCTCATATTTTGTATTATACAAACATAGCAAAGATCACTATAATGGAGAGGAAATAACTTTTGTTTATGCAGTACAACTTTACACTCAAGATGGATTCTAAATAGGTTAGTATTTTTTTTAATAGATATCTATTAGTATTACTCTATTAAGTGAAAGTTAACTAATATATTTCAGGCATCCATGGAAATTAAGGATTTTAAATACAAATATTAATCAACTTTTAAAAATCTCTATTTTTATCACAGTATGGGTTTTGTCTTGTAAGCAACAGGGAACCATAAATATATACATATATATTTTTTTAGTGTGGCAGGTATACTACTAAATATATTTTTAAATTATGGTGCTGCTTGCTCTGTGGCTGATGGATTGGAATATAACAGACTCTGAAAGCACAAAGACCAGCAAGGAGGCCGTTACCGTGTTCCAGGTGAGAGATGGAGAGCCGTGCTCAGAAATGGTGAAGTGCTGAGCTAACCCTAGCTGTGGAGAAGCACAGAAGAATTGGAGGAAAGGGAGTTTGAAATGATAGAAAGAGTTCTTAGAAACCAAATGATAATTTGTCCATGAGTCCACATGGAGGGATTGAGGGCAGGCTTGGCACAAAAGCTTGAGGAGGGAAAGGGAGATGCGAAGGATGATTGATGAGATTCTTTGGGGCAATAAAGAGATGATGATCTCTCACAATGGTCACACAGATGTTACCAATGTGTTTCTGTTCTTTTAAGAAAAGAAATATGTAAGTATTTTGCTTTTTCTGCATGGAAACACAAGTGCTTAAAATGAATCAACATTTGTGAAGTACAAGTATGTGACAGGAACTGTGAAGAACAGAGAATATAAAGTTGTGTAATCTGTACTGCAATCACGACACAGATGCCTTAGAAAGATCACCTCAAAATAAGCTCTATGGTATCCATATTCAGCAGGTTTCTAGTTGCAAATAGAAGAAGAAAGCCCCTTAACCTAAATACATATCAGAAAAATAAGGATATGAGGTAAAAGTTCTCTCTTTTTTTAATCCCTCCACCCTTTAACTCTCATTAACATTTGTCTTACATATTTATAGAACATTCCTTGCTTAAGTTGATTCTTGAAAAGGGAAGAGAAAATTTGAGGTCAAGCAGTAATGAGACTTCCAGAAATTTTCCTAACATAATCACAACTCCATCTAAACTTCAAAGGAGTCATTTGTTTAGGACCTGTTTGCATAAGACTGTTACTAATCTCTTTCAGTGAGTAGAAACCTAACCTTTTCATTTTATAAAATTATCAGTCTAGAATATTACCTATGCTCCCTAACCATGTTTTAGGCATCAACAACGTATCTGATTTTATTACTAGTACCTTCTGCTTTTGAAAGCCCAGGTACAAGCACCAAAGTCTCTAGGGTATCTATCTGAAGCCTCACCATTTAGATTAATGCATCAATGCCTTATAAAAGGAGGCACCACCACATCCTCCACCTTGACTAAGATAACCTGTATGAATTTTTTGTGTGCAGTTTAATCTTTAGTAATGTTTGCCCTCCCATCATACTTTTCAGCAGAAAACACCATCTACTTACAGCTCAACACACCTCAATAATTCAAAACAACTGAAACAGTACAAATGAATTCTTAAAAAATGTTAATAATTATTTTTAATATGGAGAAAAGAGGATGCCTTGAATTCTAATACTCTATATATTTTATAGAGAACATTTTTTTCTTATGTATGTGCAAACATCATCAAAGGTGATTCATGAAACAGATTCTTTTGTGTAAGCCTCTAAGTAACTATGTGGCTACTGAAGGCATAAGGTTAACCTTTTCAAAGTTAAGTGATTTTCACTACTAGGTTTTCAGTCTTCAATTACAACTCTTAATTTCAAGAAATTTATGGCCCCTGGAACAGAAATATCAAGTATATTGATACACATCCTTTCCTTCAGTATTGCCAATATCATCTCCTGTTAACAATTTGGAGACAAATACAGTCTCCAAATAAAGTTTATAAGAGACAAAACTATAAATAACCATGGGCAAAAGTACTCTAAATTATTACAGCCCTTCCAATATCTTATATGTCAAAATACATCAAAAGTCTCCATATAATGCCTATTCTATTCCATTGTGTAATGCTTCTCCTTCATTAAGATTTACTTCTTGATCTCCTAATTGATGTTCTGTGGAAGAAAAAATATTTTATGCTATTAGAACATTTAAATCTAAGCACATACCCAAAATAAATGCCATAAAAAGCTGTGATTAATGATAAAAATCTCCAAATTTTAATCAGAAAGGACTTTAGACAGACCATACATTCAAAGCTTACCAGTCTAACATTCTGATGGGTTTACTGTTATGCTATACTTTTTTAAATGTTTCATTTTCTAGAAAAGAATTGTTGTGCCCTAAATGTAACTAAAACCAAAGTTGATAAGATTTCATCTATATTGAACTCCATACCTTAATAACAGAAAAAATAATGCTACATCTTGACACATTGCTTAAGTATAATTGATATTTAGGAAATATGTAAATGATATATAATTAAAAGTACCCTAGTACACAAAGCAAAATTCAATAACATTCTAACCTTTACGATATATATCATATTCTCTGAACAAAGGGCAATTTCAAACTCTAAAAATTTAATATCCCTCATTTAAATAATTATTCTGGTAAGAAGAATTAAGATGGAAACTTAACAATTAGAAAAATTATTTTAAGAAAACACAATGTATCAACAGAGGAAATCAACACTTAGATGTTCATAAGATAAAGAATGCAGAAAAGCTGAAAATGAAAGGGGTCAGTCCAACAAGAAGATATAACCATTATAAATATATATGCACCCAACACAGGAGCGCCAGCATATGTGAGACAAATACTAACAGAGTAAAAGGAGGAAACAGACAGCAATGCATTCATCTTAGGAGACTTCAACACACCACTCACTCCAGAGGACAGATGAACCAGACAGAAAATAAGTAAAGACACAGAGGCACTGAACAACACACTAGAACAGATGGACCTAACAGACATCTACAGAACTCTACACCCAAAAGCAACAGGATACACATTCTTCTCAAGTGCACATGGAACATTTTCCAGAATAGACCACATACTAGGCCACAAAAAGAACCTCAGTAATTTCAAAAATATTGAAATCCTACCAAACAACTTCTCAGATCACCAAGGTATAAAACTAGAAATAAATTTTACAAAGAAATCAAAAAGGCTCACAAATACATGGAGACTTAACAACACTCTCCTAATTAATCAATGGGTTAACGACCAAATCAAAACAGAAATCAAAGAATATATGGAGACTAAGGACAACAACAACACAAAGCCACAACTTCTGTGGGACGCAGCAAAGGCAGTTCTAAGAGGAAAGTATATTGCAATGCAGGCCTATTTAAAGAAGGAAGAATATTCCCAAATGAATAGTCTAAAGACACAATTACTGAAATTGGAAAAAGAAGAACAAATGAGGCCCAAAGTCACCAGAAGGAGGGACATAATAAAGATTAGAGAAGAAATAAATAAAATTGAGAAGAATAAAACAATAGAAAAATCAATAAAACCAAGAGCTGGTTCTTTGAAAAAATAAACAAAATAGATAAACCCCTAGCCAGACTCATTAAGAGAAAAAGAGAATCTACACATATAAACACAATCAGAAATGAGAAAGGAAAAATCACGAAGGACCCCACAAAAATACAAAGAATCATAAGAGAATATTATGAGAATCTATATGCTAACAAGCTGGAAAACATAGAAGAAATGGACAACTTCTTAGAAAAATACAACCTTCCAAGACTGACCAAGCAAGAAACAGAAAAACTAAACAGACCAATCACCAGTGACGAAATCGAATTGGTAATCAAAAAACTACCCAAGAACAAAACCCCTGGCCTGATGGATTCACCTCTGAATTCTACCAGACATATAGAGAAGAAATAACACCGATTCTCCTTAAAGTTTTCCAAAAAATAGAAGAGGAGGGAATACTTCCAAACTCATTCTATGAAGCCAGCATCACTCTAATACCAAAACCGGGCAAAGACCTCACCAAAAAAGAAAATTACAGACCAATATCCCTGATGAACGTAGATGCAAAAATACTCAACAAAATATTAGCAAACCGAATTCAAAAATACATCAAGAGGATCATACACCATGATCAAGTGGGATTCATCCCAGGGATGCAAGGATGGTACAACATTCGAAAATCCATCAACATCATCCACCACATCAACAAAAGAAGAACAAAAACCACATGATCATCTCCATAGATGCTGAAAAGCATTTGACAAAATTCAGCATCCATTCTGATTAAAACTCTCAACAAAATGGGTATAGAGGGCAAGTACCTCAACATCATAAAGGCTATATATGACAAACCCACAGCTAACATCATACTTAACGGCGAGACGCTGAAAGCTTTTCATCTAAGATCGGGAACAATACAAGGATGCCCACTCTCTCCACTGTTATTCAACATAGTACTGGAGGTCCTAGCCACAGCAATCAGACAAAACAAAGACATACAAGGCATCCAGATTGGTAAAGAAGAAGTCAAATTGTCACTATTTGCAGATGACATGATACTGTACATAAAAAACCCTAAAGATTCCATTCCAAAACTACTAGAACTAATATCTGAATTCAACAAAGTTGCAGGATACAAAATTAACATACAGAAATCTGTTGCTTTCCTATACACTAATGATGAACTAACAGAAAGAGAAATCAGAAAAACAATTTCATTCACAATTGCATCAAAAAGAATAAAATACCTAGGAATATACCTAACGAAGGAAGTGAAAGACCTGTACTCTGAAAACTACAAGACACTCCTAAGAGAAATTAAAGAGGACACTAACAAATGGAAACGCATCCCATGCTCTTGGCTAGGAAGAATAAATATTGTCAAAATGGCTATACTACCTAAAGCAATCTACAGATTCAATGCAATCCCTGTCAAACTACCAACAGCTTTCTTCAATGAACTGGAACAAATAATTCTAAAATTCATATGGAACCACAAAAGACCCCGAATAGCCAAAGCAATCCTGAGAAGGAGGAATAAAACAGGGGGAATTACACTCCCTGACTTCAAGCTCTACTACAAAGCCACAGTAATCAAGACAATTTGGTATTGGCACAAAAACAGACCCACAGACCAGTGGAACAGAATAGAAAATCCAAACATTAACCCAAACATATACAGTCAATTAATATTTGATAAAGGAGCCTTGGATATACAATGGGGAGATGACAGCCTCTTCAGCAGCTGGTGTTGGAAAAACTGGACAGCTACAGGTAAGAGAATGAAACTGGACTACTGTCTAGCCCCATACACAAAGGTAAACTGAAGGTGGATCAAAGACTTGAATGTAAGTCATGAAACCATAAAACTCTTAGAAAAAAACATAGGCAAAAATCTCCTGGACATAAACATGAGCAACTTCTTCATGAACATATCTCCCCAGGCAAGGGAAACAAAAGCAACAATGAACAAGTGGGACTATATCAAGCTGAAAAGCTTCTGTACAGCAAAGGACACCATCAGTAGAACAAAAAGACATCCTACAGTATGGGAGAATATATTCATAAAAAACGTATCTGATAAAGGGTTGACATCCAAAATATATAAAGAACTCATGCACCTTAACAAACAGAAAGCAAATAATCCAATTAAGAAATGGGCAGAGGACATGAATAGACACTTCTCTAAAGAAGAAATTCAGATGGCCAAACAGGCACATGAAAAGATGCTCCACATCGCTAATCATCAGAGAAATGCAGATTAAAACCACAATGAGATATCACCTCACACCAGTGAGGATGGCCAACATCCAAAACACAAACAACAACAAATGTTGGCGAGGATGTGGAGAAAAGGGAACCCTCCTACACTGCTGGTGGGACTGCAAATTAGTTCAACCATTGTGGAAAGCAGTATGGAGGTTCCTCAAAAAACTCAAAATAGAAATACCATTTGACCCAGGAATTCCACTCCTAGGAATTTACCCTAAGAATGCAGCAGCCCAATTTGAAAAGGACAGATGCACCCCTATGTTTATTGCAGCACTATTTACAATAGCCAAGAAATGGAAGCAACCTAAGTGTCCATCAGTAGATGAATGGATAAAGAAGATGTGGTACATATACACAATGGAATATTATTCAGCCATAAGAAGAAAACAAATCCTACCATTTGCAACAACATGGATGGAGCTAGAGGGTATTATGCTCAGTGAAATAAGCCAAGCCGAAAAAAGACAAGTATCAAATGATTTCACTCATATGTGGAGTATAAGAACAAAGAAAAAATACTGAAGGAACAAAACAGCAGCAGACTCACAGAACCCAAGAACGGACTAATAGTTACCAAAGGGAAAGGGACTGGGGAAAATGGGCGGGAAGGGAGGGATAAGAGGGAAAAAGGGGCATTACGATTAGCAGATGTAATGTTGGGGGGGCACGGGGAGGGCAGTACAACTCAGAGAAGACAAGTAGTGATTCTATAGCATCTCACTACGCTGATGGACAGTGACTGTAATGGGGTTGGTGGGGGGGACCTGATGAAGGGGTAGTTTAATAATCGTAATATTGCACATGTAATTGTAAATTAATGATAATAAAATAAATTATATTAAAAAAACCAGAAAAATAAATTAAAAAAAAGAAAAGCTGAATATGTACCAAAGAAAGAAATTTAAAAAGGAGCAAATAGGAACATACCTAAGACAGTTTGAAATGTGAAATTCACAAAGTTAAAAGTACAAATTAATGGTTTATAAAACAGGAAAAAAGAAAACTAAACTAGAAAGCCAAGAGCAGACTCCTTTAAAATAAAGGAAATCTAATAAAATTTAAAACTGCTAGCGAGTATATTTTTTAATCAAGGAAGGCAGAAACTGAATGATGTATTTGCAAATTATCTTAGTCATCTTGAACTGCCATAACAAAATACCTTAAATAGGGAAAGATGATAATAGAAATTTATTTCTCATAGCTCTGAAGTCTGGAAGCATGGTCATACTCTGATAAAGACTCTCTTCCAAGGTTGCAGGCTGCTGATTTCTCATTGTATCCTCAGCTGGTAGAGAGCAGAGAGAGGAAGCAAGCACTCTTAAGACTCTTGTAAGGGCAGGATCCCCATTCATGAGGGGTCTACCTTTATGACCCCATCTAATTGTGATTATCACACAAAGGCCCGACCTCCTAATATCATCATATTGGGCAATAGGTTTCAACATACAAATTTAGGGGATATACAAACATTCAGTCCATAATGCACATAATTACAGACATCAAGAAAAGACAAGAGCAATATGAGAATAATTTCCTTATCTCTATGTAAAAAGAGGTGGAAACTATATAAAATGATGGGTTTTCCATGTTGTGGGTAATGCTGCAATATTTCCAGAATCTTGCCTGGCTTTAGTGCATCTCTATATCAACAGGTGTTTCCAAGGGATGGAGAGTAGTAGTCCATCTCCATATAAATAGGTAGTTACAAGGATGAGTTAAAGCATATCTGGGACAGAGAGGTTGAGTGGGGTCCCTTCTTCTTCAGCCAGGTCCCAAGAGACACAGGAGAATAGAAGTGGATGATGGCTTGTAGGCAAGAAATGGGTTTCTCCCGCTTTATTTCACCCTTTGACTAATTTTGACTTCAAAAGTACTTTGCCCCAGAATTTCCACCCCGGAGTTACATTTGGCGGTAGTCAGCTGGACCTCTGAACCCAAATCTGTCTACGTAGGTGTGACCCTAGGGCACACTTCCCCTAGAGATGGTGCAGAAATGCCCAGAACTCCACCTGTGAATGGTGGGGAGGCCCCAGTGGCCACAGCAGTAGAGGGTGCAGCTTCACCCGGGAGCCCCATATCTGTGGGGCTTCCAGTTGGGGAGCCACTATTGGGGAATTGTTCTAGGGTAAAGTATCTCCTAGAAGGGTGGGGCCTCCCCAGAATAGGGGAAGGGTGGAGACACAGGAAGCTGCAGAATTAGTCCTCCATGAGATAAAAGACTGCTTAGAGGCACTGAGTGGCCATATAACAGCTAGGATTGTGAGATGTCTTTTTCTTGAGATATTGGAAAGGGTTATTGAGGAGAGAAAGAGGGTTATTGAGGAGAGAGAGAGACTTTGGCAGGAGAAAGTCACAGTTGGTAAAACTGTACTATTTCCAGAATCTCTCGCCAAGCTTTAGTGCATCTTCATATCAACAGGTGTTTCCATATCAATAGGTGTTTCCAAGGGGTGGAGAGAAGTGGTCCATCTACATAGCAATAGGTAATCACAAGGGCTTGGGAGGGTTTATCTGGACCGGAGAGGTTGGGTGGAGCTCTCTTCTGCTGCAGCCTGGTCAAGAGAGAGACAGGATGACTGCATGTAAGAAATAAACGTGTTTTTTAACTTTATTTCTCCCTTTGACTGATTTCGGTTTTAGAGGTGTTTTGCCCCAGGATTATCCCCCCAGAGTTATATCTGGCAGTAGTCAGCAGAATCTCTGAACCCAAAATCTGTTTAAATAGGTGTGACCCTTAGGCGGGCTGCCTCTAGGGATGATGGGGAGGTCCCAGTGGATGCAGTGGCAGAGGGTTCAGCTTAACTCTGGAACCCAATATATGTGGGGCTTACAATTGAGGGGCACCTAGTGGGGAGTTGGTTTAGGGTAAAGTACCTCCTAGAGGGGTGGGGCCTTCCCCAGATTTGAGGAAGACTGGAGACTCCAGAAGCTGCAGAATTAGTCCTCCATCAGATAAAAGACTGCTTAGAGGCCCTGAATGGCTGTGTAGCAGCTGGCATTGTAGGATCTCTTTTCGTCCAGATAGTGGAAAGTGTAATTGAGGAGAGAGAGAGGGTTACTGAGGAGAGAGAGAGAGAGTTATTGAGAAGAGAGAGAGACTTAAGCAGGAGAGAGACACACTTCAGCATCTCTTGGAAGAGCTGGGCGATGCCCTATGGGATGTCCTTAAGGAAGAGAGACAGTTATTGAGAGGAAAGGTCACGCTCATGGAAAATTCCTTAGCAGCAATGAGGGGGAAGGCAGCAGGAGAGTCTGCATTGCAGAAGGTCATGGGGAAGGCAGAGGGAAGAACAGTGCCTTCAGCTCCAGAGATGGTAGAGGAGGTGTTGGGAGAGGATGAGGGGATGGGGCTGAGGCCACCTCCTGAGGCACCAGCCTCTCCTGTATTAAAGGCCCACCCAGTTGCAATTGAGAAAGTAAAAACACAACAACCATCAGCTCCTGAGGGGGAGGAGCCACCCCCTTCCCAAGTTGTAGAGCGCTCTGTGCTCCATCCATATACCCAGGATGAGCTGGTGGACATGAACATCTGGTATTGATAGATGCCATCAGAACCTCTGCTTACATGACATGGGTCTCTGGAATATCGGAGTGGAAAACATTGTTATGTTGGGTTCTGAAATGAGAACACTGGCTTCCCTGATTACTCACCCTTCTCCCCAGCAGCAGTTGTAAAGTGCCTGTCACACCACAGGGAATCATGTGCTTCTGGATTGGCTGATAGCAGCCATCAGGGCAGTTTAGCATAATCTGGGTGATTCACCATACTTATCCACTAGCTAGAAAACGTAGGCAGAACTCCAGCAAGTGTTGTGGGAATTGGGCATGAAAAATATCATCTACAATATGAACCCCCAGGGCCCCGATGAGGAGTTGTTCACCATAGGAATGAGAAATCTGGTGCTCCACACAGCTCTTCCATCTTTCTTTGGGTCCCTAGTGACTATTCTTGCCCTCCAAATAGGGCAATCCATAAGTGAGGCTACTCGTACTTTATCAGATCTGGGGGAGGTTGAAACAAGAGCACGGAAGGAAGTATGGGCTATGACTGAAAGGAGGGGTTCAAAGGGTCACATGAAGGTCTTGAGGACCCAGATGAGGGTTGATTTGATAAAGGCAGGGGTAGTGAAAGAAAAAGTTGATGGGCAGCCCAATAGGATCTTAGAACTGTGGCACCAATTAAAGCCAGGGCAGCAGCTCCAGCCACTGAGGTCCAGGACATGGAAGCCCGAAGCAAAGCCCTATGTTTGGCCTGTGTCCCTGCAAGACTTCCTAGGGGACAGTACTCAGGCTCTGCCTGGGCCCTCACCACCACAGGATAACGATTGGGCATTGTGGTTTGATGTGGGGATGGTCAAGATCCATAGCTGATTTATTAGTCCCCTGTTAATATGCAGTGTGTCCTGGCCCTGGTGGACACAGGAGCTGAATGCTCCATGATTTACTGCAACCTGGAGGGTTTTCCAGGGACCCTCCCAGCCATTGTTTGCAGGGTGAGGCTGAGTGGAACAAACCCAAATCCCCTTGGGAATAGGGCATCTAATACTGTGTGTGATGTTATGCCCATGTCTGATTACCTTACAGATAAACGTGGCATTTTTGCAAGAAGTTTTGGGTCTTGTAGGCTACTGGAGAGTGTTTATCCACACTTGGCACAAATTCTGAAGCCTTATGCCATTTGGTAGGAAAGGGCATCAGGTGAGGCTGGCATGAAACATGTGCATTTACCTCTATTGTTGCAAAATGGACAGTCAAGGCCATGAAGGTCTTGAGTGAGACCGGCCCATCAGGCCCTGTGTGCTGGATGTCCATGTGACTGAAGAGAGCTGGGGCTGGGGCCTCAGCAGCTTCTTATAGCCCAGATGCATTGGCTAGCAGCACAGCCTGCCTCAGGCAGAAGACAATGTAGGCTATAGCCTGTCAGTGGGGCCTGCCTTTGACTTTGAACAGGTCAGCAGAGCCCTGTTAGAGGTGCACTGTGTGACTGAGTCCCACAGCACCCTGGAGACTATGTGGCTTTGGACATTTCAACACATGGACCAATGATGGCTGGCCCTTCTGGCACCTTGGGGACAAGGCCTGGAAATTGGCCTCATGTATATTCCTGGAGTAACATCAAAGTGGTCCCCTAATATCACAGTAGTGTACCTTAAACATCTGGGAGGTAAGAACATCTTACAGGGAAGTTTTGCTTTATCTTTATGGCCAGTTCATGTATCTCCCATATCCCTACATATAGACCCATCTGTAATTCCCACAGTGAGAGGGGTGAAAGTCTGGCATGCTAGACCAAGACAAGATCCCATTACTGCCACTGTCCTATCACTGGACCACTCTCTTGCTTGTATACTACCTGATTGGCAAAATTTGCTTACACTGGTGTCATTAAAACATGTATCTTATCACCCTTAAGGTTATTTTCTTCTACAGTCCTTGTGGCCTGGATGCGCTCCCTGGCTGCAGCTGCCCTGTGATGATTGCTCTGAATTCCCTACCCGTTCAGCTACTGCTTGTGGAATGGGTGAGTTATGGACTTAAATCTGCAAAGGATTTTGAACCTAGCTGAATCCTCCAGCTTGAGGATTATCATGATTTTATGTTATTAGCCTGGTTACAATGCTCCAGTTTTCTCACACAGGGGCCACTGTGGAAGATAGAGAATGTGTAGATTGTGATGTGAGATTTCCGGAGGGGTGGGCTGAGGGTAAAATTGCAGTATTTCCAGAATCTCTTGCCTGGCTTTAGTGCATCTCCATATCAATAGGTGTTTCCAAGGGATAAGGAGAATTAGTCCATCTACATTTCAACAGGTAATTACAAGGGCACACAAGAGTTTATCTGGACCAGAGAGGTTGGGTGGAGTTCTCTTTTGCTACAGCATGGTCAAGAGAAAGACAGGATGACTGCTTGTAAAAAATAAAAGGATTTCTTAACTTTATTTCTCTCTTTGACTGATTTATGTTTTAGAGGTATTTTGTCCTGAGATTTTCCCCCTGGAGTTACAATCATAGTGAAAAGCTATATTTGAAATTTGAAAAACTCATTTTGATACATACATATGGTAGAATCAATCCTAGGTATCTTTAGATTAAGAAAAATATTGTCTTCCAATTCCCTTCCCTTTTTCTGATTGGTCTCTCTATGTCCCAGGCCTGCTTTCTTAGCTGGGTGACCTGTCTTTCTTTATCAATCAGTATGACTCTGGCAAACATGATAATGTGCTTTGCAGTACTCCAACCCGTAGCTGACCAGGGACCCAGCTGCTGCCCTCTGAACCCACTATGTCTTTGCTGAGGCCATATTTCCCTCCAGCTACAGGCAGTGATGGAATGAAGCAGTGTGTAACTCAGGGGGTAAAAATCCCAGGGCAAAATACTTTTGAAACTGAAATCAGTCAAAGGGTGAAATAAAGTGGGAGAAATATCCAGTGATAGGACAGTGGCAGTAATGGGATCTTTATTTCTTACAAGCAGTTGTCCCACCTCTCTCTCCCACCTCTCTCTTGACCAGGCTGCAGAAGAAGAGAGAGCTCCACCCACCCTCTCAGGTCCAGATAAGCCCTCATTCACCCTTCTAATTACCTATTGATATGGAGATGGCTACTGCTCTCCAGCTCTTGGAAACCCCTATTGATATGGAGATACACTAAAGCTAGGGGAGAGATTCTGGAAGTACTGCAATTTTATGCACACTGTAATACTAAGGCAGGCTCATTTTCAGAGATACATTGTCCTGTGACAAGTGCCTTTGGCTCAGGAACTACACAAAGGCCTTGCCAAAACTTTCTTAGAATACTTTTCTACAAGTTTTCTTGCCAAACCTTCCTTCCTCTCTCTCTTTTACAGGGGCTGGACTTACATCATGATTTGAAAACTCTCCCATCCTCCTTCCACATTCCCTCTAATCTAACATTTTTGTCTTTGTTTTTTCTGATCCAGGTACCAATGTTGTACCTATCTTGTAGAAGACCCTCAATTCATGCTAGTGGAATAACTGAATGGTATTTGCTTAATTAGGGAACTTAAAAAGGTGCAAAATGGATACTTTCAATGGGAGACATTTTCTGATATGAGACAGCAGTAGTAATATTGATAATAATCCACTAAAGATACCAGGAAAAGGATGGATAAGAATCTTTAGTTAGCACAAACCTAGTTTATTATCTGAACACTCCAATTTTATTGTTACTCTAGCATTCTCTCCATGTTCTATGCTACTTTAATTTTACTAAAGGTCTTATAATTATGTTGTCTTATATATGTCATACATGATATTCATATATATATGCATATATACACATAAAAAGCAGAGTCTCTCTTTAAGTCATAATGTGGGATTTCAGCAGTAGAATTGGCCAGGAGGATAGATTTGAGGGCAGAGTGGGTGGTAACACTTCAATGTTTTATAGGTCAGGATATCTGAGAGTAATCAGGATAGAACCCTTAGTGAACAAGAAACAAGAAAGACCCTTAAGGGTTTAGAAGAAGGTGTTGAATAGTATAGTTTCATTGTTGTTTACAATCACAGATAAATAGATTAATAGTTCTACAATACTCTACATACAAGATGAACCAGAAATTGTTTAACTGACTAGCCAAGAATTCTCCTTAAACATAAAACACTTTGATTAAACAAGGAAAAGATCCGAGTATATATTACAGTATTAACATTTGAATTAACCAGTACTTATCAAAATGTCTTCCAGAGGAACAAATAAGATTCATTATTCAAAAACTAAGACATAATATTTCAAGAGGTGCCAAATAAATATTGTTAATAACAAATGTCAACAGATTAGAGAAGAAAATGTCTTCCAAAATCAAAAACAAATTTGAGTTAACTTGGTTTTAGAAAGCCTTATCAATTTTTGCACTTTATTAGAATGTGATTTTACTGTGGTCTATTTTATTTATTTATTTATTTTATTGACTTATAGTTGATATACAATATTACATGGTTTCAAGTATACAACATTGTGATTCAACAGTTACATACATTATTAAATCCTCACCCCAACTAGTGTAGCTATTACTATCTGTCAACATAAAAAGACGTTAGAGAACTATTGAATATATTCTCTATGTTTCACTTTCATCCCTGTGACCAACTTATATTATGACTGAAATTCTCTGCCTCTGTATTCCCTTCACCTGCTTCATCTAACCTCTCCCCCATGGTAACCATCAGTCACTTCTCAATATCTATGGGTCTACTGCTATTTTGTTCATTTGTTTTGTTTTGTTTTTAGATACCACAAATCAGTGAAGTCATATGGTATCTGTCATTCTCCACCTGGCTTATTTCACTTAGCATAATATCCTCTAGGCCCATCCATATTGTCACAAATGGCAGTATTTCTTTCTTTTTTACAGCTGAATAGTATTCCATTGTGTATATGTACCATATCTTCTTTATCAATTCATCTATTGATGAGCACCTTGGTTGCTTCCATATCTTGGCTATTGTAAATAATGTGGCAATAAGCATAAGCATGGATATATCTTTTCAAATTAGTATTTTTTTCTTCTGTAAATTCCTAGAAATGGAATTACTCTGTTGTATGGTATTTCTATTTTTTAGTTTTTTGAGGAACCTCCATACTGCTTTCGGTAATAATTATGCTAATTTACAGTCCCACTAATAATGTAGGAGGTTTCCCATTTTTCCACATCCTTGCCAACACTTGTTAGGTTTATTCCTAGGTATTTTATTCTTTTTGATGCAGTTGTAAATGGAATTGTTTTCCTGATTTCTCTTTCTGCTAGCTCATTGTTAATATATAGGAATGCAAGTGATTTTTGTATATTGATTTTGTATCTTACAACTTTGCTGAATCCAGTTATTAGTTCTAATAGTTTTTTGGTAGAGTCTTCATGACTTTCTGTAAATACTATCATGTCATCTACAAATAGTGACAATTTTACTTCTTCCTTACCAGTTTGGATGCCTTTTATTTATCTCTCTATCTTGTCTGGTTGCCCTGGTTAGCAGTTCCAGTACTATGTTGAATAAAAGTGGTGAGAATCCGCATTCTTGTCCTGCTCTTGATCTTAGAGGAAGAGCTTTCAGATTTTCACCATTGAGTGTGATGTTAGCTGTGGGTTTGTTGTATATGCTCTTTATTATGTTGAGGGATGTTCCCTCTATACCCATTTTATTGAGAGTTTTTATCATGAATGGGTGTTGAATTTTGTAAAATACTTTTTAAGCATGTATTAACATGATCATATGGTTTTTATGCTTCCTTTTGTCAGTGTGGTATATCACATTGATTGATTTATGAATAGTTTACCATCCTTGCATCCCTGGAATAAATCCCACTTGGTCATGATGGGTGATCAGTACTTTCAATGTATTTCTGATTTCAGGTTGCTAATATTTTTTTGAGAATTTTTGCTCATCATGGATATTGGTCTATAATTTTTTTTTTGTAGTGTATTTGTCTGGTTTTGGTATTAGAGTGATGCAGGCCTCATAGAATGAGTTGGAAGTTTCTTTCCTTTTTTACTTTTTTAAGTATTTTAAGAAGGATGGGTACAAATTCTTTGAATATTTGGTAGAATTTAGCTGTGAAACCATCTGGTCCTGGATATTTGGTTGTTGGGAGTTTTTTGATTACCAAATCAATTTCATTACTAGTAATTGGCCTGTTAAGATTTTTTTCTTCCTTGGTCAGTCTTGGAAGGTTAGATATTTCTAGAAATTTGTCCATTTCTTTTAGGTTTTCCTATTTATTGGCATATAATTTTTCATAGAATTCTCTAATAGTTATTTGTATTTCTCATGAGTCACTTGTAACTTCTTTTTGTTTCTGATTTTGCTTGTGTCCTCTCTTTTTTTTCTTGATATGTCTACCAACAGCCTTTTTTTTTTTAGTCTTAGGCTTATTTTACTGACAAAATTATGTTGAGTAGATTTTCTGGAGAAAAAATTATTTTCGTTATATGTGAAAAATAAACCAACATACAAAGATACAAAAACAAAACAGTAAAAAAATGACCTCCAAATTTCTTGGAAGCTAGATAGACTTAAAATGTAAAGTGTTTTGATTATTAAGAAAGCATAAGATTCAATGAGACTGGCTCCATTCAGCAAATGGAACCACTTATTCATAAGTCTTATGCTCTGATTTTAAGTAGGCATCAGGGTCTTTAGTAAAGAGCACTTGCTATTTAGAACTAGTAGTGAAATCCTCTAGAGAATAAAATGCTAAAGTATTTTGTGAAAAAGCCAAAGTTATCATTTTTCACATTTTTACATTTACTTGTCAAGTCTCATAAATCTATTCATATTGGGACAGATGAATCTTACAACTAAGATGGTGGGAACTTCATTGTCTTGGCTATTTTAAGACACTTTTAAACATCTCAACCTTAAATGAAACTCATTTTTTCCAATTTTTAAAACTTATTTAGGCTCTTTTGTTATTGTTTTCTTCTAGTAAAAGCATGTTTAAATAGAATTTCATATAACCTTAAATATTAAAAAACTACTAACTGCTAATAAAGCAAATATTTCAAGTAATATTATCTTTGGAATATATATTTTAAAATTAAATAAGAGTAAAGACATTTTTCAGCAATGATTTTTTTTTCCATTTGCAATTTCCTTTCTTCTTTTCCATGCATATTCTAAGGAGTACTACTAGTTAATACTATGGAACTCTAGCTTTATATTATTAGTAAGCTTACCTCAGTATAATCTCTAGAATGTCTGCATTTTATCAGTGATTTAAAAGAAAAACTCAGTACTGTATTTGGAACATTAAGTTAAATTACAGTTAGAACTTTTTTTCACTACAAATTTCAGTTTAGTGGTGGTGTTGAATCTAATTTGTTTTAATTATATGACAGTCAGTTCTTTAGAAAAACATCATTCTTATAAGGAAAATAATTTTAGGACTGTTTTGAAACTATCAGTCTACCAGGAGCTGCTCAGGCTTGGCAGAGGCTTCACTGCCTGTTTCTTACCATGTTGTCTGGCACTGTGGCATCTAACAGTGATGGTCTTAAACATGGTTTCTGATTTGGGGGAGAGAAAAGCTATGCAGATAAAAGTTTGGAAGCTGAGGGTATTTCTCCCATTTTTTCTGTCCAAATATAAGCCAAAATCATTTTAATATGTTCAATATTTTCAAAAGAGGGAATGCTTTTTAGCCAACGATGAATGAATATTTGAATTTATGTGTTGATAACAAGAGGCACCCCTGGGCTCCAACCTTAGCTTGTATGATTATTGTCAATACTAGTAAATTAGTTGTACCATAGTAAGAACCTAAGTCATCATTATAAAAGTTCACTTATTAATTGATGATCGACTAGTCCTTAGGGTCACTTAGCATTGATGGAAACTGACTAAAAGTAGTATTTTCATATTAGATATACACCTGGGTCTTTTTATATTTTCATTAAATCACTACCCAGGTTTGCTATTCTTTCTCAAAACATAACTCAAATTTGTACTTTATTCTCCACTGACACTATCACAATCCTAAAACAGACCTCCATGAGCAATAGCAGCTCCCTTACTATTGAGTGTCTCCTGTACAATGTCATTTCTTCCCCATTATTCATTTGATTCATAGAAACACCCACCAAGGGCAGCACTTAAGTAATAATAACATATACCTAATAGGGCTTTGTGGATATCAAATAAAATGATAAAAATGATCTATAAAAAGCATTTAGCAGAGTGATCAGAAGTACTAAGCACTCCACAAATATTATCTATCATTACTAACTGTTATCATTCTCATTACCATTACCATATTACACATGGAAAAACTAAACTTCACAAACTCACTGAAAACTGTTCATACACATTTCAAAATTCTGATGACTTTTATAGTTTAAATCACATAATTTAGCATTATTATATATATGTTGTTATTTTTTAACATGTTTCTAATCAGTGTACATTTATGTATTTTCTATCAACAACATTTAAATTCAATCTTTTGAGTCTAATATAAACCTAGGAAAACTTGTCATATATGTAATGTAATTAAATGTTTTCTCAGAGATTTAATGATTGCTATATGAACTAGCATAAAATATCCACTGATGTTATTATAAATAAGGGAACAAATGGAGTATCAGTTGGTTTACCTGCATTAAAGTCATAGTAGCTTGATCAAAATAATCCTGGATTCTTAAATATCCAATTTTTTGCTGAGAGACAATAGTAAATATAAAAGATTTCATGCATGCACTTTTTTACTTAAAATAGCTATTGAGAAACAATAAGGAGTCAATCACTGAGTTAGATACCTCAGACACAACTATAGCTCAACTTCTGTTTCAAAACATATCTGAGAATACAAAAGAATAAAGATATTATTGGAATTTAGTGTGATTGATTTTGAACAGTGAGTAGGTCAATATGGGGACAGTTGGGACTGACTCTGTCTTAGGGATTCAAGAAGACTCCTTAGTGGAGGAACATTAACCAGAGTTTCTAGAATAAGAGATCTAAGGAATGTATCATAGTCCTACAGAATACAAAAAGAGATTACAGAAAATTTATATGTTGTCAGTAGTTCAACATGATATATACATAGAATGAATGAGGATGGGATGAGGAAAATAAAAAAGGAGATGAAATGAAAAGAAATAATATCAGCTCTTACTGGACCTAACACTAGAAGATAAGCACATTTAGTATAATTTGGTAAATATCTTCTCTTGACTAAGTGTGTAAGAACAAGATAATTTAATTATCCTTCTGATCAATTTTAGAGCATGTCTAAGAGACAAATACATGTTGCATGAGAACAAAGCCAAAATATCATCTATACTTGAATTTTTCTCACAATGATGTTACACAAATTTAAAACTAATTCTTGTTTGTTTAAAAAATGAATAAATGTAGTATACAATGTCAAGACTAAATATTTCCTGCCTACATGCATATACTTTTTTCCTAGATAACACAAATAAATGCCAGACTATAGGCACAAATAGGTTCTGTGCTTTTTTGACTAGATTTTTTTCTCTTCATATCTCAGAAACACTCAGACGTCAGTACATATAGAGCTATTTAATCCTTTATTCTAGCATATAAATTTTTATATTCTCTGTTTTTTAATGAGGACTTTTTGTATTTTTTCTTAACCTCATATATCCAATTTCTACTCTTCACCAACATTCCCCTTCCTTCAAGTCAAGTAACATATATATGTGTCTACGCATATGCATATGACTAGTTTAATGGGTTGAATCCAACTGAGCAGATAAATTTTCATTTCTTTATATTATTTATTTTTAAAGTGCTATTATATTAGTTACCTATATATATTTTTATTTTTTTATTAAGGTATCATAGATATACAATCACATGAGTAACATTGTGGTTATTAGAATCCCCCCTTTATCAAGTCCCCACCACATAATCCATTATAATCACTATCCATCAGCATAGTAAGATGCTATAGAGTCACTACTTGTCGTCTCTGTGCTGTACTTCCTTCCCCGTGCCCCACCTACATTATGTGTGCTAATCATAATGCACCCTAATCCCTTTATCCCTCCTTTCCCACCATCCCAAGTCCCTTTCCCTTTGGTAACTGTTAGTCCATGGTTTCTTTAAGTCTGCTGTTGTTTTGTTCCTTCAGTTTTTGCTCTGTTGTTATAATCCACAGATGACAGAAATCATTTGGTACTTGACTTTCTCCACCTGGCTTATTTAACTGGGCATAAAACCTTCTAGCTCCATCCATATTGTTGCAAATGGTAGGATTTCTTTTCTTCTTATGACAGAACAATATTCTATTGTGTATACATACCATATCTTCTTTATCCATTCATTTACTGATGGACACTTAGGTTGCTTCCATTTCTTGGGTATTGTAAATAGTGCTGCTATAAACCTAGGAGTGCATATATCTTTTTGAAACTGGGATCCTGCATTCTTATGAAAATTTCTAGGAGTGGAATTCCTGGGTCAAATGATATTACCATTTTTGTTTTTTTGAGGAACATCCATATTGCTTTCCTCAGTGGTTGGACTAATTTGCACGCCCACCAGCAGTGTAGGAGGGTTCCCCTTTCTCCACATCCTCACCAGCATTTGTTATTGTTTGTGTTTTGGATGTTGGCCATCCTCACTGGTGTGAGGTGATATCTCATTGTGGTTTTAATTTGCATTTTAATGATGATTAACAATATGGACTATCTTTTCATGTACCTGTTGGCCATCTGAAATTCTTTGGAGACATGTCTGTTCAGACCCTCTGCCCATTTCTTAATCAGGTTATTTGCTTTTTGGTTGTTGAGGCATGTAAGCTGTTTATATATTTCAGATGTCAACCCCTTATCAGATATGTCGTTTATGAATATATTCTCCCATACTGTATGATGCCTTTTTGTTCTACTAATGGTGTTGTTTGCTCTACAGGAGCTTTTTAGTTTGATATAGTCCTATTTGTTCATTTCTGCTTTTGTTTCTCTTGCCAGAGGAGATATGTTCATGAAAAAGTTGCTCATGTTTATATTCATGAGAGTTTTGCCTATGTTATCTTCTAAGAGTTTAATGGTTTCATGACATTGACCGATTTCGAGTATACTTTTGTGTATGGGGTTAGACAATGACCCAGTTTCATTTTCTTACATGTAGCTGTCCAGTTTTGGCAACACCAATTGTTGAAGAGGCTGTCATTTCCCCTACTGTATATCCATGGCTCCTTTATTGTATATGAATTGACCATATATGCTTGGGTTTATATCTGGGCTCCCTATTCTGTTCCATTAATCTATGGGTCTGTTCTTGTGTCAGTAGCAAATTGTCCTGATTACTGTGGCTTTGTAGTAGAGCTTGAAGTCAGGGAGCATAATCCCTCCAGCTTTATTCTTTCTTCTCAGGATTGCTTTGGCTATTTGAGGTCTTTTGTGGTTCCATATGAATTTCATAACTTTTTGTTCCAGTTTGTTAAAGAATGCTTTCAGCATTTTCATAGGGATTGCATTGATTTTATAGACTGCTTTAGGCAGGATAGCCATTTTGAAAATATTAATTTTTCCTATTATAAATTAATAATTTTGAAAATATTAATTAAATTATATAAAATATAAATTAATAATTTTGAAAATATTAATTTAGGCAGGAAAAGCATGGGATGAATTTCCATTTATTAGTGTCCTCTTTAATTTCTCTTAAGAGTGTTTTAGTTTTCAAGGTATAGGTCTTTCACTTCTTGGCTTAGGTTTATTCCTAGGTATTTTATTCTTTTTGATACAATTGTGAATGGAATTGTTTTCCTAATTTCTCTTTCTGCTAGTTCATTAGAGTATAGGAATGCAACAGATTTCTGTGTATTAATTTTGTATCCTGCAACTTTGCTCAATTCAGATATTAGTTCTAGTAGTTTTGGAGTGGATACTTTAGGGTTTGTTATGTATAATATCATGTCATCTGCAAATAGTGACAGTTTGACTTCTTCCTTACCAAGCTGGATGCCTTTTATTTCTTTGTGTTTTCTGATTGCCATAGCTAGGACCTCCAGTACTATATTGAATAAAAGAGGGGAGAGTGGCATCCTTGTCTTGTTCCTGATCTTAGAGGAAAAGCTTTTATTTTTCATTGTTAAGTTTGATGCTGGCTGTGGGTTTGTCATGCATAGCCCTTATTATGTTGAGGTACTTGCCCTCTATACCCATTTTGTTAAGAGTTTTTATCATGAATGGATGTTTCATTTTGTCCAATGCTTTTTAAGCACCTATGGAAATGATCATGTGATTTTTGTCCTTTTTTTCATTGATACAGTCAATGATGATGAATTTTTGAATACTGTAGCATCTTTGCATCTCTGGGATGAATCCCTCTGGATCATGATGTGTGATCCTCCTGATGTATTTTTGAATTCGTTCTATGACTATTTCGTTGAATATTTTTGCATCTGTGTTCATCAGGGATACTGGTCTATAGTTTTCTTTTTTTGTGGTGTCTTTGCCTTGTTTTGATGTCAGTGATGCTGGCTTCATTTAATGAGTTTGGAAGTATTCCCTCCTCTTCGATTTTTTGGAAAACTTTAAGGAGAATGGGTATTATGTCTTCTCTAAATGTCTGAAAAAATTCAGCAGGGAATCCACCTGGTCCGGGAATTTTGTTCTTGGGTAGTTTTTTGATTACTGATTCAATTTCAATGCTGGTAATTAATTGGTCTGCTCATATTTTCTGTTTCTTTCTAGATTAGTCTTGGAATGTTGTATTTTTCTACAAAGTTCTCCATTTCTTCTAGATTATCCAGTTTGTTAGCATATAATTTTTTATCGTATTCTCCAATAATTTTTTGTATTTTAGTAGTGTCTAGTGATTTTCCTTTCTCATTTCTGATTCTGTTTATGTGTGTAGATTCTCTTTTTTTCTTGATAAGTCTGGTTAGGGGTTTATCTATTTTGTTTATTTTCTCAAAGAACCAGCTTCTGCTTTCATTGTTTTATTCTTCTCAATTGTATTTATTTCTTCTCTGATCTTCATTATGTCCCTCGTCTACTAACTTTGTGTCTCATTTGTTCTTGTTTTTCCAGTTTCAATAATTGTGAATTTAGCTGTTCACTTGAGATTGTTCTTCCTTCTTTAAATAGGCCTGAATTTTTATTTACTTTCCTCTTAAAATTGCTTTCACTGTGTCCCACAGAAGTTGGGGCATTGCACTGTTTTCATTTGTCTCCATATATTTATTGATCCCTATTTTAATTTGGTCATTGATACACTGATTATTTAGGAGAATGTTGTTTAACCTCCATGTTTTTGTGAGCCTTTTTGTTTTCTTTGTACAATTTATTTATAGTTTTATACCTTTGTGATCTGAGAAGTTGGTTGGTACAATTTCCATCTTTTTGAATTTACTAAGGATCTTTTTGTGGCCTAGTATGTGATCTATTCTGGAAAATGTTCCATGTGCACTTGAGAAGAATGTGTATCCTGCTGCTTTTGGGTGGAGTGTTCTATAGATGTCTGTTAGGTCCATCTGTTCTAATGTGTTGTTCAGTTCCTCTATCTCCTTATTTATTTTCTTTCTGGTTGATCTGTCCTTTGGAGTGAGTGGAGTGTTGAAGTCTCCTAAAATGAATGCATTGCATTCTATTTCCCCTTTTAAGTCTTTTGGTATTTGTTTCACATATGTAGGTGATCCTGTGTTGGGTGCATAGATATTTATAATGGTTATATCCTCTTGTTGGACTGACCCCTTTATCATTATGTAATGTCCTTCTTTGTCTCTTGTGACTTTCTTTGTTTTGAAGACTATTTTGTCTGATACAAATACTACAACATCTGCTTTTTCTTCCTATTGTTTGCATGAAATATCTTTTTCCATCCCTTCACTTTTAGTCTGTGTATGTCTTTGGGTTTGAGGTGAGTCTCTTGTAAGCAGCATATAGATGGATCTTGCTTTTTTATCCACTTTATTACTCTGTGTCTTTTGATTGGTGCATTCAGCCCATTTACATTTAGGGTGATTATAGATAGATATGTACTTATTGCCATTGCAGTCTTTGGATTTTCAAAATATATGTGGTTTTGGGAGGAGATTTCTACCACACTACTCATGCCACCATCCTTTCTCCCTCCTGTTTTATATATTTTTTATTTGTCTATAAATTTTCAAATATAATATTCAAAATGAATTTGTGTATCTACTCTGATACATCTAGTATTTTATATATATATCTATATATATACATATATAATGTTTTTATATATAAGGTACCTTACAAAAATATGTATGTAAAGTATGATATAGGTATATATATACATGTATATACTTAACAAAGTAAATTTGACATCTAAAGTCATTTTTAATATTATATTTGAAAATTGTCAAATAAAATATATAACACTAATTTTATGCCACTTTATGTGAATATTATACCATTTAAATATAAAATACATTAGAAAAATATTATTCATAATGGTTCTACTCTCAGATCACTAAGCAATATTAATATAATGTGTGTGTATACATTTACCTTTAAAAGTGTCATTTCTTTAGTGTATTGATTTTCTTGAGAATAGTGTGATGTCATGGCTTAATACTTCACAGCTCTCATTCCCCTGCTGTGCATTCTAAAGACTTGATCAATGCTGAAAGCAAATATAATACATGTGCAATGTATTCAAATCAACATTTCCTTTCTTTTTTTGACTTTTAGGCTAATTTCAACATAATTCTTGTAATCCTTCTCCCTATGGATTCCCTGAACTCAACTATTCTAGGCAAGCATATGTGTTTCAGTTTCGTCTTTTCAATTTTCTGAATAATTTTTTTTGTCCGTTTTTATACCTGACATTTAAAGCATAGCTATAAAGTACTCATAAAACATTACTTTTAAAGCGAATATTTTTTAACAATAATATATATAAGAAACTTAAAAAATTATGGGGTTTTAATAAAATTCAAAGTACTTCCACATCAGTGCTAAAGAAACTGACTCATTTTCACCAAGTGAAGAGTTGCATTCATTGGCACTATTATTTTTAACTAAGATTTTGCTCATTCTTTTTTTTCCCAGTTGGCCTCTTTATCTAATAATTATGCTTCCATTCTCTAAATTTAGTAAAGTTGTTACAAAACTTCAGTGATTAAGGAAAATTGCCACTGCAAAGGAAATATATTATAATTGTAAACCTTGTAAAATGTTAATATCTTTAATAAAATAAAAACCAGCAAATTTTTGCATTTCTTTCTTTTTCATTGTGCAAAGTACCAATACATCATGTAAGGAGATCCAAATAACAATTTTTGTAATGGAAAATCAAGCTCATCGTACAGATGCAAAAAACAGACATTAAAGTCTCCAAAATAAATACTTAATATGAGAGAAAATTCCAGAACACAGTATCCAAATCCTCAGGAATTTTTCCAAATAATTTAAAAATTTTCCAAGCCCCTTGTGTTTCTTTGTTCTCTTTGACAAGAAGTAGCCAAAGATTTTGAGGAAAACTTTTATATCCTTCCTAGTATATTTCTTAACTTTCTGACCAATTATGAAATCAAAACATCTATTTAAGACTAATCAAGATACATTTAGGATAAAAAAATTATTTTGAGCATTACTGTGTGAAAAACCATTTTAGCTCCAGATAGTTTTTAAAACACTGTTCTTTTACTTAAGGAAGTGACAATCAACTGGTGAAGACAGACCCATAAGAAAATAATTTTATATATGACATAACAACACAATACAATCTGACAAGAAGTCTGACAGTGACACTTACCAGTGGTTAGTTTGACGTCAAGAGAATGAGGGTTGTCTTGGGTACAAGGAATTAGAACAAAGATGGCTTAATTTAGGATCTACTTTTCGTTGACTTTTAGAATATGAGATGAGTTCAAAAGGAAGATCTTTCCAAGGGATAAAAGGGAGAAAAATCATTCTTTGTAACTTAGTCATCATTCACAGCTGATGTGACCATACACCTTACCAGTTATGAATCAGTATCTAAAATAAAGACATAAACTAGTACTATCCTTTGCAAATCCAGACTTTTGGTTGTCCTAGCTTCTCTCCAGAAAGACAATAAGTATAGTACAAACAAGATCTACAAACAGGAATGTCATTATATTCCTCCTCAGAGGTAACTCAGCCAACCCCATTCCCTATATCATCATGCACATATGATACATTTATCATACTACTTATTTATCCAAGACAAAAAACTGGAGATCATTCTAGACTTTTCCCATCTTCTCCTTACCCCATTATTATACAATCATCCCAAACATCTGCTGGTTCTATTCTGTCTGTCCATCACAGTTGCTACTACACTAAACCAGGCCTCGTTATCTCCTGCTTGGACTTTTTCAATGCCTGCTAACCTGTTTCCTTTTTTTCATGTGTGACCTTTATTATCCACCATGTTTCAGATTAAATTACTTAAAATCCATAACACTCACTGGCACTTTAAGTTCAGCACATATGTATTGGCTGGCACAAAAGACTTTTCCTGATTTGCCCCCCATCAGCTTGCCTTGTCTTGCTACTCCTGTCTTGCTCTGTATACTCTAGAGACTTAATAATATATCCTCAAACACAGCATACCTTTTTTTTCACCTTTAGACTTTTCTATGTGCTGCTGTGTCTGAAATTTTTCTCTCTTTCTTGTCTTCTTAGAGACTTTCAAATCCCTGTCAAAGGTCATTTAATCTCTCTTTTTTCATTTGATAATCATAAATAGGTGTAGATTGTTTCCTGTTCTTTGCTGCCACATAAATTGAATAAGCACCTATATCTGTACTCATTGTAGTATATTGCATTTGTTTATTTGTATGTTTCTTCTCTACTTTATTGTCAGTGTGAGTAGAGATAGAGCAAAACCAGGTCCTGTTCTTCACTGCATTCCCAAGCTACTGGCTAGTAACTGATACAAAACAGGCCATCAATATATGTGAAGAATTTTATCCACTGTCAAAACAAAGTGGTATGAGTGGAACAATGGGGTTCATTTGCCAATCAACAATAAACAGATACAATTCAGAAAGCCTTGCAAATGTTTTTTATCCACAACCCAGGATAACTTCACATCATTCTTTCTATGAAAATACATTTAAGAAAAGTTGATTAACAGTATTAATAAATATACTTGGATATGATGATAATTTTGCTGATCTTTTTTTATAGCAGAACTCTCTGCAAAACAGTAACAAATAGATGATATCTTCTAACTGTAAACAAAAGCATGGGTCATTTATACTCCTTTTTTTTTTAGCTTAATTATTTATGTAAGGAATATCTTCTGTCTGACCCCCAAGCAGACGCATTGGGCATAAAATTCCTCATTCTTACTTCTAGTAATCCAAGATCACCCAGGTGTGGAGGTAGAAAGACAGCTCAGAGAAGAGGAAAGAAGTACTTTCATATAATTTATGGTAACTTTACCTTATAATTATTTCTAAATTGGAAGCAGATGTAATTATTCTAAATTAACTAATGCATTACATACTTCTTATTTATTCAGAATAAAAGAAAATCCTCTATACTCTTTTCTAGTTTCCTTGGGTTGATTAATTAAATTTTGTCTAGAATGTATTTTGAAATATTCAGAGAGTGGCCTAGTGTGTCTAAAAGTGATGTGGTTGAACTGTAAAAACTGGAACTGCTCTACAAACCATAAATTTAACTACCCCATGAAGCTAACAGGTTTCAAATCTATTACATACATTATGGAAAATTCTACAATTTTTTACTTGAAAAGAAAGGAAGGCCACTGGTTTCACGACCAAGCTGAGGAGTCAAGTGAGTTTGTTTTCCTTCTTACCAAGCTTAGAAGCTAACTCCACTGACTGCATTACTGCAAATGTGTTTCTGGCATGAGCTCCCTCAGGATGATTGTAAAAGCAGAATTCATCATCCTCAGCTGAGACTAGGGGCCACAGAGGGCACCAGCAGCCCCTCTTTCCTTAAAAAAAATCACTGTAGAATGATAGTCAAGAAGTCACCTTAACTTCTGGACCTTGAAAAGTCTGAAAAAAAATATGGAAAATCAGGTGCTCTGCTATTCTTTATCAAAAATAGATCAGAACACCAAACTGTACTTACTCTATATCTATGGCAACCTTTTAGTGAATTAATGAAAACGCAATGTACATATTTAATTTGATCCATTAGGATATTATTTGGAAGTTGAAGAAAAGAGAAAATGTGCCCTTGACTGTGAATTTATATAATACACCAAAATGAAATCTACTCAAACCCATATATGCAGGAAAGCAACTTTTTTTATATATTAAAGTATTTTGATATTGGGTCATATGGTATTTGGGGGAATCACTTATTTTATGAGCCAATTTCTATCTTTATTAGTCTTTTTAATTATAAGACACCTTGCAGTTGTTCCACCCTCTCTCCCCTTAGTTCTGGTTTCAAAATGAAAAACAAAAAATAAAAAAAATAAAAAACGAATGTACATTGACTGGTGAATGGATATAAAGGTCATGGTGCATCCGTACAGTGAGATCCTCTTTAGCAACAGACAATGATGTGAATGAAGCTCAGGAAAGAATATGGGATAGAGAAATGTATTTGAAGAAATAGTGGATGAATATTTCTCAAATGTGGTGAAAAAGTTCAACCTATAGATTAAAGAAATTCAGTTAATCTTAATATGATAATATGAAGAAAACCATATTTTTAAGGAATCACAGAAAAGCACTTAATCTAAAAGTAAAAGGAAAATCTTGAAATTATCCAGATTCAAATGACACGTGGTTACCTATGTAGAAAACCAATGATAAAAAGTAAACTTTTCATCATAATGCAGATATGAAGACAGTAGTTTAACATTAAAGTGTTAAAAAAAGAAAAATCTTTTCACCCAAAATTTTATATCCAGCAAATTATCCTTCAAAAATGAAGACATATTAGATTTTTTTTATTAAATGATAGAATTTATTACCAACAGAGCTGTGGTAAAAGAAATGTTGAAGCAAGTTTTTCAGGCTGAAAGAAAATACAGAAAATCAGATCTGCAGCAAGGAAATTATCATAAATGTCATGTGGAAAAAGATTAAAGAGCATCTCTAAAGTGTTTAAAAGGCAAAAGAGAAGCATCAAATCTATCCAGCACCCTCTTCATTGTTTCTTATATCCATATCCTTTGTTTTCCTTTAGCCCAACACATTCACTTGGAGAAAAACCCTGAATCGTAACTGAATGAGCCAACCAATTTCTTCAAATACTCCAAATGGTTCTACAATTACTAACTTCCTTTACTGAATGGGTAAAAGATAAAAGCAGGCATTTTATTTTATATATATCAGAAAATTACTAAAAAAAGTTTTGTTTTCATTAACTTTCTAGGATAGCCTGTACACATTTAAGACAAAGGTACTGAAAAAGCCCAAATTATATTTATGTAAGTCCTCTAGAAACTGCAAATCTCTCTAAGATATCTTTTAAGGTCAGGATTCAGTCTTCAAAGAAACTTAGAAAGTATATAAAGTGCAAGGCATATAAGAATATTCTCTTCATATCATATTATATTATATATATTATATACTTACAATATAGCTTTGTATAATTATGATCATTTTATTTAAATCAGGAAATTTCTACAAGTATTAGACACTCATTCTGAAGAAGAATCTAACCTAAAAAGACTAGCATTTAAACTCACTTTATTATACAGCCATAAGAAGAAAACATCCTACCATTTGCAACAACATGGATGGAGCTAGAGGGTATTATGCTCAGTGAAATAAGCCAAGCCGAGAAAAACAAGTATCAAATGATTTCACTCATATGTGAAGTATAAGAACAAAGAAAAAACTGAAAGGACAAAACAGCCACAGACTTACAGAACCCAAGAATGGACTAAAGTTACCAAAGGAAAAGGGACTAGGGAGGATGTGTGGGAAGGAAGGGACAAGGGGGAAAAAGGGGCATTATGATTAGCAGACGTAATGTTGAGGTGGCACGGGAAGGGCTGTACAACTCAGAGACGACAAGCAGTGACTCTATAGCATCTCACTATGCTGATGGACAGTGACTGTAATGGGGTTGGTGGGGGGGACCTGATGAAGGGGGTAATTTAATCACCATAATATTGCACATGTAATTTTAGATTAATGATACCAAAATAAACTATAAAAATAAATAAACTCACTTTAAAGAGAAATAAATAGTGATTCTTGAATGTGAATCTTTCTGTGAATGTGTTCATGAAATCCTGGCCTAAATTTTAGTTCCAAGCATCATGTTACTATATTTAGACTAAAAATAATTACTTTTATCCTCTACTGTTATTCATCATTTTTCTCTTCCATATGTTTTTTAAAAATGTTCAAATAAGTTTTTTAGCTTTTTTTACATAGACATGAGGATATTAACAGTAATTTTTATAATCCAATTCTTCTCTAAATGCATTAAAGTTTAATGTAGCCTGGCAATGGTAATTCTAGCAAAAACATAATCTGCATAAAACATGAGGCAGCATGAAGCAGAGCTATTCAGAAGGGATTCAGGTCTCTGTTGTTAACACTCACAATTTAATTCTATGGCATGAAAACACACACACAAGTTTATAATTCAGAATTGATGTTCGTTTCATTGCTTCAGTGGTGTTATCAGTCATATGTCTTTCTTCTATCTGGATACTTCCAAATGTTCAGATCTCGATATATAAGAGCATATCTCTGTAAAGCTTGCCAAATCTGACACTGTTTAAACATGTACAGGTCAACATCTTCATGAATCTCAAGATATAATATATTATTTATATGTTTTATGTTAAAGATACCCTAACATTAAAACAACTCTCATGTTATTAAATGTAGTTTTAATGAATTCAGCCTTATCACATATATACAGAAAATTTTCAATGTGCAATATTAATATAATTATGATCAGCCACCATCTGTCTCCTGTTTTTTCAATTGCAAATTAGACATAGAAGAGAGGATGCAGACTTTAAGGAGTTCAAACTTTTTATTTTAAGACCTAGATTTGAAAAACCAAAGGAATGAAAAGCAGGATGGGACGAAGCTTTTCTTAGGGAAAATAGGCCTTTCATTTCCTGTTAGGTCTAATCAATCATGCAACTACATAAACAAAACAGATAGTAAATGAATGACCTTACCCATATACCTGTAACACAAGAACAGCTAAGGATGAGTGGCCTTTCTCCTTAGGCCAAAAGATTAAGGACAAAAACCACAAACTCAAATTCTTCCTAAACTTGCTCAGCTGTTGTTTATTTGTTTACTATTTGTTTGGTTGTTATTGGAAAGTACTTAGGTTTGTGTTTATCACTTTGTTTTAAATAAAATTATAATAAACATGGGAAATCAGTTATTTTCACAAATGCAGTTTTGCTTTCCTCCTATACATGTCACTTACATCTATCACACGCCTGATTCTGAGCTAAGGTGGAATGGATAGAGTTAGTAGCAAATGTTTGTTTACATCTCTCATTTCACTTGCAAGGGTTAATTTCTGAAATTCAGAAGTACATGAGAAAGTAAAACAATGCCATATAATGTGTTTGGTCCTCCAGACTGAGCCCTGCATTAGAAACAATCCCTGCTGTATTGTTCTGGGATTAATCAGTGTGCAGGCAGGCAGGAGTCACGTTTATGCACCAAAACACTCTAAGGAACCCTTGGAGAGATATCCAGCATTTGATATCCTTTTCAAAGTTGAGAAAGCAACTAGTTAAAACCCCCATTTTTTCCCCCCAGATTTAACTGAGTTTTGTGTGTCTCTGCTGCTTTACCTTGGTTATCCTTGAGTAAGACTGGAGGGAGAGATTTATACTTGCCCAAATGGAAAGAAAAAGCTTAAGTTTCATCAAGCCTGTATTTCTATAAAATTTACTGCCATTATCTGTACAGGAATAGATCACTGCAACACAAAGCCAATAGTTAAAATTTGCATGAGAAAACACTATAATGTCAAAGCAGAGTTTCAGCATGAAATGAAAAAAGACACTATTGGGGCTTGATAGAAATGATCATTTCTTTCACAAGTCTCAAGAGGGCCTCCCTGGTGAGATCTCATGCTGGCGTCCTTCTCAGCCCACCTTGTGCAAGTGGATATAAACTGCACACAAAACGGAAGCAAATTTTATTGCACATTTTTTCACTGCTGATATTGACTCGCAAGAGGCTCATTTTCTTGTGGGCCTCAAAGGATGGCAGTCATACAGCATTGCTGAAGCAAACTCGTTACTGTGCAAGCAGTGCCACATACAACTTCTACCTAAAACAATGGATCTCATGGTATAAACATGCTTCTTCAAACAAGCACTTTAAACCAAAAAGAAGATGTAGTTACAGCAGGAATCAAAATATTTCTTATAAAGACTATTAACGTAGGCACCAAGACAAGCTTCTTATCTGCATATTTTTGAGTACTTCTATGTGTTCAGTGATTTAAACGTATAATTCCGTAATTGGTAACAGAACAGAAATGATGCACAAACCAACTCTTTCTGACTCTAATTCAGGGCTATTGTTCAGAGGCTCTCTAATTTCCTTTGCTCTGAGGCTTTTCAGCCCAATATCAAGATATCTGGGCTCCTATTTCCATGTTAGCTGGAAGTTTAGCCACATTCCAAATATAGAACATTGTGTAAGTTTATGGTGTATAGTTTGCAAAATGTGTGTCCCAGTAGTGTTGGTTAACACCTCCATCACCTGACGCAATTACCATTTCTTTTTTGTGGTGAGAATACTTAATATATATTCTCTTAACAATTTTCAAGCATATCATTCGGTACCATTAACTGTAGTCACCATGCTATACATTAGATTCCACAGAACTCACTCATCTTATAACTTGAAGTTTCTACTCTTTGACATCTCTCCATTTTCTTCACTTTCTTTCCCTGGCAACCACCATTCTACTCTGTTTCGCTGAGTTCAACTTTTTTAGATTCCACATATAAGTGATATCATACAGTATTTGCCTTTCTTTATCTGATTCATTTCACTTAGCATAATGCCTTCAAGTTTCATCCATGTTGTCACAATGGGAGGATTAATCATTGAATAATATTCCATTACACATATATACACATATATTTATATATATATTTTTTCTTTATCCATTCACACACTGACACACTATAGGTTGTTACTATACCTTGGCTATTGTGAATAATGCTGTAATGAACCTGGAATGCAGGTATATCTTCAAGATCCTATCTTTATTGCCTTTGGACATATATCCAGAAGCATGTTTGCTGGATCATATGGTATTTCCACTTTTAATTTTTTGAAGAACCTCCATACTGTTTTCCCTAGTGGCTATGCCATGGTACCAACAGTGTTCAAAGGTTTCCCTTTTTTCCCACATCCTCAACATTTTGTTATCTTTGGATGATAGCCATTCTAACAGGTGTGAGGTGATAGCTCATTGGTTTTGATTTGCATTTCCCTGATGATATGCAATATTGAGCATCTTTTCACATACCTGTTTGCCAACTTGGTCAGGAGATAATAAAAGTACCTTCCGGGTTGCTGTAAGTATTGAGACTGATAATGCACATTAACCTATCTTCATTGTGGTTGACGTAGAGTAAGCATTCAGATATAATAGTAGTTATTCATCACTTATTAGCTTATAAATCTCTGTTTTCTCTCTGCTCTCTAGCATTCCTATTCCTCCCTTTGTTATCCATCATAGGTTTTAGTCACTTCATTGTATGAACAACCCTACATCCTCAACATCTGATCATGTTTCTTCCATCTTCTCTTTCTGTTAAGATCAGTTAGGCCAGAGATTTCTAAGCTGTTTAGGTCCATGGTACCTTTGGTGTCTCAGTATTTTTTTTTGCAGCGAACCTCAGTCAAAATGAAATACCTAATAGTTCTATTTAGTAAGTAATTAGATTCAAGCAGCTTACTGTTTATCCTACAATTTAGTAGCCATTTGAAAAAATAAAAAATAAACTTAAAAGATATTTCATTATATTTAAATAACCACAATGACTTGCTAATGGAATGTATGTACCTGTACAACTTAAACCCTGGAGTCAATTGTACAATTCCACCTTCATTTCTTATTCTACATTGTTCTTATAGGCAATATTTTATTTTTATCACAACAACCACTGGAAATCTTGCAAAGACATCATCAAAAGGAATGTAGCACAATCTTAGGTTTATACTATGAACTTCCTTGTTAGTAATTCACACAGGGTCCTATATATTGCTGCAATTCTCTTGAAAGACTAAAATATTGTGCAGGATCCTATGAGTTCACTTTGTACCCCAGGGCACCTTAGTACTTAGTTTGAAAACTGCAGATATAGACAGCCAAAGGTAACTTTCTCACAAACCTTTCAAATCCAGTCAGTACTTATGACTCCTCCATCTTGTCATTTGAATGTCATTTATTTATTCTATTTTCTCTATATCTACTGCCACTCCATTTTTCATCCACTCTTAGCTGGATGGCTGGGTAAGTTGTCTAAATTCTATCCCAGGTTTCCTCCCTCCAACCTGTTTTCTATCTTCCTTCCAGACTTTTCATTTAAAACTCCAAATCTAATTGGGTCATTACTTAACACTGAAATCCTTCAGTGACTCTTTGCTTTCATGATCTAGACCCTGTGAACTCTTAATACTCCCTATTTCTCACCATCTGTTTACTGTATATACTCTGCTGCTCACAAAGCCACAAGAGCATGTGATCAAACAGCAACATGATATATTTTCTGAAAGCAAAGAATTTAATTCAGAGGTCACAGTTCAAGCTGTGATAAGGATTCTCATCTCACCATGTCCTATCTATGCCAGTGGTAAGCCACCTAAGTCTAATATTGCTGTAGTGTACCCACTACTTTAATTTTGCAACAAAGATTGCTATCCTGTAAGGCATTAACTACCATACATAAAGGATCTATATTTTTCCCCCTTCTGAAAGCCCGGTCTTGTAGTTTCCTTAGGTTTCTGATTCACTGACTTCTAGATTTTGTCATTCAGAGACCACAACATAGGAACAATCGTTCTCAGGTAACATGAGGAATCTCATCCTGTTTATCCGAATGCTATGAAGGTTGTGCATTTTGCTTCTAGCAGTATGAAAGGAGACCGACACTACTTTGGAATGTGAGGTTTATTTAAATAACATATGTGCTTAGGTAAGAGAAAAATAAATTCAGTTGAATTGTAAAATCCATTCTTCCAGATAGCATGTGAGATAGTCTCTTACATAACACAAAATAGTTTACAGAAATGTTGATTCACTTTCTCACTGAAGACCTGTTTCAATTTATGCTTCCAAAGGTATTCAGAATTAGTAATTTACAAGAATTTCCCATGGCAGCTGAGGAACACTTAGAAAAATTAAAGAAATCATAGAACTCGTAAATTTATGTTTATGTAGGACTAGATGTAACATCCTTGGAGTGTAAATTACAAATACTTTACATTGGCAAGCAGATGGACATCGAACATGACAATTTCTAAATTTTCTTCATATAAAAATATTTTAAAAGATTTCAGATATTTTAAAAATTCAACTAAAATATTTAGCTGCATTTAAATAATTTTGAACTTAATTTTAATTGGACTGCATTCTTAATTTTAAATGTTTTAAAAGAAAAATAAATTCTGAATATATATGAAAGTAAATTTAAATTTTTAAGTTTTTTTTAATTGATTTTTTTAATATAATTTATTTTGGTATCATTAACCTACAATTACATGTGCAATATTATAGTTATTAAACTACCCCAACATCAGGTCCCCCCCACCCAACCCATTACAGTCACTGTCCATCAGCGTTGTGAGATGCTATAGAATCACTACTTGTCGTCTCTGAGTTGTACAACCCTCCCCGTGCCCCCCCAACATTACATCTGCTAATCGTAATGCCCCTTTTTCCCTCTTATCCCTCCCTTCCCACCCACTTTCCCCAACCCTTTTCCCTTTGGTAACTATTAGTCCATTCTTGGGTTCTGTGAGTCTGCTGTTGTTTTGTTCCTTCAGTTTTTTTTCTTTGTTCTTATACTCCACATATGAGTGAAATCATTTGATACTTGTCTTTTTTACCTTGGCTTATTTCACTAAGCATAATACCCTCTAGCTCCAACGATGTTGTTGCAAATGGTAGGATTTGTTTTCTTCTTACGGCTGAATAATATTCCATTGTGTATATGTACCGCCTCTTCTTTATCCATTCATCTACTGATGGACACTTAGGTTGCTTCCATTTCTTGGCTATTCTAAATAGTCCTACGATAAACATAGGGGTGCAAATGTCTTTTTCAAACTGGGCTGCTGCAGTCTTAGGGTAAATTCCTAGGAGTGGAATTCCTGGGTCAAACGGTATTTCTATTTTGAGTTTTTTGAGGAACCTACATACTGGTTTCCACAAAGGTTGAACTAATTTGCAGTCCCACCAGCAGTGTAGGAGGGTTCCCTTTTCTCCACATCCTCGCCAACATTTGTTGTTGTTTGTGTTTTGGATGTTGGCCATCCTCACTGGTGTGAGGTGATATCTCATTGTGGTTTTAATCTGCATTTCTCTGATGATCAGCGATGTGGAGCATCTTTTCATGTGCCTGTTGGCCATCAGAATTTCTTCTTTAGAGAAGTGTCTATTCATGTCCTCTGCCCATTTCTTAATTGGATTATTTGCTTTCTGTTTGTTGAGGTGCGTGAATTCTTTATATATTTTGCATGTCAACCCCTTATCTGATGTCATTTATTAATATATTCTCCCATACTGTAGGATGTCATTTTGTTCTACTGATGGTGTCCTTGCTGTACAGAAGATTTTCAGCTTGATATAGTCCCACTTGTTCATTTTTGCTTTTGTTTCCCTTGCCCAGGGAGATATGTTCATGAAGAAGTCACTCATGTTTATGTCCAAGAGATTTTTGCCTATGTTTTTTTCTAAGAGTTTTATGGTTTCATGACGTACATTCAGGTCTTTGATCCAACTTGAGTTTACCTTTCTGTATGGGGCTAGACAGTAGTCCAGTTTCATTCTCTTACATGTAGCTGTCCAGCTTTTCCAGCACCAGCTGCTGAAGAGGCTGCCACCTCCCCACTGTATATCCAAGGCTCCTTTATCAAATATTAATTGACTGTATATGTTTGGGTTAATGCTTGGATTTTCTATTCTGTTCCACTGGTCTGTGGGTCTGTTTTTGTGCCAATACCAAATTGTCTTGATTACTGTGGCTTTGTAGTAGAGCTTGAAGTCAGAGAGCGTAATTCCCCCTGTTTTATTCCTCCTTCTCAGGATTGCTTTGGCTATTCGGGGTCTTTTGTGGTTCCACATGAATTTTAGAATTATTTGTTCCAGGTCATTGAAGAAAGCTGTTGGTAGTTTGATAGGGATTGCGTTGAATCTGTAGATTGCTTTAGGTAGTATAGCCATTTTGACAATATTTATTCTTGCTAGGCAAGAGCATGGGATGAATTTCCATTTGTTAGTGTCCTCTTTAATTTCTCTTAGGAGTGTCTTGTAGTTTTCAGAGTACAGGTCTTTCACTTCCTTCGTTAGGTTTATTCCTAGGTATTTTATTCTTTTTGATGCAATTGTGAATGGAATTGTTTTCCGATTTCTCTTTCTGTTAGTTCATCGTTAGTGTATAGGAAAGCAACAGATTTCTGTGAGTTAATTTTCTATCCTGCAACTTTGCTAAATTCAGATATTAGTTGTAGTAGTTTTGGAGTGGAGGCTTTAGGGGTTTTTATGTACAGTATCATGTCATCTGTAAATACTGACAATTTGAATTCTTCTTTACCAATCTGGATGCCTTGTATGTCTTTGTTTTGTCTGATTGCTGTGGCTAGGACCTCCATCACTATGCTTGAATAACAGTGGAGAGAGTGGGCAACCCTGTCTTGTTCCCGATCTTAGATGAAAGGCTTTCAGCTTCTCGCCGTTAAGTATGATGTTAGCTGTGGGTTTGTCATATATGGCCTTTATGATATTGAGGTGCTTGCTGTCTGTACCCATTTTGTTGAGAGTTTTAATCATGAATGGATGCTGAATTTTGTCAAATGCTTTTCAGCATCTATGGAGATGATCATGTGGTTTTTGTTTTTCTTTTTGTTGATGTGGTGGATGATGTTGATGGATTTTCGAATGTTGTACCATCCTTGCATCCCTGGGGTGAACCCCACTTGATCATGGTGTATGATCCTCTTGATGTATTTTTCAATTCGGTTTGCTAATATTTTGTTGAGTATTTTTGCATCTACATTCATCAGGGATATTGGTCTGTAATTTTCCTTTTTGGTGAGATCTTTGCTCGGTTTTGGTACTAGAGTGATGCTGGCTTAATAGAATGAGTTTGGAAGTATTCCCTCCTCTTCTATTTTTTAGAAAACTTTAAGGAGAATCGGTGTTATTTCTTCTCTATATGTCTGGTAGAATTTAGAGGTGAATCCATCATGTCTGGGGGTTTTGTTCTTGGGTAGTTTTTTGATTACCGATTCAATTTCATCTCTGGTGATTGGTCTGTTCAATTTTTCTGTTTCCTGCTTGCTCTTGGGAAGTTGTATTTTTCTTAGAAATTGTTGATTTATTCTATGTTTTCCAGCTTGTTAGCATATAGATTCTCATGATATTCTCTTATAATTCTTTGTATTTCTGTGGGGTCCATCGTTATTTTTCCTTTCTCATTTCTGATTGTGTTTATGTATGTAGATTCTCTTTTTTTCTTAATGAGTCTGGCTAGGGGTTTATCTATTTTCTTTATTTTTTCAAAGAACCAGCTCTTGGTTTCATTGATATTTTCTATTGTTTTATTCTTCTCAATTTTATTTATTTCTTCTCTAATCTTTATTATGTCCCTCCTTCTGGTGACTTTGGGCCTCATTTGTTCTTCTTATTCCAATTTCAGTAATTGTGTCTTTAGACTATTCATTTGGGAATGTTCTTCCTGCTTTAAATATGCCTGGATTGCAATATACTTTCCTCTTAGAACTGCCTTTGCTGAGTCCCACAGAAGTTGTGGCTTTGTGTTGTTGTTGTCCTTAGTCTCCATATATTCTTTGATTTCTGTTTTGATTTGGTCGTTAACCCATTGATTAATTAGGAGAGTGTTGTTAAGTCTCCATGTATTTGTGAGCCTTTTTGATTTCTTTCTAAAATTTATTTCTAGTTTTATACCTTGGTGATCTGAGAAGTTGGTTGGTAGGATTTCAATATTTTTGAATTACTGAGGTTCTTTTTATGGCCTAGTATGTGGTCTATTCTGGAAAATGTTCCATGTGCACTTGAGAAGAATGTGTATCCTGTTGCTTTTGGGTGCAGAGTTCTGTAGATGTCTGTTAGGCCCGTCTGTTCTAGTGTGTTGTTCAGTGCCTCTGTGTCTTTACTTATTTTCTGTCTGGTTGATACGTCCTTTGGAGTGAGTGGTGTGTTGAAGTCTCCTAAAATGAATGCGTTACTGTCTATTTCCTCCTTTAATTCTGTTAGTATTTGTTTCACGTATGCTGGCGCTCCTGTGTTGGGTGCATATATATTTACAATGGTTATATCTTCTTTTTGGACTGACCCCTTTATCATTATGTAATGTCCTTCTTTATCTCTTGCTGCTTCCTTCATTTTAAAGTCTATTTTGTCTGATACAAGTACTGCAACACCTACTTTTTTCTCCCTGTTGTTTGCATGAAATATCTTTTTCCATTCCTTCACTTTGTCTGTGTATGTCTTAGGGTTTGAGGTGAATTTCTTTAGGCAGCGTATTGATGGGTCTAGCTTTTTTATCCATTTTATTACTCTGTGTCTTTTGATTGGTGCATTCAGTCCATTTACATTTAGGGTGATTATTGATAAATATGTACTTATTGCAATTGCTGGCTTTAGATTCATGGTTACCAAAGGTTCAAGTGTTGCTTCTTTACTATTTAATAATCTAACATAACTTTTTGTTAAGTTATTGTAAACACTGTCTGATGTTTCTTTATTTCTCTCCATTCTTATTCTTCCTCCTCCATTCTTTATATACTAGCTGTTTTATTCTTTGCCTTTTGTTAGTATGTGGATGGTCTGCTTTCTTTGCTATGATTTTACTTTCTCTGGTGACATCTTTTTAGCCTTAGTGGTGCTTCCCTCTAGAGTGGTCTGTTTAAGATATCCTGTAGTGGTGGTTTATGAGAGGTAAACTCTCTCAACCTAAGTTTTTCTGGAAATTGTTTAATCCCTCCATCATATTTAGATGATAATCATGCTGGATACAATATTCTGGGTTCGAGGCCCTTCTGTTTCATAACATTAAATATATCATGCCATTCTCTTCTGGCCTGTAAGGTTTCTGTTGAGAAGTCTGATGATAGTCTGATGGGTTTTCCTTTGTAGGTGATCTTTTTTCTCTCTCTAGCTTCCTTTAATACTCTGTTTTTATCTTTGATCTTTGCCATCTTAATTATTATGTGTCTTGATGTTGTCTTCCTTTGGTCCCTTGGTTGGGAGATCTGTGGGCTTCCATGGACTGTGAGACTATTTCCTTCCCCAGCAAGGGAAAGTTTTCAGCAATTATTTTCAAAGACACTTTCTATCCCTTTTTCTCTCTCTTCTTCCTCTGGTACTCCTATAATGTGAATATTGTTCGGTTTGGATTGGTCACACAGTTCTGTTAATATTCTTTCATTTCTAGAAATCCTTTTATCTCTCTCTGCCTCAGCTTCTCTGTATTCCTTTTCTCCGATTTCTATTCCATTTACACTCTCTTGCATCTCATCCAGTGTGCTGTTAAGCCTGTCGATCGCTTGTCTGATTTCTGCATTGTCTTTCCTCACTTCCCTCACTTCCTCCCTCAGCTCTTGCACATTTCTCTGTAGATCCATCAGCATGGTTATCACTTTTATTCTGATTTCTTTTTCAGGAAGACTGTGCATTTCCAGCCCTTCAGGCTCCCTCTCTGGGGTTGTCTGGTTGATTTTATTCTGGACCATATTCCTCTGTCTTTTCATCACTGTAGAAGTGGTTGCTGTAGTTGCCACGTATGTCAACTGGGCTCTTTAAGACTTTAAAAAGAGAAAAAAAAAGAAAGTAAAAAAAATTTAAAAAAGGAAGAAAGGAAAAACAAAAGCAAAACAAAAAAAACAAAAAGAAAAACCAAAGCAAAAAAATAATGCCCACCAGGAGTAGATTCTGTGGGGGTGCTGTAGGTGGCACTGTTGCCCCACTATTCCGCAGCCATGACCGCGCTGCTTTGTTGGGCCCTTTATAGTTCTGGCCGAGGTGGGAACGAATGGGCGGCTGTTGATCTCTTTGGGACGTTGATGTGCAGCCACCCTTTCCCAGTCCCCAGCTAAGGGGTCCGAAACTCCCCAGGACTCCCAGCCTGCTGGGCTGAGTGTGCCGGGGCATTCCTGCTACTCCACTGGGCTCCTGTCTCTTTAAGACTGCTGAAGAAAGCACGTGCTTTTCTTTTTTTTTGTTTTCCTTCCCGGGAGCCGGCTGCAAGCACCCTGGCACGTTCCCCACTCAGATCCTGCACCCTCTGTCTCTCCAATCTCCGCTACACTGCACTGTGTCTGCGCTCCCCGCACAGATCACTGGGGCTGGTTATTTTGCGGGGGGTACTTCCACTCCCTCCTGGCTCTGAATCCTCTCCTCCCTCCTGTGCGCCGGGGTGGGTGAGTGCTCAGGTCCCACTGGGTCGCAGCTCCGTATCTTACCCACCTCTTGGGGTGCCAAGTCCTCTTGGGTGTAGCTGCATGCTGTGCACTTTCCTGTGTATTCTGGTCTCTCTTTTAGGAATAGTTGTATTCGCTGTATTTTCGTAGATAAATATAGTGTTGGGAAGAGATTTCTGCCACCCTGCTCACGCCACCATCTTCCCAGAAGTCTGTCAATTTTTAAGTTTTTATAGTTACTTTCATTCTCATAAAAAATATATTCAAAACTCGATCACTTTGAATATAACCACTTTTAATCCTTTAGATCATGACTATCAACAGAACACAAATTATTTAAAATCTTTAATAAAAAATACAGTGAATTTGATGAAATGAAGAAAAAATGTGAAATAAGTAAATAATACTTTACGAATTATGTGCTTCTAGTTAATTATTTAATCAAAGGTTTGACCCATCAATAGAAAAATAAGACATGTTCAAGACATTTAAATAAAAATTAAATTCAGATTTTTTTTTTGTTTTCCTTTTAGTCATATAAAAACCATAATGTTTTTGTTTTCTTCTTTGTTTCATTATAAGGGCACATTTACCAGGGGAGAAAAGTGTAAAATTTTACTTGACCTATTGTTAACTCCTTTTTAACTTTTAAGTATTTAGTATGTTGTATGTAGGCTTTTATTTGTACTCTTGTGGACCTCACAACAGTTACAGACAGCCTAGAAGGGCTCAACCACAAATGAAACCATGTTTAAATGAAGATAAAATTTCAGGTAAATGTAAGTAGTGTAATGAAAATTGAAGTCAGTGATGTGAAGTGGTGTGATGTGATGACAATGTGAATAATATACAACACGTGATGTGATGTGAGAAACAATGAGTAGTGGGGGCCGGCCATACTTTACAGAGAAAACTAGTTTCTCAAGAGAAAGAAAGGTTGCACAAGACTGAATGACCAAAAGGAGTTACAAGAAAAAAGAGTCAGTCATGATCGGCCATGGTAATCCATCCTCTTCCCTGGATGTCTGTTCTAGGATATTTTTTCTAGAAAAAATATAGCCCCAGATTTCAAATCCTGATACATGGTGAGAATCTGTCCTTTTTCCATCTGTTTCTGAGTCTATGACCTTTCGTGAGTTGTAACAACATGGGAGTGTGTTATTTGTTCCTAATGTGCCCGTGGAAGTTAGGGTGATAACCCATAAGGCACAAATGCATCTCACCACAAATAAAAGCCTAGAAAATGGAAAAATCTAGAACTATACAAAGTTGGGGCCCACTGATAATGCCTTTAGCTAATCAGATATGTGATACAGGTGATAATTTGTACTGTTTAGGAATTTTGTCTAAAATATATCTAAAAAAATGGCTTAGAGAAAATAAGGGGCCTGTGTTTTAGGTATATGATAAAGAATTGTGTGGGAGTTCTCAATGTGTTATATAGCCTTTGAATTGGAGAGTCCAAAATCTGTAGTTGTTACACCATAAACTCTGGAGTCCCACAGACATGGATCAAAGCTCTGGCTGCACAGATTACAAGTCACATGACCTTAATCAAAATCTAAAACCTCTCTACACCCTCTTCTCATCATATGTAAAATGGGCTAATAAGATCCACCTCCAATTTGGTCTAAAAGTGCTAAGTTCCAAGCACTCCTGAAAAGCGCTTGGCACTTAGCAGGAACAGTAACACAATGAACACTAATCTGCATACATTAGTTTAAAATTTTACCCTAATAAATTTAGAGAAATAAAAATCAATTTTTTAAAGAATGAGTAAGATTTTCCATTAAAAAATATCAAATGAGTCTTAAATTTTTTTTCCTAAAGAGCTTTAATTATTACTCTTAATTTATTGTCACCATTAAACACTTGATAGCTGTGGCAAAATGATCCTTTTTGTTAAATTAATTACAAAGTTGTAAGACCAATATGTACTTTAAAACACACTAGAAAATTTCTAATTTTCTATTTATTTTATCAATGAATAAAATGTCTTTTCCTAAGTTTCAGCAAACTAGTCATAATATTCCTCTCTCGGTGAATTATTTGTTTATTAACCTATGCTTTCATGCTATTAATATTATAGTTTGTTAAGAGATTTGTTATTTTACCTTTATGCTTGAAGATTCCTTTAAAATAACTATGTCTCCAAAGGGAAGCTAGCGCAGCGTGGATGTCATTAAGACTAAGGTTATGGGTATATTTTTAAGTGACCTTCTGAGTCAGTATGGTAGTGACAGCTTCTTCCTAAACCTTCATGTGGCATGTTTCTGATTTCATTCTTCACTGATTTTTTTAAATGAGTTTAATAATTTTGGGGCATATATTCCAGACCTTCTTTTAGAGAAAGTCAGAGTTTATATAGAAACAAGACATATAAATTGTCTATCTACTTGGAACAGTTCTTGTATATTTTATGAAAATGTTTCCTTGTGAGAAAGCAGCACTATCCCCCTAAAAATAAAAGGTTGTAGAGTGGATTTCAAAAATAGCCATAATTCTTTCAATTTCTATTAAGCTAATCTCACCAAGAGGTGGAGTATATTTCTCTTCCTCTTGAATTAGGGATGGACTTGTGACTTGCTTTAACCTGTAAAAAATGGAAGTGATGTGTGAGTTCTCTACCTGAGCTCCAGAGGCTTTGCATGCTTCTGTTCTCCCCTTTAGAGGATGAAAGAGATGAACTGGATCACCAGGTATCACCAAGATATCACATCCACTGCAATTAAAATATGCAGAAAAGAATAAAGAATAATCTAAAGATTCTCCATTTTCCTACCTCTCAAGGAATGCTAACTTTTTGTCAGATTTGCCAGTCCTTTTTAGAGAACATAAAGTTACAAATGAAGACAATGTCTAACCTCCCTAATGTCACATCCCAATTCCCCATCATTAGCTCTCTACCTCTTTGGCAAATACTAGGAAATGGATACCCAGTTTTCCAGTTTATATATCCAGGTAACTATCTACCTACCTATCTATATACTCATTCATTCATCTATCTATATAGATATACAAACATACCCAGTAAATGAATATATACATACATGTGTATGCCTGTATGTATGGTAGATACACATATATATAAACATATGCATGGCACAAATACTACGTATGCATGTGTGACCATTAACCAATATGTACTATTTTGGGGTGGTGCATTAATGTTTTTTTTCCTCTACATATCATTCTGCACTTCTTTGCCTTTGACATTATGTTTTTGAAATATATTCTTGGTGATATCTGGAGATTTTGTTCATCTCTTTCAACCACGTTATAGTATTACATTGGTTGACTTTATCAACATTTTATTCATTCACTGTTCCTATTTAGGAGCACTTGAAATATTTCCAATTTTTAACATTATAATATGCAGCAATGGACATCATTGTTTAGTTTTGCATGTTTTAAAGAATTTGTGCAGGTACATACTCAGAAATGGTTTTGCTTATTCAAGGGGTGTGATGGATATTTATCCTTCATTATTGTGCAAATATATTGAACACTTCATTCACATTTCAACATTCACCCAAATTGTGAATTCTGAATCTCCACTATGGAATAGGGAAAAAAAATTCCCAGCTTTCCTTTCTGATGAGGATTTTAGAATTATATTCCACCCATCAGACAATGCCTGGAATCCAGAACACAGCTTTTTAAGAAAACAGGACAAGAATAGGGTGTGCATTTTGTTGACAAGGGGGCAGTGGCAAAGGCAGTGTGTTTCTGGGGTCAGTGGTGTCCATGGCAGCACCCCAACCAGGCAAGAACATCACATTATGACTATGGCACTCAGTTCAACTGTGACAGTGTCTCCTTGTGAGGTCAACCTAGAATATTTTCTGGGCATTGTTCCTGTAACATCAGTGGCATTGAGTGTGCCACTGGAGTTTATTTCTTCAGCATTTCCAACATTTCTGTGAATTTTCCCTAATGGATTTACTATATGTTTAAACATAGTAAGAGCGTATGTGCTTATGTTGAGAAAAAGGAAGTCACATACAAATGCTGTGAAGATTTTCAATTTTACCAGATTCTAGTAAATTGCTCCCTAAAGTTGCAATACATCCCCAGGTTATGAGAATAATCTTTCCCACCACTGCTTAGCATTGGGAAATATGTATACATTTGTTCAAAACTAATAAGTAAATATTGTATCTTATTTTTATTCAGATTTTCATTTTTCTGACTATCAGTGAGATTGAATACAGTTTCATACTGGGCATTCATATTTGCTTTTCTGAAAGATGACTGTTCATACACTCTACTATTTTTTCTGTTGAGTTTTACATAAATGTATTAATGATATTCATTGTATATTTTGGATCAATACATATATATATAATATATGTAAATTTACATATATATGTATATAAATATAACATTCTCTCTCTCTGTTGCTGCACCTTAACTTTGTTAATGTTGCCTTTGGCTGAATAAGTTTTGTTGCTGTTTAATAAATACATGCTGTCAAATTTGTTGAGCCTGCACCCATGCAGTGGGTTGTGTTACAAGAAAGGAATCTTCAACTATGGGAACCCAAGAACTTACAAGAGATGGTAAGGATGCCGCCCCTTTATTCTGCAGGGAGGCACAATCTTATCTTCTCCCATTTGTTCACCAATAAAAGAACCTATAAAATAAAGACTGGAGCAAAAAGCAGTAGGATGGCAGATACATGAGCTCCATGGGGACTTGCCTCCCAACAGCCAATTGTCCTAAACATTTTCCTACTGATACTTTACCTCTTTTATAAAATATTTCAAAATATGATCAATTTATCTTTTATTGAATCAATGAAACAGATGTATGCATATTCCCTTGGCTCCTTATTTTGTTATAGTCATCTTTATGTTGTAACTAATCCAGGCTCACATTGTTTTAATTAAAAACCCTTATTTAAACCTTTATAAGGTAGTAGAAGCTTACGGGTTTTTTTTTTTTTACTTCAAACTATTTTTACTTCTTTGTGAGCACTTACTCTTCCATATTTGTTTTAGAATCTGTCAATGTCATTGAAAAAACTAGTAGCTGTTGGAATTATGTTAAATGTAGAATTTAACTTGGAGAAAAGTTCATATTTTAAAACAATGAATGTTACCATCGATTAATATGGGATGCCTTTATATTCGTTTAGATCTTTACTCAGTCTTTTAAAATGTTCTGTCTGCCACTTAAATCTGTGAGTTCTGTGCATCATACTTAGTCTTATTTCATTTTTCCATGTTTGTTGCTATCTGTTAGATTCATTATGGTCTTTTATCCTAATTTTTTTTCTTTCTGTTTGACGTTAAATCATCTTATTTCCATTTTTTTGCATTGCTATCCTCATGTTAGTTTGCATATTAAATTTATTTTTCAAACTATAACTGGAAATAGCCATATCTATAGCTTCTCCACGAATGACTTTTTATTTTCAAATAAAGACCAAAAAACTGCTAACTTATTTGCTCAGCCTACTTTGTCACACATTACTACTTCATCTCAGATATAATCCATCCACTGGGCAGGAGGTGTCTTTTGGCACTGAACTGTGCTGCCTCAGGGCAAGAGTGATGAAGGTAAAGTGAAACTGTTCCTCTTACTCTTTTTAGTGTATCCAATATCATACATTTTTGCCCCAATATCGTGCTAGAAATTTTCCACTGGACTCATGGACTTCAACAAAGGCTCTTTCATCCATGGGTGATTGTCTCAATTGTTGTTCTTTTGGGGAAAGATGGTAGAAAACTCTTATTTTGCCATGTTGATGACATCACTACTGGTATATCCTTAGTTATTCAAATAGTGCTTCAGCACCAGTCTATTTTCTGTTCTGGAATTCTTAATAAGCATATTTATGTATCTCTTGATCATTCTTTCCTTATTTTCATATTGCTTATACTTTGACCTTTGCCATTTGTCCTGCATTCTAGGTTGATTTCCCAGCTTAGTCTTCAAGAAACTGAATTACTCTTTTGCTTACTCCATTCTCCCTTTCAGACTCTATATTGAATTTTAAAACAATTAAAATCAATATTTTCTAAATCTCTACAAGTTGTTTTTACAATAAATTATCTCATTTATGTCTCTTAGTATATAAAATTTTACTTATTTAAAGCTATTTTCTGGTTGTTATATGTCTGTTTCCTCAGGTGTAACTTCTTTAGTTTGTTATCTCACATGATGTTAGCATCATACAAACTTCTGGCAATTTCAGTTTTTTATCACATCTGTGCAATATATTACCTTCTCTGCTGGCAGCTCCCTCTGCTGGCATAGCCTGCTGTTGTAAGGGGGAAATCAGCTGCTGAGGTTTGTTTTCTACAGTTACTGAGACTAACATAAGTCTAGTATACTGGCAGCTGATCTTCCAGGCTTACATTCTACCCGTGCTTCCATGCAACTGCAAGCCACCTGGGGCATTCCTCTGCCTTTTTATTTAAAGGATACTACTGTTTAAATTAGAACAGTCCTTTCATAGTTTCTGCCTAAAGGAATTGGAATGATATGGGAAGTTGATCTGCCTCATTGATCCTGCTTAATTGCTTCAGTCAATTGCATTCTTGCTAGTTGTTTCTGTCACACAAACTTCCTCACTGCAGCTTCCATGGAAAATATATCAAAAAGTAATTCTCTCTGTAAGCAACCTCATGTGTCTCAGTATGCTATTTTGCTTTTTAATCTGATCTTGATCGCCTTCATGAACTATTTTCTAGTTGCTTCTTTTTGAGACCCCCTCACTACTTTTAGTGTGGGAGAGGGAGAATGAAGAATGTGTCTGATCCTAATTCTTAAAACTATACTGAACGATTATACTATTCAATATCTCAGTTTTCTTTAAAATGGGAATAAATACTTAGTGTTTACCTCATGAAACAGTTGTGAGAATTAAATGAGTAAATATCTATAAAAGTTATAGCCTGACATAATAAATGTTTGTGCTGATGATGGCAATGATCTTTGAGTAAACAAGTAATTGTGAATGTTAAATTGAAAAATAAGATACTAATTTCCAAAATTTTGTGTGATATATTAAATTTGGGGGCACTTCAATTTGTTTGCATTTTGTGTTCTTTTCAAATTTTATGCAAGTGTATAAGAATTATTTTTATATTTATGCAAAAGTAAAAACTATGGGACTTGCAAGATGGCGGCATGAGAGGTGAGATGGAGAGCTCTTCCCAAAACCACAAATTGTACAAAAACATAGTTAATACAACTAACATTTAAACAGCAACAAGAAAGAATTCTGAACCAGACTGCAAACAGACTGTAGGAACAGAGCAGACCTCACGAAACAGGGTAACTTGGAAACCCTTAATCGGGCGGGACCCAAGCCCTTCCCCCACCCCAGCTCACTGGTGGGAAGAAGAGAAACAGAGCAGGGGAGGAGGTGAAGCCTGGGACTGCTGAACACTTAGCCCTGGAGATCTGCTTTGTAAGCAGAATCCTACAGTGTGTGGTGCTCTGGACATGGGGGAGCTCAGACAGGTGGAGTGCTTGAGAAATTGACATTTCAGCCATTTGTGGAGGACAGGATCCACACCCGGCCACTCTGTGTCAGAGGAAAGGCAGGCAGTCTGAGAGGCTTCCTAGGAGCCAGAGGGCTGCTGCAGGGGCAGCATTAGCACGGATCTTGCTGTGTGGAAGAAGGGAGAGCTGGACAAGGTTGTCTGGGTGCACTCTGCCCAGCTGGTTGGGAACTTTGAGGAGCTTCAGGTGCTCCATCCTCCTGGCTGCCTACTCAGCTCCGAGCCCCCCCACTGTGACACACAGCCTGCCAAACGTTCCTACTGACCTGCAGGCACCTGCTCGCAAACCAGCAGTCACTGTGCAGGCGTCAGGCCAGCCAGAGCGAGGCCCTGCCTACAACAGCTACAGAGCAAAGCAAAAAGGTATACACATCTGTGCTTGGCCCACTGGCTCTGACACTGGAGACAGGCACCGCAGACAGGAATCAGGAAAAAGATCTTTCCTCCCACCAGGCACCAGCTCTGCTTGACTATGACCCCCAACCTCACTCTAGGGGATGAGCAGCTCCAGAAACTGGAGTTTCTGTGCACTAGTGGGCACTACACAGAAATATGAAATGACAAAAGAACATGGTTCAGACCAAAATCTCACAAACCCCAGAAAGAGGGCAAAATGAAACCAAACTCACCAATCTTCCTGAAAGACAGTTCAAAATAAAAATTATAAACATGCTTATGGAGGTACACAAAAATATTCAAGAACTCAGGAACGAATTTAAGTTGGAGATTCAATCATTAAGAAATTCCATATCTGAAATGAAACATACAATGGAGGGGTTTAAAAGCAGATTAGATGTAGTAGAAGAGAAGGTAAATGGAATAGAAATTAGAGAAGAGGAATGCAAAGAAGCTGAGGCACAGAAATAAAAAAGGATCTCTAAGAATGAAAGAATATTGGGAGAACTGTGTGACCAATCCAAACTGAACAATATTCGCATTATAGGGGTACCAGAAGAACAAGAGAGAGAAAAGGGATACAAAGTGTCATTGAGGTGGTTATTGCTGAAAACTTCCCAATCTGGGGAAGGAGATTGTCTCTCAAGCCATGGAGATGCACAGATCTCCCAACACAAGGGACCCAAGGAAGACAACATCAAGACATATAATAATTAAAATGGCAAAGATCAAGGATAGACAGACTTTTAAAACCAGCAAGAAAGAGAAAAAAGATCACATACAAAGGAAAACCCATCAGGCTATCATCAGATTTCTCAACAGAAACCTTATAGACCAAAAGGGAGTGGCATGATATATTTAATACAATGAAGCAGAAGGGCCTTGAACCAAGAATAGTTTACCTGGCAAGGTTATCATTTAAATTTGAAGGAGGGATTAAACAATTTACAGATAAGCAAAAGCTGAGAGAACTTACCTCCCACAAACCACCTCTGCAGTGCATTCTGAAGGGACTCCTATAGATGAAAGTATTCCTAATGCTAAATAGATGTCACGCAAGGGAAGACAAAGAGTACAGAATATGATTCATAACATACAAAGAATGGAGGAGGAAAAAAAGGAGTAAAAAAAAGAACCTTTGGGTTGTGTTTGTAATAGCATATGAAATAAGTTAAATTAGACTGTTAGACAGTAAGGGAATTGCCCTTGAACATTTGGTAACCACGAATCTAAAGCCTACAATGGCAATAAGAATCTAGCTATCAATAATCACCCTAGATGTAAAAATCACCATCTGAATGCACTAATCAAAAGACTTAGAGTTAATGAATGGATTAAAAAACAAGACCCATCTATATGCTGTCTACAAGAGACTCATTTGAAACCTAAAGACATACAGAGACTGAAAGTATGGTGAAGGAAAAAGATATTTCATGCAACTAATAGGGAGAAAAAAGAAGTTGCAATTCTTGTATCAGACAAAATAGACTTCAAAACAAAGAAAGTCACAAGAGACAAAGAAGGACATTACATAACGATAAAAGGGTCAGTCCAACAAGACGATATAACTATTATAAATATCTATGCACCCAACACAGGATCACCTACATATGTGAAACAAGTACTAACAGAAATAAAGGGGGAAATACAATGCAATGCATTCATGTTAGGAGACTTCAACACACCACTCACTCCAAAGGACAGATCAAACAGAGAGAAAATAAGTAAAGACATAGAGGCACTGAACAACATATTAGAACAGATGGACCTAATGGACATCTACAGAACATTCCATCCAAAAGCAACAGGATACACATTCTTCTCACATGCACATGGAACATTTTCAAGATTGATCATATATTAGGCCACAAAAAGAACCTCAGTAAATTCAAAAAGATTGAAATTGTACCAAACAGCTTCACAGGTCACAAAGGTATGAAACTAGAAATAAATTACACAAAGAAAATGAAAAAGCCACAAACACATGGAGGCTTAATAAGATGCTCCTAAATAATCAATGACCAAATAAAAACAGAGATCAAGCAACATATGGAGACAAATGACAACAAAAATTCTACACCACAAAATCTGTGGGATGCAGCAAAGGCCGTGCTAAGAGGGAAATAGAGGCCTACCTCATGAAAGAAGAACAATCCCAAATGAACAGTCTAAACTCACAATTAATGAAACTAGAAAAGGAAGAAAAATGAGGCCCAAAGTCAGTAGAAGGAGGGACAAAATAAAGATTAAAGTAGAAATAAAAACAAGAAGAATAAAACAATAGAAAGAATCAATGAAAGCAGGAGCTGGATCTTTGAGAAAATAAACAAAACAGATAAACCCCTAGCCAGACTTACCAAGAAAAAAAAGAGTCTACACACATAAACAGAATCAGAAATGAGGAAGGAAAAATCACTATGGACACCACAGAAATACAAAGAATTATGAGAGAATACTATGAAAAATTATATGCTAACAAACTGGATAACCTAGAAGAAATGGACAACTTTCTAGAGAAAAACAACCTTCCAAAGCTGACCCAAGAAGAAACAGAAAATCTGAATAGACCAATTACCAGCAAAGAAATTGAATTTGTAATGAAAAAGCTAAGAACAAACTCCCGGACCAGATGGTTTCACTGCTGAATTTTATCAAACATGTAGTGAAGACCTAATACCCATCCTCCTTAAAGTTTTCCAAAAAGTAGAAGAGGAGGGAATACTCCCAAACTCATTCTACAAGGCCAACATCACTCTAATACCAAAACCAGGCAAAGAAACCACAAAAAAAGAAAATTACAGACGAATATCCCTGATGAACATAGATGCAAAAATTCTCAACAAAATATTATCAAACCGAATTCAACAATACATAAAAAAGATCATCCATCATGATCAAGTGGGATTCATCTGAGGAATGCAAGGATAGTACAACATTCGAAAATCCATCAACATCATCCACTACATCAACAAAAAGGACAAAACACATGATCACCTCCATAGATGCTGAAAAAGCATTTGACAAAATTCAACATTCATTCATCATAAACTCTCAACAAAAAGGTGTAGAGGGCAAGTACCTCAACATAACAAAGGCCATGTATGACAAACCCACAGCAAATATTATACTTAACAGCGAGAAGCTGAAAGCTTTTCCTTTAAGATCAGGAACAAGACAAGGATGCCCACTCTCCCGGCTTTTATTCAACAGAGTTCTGGAGGTCCTAGCCACGGCAATCAGAAAACACAAAGAAATAAAAGGCAATCTGACTGGCAAGGAAGAACTCAAACTGCCTGTTTGCTGATGACATGATATTGTACATAAAAAACCCTAAAGAATCCACTCCAAAACTATTAGAGCTAATATCGGAATTCAGCAAAATTGTGGGATACAAAATTAATACACAGAAACCTGTTGCATTCCTATACACTAACAATGAACTAGCAGAAAGAGAAATCAGGAAAACAATTCAATTCACAATCACCTCCAAACAAATAAAATAACTAGGAATAAACCTAATCAAGGAAGTAAAAGACCTATACCCTGAAACCTACAAGACACTCTTAAGATAAATTAAAGAGAATACTAATAAATAGAAATTCATCCCAGGCTCTTAACTAGGAAGAATTAATATTGTCAAAATGGCCATCCTGCCTAAAGCAATCCACAGATTCAATGCAATCCCTATCAAAATACCTACAGCATTCTTCAATGAACTAGAGAAAATAGTTCTAAAATTCATATGGAACCACAAAAGACCCCAAATAGCCAAAGCAATCCTGAGAAGGAAGAATAAAGCAGGGGGAATTATGCTCCCTGACTTCATGCTCTACTACAAAGCTACAGGAATCAAGACAATTTGGTACTGGCACAAGAACAGGCTCGTAGACCAGTGGAACAGAATAGAGAGCCCAGATATAAACCCAAGCGTATATGGTCAATTAATATATGATAAAGGAGCCATTGATATGCAATGGAGAAATGACAGCCTCTTCAACAGCTGGTGTTGACAAATTGGACAGCTACATGTAAGAGAATGAAACTGGACTACTGTTTAACCCCACACACAAAAGTCAACTCAAAATGGATCAAAGACCTGAATTTAAGTCATGAAACCATAAAACTCTTAGAAAACTACATAGGCAAAAATCTTTTGGACATAAGTATGAGCAACTTCTTCATGAACATATCCCTGGGCAAGGGAAACAAAAGCAAAAATGAACAAGTGGGACTATATCAAACTAAAAATCTTCTGTACAGCAAAGGATACCATCAGTAGAACAAAAATACATCCTACAGTATGGGAGAATATATTCATGAATGCCATATCCGAAAAGGGGTTGACGTCCAAATTATATAAAGAGCTCACGCACCTCAACTAACAAAAAGCAAATAAGCCAATTAAAAAATGGGAAAGAGGAGCTGAACAGACACTTCTCCAAAGAAGAAATTCAGATGGCCAACAGATACATGAAAAGATGCTCCACATCACTAGTCATCAGAGAAATGCAAATTAAAACCACAATGAGATATCACCTCACACCAGTTAGGATGGTCAACATCCAAAGACAAACAACAACAAATGTTGGCAAGGATGTGGAGAAAGGTCACCCTCCTACACTGCTGGTAGGAGTGAAATTAGTACAACCATTGTGGAAAGCAGTATGGAGGTTTCTCAAAAAACTCAAAATAGAAATACCATTTGACCCAGGAATTCCACTCCAAGAATTAATCCTAAAAATGCAGCAGCCCAGTTTGAAAAAGACATATTCACCTCTATGTTTATCGCAGCACTATTTACAATAGCCAAGAAATGGAAACAACCTAAGTGTCCATCAGTAGTAGAATGGATAAAGAAGAGGTGGTACATATACACAATGGAATATTATTCAGCCATAAGAAGAAAACAAATCCTATCATTTGCAACAACATGGATGGAGCTAGGGGGTATTATGCTCAGTGAAATAAGCCTGGCAGAGAAATACAAGTATCAAATGAGTTCACTCATCTGTGGAGTGTAAAAACAAAGAAAAAACTGAAGGAACAAAACCCCAGCAGACTCACAGAACCCAAGAATGGACTAACAGTTGCTAAAGGGAAAGGGACTGGGGAAGAGGGGTGGGAAGGGATGGATAAGGGGGAAAAAGGGCTATTACAATCGGCACACATAATGTAGCGGGGGTGGGGGTGAGGTGGGGGTATATGGAGAAGGCAGTATAACACAAAGACAAGTAGTGATTCTATAACATCCTACTACACTGATGGACAGTGACTGCAATGGGGTATGTGGTGGGGACTTGATAATAGAGGGAGTGTAGTAACCATAATGTTGCTCATGTAATTGTATATTAATAATAGCAAAATAAAAAATTTTTTAAAGTATTAAAAAAGTAAAATCTATGGAAAACTAAAATGTATTTAAGTTTGATTTGTTTGCATTCAAAGGATTTTTACACTCTACTTGCTACCACAATAGCTACCACAATAGTTTCCTATATATTTAGCCAGAAGGTTTGTGATTTTTTCCCCATAATGTGCTAAACTGCATAAAATTTCATAAGTGTAATAATTTTTTAAATGAAGAAATCTGCACGAATACCACTGCCATGGTAAAATTACAACTCATAATCCTTAAAACATGATCATGCACTTTATACACTCTTCAAAACTTATCTTAGCTCTGATCTATTCTATATATTCCTTATAGCCTCTGGATCCTTTCCATCATTTTCCTTAATAGATTATGATTTAAAACCCTATTGTGACTTTCACCTCCACAAGACCCTGAGTTGCTATAAGTCAAGAGGTATCTTATCCATTCTGGTACCACAGTTACGTGCACAAGTATGCCAAAAACTGTGCTCAAAAACAAACAAAAAAATGCATGCTACAGTGGACTTAACCTCACAAGGTAAAAGATGATCATTATGTTTGAATTAAAAAAATGCATGATGCCATATATATATATATATAGTTTATCTTCATTTGGGTTTAAAATTTTATCATGGTAATAATTAATTGTATGATCCTCTTTCATAAGGAAACGATCTTTTACACCCCTCCCTCCACTATTGTAGAATTTGTAGTCATTGTAAGTGTTGACTATTATGAATATATGGTATGGAATTTGCTCTCATGCCAGATATTAATGAACTACTCTTTTCAAATGAATTTCTTGAAAGGGAAAAAATTAAAATGAAAACAATTTTAAAAATCATGATTCCTTATAAATCCATAAATGTAAAGCTATTTGGGGCATGAAATAAACTCATCAACTTTCTAAGATAACAGGTATTCCATGTGGGATCAACTTCATCTCACAGATATTTATTAATGTCTGAGTGATTAGTGTATGGCTAAGCCTTACTTTGCTTTATGTAATCTGGACCCAGTTCTTCAAATTAATGGAATGAAAATACTCACAACTCGTTTGAAGGAAAGTTTTCTAATCAACAGAGAGAGAAACAGGCCAGAAAACAGAGGAACTGTAATGTAATTGGCTTGCTCTGACAGCTTGAATGAACCCCAGGTATCCAGATTTGGGCCCAGACTGTAGATTTCTGAAGACTACTTGGCAAAGGAACATTTTAGTGACATTCTTAAAATTCTGTGGTTACCCATACTAATGCAATCAGACTTGTGTTTTCTGTTTGTTTAATGTGTTTGAACCTGATGAAGGAGTAAATTTTCACAATAGAAAGAAAAATATGAAGACTACATCTATACACATGGCTTAATTCTATTAAATTAAAAGAAATATTAGAATCCATTTTAGAATCCTGGTGATCATTGAATACATGCCCTCCAGAGTGTCCTGGAGCAGATAGTCAGTCAACCTTCAGGTGATCTAGCCTACTCCTAATCAATTGGTGAACATTTTAAGCTGTTAGACTCTTTTCCCTTTTATTAAGTCAAAATTTGCTTCTTTTAAATTATATCCATCAACTCTATTCTTCACGTTAAAACTTCTATTTAAAAAAATAACTCTCATATTTTGTTATCTGTTTTCAAAGCCATGCTTGATTTAAACTATGGCTTCAAAACAATCGATCTAGGTGAGCCTCATATATTTTGAATACAAACACACAAACTCTCACACAATTTATCAGTGTTTTAGATGAAATGTGAATCTGTTCAAGCTATAAATTTTAAAGAAAATAAGGAACAACAACAACAAAAAATCCCTTACTTATATAAGCTTGTGATTATTGGATTTTTCACTATAATTTAAAATATTTCATACAGAGGGCTTTGCAACTTTTAAATTTATATCTTTAGTTGGTTGATTTCTTAATATATAGCTAACTTTGGCTATAATCCAGGCCTTACAATGTGTCACTTTTGTAGAAACTTAAGCATATAAGTGTTAAACTAATTATTTATTTCTCCATTTTCTTCTCCCTCTTTCTTCCAGTAAAACTGAAAAACTTTGAAAGAAAGTTTTGATTATTATTAAGCAACATTCTTAGGTGTGAAATGTGCTGAATGAAGCTCAGGATCTTTAAATCACCCATGACACCCTTCCACATTTGCTAAAACAAATTCTTTCTAGCCATTCTAAACAACTAAAGTTAGTTATCAAGAGTATCTCTCTTTCCCTTAACAGGCACCCAATTTTCACATGCTGTCTGCCATCTTCCCCTCAACACAAAGCTAGTCTTAATGCAAAACATATTCTTATATTGAGATACATATTGCTGATAAAGTTTCACCATGGTCCCTCAAATAGGTAGGTGATTTATATATGCATAATATATTGAAAAGTCCTGCTTTTCCAACAATTATTTCCCCTTTTGTAGTCCCTGGTCTCTTTCTTAACAGTAGTTTGAGTAAAACGTCCATGTTTCTTTTACTAAGTAGAAAAATCCTTCTCCTTATGTGACTCACCTTCTTCTCGTATATATTATTGCTTTCCTACCTTTCTGGCCACATGTTTTGATAGTATTATTCTATATAGGTGAGTAATCACAAGTCCAATCAATCACATGACCAGCTGTCAAGTTGTGCAGGGAAAGTGCTCAAGTGACCAAAGAACAGACCCAGAGATGGTGTAGGGCACATGAGGGTTTATTGGGACTTAGATACAAGGAGTCCAAGTGCAGCTGGCTTGATGAAGTTGTGCACCACCACTACGGAGAGGGAGGGAACTGCTTATATGTGGTGAGGAGACATAGGACTCCTTGGTTTATATTATAGTTTAATGTACAACTCATTGTTGTCTTTTATTAGATTGCAAACTATTTGAGGACAGCATCTGAATTGTATTGACCTTATATACCTTTTGGTATATATAACAGTGCCTTACACATGCATATTAGATTTTCAGTACATGCATGTTTGATTAAATAAATGAGTCTTCTTCTGCTTCAGACTGTGCCTTCTCAGGACACAGTAAGTTTTTCTGGGTTTTTCTTAATATTACCTTTCAGGTGTTTACATACCAAATAGAATGATAAACTCTACATGTACACAAGCTGGCAATAATCCTTTTCTGTATGTGCGTCTTTGTCCGAAATGGATGGGAGGTCTCCAGCTGGCTCTTCCATCTGCTCACTGAAGGGACGTCCCTGAGCTATGTGCTCCCCTTTTGCACTCATTCCTGGAGGACGGATTCCACTAGACACCTCCAGCATTGCTGACTTTATAAAGCGGAAAAATGGAAAACGTGACTTTGTTTAGACAAACTTTTTTTTTAATGGGGTCTTCTGGGGGACGGTCAGCCTTTTATTTTGCTGTGTGCTGTCCAGATGCCTCTCAGGCATGTGACTATATCTCTTCACTGAATGAACTGGATAAAGCATGCAGTTCCGATATTGAAAACAAAATAAGCTTAGGTATAATTGAAAAATAACCAAGAAGACATGAAAGTGTTATATTTCACGAGGGGAAAAAACAGCTGCCTTTTAAGTTTACAGTGAATTTCCCATGGTGAAAAACTGCAAATTTGCAAGTGTCTCATATGGAAAACATGTAACATTTCATAATGTTTCTATTTTTTCTCTTCTATGATTAGCCCATGGTTATGGATACGACACCAAATCATGAAATCATGCATCTAAGAAAGAACAATAAGAAATTTTTCCCTACTGGTATTGGCTAATTTGATTTATCTACTCAGAGTCATATGCATATTGGAAATAACATACTCCCCAAGTCCCAACGCATCAGAAGCATTCATTTTGGTAATTCAAACCTAATTGCATAATTATTAAATTTATGCTGGGTTTAGAAACACTGAAGTAACAATACGTACATTTTTCTGCAGCATTACTTTCGTTCCTCAGGAATGAAAAGTCAGATTAAAATCTCTTCATGCATATTTCCCAGTAAGCCAAATGAGCATTTGGTTTGATATGAGGAGAGCTGTTTGTTTGTTTTTGAGTCTTTCAATGTTCAAGGCCACCTGTCAGCCAATCCCAATTAGAAGCAGTGCCTGATTAAACTGCTCTCTGTAGAACCATTCGGACAAATTTATTAGTGCTTCAGTTTATAGGAGTAGAGCAAGCCATTTTGCAGGAAGTCTTGACAGCTTAGAGAGAGCCTATTTGGGCACATAGGGCATTGGACTCAAAATTGTGCACAGTTGCAAAGTTTTGATTGTATGAATTATGCATGAGGGTAACCAGCCATTTATGCTCAGCAATGTTAGCCAATCACCACAGGTGCAGAAGAGGAAGTAAAATAGAGAGGAAGAAAATCATAACAACTCAAGAAAGCCCTTTTTTTGTTTTACTCGCCCAACTTAACACGTGACATTGTAAGTCTTGGCTGAGTGCATTGTACCACTTCATAAAATTTCTCAGGTAGACTAGGAATTATAATAAATAGAGGAGAGTAAAACAGAGGAAAGAATTTCACAAGGCTCTGCTTGCAAGTTACTACATATATCAAGGGGTTCTATGTGGTGATCATAGGCAGAGCCCCTGAAAGCTAACCACATCACTGTGATGAAGAAAAATTTCTTTACACCAATTGTCTGTCTGTTCTGTCCATGCTTAACTTTATTAAAGCATATGGGGCTTTGCTTTCTTTTAATTTCCATTTCAGTTAACCAAAAAGAATTTCAAATGTTTAGAAGAGAAGCAAAAACATTTGTATATTATTGAGATGCTTTATAGATTTATTTTTGTTCATAAAGGAAAAATCATTGGTCTGTATCATTAATAACTCCACTACTATTGCTTGCATCTGGATTTTTAAAAAAGAAAATTGAATAAGACTGAGAGATTAATTTTGATAAAATATATAGTATAAGTTATAAAGAAAAAGAATCACAACAAAAAGAAGAACTTTTCTTCTCTCTGGTCTCTTAGCCTTTGTTTACTTAAGGATAGGAGAAATGCTGCTTCTCTATCTACCCTTTTACTACTTACCAGTAGCTTTAATATAACAGTACATTCTGGGTTAAGAAGCACATTGCATGAGACTGTAGAGTAACTGAGATCTACTTTAAAAACACAGGTCATGACACAGAGATTCAAGATGGCGGCATGAGAGGGGAGACAGAGGACTCCTCCCATAACCACAGATAGTGTGAAAATATAGTTAATACAGCTAACCCTAAAACAGCAACAGGAAAGAAGGCTGCACCAGACTGCTTGCAGACTTCAGGAACAGAGCAGACCTCACAAAACAGGGTAATGTACAAAAGCCTTGATCCGGTGGGACACAGGCCCTTCCCCCACCCCAGTTCACCAGGGGGAGGAAGAGAAATGGAGCCGGGAGGGGGTGAAAGCCTGGGACTACTGAACACCTTTGCAAGCAGAAATCTACATTGTGTGGTGCTCTGGAGGATGGGGAGCTGGGACAGGCAGAGTGCTTGAGAGAGATCCTGGCCATTTGTGGAGGACAGGATCCACACCAGGCTGCTCTGAGACAAGGGAAAGGCAGGCAATCTGAGAGGCTTACTAGCAGTGAGAGAACTGCAGAAGGCATGGGGTTTGCACGGAGCTTGCTGCGCAGGAGAAAGGATAGGGGGACAAAGTTGTCTGGGTGTACTCTGCCCAGCAGATTGGGAACTTTGGGGACCTTCAGGTGCTCCATCCCCCTGGCTGGCTACTCAGCTCCGAGGCCTCCCACTGTGATATGCAGCCTACTGAGCCTTCCTCCTGGCCTGACAGCACCAGCTCACAAAACGGCAGCCACTGCTCTGGCGTCAGGCCCTCTAGAGAGAGGCCTCACTCAAAACAGCTAGAGACGCCAGGCACAGAGGCTTACACCTGCGTGCTCGGCCCACTGGCTGTGATACTGGAGACAGGAAGGGTAGATGAGAGTCAGGAAACAGATCTTTCCTCCACCCAGGCACCAGCTCCACTCTGGGCAATAGAGGGCACCACACAGAAATATGAAATGTCAAACGAACATGGTACAGACCAAAATCTCACAAACCCCAGAAAAAAGGCCACATAAAACCGAACTCACCAGTCTTCCTGAAAGAGAGTTCAAAATAAAAACCATAAACATGCTTATGGAGGTACACAAAAATATTCAAGAACTCAGGAACGAATTTAAGTTGGAGATTCAATCATTAAGAAATTCCATATCTGAAATGAAACATACAATGGAGGGATTTAAAAGCAGATTAGATGTAGTAGAAGAAACGATAAATGGAAGAGAAACCAGAGAAGAGGAATACAAAGAAGCTGAGGCACAGAGAGAAATAAGGATCTCTAAGAATGAAAGAATATTGAGAGAACTGTGTGACCAATCCAAACTGAACAATATTTGCATAATAGGGGCACCAGAAGAAGAGAGAGAAAAATGGATAAAAAGTGTCATTGAGGAGGTAATTGCTGAAAACAACCCCAGTGGGGAAGGAGACAGTCTCTCAAGCCATCGAGATGCACAGATCTGCCAACACAAGGGACCCAAGGAAGACAACATCAAGACATAAAATAATTAAAATGGCAAAGGTCAAGGATAAAGACAGACTTTTAAAAGCAGCTAGAAAGAGAAAAAAAATCACATACAAAGGAAAACCCAGCAGGCTATCATCAGATTTCTCAACAGAAACCTTATGCGCCAGAAGGGAAAGGCATGATATATTTAATTCAATGAACCAGAAGTGTCTTGAACTAAGTATACTCTACCTGGCAAGGTTATCATTTACATTTGAAGAAGGGTTTAAACAATTTTCAGATAAGCAAAAGGTGAGAGAATTTACCTCCCACAAACCATCTCTACACTGTATTTTGGAGGGACTCCTATAGATGGAAGTTTTCCTAATAGATGTCACCCAAGGGATAGACAAAGAATACAGAATATGATTAATAGGCAAATGGAGGAGGAAAAAAAAAGAATCTTTAGGTTGTGCTTGAAATACCATATGAATTGAGTTAAATTCGACTGTAGATAGTAAGGGAATTGCCCTTGAACATTTGGTAACCACGAATTTAAAACCTGCAATGGCAATAAGTCCATATCTATCCATAATCACCCTACATGTAAATGGTCTGAATGCACCAATCAAAAGATGTAGAGTCACTGAATGGATAAAAAAACAAGGCCCAACTATGTGCTGCCTACAAGAGACTCACTTGAAACCCAAAGACATACACAGACTGAAAGTATAGGGATGGAAAAAGATATTTCATGCAACTAATAGGGAGAAAAAAGCAGGAGTTGCAGTACTTGTATCAGACAAAATAGACTTCAAAACAAAGAAAGTCACAAGAGACAAAGAAGGACATTACATAATGATAAAAGGGTCAGTCGAACAAGAGGATATAACTATTATAAATATCTATGCACCCAACACAGGATCACCTACATGTGTGAAACAAATACTAACAAAATTAAAGGGGGAAATAGAATGCAATGCATTCATTTTGGAAGACTTCAACACACCACTCACTCCAAAGGACAGATCAACCAGAAAGAAAATAAGTAAAGAGAAAGAGGCGCTGAACAATGTATTAGAACAGATTGACCTAATGGACATCTACAGAATACTCCATTCAAAAGCAACAGGATACACATTCTTCTCAAGTGCATATGGAACATTTTCAAGAATAGATCGTATACTAGGCCACAAAAAGAACCTCAGTAAATTTAAAAATATTGAAATTGTACCAACCAGCTTCTCAGATCACAAAGGTATGAAACTAGAAATAAATTACTCAAAGAAAATGAAAAAGCCCACAAACACATGGAGGCTTAATAACATGCTCCTAAATAATCAATGGATGAATGACCAAATAAAAACAGAGATCAAGAAATATATGGAGACATATGACAGCAATAATTCAACACCACAAAATCTGTGGGATGCAGTGAAGGCTGTGCTACAAGGGAAATATATTGCAATACAGGCTTACCTCAGGAAAGAAGAACAATCCCAAATGAACAGTTTAAGCTCACAATTAATCAAACTAGGAAAGGAATAACATATGAGGCCCATAGTCAGTAGAAGGAGGAACATAATAAAGATTGAAACAGAAATAAATAAAATTGAGAAGAATAAAACAATAGAATGAATCAATGAAAGCATAAGCTGGTTCTTCAAGAAAATTTAAAAAATAGATAAACCCCTAGCCAAACTGATCAAGAAAAAAAGAGAGTCTACACGCATAAAGAGAATCAGAAATGAGAAAGGAGGAATCACTACAGACTCCACAGAAATACAAAGAATCATAAAAGAATACTATGAAAAATCATATGCTAACAAACTGGATAACCTGGAGGAAATGGGACAACTTTCTAGAAAAATACAAACTTCCAAGGTGACCCAGGAAGAAAAAGAAAATCTGAATAGACCAATTACCAGCAAAGAAATTGAATTGGTAATCAAAAAACTACCTAAGGACAAAATGCCTGAACCAGATGTTTTCACTGCTGAATTTTACCAAATTTTAATGAAGACCTAATACCCATCCTCAAAGTTTTCCAAAAAGTAGAAGAGGAGGGAATTCTCCAAAACTCATTCTATGAGGCCAACATCACTCTAATACCAAAACCTGAAAAAGACATTGCAAAAATAGAAAATTACAGACCAATATCCCTGATTAACATATATGCAAAAATACTCAACAAAATAATAGCAAACCAAATTCAAAAATATATCAAAAAGATCATCCATCATGATCAAGTGGGATTCATCGCACGGATGCAAAGATGGTACAACGTTGGAAAATCCATCAACATCATCCACTACATCAACAAAAAGGACAAAACACATGATCATCTCCATATATGCTAAAAAAACATTCTACAAAATTCAACATCCATTCATGATAAAAGCTGTCAAAAAAAGGGTATAGAGGGCAAGCACCTTAACATAATAAAGGCCATATATGACAAACCCACAGCCAACATTATACTTATCAGGGAGAAGCTGAAATCATTTCCTTTTAAGTTCTGGAACAAAGCAAGAATGCCCACTCTCCCCACTTTTATTCAACATAGTTCTGGATGACCTAGCCACAGCCAACAGACAACACAAAGAAAGAAAAGGCATCCAGATGGGCAAGGAAGAATTCAAACTGTTTCTGTTTGCAGATGACACAATATTGGACATAAAAAACTAAAGAATCCACTCCAAAACTACTAGATCTAATATTTGAATTCAGTAAAGTTGTAGGATACAAAATTAATACACAGAAATCTGTTGCATTTCTATATACTAATGGTGAACTACCAGAAAGAGAAATCAAGTAAACAATTCCATTCACAACTGCATCAAAAAGAATAAAATACCTAGGAATAAACCTAAGCAAGGAAGTGAAAGACTTATACTCTGAAAACTACAGGACACTCATGAGAGAAATTAAAGAAGATACCAATAAATGAAAACACATCCCATGCACATGGATAGGAAGAATTAATATTGTCAAAATGGCCATCCTGCCTAAAGCAATCTACAGATTCAATGCAATCCCTAACAAAATACCAACAACATCCTTCAATGAACTAGAGCAAATAGTTCTAAAATTCATATGGAACCACAAAAGACCCTAAATAGCCAAAGCAATCCTGAGAAGGAAGAATACAGTAGGGGGAATTATGCTCCCTGACTTCAAGCTCTACTACAAAGCCACAGTAATCAAGACAATTTGGCACTGGCACAGGAACAGACCCATAGATCAATGGAACAGACTAGAGAGCCCAGATATAAATCCAAGCATATATGGTCAATTAATATATGATAAAGGAGCCATGGATATACAATGAGGAAATGACAGCCTCTTCAACAGCTGGTGTTGGCAAAACTGGACAGCTACATGTAAGAGAAGGAAACTGGATTATTGTTTAACCCCACACACAAAAGTAAACTCAAAATGGATCAAAGACCTGAATGTGAGTCATGAAACCATAAAACTCTTAGAAAAAACATAGGCAAAAATCTTTTGGACATAAATATGAGCAACTTCTTCATGAACATATCTCCCTGGGCAAGGGAAACAAAAGCAAAAATGTACCAGTGGGTCTATATCAAACTAAAAAGCTTCTGTGCAGCAAAGGGCACCATCAGTAGAACAAAAAAACATCCTATGGTATGGGAGAATATATTCATAAATGACATATCAGATAAGGGGATGACATCCAACTTATATAAAGAGCTGACACACCTCAACAAACGAAAAGCAAATAAGCCAATTAAAAAATGGGTAGAGTAGCTGAACAGACACTTCTCCAAAGAAGAAATTCAGATGGCCAACAGGCACATGAAAAGATGCTCCACTTCACTAATCATCCAAGAAATGCAACTTAAAACCACAGTGAGATATCACCTCACACCAGTTAGGATGGCCGCCATCCAAAGACAAACAACAACAAATGTTGGCGAGGATGTGGAGAAAGGGGAATCCTCCTACACTGCTGGTGGGAATGTAAACTAGTTCAACCATTGTGGAAAGCAGTATGGAGGTTCCTCAAAAAACTCAAAATAGAAATACCATTTGACCCAGGAATTCCACCCCTAGGAATTTACCCTAAGAATGCAGCAGCCCAGTTTGAAGAAGACATATGCACCCCTATGTTTATAGCAGCACTATTTACAATAGCCAAGAAATGGAAGCAACCTAAGTGTCCATCAGTAGATGAATGGATAAAGAAGTTGTGGTATATATATGCAATGGAACACTATTCAGCCATAAGAAGAAAACAAATCCTACCATTTGCACCACATGGATGGAGCTAGAGGGTATTATGCTCAGTGACATAAGCCAGGCAGAAAAGGACAAGTATCAAATGATTTCACTCATCTGTGGAGTATAAACAAAGAAAAACTTAAGGAATAAAACAGCAGCAGATACAGAGAACCCAAGAACGGACTAACAGTCACCAAAGGGAAAGGGACTGGGGAAGATGGGTGGGAAGGGAGGGATAAGGGGGAAAAAGGGCTTTTACAATTAGCATACATAATGTAGCCGGGGTGTGTGGGGGGGGATACAGGGAAGACAGTATAACACAGAGAAGACAAGTAGTGATTCTATAGCATCATACTATGCTGATGGACAGGACTGTAATGGGGTATGTGTTGGGGACTTGATAATAGAGGGAGTCTAGTAACCATAATGTTGCTCATGTAATTGTACATTAATAATAACAAAATAAAAAATAGAAATAAACAGAACAACACAGGTAGTTTTTTACCAACTGGGGCAGCAATGAGGTTGTTCATAGGGAAGAATGTTTCCGGGTCACCATCAAACCCATAGGCAAGGCTTCTGACTTAGGTACAAGAGGAGGCCAGAAAGGGAAAATCGTACATTTGTCAGGATTCATGGTTTGCTTTATAGTGGACCCACCTCCTCCTTAAAGTAATTCCCCTTCAGTTTATGGTACATTGGTATACAATGAGGTCAGGCACAGCAAATGAATTCTGATATGATTGCATTTTATCCATAGTCATATATCTCCTGGAAATCTTGCCAAAATCAGCTACTTATTCCATAGGAACATTGATCTCCCTATCCTGACTCTCTAGTACACTCCACCTTGTGTTCGTCAGGGCTCCATCTCTGAGCGAGAATCATATAGGTACCGAACAACCTCCCCAAGAGGTGACTACAGCCACACAGAATAGTAAATCCTTCTTAACAAGTGAAAGCACAGATAAATTCCATTTCAACAAATGCTGTTTTGTATGCCAGAAGTTCGGCCACAGGAACAATATTTTGTTCCCATCTTTATAACTATATCTTTACCATAAAAAATACTTTCTAAATCTGCTTAACATTATTTCCCAAGCCCTCTTTGCATATCAGCCAGCACAGCACTTCCTAGATAGCATTTGATGGTGGAACACTTGCAAAAATCATACAGAGCCTTAGGCTGAGACAGTCTTTTTCACTGGAGAACACTGGCATTAGAAAGTTCTTATTGCTGACGCCTTCCTCTGATTTCTCTCGCTGAATTTGAAATTTTGCCTACTGTCACTCTGTTATCCTCTATTTTATTAATTTATGACTTCTGGGATCCTTCACTTATTTAGTAGCCTCTCTTAAGATATATGAGTCTCAACACCTGCTGTGTATGCCTGCTTGCTCCTCATCTCCATAATTTCAAATGTTCAAGAGATCTCAGGAACAGAGGGTTGAATTAAATATACTCCTTAGTCCATAGCATACTACGTCAATCCATGCCAGGCTCCTATTTAACTTATTTCCTTTTTTATCTAGGCTCAGTCTTAATCTTCCCCATTTCCTGTTATGTGTTTGGGATACATTCCTGAATATGTGCTTAACTTTGAAAGACACACACACACAGAACCATGTTCCTTTTAGGTTTGACCATTGCATGATATTCTGTAGTGGTTGCTCATGCTAAGTATATAATTAATTTTGTCTCTATGCCATCTTGATATTAGCCTATGGAACTACTGTTCTGATTAATATTTTCCTTTTTCATTTGAAGGAATTGGTAAATAGGGAGGAGAACAGAAGCGCACGTAAAACCTTGCCCTGCTCAGTCTCTCCTCCCTAGAATTCAGCTCCCTTTGACTGAGCTGCCAGTTTTTTTTCCTTTTCTCCAACTCAAAACACCAGAATCCAATCACATTCTGTTATTCTTGAGTCTTACAGTCTATTTTTATGTTGAAAAAAAAATCCATCAATTTCCCACAGACACCTGCAGAGTCTCAAGTTTAGGTTAAGCAGAAAAAGCCAAAAGTCCATGCTTATTCACCTTCACAGCAGGACTTAACAATCACTGTATTCTTCTTATGCTTTGCTTTGTGTTGGCAGATTCAATTATTGTTTAGCAAACATTTGCTCCTTCCCTGCAAACCTTGGTCTCCATGGAAAGAAAATTGTACCTGCCCCACTAATGTCGGGCTTCCACATGTGACTTTATTTATGCAGTGGTATGTTAGTGTACCTAACAATAATTAACATAAGCCTATGCCTTTAGGCAAATAATCTTGTGCTCTGGTGCTCTGCCCTAAGAACAGCTTTCCCCAGATAGTTTCTGCCTCCTTCAGTTCTGGCTTCAGAATGAACATACTTGAACAGAAGTGAACCTAAGCACAAACTCTGAGACCAGGGCAGCCAGCCTCTGTACTCTACCTACGTCACAGCTGCAGGAATAAGAAGTAAGGGCTTATTTCTGTGTGCCACAGAGATTTTGTGGTTGGTTGTTATGCAACTAAAACTTACTAGTACAGAATTGGTACAAGAAGTATGGTTATGACATAATTAAAACCTAAACTGTGTGACAATATTTTGGGGAACTGGCAAGATGGTATGGAAATTGTTAAATGCAGCTGAGGAAAATGATCTGTGTAATGTAGTGCAAAACATTTAGTAAAATTGAGTCTAGTAGTAATGAAGAAAAAAGAAAATGTATGTACTGAACTGGCAGTGTTAAGCTAGGCAATTTTGAGACAGTACCTTGAGAATATAAACTGGTTGTAATTAAATACATTTGTGTGATGGTTAATTTTATGTGTCAACTTTACTAGGCTAAGGGATATCCAGAAGCTAGTAAAACATTATTTCTGGATGAGTCTGCGAAGGTGCTTTTGGAAGAGATTAGCATTTGATTAAGTAGACTGAATAAAAAGATCTGCCTCCCCAATGTGGATTTCATCATCCAATCAGTTGGGGGCCTGAACTGAACAACAACAACAAAAAAAAAAAGGAAGGGAGAATTCTCTCATCTTGAGATGGGATGTCGATTTTTTCCTACCCTTGATTATTGGAGCTCTGGTTCTCAGACCTTCAGACTCTGGCACTTACAGCATAGGCTCCCCTGGTTCTCAGGTGTTTGGACCCAGATTGAATTGTACAACCAGCTTTCCTGGTTATCCAGCTTGCAGATGGCAGATTATGGGATTTCGTGGCCTCTTAGCATATGAGCCAATTTCTATAATAAATCTCCTCTTCTACATATCTACATGTATCCAGTTGGTTCTGCTACTTGGGAGAGCTTTGACTAACACAATTAGATAAGACACTATGAGAAAAAGATGAGCTCAGGAAGGAGCTGACCTATTGGCAAGCAGAGTTCAGAGGAAATAGTCCAGAAATAACAGAGCTGAAAAATGAAACTGTTTCTAAATCAGAGATGAACTCAAAAGTGTCTGTAACAGTTTTTTTAGACCTCTGAGAGAATTAAGTAGTACATTCCCTCAACTGGACCAAGGGGCTATTAGAAAGCTTGATGGCAGAGTTTGGCAAAATCATATGTGTCCAAATTATAGATAAGTAAATCTAGAAAGAAAGGTAGTCTGGAAAAAAATTGTAGGTATACCTTTGGGCAAATAAAGTCGACTAGGAGCAAATGCATAGAACACATGTGATAGTTTTCAGAGGTCTCTATTGGCAAAAGTACAAATAGCTCAGATTAAAAGAAACTGAGATTATAAGAGGTATTAAAAGAAGAATGGCTCCCAATTTTCTAGAATCAAAAAAAGCCTAAAAATGCTGTTCACTTACCAATGAATAACATATTTCCAGTGCTTTCTTAAGAAAAGACCAAGAGGAATAAGGTAAAATGAAGCAATCCCCAGAAGGTGGATCCAAGAACTGTGGGAAACTATGGGCTGGTAAACCACTCCCAGGAAGCGAGCCAAACACTGACCCAGAAACCTTCTCTAACACTATAGGTGGATGACCCGGTAATATTAAACCAGCAACATTTTAGAATTTTTATTGGATCAGTGAATATTATATGCACTCTGCTTTTTGCATCAGATTGTTAATATAGTTGTTACGTCCCTGTTCCTTTATTTTATGCTGGGTATTAGGGAGCAAATAACCTTTCTTTTGAGTTCATTAGCAGATGAATCTAGGCCCAATGTAAATTACAAGTTCCTAAACTTTGAACTTGATGTCATTCTAAAATGAAACCTTTTAATGAGAATTTTGTGATGTTTTCCTTAAGGAGAGACTGAGTAATTTTGCATGAATAAAGAAAGTAAATTGAATTCTTATGAACAAGATGGCACACTGTGAAAATTAAATTACTTTTCAGTGTATATTAATTGCTATCCCTCATTCAACCATGGGAAGAGTGTACATATCTGCCTAATTAATGTTGGCATGGATGTGCACCATTGCTTTGGCCAGTGGCTTACTAACGGATATGATGCAAGCATGATTTGACACATGTGTTGGTGATGGCACTCTAGAGATCACTACGAGCATCCTCTGGGTATCTGTTGCTCCTTCATCTGACCAGAATGAAGACACATGGAAGAAAACTGAATACTATTTATAACCAAGTTAAGCTGGATCCACAGTCTGAAACACAGCTGATCCGGCTGAACCATATATCCACAGCTTTTGCAAATCCACCCAAATGAGTAACAGATACATGAAAAGAAATGAATGCTTATTGCTTCATGCCACTGAACTTTTGCGGTGGTTTATTACACAGAGAAAACTGACTGATATGCCCTACTTATCCAGAATCCAGACTTGCCTACCTTTCCTCATTCAAATGTTTCTTTGATGATTCCTATCCAAATGACACAGAGTATTAATTTTTTTTATATAATGTATTTTGGTATCATTATTCTACAATTACTTGTGCAATATTATGGTTATTAAACTACCCCTTCATCAGGTACCCCAGAACAACCCCATTACAGTCACTGTCCATCAGCGTAGTGAGATGCTATAGAATCACTACTTGTCTTTTCTGAGATGTACAGCCCTCACCATTGCCCCCCAGCACTACATCTGCTAATCGTAATGCCCCTTCTTCCCACTTTTCCATCCCTTCCCACCTATCTTCCCCAGTCCCTTTCACTTTGGTAACTGTTAGTCCATTCTTGGGTTCTGCGAGTCAGCTGCTGTTTTTTTCTTTCAGTTTTCTCTTTGCTCATATGCTCCACATATGAGTGAAATCATTTGATACTTGACTTTTTCCACTTGGCTTATTTCACTGAGCATAAAACCCTCTAGCTCCATCCATGTTGTTGCAAATGGTAGGATTTGTTTTCTTCTTATGGATGAATAATATTCCATTGTGTATATGTACCACATCTTCTTTATCCATTCATCTACTGATGGACACTTAGGTTGCTTCCATTTCTTGGCTATTGTAAATAGTGCTGTGATAAACATAGAGGTGCATATGTCTTTTTGAAACTGGGCTGCTGCATTCTTAGGGTAAATTCCTAGGAGTGGGATTAATGGGTCAAATGGTATTTCTATTTTGAGTTTTTTGAGGAACCTCCATACTGTTTTCTGCAATGGTTGAACTAGTTTACATTCCCACCAGCAGTGGAGGAGGGTCCCCTTTTCTCCACATCCTCGCCAACATTTGTTGTTGTTTGGGTTTTGGATATTGGCCATCCTCACTGGTGTGAGGTGATATCTCATTGTGGTTTTAATCTGCATTTCTCTGATGATTAGCGATGTGGAGCATCTTTTCATGTGCCTGTTGGCCATCTGAATTTCTTCTTTGGAGAAGTGTCTATTCATGCCCTCTGCCCATTTCTTAATAGGATTATTTGCTTTTTGTTCATTGAGATGCATGAGTTCTTTATATATTTTGGATGTCAACCCCTTATCGGATACGTCATTTATGAATATATTTTCCCATACTGTAGGATGTCTTTTTGTTCTACTGATGGTGTCCTTTGCTGTACAGAAGATTTTCAGCTTGATATAGTCCCATTTGTTCATTTTTGCTGTTGTTTCCCTTGCCCGTGGAGTTTTGTCCATGAAGAACTCGCTCATATTTATGTCTAAGAGATTTTTGCCTATGTTTTTTCTAAGAGTTTTATGGTTTCATGACTTACATTCAGGTATTTGATCCACCTTGAGTTTATCTTTGTGTATGGGGCTAGACAGTAGTCCAGTTTCATTCTCTTACATGTAGCTGTCCACTTTTTCCAACACCAGCTGCTGAAGAGGCTGTCATGTCCCCACTGTATATCCAATGGTCCTTTATCAAATATTAATTGACTGTATATGTTTGGATTAATGTTTGGATTTTCTATTCTGTTCCACTGGTCTGTGGGTCTGTTTTTGTGCCAATACCAAATTGTCTTGAATACTGTACCTTTGTAGTAGAGCTTGAAGTCAGGGAGCGTAATGCCTCCCACTTTATTCTTCATTCTCAGGCTTGCTTTCACTATTTGGGGTCTTCTGTGGTTTCATATGAATTTTAGAATTATTTGTTCCAGTTCATTGAAGCTGTTGGTAGTTATATAGGGATTGCATTGAATCTGTAGATTGCTTTAGGTAGTATAGCCATTTTGACAATATTTATTCTTGCTAGCCAAGAGCATGGGATGAATTTCCATTTGTTAGTGTCCTCTTTAATTTCTCTTAGGAGCGTCTTCTAGTTTTCACGGTACAGGTCTTTCACTTTCTTTGATAGGTTTATTCCTAGATATTTTACTCTTTTTGATGCAATTGTGAATGGAATTGTTTTTCTGATTTCTATTTCTGTTAGCTCATTGTTAGTGTATAGGAAAGCAACAGATTTGTGTGTGTTAATTTTCTATCCTGCCACTTTGCTGAATTCAGATATTAGTTCTAGTAGTTTTGGAGTGGAGTCTTTAGGGTTTTTTATGTAGAATATCATGTCATCTGCAAATAGCGACAATTTTACATTTTCTTTACCAATCTGGATGCCTTGTATGTCTTTGTTTTGTCTGATTGCCGTGGCTAGGACCTCCAGTACTATGTTGAATAACAGCGGAGAGAGTCGGCATCCCTGTCTTGTTCCCGATCTTAGATGAAAAGCTTTCAGCTTCTCGCTGTTAAGTATGATGTTAGCTGTGGGTTTGTCATATATGGCCTTTATGATGTTGAGGTACTTGCCGTCTATACCCATTTTGTTGAGAGTTTTAATCATGAGTGGATGCTGAATTTTGTCAAATGCTTTTTCAGCATCTATGGAGATGATCATGTGGTTTTTGTTCTTCTTTTTGTTGATGTGGTGGATGATGTTGATGGATTTTCGAATGTTGTACCATCCTTGCATCCCTGGGATGAATCCCACTTGATCATGGTGTATGATCCTCTTGATGTAGTTTTGAAATTTATTTGCTAATATTTTGTTGAGTATTTTTGCATTTGCATTCATCAGGGATATTGGTCTGTAATTTTCTTTTTTGGTGAGGTCTTTGTCCGGTTTTGGTATTAGAGTGATGCTGGCTTCATAGAATGAGTTTGGAAGTATTCCCTCCTCTTCTATTTTTTGAAAAACTTTAAGGAGGATGGGTATTATTTCTTCTCTATATGTCTGGTAGAATTCAGAGGTGAATCCATCTGGTCCAGGGGTTTTGTTCTTGGGTAGTTTTTTGATTACCCATTCAATTTCATTGCTGGTGATTGATCTGTTTAGTTTTTCTGTTTCTTGCTTGGTCAGTCTTGGAAGGTTGTATTTTTCTAAGAAATTATCCATTTCTTCTAGGTTTTCCAGCTTGTTAGCATATAGACTCTCATAATATTCTCTTATAATTCTTTGTATTTCTGTGGGGTCCTCGTTATTTTTTCCTTTCTCATTTCTGATTGTGTTTATGTGTGTAGATTCTCTTTTTCTCTTAGTCAGTCTGGCTAGGGGTTGATCTATTTTGTTTATTTTTTCAAAGAAAAAGCTCTTGATTTCTTTGATTTTTTCTATTGTTTTAGTCTTCTCAATTTTATTTATTTCTTCTTTGATCTTTATTATGTCCCTCCTTCTGGTGACTTTGGGCCTCATTTGTTCTTCTTTTCCCAATTTCAGTAATTGTGTCTTTAGACTATTCATTTGGGAATGTTCTTCCTGCTTTAAATAGGCCTGGATTGCAATATACTTTCTTCTTAGAACTGCCTTTGCTGCTTCCCACAGAAGTTGTGGCTTTGTGTTGTTGTTGTCATTAGTCTCCATATATTCCTTGATTTCTGTTTTGATTTGGTCATTAACCCATTGATTAATTAGGAGAAAGTTGTTAAGTCTCCATGTATTTGTGAGCCTTTTTGATTTCTTTCTAAAGTTTATTTCTAGTTTTATACTTTTGTGATCTGAGAAGTTGGTTGGTAGAATTTCAATATTTTCTAATTTACTGAGGTTCTTTTTGTGGCCTAGTGTGTCGTCTATTCTGGAGAATGTTCCATGTGCACTTGAGAAGAATGTGTATCCTGTTGCTTTTGGGTGCAGAGTTCTGTAGATATCTGTTAAGTCCATCTGTTCTAGTGTGTTGTTCAGTGTCTCTGTGTCTACTCATTTTCCATCCAGTTGACCTCTCCTTTGGAGTGAGTGGTGTGTTGAAGTCTCCTAAAATGAATGCATTGCTTTCTATTTCCTCCTTTAATTCTGTTAGTATTTGTTTCACATATGCTGGCACTCCTGTGTTGGGTGCATATGTATTTATAATGGTTATATCTTCTTGTTGGACTGACCCCTTTATCATTATGTAATGTCTTTTTTTATCTCTTGCTACTTTCTTCGTTTTGAAGTCTATTTTGTCTGATACAAGTACTGCAACACCTGCTTTTTTCTCCTTGTTGTTTGCATGAAATATCTTTTTCCATCCCTTCACTTTTAGTCTGTGTATGTCTTTGGGTTTAAAGTGAGTCTCTTGAAGGCAGCATATAGATGAGTCTTGTTTTTTTATCCATTCAGTGACTCTGGGTCTTTTGTTTGGTGCATTCAGTCCATTTACATTTAGGGTGAAATGGATAGGTATGTACTTATTGGCATTGCAGGCTTCAGATTCGTGGTTACCAAAGGTTCAAGGTTAACTTCCCTACTATCTAAAAGTCTCACAACTCACTTAATATGCTATTACAAACACAATCTCAAGGTTCTTTTTTTCTTTGTTTGTTTGTTTCCTCCTTTTTCTTCCTCCTCCATTCTTCATATATTAGGTATCTTTTTCTGTACTGCGTGTCTATCCTTTGATTGACTTTGGGAATAGTTAATTTAATTTTGCATTTTCTTAGTAATTAGCTATTCTATGTTCTTTACTGTGGTTTTATTACCTCTGGTGACAGCTATTAATCTGTAGGAACACTTCCATCTATAGCAGTCCCTCCAAAATACACTGTAGAAATGGTTTGTGGGAGGCAAGTTCTCTCAGCTTTTGCTTATCTGGGAATTGTTTAATCCCTCCTTCAAATTTAAATGATAACTTGCCGGATAAAGTAATCTTGGTTCAAGGCCCTTCTGCTTCATTGCATTAAATACATCATGCCACTCCCTTCTGGCCTGTAAGGTTTCTGCTGAGAAGTCTGATAATAGCCTGATGGGTTTTCCTTTGTATGTGATCTTATCTCTCTCTCTGGCTGCTTTTAATAGTCTGTCCTTATCCTTGATATTTGCCGTTTTAATTACTATATGTCTTGCTGTTGTCGTCCTTGGGTCCCTTGTGTTGGTAGATCTGCGTGCCTCCAGGGCCTGAGAGACTATCTCCTTCCACAGATTGGGGAATTTTTCAGCAATCACCTCCTCAAAGACACTTTCCACCCCTTTTTCTCTCTCTTCTTCTCCTGGTACCCCTATAATGCGAATATTGGTCCGTTTGATTTGGTCACACAGTTCTCTCAATATTCTTTCATTTTTAGAGATCCTTTTTTCTCTCTGTGTCTCAGCTTCTTTGTATTCCTCTTCTCTAGTTGCTATTTCATTTATTGTCTTCTCCACCGTATCCAGTCTGCTTTTAATACCATCCATTGTGTTCTTCAATGATTGGATCTCCGACCGGAATTCATTCCTGAGTTCTTGACTATCTTTCCATGCCTCTATGAGCATGTTAATGATTTTTAATTTGAACTCCCTTTCAGGGAGAGTCATAAGGTCCATATCATTTAAGTCTTTCTCAGGAGTTGTATTCATAATTTTACTCTGGACCAGGTTCCTTTGGCGTTTCATATTTGTGTATGGCACCCTCTAGTGCCCTGAAGCTCTACTCTCTGGAGCTGCTCAGCCCCTGAAACAATGTTGGGAATTGTAGGGGAGTGGTGTTGGTGCCTCGGGGGAGGAAAGGGCTGTTTCCTGGCTGCTATGCCTGTCACCACTGCCTGAACCAGTGGGCTGAGCACACAGGTAAAAGCCTCTGTGCTTTGCGCTTTTAGTTGCTGTAGACAGATCTTCCCTCTGGCTGGCCTAACACCAGGGAAGGGTTTCCCGGTTTGCAAGCCTGGTGGGGCTGGCCAGGAGAAAGGCATACTAGTCTGCCTGTCACAGAAGGGGTTCTTGAAGCTGTGTAGGCAGCCAGGGAGCTGGCGCACCTGAAGATCGTGAAAACTCCCAATCTTCTGGACAGAGTGCACCCGGACAATTTTGTCTACCAGTCCTTTCTCCTGAGCAGTAAGTTGTGTGCTATCCTTGCACCTTTAACAATCCTCTTGCTAAGGGCTTCTTTGTTGCGAAGTCTCTCAGACTGCCCACCTTTCTTTGTCCCAGAGCAGCTGGGTATGGATCCCTGCTTTCACAAGCAGCTGGAATCTTAGTCTCTCCAGGAATTCTAGCTGTCTTAGCTTTCCAACCCCCTAATTACAAGAGTATCATGCAAGCACCATGAAATGCAGGTTTGTGCTCCCAGAGCAGATCTCCAGAGTTAGGTATTCAGGAGTCCCAGTTCTCCACTCCCTCTCTACTCTGTGCCTGTTCCTCCTGCAGGTGAGCTTGGGTGGGGGAAGGGCTTGGATCCCGCAGGACCACAGCTTTAGTACGTTAACCTTTTCCCTGAGGGCTGCTCTTGTGTCCAGGTATATGCAGTTTGTTGCTGTCCTCTTTCCTGTTGCTCTTTCAAGATTAGTTGTAGTAGCTTTATTTTCATATTATATGCGCTTTTAGGAGGAAGCCTCTGTCTCACCTCTCATGCTGCCATCTTTAATCCGATCTCCTCACAGAGTATTAATTTAAGAATAAAATATATCTGTCCTCTGGCAGCTTATTAGTACCTATGTACTCAGATACTGTGTTATTTTCACTGTACAGAGAAGATAAAAGAGTTCACTTACTTATGGAGCACTTCGTATACATTCTCACTTGTTAACACAATTATTCTTCAAATTTCTAACCTTGTCTTTCTCAAAAAAAAGGGGCCCCTAGATAATCATTAATTTTCTACACAAAATATATTTGATCAAATATTATGTGCGATATATGAAGAAATACCTCCCAACGTTACCAATGGATTATTACATTGAAAACATTCAAAAATCTTTTTTTAATGAATTACTTAATGATACATAAATTCATATTTTTATGTTGTATAACCAAAAGTCAATATTGAAGGATCTAGCTGCTTTTAAATTCATGTACACTTCAGCATATTCACTATATATTTTCTGCATTTTTGTGAAAAATCTATCATGGCATAAGTAACTATCACACACATATACAAAAGTCTGAGTCAGGGATTAGGTAACTTTTTTAAAGAACCATAATTTTATAAATTATGAGTGCATATCTGCATGATTAAAGCTCTTAACTCTCGGTAAGAAATATGACCCTTCCATACACATTTGTTCTCTCTATATACACCCCACCAATCATTAAATAGAAGAGTCAACTCTCTGTATGTTTTCAAATCTCTGAATGCCTGACTGGAATTTTTTACTTTCTCAGTTGCGTGGATTAGCATCAGGTGCACAGAGCCACAGAGGTTCATCAGCTACAGACCTCTCCTTTGACACTCTTATTGATGGATGGTAAATTTTGTCTGTTTTGCTTTCAGACTGCAAAGCCAGAACCCTGGGGCTGTTACTTTTTAAGACATCAATATATATTTTTATTCAGTTATCTCTATGCTATGGTCTGAATTGTGTCCCCTCAATATTTACATGTTGAAATCCTGACTCTCAATGTTATTGTGTATGGAAATAGAGCATTTAAGAGGTAATTAGGATTAAAGGAGGTCATAAGAATAGGTTTCTAACCTGACAGTATTGGTGACCTTATAAGAAGAGAAAGAGGTGGAGGGAGTTCCCTCTGTCTCTGAGTATACCCACCAAGAAAAGGCCAAATGGGGACACGGTGAGAAAAGAGCCACCTTCAACCCAGGGACAGAGTTCTTACCAAACAACCTGCTGGTAACTTGATCTTGGACTTTCCAGCTGTCAGAACTGTGAGAAAATCAATTTCTGTTGTTTAAGCCACCAGTCTTTGTTTATTTCTATGACAGCCTAAAACACTATACAATCAAATTATCATATGAAATTTTTAAAAAAGATTTATTTCATGTAAATATTTGGTATAAAAGTACAAGGAGGTTAACTTCCGGGAAGATGGCGGTGTGAGCAGGGCGGCAGAAATCTCCTCCCAACACTATATTTATCTACGAAAACACCGAAAATACATCTATTCCTAAAAGAGAGACGAGAATACACAGGAAAGCGCACAGCCTGCAGCTACACCCGAGAGGACTCGGCACCCCAAGAGGCGGGTAAGATACGGAGCCGCGACCCGGCGGGACCCGAGCCCTCCCCACCCCAGCGCACCGGCGGGAGGAGAGGATTCAGAGCCGGGAGGGAGTGGAAGTGCACCCCGCGAAGTAGCCAGCCCCGGGGATCTGCGCGGGGAGCGCTGACCCACATTGCGCAGTGCAGCGGAGATTGGAGAGACAGAGGGGCAGGATCTGAGCGGGGAACGCGCCAGGGGGCTTGCAGCCGGCTCCCGGAAGGAAAAAAAAAAAACGCGCGCTTTCTTCAGCGGTCTTAAAGAGACAGGAGCCCAGCGGAGGAGCCGGATCGCCCCAGCACACTCAGCCCAGCAGGCTGGGAGTCCTGGGGAGTGTCAGACGCCTTAGCTGGAGACTGAGGAAGCGTAGCCATACTTAACACTTCTCACTGAGATCAACAGCCTCCTATTCGTTCCCACCCCTGCCAGAGTGATAAAGGGCCCTGCGGAGCGGCACAGTCACAGCTGTGGAATAGTGGGGCAATAGCGCCACCTAGAGCATTCCCACAGAATCTACGTCCGGTGGGCATTTTTTTGTTTTGTTTTTGTTTTTTCTTTTCTTTTTTTTTCTTTTTTTCTTTCTTTCTTTCTTTTTTTCTTTTTTTTTCTCTTTTTTTTTCTTCTCTTTTTAAAGTCCTAAAGAGCCCAGCTGACATACGTGGCAACTATCAGTGACCAATTATACAGCCATGAAAAGACAGAGGAATATGGTTCAGACCAAAATCAACCAGACAACCCCAGAGAGGGAGTCTGAAGGGATGGAAATGCACAGCCTCCCTGAAAAAAAATTTAGAATAAAAGTCATAACCATGCTGATGGACCTACAGAGAAATGTGCAAGAGCTGAGGGAGGAAGTGAGGGAACTGAGGAAAGACAATGCAGAAATCAGACAAGCGATCGACGGGCTTAACAGCAGAATGGATGAAATGCGAGAGACTTAATGGAATAGAAAACAGAGAACAGGAGTACAGAGCAGCTGAGGCAGAGAGAGATAAAAGGATTTCTAGGAATGAAAGAATATTGAGAGAACTGTGTGACCAATCCAAACGGAACAATATTCGCATTATAGAAGTACCAGAGGAAGAAAAAGAGAGAGAAAAAGGGATAGAAAGTGTCTTTGAAGAAATAATTGCTGAAAACTTTCCCTCGCTGGGAAGGAAGTAGTCTCGCAGTCCACCGAAGCTCATAGATCTCCCAACACAAAGGGACCCAAGGAAGACAACACCAAGACACATAATAATTAAGATGGCAAAGATCAAAGATAAAGACAGGGTATTAAAGGCAGCTAGAGAGAGAAAAAAGATCACCTACAAAGGAAAACCCATCAGACTATCATCAGACTTCTCAACAGAAACCTTACAGGCCAGAAGAGAATGGCATGATATATTTAACGTAATGAAACAGAAGGGCCTCGAACCAAGAATATTGTATCCAGCACGATTATCATTTAAATATAATGGAGGGATTAAACAATTTCCAGACAAACGAAAGTTGAGAGAGTTTGCCTCTCATAAACCACCACTACAGGATATCTTAAATGGACTGCTCTAGATGGAAGCACCTAAGGCTAAAAAGATGTCACCAGAGAAAATAAAATCATAGCAAAGAAAGCAGACCATCCAAATACTAACTAAAGGCAAAGAATAAACACCTAGTATATAAAGAATGGAGGAGGAAGAATAAGAAGGGAGAGAAATAAAGAATCATCAGACTATGTTTACAATAACTTAACAAGAAAGTTAAATTAGACTGTTAGATAAGAAGCAACCCTTGAACCCTTGGTAACCACGAATCTAAAGCCAGCAATGGCAATGCATACCTATCATTCCAATCACCCTAAATGTAAATGGACTGAATGCACCAATCAAAAGACACAGAGTAACAGAATGGATAAAAAAGCAAGACCCATCTATATGCTGCCTACAAGAAACTCACCTCAAATCCAAAGACATACACAGACTAAAAGTGAAGGGATGGAAAAAGATATTTCATGCAAACAACAAAGAGAAAAAGCCGGTGTTGCAGTACTTGTATCAGACAAAATAGACTTCAAAACGAAGAAAGAAGCAAAAGATAAAGAAGGACATTACATAATGATAAAGGGGTCAGTCCAACAAGAAGATATAACCATTATAAATATATATGCACCCAACACAGGAGCGCCAGCATATGTGAGACAGATACTAACAGAATTAAAGGAGGAAATAGACAGCAATGCATTCATCTTAGGAGACTTCAACACCACTCACTCCAGAGGACAGATCAACCAGACAGAAAATAAGTAAAGACACAGAGGCACTGAACAACACACTAGAACAGATGGACCTAACAGACATCTACAGAACTCTACACCCAAAAGCAACAGGATACACATTCTTCTCAAGTGCACATGGAACATTTTCCAGAATAGACCACATACTAGGCCACAAAAAAGAACCTCAGTAATTTCAAAAATATTGAAATCCTACCAACCAACTTCTCAGATCACCAAGGTATAAAACTAGAAATAAATTTTAGAAAGAAATCAAAAGGCTCACAAATACATGGAGACTTAACAACACTCTCCTAATTAATCAATGGGTTAACGACCAAATCAAAATAGAAATCAAAGACTATATGGAGACTAATGACAGCAACAACACAAAGCCACAACTTCTGTGGGACGCAGCAAAGGCAGTTCTAAGAGGAAAGTATATTGCAATCCAGGCCTATTTAAAGAAGGAAGAACATTCCCAAATGAATAGTCTAAAGACACAATAACTGAAATTGGAAAAAGAAGAACAAATGAGGCCCAAAGTCACCAGAAGGAGGGACATAATAAAGATCAGAGAAGAAATAAATAAAATTGAGAAGACTAAAACAATAGAAAAAAATCAATGAAACCAAGAGCTGGTTCTTTGAAAAAATAAACAAAATAGATAAACCCCTAGCCAGACTCATTAAGAGAAAAAGAGAATCTACACACATAAACACAATCAGAAATGAGAAAGGAAAAATCACGACGGACCCCACAGAAATACAAAGAATCATAAGAGAATATTATGAGACTCTATATGCTAACAAGCTGGAAAACATAGAAGAAACGGACAACTTCTTAGAAAAATACAACCTTCCAAGCCTGACCAAGCAAGAAACAGAAAAACTAAACAGACCAATCACCAGTGACGAAATCGAATTGGTAATCAAAAAACTACCCAAGAACAAAACCCCTGGTCCTGAGGGATTCACCTCTGAATTCTACCAGACATATAGAGAAGAAATAACACCAATTCTCCTTAAAGTTTTCCAAAAAATAGAAGAGGAGGGAATACTTCCAAACTCATTCTATGAAGCCAGCATCACTCTAATACCAAAACCGGGCAAAGACCTCACCAAAAAAGAAAATTACAGACCAATATCCCTGATGAACGTAGATGCGAAAATACTCAACAAAATATTAGCAAACCGAATTCAAAAATACATCAAGAGGATCATACACCATGATCAAGTGGGATTCATCCCAGGGATGCAAGGATGGTACAACATTCGAAAATCCATCAACATCATCCACCACATCAACAAAAAGAAGAACAAAAACCACATGATCATCTCCATAGATGCTGAAAAAGCATTTGACAAAATTCAGCATCCATTCCTGATTAAAATTCTCAACAAAATGGGTATAGACGGCAAGTACCTCAACATCATAAAGGCCATATATGACAAACCCACAGCTAACATCATACTTAATGGCGAGAAGCTGAAAGCTTTCATCTAAGATCGGGAACAAGACAGGGATGCCCACTCTCTCCACTGTTATTCAACATAGTACTGGAGGTCCTAGCCACAGCAATCAGACAAAACAAAGACATACAAGGCATCCAGATTGGTAAGAAGTCAAATTGTCACTATTTGCAGATGACATGATATTGTACATAAAAAACCCTAAAGACTCCACTCCAAAACTACTAGAACTAATATCTGAATTCAGCAAAGTTGCAGGATACAATATTAACACACAGAAATCTGTTGCTTTCCTATACACTAACGATGAACTAACAGAAAGAGAAATCAGAAAAACAATTTCATTCACAATTGCATCAAAAAGAATAAAATACCTAGGAATAAACCTAACGAAGGAAGTGAAAGACCTGTACTCTGAAAACTACAAGACACTCCTAAGAGAAATTAAAGAGGACACTAACAAATGGAAATGCATCCCATGCTCTTGGCTAGGAAGAATAAATATTGTCAAAATGGCTATACTACCTAAAGCAATCTACAGATTCAATGCAATCCCTATCAAACTACCAACAGCTTTCTTCAATGAACTGGAACAAATAATTCTAAAATTCATATGGAACCACAAAAGACCCCGAATAGCCAAAGCAATCCTGAGAAGGAGGAATAAAACAGGGGGAATTACACTCCCTGACTTCAAGCTCTACTACAAAGCCACAGTAATCAAGACAATTTGGTATTGGCACAAAAACAGACCCACAGACCAGTGGAACAGAATAGAAAATCCAAACATTAAGCCAAACATATACAGTCAATTAATATTTGATAAAAGTGCCTTGGATATACAATGGGGAGATGACAGCCTCTTCAGCAGCTGGTGTTGGAAAAACTGGACAGCTACATGTAAGAGAATGAAACTGGACTACTGTCTAGCCCCATACACAAAGGTAAACTCAAGGTGGATCAAAGACTTGAATGTAAGTCATGAAACCATAAAACTCTTAGAAAAATACATAGGCAAAAATCTCTTGGACATAAACATGAGCGACTTCTTCATGAACATATCTCCCCGGGCAAGGGAAACAAAAGCAAAAATGAACAAGTGGGACTATATCAAGCTGAAAAGCTTCTGTACAGCAAAGAACACCATCAGTAGAACAAAAAGACATCCTACAGTATGGGAGAATATATTCATAAAAAACGTCTCTGATAAAGGGTTGACATCCAAAATATATAAAGAACTCATGCACCTTAACAAACAGAAAGCAAATAATCCAATTAAGAAATGGGCAGAGGACATGAATAGACACTTCTCCAAGAAGAAATTCAGATGGCCAACAGGCACATGAAAAGATGCTCCACATCGCTAATCATCAGAGAAATGCAGATTAAAACCACAATGAGATATCACCTCACACCAGTGAGGATGGCCAACATCCAAAACACAAACAACAACAAATGTTGGCGAGGATGTGGAGAAAAGGGAACCCTCCTACACTGCTGGTGGGACTGCAAATTAGTTCTACCATTGTGGAAAGCAGTATGGAGGTTCCTCAAAAAACTCAAAATAGAAATACCATTTGACCCAGGAATTCCACTCCTAGGAATTTACCCTAAGAATGCAGCAGCCCAATTTGAAAAGGACAGATGCACCCCTATGTTTATTGCAGCACTATTTACAATAGCCAAGAAATGGAAGCAACCTAAGTGTCCATCAGTAGATGAATGGATAAAGAAGATGTGGTACATATACACAATGGAATATTATTCAGCCATAAGAAGAAAACAAATCCTACCATTTGCAACAACATGGATGGAGCTAGAGGGTATTATGCTCAGTGAAATAAGCCAAGCCGAAAAAGACAAGTATCAGATGATTTCACTCATATGTGGAGTATAAGAACAAAGAAAAAAACTGAAGGAACAAAACAGCAGCAGACTCACAGAACCCAAGAACGGACTAATAGTTACCAAAGGGAAAGGGACTGGGGAAAATGGGCAGGAAGGGAGGGATAAGAGGGAAAAAGGGGCATTACGATTAGCAGATGTAATGTTGGGGGGGCACGGGGAGGGCAGTACAACTCACTAGAAGACAAGTAGTGATTCTATAGCATCTCACTACGCTGATGGACAGTGACTGTAATGGGGTTGGTGGGGGGGACCTGATGAAGGGGTAGTTTAATAATCGTAATATTGCACATGTAATTGTAAATTAATGATAATAAAATAAATTATATTAAAAAAAAGAAAGTACAAGGAGTCCCCTCTAAAATATATCACTTAAGAAAAAGTTAAGTTAAAAATCTAAGCTTTTGAGAGATGATGCCTTGGAGTACTATATAGAATTAATTATAAAGATTTGGAAATGGCAAAGTCTAAGAAAAAAAGCTTGATAATGTTTGCCTTATCGAAAAGCATTATACCTAAAGGCTGGAATTATTCTGACCCAATATTTTGTATTCTTATCAAGGGAGGCTGCAACATACTTCCGTAATTTTTCAAGTTTTTTGAACTGACAAATACATATTTGAACTAAGATATTGGATGACTAACATTTTCTTGCCTTTGAATTTGCTTAATTCAATCAGTTAAGAAGTATTTATTAAAAGGTTCCTTTGCCAGTATTATTCCAAAAATTAGTATCCAGCAGTAAATAAGATAGGCAAGATCTCTGTTCTCATAGTATTTTTATTCTAGAGAATCATAGTATTTATATTCTAGAGAGTTGAAGATAAAAATAATCAATGAAAGAATCAGAAGAGACCAAGATGGTGACCCAGGAGCCTCCTGAGCTCCCCTGCTCTCACAGGCATGCCGGATGCACAGTTACACTGAAGCAATTACTTCTGAGAGACATCCAGAAGCTAGGTGAATGATGTCTACACACCAAGCAAGTGAAAATAGGCATTGAAGCAGGTAGGAAATGCTGAGACACAGTCTTGTCATGAATCCCATCCCTGGCACAGCATCCTATAATCAGAAGGGAACCCCCAACTCTCAGCTTTTACCTGAGAAGCTAAGGGCTTAGATCTGACATCTAGCACCCCAGCTTTTAGTCTGTCATCTGAGGGACAGGTCCCCAAAACAAGTCTGAAAGCCAAAAGGGCTTGTAATCAGGAGATTCAAAAAACTGCAGCAAAGAAGCAATTCCTAACATGTACATCATTACCTCAATTCCTCCAGGGTTCGGGAGAGATGGATTGGGTTAAAACACATACCAGTCTTCCACTGAAATGGATTTACTTTAAGCTCCTGTCCGAGGGCCAGGCTTCCAATTTAGTGGGCACTTGGGAATGGCTACAATCCTCCCCAGAGATCTGGGATGCTGATTTTTTTTTATTTGACACCAAAGCAAATGAAACAAAAGCAAAAATAAGTGAGACTATAGCAAAGTACAAATTTTCTGTGCAGCAAAGGAAACCATCAACAAAATGAAAATGCAACTTATGGAATGAGAAAATATTTGCAAACCACATATCTCATAAGGAGTTAATATACAAGGAACTCACATAATTCAATAGCAGAAAAGCAAATAATCCAATTTAAAAAAAGGGTAAAAGGACCTGAATAGAGACTTTTTTAAAGAAGACCTACAGATGGTTGACAGGTACATGAAAAGGTGCTCAACATCACTAATCATCAAGAAAATGATATCAAAACCACATGAGATATCACCTCACACCTGTCATTGGCTGTCATCTACAAGTCAGGAGGTAATATATGCTGGTGAGGATGCTGAGAAAAGGGAACCATCATGCACTGTTGGTACTAGTGTGAACTGGATATTTCCAAACTGGTTTCCAGTGAGGAAATAATATACAGTTTCCTCAAAAAACTAAAAATAGAACTACCATACAGTCCACAATCCCATTTCTGGGTATATATCCAAAGGAAATGATGTCACTATCTTGAAGAGATATATCTATACTCTCATTTTCATTGCTGAATTATTCATAGTAGCCCAAAGTATGGAGACAATGAAATGTCCTTCACTGAATAAAAGAATAAAGAAAATGTGATATATATATAATGGAATATTATTGAACCATTAAAAGAAAGAAATCCTTTCATGCATGACAATGTGAGTGAACCTAGAAAGCATTATGCTAAGTGAAGGAAACAAGAGAGAAAAAGATAAATCTTGTATGTTCTCATTTACATGTGGAACCTAAAAGAAGTCAAACTCATAGAAGACAGAATAGAATAGTCTTTGCCAGGGACTGGGAGGTGAGGGAAATGGGAAGAGGCTGGAAAAGGGTTAAACTTTATAAGATGAATTAGGTCTGAGGATCTAATGTAAAGCATGGTTCCTCCAGCTGATAAGACTGTTATACAATTGAAATATTCTAAGAGATTAGAACTTGTGTTCTCAACAAAAAAAGTAAATACGTGAGGTGATGGGTGTGTTAATTAACTCGGTGGGAATCCTTCCAAAAATGTATATGTATTTCAAATCTTCATGCTGGGCATTGTAAATATATTATAATTTTATTTTTCAATTATGCCTCAGTAAAGCTGGAAAAAAGAGAAATGAAAATAAGTCAATGAGAAAGCCAGAGACTGTATAGCTACATTATACTGGGGGACATTTAACCTGAGGTCTGAGCAATAAGGAAGAGGCATTCATGTGAAGTTTAGAGGAAAGGCATCCCCAGCTTGGACAATGGCTAGTACATAATGATTTTGGATCATGCAATAGTTAGTTACAAGTCATCGTGGCTGGAATATACTGAACTAGGAATTAGATTGGTGCAAGATAAGGTTGTAGACATGGGTGGTGACTAGGTCATTCATTTGATAAGTTTGAATTTTATTCCAACTAAGAAAAGTATTGAATGTTTTTAAACATGGAAATGACATAATGTATTTTACATTATTAAAAAAACTCTTATTCAGTGTATAAAATAATAAAATAGAATGATTAGAAGAAAAAAAAGTTTTGAAATTATTGCAAATGTCTCAGTAAGTGATAAAATTGATTTTGAACTAAGGAATCTTATACATGGTAGACTATGACAACTGTCTTTTAACTAGTTTCCCAGTATTATTACTTTAGTGTTTCCCTTATGAAAAAATGGCATAAGGTCACTATAAAATGCAAAGAAGTACAGAAGAATTGGTGAGTCTTAAATATTTATTTGCATAGGTCAACTCTTAGCCTAGTTCTTTTTTTTTTATCAAGCCATGTACTTTCCTGATCTATTTAATTTCATTATAATCATCCCTTGTTTGGCTTATTTTGTTTTCATTACTATGTCTTTCAATGAGAACTCAAGGGGAAGACATTTTCCTGAGTTTTATGAGTTTGAGAATAATGCCTTGGGAGAAAACTAAGCTGAGCATGATATTCTTAGATTGTCCAACATTATCTTCTGGCATGGTAGAAGTATGAAAAAACCTTAGGCTTTCTGCTCGTGTGCTTTTCATTATTATTATTAACCTTTAAGTTCTAAATCTTACAATGGATGCTATGGTATTGCCTTTTCTGAATCAAATTTTGTGAGATCCAAATCACCTTTATTAAAAGAAAGGCAATTTTATCATCCTCCATTGAAATATGTTTTTCTACATGCATATTTTCTTCCTGGAAACACAAATTATATGCCTGTTATATCTTCCAGAAATACTATCCCTTCTAATACTACTGATCCTATTTATTTCTTTTCTTTTTGTGTGTTTTTTATCAGTTCTCGAATTTATGTTTATCACTGCGCTGTCAGCCAGGTTCATTCTAGTTTTTACTATCTCTAATTTTCCTTTAACTCTGTAATAGTTTTGTTTTTCTCTTCCATTTCTTCCTGAGCTGTATCAAGTCTGTTCATTTTATTTCTTTTTGTTGGCCTAGTATTTTTTCTTCAAATTCTTTTTTTGTGCTCTCATAAAACAAACACAAGCATGTATATTTTCACAAATGATACATAAGTGTAGAGAACTGAATTTTGGACCTCTGCTGATTCCAAAGCTAAAACTTGTTAGATGTTGCTTTCATCTTCCTCTTTTTTCCATGTTTTGTTTGTTGTTATGGTCACGAGTTTATGTGCTTCTGCTGTCGTTTGTTATTTTGTGTATTTCAGTTTGGTTTGCAGCATCTCTGCACAGGTCTTGCACTTGTTCCTTTCTGAACTGTGACTGGTGGCCTTCAGCAGAGTCTGAAGTACACTGAGAGTCAGGAGTCTCCCCTGGGGCTATCTACAATTTACAATTTCAAATCCATTTACCTAATGAGCCACTCTCCAAAAATCTGCTGTGTTCTTTTTCAGTGAGCCAATTCTATGCTCGGATTTTGGAGGTAAAGGTTTGGAGTTTCTTTATTCACAGACTCTGGATTTTAATCTAATCCCATGTCCCTTCTCCCACCTTTCAAACATCTTTCCTTCAGCAGGCTCTCTTAACCGGGAAGGGGAGGTTATTAGTTGATACAGGTGTAGTTTCACTTTCCCATCACCTGCTACTCTCCACTCTGAGACTTAGAGTCTCAGTGTCAATGACTCTCCCTACTTCTCTTTTGAGTGATCCAAACCCTTGGATCTTGTTCTGCTAATCAAAGGAAACTTAGATAAGCCTTTCAGAGACATGACACTCACTTTTAAATATGTACGTATATTTTCTACCTGAGGTATAGAAGAATTTGTGTTTGCTTTCAACATGCCCTCTTGTTTTGGACCTACTGGTTATTATTTGGAAGATATTATTCATAATTTATTATTTCTACTACTTGATAATTACACATGCACACACACACACATACACACATGTATTTTTCTTTCTGTGTGTTTCTAGGAAAGTAAATAAAAATACTTCACTCTGCCACTTTTAACCCTAAGTCTACACACTTGGACCAATTTGCAAAGTGCAGATGCTACAACCCACCCCTCAATTTCAAATCCTCCGAAGAGTCATGGTTCTCTTAGACAAGCACTAATATTTGTAGCAAAGCCTACAGATGATGGTACACGTACTGCCCTAATTCTCTAGCCTCACCTGAGAGGTTAACCACCCACCATCTACAGTTCAGAGGCACTGGTCTTCTCTTCTGTTCTTATTTGCCTCAAGTACTTTGTACATACTGATTCATTTAACAGAATGTACTTTTTCCCCATTCTTCCACATCTTTACCGAATTAACAGCTCTTGTGATTCAGAGCTCAGCCACCCCAAAGTTACTTTCTCAAGTAAAGTGTCTGACCTCCCCACCCACCCTTGGTGTATTCTCAATATTTTACTTTTTCAAAATATCAGAGTTGGAACAATTATACCCTTACTCATTAAATGATTGATTGAGAAAATTAATAATTAATATCTTGGTAACTATATTTTACCATCTGAAATGGTTGAGAGCATTTTAAGTAAATAATATTAAGCAATATTCATTTAACAATTATCCATTAATACAATTTTTATATTATTCATTTACTAAAGTCTACATTATATGATATTAATGATTTTGCTTAAAATTTCTTATGAAAATGATCCCTATATATTCTTTCATCCTGTGCTCACAATACTCTGCTACCTCCTCCCCCTCCCTCTGTACACAGATAATAAACATATGTGTGTGCATATGTATATATGTTTCTGTGTATCTCATAATGAATTAGTTAAAACTATCATACAAACACTCAGAAGGACATTAAGAGTGTTGCAAAGTTATGATAAGTTCCAATCCCTGAATTTTATGACCCAAAACCCGTTAATACTTATGGCTACGTACTGTAATTCACATGCCTTATAAACTATGCAAGCTTCAGACTAACTTGTTCAGTTTTCAATATGATGAAGTATTTTCTCAAACTTGACACTGCATTTTATTGTAAAGTTTGAATTAATTCATTTCAAGCTACATGCATCTGCCAAATATTACTTCTATTAGCTTAAAACCTAATACCAAGAATATTTTTTAAAGACCTTAAAATCTATGTAGATTATATTCTCAACAACACTGTATCTTTAAATCCAATTTGTGAAAAAGATCATCTTTAATTTGAATGTTAGGATTAGAATAATAAGCCTATGTTTGAATTACTTATGTTGCCAGGTTGTAAACCATACACATTAAAAACTGATGAATAAGCAATCAGAATATTAGTACCAAATTACATCAGCTGCATCTATTTTCCTGTCTCCCATAAACAAAGCCTTTTAGAATGGCATTTCTTAAGCATTACAGGTTATTTTAGCTTTCTGAGTGACCCGTCATTTGCTGTTCACCAAACTGTTTCTCTTCCTTTGACTATTTTGAGTTTTGACTGCATCGCCTACTTTGATGTAGTAATGAATTTAGAAGCTATGGGCCTTACCTCTCAAAAAAGAAACATTTAACTTTTAATGTAATTTAAACTAATTTCACTTATTAAAAACATTTATACTCAATTTATATTTAATAAATGGTTGTCCTTTTTCTACCCATATGGTTCATAGAACACTAACCATGCTCTCTGCAGCTAGAACGGAGCCTGCCTTTAGGAAAAGCTAGATCCTGTGGATCTTTATCAACTTCTCTTCTATTTAATGTCCTCTGCTGTTTAATCCAGCACTCCTTCTCTCTTTCCTACTCAAAAAAAACTTCTCCACTCCCAGCTCTCGTCAGATTTTTAACAAAAATCAATCATCCCAACTCACTGAGCAATAATCAATCACCCCAACTCATGAGAGGTATCTGACTTACAAATCAACTGCTGGGAAGATAGGTTCTTCCTATACCTATTGCAGTACATGTGCTGAATGAAGGACACAAACTGATGGTAGGATGTGGGCCATATAAGATTCCTCGCATCCATGCTGCAGTCCGGTGGGTGTTTCAGCCTGTTTTCTCATCCTTTCCTTAGGAAGCAAGGCTCATCTTTTCCCACTTTGCATCTGAGCCTGTCCACAAAAACAATTCTGCAAGCTTACTTACTATTCTGGGTCCATTTTGTTGTTTTCATTTTTAAGACATTTCTCAGAACCCCCTTGATTTTTTGATGTTTTTCTCCTCTTTTTCTTAGTTTCTGTCTCAGACTGATATTTCTCACATCCCACCTTCACACCTGCAACACACTTATCCTGAGATATATGATTATTAAATCTTGTCTTTTATCAAGGCAGCTGGCATCTTAGAGCAGTAGCCAAAGTCTGTCATATGAAAAATCTTGGGACAGACTATTAGCCAGGTAGGAGGGAAGGGACCTGGGGTTTCCCTTAATATGAGTAATTGAGGTTTCAACAAGAGATATTACTTTTCTTGAAAGTTGAAGAGACATCAAAAAATTGATGAGTTGGTATAATGGATTTAAGGGTTACCTTCATTTTTATTGTTGAACAGGAACATTCTTTTATTTTTCCTTTTTTAAAATTTTAAATGGACTTTATTTTTTAAGAGCTGCTTCAGGTTCACAGCAAAATTGACCAGAAAGTACAGAGTTGTTACATAATCTTTGCCACCACAAACGCACAACCTTCTCCATTAAAAACATCTGTCATCACAGTTACATTTGTTACAATCTACCAACCTACCTGAACAGAACATTATCACCTAAAGTCCACAGTTTACATTAAGGTTAACTCTTGGTGTTGGGCATTCTTTGGGTTTTGACAAATGTATAATGACATGTATCCACCAATATTGTATCATATGGAGTAGTTTCATTGCCCTAACAGTCTTCTATGCCTGCCTATTCCTGTATCACTCCTCTTCTATCCCTTAGCAACCCTTTAGCTGTTTATTGTCACTTTAGTGCCTTTTCCAGAATGTCACATAGTTGGAATTATACTGTATGTAACCTTTTAAGATTGTCTTCTTCTACTAAGTAATATGGATTTAAGGTTCTTCCATGCTTTTCCATGGCTTCATAGCAGATTTCTTTTTAGTGCTGAATGATATTCCATTGCCCAGATGTACCAGTTTATTTATCCATTCACTTGCTGAGGATATCTTGGTTGCTTCCAACTCTTGGCAGTTATGAATAAAACTACTATAAATAATTGTGTGCAAGTTTTTGTGTGGGCATAAGTTTTCAACTCCTTTGGGTAAATACCAGGGGAGTGAGATTTCTAGATCTTATGATAAGAGTATTTTTATTTTTGTAAGAAACTGCCAAATTGTCTTCCTAAGTGGCTGTACCATTTTGCATTCCCACCAGCAATAAATGAGAATTCCTGTTGCTCTACATCCTCACCAACATTTGATGTTGTCAGTGTTCTGGATTTGAGCCATTCTAATGTGTGTGTAGTGGTATCTCACTATTGTTTTAATTTGCATTTCCCCAATGACATACGATGGGACATCTTTTCACATACTTGTCAGTCATATCTATCTCTTCTTTGATGTGGTGTTTTAAATGTCTTTGCTTTATTTTTTAATCAGGTTTTTTTTTATTGTTGACTTTGAAGATTTCTTTATATATTATGGATAACAGTCCTTTATTAGATGTGTCTTTTGCAAATATTTTCTTCTGGTCTGCAGTTTGTCTTCCCATTCTCTTGACATTGATTCTTATAGAGCAGAAATTATTAATTTTAATGAAGTCTAGTTTATCATATTATCTTCATGGATTATGCCTTTGGTATTGTATCTAAAAGGTCATCAGCATATCCAAACCCATATACATTTTCTCCTATGTTATTTTCTAGGAGTTGTATAGTTTTGTGTTCCACATTTAGGTCCATGAGCCAGGTTAAGTTAGTTTAGTTTTGGGGAAGGATGTAGGGTCTGTGTCCAGTTTAACTTTTTTGTATGTGGATGTCCAGTTGTTCTGACACCATTTGTTGAAACTCTTTATTCTATTCAATTGATCAGTTTGTCTATTCTTTCACAAATACTACAATTTCTTGATTACTGCAGCTTTATATGAAGTCTCAAAGCTGCATAGTGTCAGTCCTCTTTGTTCTTCTACTTTAATATTGTGTTGACTATTCTGGGTCTCTTGCCTCTCCATATGTACTTCAGAATCAGTTTGTAGATAGCCACAAAATAACCTGCAGGGATTTTAACTGTATTGCATTGTTCAACTTCATTTTTACTACCAAAAGCATATTAACTTTTATCTAAGGAAAATCTAGTGATGGAGACTCAGATAATAGATAATTAGAAAATGAGAATGGAATGCCATTATTTTGAGGTAAGAGAGATTTCCTGATGTCTTCCAAATTTGCCATGTAACTATATATATAATCTGTTCATTCATAAATTTAGCCTTGGAAAGGAAAATTGAAAGTGACAAAGATAATAACAGAACCCTCCACCTATCCTAGAACCCCCTCTATAATTTCTGGAAACATAGCTCAAAAACAGTCTGAGCTATGAGGAAGTTTGCTATATTACATACAGATTACTATGGCAATGTACCTAAATAAATGACTGTGGATTTCATCCATAATTGGACTGACACGCAAATGTAGCCATATTAGCAATATGCAGTATGTATGGAGGTACTCTAATGAGGACCAAGAGAATGTTATGGAAATCCAAACATAAAATTCCAGAATTGATGAATATTAATGTGGAATTTAAATAATAATGACCTAATAATGGAACCGACATATAACATTGTTATATTTGTTTCTATGCAAATTTAGATACTTTAAAGATATTTTAATTTTTATTGCAGTGAGATGTAGCATTTTAGGCTTATCTTTTTTTTAAAACAATTAATCAGTCAATAAGAGTGGCCTTAGTCAAAAGGGGGCACACAGAAGAAAATTTTTATTGTTATCCTTTTGTTGCCTTTATTAGCATATAACTCCCCTTTGGCATAAATATATTCTTGGTTTTTCCTTAAGATTATCTTTAAATATTATATTTAATAATCACAGACCAAAGAAATCAACATCTTTTCTTTGTTTAAAAAAGTTACTATATTTCATAACAGCAGAGCAGCATTCAATTCAAATTTTGAGAAATTAAACAGTCATATTTCAGAATTTAGCTTATACAAAAGTTACCTCTTTCCATATTAACAAAGAATCATTTTAAAATAACATATGAAACACTGACTTTCAATTATGCCTAAAGCATATACAAATCCAGTCTAATTAGTCCAGTCCTTTAAGTATGATCTGCAATTATGAGACAAATCTACCCACAGAGATTTATTAAACCTTACCATTTTGAGCTGAAACTTCAAGGAGCCAGCCTTTAGCTGCACCCCACAATGACTGGCAAGGCTTCCTAATCCTGGTTCCTCAGGTGCACTCTCCAAACAAAAATTCTATGGAAAAAAATGATTCTGTGTTATTGTAAATGCTACAGCTAGATTTTGTGTTAGCTTCTTTTTGTTTTCCTGTTCTATACTTCTGCTCTTCTATTTTTCTAACCAATGACAACTAGAAATAAACAGTGGTGGCTCTATATTTATGTAACAGAGGAGGGAGTTTACTGCTTCTGACTTTCATTTAACACAATTACAAAGGTTGAGACAGTGTACAAGCAAAAAATGGCCATGTAAGAGCCAATAGACGTAGTAGGAAAAGTGTGGTTCTGAGCATACCCACTTGGATTCATTCCTTGTTACACTGGTCCCAGGATGGCCCAAACTGTGAAAGAAGCATCAGCTGGAAGTAATATGTTACCCAGAGAAACAAACTGAAAAAGGGAGTCACATGCTCATGATAGAAGGAATATTTGGTTAGTTCATCTTGTCTCCAAAGTACAATCTTCTTAAAATATTGCCAAATTCTTGGTTCATATTTGCTTTCATTGGCCAGGGAGTAAGTTTTCCTTGATTTTTAACAATGTTACCAAGGAAAAGAATCTTTCTTTGCTCAATGCCAATTTTTTCTATTAAGTCATTGAATTGTATCCTGCTAAATATCACAAATGACTCTTTTTCTTCCTTAGCAGATAAAAATGATCCTCCTGGTTTACTGTTAAGATATATGTTTTTAGTTGCTTGGTTGGCTGCTCTGTGGAGAGTTTAGATTATCTGACATGCTTTCTCTTCTGTGAAATAACTGCCAGCTAACCAGCAGAATTAAGAGTTAGAGCAAATTTAGGTGGGCCATATGAAGATTATGTGGTAAGCCTGATTTCATTCAAAGCATAAACTTAAAACTTGACCACATGTAAGTAAGACTAGCTTTCAGAAGGTAGCACTTTCTTATGAAACCCTTTATAAACAAAATAGCATATAGCAAGGAGTGTCCCTTACTTCTGAAAGTCCATGTTATATCACTTACTTTCAGGAAGGACCTGTGGTAGAACCTGCTTTCACTAACCAAATGAAATTCAAAGAGGATTTCCTCTTTCATGAAAAAAGCATGAAGTACTAATGAAGGTCTTTTGTAAAAGCAAAGTGGCATAAAGTGAATTTTTGGAAAGCATGTGATATCTGAATATCGATTGATTTCCTTGGACTGCTTTGCCAGTATTTTAAGTCTGATGGCACACAAAAGCTTTGGTAGAGAAAGTGCTTTAAAAAACATTCACTCCATAAACTACTGGATTAAAAAAATGATGACCTTGATTGTCCGGTATTTTTTTTGTTGTGTTTCACACTTGTTTCACAATTCCATGTAAAAATCAACTCTGGATTTTATATTTTATTTAGTTAGATTAACAGATATACTTATTGACTACTTTACGATACTTATTGTACAGACACTGTCCTAAAACACTGGAGTTAAATGAAGATAGCAAATGAAAATAATAGATATTTTACAACATTGAACTAAAACTTCCATGAAGGCAATGGCCTAGTCTGTTGTATTTGTGTCTTTTGTACATAAGACACTAAAATATTTTCTGAATCAAGCAATATGTCAAATGTTTTCTTTGACTGTGCTTATTTAGTCTCTGCTAATTCTGTGTATGTTGGTCATTTTCATTCTCACTCATCAGGAAATCAAAGTCTCTCCCATGCGTTTTCTCTGGTGCTGTGCTGGAGCCCACTCTCTCCCTGTAATGTTTATTCCCTCCTTTTCCTACCCTCCTGCTTAGCACATGGATGGAAAATGGAAGAACCTGATGTTACTTACTCTGTGTGTGGCCACCAAAACCCATCATATTCTACTATTACACTTACTCCATTTGTAGAAGAAATACACACACACATAATATTACAAAATGATAGGTAGTCAGTATATTAGTAGTATATATTTTAAGATGCTATTTGACCAGAAAAAAGAGGCAGTGTTTGGTTCTGCCTGGGAAATGGACACAGAAGACATCATAAAGACAGTGAGCTGTATCTAATAAGCATGTATAACCCAGCAAAGCCACCCAGTCCATATGTGGGTCATGTTGGATAATATGGTTGGAAAGCAGGGGAACAACCTGGTTATTGTGGTTTTCTCATGCCCTGTTAGTGTGTATCAAGTTTATCCTCTAGTCTACAAAACAAATTGAGGGGTTTTGATGAAATGAGCAATGTGAGCAGAATTCTATTTTATGAAGAACATCTTATCAACATTATTGGGGTGGAGGGATCACATGGATGGGATGTGGAAATAGGGAGGCAGTTTTATTACTCTCATTATAGTATAGATGAGAGCTGATGGGGGACTGAACAAAAGGAGGACAAGAAGGGTGAAAACAGGAAATAAAATACTTGCTAGTATAAAAACATATCCAAAACAAAAATGTTAACAAATGTTAACAACTGATAATACGTGTACCCACTTAACCAGTTAAATTTATTTTGCCCTGATTCATCACTTTTCCAAAGACTTGAAACTGAGACACAGAGGGAGGTGTTAGCCATGAGGAGCTGATAGAAGGCAGTGTGACTGAGACAGGATCAAACAAAAAACCAAAGTGATCTGTGTCTGTACTGGGTTAAATGATGTCCCCTTAAAGTTCACGTGTACCCAGAACCCCAGAATGTGACCGTATTTGAAAATAGAGTCTTTGCAGATGTAATTCATTGTGTTTAGAAGAGGCCATCTTTGATTAGAGTAGTTCCTAACTGAGTAACTAATGTCTTTATAAGAAAAGACAGCAGCGACGGGGAGAGACACATGGGGAGAGCACCACGTGATGATGGAGGCAAAAGTCAGAGGGACGTGTGCACGTGCCTTGCTGACCATAACCAGAGGCTAGGAAGAGGCAAGGAGGGATCATCCCAGATCAGAAAGGGCAGGGCCTTCCCAAAAGCTTGATTTCAGACTTTCAGCTTCCAAAGCCATGAGACAATACATTCTTGTTGTTTTAAGCTATCCAGTTTGTCATAATTTTTTTATGGCAGCCTTAAGAAATTATGTGTATTATACAAATACATATAATATATATATATTTATGTACATATATAAATATGTATATTTGTTCCTCCTAATTCCAAAAGAAATTTGAAGGTGGTGACAATAAAACCACCTTTAAGATACAATTATTGAACAAAAAGGCAATGAAGTGTTATAACTGTAATTTCGTAGTTGTATGGAAGTCTGGAGATCATCACATTCAAGAGGAGAAATTATATTCTAAATATAAATACACTGGCTATAGACATTTGACCATAAGCTCTTTCCCTACTCTTTCCAGTAACAAGAAACAGAAAAAAATAAGCACACAAAAAAGAAAATCACTGAAATACAAGAGAAAGAATGTTTGCACAACACATGGGAAATAAAGATATGTTTCATTGTCAAACAGGTCATACTCATCTTTGTCTGGAGAGGCCGTATTTTTCTTAGCAATAAATTTTAAAAGAATGCTATTCAGCATAAGGGCAAGTAACCTATATACTTCAATGGTTTCTATATAGGACAGAACAATAATTGGTGTTCATGGACATGACCCTGAGTCATCAAGATAAGGTCCCATTCAATGTATTCTCTTGCATAAAGCAGGAGCTATCTAATACATTTATAAGGTGGTTATAAGTGAGCCTGAAAGAAGTGATTGACAGTTTTTGTCATGCCCAGTGTCAGTGGGAGAAGAATTGGCAAAATGACAGAGGATGTTTAGTGGGGTGAGGAGGGGCAGTATGACAGTTGAGGGGAGAAGCAGTAGGGCGGTGCAGATTGATGCGGAAGGGAGAGTCGCCAAAAGGACAGAGACTGGAAGTGACTCTTGCCAGAAAAAAAAATGTTGTAGAGGAAATCAAGATGCCGATCTTGGGCCAGGCGATAGGAGCAGCATAAGGATGGGAGACTGGCAAGACAGAAAGAAAAGTGATTCATCTTAGTTGCCTCCACTAAGTGCACAAGCAGCATCATTATCTACCACTTACTGAGTACTTAGTATGTACCAGCCAGAATGTTACGCTTTTTGGATATGTTAACTCCTTTCTTCTTCAAAACAAGCCAATGGAGTAAGCATCACCATGCACATTTTATGGAGGTCAGGAATCTTGTCCAAAACCACATAATTACTAAATGACAGAGATGGTATTGGAGATCTGGCCTCAATGAGTGCAAAAGGTGTACTCTTAATGATGTCCTTCTAAACTCAGTGAATTTCAGAATAACTCGGAGCCAAGCAAACAGCAGCAAGTGCTGGTGAGATAATGTACATACCTGTAGATCTTCAAAGGTTATACCTGCAACTGACTCCTTGAGGAAGACGACAGAGGTAGAACAGTAGAGAAAGGGCTTTTAGGAAAGCTGAACCAGAGAAACACCCTGATTATTCACCACTGGAAAAAGAGATCACTATACTAAAGAATAAGATTTTAGTGGCATTGGATTGTTACTATTTCCAAGTGCCATTCACTGAATTCCTTTAATGTTATATCAGTTTAATGTTACTTCCTATTAATTGTTTTCCCCAAAACTCTGGTGATTACTTACTTTTTTTAAAGAAGGTAATCATGTCTTTTATTTCAGATTCCTTTTGCTAAAGTCAGATTATAATCTGAAATCAAAGAATTTCACTTATACTACACATCAGCTCAGTGTTGAGATCTTGGACGCTGCATATTTGGACACACAAACTATAAAGTGATGCCTAGAGTTGCAGGTACCAACAGTCCTATAAGATTGTAATTTGCCATCATAGGAAATTTGGGGATGGGTGCTCTGACAGCTGTATTATACATTGTAGAAAGATTTCTATTAAAAGTGATTTAAATATGCCTTAGTAGGAGTAGCTGCAGTTTTCTCTAAGAACATTTACTCCCAGATGATGACAAATAAACAAGGCACTGCCGAATAAGGTGAGTGAAAATTACATTGTCATTGAAATATTTATGAATCTATCTTTAAACATTTATATCCAAATCAGTTTAAAGAATAAACTTGATGTTTTGCCTAACAGGAAAAAAATGTTAAAACAATAAAATGCAAAGGATTCTAATAGATACATTTAAGAAATAGAAAGATATGTTAAATGTGGTTCAGGTTCTAAAACACTATGACTAAATGTTATATGTGTCCTTCAAATGCATAAAGCTATTTGATGTATTTCCCATGTGGTGTGGAAAGTTTAACATAATAAAACTCAGGGGGCGAATTTTGAGATACCCTGTATTTGTTCAGAGAACTAACGCATTAGTAAATCCTCACTTTTATAGACAAAGAATTATATGACTTAAAGTATTTTGTTTCAGTTTTTATAGTGAATGACTTGCCCAGGGAATCATTAAACCCCCACCACACTTTGCATAAGAAAGCAGAGCTAGAAAGTTCCATTGTTTAATGGACGGGTCCACATGGCATGAAGGACGGTCATCATTTGGGGGGGTGAGGGTCAGGTGAGTGGTCCTCTTGGCAGAATGACCTTGTCTAATGCCCTCTGTTCCGTTCACTCCTCCACTCCTGATCGGCCAGTTCCATTTATCATTCTAATTAGGCAGCATCTTACCAGCTCAATCAGCCTCAATTACTTTAGGCCTCATTAGTGACTGACATTCTGTAACAAGTGCATCTTTGAAGGAGCAAGGTCAGATAAAGAAGTTGAGTACATAGACAGCAAGTGCATTCATGTCTTTATACACAAGGCTTTTAGCTTTGGAAAGACATCCATGAGATATTCAAACTTTTTATGTCAGTCAAATTATAACCCTCCGGTCAAAAACATTTTATTTATATTTAGCCTTATCCAAATGCTCTCAAAGATCTATGTCAAAGTCTCAGTCAGAGAATTTGAAGTAATGTTTAAGTTTATAGGTAACAGTTATATATCATTGAAATTGCTTCTCCTATGGTGTTTGCTTTTGTTTTATATACAGTGATTTGGGAAAATAAAACAAAAAGAAAAACCCCCCTCAGAAATGGTGGTCAGTGGGTGAGTTTTTCAGTTTCCATTTACTTAAACCTAGAAGAAAATATATAACATTATGAAATCACTGCACTTGATAATTTTAAGATAATGTCAGTAACTGGAGGAGTATTTGTGATATGCTAGAAGTGAAAATCACAATATTTTAATAAATATAAATGTGTAAAATATGGGGGTCAAGTTCTGAAAAGTAATGTGAAAAATGTTAAACTGGTAGGCTTATTTTACTTAACTTTGTACAAGGTTAGCACTTTTTAAGATTTGCTGTTTTCTTGTTTGTTAGTTTTTGTTTCTTTTTACTCAAAGTAAGAATTTTCTGTTTTTTTAGTCTCAAAAATCCAGTGAAGAATCCAAAATTTGTTTCCCAAGAGTGAAGGAAAGTGCCAGAACATAACACAATTCCATTTAATAATCTGCTAATAAATACCTAGTATGTGCCAACACCAGTGATTTCAGTACATATAAAACAAAATGTTCACTTTCTAGGGACATATGGATTAGAAAGGGAGACAGACATATAAATAAGTAATTATGTAATGTGATACGTTCAACAATAGCGTGTTGTCAGAACATTGAGGAAGATACCTCTATCTCTGTCCAAGGTTACCACAGAGGAAGTATGCCTTACAGAAACCTTCAAAAATGCAGAGATGTTCACAAGGTGGATAGAGAGAGTGGGAACGAATTGCATTTCCAGCAGGAGAATGAGATGGGGAAGAGAAGGAGGAGTATTGGCCCAGCTGGAGCAGTGACGGGCAGAGCGGCTGCCTGGAAGCTTGGAGCAACAGCCAGGCATGAAGGACCTTGAAGGGGAGAACGAAGTTCACACATCCTGGGCTTTGCCCTCATTAATTAGCTACAGAAACCAAGATCTGAAATTCCAAGCTGTCCTCCTCAAGCTTTCCCTGCTTGATCTGCCATAGGCTACAAACCTCATAGTTGCAGCCAAGGTTTCTGATTCTGACTTTGGGTCCAGATATCTTATTGGTCCCACTTACTTCAACAAGGTTAAACACTAATGCAATCCTACCCCTCGTCTTGACTCCCCTGATTCTGCTCCTGGTGGCTGCCATGCCTACAGCAGAGGACACCCCATTTTACTTCTTTTCCCTAAAGTCAATCAGAACCTCTTTTTCATTTTGCAGATATTATGATGTCTTTACAGAAAATTACACTATAGGGTGACTAAACGTTGTTTAATTGGATTCAACATTAGAAATAAAATTTAAAACATAATCCAACAGTGAGGTTAAATAATGTTCAAAAATATTTTAACATTAAAAAAATTATAAATCCGTTGCACTCTCTCTACAGAGAAACTTTTCAAACTGTTTCTTCGTAACAATTGTAATTGCTGTTTTTTTTTAAGAAAAAAATCATCAGGTAAACTGTTATATTTACAGAACAGAATTGAAATATATTGGCAAGTTGATAACACAGAGATCTTTTTCTGAGATAAATTCAAAATGTGAGTATTTATATGAACTTTCAACTTTCCTATCAAAAGAATTAGACATGCTTTCAGGTTTCTTCCAAGTGAGTCACAATGTAATGTGCACTCGTGATTAGTAGAAAGTTATCTTACAACAAGAATCATTGCATATGCCTGCACAAATTCCCTATGAGAAGCTAGACACATCTAAAAGACATGTTATCCCTTTCAAATATCAAAAACAAGATACCTAGTGTCTGAGAAAATGACTTCAAAGTGTTAAGTTTAGTGACTTTAATGATATTAGTTCAGTTTAGTATTTACTTTGGAATTATTATGCTTGGAAAATTAAGCAAAAGTGTTGCTAAGAATTCTATATTTGTCAAACAAATAAGTAGGCCTCTTGGTTACATCACTACACTACAGAAAATAGAGTGTTCTTACAGGTAATGTAAACTTTGCTCTTTTTTATTTCTGCCATCCATGAATAAGACTGGAGTGCTGGCAAAAGAGATCACTTATTTGCAGCCATCTTCTACTATTCTCCCCCTGAACCCTCCTTATTTCCTGCAATTCTAAATCTGCTCAAGTAAGATATGGCTTTAATTGTGTCTATTATTTTACATCTTTAGCAAGACCTATGAAGTTTAGCTACATTTCTCCTAAGTTCTGTTAAACATACTTCATAATGTGACAGTCATTTCTTTCCTTCTGCCATGAATTGATTAATGTGATACTCACTCTTAGCCTGTGCTTCTAAGAACACTTGGTGTGTGTGACCTAGTAAACATCAGATAAAAGCCTACCGTACAGCTCATTTGCAACAGTATTTGGTCCTGGCTGAGAATATACCCTGGAACAGATCCAGCGGTGTGTAGAAATCAATTCTGTTCACACCCCTGAAAAGCTGCCTATTCCTGCCAGCTTGAGCTGTTGACAGACGAAAGGCTGTGTGTGAAAACTTCTGTAATTGTTTGCATCATTCCTAAAAATTATAAAGAGAATTATAACAAAGAATAGTGCAAAACATTTCAGCTTCATGGGCTACTGTTCTAGCTAAAACCTTTGTTTTTAACAGTGATACATAACAACCTATAAAACCACATAGAGAAATTTGGATTTCCCATAGGATTTTATCTATTTGTTTTTGTGTTTAATGAGTTATAATTTGTTTATATCTATAGAAAATTTCATAGCACTTTCTGCATATCTCAAAGATTAAAGTGCAAAGTGAGAATACAAAGAATTTTATGAAGCATGAATTGCTGTACACAAGCTTAAATATGTGGCAGTTTTCATACCACCTATGCCAATACAGAATAGCTGATATAAAAACTTCCTTGGGTTATTATGGAGCATTTGTATGTTTGGAAAATCTTTTTTGTCCATATTTCTGCAACTACATATTTCTAAGTTAAGGACTTAAAAAAAAGAGTAAAGTACTATTGCAGATTCTACGGTAAGGTGATCCAATTAACCAAAAAAATATGTAGTGAACACCAAAAGTTGATAATCTTTGTGGGTATCATTAAAACTTTGAAAGAGGTCTTGGAGTAACACCACTATTTCTGTATATATGTAGCAAATTCTTTCCTCAGATGTGATTTAAATAACAGCTTAAATATTTTTTTTTCTGGGAGTGGAAGACGAGTTAGCTGTGCAGCTTAAATAGTTTTATCCTTGGAAGAACAAGTATATCAGTATAAACAAAACTAAAATAAGTATCTAATGTGTATTCGTCCCACAGTCCAGAAATCTAATAGATGGTCCTTCAGAGTGTTGAAGGCAAATAACCCCAAGTGCAGAGTGGGCAAGCAGATTTCATCACCCGTGCCAACTCTCATCAAGTAGGCATGGCTCCCTGGAGCAACACGTGGAGCAGAATCCTCAGGTCTTACCAAGGTTCAGCCAAAAAAAAGCCTTGATTTGTTACTCCTGTCTGAGAGCAGCATGGGAGGACCAGTTGCTGAAGGTCTTCTGTCTACATAGTTTTAAAAGTATACATCTTCAGAGAGTAAAGTACAAACAAAGTATGATGAAATAAAAATGATGTCCCCATCTAAGAACAGTAAACACAAATTTGAAAATTATATGTGCAGTTGTTAGTTTAAAAAAAATGTGACCAGCAATGTGAAAATGAAAGAAAAGCTGGACAGCCAGAAGACATGTTACAAGAAAATAGGTGCTCTTATAAAATTGTAGGCAATATAAGAGATTATATCCTGACTAAATTAGCCCTCAAATACTTAATAGTCATCTGCTGATTAAAGGGTGTGGGAGTTGCCCAAGAATATTTGATTGACTTGCTTTTGGAGGAGAGCAATATTAAAGGTTACTTCTTGGTCATGGCCAGTTATAAAGTCAACTAGATAGGAAATATTGCCAGTATTATCTAGAGCTACAAGATCATATTCCTGGATTCTTGAAGCAGAAAGTGGTTAAACTTTATTTTAGTTTGCTTCAAATACTACTCCTATTTTGGAAGTGATAACAAGAAGAATAATTAACCTGGGAAAACTTAGGTCCTGAGTTAGAGACACTAGGGAAAATCCTGGCCAATCTAATCTAAGCTGTAATACTATTGTCTCTAACCCAGGAAATAGCACTATATTAGTCAGGGTTTTCCAGAGACAGACCCTATATACACATATGGATATGGATATGGATAAAAACATTTGTTTCAATGAATTGGCTTATGCAATTATAGAGGCTGGCAAGTCCAGAATTTACAGAGTGGGCTGGCAGGCTAGAGCTCCAGAAAGAGATGATATTACAGTTCAAGTTCAAAGGCTTTCTGCCTCAGACTTCCCTCTTGCTTGGGGGAGGTCAGTCTTTTGTTCTAATCAGGCCTTCAACTGATTGGATGAGGCCCACACAGTATGGAGGGCAATCTGCTTTACTCAAAGTCCACCAGTTTAGATATTGATCTCATCCAAAAACAGACCTCATAAAAACATCCAAAATTATGTTTTACCATATATCCAGGCACCATGGCCCAGCCCAGTTCACACATAAAATTAACCATCACAACCACCAATCAGAGAGACAAGAAATAGCAAAAATCCAATGATCAGTGTATCTCCACCACATGAAGCCATTATGGAAGCCTGGAACTTATCCTCTCCTTTGTTTGAGGATTCAAGTAAATTAGGTTTGTCAACTATGCATTTCATATTATGGCATTATTTTTCATAAAAATGATTACAACAATATCTTCCATTCTTTATGCTCTTCTTCAATGTGACCTTGATATTTCACTGTGAAAGAGTGGGGTCTTATTCTCCTCTTTGTATCTGAGCTGTCCTTAGTGATTCAGCTATAATAACCAATAGAACTCTGTTGTAATGACACTGCATGACTTCTGAAGTTAGGTCAGAAAAAGCCATAAGTTCCCACTTTGGTCATTCAAATGCACACTCTCAATATACTTCCTCTCACAATTGCCAGAGTCTCAGGTCTGCAGTCACAGCTAAGCCCATACTTTGAGCCATGCCATCTCAGCTGTGAGAGACATGAGTGCAGCCACTTCTGACAGTATCAGCCCCTGCCCATTCCAATCAGCCACTGGCTTGTTCCTAGTCAAGGCCCTAGAGAACAAGCAGCAGAGTGAAACCATCTCCTCTATGCTTTGTCCAAATTCCTAGCCAGAGAAAATGGGAGCTTAATAAAATTGCTGTTTTATGCTACAGAGTTGGGGTTGTTTGTTAAACTACATAGATAATCAGACCAAGGAACTACTGTGTATAAGCAATAAACTAAGCAACCTGAAGGATTAAAAAGTAAAATAAAAGGTATTGATATTCCATCTAGGAGTGAAAATATAAAGACATAAAGTAAAAGATTCAGGATAAAATAATTTCTTTTTTATTCCAAAAGAAGACTAGTTTCTAAGCTGCAAAGGTATGTCACACTTATTATTAATAAGTGGCATACGTAACATCAGTATGACAATAATGTTTTTAAACATAGCACTATGTTTACAAAATAAACATAAACACAGTTTGTGAATTTTATAACCGACTACTGGCTGTGTGCTTTCTCATCTCTTTGAAATCCTCTTTTAATGTTTTTCTACCTTGCACCAAAGTAACCCTAAAACTGTCACAGACAATGGCTACCCACAGCCAGTATTATCAGAGGAGTAAGTGGGAGAGAATCAAAGAGGTTTCTTCTCTTTCCCCATGCCAGGGGAGGTGGGGGAGCTGGAAGCAATCAAGCAGAATATTTCAATAATTCATTTTTCTATTTCATGTCCTTCATCTACTAATGGAATGGAATTTTAAAAAAATCTGTACAGAGAGCACCATATATTATAAATCTTGTTTCACTAGGTTGTAAACTCCTAAATGACAGGAACTCTGTCTTTTCTTCTCCCCATGTTTTGAATAGTGTCTTGTATCCTAACCTTTCAAATATTAAATCAGTCAAGTCTTGGAACAAAGAGTATTCCAAAAACCATTTTTTTTTCATAACATAAAGGGTTTTTTTTGCTTCCCAGTAAAGATAATGAAAGGTCTTCATCATATCACAGGTGCCAACTTTTCATTTTCCTGGTGAGTGCCCTGGTACTAAATCCAAATCAGACTCTTATTGCAGCAAAGTTAAGTTGCTAGGATGACCAGAGGCCCAGGTCATCTCAGCCATCTTCTCCTATCTCCCACAGAGTGGAAGATTGCCCCATAAACCATGTTCCTCGATGCTCATCCAATCCTATTTTAAGTAATGAAAATAATGGTCTAAAAGTCTTTTCTTTAAGAAGTATTTCCTGGGCTTCAGTCTAGACTTTGAAAGTCTGAAGGACGGCACTCAGATGACTCTGACTAAAATTTGAAAGGCCAATAAATTGCAAATGCAGGGGCAGAACTTATTAAGGTAAATGAAACAGTTTGTTTCTCCTTAGTCACAGAGGCAAACACATAGTAGGAGGATAACCCTGTCACCAGTGAAGTGATGGGGAATCACCTGGCCTTCCTCTAAGACCTTAAAGCACCTTTTCTTGCAGGAATATAAGAAGGTTTCTAATTAGAAGTCTCTTAACTACAAAAGAAAATTAGAGTGTATATATGTGTGTATGTGTATACATACACTTCTATTTATTAAGAAACATAGAAGAAATGGGAATACATTTGTTTACATAAAATCCAGAAGAAAAATATAGTGAAAAACAAGATATACTACTTAATGGTATCATCTACTAATACAGGAAAGAAGAAAAATTTAGATAAAATAATTGTATGTATATATGAAAACAATTAAGTTATTGGTCTCTAAATTAAGATTGAGTGTATGTATATGATGTGCAAAATCACATCAGTAAACAGTCTTCAGAACAGTAGTCCTAACTTTTAAATGCTAATATCTAGTTGTTTCAATATAGAAGTCTTAAAAAGAGTATTTGAACAAGGAGGGTTCTCTAAATAATTTGCAGGGTTCACTTTAAAATGAAAATCAGGACCCTTTGTTTAAAAATCAGAAAAAATGCTTTTTTATTTTTTCCAGTTTCTCTCTCAAGTTGTCATGACATCTTTGTTTACTTATTTATATTTATTCATCTTTAAATAAATATAAAAATATGCATATATGTAACTCATAGAACATCTATCTGTCTGTTTATTTTATGTCAGACCCCCTTAGGCATGAGGATACTTGCAGGCTGAGCACAGACACTTACAGGCACCAAATACCTAGCACTGTGTGGGTAAAATTGCAGTATTTCCAGAATCCCTCACATGGCCTCAGTGCATCTCCATATTAATAGGTGTTTCCAAGGGGTGGAGAGAAGTAGCCCATTTTCATATCAGTAGGTAATTACAAGGGTCAGTGAGGGCTTATCTGGCCTGGAGAGGTTGGATGGAGTCCCTTTTTGCAGCCAGGTTATGAGAAACACTGAAGAGCAGAAGTGGACAACTGTTTGTAAGCAATAAACAGGTTTCTCCCACTTTATTTCTCTCTTTCAGCTTCACAGGTAATTTGCCCTAGGCTGGGAACATATTTTCCCCCTCCTGGAGTACACACTGTGATTCCATCCCTCCCTACATCCAGACCTTAGCCCCTACCTGGTGTGGAAGGTGGTAAGAAATCCATCCTGGTGAGATCTAGGCCTCTAGCACATGCTCTATTGTCCAATTCACTTATACAACACAGATTCAAGATATAGTTATCAAGAATTCAAAACAGTGATTGTAGAGAAACAAACTCCAAACACAAGGTTTTTCTGAGTACAGGACCTTGTGTGATGGCATGGTTATATCCAGGAAGCCAGCAACATTTAGAAAACATATCCTCTAAATTTATGTAGTTTAATATTATGATTTATTAGTTCTTCTAAGGTTATGTTTTCTCTTATAATTTAGAGTATTTTTTCCTATTTTAAGATTTTGGTTTTGTTTAATTTTAATTTGGAAAGATTTTCTTTTCTACAATCAACTTCTTTAAAATAAAAGGACATGATGGCTTTATAATGGATCATCTTGACTAGTATAAATCCAACTTTTCTCCTATGTATGCTTCTGGGTATAGTGGCCCACTGGAAAACTATTTGGGAAATTTGGACAAAAGATGTGAAGCATTTCTTCTCCAAAGAAGGAGCCATTTTTTAGCTCATGCACATTGATGCTTATCTGTGGTTCACACTGTTGGCACAAGACAGTGGCCAACCTACAACTAACTTAAAGCTTCAGCCTCAGACAAAAGACAACAGCTATACAGAGACTGCTTAGTCAGTCCCTACAATTCTGTAAGGACAAATCCTCACAAAAACATCAAGTTTGTGTTTTTATATATGTGATTTTAATTAAAATTTGAAAGTGTCCTCTTTCTTATGACTAAACACTCTTTATTTCTCCAATCTTTAGGATCAAATTGCTCTAAGCATTCCATTTATTTTGGCCTCCTCTAGTTCTGTTCTTCAGTTCCACCTCACATGTACTCATTGTGTGTTAGCCATACTCAGAATTCTTCCCTACATGCACCCAAATTTCTTTGACCTAGACTCTATCTCCAGCCAACACAATAAATGTTTTTACAGTAACATTATCAAATGACACATGTATATGGTATCACCTGTTTGAAACTATACAGTTATGAAGACTTTGTCAATTCAAGGACATATAATCCAATATTTTGCTTCATTAATATCAAAAACAAGAAATGAGGATTTTGAGGCCCAGGACATGAGAAGCATGCCCTAGTCTCAAGAGAGTTATGTGTTCGAGCCATATAAGTAGACTGATTGATTGTAAAAGGCCCTTTCCACATCTGCAAAAGGTACTTATATTCTGTGGGACATTTCATCCTTTTTATACACTTATTTTCAATTCCTTCATAAATATAGATTGTGCCGCACTTTACAATATCTCCAAGGAAAAAGCTTATAAATAAGTCTTTACTGTGAATTTTTTTCTAAGGAATGTAAAATTCCCAGGTTGATAGATAACAGGCAGATAATCAATTTTAGTTTCTTACATTTATTCCCTAAGTCATTTTCAGTCATTTTGTGTAGGACTTCTCTAGCAAGCTCTATGTGAACACACAAAAAAGAAGTTGCCAGTTGTCTTCTGAAAACACCCCAAAAAATGGATGATAGATATTAAGAGAATAGTTGATGCATTTGCATTTTTGTTTGTTTTCGTTTTTTGCATTTCAACAGAGTTACAGGCTTACTCTCAAATTCCAAATTTGTTTTGGAAATGAGAAGCTACTTTGTGACCTATAATGTCTTCATCCAAACTGTCTGGTCCCTAAGGCTTTCTTTGTGTAGAGCCCAGAGGTCTCATGCTCTTTAGAATAGCACCTATGCTTTAGGGAACATTCCTCTTTTTTTTTAAATATGTATAATTTAAATATGCATGTTTTTAGTGGCAGAAGTTCTCAATATCTGTTTTTAAAATGTATCTTCATTTTCTAGGTCCTTTTGGTCTTGTCTTAACTTTCAGGAACTTCTGTCCTGAGTTTACTATAACCAGTCTGCATAGTGGGTTCCTAGCTTATTTGTATCCCAACATGGTCCACAAAAGCACTGACACAAAAGTGTGGAAAACACACATGTGATAAAGATGAGAAAGAATAAATGTCAGTGAAAAAATATACAAAAAAATTATAGAGGCCCAGGAGAAGAGGAGGGAAAAACAAACATTCAAGAATTTAAAAAACTCACATTGCTTTACTAAAATACAAAATTTTACTTTGCACTTCTTGTAGGTTGAAGTGGAAAGTGAAGGCAAAGCAGCCTGTGCCCTAATTCTAATTTTGTATAGATGGAGAGATATGCATATACATACATATACATATACAGGTTATGAGTGAAATCAAAGCATTTCACAAACAATTGCTCTTCAGCTCCATGTAGTATTAGTTTAAGGGACTGAGGGACTGAATACAATTTTCAAAAATACAATTAATTCAGAGCCTATTTCTAGTAACTTCTTTAAAGGAAAGTTTAGAGCTTAGCAACCAAACATACCTCATTGAAAAGAAGGCTTCAATAAACCAAAAGAAAGCTATAACCTTCATGCATTAAATTACTGAGTTTACTGACAATTGTAATGTCTGTCTAACAAATGGCAAGTGTTTAAGCACTTTATTCATGGAATTGGTGGAACAAACGTCTCTCGTGGTCTGTAACTACATGATCAAGAAGACTGCAGATACTTGGAACACAGCATTTGTAAGACATCTCCAACTGCTTCCTAAATTCAAACTGTTGCTAGCATCTTCCTTCAAGCAGTTTCTTCAGAGCAACTAATATGTGGAAGGCTCTGGCAGCCGCCTGACCTGTAAGTGAGGATTAGCTGGTTAGTTAGGGAAAATCATGATGGAAGCAATTTTTCAATGACCTATCCAAAACGTTTATAAGCCTTAGATTCTTTGAGTTTTTCTTCTGTTTAGAAACTGAAGTTTAAGTATTTGGTTATTAGAAAAATTTCATTTAAGGTCTTTGAAGAATTATGATCATCGTGGGCTAGATTCTTATCACCATAACCAGACCCATTTTAAATACTATTTTTCTGAACATGGAACTTTAGGAGTTTTGTAACCGTGAATTATTCCTCAAACTTCAATTATAAATGTCTGTTTAAAATATAACTTGTTTCTTAAATATCTTTTCCAATGTTTACATGTGGTAGTATTTCCATGCTATGTGAAGCCACATTTTTCATTTATGTACTCTCATTGCATTTCTAGATCACTGGGTTTTGTAATTCAATCCATGGACTTTGTGCCCCTACACTGAACACTAGGCAAGACAGAAATTGCAAAATTAGTTTTCACTCCATTAAAGTGAGTTTCACTGAAAGCACTTTCCTGATCATTTGAATCTTGCTCATTTATTCACTAATGATAATGGATGTTTCACACATGACATCCAGGGCGGCCTCCTCTGACATTGCTAAGTCAGAAAAAGGTTATCTTTGGGAATTGCCTAAAGGAACCCAGACTTATCTTTGGGAATCCTCTATAAAAAAACCCCACAAATGTTCATTAACTAAGAAAAGGACTTTGCTAAAAATAATTTTACTCATTTTTAGATTACACTGTCACTTTGACCTCTTGGAAATTATTCATTTCTTAATTTTATTACTTTTTTAACAAGTTTATAACCTGATAATTTGTATAGAGGAGAAATGTACATAGTACTTTGAAATATATATATTATATTCATGAGGATTTAGCATATCATTTTGGCTTTACATTCTCAAATTTTAGATAAAATGTTTGAATAAAATAAGACTACTGTGCTCTTAGGTCACAATAAAAAATAATAAGGCCAGTTGAGGAAAGAGCAAACCTATTTTATAATTGCAAGGAAATTTTGAAAAAGTTTGTCAGTTTAATATTTTATGTTTTATTCAATGTGTACTGAGTACTGAATCTTTTGAGTGACAAATTTTAAGCACCTAGAACATACATTATTATGTGTAAAACAAACTTATAGACAAAAGGGACAAAAAAAGGGTAGAAGATATGGGGTTTACTTCTCAAGGACCTTAAAATCTAGTAGTAGAGACAAGAAAATAACACATAACAAGTCATCCAGTAATACAGAGCAATTAACACTTGTTACCAGATGATGGCTATAAAACCAAGGTTTCCAAAGATAAATACAGTCTGAGCTGGTCAGTCCTGGGTCAAAAGCTATACCAAGATCTTTGCTCATTCTTGATAGGTTGCTGGTATTACAAAATAGTCAACTATACTAAGGATAGTTTGAAGGTCAAGATCTCTCTTTTACCCTACAATTCAACTATTTTACTTTCATACCTATTGCAGACAGTAAACTTTGATTCCCTGAGAAGAAAAATTAAAATAATGGAATTTCAGCCACACAAGCATTAAGCTGTGCCTTGAAGGAAGAGCAGAATGCAGATAAATAAAAAAGTTGTTCTGAGCAGAGAAAATGGCATGCTCCTAGCTCAAAACTGTGTTTTCAAGCCTTTGCAGAGAGACTGAGATTAGACCTCACTGGTTAAAGTGGAAGATTCCCATAGCAGAGGAGTGGGAGAACACATTGGAATGACAGATATGGTCCAGTCTGTGGAAGACTATAAATGTATGACTGAGGTGTTTGGCAGCCATTGGAGATTTATTTTTGAAAAAAGATGTATGAGGACAAATGGGAGAAGACAGAGATCGGACGCTAGAATACTCATTATGAAGTCACTGAAGAAGTTCATGTAGAAGTTGCTGATACTTCTACGATGATACTGTGTGAGCCACATAGATTACTACAGAAGCAAAAATGTAGCTGTGGAAATTATTAAAAGGGAATGCTAAATAGGAGGTTATTGAAGATGTAGTTATGGTGAGTTAAGGAGAAGGATAGAAAGTATACCTCTTGAGTTTTGAGATTAACTACATAATGCTAATACTGACAAAAGGTGGAAAGTCGATGGAAAGAGTCCGTTTTCACAAGGTGATAGAAAACTGGAATTTTGTTCTATTTGCTTTCAAAGTTAAAAATGTTAAAGATTGAAATGAAAACATCCAGTAGGTAGCTAGAGAACATAAAGTGCTTTCTCAGGCCCAAAGATGAACATTGATAAATTGTACAGTGAGGAGTCATCAACAAGGAAGATATGAGTCTTAATACAACCTGGAGAGCATAGAGAAAGGACAGTTTCTAAGGACTGAATCTAAGAGTATGACCAAACTTTAACTGGCACACAGATGCTATTACATATTACATATAAGAAGTCCTTCAATTTTTACTATTTTTATTATTTCCGCAAGCTTCATCACGACTATAATATTCTACAATAACAACTGGCTATAGTATATCTGATCAAGAGCTCATGAAAGTGTCATGATTTAGCAGCAAATCACATAATATGTAATAAAAGCAGTGATTCAAAAAAATAATTTCAATTATGAGATTTATTTAAATCATAATATATTAGCTGAAAGATTATTACACTAACATGATCCAAACCCTTTTTTTGTAAATGAGAAAACTGAACCCCCATGGGTACATTTTTTCCAAAGAGAGCCTTAGCAGTCCCATAGTCCCATCCATTTCACATGCCATTTGCATTCTGCCTTTCCTATCAAGAGACAGAGTGCATTGCTTTCCTCTTGAATTTTGGGTGCCCTTGTAAATTGTTCTGAACAGAGAATGTTAGGGAAGTATTTGCTGTGTTCCTTCTGGGCCTAGGCTTTAAGAATGATCATTGAAACATCTATTTATTGGTCTTGAGATCAGCTGCTATGCTATAAGAATACTGGTCCAGCCCATACAGAGGAAAGCAGGATCTCTAGATGAGAGCCAGCACAAGCGGCCAGCATGAGAGTGACAGCAACCTGGACGTTCTCAGCCAGGATCTCATCTGACTACAGCTGTTCAGGTGAGCCCAGGGAAGACCAGCAGAAGACCACCATGCTGAGCATAGGCTACCCACAGTATTGAGATAAATTATCAATAGTTGTTTTAAGTCACTAAGTTTTGAGATGGTTTGTTATGCATAATTGGAGAACTTGAAACAAACCCAGAGACATTGATAATATCCGGTTACTATTTTAGGGTTGTTATTAAGCCATTCCACATGACTCTTTCCATTAAGCCACACTATCCTAAGAAATCTGTAATGCATTCTACCTTCAGATAGCCTGCATGTACCATGAAACACACCTTGTTTATTAAAATACAAGCTAATAACTTTATGAGTTTGACATGTCATAGAATTTCTAATGTTGCATGTTTTCTTGGAATGTAGATAGCTCTATATATTTGTATAGTCTATGGCACCTGTCTTTTTAATAACTTAATTTGGAAATCTGAACAGATATCTTCCTTTATTATTGATATTTTTTTCTTTAGCAAAAATGCATTCTTTTCAAAAATAGCCTTCACTGTGTCTCAATATTTAAAGACATTATGAAAGCTTGTGAGGCTTTAGAAAGAAAAAGCCCAGGGATTCTGGTATCCCTTTTCATATTTTATTGAATGCTTTCTTTAGTCTCTGTTTTCTTTCATTTTTCTTCCCCCCTCCACTCCCCACCCTTTCACCTCTTCCCAGATACATTTCAAAGAGAAAATAAGTCACAAAAGCACAGCTGGAGGGACGAGTTCAGCAGCCAAGCACAAGAGACATCATATTCTCAGCCTTAGAAATGACAGAAGGAATGTGTTTATTAGAGAAAATGCTCAGGCCTTGATTCTGTCTAATCCCCATCTAAATCTTCTCCCTGCTTCCCACCATCTCCTAAAACTCTCTGCTCAAAGGATTCTTCCGTGGCAATCGAGTGAGTAAAGTTGTTGAAAAATGAAGTATTGATTTAAAAGATACCACTAAACAGAGGGTTGGATCTTATCTTATGACACCATATTAGGACAGCTTTCTTCATTTAGAAAACCCAGTGTATACCTAAACATGAAGATAAATCACTTTATTTATGACTGAATTCATCTTTGCTCATAACCTCAATTTTCCCTGTGAATATGTGTGAGGAGTGGGTGGGGAAAGGAGGGAAGTGATAGATCCTTTATCTTGTCCATTAAACATAGCAGAAATGTTTTATAAGATTTAAAATTTTGTTTGCTGCTGAAACACAGCACCATTGACACACAAATAGACAAAAGACAGAACTCTTTTATTCACAACTCCAAGTGAAAGTTGTAATATAAGACCTGGGTTTTTTGCCTGGGACAGGGTGACAAGCTGAGGCTGTAGTGTGTAGCTGATACACGGCAATCAGATTGGGTTCAACTAGGTTTAGTGGGTTCCTAGGGATTGGCTAATTTGAATATTTCACCAGCTCCAGGGCAAAGGGTCTGGCTCTAGTTGTCTGGTACCTGGGTCTGGGGTGATTAGGGTGATGTACAGTGGCCCCTGAATGCAAGGAAAGTAGTTGAATGTGGACTTAGCTGTTTAGGAAGTAGACTGGTTGGCATCCAGCTAAGCCTCAAAACTAGGTCAATACAACAATTTAAGAAAAAATTATATTACACAGAGTCACAACCAATTTTCTTAATCATTTCCTGGTAATATAACTCAATTTCTTTGGAATGACTGTTCTATTTTTCATCTTACCAAAGCCCCTGGATTGCAATGAGTGCGAAACACCCTTCCTTAACTTTGGAACATTGAGGAGGAGGTTTCTGTGTTCCCAGCCCGGGGCAAATAAACCTTTGAAGCTGAAATCAAAGGGAAAAATAAAGTGGGAGAAACCAGTTTATTGCTTACAAGAAGTCGTCTACTCCTGCTCACCTGTGTCTCTAGCAACCCAGCTTCCAAGGTCCCACAAAACCTCTCCAACCCATGTGCACCACTCGCTCTCCACCCACCTTGAAACCACCTATTGATATGGAAATGGACTACTTCTCTCCACCCCTTGGAAACACCTATTGATGTGGAGACACACTAAGGCCAGGTGAGAGATTATGGAAATATTGCAGTTATACCCACAGTCAGAATGAAGTTCCTAATAAACAGTCTATCATTGTCTTACCTACTGAGACCGATACGCTATAAGGTTTCAAAAAGCTTGAGTGTCCCACGCACCAAGGGAATGACTCCCCTAAAACCCAAAACCACTGGTTTTTGTTCTCATCATGGCCTTTCAAGTCTTCTATCTTAAACAATACAATTTTTCAGACAACAAGCTCAACACATGAATACTTACTAAACTCTTCATATGTGGTAGGATCTGAAGAGATAGTGGTAAGACAGATACAGGTCCTGTCAGTTATATAGAAGGTGTTAATTTCCATCTTCAAATTCACATATGTAAAAAAATACAACTTTACTGTTCTCTAATTCAATTACATATCTCTGTCTAGTTGTTTCAAGTATATAGCTTGCCTTTAATTCTTCTTAATAGAGTTAGTCACAGAGCAAAAGTTTTTAATTTTGAAGTCAAATATATTGATTTCCCCTTTTATGGTTCCATGTTTTTGATGTCAAGTCTAAAAATTATTTGCCTAACCTTAGGTCCTGAAGACCTTCTCCTGTGTTTTTTCTAAAAGTCTTAGTTTTACATTTTAATCTCTGATACATTTTGAAGTAATTTTTCTACTGGATGTGAAACTTAGTTTAAGGTTTTCTTATTTATTTATAAACTGCTTTTATGACAAAAGACTAATATCTAGAATGTTTAAAGAACTCTAAATTAAACTCAATACTGAAAAAACAAGCAATCCAATTAGAAAATGAGCAAAAGACATAAGGAAACATTTCAGTGAAAAGAATATACAGATGGTAAATAAGCACATAAACAAATTTTCACAATTGCTAGCCACTAGAGAAATGCAAATTCAGACCGTGATGAGGTATCACTACACACCCGTATTTTTTCAAGTTGACATATTTAGGTAGGTGTACATATAATATTTTTGTATATTGAAATATCAGTATTTTAAAATAAACCTTATATTATCCAATGAAATATAATAATGCAAATTTAATATAATAACCATTTAATACCATTATTCACTTAAAACTGAGAAAGTTCTCTTTTTAACACTTGACAAATTAGTATCTTTCCTTTTTCCATTTGAATTCATGTTTCTCTTCTGCTCCCTATCAAAAATCTACCATAATATGTTTTACGATTAAAAGTCTTTTGTGGTTAAAACTCTGATATTTCTGACTTGCCTCAAATAAAAATATGTACATTGGAAAGAGTACATAAGATTGACCACTAATGGGTGAAGGTTTTATTTGGGAGGTAAAATGTCCTAAAACTTGATTGTGGTGATGGTTGCTATATATTATAAATATACTAAAAAATACATTAAATTTTTGTTATGGACTGAATGTGTCCCCCAAAATGCCTAGGCTGAAATCTAATCCCCAATGTGACAGTATTTGAAAGTGAGGCCTTTGGGAGGTAATTAGTTCATGAGTTTGAAGCCCGCAGGAAGGGGATTAGTGACCTTATAAGAGGCCATAGAGCTAGCTCATTCTCTTTCTGCCATGTGACAATAAATGAAAAGTTGGTAGTCTGCAACCTGGGAGAAGGTTGTGATGGGAACCCAACCATGAGGTCACTGTGATCTCATACTTCCAGGCTCCAGAACTGTGAGAAATAAGTATCTGTTGTTTATAGCCATTCTATAATACTTTGTTATAGCAGCCCAAATGGACTAATACAATTATATTCTTTAAATGGTGAACTGTATGGAAAATAAATGCAATCTTTTTAAAATAAAACTGTCTAGAAAAATGTATAGAGCAAGAAAATAAAGAAAGGATTAATCTAGTGCTCAGGAAGATGATGCCAAATTTACAAGTAACAAGGAAAACCATGTCTCTCCTATTTCGTGCTCCACTCAAGAGAATGACATTAAATGTGCAGTGAAGCCCAAGATAGAGGAAGATAATAATTGAGACTTTATGTATTTTAAAGGAGTCTAAGATTCCAGGACCTAGACAAATATCGCTGAAGGTTGTAAAATAATTTACAGGTTTAGTCATCTACCATTTAACCTGTGAGAAATTAGGGAAAGTTAGAGAGGAAAAGGCTGCTTTGCAGAAAGACATATGGCCAATAAGCATGTGAAAAACTATTCCACCTCATATATCATCAGGAAAATAAAGGTTGAAACAATAGGATACCACTATACCCTGAAAAAACTGGTTCAAATCTAGACTAACAACCCAAAATGCCGACTTTCATTCATTGCTGGTAGGAATGCAAAATGATACAGCCGCTTTGGATGGAATACAGTTTTGCTGTTTCTTACAGAAGTAAACATACTCTCACCATACGATCCAGCAAATCACACTCCCTGGTATTTACCCAAAGAACTGAAACATACACAACACAAAAACCTACACACGGATGTTTATAACAACTTTATTCATAATTGCCCAAACTCAGAATTAACCAAGATGTCCTTCAGTAACTGAAAATTCAAATAAATTGTGGTATATCCAGACAATAGAATATTATTCAGCACTAAAGAGAAATGAGCTATAAAGCCATAAAAGACATGGAAAAATCTTAAATGCATTTCACTAAGTGAAAGAAGCCAGTATGAAAAGGTTACATAATGTATTATTCCAACTAGATGACATTCTGGAAAAGGCAACACTTTGGAGATGGCAAAAAGACTAGTGATTGTTGAGGGCTTGGGAAGGGAGGAGGGGGGTAGGGTAGAGAGTGCAGACGAATTTTAGAAAATACTCTGTTTGATATCGTAATGATGGACTCATGTCACTAAGCATTTGTCAAAATCCACAGAGTGTTCAGCAGCAAGAGCGAATCTTGATGGAGATGACAGCCTTGGGGCATTGATGATGTGTCAGTGTAGGGTCAGTCCTCCTCTCTGGGGGAGAATGCTGATAGTGTGGAGGGGGGAGTATAGGGAAATTCTCTGTACCTGCCCCTTAATTTTGTAGTGAACCTTAAACTGCTCTAAAAAAATTATATTAATTTTAAAAAGTAATGAAAGGGAGAGAAGCTATAGTGAATGAAGGAGAAATCAACTAGGGGAGCAAAATACCCCTACTCAGTTGCTCTATGGCTTTGCCTGGGCCATCTTAGTTCACTTGCTCCCTATGCATCTCTAGGTTGTATGCTATAAGGACAGGGAACTTTAGATATATATGTTTATATTTATTTCTCTATATTGAAGATTTTAGGTCCTTATTTTCATTCATATATATCACTTCAGTTATTATTTACTGGTTGCCTTTTTTGTAACTTTCTCCATGCTAAATATATTTTTTCCTTTTAGATATCATTTCACAATGCAAAATGAATTTTTAAAATTCCTAGACAGGCACACCACCACAGCATGTCAAAGAAAAGGTGTTTCTAGGATCCAAACGTGTGGCATAACTGTATATATAAGCAACAGTGAATTAAATCTATTAAATGTTTTCATCTCTACTCATTTGGCAATGTTCCTATAAACACAGCCCAAATATCTTGGAGAGTTTTGCATGCTAATGAAACCAAAGAGTTGGAGGCTGAATGAAAATAAGAACTATAAATACTGGATGCATGTGATTAAACATGCAGAGGTATACCAGGAAGATTTAAGTCTCACTAATTATCAGGAGCTTGCACCAAATGATGTATCTTTTCAGTTATGGCTTGACTCTTTTTTCTTTTTTTTTATTGTATAGAGTTCAATAGCTTTAAATATATACATGTTTGGTTTCTAATGATTTGTTCAGTATTTTATTAAGTAAACTTCCATTTGTTCCTTGATTCAGTTAAGGAAAATAACATCTGGAATTAATTTGGTGTTCAGTAATGTTATTTGTTGGATATGTGAGTAGTTTACCTCTATGCTAGTCTTTCTAACCCAATCATCGAAGCAGCACCTTATCATTTATCAAGAAGAAGTTGTCTTGAAAATGGCTCTGTATAACAAGAGGAAGACCATGTCAGTGTAAAACCTTTTGAAAGATCTCCTTATATGATAGACATAATTATTTGTTTTAGGGATCACAGAGGAATCCTCTGGGGACATTGGAGCTCAAGGTGAAGTATAACAGGAAGAGAGAATGGACAAACTAAGAGTCTTACTTCCTGGACAAATCTATTAAGTAAGGATGTGAACTTCTAGTTTACCAAAGGTTTCACATCTTGCATCCCTGCTTCATAACCCTTACAAAGATAGGATCAAAAGAATCAGTACCCCCATTGCTGCTTTCTCTCTGTGTCACTGCTAATTCAACTACAGCATGGGATAGCTTCATAAGAACATACGCATTTCATAAAGGCCATTTGGATAAAGCTATGCTAATAGAATCTGTACCCTAATCAACAAATATTATTCACCACCTACTATAAAGCAAGCATCATGCTAAGGACAAAAGGATTATTTTTATAAAATTGATTTAGTCCTTGCCCTCAAGGAGCTTATAATAGGTAGGAGGATAGGGATTATAGACAAATATTAATACATTATAAATTTTTCAATGAAGGGTACATACACATACATATATATATAAAATAGGATTTCAGAAGGAAAGGAAAATTATATTCTCCCAATAACCTCTAAGTACATGCATTAATTAGTGCCTCTAGATGTCATTTTTATTTAATTGTTAAAGTAAAATGATAAGCTATCTTCCATCCTCCAGGCTATATTTTACTAGAAAATAAACTAGAACACAGTCTCTAATAGCCTGTAGCACAATTCATGGGCTGGTTATTACCACGGTCCTTAACAAAAACTACTTTCTGATAAGTAGTTTGGACTGCCAATTACAGAGAGAATGAATGCATTGCTGGGTCCAAAGCAGGCTCCATAACCAGGGTCACAGCTGAGAAGTGGATTTCATGGCAAACCTTTTTCCTACACAGTTTGAGATGCCATCATCCCAGTTCACAAGGCTTTGAATATACTGGGCATAGCTCTGAGGTGTTAATTCTAGGTTTTGCCTAAGATTGGCATTCTCATGGCCTAAGGAATGCTTCCTAAGTGTTTTTGGAGGTACATTAACTCTGTCTGAGAGCACCAGT